>CP144691.1:8297916-9787083 GCA_036885675.1 Vigna mungo
TATTTTATATATGGTAGTTTTCATAATCAAAGACTTAAATGTCCTCAATTCCTCTATGGATCTCCATGAACTCAATTGTCTCACCATCTGACTATTGAATAGAACAACCACATACAAACATAAATGCATCATAACATACATTATATACAATCTAATATATAGACATGAACACTTCTCAATAATCATATTTAACAACATATCATTACAATGTTAAAGTGTAATTTTAAAAATTTTAATGTTAAAATTATTGGAAGGTTGTATACTTCTTATTTATCCAAAATTACTTAACACAAAAATAAGAATACTTACCCATCACATGGTAACAATATGAACATCTTTCAAGATTGTTGTTCTGCTACTTAAATCAAAAGTTGACATTATTTCTGAGATAAAAGAATTATCATCCAAAGATTGATAGTCTTCACTTCTAACAAAGTCATCATGTCCTTCTTGTGCATTGGACTCTTTTTTCAACTTTCGAATATCTTCTAATTCCAATGTGATTTCCCTCATAGTTGGTCTCCTCTTTCCGTTCAACTCTAAACATTGACTTGCAAGATTGACAACTTTCATGATATGACATTTCTCCCCTTCCTTCATCACTCTTTCATCAATAATATTAAACACAGAATTTTCCTCCACACACATGATGAAATATGAAGCTAAACTTTTGGCTTCCTCTTGACTTAAAAGGGTTATTGGCTTTTGTCCTGTTAAAAGTTCAACAAGAACTACTCCAAAACTATAGACATCACTTTTTTCTGTGAATTGACTAGTTTGAAAAAATTCAGGGTCCAAGTATCCAAATGTTCCTTGAACTACTGTAGTAAGGTGAGTAACATCAATGGAAATCATTCTTGATGTTCCAAAGTCTGCAACCTTTGCCCTATACTTTTCATCCAACAATATATTTGTTGACTTGATGTCTTTATGATAAATAGGTTGAGAAGCGGCAGAGTGCAAGTAAAATAAAGCTCCTGAAACTTCAATGGCAATTCTCAAATGCATCTCCCATGTCAATGGCATATCCTCATTTTGTTGATGCAAGTACTCAAAAAGATTACCATTAGGAATGAATTCATAAACAAGCAAAGGAATTTTAGTCTCCAAACAACTTCCTAACAACTTAACCACGTTCCTATGGTTAATTTGTGAAAGAATAACAAATTCATTGATAAATTCTTCAATCTTTCCTTGGACCTTAAATTTTTTCACTACAATAATTGTTCCATCTATCAACATGCCTTTGTAAACAGTAGCTTGACCTCCTTTTCCAAGTACTCTATTTGTATTAAAGTTATCAGTGGCCTGCTCCAATTCTTTTAAGCTGAAGAGTCTAACTTTATCCACATTAACTTCACCAGAAGAGAATTTTTGTTGTAACAATAACCCTCCATTTATTTTGAAGAATATTTCTCTGTGTTTCTTCACTATGGTTTTTTTTGTAACCTTGAACACCCACCATAAAATAAGAAGTAAAATGATAGATCCAAAGCTTATAGAAACTCCTACATATTTTACCACATCAAAACTCTAAAATAAGTCTTTAATCATTAATTAGAAAACATAACAATTATGATTAAACCAACATACGTAAAAACCTTATACTCTTCATTTATTCCTATTCATATATATATATATATATATATATATATATATATATATATATATATATATATATATATTATAAAATATGAATTATTTCTTTAAAATTTAAAAATTAAAATTTAATTATGTATTTTGATATAAATGACAACATATTAACATATCATCAATAAAGACAAAGATGAAGAGTAAATATTGCAAATAGAAGAAGAATAACTATACAACAAAGGCAACAAGAACTATTTACAATAAATAAAAACTGATAGACAAAAAACAATCAACATTTCTAAAATGGGAAAATTGTTCTAACACTGAGATTGACATGTATTGAACAATTATCACTTAACCAAACATTTATTTTTTCATCATCAAAAATAATTATTTGTAAACGTTGCAGAAAGTTCAAGTTCATTTTAAATATATGTATACCAATAAATATTATATTTTGTTCATATAAAATATAAATTTATTTCATATATTAATTTACTCAAATTACAATATTATTATCTACCAATATAATATTATAAGTATTTAAAATATACGCACACACATTCATGACTGTGCCTACATATGTGTTTACACTAGTTAATATAAATATAAAGATAATAACTATTCCTAATTAACTAATCATATAAATTATTAAGCACTTCATACTTCATACATACCTTTTATGAGAGATATTGTCATGTGACTCCGCGAATTCCGGTTGATTTGATAATATTCTGAAATGTGATAAATAAAGTTTAAAATATTTATATAATATTATTCAGGAAAAATATAAGAAATAGAACACAATTGAGAAAATAAAAGAGAGTTGTAATTTTTTTAATTAACTACAATATGATTATATAGTATAAATGGCTTGTTCGTTGTTTTATAACTAACAAAAATATGTGAATATTCTAAGATATTTTAACTATGATATTCTCAATTTTAAATAAATATTCTTATTTTTTATTCTCCAAATGTCTTTAAATTAAATAAGATATATAGTAAGATTTATATAAATGAGACTATTTTGTATGTCGAACCAGGAAATATAGATAAAGAAAATAATATTATTTTAGTAATCTTATTTTTTTTATTTTTTTTTAAATATGAATTTCTTTAATTGTTTTTGTTTTTTATTTTCTAACAATTTGACCTTTAGCCCCAATATTTTGATGACTGTATTTTTTTAATGAAGTCTGCTATTATTGTTTTTATTTTGGAGAATGATATTTTAACAATTCTTTTTTAACAATTTTTTGATACCATGACACATGTTATCATTTTATTCGTCTGTTTGAATTTATATTTAAAAAAAATATTTAAAACGGACTAATCATAGACTGTCAGGTATGTGTTGTCAAAAAGTTGTAAAAAAAATGGTTAAAGAGACTTTTTCCTTTTATTTTGATAAGTGGCTTTTAAGCATGTAAAAAAGAAAAATTAGAGGCCTGGTGGTTTATCATATAAAAAAAAGTCTTTTTAACTGCAGTAAGTAATAAGTATAAAAAAAATTGGGTAGAGTTGAAATTATATATATATACCTGAACAACCTCCCTCAACATAGGAATTACCGAAACCGTAATAATATATGCAGGAACATCTCTTGCCCGAACCAAGTGAAGAAGTAATATTAGTGTCAAAACAGTGGGAGAGATAATCTGGAGGAAGTTTAAGGTTTAAGTTGTTGGGAATCTCCCATTCAAGCACCACAGGGACCACATCCAAATCCTTCATCTCACCATTCACAGGAAAGTAACCTTTATAATAATAATAAGGAGAGTGTGGGACGTCCTCCCCTTCGTAGTGGTTCAGTTTTTCCTTTACAACCATGGCGTAACTGCACTCATGATCTGTTTCATTCTCCTTCAAACCTTTTACTTCAGTGATGTATTCCTGAAGATACGCTGGCAGGGAATTCTGACAGCAGGACTTCCCATTACAATCACTGTTTCCAAGATTCATTTTCCTGATATCATCCACCTTGAAGTCCTCGTCGCAGATGGACGCACAACTACTGCTTTCTGACCATTTCACCTGAAAAAAAGTAATTATATTGCAACCTACGGCCACAAATTTGTTGTGTTCCTGCGAATACACGTAAGGGCTTCCTTCCAGCGACTGGTACACTGGCCTAGAATATTTGGTTCCGCAGTTATGACGGTAAATGGGATTGTTGATAGTAACCGTGCCTTGTTGGACATCAATTAATGTCACCTGCACTCCTATTAACTTGAGGTAAGGTGTTTGATATGTGGAAGTGTTTTTGCATTCTATTTCAAACCATGCCCCTGCGTAGCATTCTGAAGCATTCATTCCAAACGGAAAGGGAATTTCATGATCTCCACACTGCGAATCACAGCCAGGCTTTGCTACTTGTAGGTAATGTCGTGCAGATACCTGTACAAGTATAAACCATATTACCAAAATGATGAAATGGATTACCAATTTCAGAATCATTGTGGTTTGTTGGCTGCTTCAAGATTCAAGATGTGTGTGTGCAGGCTTCCAACTTCTACCAAGATGTGTATTTATATTACTATGATTTTTACATCATTGCCTAAATATTAACCAATAATTTCGTGGTTTCTTCTTAATGACTCACTACTGAGCGTTGCTAGTTAGTCTTACTCATCCGAATTCTTGTGCCACTTTTCCACGCGTTTGTATAAAAGTTCTAACCATCAGGAAAGCTATTTTGACAACCCTAAATTAATAAGATAGAAACATAGACAGCGCCCGAGGTTGACAGAAACCAAAATTAGAAAAAGATAGCCAGGATATAAATGCCAATGTACAAACCTAATCCATTATATGTTATTATTTTAAATAAAAAGCCATTCTTTATTTAATTGTTTGATTAAACTTTTTATTTTATGAGGTTCTTGTAAAAATCAAATATTTTTATTATGATAGAATTTATGATATTAATTGAAAATTAACTTTTCATTATTTTTATAAATGATGCACGTGGTATCATCGATTACCTGACTTAATTTGAGAATTTGTAATAGGTAATATTAGATTGTGAATTGTTCCATCTAAGAACAAAATATAAAAGAAATAATGTATTGATTGTGAATTTGCATTCTAATGTATTTGAAGTCGTCTTGGAAAGGGCAGCGGTAATTTCACACGGGCAAAAGAGAAAAAGACTCATGTTACACGGATAAATAATAATATTTTAATTATAATTATATATATTTTTTAATTTAAAATTATAATTATATTATTATATTATTAAATATCGTGTCAAATGAATGTTTTTTTCTTAAACCGTGTCAAAGAAATTTTTTCTCTTGGAAAATAATCATACACGTTCCTTTAGTCCAAAATCTACGTTGAATTCTATATTTAAAGAGAAAATGACACTCCTTACTTTTGCTTTGGTCACTTCATATCCCAGCTTCTCGGAAAGATCTTCAGAGCATCTAATTTGAACTTTCAAAAGCGGAGTAAATATAAATCAATTGATAAAATAAGAAATAACTCATTTATATAATATAAATTAATGTTATTTTTAATTCATATAAATCTCTATATATTTTTTATACATATAAATAAATAAGTATTTTGTTATAGTCTAACTTTACTCGATTTTTTTAAATTTTTTAAGAAATTATAATTTGACATCTTAAAAAACTCACTTTAATAACCTTATTTTTATTATATACATATATTCATACTTTAAATTAAATAATAAAAAAATTAAAATATGTTGATATAATTAATTGTTACGTAATTAATTTTACAGAATATTAAAGTCTCTTTGTTTAACTTAGACAGACTAATGTTTGATGATGGGAAAGTTCTTAATTTTCAAAACTTATTCTTTTGTTAGTCATTTACGTCCTTATTTCTTTCTTATTAAAATGTTAATAGGCTTTCTTTATAAGCTTTTCCTAAATTATTGCGACAAGTTAACAAGCTTGACCTCGTAACCAGTTTGATAATTTGAATTATTGATTTAAATTGAAAAATATTTAAAATTTATTAAACATGTCGAGAATATTTTCTCATTTATATAAAAAAAATGTCCCTAAAAATCAATTTCGTGTGGATAAATTATGTTTGATCTTAAAAGTTTGTGAGGTAAACGATAATTATGAATCATGTAACTAAACGTATGAATTCAAGAAAAAATGATGGTATGAAAAATAATATAAATTAATTAAATTAATAGAGTTATTTTATATAAATTGATTAAATCATTTATAAATCAAACTTATTTGAGATCCCTTACGAACACCAAAATTCAAAACAAAGAAGTCAACCAATATATACTATAATTAGTAATTACTTTTAGACTCACTTTTTTATTCCATTAATAACTCAAATTAATTTTGATTAATTAGGTATTTGTTTTCTTTCATGGAAGAAATAATATTTTTGTGCAATGTATCCATCAAATATATATGTTATCAATTTCTCTCTTTCCTTGTTTATGTAAAAGTTTGTTAAAAGTTAGAGATGGAATAGATAACAAAACATAAAAGGTTTTAGGAAGAAAAAACATATTTTACATTTTACACTCTATCTCACTAATGTCTACAAAATAAAAAATTCATAGTATTTACAAACATTTATTATAATTTTCCTTCTCCATAATCCTTACAAGATAAAAGCTTCATTCGAAGAGATGATGTCAACAAATAAAACAACTTAAAGGAGAAAAAAAAATACTTCTTTCATCAACTAAACTAAATTAGTGGCAAAAAAAATTAAATATTTAAGTTTAATACTTACATATTTTTGATATAAAATTATTTATACGGTTACAAATAGATATTTATATAACCTTTGAAGTAATTATTTATAAAAACGTCGTCAAATTTATCGTGCATATTGATTTGTAATTGAATCATGTTTGCAACAGATCTTCCTCCTGAAAAGAAAAAACTGATAAAACTTTCACTCTTGAAAAGAATAAAACCAGACATGTTCTTAGTTAAAAAAATGTGTCTTATTGTTTAGGGTAATTGATTTATGTTTAAGAGTTTTTTTAGTAAAGAAAATCTTAAGAGATTGGAAATCTTTCTTGCAGAACATATAAAAGTATGCACGAGAGAAATCAAACAAAGTTTTAAAACATGGAAATCTAGTTCCAATTTTCTTCATCTATTATGTTTTTTCTTGTTTTTTTAAGTATTTGTTTTCTAAATGCTACGAATTAGTTGAGTTGTTTGGTTTAATAGTTTTTTTTATTGTCTATGATTTTCTTTGATCTTCTTAACTGACAACTAAAAACACTTATAAATAACCAAAAATAATTGAAAATTGGACAAAAATCAATGCAGTGCACAGTTAAAATATTCGATGATATATATTAATCATTGTAAAAAAAAAATTGCTATACTTTTTTTCTCCCATTTTATTGAAATTGTGAGGATAAAGGTGGACGTACAAACCCAATCTGTATGTTATTAATCTTAAATATAAAAAAAAAATAGTTGTTTGATTAAATTTTTAATTTGACGAGGTTGTTTATTATAATTAAACTTTTTTATTAGGATAGAAATTTTTATATTGAAAAATAGCTCTTTTATAATTTCAATTTAAATTGTTCCTAATTATATAATTATTTCAAGACATAACAATTTATCAAATAAAACTAATAGGCTTCATTTATTAATATATTTATCAATTGAAGAAGAGTATTGTTCTATTTTAATAATCTCATATAACAACATAGTATTACAATGTCAAAGTATAATCTTTAAAATTTTAATGATTGAAATTTTTGGAAGGTTGTATACTTCTTATTTCCTGAAAATTACTTAACACAAAAATAAGAATACTTATCCATCACATCACATGGTAACAATATCAACATCTTTCAAGATTGTCATTCTGCTACTTAGATCAATAGTTGACATTATTTCTGAGTTAATAGAATTATCATCCCAAGATTTATAGTCTTCACTTCTAACAAACTCATCTTTCCCTTCTTGTGCATTAGACTCATTTTCCAATTTTCGAATAGCTTCTAATTCCAATGTGATTTCCCTCATAGTTGGTCGCCTTTTTCCATTCAGCTCTAAACATCGACTTGCAAGATTGATAACTTTCATGATATAACATTTCTCCCCTTCCTTCATCACTCTTTCATCAATAATATCAAACACACAATTTTCCTCTACACACATGATGAAATATGAAGCTAAACTTTTAGCTTCCTCTTGACTTAGGAGGGTTATTGGCTTTTGTCCTGTTAAAAGTTCAACAAGAACTACTCCAAAACTGTAAACATCACTTTTTTCTGTGAATTGACTAGTTTGAAAAAATTCAGGGTCCAAGTATCCAAATGTTCCTTGAACTACTGTAGTAAGGTGAGTAACATCAATGGAAATCATTCTTGATGTACCAAAGTCTGCTACTTTCGCCCTATACTTTTCATCCAATAGTATATTTGTTGACTTGATGTCTTTATGATAAATAGGTTGAGAAGCAGCAGAGTGCAAGTAAAATAAAGCTCCTGCAACTTCAATGGCAATTCTCAAACGCATGTTCCATGTCAATGGCATATCCTCATTTCGTAAATGCAAGTACTCGAAAAGATTACCATTAGGAATGAATTCATAAACAAGCAAAGGAATTTTAGTCTCCAAACAACTTCCTAACAACTTAACCACATTCCTATGGTTAATTTGTGAAAGAATGACAAATTCATTGATAAATTCTTCAATCTTTCCTTGGACCTTAAATTTTTTCACTGCAATAATTGTTCCATCGATCAACATGCCTTTGTAAACAGTAGCTTGACCTCCTTTTCCAAGTACTCTATTTGTATTAAAGTTATCAGTGGCCTTCTCCAATTCTTTTAAACTGAAGAGTTTAACTTTATTCATATTAACTTCACCAGAAGACAATTTTTGTTGTAACAATAATCCTCCATTTCTTTTGAAGAATTTTTCTCTGGATTTCTTCACTATGATTTTTTTTGTAACCTTGAATACCCGCCATAAAATAAGAAGTAAAATGATAGATCCAAAGCTTGTAGAAAGTCCTACATATTTTACCACATCAATACTTTAAAATAAGTCTTTAATAATTAGAAAACCTAACAATTATGGTTAAACAAACACATGTAAAAACCTTATACTTTTTCATACATACATATATAAATAAATGAATCTATACAACTCAAACTATTTTTGTTAACATTTAAAAATAATAACTAAAGCGTATGATATGCAATCGTAATAGTAATTATAATATTTATATATATACCAATAAATATTACATTTGGCTTATAATAAATATATATTTATTTTATATTTAAATTATAATTTCATTACCTACTAATATAATTTTAAATACCTACAAACACCGTAACAATTTGTGTCGTGTCTGTTTTTATGCTAATTTATATAAATATAAAGATAATAAATACTCCTAGGGAATTATATAAATTATTACCCACTTCATGCTTCATACTTCGTTCATACCTTTTATGACAGATATTGGTACGTGACTCGGCGAATTCCGGTAGTCCTCATAGTCTGAAATGTGATAAATAAAAAGTTTAAAAAAATTATATAATGTTATTCAGTAAAAACATAAAAATATAGGATAAATTTGAGAGAAAAAAAACGAGTTGTAATTTTTTTAATAAACTACAGCATGATTATAAAATGTAAATGGCTTGTTGGTTGTTTTATATGGATATTCTCAATTTTAAATAAATATTATTATTTTATTCTTCAAATGTCGTTAAATTAAATAAGATAGTAAAATTTATATAAATGAGACTATTTTGTATGTCCTAAAGGAAATATATTTAAAGAAAATAATATTATTTTAGAAATATCATTTATTTATAATATCAAAATTTTTAATTGTTTTTCTTTTTTATTTTCTTACCATTTGACGTTTAGCCCCAATATTTTGATGATATTGTATTTTTTCTAATGAAGTCTGCTATTACTGATTTTATTTTGATAACTGATTTTTAAGCATGTAAAAAAGAAAAATTAGAGGGCTGGTGGTTTATTATCATACGGAAAAGAAGCCTTTTAAATGCAGTAAGTAAGTAACAAGTATAATAATAATTAGGTAGAGTTGAAATTATATATTTACCTGAACAACCTCCATCAACATAGGGATTACCGAAACCGCCTGGGCAGGAACATCTCTGACCTGAACGTTTATGGAGTGAAGAAGTAATATTAGTGTCAAAACAGTGGGAGAGATCATCTGGAGGAAGTTTAAGGTTTAAGTTGTTGAGAATCTCCCATTCAAGCACCACAGGGACCATATCCAAATCCTTCATCTCACCATTCACAGGAAAGTAGTAGCCTTTCGGAGTATAAGAAGAATACTCTGGGACGTAGTCCCATTCGTATGGGTTCAGTTCTTCTTGCTGTACAACCATGGCGTAACTACACTCACCATCCGTTTCATTCTCCTTCAAACCTTTTACTTCAGTGCTGTATTCCTTAAGATACGCTGGCAGGGAATTCTCACAGCAGGACTTCCCATTACAATTACTGTTTTTAAGCTCCATTTTCCCAATATCATCCACCTTCAAGTCCTCGTCGCAGATGGACACACAACCGCTACCTTCTGACCCATTTATCTTCAACAATGCAATGATATTGCAACCTGCGGCCACAAATTTGTTGTGTTGCGAATACACGAAAGGGCTTCCTTCCAGCGACCGGTTCACCGGCGTAGAATCTTTGGTTCCGCAGTTGTTACGGTAAATGGGATTGTTGATAGTAACCATGCCTTGTTGGACATCAATGGACGTGACTTGCAGTCCTATTGACTTGAGGTAAGGTGTTTGATATGTTGAAGTGTTTCTGCATTCTATTTCAAACCATTTCCCTGCGTAGCATTCTGAAGCATTCATTCCAAACGGAAAAGGAATTTCAAGATCTCCACACTGCGAATCACAGCCAGGCTTTGCTACTACTTGTAGATCATCTTGTGCAGATACCTCTGTATGTATAAACCATGTTACAAAAATGATGAAATGGATTACCAATTTCAGAATCATCGTGGTTTGTTGGCTGCTTCAAGATTCAAGATGTGTGTATGCAGGCTTCCAACTTCTACCAAGATGGGTATTTATATTACTATGATTTTCACGTCATTGCCTAATTTTTAACCAATATTTTCTTGGTTTCTTCTTAATGACTCACTGCTCCATGGAGTGTTGCTAATATGATAGAAACATAGTGCGTGAGATGGAGAAAAAACAAAATAAGAAAACGATTGTCAGGACAAAGGTGGGACGTACAAACCCAATCTCTATGTTATTAATCTTAAATAAAAAAGAATAAAAAATAGTTGTTTGATTAAGTTTTTAATTCGATGAGGTTCTTTATTATAGTTAAACTTTTTTTTATTATTATTAGGATAGCAATTTTTACATTGAAATATAGGTCTTTTATAATTTCAATTTAAATTATTCTTAATTATATAATTATTGTAAGACACCAACAAATTTACAGACAAAACTAATAGGCTTCATTTATTAATATATTTTTTTATAAATAATGCACATGTGGTATCATCGATAACCTGACTTAATTTGAGAATTTGTAATAGGTAATATTTGATTGTGAATGTTGTTCCATCTAACAACAAAATATAAACAAAATAATCTATTGATTGTCAATTTGCATTCTTGTGTCTTTGAAGTCGTGCTTGGAAAATAATCATACACGTTGGTTTAGTCCAAAATTTATGTTGAATTCTATTTTTAAAGCAATGACACTTCTGAGTAAATACAAAAATATTGAATTATCCGAAGATAATACAAATAAAAGTGAAAGTAGATGAAAGGTTAGAGATTTTGTAGAGGATAAATGACACTTTGATAAACAGATATTTTATATTCATTTGATATTATAATTCTTATTTTTTTACTTTCTTAAAAAAATACAAAAGCTTACTTTTTTATAACTATTGTATTGATGTACTGTGTATTGGATAAATATAAAAATATGTCACCCTATTATTCCTCTAATACAGGCATTCGGTCTTTGTTAACCTGTTTGCCTGTGATTCGTCTTAAGGTTAGGTAGGATTGGTCTCTCAAATAGAAACATGTCAATAGATATGATTGATCTCTCATAATAATGATAACTCGTTTAGTATAAAAAAGTTAATAGATTGTGCCGTTTGATTCGTTATTATTTTTTGTTTTTCATTTTTAATCTTTTAATTTGTTTTCAAATTTGTGGAATTTTTTTATTTTAAAATTTATTTATATATACAAATAAATAAATATTTAAAACATATTTATTCATATAAAATATTTTCTAATTTTTAATTGATTAGTTAATGTTTTTAATTAAATAAATTAAAATAATTATTTCATGCTAAATTATATTATTATAACTCAACTATAACTTAAATTATATGTTAATAATTTAAATTACAATATTATTATATATTAATCCCTTTAAAAGCATAATAAAAAAATAATTTTTAATTAATTTGACCCTTGGATTCGTCAAATTGATCGATGAACTACCCATCTTAAACTCGACTCGTTTCTTTCAACATGAATTGGTCTTTGAGTCTATCTTATTTTATCATCTTTATTGCAGCTAATTTTAAGGACATGATTATCTATGGTTTAAAAGGACGGGAAAGAGAGTAATTTTGTATTTGGATAAGTTGCCTCTTTAGTTTCTTAAAATACTAATATTTAAATTATAACAAAATATTTATGAGATATTATATATATATATATATATATATATATATATATATATATATATATATATATATGTATGTATGTATGTATGTATGTATGTATGTATGTATGTATGCATGTATATGTATATATATGTATGTATATGTATATGTATATATATTCATACTTTAAATTAAATAATAAAAAATAAAATTTAAAATGTTAATATAATTAATTGTTACTTAATTAATTTTACAAAATATTGAAGTCTCTTTTTTTAACTTAGACGAGACAAACGTTTGATGAAGGGAAAGTTCTTAATTTTCAAAATGTTGAAATTGAAAAATAAATCCAATATTTTATAATTTTTTATTAAAAAAAGAAAATGTGAGTATTAAAAGTAATACATTATAATTATTATTATTATTATACTACAAGAAATTGTGTATTTACTCATGAAAAAAAATCAGTAAATTAATTTTTATTATTGGATATTCATTTGTAATGAATATATAAGTAAAATATATTGATAAATAAGACGGGTACAAATAACCAAAAATATGTCCGTCATTATTGAAAAATATTCACTGATAAATAGTTAATATCAAATTTTTGTTATTAGTATTGACAAATTTTTATATCTATTGATAAAATTCACTTACGAACATTTCATTGAGAAATTTTTTACACTATTTCTTTGTGAATAATTTTGATTTACCAAATAATTTTATTTATTATTAATTATGTTTGTTTTTAGTGTTGGATTATTAATAAGTATGATAGCTACTTATTTTTTATGCTTGAAAGAATGTCTTGTGTGTCTTGAATCATGCATTTTGTGTTATTTTTATGAAAAGATATAGGATTTAAATATTTTCTTTTAAATTAGATGTAATTATTTTTTGTTATATTATTTTGTAGAAGAAGATTGGAGAAAAACAAAAAAATGTCTTCTAAAACCTTCTCACTCTGTTCAAAGATAATTCAACTAATTAAAAGAACACTATCGTCTAACCACATAAATCCTCATTCAATGAGATCAAATACGTCTAGCGAATAAGACATTTGTCTAATGAATAGGAAGAGTTAGCTCTAACATAAAAAGTAACTCCTCATTCACCAAAAGAGATGTTATTTGTGAGAAATAGTTGAAAAGTCAAGTTTTGTATGAAAAGAATGAAGTCTTTTGGTAAGAGAACGAATCAGAAACAAAGGAGAAAAGGAGAAGGATAGAAAAAGCATCCAAGGCTTAAGACTTTATTCATCTTCATCCATTGTATCTTGTTTCATATTTTAAGTTCCAAATATGTAAAAGTAACTAACTCCACCATTCATTAGGATTATATGTAATGTATTTAAACTTTATGTAGATTTTTCATATGCAATACAAATTTTTCCCATGACTCTTGTGTTCTTTCTTTATTCTCATGTGATTTGCTTTCTATGCTATTTCCTGGTATCTACCATTGAAAAATGTTTTGAAATCTAGGCAATGATACAACAACTTAGAGTTTTGGTTGTAAATATATACTACAATATCTTGGTCGTTGTAAATATTTTTTCTTTTCTTAATGCAAATCTTGTCTTAAAATAACTAAATAATATAGTATTTGATTTAGAGTTTGTTTATAAGAAATTATGTGTAAACTATATTGTGTAGATTGTTGCATTGAATTTAGTGTATGAAATTTAATCCTAAATATATTCTTACCTTATAGTTTAATATAATTTTAATTTAGTATATTTATATAATTTTAATCTAATTTTATCTTTTGAAAAATTTAAATCAATCAATATTTATATTCATTCAACCAGTAAATATATATAATTAAGCAAATAAATAACTTTTTTTTTGAAAAAAACAATACTTAATTAAACTTACCCATTACTATTTGTATAACATGCTATACTTAATAACTACATATTCATTATCAAGAATACATTTATCAATCCAACACGTTTATTTATTTGTAAAGTTTATAGTATTTGAGATTCATAATTTTCGCGTATAAAAAAAATCCAAACTGCTAATGGTTCTTTAAAATATTACTATGATTTTCATCATTGCCTAATTTTTAACAAATAATTTGTTGGTTTCGTCTTAATGTTTGACAACTAAGCTATTGATATCAGATTGTGAATGTTGTTCCAAGTGCTAACGAACAAAAAAAATATAAACAAAAAATAATCTATCAATAACGTTGTTCAAAGAGTAAAATTAAAAAACAAAATAATCTTTCTGTAGTCTTTCAAAGATGCGAAGGATCTTATCGTTAATGATTTAAAGTAAATACAAAAATATTGAATTATGTTAAAAACTATGTAAGAGAAATAAATGGAAAAGAGTAATAGTTTAGAGTTTTTTTAGTTGATTATATCGACATAATTTTTTGAGGTTTACAAGAAGAGAAATTTGACTAATAAAACAGACAACCTTTATTTGGATGCACCATACAGCAAAAGCAATACCCTCCCTCCTTAATGTTTTTGTGATTTCTTTAATTTTGTTTTGAAATCAAAATAAAATCACTTATTTCTTTTACTTCTTATATAAATATTTATGTGATATATATGTTATTATATAACTTTACTCATTTTTTTCTAATTTTCTTTTTAAGAACATTGACGTCCCAGGAAAATCACTTTGATAACCAAAGTGATTTAGCTACGGATGTTCATTGCATCCTTTTAGCCAAAAGAACAGGGAACATCATCTATACTATAAAAGAAGAATATTGGTAAATCGTAACTACCAAGAATATATTTCATGTGATAGTTGTCATAATCAAAGAGTGAAGTATCCTATGTATATCTACAAACTTCCATAATCTTAATAGTTTCATCAAACCAATGAATGCAACAACCACAAACTAATATAAGTATATATATGCAATTATATATCTTAAACAATGTAATATTCACATGAAGATTATAATCTATTCATCCATGTAGTGATAATAGAATTGTAAACATAATGAGATTTTCTATATCATTTATCATTAAAATCAACATAAAAAATAAAGTGGTCACAATTTTGTAATAAAGTACAAAACATTTTATGTCAATTATATCTGGAAACGATATTAAAAGTGAGACTAGTGACAATTTTATAATAAAATATAAAATTTATTATGTCAATTATACTTAGAATCAACATAAAAAGTAGAAGTGATAACAATTTTATAATAAAGTAAAATATTTTATATATGTTAATTATCACAAGTACTTTCATAATATTTTTAATTTCCTTCTTCCCTTTCCACCTTCTTGTAGTGCACTTCTCACTTCCAATTCTCTCCCTTCTGCACCCTGTTTGCCTCTTTGTCTCCTCCTCGCTACATTACACTCTTTTGGTCTCACTTTTGCTCTCGCTCTCCTGGATCACTTTCACTCTCGCAACTCTCTCATTTGGTAAGTGGATGATTTTCTCTCATTTAGGGTTTTCTTCATTCCTTCTTTCTTTCTTTCTCTTACTCTTAATCAATATTTTAGTTTCTTAAAATCGGTTGCGACAATTCAACCATCATCCACACCAACATGCAGCAGGGATCTTCATCTCCTCCAAGCCACGTGTCTTTGTATTGCTCAATGATGCCTCCTTTATTCTCGACAAAACAAGGTCTAGAAGCTTAATGTCCTTAACGACCCATTCATGCCCTCCACCAAGTTCACCAACAGCTTCCACGTTTAAGTCTACTTTGACATGATGAAGCCTAACCACAAACTCATTAAGGGTTTCTTTCTCTAAGCTCGATAAAAAGATGCATTTCTCCTACTCATCTAAAACTGCTTCCATAAGTCATTCATAGAGGTTAGAAAATAATAAGAATACAAAGGCAAAAAATCACATTTTCTATGTTAGTTATAACACAACTAGTATAGCATATGGAAAGTAGAAATTCTCTATGTCAGTTCCTGACTTGTTAATAATCATATTTGACAACATATTATCACAAAGTTAAATATAACTTTCAAAGTTTTAATTGTTTTGAAAGGTTATATATTTACTATTTCATCAAAATGATTTTATTTAACACCGAAAATAAGAATAATTACCCATTATAAAATAAGAGTATGAATATTTTCAAGAGCTTTGTTACTTAAAAGATTTATTTAACACCGAAAATAAAAATAATTACCCATTATATGATAAGAGTATGAATATTTTCAAGATTGGAGTTTTGTTAGTTAAAGGATCTTAACTTTAAGATAATAGAATTATTATCCAAAATTTATAGTCTTCATTTCTAACATTATGTCATTCTTGTGCATTATGTTAAAAAGAATAATTGAGGTGAATTGAACTATCACACATTTTTTAAAACTTTAAATTAAATAATGGAATTCTTATTAAACATATTGACTGATGGACTTAAAACGTTTGGAATTAAAAGATTAATACAATCACCAAACAAAAAAAAAATCAAGATCTGTACCTGTATATATACTTGAACAAAATGAATTAAACTGAGCTTATCGATTCAATTAAAAACACACAGACAAGAAAGATCAAGAAGCTAGACAATGCGCTGAACAAATTTAAATTTATATATATATATATATATATATATATATATATATATATATATATATATATATATATGAATAGATTAAACTATAAACTAATATACACGACTAAAAATAAAATACTTATAAAATATTAAAAAAAGTAAAGTATTAAGAAAAAGTAAAACATCACAGTTGATTGATAAATTTCGATAAATATCTATAAATTTGATTGTTATAATTTAAATTGTTGAGTGATGTGACATCCAAATATTATATAAGACATACAATATAATAGGATTAAATTGTTATAGTATGAATATGCACTTAGAGTATAAGATAACAGTATTAATTACAAGCTTAAGAGTTTTAAAAATAAGGTAATAGAACTAAGGAGTCCTAAGAACTAGGGGCAGCTGCATATGTTTCCTCCAATGTCTGCTTTAGGGAAGCCTCATCTCCCTCTGCTCACATCCAAGTGGATGATCATCGCAAAGAAAAGAGCACATCACATACAACACATACAAGAGTAAGGGTAAGCTAGGTTTTAAAATCATGTAAGTCATCATTCAGCAGTTAAATAACAAATCATATACATACAAGGGACTAAATAGAACAAACTATCATGTTATGACACACTAGACTCGTCCGGACTTAGAATGAATGTCGATCTGGGGCGGGTTGTGCACTTGTGGTGGCCTCAACTGCTTTGCAAAGTCATTGCCAACGGGTTTCACCCTACCACATACAAGTGTTAGTCCGTTACCGCGCGATACGCCTCTAGTGATAGCGCCTACCCTAGGACCTCCCACTACTCTCACCACATGCGTCAATCCTCTCTAAGTGAGAATGAAAGACCATTAGAGTGTTGGGATAACCCTCGTATGAAAGCCTCTTACATTCATTCTAAGCACTAGAGATCTTACTTTTAGACTATTTATATCACTTTGATTAAATCATAATCCTCTTTGAATTATCAACGTACCATACTTGTTACATTCAACACCAATCATAACCATCATATGTACATACTTTCAATTTACTAACATTCCAACAATCATACATCAAAGTACAATAAACAATTCAACAATGCATTACAATTCCATTAAAACATAAGCATGAAAGTAACTAGGGTAATCTAAACCTTGAAACCAGAGAGGTCCACGACATAGTTGTGAACATTTCCATAACCTGTGGAATTGTCATGAGAGAAACAAATTGAAAACCAGTAAGTTCAACAACTAAGTTGTGGTTTTTTCCACAACCTGTGGATTTACTTCTGGAACTGTGGATTTGGAAACAGAGAAGTCCACAAACAGATTGCGGATTTTTCCATGGGTTGTGGAATTGTGCAGAGCAGAAACTGACCTCTCATAAATACACTTTAAATCTCAACTTGGACAATTTCGTTCTAGGCTTTTTGGTGAATTTCTAACACTCCTAACTTGATCTATAAAATGAAATAAACTTGTCTAATCAATTCTAACACTTCCTAACCTCGTTACCTAGTGATTAAACACAGAATTATACTCTAAATCTCCATCTTTATCAACCAAGATACCAAATTCTAAATCTACCACTTAGAAACTATTTTTACCATTTTTTTCACTTCTAATATGCCATAATTGACTTACCTAAGATTCATAAATACTCTAGCAAAGCCCCAAACCCCAAATCCCCAAAATCACTCCTCCACTTTCTTTCAAAATAACTCCGACAGTAGTTTAACACATAACCTATGTCTAATGAACTACTTAACAATTTTTTCATGATCCAATAACTCAGATTCATTACTATATCATAAACAGGATAGTTCAAATTACATCAATTCACAGCTGACATACAAAACATACTTAACTCAACATGCAGAATTTTCAGTTCATAGTTCACATATCCATAATTGCACCAAAATAGCTTCATATACACATAGATCCCAAGCAAAATCCCAAATTCATGTAACCCCAAATACCGAAAATCAGAAAGGAAGGAAAAACCTAAGCTTCCCTTACCTTTACACGCACAACCAAGCTTACAAGATGATTCAACTAGCCCCCTTGCACCGTGAGAACTTAGAAATACCTAAAAATCATCATTTGATGATGGAAGACAATTTCTTAGAACTCAATCGAAACTAAAATTGAAAGGATGCACAATGGGTTACATGCAATTAAATTTATTGTATGATCAAACCTTAAAATGAACTAAAAAGAGGAAAAACACTTACCAAAGGAAGAACGCTAAATTGATCGGTGGGATTTCGAGCTCTCAACGCCAGGAATCCTTACATGCTTCCTGATTGTTAGAAGATGGTTCAGTAAGGAAGGATTTAAGAGAGAAAACAGAGTACAGAAAAAGGATTTGACTTTTAGAGAAAGAAAGCGCTTATGCTAATGAACCAAGATATGTATGAAAATTATATTTATATTTTTAAAATGAAACTTTGGTTCTATTAGTATAATATCCTCTATTAGCCCTTAACTTTTTTTTTCCAGGTTCTTACAAGTAAGCATTGTTTAGCTAATTAAACTATATATCTTCATATTTATATCTATCTTATTAAATCCACTAAAGTTGAATATTATTATCAGTTTTAAGTGAAAAACTAGTTTTCTTTAGTTTTTAATTTGTTCTTGTATTACGTTATTTCTAAATTAATATATTTAAAGAAAATAATAAGGCCATTTCCATGAAATATATTGTTATTAGCAAGATAACCTTTTACTGTTTTCTTTACATATTATAATTCATTTTCCTTATAGTAGTAATTTAACATTATTTTCTCAAGTCAAGACAAATTTTTCATTTTCAAAAAGAAATTTTAAGGGGTTAAATATGTTTTTAGTACCTATACTTTGGAGCGATTTTGGTTTTAGTCCCTCTTTCAACTAAGGTACAATTTAGTCCTTCAACTTTATAAAACTCTGGTTTTAGTTTTTTTTACCAAATTTTTTTAACTTTATTTGTTGTTTCAAACGCGTTTCATTATAGCATTTGGATTGTTTACACTGTTTGACATATTTTTGCTTCAATGTTAACTGAGAGTTTTCTAAAATTGAAGGACTAAATTATACCTTAATTTGAAAGAGGGACTAAAACTAAAATTGCCTAACTAAAAACATATTTAACCTAAATTTTAAGTGAATTCTTTATTATTTGACTTTTCTCCAAGCTGCAAAGTCCTCGTATTGACACTCCATAATACGCATTTTTTGAGGTTAATAAGCAGAGGAAAGAAAGGAGTTTGCAAAATTATAATGATAAAAATATGTTCGTACCATTATTTAGATGCAGAAGACAGCAAAAAGAATATGATATGTCTGATTAATGTTCTATAATTTCTTTCATTATGGACGGAAATCAAAATCAAAGTATTCTTGTTTATGTTTTATTTTTAATTTAACCATTTTATATTTATTCTATTATAACATATATAGATGTTTGTTATGCTATCTAACTTCACTCACTTTTTTTCTATTTTATTTCCTTAACTTAGACGTGCATAGGAAATGTTTGACAAAAATCTCTTCAACCCTTTGTGGTTACAAGCTTGCAGCAAGAAATGCGTAGTTATCACAATCAAATGACTAAATCCGTATTACTATAGTTGTATATAATGGATCCAGATCAGCAAGGTATACGCAAATTTCTGCCATATCCTACCTTTAGAACCCTAAAAGAAGGAATTGCCAACCTCTAAACATGGTGAACTGAGTCGAAAAAGGTTGACCCTTTGGTAAATTTTCCGACTCATATTTACTGTGGAATGTTATATATCCATCATGGCTTGTTTGAATCTTCCTCACTTTCCGCAAATACAGAAAGGAAAAGGGTCATTTTTTGTATTGGATAACCCTTTTGCGGGGTTGGCATTTTCTGTCAGCACCACCACAAACCCCTCTTCCCCTTGAGCTAAATATAAGTTATATATAGCCAATTCTACTCCAAGCAAATTTAACCAGCCATATTTTAGGGCGTTCCTTCTTTCAACGGTCTCATCAGGAAGGTAAATAAAAGTTGGACTTAAAAGGAACCAACGTTTTCATTCTTTGAATTTCAACACCTTCTTCACTTTTCAAACTCGTTATCCTACCTGATCAAGTGCAAGGAGAACTCTCTGCCTCCATATTTGTTTCATTATATCCTTTGTTGTAACATCAGACATTAAGGTAAGCATTGCATAACTTTATATGTAAGATGTGGTGCAATGATATGATACATCGAGGTTGGTGAAGTTTGAAAGCATATAAATACGTTGTTATTACAAAGTTTCGTGTAATGAGGTTTATCTGTACATTGCTCCTTACTATGTATCATCTGCTGCATGCATGCAGATACCTTTTGCAAGCGTATAATGAGTTTCAGAGTTAGAGATCAAGAAAAGGAATCTGATTCTCCAAGAGAGGTTGGAGAGATTGACACAAGGGCTCCATTTCAATCTGTTAGAGCAGCAGTTAGTTTATTTGGTGAAGTAGCCGTGTCAAAGGACAAACGTTCTTTCAAGAGAAGATCGTCAGAGGTAAACATCAAACATAATTTTTCCTTAAAAACAATTTAGGACAAGGACATGTGCTATTTGAAGATGGATAATTTATCTTTTAAGAAATCTTTAAGCTTCAAGTGTTTAAACTCTTATTTAGATAGAAAAAAAATATATATCTTTTTAAACTTAAGGATGTTAATTACCAGTTTGATTTTAAGATTAGAATGTCGTTAATATTTTTTTAATTTTTAGCTCTATAAATAAAACTAGAGGTAAAAGTTTAGTAATCAATTGTGTGACTTGCAGAATGTGCTGGAAAAGGAGACTCAGCTTCTCTTGGCCCAGAGAGAATTAACAACAATAAAGAAAAAGCTGGATAGTTCTGAGATCACAAAAGGAAAAGCACTTTCCGAGCTTGATAGGGCCAATTTAACACTTCAGGAATTGGAAAAGAAGCTCAACAGTGTCAGACAATCAAAGCAATCAGCCATAGAGGCTGCTGAAGCTGTGAAGAATCAAGCCAAAGAACTTGAACAGGCATTATCTCAAAAAGCTATAGGATATGAGGCATGGAAACAAGAACTAGAGCATGCAAGAAAAGAGTACACAACAACAGTAAAGGAACTAGATGCTTCCAAGCAAGAACTCAATAAAATCAGGCAGGATTTTGACACAGCTTTGGAGGCAAAACTGGCTGCATTCCAAACAGCGGGAGAGGCTCAGCGTTCTGCAAAATTGAACTCAGAAAAGCTCCAAGAACTCTCAAACCAAATTGCAACCATGAAAGAACAAATTCAACATTTGAAGGTTGCCTCATCACAAGCCCAAGATGGTCAGGTAAAGGCCATGGAAGAAAGAGAAGCACGAGTAAGTTTCTACAAAAATGCCAAGGAAGAAGCAGAGAATAAATTGATGGCTTTGAAGAAGGAGTGTGACGAGGAACTAACACAGGGTCTAGAGGCCAAACTTCATGAAACAAGTAAAGAGATTCAGATTCTCCAAGAGCAGGTGAAACAGGCACATGCTTCAGAGATGGATACAGTGAGAGTTATAACTTTGGAGATCGAAGAAGCCAAAAAAACACTTCAGGAAGTTGTGGAAGAGGAAACCTCCCTGAGAAACCTAGTGGATCTACTTAGGACAGAGTTAGAACAAGTCAAGAAAGAGCAAGAGGATATCAAGGAGAAGCAAAAGGCAGCAGAAGCCCATGCTTGTACCCTAACTGATGAACTACGGAAAGGATCTGAAGAGACAAGTTCTGCGGCGGACAAAGAATCTGAAAACTGTGCTCAAGTAGAATTGAGGATCAAACAGCTTTCATTTGAGACAGAAGTTGCAAGAAAGGAAGAAGAAGAAATAAGAAGCAAAACTCAAGAGCTGAAGCATGAGGCTGAAAAATCCAAAGCTGTGGCAGAAGAATTGGAGAAGAAACTTGAGCTTTATATGAAACAGGCTGAGGAAGCCAGAGAAGCAGAACGAAAAGCCATTGTGGCGATGAAGATGATGTCTGAAAGTGTGGACAATCAAGACACGTCCTCAGTTTTAGATGCTAATGGAAAGATTGTGTTGACAGTTGATGAGTTTGCAGCATTGAGTGGGAAAATCAAGGAGTCTGAAGACTTGATTGACAGAACAGAAACAGCATCCATGGCTCAGGTGGAAGCAATAAACTTAAGAAAGAATGAAGTGAACAAAAAGGTGGAGGCAAACCTGAAAGCAATTGAGGAAATAAAGGCTGCAACAGACATGGCTCTGAAGAATGCAGAGATGGCAGATTCTGCTAAGGTTGTAGTTGAAAACGAACTAAAGAAGTGGCGTCTAGAAGAACAAGGCTTGGAAGGCACAGAAAATTCTCCAAGATCAATCTCTCTGCGTATTTAAAAGTGAAAATCTCAGTCTATCACATCACTTATCAGTATTCAATAGCATTCACTGCCTTTGTGCCTAATTTCTCTTGGGAGTTGAAAGGCTCCTTGCACCACATGATCAATCATTTAGCTTTCATAGCCATATCACTGTTTCCAACTTCCATGCAAATGTGAATGCTTATTGTCAAATTCCTGGCTTCTTTAGTTCCTTGAGAACAGAAATTTTCATGTTCTACATTTTTAGAGAAAACGTTCAGATGTAGCTGTTCTTTGGCGTTCATCGTTTACAAACGTGGCAATTCATGTGAAGAAGCTTTAAACGAGTACAATCTCCTAATAAGTATTTTTAAGAGAAAATAATTTAAAAAGTAAAATAAAATGACTTCTGTCAAAAAAATTATGCACAACTTTAATTTAAGACCTCAACTTCGTATTCTATTTCTATTTTTTTAACCTGAATGTAACTAAAGAGAAATTTTTCGTATATCTGTTTCCCAAGAAGCCATTCAAAGTGGCTCCTGAGGCTAGTTTCTGCTTATTCTTAGGAGAATTTTCATAAAAATGGTAAAATAAAAGAGATTTGTTGGGAAAAAAATCATAATCCCTTTTATAAGGTAAAAATAAACAATTCTATATATTAATTTATAGAAATTATTTTATATTAGTTTTCATATAAAATTTGTTTCAATTTATGTATAAGTTAATCTAACCTAAGAAAGAAGAAGTTTATTTTTTATTTCTTCTATTTTTAAAAAGTGTTTATGTTTTGGGTGGGTCGAAAACCAAAATTAACATTCATTTATATTTTTCTTGTCATTTGTTTTCAAATCTTTAACTCTGACGGATGAATATATGTGAAAGACATAAACATTCAAATAAAATTTCAAATTTATAATAAATATAATTATCTATATTCTTATCTTAGTTCTGTATTTATAAATTTTGAAATGAATTTTTTAATTAAAGTTAATCTAATCCAAAAATTAATAAGTATATTTTATATGTAAATGTGTTAGATTTACTGATGACCGGTCAGCTTAGTGGTGCATCACTCTATCTATAATAACTTAGGATTGAAACCAACACAAAAACATTTACATGAAGATGTTGACAATCCGACCAACTTTCTTCCAAGAACATTGACAAAACCTAAGATGTGATATTTCCCTATTGAAGTTAAGGGAAGATACAGATGATTTAAGACAGATAACACTTACTGCATTATATGTTCGAAGAACTGTTCTTCGTATAAGTACAAATTGAATGTCTTTTCATTATACTATTTTATGTAAAAAAATGGAAATGAATAGGTTTTTTTCCCATAAATATACACTATTTATCTCCAAGTTCAGTACTTCAAACACAAACTGTAATGTATTTGAACTGAGAAGGGAATTTGAAGATTAAAAATGAAAATATCTAACTTTAGAAGAAACATAATGGGAAATATCACATTTAATAATAACATTTCTTACTTGCCTTATGGCATAATGCAAATCTAGGATCCGCTTTATTATTACTACTACACCCTAAATTTCTCAAGCTAACAAAACAAGGCTAACTTGTACTGCAGAATCCTGATGGTAGTGAAGAGGAAGAACCCTTGTACTATATTAGTTTAGTTCAAATGGTTAGTAGGACTAGAAAAAGACCACATGACCAACATTGACAACAGTATCCATCAATCTTCAATCACAACTCCCATTGTTGATCTTAAACTTGTGTAGCTCAGACTCTAAAGTCTTGACAATCTCAGCTTTCTCAGCAGGAGGTTCAGGAAAATCTACATGGAATGATCCCTGCTTGATTGGTTCAACAGCTTCATGGATTCTGGATTGCTCCTTTATGTGATTGTAGAGCTTCTGATGGAAAGGATGATCCAAGGAATAGCAATTTTCATTTCCACTCCCATTCTCTGAATGTTTTGATGATCCAGAGCCTTCTCTTTTACAGAAATGTGGCAGGGATGCAAAATCCATGATCTAAATGCAAATTTTATTTGTTAATTTCCATTGAAGGATATAAATGCAGACAACAGGTTATCGAGCATTTATTTATGACAAAAAAGGGAACTACTCCACAAGCTCATTAACAAGGACTGAATAGAAAAGTAAAGAAATTTTTAAGATAAGATTGCACACACTTCCAAAGGAATGAACTGTTCGGTTCTGGCTACTGCTACCTTTTATGGAAAAACAGTGCAGAGATGCATATATGCCATAGAATCATTAATTTCTATGCCTGTAGATTTAAGCAATGATGAACATGCATGCGGTTGAAAGAAATACAACAAAGATTCTCATTCATAGGCATGTGCAACTGTCTCTTATCTGGGGATAAAATTTCCAATTTAGCATCTCTACGAACAAAACAAAAACAAACACTTTACCTTCAACAGTTCATCTCGCCCACAACCCGGTAAGACTTGCACTTTTCTTCTTGTTCTCTCTTGCAGAAGTGGCTTCACAACCTGCCAATGCAAAGTGTTAAGCATTATCCCTAAGTGCACAACTTAAACCAATATAATGAACAAAAATATCATACAGAAAACAAAGTCACAAGGAATACCTTCCAACAGGCTGAAAATATGTATGGGGCATTTACAATGTAATAAGTATTTGTTTTCTCAGGATAGTTCAGATCATCAATGGATGATATTATTGTTAACAACTGCATCAGCATGAAAGACAACTCAGCGATATAGGAAAATATTTAAAAACAAAGGCAATAGGTTGAACAAGTCTTCTGCTTTGTGCATTTCTGTGCACAAAGTAATAACAATAATAGTTTAATATAAACTCAATCTTGGAGTGCAACTTTGAGTAAGTCCATTACTTCCAGATATGCTCTAGTTTACTGAACATGATTTTTAAATAGTAATCTACAGACACAAATCTCTTCACAGTGGCTGCATTAGCATTTACACAAACCTGCATGATTTTTTTCCTTACATCAAAATGCATAATGAATACATTCAATTCCCAATTGTACTGATCCCGCTGAACCAGGTAGCTGTATGAATTAGAAAGTACCTTGATCTGATTCAGGGCTGACAACTTCAGACCAGTCATATCCAAAACTTTTATGCATGTGGTAATAGGCTGCCCATGCTTCTTTGATGCAGAAGGCTACAAGCATATACAGGTCAAAACAAATAAATGGGCAAAGCTATATTAGCAGGTTAATAAAAAAATCAAGAATATGAGGACTTCAAAATTAAATGCCCACCAATATTACACGATCACGATATTCGTTAATTTGAATATGAGACTGCACATAATAATGGACCTGAAATCATACAAACATGAAAAATAGTGTTAGAAAAGATAAGATAACAAGGCCTTTAAGATGAAGAAATAGATAGTGCCCCAATGTCCAAACATAGCCATTAAAAATGCTTACAGATGCTTTGTCAAATGTGCTAAGCCCAACACCAATTGCAAAGACAGGAAGACCCTGGAAAGTATGGAAGGCAGGGCAAGCATTAAAATTGGTAATCTTGATTAATGACAATAAAAATGTAATCAAGTACAACTAAGATGAAATATACTGAGATAAGATTGTGTTTGAAGAGCACCTCTCTCGAGTAACCTGACAAACCTATAAGTTGTGAATCACGAATGCCACGGTATAAATCAGTAGGAATTATGGGCTTCTGGAAAAATGAAACAACATCCAGGCTTAACATGCAAGAACTCATGTGCAATAAGTATACATTTTAATAAGATTTTGACAATAAATACATAAAGGGCCCCAATGAGAACGCAATTACAGACAAAACTCCAAACTAAAAAATATGAACTGCCAAAAAAATGTCTAAACAATAAACTAGACTTACCGATAATATGTTGTCAATTTCATTTTGCACTCTCCAATTTAAACAATCGATTATCTGAAAAGTAATACAGGCATTTACAACTAAGTTAAATGAATAACATAGTCAATTTCCAACAATAAACTAATATTGCCAAATATCCATTACAGCACCGCCACAACACTATAACATTGCTTTTCTGACCCCTCCACCATAGGAAATTTGTGAAGGGAGACCCACTTAGGTGGAGCCATATGCCACAACAGCATGTGTATACAGCAGAATTTGGGCCTTCTGACAGCCGTGTTTATCTTTGCATTGAACACATTTGCAAATCATTCAATAAATCAACACTTCCTCTGCACATGTCTTACCATTTTATGTGCCTTGGCAACGTTCCACTCCCTTGCCTTTAGAAATCGAATTAAGGTTTCCGTAACACAACCTTGATGAACATTCTGCCAAAAACAACAATTAAATTCCAAAAAGAGAGATAGAGTGCTTTTCTAGTGGAAAACACTTGTCCTTAAGCAGGTGCATAAGTTGACAAGAGATCACCAGATTTCACCAAACTCAAACTAGAATAGCTAGATAATAGCACGCAATTGATTGAATTAGCAGCCATCCAGAAATAGAAAGATCTTATAACCAATTACATATTTGTCAGCACATTTAAACAATGAGAAGTGTGGAACACAAGAAATGATTGTCCCCTTCAACCAAGTTAACATTGAGTTTCGAAGAGAAAAACAGAAGTACAACATTGATTGACCTACACACTTGAAATCGGATCTCATTCCCCTCATCCGAGAGAAGTCTTAAACAGAAGAGGAGGAATGTAGAAGAGCCAATTAGTCAACAGCATCCATGAAACACACAGACAATCACCGGAATTTCAGGGTTCTAAAGACTACAGTAAACAAAATCCATTGAACCACCACATGCAATTTACACGGGGCAGACACAAAAAGGAGAGAGGGAGATCAGGGTCCGCTCGCAGATGTTGAACAGACAGATATCCAAGAAATAAAAACAAAAGAAAAAAAAAATAGAATGTTCAAAACATATTATGGGAATGAGTAACCAAAATGGTCACCTGAAAAGTTCTCAGCAGTGGCTCCTCCTCAACTAGAAAGAAACAATTCAACAAAAGGAAGAAAGAAAAGATAAAGGGGTGAGAGAGAAAAAAAAATAGAGAAAGATGAAAAAGAAAGAGAAGATGTGATAAAGGTAAGACCTTGATCCATGAGAGCTTGGAGCTTCTTGAGGGCATCCTCAGAAACAACAAGACCCATTTTTTTTTTGTGTTGGTGAGAGAATGAAAAAAAAAAACTAAAACCCCAGAAGAGGAGAGAAGAGAAGAAAAAAGAGTATTTTTTGTTTGGTAGTTTTTGTAGCTTTAGCTTCACTCACTCACTATCTAGAGTGTTTGCATTGCTTGACTGTTACAGATACAGTACTGCACACCAAAGTTTGATGTTATATGCAGTCATTCCACTTAATGTTCAGTAAGTGACTCAGAGGTAGATAGTTACACAGATAGATATACCCAAGATTCACCTCTCTCTCTCTCTCTCTCTCTCTCTTTCTTTCTCACTGTTTATATTAGTTTTAACCATTGGCTTTGCTTTTGTAATTATTTGGTTGGATGTCTTTTTCAAGATTACAGTATTTTTTATAAAATTTATCATAATTGTTGCTCATCCTCACTTATTAAAAATATAAACTTTCTGTTATGGTCTCTATTTTTTTTCTTAATTTAAATTATATTTATTAATTGTAAATGTAAGAATATAACTAGTAATGCATGATTAAGATTGTTTTAAAACTTGAAATATAATAAAGAAAAAAAAAATGGAAGGAATATCTTTCTTACTTTATCAGAACTACTTCTTCATAAATTAAATTAAATTGTTATAAACCATCAAACTTTGCTTTTTAATATTTAAATTAAAACAATTCAATACTTTTATCTTACTAGAGTTAATTTTATAGAGAAATACTTAAGTGACTTTGTATTAAGAAAAATATAAATAATTTAAAATAAAAATGTATATTACTACAATTTAAAAAAAATGAAATGTATTGTTCTTTTAAAAGAAAATATATTAAAGTAGTAATTACTTCATAAAAACTTATTTTAGTTTTACTGTCAAAAAATATAATTAACTAATTAAGCTGTAAGAAATAAAAAACTATAAAATTATAATTATAATTATTTTAAAAAAATAAAATAAAACCGTGATCAGAATTATATTTTATAAATTAATGATCTGGTGGTCTTCATTTATAAGAGTGGGATGCTGATATAGGCATGACGATATCTGAGCCTTCACTGCTCTGGTCCCGGCCTGCTCGATCTATGTATTTTCCACCGACTCATTTAAATTTGACTTTTGCAAAGGTGACAATAATAGATAATTAAAAATCTAACTATTTAAAGTTTTAATTGGTTGTTTTCTTACTTATTTTGTCATGCACTTTATGGAGAAAAATCTAACCTATTCTCATATTCTTTATGAAAAGGAAAAGAAAAAAAAAAAAAAAAGAATATACTTGCAGCATCATGATCGGATCCCCAAGTCATGAAGTTCCCATAATAGGTTAAATAAATGCTCCATTGGGAAACCTTAAATTTTATGATTTTTCTTTTATTTTTTTATTCAAGTTAATGTTCTTGGTTTCTTATTTAAGAGTCTCATTATGAATTTTACTTTTATAAAACCAACCAATATTATGATTATTAGAAGATAATTAAACTTATTAACATTGACTTTGGAAAAAATTAGTATAATTTAGATAACATGATAACATACAAGGTATAGTCAGCGACCAAATATAGAAATTAATAAATAATGTTATTATTTTTTTCTTTGTACTATTTTTTTTTTCCTTTGGCCACCAAACATAGCATTTAACAAATAGGTGGTAGAATGGTGAAAAATAGATAATAAAATAAAGAAAAGAAAATGATAAGATTGAAGAAATTACCGAGACATTTTACCTGGCGATGGCATGGGCTCGAAATGGCGCAACAGTTGAATGTTTGATCAATTGAAGGAGCATGGTAAAAACATGCAACATGTTCTTCAAATTTTAAACATGGTTTTAACATATTCCATGGTGTTTGCCTATATGGTCAACTTACACATTTTCACTCTTTAATTCTGATTATACAGAAATGGTAAAAATACTATTTTTTTTTTAAGGCAAAAGAGTTTTGGCACTCTGAGAATTTTTATAGTTTTTTTTTTATCTAAAGAGAAAGTTACATTAGAAGGAACACATCTTACATAAATAGAAAGCACCACCTATCATGATAACTCTACGTAATGCAGCTTTTACTTTTCACAAAGGATATTACCAAAAGCAATTCATATTTCTTTTTATTAAGATCGTATTCCAAGTTCATGAAAAAGCATATTAAAAAAGTTTTAATGGAAAAAAAATGTCCCTTAAATAAAAAGAAAAAGCATAATATGAAACTTTACCTTTCAAAGAGTCATCTTTCCACCTTGCTATCACCAACGGATTGATTGCTTACAAATTAGTTTTGTTTAGATTCAACATGAATATTTATATATATATATATATATATATATATATATATATATATATATATATATATATATATATATATATATATTTATTGGTTTTAAAATTTTTATTCAAGTCAACCTAATTTAAAGTATATTAGTTGATTTTGGTTATTAGGTTTAAGGGAAAACATAATTTTTTATATTTAGAAAAATATATAATTGTTCATATTTATCACTATTGTATTCGACATTAATAATATTAAATACTTTTGTAGACTATTATAACATTCATTTATTCTTGTTAAATTATATTTTATTTCTCTTTAAGTAAAACATGAAATTTACTATGATCTATTTAATATAATAATAAATACACATTATTTAATTCCTATGTTATATAAAAATCAAACGGTTGTTTAGATAGGAAAAAAAAATAGGTTGGATGGAAAAAGATTTTTCATACATTAATAGGTTTAAGTAGGAAAATCATAGGATGGTTGCGAGTTTGTAGCATTTCATTCAATCTCTATATCCATATTTAATGCTTATAAAATTTATATTTCATCCTCTTTGATAAAATATATCCATATTCATGATTTTAACGATGTATTTATTGTTTAAGAAATTAATTAAACAATCATTTTATTTATAAAAAATAAAAAAATACGATAAAGTCAAAAAGACATAAAAATTTACACATTTACATATTTGAAATTGAGATATATTTTTAAGAAAACATAAACAATAAATAATAAATAAAAATATTAAAAAAGTGAAAATAATTAAATGTGTGTGTAAAATTTATTTAATTTAAATACATTAATTAAGTAAAAAAGCATAAAAACAAGTGTAATCAAAGTTGTAGTAAGAGAAAAAAAATATTTTGGTAATATGAAATGAATTCTGTAGATATTAAATAATGAATTAAGATAAATAATGAAAAAGTATTCGATAAAAAAATAAGAATTTTTCAGATGAAATAAAATTAAGAATAAGAGACCTCGGTAAAAATAAGTTTGTTGGATTATTTATTTCATTATGAGTGTTTTAATACTTAAAGACGAGAATATAAACACGAAAATAATTATAAATACGAAAATGAAACAATTGTATGTATACTCATAAGATTCCTATACTCAATTTAAATACTTAAAAGTTATTTATTCATATATTCTATACTTAATCAAAGCAAATTTTTCTTATCAAAATCGAGACAAATTTAACGCTATTTTAGACAACATCGGTTATAACGAATTCAACAGAATATCCAAAAATAATAATTTATTTTCCATCTTTACGTTTAAGAATCAAACATGTGTAATGCGTTACAGACTTTTTTATTTGCTTTATATGTGTTCGTTTGAAAATATATGAACGGCTCCGTTAGCACATCTAAAAATTTGTTCACATATTAAAAGTTTAGATAGGTTTAAATTACCTAAACAAGCTAATCATTTAATAGTCAATGAGAAAAATATTTATGTAAGACAAATTATAAATCATCATGGTTGAAATAATTTATCAATGAAAGTTAATAGGTTTGACTTTATAAGAATCTTTGAACAGCTAATAAAATATAAATTTGTTTTTAAGATCCCATCTTAATTTCATTCATAACAACTCATTTAAATTTACATTTTACAATCAAACCAATAAACACTTTTTTTTTTAAGTTTAAAGAATCTTTTTTATGACAGAAACATTTCAACACTAAAAATAATAAATAATATATATAATTAAAATAACAGCATTAACAGAAAAATATTATTTATGTTTACTTAAATAAGTTAAACATTTTAGAATTAAAGACTTTTTGAATAATTTCAAACTTACATTATAAATTTTATTCAACTTGGATGTATCCCTAGTCTAGACGCGTAGATGGTTTGTCAAGCCTATGCATATATTTTGACTAAGTTTAATTAGTCAAACGTCATTATTTGACAACTAAATTATTTAACGTGTCATCTTTTGCAAAATAAAATTAACTAATTAATATTTCTTAAAAACATACAATTTGACATATATGAATATAGAGAATATAAAATTATACTAATATTATATATAAATATCAATATTAATACTATTTAAATAAATTATACATTTATATACATACATACTGAGAGATGCTCTTATAAGATTTTTAAAAGATTGAAAATATACAGAAGATAAATCATAATAATAAAAACTATGAATAACTCCTACCTAGTTTGTTGGTATAATGAGGTTAGTTAGTTACTTAGAAGTTTAGCAGTTGGGTTAATTTAATATAAACAATAAATTATGCTAATATGTTTTAAGATTTGTTCAAATTATATTGAAAATTTTATTTTATTTTAATTTTGTACAAATCTCTATTTTATTTTGAGTAACTATGTTGTCATTTCTCTTTAAGTTACGTATATATTCTCAATACAAAAACTCATTATAATAATAATAAAAAATAGAGGTGCAAGAGTATTTAAAATAATCTCAGAAATATCTTACTTTTTTTAAATAAAATTATATTAATTCTCTATGAGATTTTTGTCAAATTTCTCACACTTTCCTCTTTATACTACTACTTGATTTTTTATAAACCTTTACACGATATTTTTCTTTTTATTATGGACACTCTATAGCTTAAAAACAAACAATCATGATATTGTGCTCCTTTAGAAATTTATTATTAATGTAAATAATCTAATCTCAAAAAATCGGAAACAATGTGGAACCGTTGAACCTGGGTTTTAAAAAAGTAGAATAATCTTTCATTTTATAAAGTTGAAAATATAAACTAATTTGGTCATATTTTCAGAATTAAACTAACTTCATTTTTAAAGAGAAACACAATAGTTCAATTTTATTTTTTTTTAAATTCAGTCCTGGAAGACAAAAGTAGTGTTTTAAACTCTAAGTAGTCGGGAATGATATCTCTTATTTAGGCTTAGTCACCTTAAATATAATGCTATTTCTTAATGAGACTTAGCACCCTAAATATAATGTTATTTAGCAACTAGACCTAGTCACCCTAAATATAAGCCACGAAAAATTTCTTTGTTTGTTTATATAAAATACTGATTGTTTTATATAAATTATTCCTTTACCAAAATGTCTTTAAGTATTTTCTCTATTATAAATATTAGAGAATTAAAGAGATTAATTTCAATAATTAAAACTCACCAATTTTATGTTAATAAATGAATGATTATAATAAAGACTTGAAAACTAAATAAGAAGATTGAATTGTAAGACAAATTCCCGTAAATAAATTTATTGTACTATACCGCTAAAATTTTACTTCAATTTAAAAAACTTAAACTTTTTAAAAGAAGTTATTCAATATGTATCATTTAAAAAGTAAATTAAATACAACTTAAAAAAAATAAGATTTAATAGTATTTTCTGATGATACCATTATTGTGTCTATCAAGGAGGAGGTTACAAACACTAACATCTTTATATACCGTTATACTTTCTCAGTTTTAAAATGGTTCAAGTTGGTCTTTTTTACTTATCTTCTGATTGAGTGACCTATACAGCGTGGAAACAATCAATCTAATTGACGTGACAAAGTTAAAAGTTAAAGTTAAATTTAAGCGGATGAGAGTTAAGGTTTTGAGTTTCCTATGCTTCTCAAGATGAAGAACCAAACTATCTCGAGGTGTAAGACGAACATGGTGGAGTGATGGTGCAATTTCGGATTTTGCATATTAGGGGTTTTCTAATTTGGGATTTTAGGGTGGCACCGTTGTGGTTTGGTTGTTGTTCGCTAGAAGAGGATGATCGCGATTAGGGTTTCGCATTCTCAATTTAGAGTTTTATGGTAGTTTCTTGTAGGTTGAATCATGACTATGGAGGTTTGAGCAAATCCTGAAGAGAAAGGAATTCACAATTGTGGTTCTGGAACAAGATTACTGGTGGTTGTTATTTGAGTATGTTTTATTATTTCAAATTCGTAGTTGCACGAGAAAGAAGAATGAGGAAGCTTTCGCAGTGATCAGCATAATGTTGGCCCAACAGAGATGATGGTTACGTAGTGGTGATTCGAAAAAAAAAAGATGAGAATCTATTAAGAATAAAATAAAATAAAAATATAAAAGGTGACATAAAAACTTTTAACTTAAATATCTAATAAAAAGGTAGAACAAACAAAAAAATAGGTATTAAATCCAAAAAATAAATACCTAAATATTTTTTAAATATAAAAATAACAGTGCTATAATTTAAAAACTAAATAATAGTTTTAGTTAAAAACCTTAATAATTTTAGTTTTAAGTATATAAATAATTTTAAAAAATCATTATTTTAATTTGTTTTTTAAAAAAGAAACCAATAGTAACTTTAGAGGAGATTCTTAAGTGACAACTTTAATGTAAAAAGAATAAGACTACTTAAGTAACAACTTTAAAAAATAAAAATAAAGTTATCAATCGAGTGCCAGTTCTTATAACTTGTAAATATTTTAAGAAAAATACCTAAATTCATAAATTAAAAAAAAAAGAACTACACAATTATGGAGTGGCAAAATATCTTATACAAGACATTTGGATTTGGTTTAGAGAAAAATAAAAGTCAAAGTTGATATTGAAACTCTAAATTTGCTAGTCTAGGAATCACATGGCTTTTCACACCATCAAATTTGTCTCTGAGGCCGGTGCTACTATTAATTCAACTCCATACATTTCTCTCTCTCATTTACACCTTCAAACTCTCTTCTAAACACCCTTTCACCCAAACCAACAACAACTCTTGACTCATATAAATGTCTCAAACCTTAACTCAGACCATGCACCCTTCACCTCAACCTCTGTCCCTTCAGCTCGACAACAACCACTCTCCAAGAACCACCACCGTCACTGAGATAGAGGAAGATAACTCCTCAGACTTCCCCTTCAACAATCATCATCAACAACACAAGAAGGAGGAGGAAGACACTGTCTATGTCGCCGTCGGAAAGAGCCCCAGTAGCATCGAAGCCTTGTCATGGACCCTCGCCAACTTCACCACTCCATCTACCATTCTCTATCTCATACACGTTTTCCCAGAGATCAACCTCCTTCCAAATCCATGTAACTTTTCTTTCTATCTTTCTTTCTTTTGTTCTTTTCTTTTTGGATTATTATAGTTTTTCAATCATTCTTTCTTTTCTACCTCTACGCTAGCTAGATAGGTGCAAGTTGTTCACACCCTTGCCCTACCTGTGAGGTTGAGGTCTTAACCACCATGCTGTTTTCAAGACCAAACAAAAATTATTAATCGCTTCTCAGATATGTATATGACGGTTTACAGTTTGGTTTCTTAAATTTTTAATTTTTTTTTATTGGGTTTTCTTCAGTATAACCCGGGAATCAATTTTGAGGGCTTATGATAATCCAAGAATGAAAAAATGTCTGCTAAAGTTAAAGTTCTAATGCCCTAACTCATACATGATTGAAATAAGGGAATGTGAATTTCAAAGACAAAAGGTCATACAGAAGAAAAATAAGACTTTTCTTGTGAAGTTGAAGATTCCAACTAAGCAATCCAAGCATATATTAGTGAGTTTGTGAATGTGTCTGAGATGGCAGTGTGTTTGTGTTATGACAGTGGGAGTTGGAGTGATTCCGAAGGAGCAAGTGAGTCCTGAGCAGGTAGAGAGCTACATGGCACAAGAAAGAGGCAAGAGAAGAGAGCTCCTTAACAAATTCCTGCAATTATGTTCTGCTTCCAAGGTACTCATTCTACAACTAAAATGGAAACTACTTTCCAATTTCACACAAAATCAAGAGTTGAAGTAAGAAAAGTATCAAACAGGTTAAGGTCGAAACAATCTTGATTGAGAGTGACTTGATTGCAAAGGCTATCATCGACCTCATTCCCATTCTTCAAATAAGAAAACTAGTGATTGGAGCAAGCAAATCTCAAATACGGTAGAATATTTTTGAAACAGTTAAGGATGTTATAAAATTTATCAGAAAATAATCGATAATGTAGTCTTGTAACATTTTGGTTGGACAGAAAATTGAGATCAAAGAAAGGGAGTGGCATAGCTGATCAGATACTTCAGAATGCTCCAGAAAGTTGCAATGTGAGTATTGTATGTGAAGGAAAGGAAGTACATGAACAGATAGCCGCTGCCATTACCACTGATACTTCCATGTCCCAGAAAAACAAGCATCATCAAAATGCTTCGGTTTCGTGTGTTTGTTTCAACTTTTAAGACCAAAGCTTTTCATAAGTACTGTGTGTCAGTCACTGAATTTCAGCATTGGGAATAGTTCCCTAAGTCAATGTTGGTTTTAGATTTTACCCTTTCAAAAACCAACAATCTTGATGATGAATCTACCATTGTTTATATAGAGATGTGGATTGGGTTTAAAAATCTACCATATATTTAGAATTTTTTGTTTATTCTGTTGCCGGGAGAAGATTAGATAAAATAGGAGAATTTATCTTCAAAATCAAAAGGAATATATATATCTATAATTCATTTTAAAGTACATATTCATCATCTGAATTTATTAAAATTAATAGTCCGTAAGAATTTTCGGAAAAAAAAAATATTAATATTAAAAGATATGTTAATTTTTTTTTTGTTAAAATGTAGTTAAATTGTCAATTCAACTTTTTTTGGAAAAAAAAAATTGATGTGTTTAACCATTGATTACATTTTGTTGGTTCAAACTGATCAAGTTGTCAACTTCATTCAGGGTGGTTTATCCAGCAATTTGTGGGCTGGTCTTAATCCACACAGTTTTTGTAAATTTTTTCTTATGTCGATTTTTTGGATTTTGTAGACTTTTTTTTTTATTTAAATATGTTCTTAATTCATGTAGAATAATTTATTTTTGTTCGCTCTAAAATAATTTAATTCCAATTACCACACACATTCAATCACAAGTGAAGTTGTAAAGTGAGGTTTTTCTAAGCTACAATTCTAAAAATGAACAATTACATAAGATGGAACTTATTGTATGATATGATTCAATTAATAAAGAGATCTTATATTCATCGTGATGCACTGCATGCTTGATCAAAAATTTCTCATTATAACTTAAAAAAAGATATCTAACTCATAATATCGAAGTTTATATTACTATTATAATCATTAAAATTAATATCTCCATTATCATATTATTTCTCTGTCATATTATAATAAGCATTATAATTGTCATTATTATTACATTGTTATCCGTTACCCTTATTATTTTTTTCCAGCCCATGAATCAATTTTTCATTTTAAATCCTTAAACTTATTTGTCAGTATTTTTTTATTAGAGACCCCAAACTATAATTATCAACCAACTCAAAAATTCTAGGTATATATATGTATATATAGTACAAATATAAAAAACTAATAATATTGAAATTATAATTCTATTTACTAGCGGAAAACAAAATCCGCTACCTACTTGTTACGATCAACAATTGGCTTATTACTATAAATCTTAATTAATTAACAGAATCCAATGTATAGTCATTATCTAATCTTCCATTTGAAAGAGATGAGATAATCATATTTTATATATTAACATGTTCCAATGATTTGACTTTAAACTCAGCTACTTCTCTTACTTTTCCTCATCACAACTCCATTAATTTATATTTTTAATCTTTTTAAAGAATATTTCTATTCATCTTCGTATCACTTTCTTGCTAATTAAAAATCCTCCTCTTCCCACTTTCTTTATTGTTATATATATATATATATATATATATATATATATATATATATATATATATATATATATATATATATATATATATATATATACCATTGAAAATGTATGACAACTCACTTGAAGTTATTTTAACTTAATTCCAATAACATTAGGTTCAAGTCTTAAACATGAAAATGAATTAAATTGTTGTATAAAACTTTCCTTCATAATAATTTTGTCTAGTTTGAACAACATCAACTTCAAAAACAAAATACATATTGCGTACATAAAAGACAAAAAATTGTTCATAAACCGCGTACTTACTCATTGAAGTTTCGTTTTAGCTATGCTAAACACAGTGAAACTCTAATCCAGTTCCCAGTTTTTTCTTAAATTTTTAATCAGAAAGTCTACAAAACTCATCGTAAGACAAACCAAGTTCATGTAAAGTTGTCACAGTTGCTACCAATGATGTCAGGGAAAACGAGACATGATTGTTTGCACCACGAATCCGATGAAGAAGGATCTTCCGGTTTCATTCAGGTGTATGACTGCAGCGCCAATGAAATGAACAATGAAGATTTAGATGAGCTATTTGAGATCAATATGAAGGAATCATTGGAGACAATATCAGAAGACTGTGAGAGCAGCGTGTTCTCTTTTGACATTCACAAAAACAACGACACAGATGTTGTTCATGTGGCAGTAGACCACGTTGGAGAATCAAGCATGGAAGCCCTTTTATGGACTTTGAACCATGCTGTCAGACCCTCTACCACTGTCTATCTCATACACGTTTTTCCTGAAATCAGGCTCATCCCAAGTCCATGTGAGTCATCATCTTCTTGAAGATAAATTGTTGCATAGTTCATCATTATCACATGGTCCAGACTAATTTATAAGTTGAAATTTTTTTGGTTATTCGTCATGAAAAGATTGGTTGGAAGTATAAACAATAGTGGTTTTAGACCATGTAATAGTTTTGCTGGTATAAGACTTCACGAGGTTAATTGTTGTTAGAGTGATTCAAGGAATGAATAACATGGTTGTTACCTTTTTTATTAATCAAAATGCTGAAGTCAACGAATGAATGAAGTGGTTGTTTCCATTGATTAATGAAGTCATTCATTAAGCTATGACTTTGTGTGCTTGATAGTGTTGTTTTTGATGTTTGATGGCAGTTGGAAAATTTCCAAGGAATCGTGTAAATGCAGAGTATGTTAACTTTCACTTGACTCGACAGAAAGGCAAGAAAAAATTGCTCCTTCAAGAGTTCATTGACTTGTGCCTTGATTCAAAGGTAAAGAAATCTCTCTCACACAAAAACAATACACAGTTTGATCGTTGAAAAACATAACTTTCGTGGAATTTAATATGTAAGGAAAAAGTACAGGTTAAGGTGGAAGTGATGGTTGTAGAGGGTGACAACGTTGCCAAAGCAATAACAGAGCAAGTTAGAGATCATGATATAAGAAAATTAGTGATTGGAATCACCAAATCTAATTTAAGGTACCATTCTTTGCAGTAATCTAAAATTAAATTAATAGCAATAATTGTTTCTACTAATCTGTCACTAATTTTTTACTGTGATGAGTAGCAAATCCATGTCCAGAAGAAGAAATGGCATAGCAGATAAGGTCCTCAGAAATGCACCAGAAATCTGTGATGTTAAAATAATATGCGATGGAAATGAAGTAACAGATCAAATGATTAGAAGTTCCAGAGTTGCACATGAAGAGAATGAATCATGTGGTTTTGTTCCTCTTATGCGTTTTGTGTCCAATCCCACATGGCTATTTAGACCCAGATTTTGATCAATGACCCTGTTTTAATATAGTATTACAAAAAGGTGCTGCATAAAAATGTGATTAATTAGTGAATAATTGATGTTTAAAGAGATAATTATCATTATGCAGATGTATATATTAGAGAATTGTAATTACTGAAAATGGCAATTGTCTATTCCAAGAAATTAGTGGTGAGCGTGCGATGCATGATGATGTGGTGAGTTAGGCTGAAAGTATTATATGGTAATATTGCTGTAACATGTGGTGGTTGCAGAGCCTCCAAATTGTTGCTATGATGCTTTACAAACCATATATATATGCATCACTAGCCTGAGATGAGATAATATTTATATCAAATTGACCAAGTCCTACTTCAAATTATCTACTATTTCTTAAAAATGGTTTTAATTTTAAATTGCTCTGACTTTTCAAACAACTCAAATATTCAATTACCTATTTGCATAATTATTTGGGATTAATTTTTGAAATAAAGTTATATATTTTTTTTATTTTCTAAAATTTTTCTTTTTTTGACTTTTGATCTATTTTAGCTCTAGTCTTTGTTAGTTTATTTTAGTTCCTTTAAAGTTTTTTTTTTCTTTTGTGCTTTACTGAATACTTTTCAGGGATTAATTTAAAATAAAAAATATTATAAAGAAAAAAATATTTTATGGAACCAAAATCAAGATAATACATTTCATATAATTCAAGTGTTTTTCTTAAAAAAAACATAGCAAATTAAAAAAAATCAATTATATTTCAAGTACTGGTGAAATCTATACTCATAAATGATACTCCTATCAGTTGCGTGTAATTTGACTAATTCATATTCTAGTTTCACTAATGTCAAAATGAAGAGATTAAAACATTCTTTATTAATTAGTGTTGTATAGTTAACATAATTAATGAATAAACTCAATAAATATTCATTATTGGGCCTAGAAAAGATGCTGAATTTGGCTGAGGAGTGATAGTATAAGCTGAGTATTTAGACGAATAACACAAAATATTATTCATAAAGTATTTGTTGAAATCTACTAAGAATTTGTGTTTTTTTTGTTTTATATTTAAAACAAACACGAACAAAAGTATAACTGATTTGTAATCTTTTCCTCTCTTTTAAAAAGTAAATTGATAGATAGAACTTCTTTTTAAAAAGTAGAAGCCGCATTCTCTGTAGTAGTAGTCAATGCAGCAATTTTAAGTTGAAATTTTAATAATCTATACCGAAATAAAATGAAATTAGCATTATATTTAAACTGTAGCACAGTCTAATCTATATTCATACAAGTTAAGAATCTGAATTTTATTTATTTTAAAAAATGTTTTAACGTTATTTTTTTTTATCATCACTCTTTAATTTGTTATATATACAAAAATAATTATAAATTAAATAAAAATAAAAGTAAGAGTGATGTATAAAGATAAAAGAAAAACATTTAGTTGCATTTGATGGATTTAAGATTTTAGATCCAATGAGGTGATGTTGAAAGAAAAGGTGTGGAAGTTGGATGATGCACATGTGCTCCAGTATCCAAAATTGGGGAGCTTAGAGAGCATCATCATCATCATCAGCAGCAGCAGCAGCAGCAGCAGCATTGGCTGGTAGTGAATAAATGTTGTTTTTATGTGAGTTTGTTTTTGAGATGACAGAGAAGAGATGCATTAATTGTGCCATACAAATTTGAAACTGCAAATAGCCAACAAAAAACAAACATACAATTCCTCATGGTCTGTTTTCTGAAACATTGAAAAAAAGTTCCTCCCCTCTTAACAGAAACCATTTGTAATAATCAATAGTGTCTCTAACTCTAGAAGAAATCAAACTCCAGATAATTATCAGAACCTTTCTGATTAGCTATTGACATGTGGTTAACAGCCTTTTCAACACCACCTGATGAGGCTGGGGAGGGTATCTTCTCAAACTCTACAGCCTTTGGGATCTCTGGTGGGGTAGCACATCTGATCAATGCCCAGTTCACACCTTCAAAAAAAGGGTGTTGCTTTATCTCAGTTGCACCTCTTTTGTATGCCAATCTGTGCTGAGGTTCTTTCACCAGCAACCCCCTTATAAGATCCCTTGCTGCAAAACTCACAACAGGTGCTTCTGGAAAACGCAGCGGCTGCCCCACCACGTTAAACAGCGTGGCTCGGTTACCGGATCCCTTGAAAGGAGTTTTACCGAACAACAGCTCGTATAGAAAGATCCCAAAAGTCCACCAATCAACTGCACTCCCATGACCTTCACCCTTGATGATCTCAGGTGCCAAGTATTCATGAGTTCCAACAAATGACATCGACCTAGCATCGGTAGGCTCTGCAATCAGCTCAGGTAATGGGCTCACTTGGTTGCCAATTTCAGTTTTTGGCTTCCGGTCTTTCTTTGATTTGCTAGAGAAGAGCCGGGGTGAAAAGCATGTGGTGGGGGCAACACAGGATGGTTGGATGCAGGAAGGTGGTTCAATACATGCAGGTTGGACACAGTAAACGGGGTTCTTTCTTAAAGGCTCAGAATCCGTGGATGAGGTTTTCACAAGGGTCGGACTGACAGCACATCGGAGGGAGAGATCAAAGTCGGAGAGCATAATATGTCCGTCGTCTCTAACAAGGACATTTTCTGGCTTAAGGTCACGGTAGACAATCCCAAGCATGTGCAGATACTCCAAAGCCAGAAGAACCTCTGCTACATAAAATCTGCAATTTACAAGGAAAGTGTCTGTGATTACCATCAAATCATATATTGACATAACTGCCAAAACTAGGCAAAGTACCCAAAAAGGAAGAAAGCAAGACAAGAAATCATGACTAAGAGGCTTAAGGAGCATTCAGACAACTCATTTTCGGCTGAAAGAATTTATAGAAAATGAAAAGGCATGCGCAGAGTAAAATAAACAGGTGCCCTAGAATTGTTTTGATACACTAAAGACAGTTACGATTTCCACTAAATTTATCTTCCCACAATCAAGCTTTCGAAGATTCAATTTTACTATGATTGAGAATATGTATAGATTTGTTCATTTGGAAAAATGAAAGCAGACATCAAACCCACAATTGATCTATGAAATTGTCTGGAATACAGAATCTGACTTCATATTGGACTTGAATAAATCAACCAGCAGCATCATAAAAATTTGAGAAGTAAAACAAGCAAACCCACATGCAAAGGAACTCGTATCACAACCTCCACCTATACTTTCCATGCATGCATGAGAGGAAGATTCTACGCTAAAAACGTTATGTTCTTTACATATTAAGCAATTAAGTGGTCATAGATGCTTGTATAATGGTAACCAGAATCTGGATACAAGGATAAAATGATCAAAGCATTAGAATTAGGCTGTTTAAATCTAGTGCAGCAATTGGAGCAATAAGCACAAATAAGGATGAGACCACTCTGCAACCACCTACATTAGACTTAAGGGTTATCAAGGGACAATTTTGAAAAGAAATTAAAAGATAAATGATTTAGTTGTAATTACAACACCCTGAGAGGACTCAAATCTAGTTTCTTTCCCAGTAGAATAACAAGCCAGTAAAGCACTGTATCTGAAATCGGATCCAGTTTTCACTCACAAGTAGTATAAGAAAATGAAGAAACTCTAAAGAAGAAATATAGTGAGTATAATAATCAGCATGCATAAACCAAAATTAAATTGTAATTTAAACATACTTTACTGCCTGCTCAGGAAAATGCTTCCCTGGTTGCTTCTGCCTGAGAGTATGGAGGTCACCACCTGGGCAGAATTCCATTACCAAACATGAGAATTTCTCAGTTTCAAAATGAGTATACAAAGTTGGGAGAAATGGGTGATCAAGAGACTGCAGGATTTCTCTTTCTGTCTGGGCACGAAGTAGCTTTTTGCGACTCGCTAGGGACCCTTTGTCCATTACCTTCATTGCAAAGTAACATTTAGTTCCACTCAACTCAGAGAGGTAAACACTGCCTATATCCCCACAACCCAGCCTCTTCAGTAGTCTAAAGTGACCTAATCCCAAAACCCCATCTCTACTTCGAACTGCTTGAATGGCTTCCCATCTCAAGTCATTTGCCTTGTGAGGTTTGTTTATGCTGCTACTAAAGCTACTACAAGTACTCTCATCACTCACATCACTGCTTGTGCTTCCTCTGTAAATACTGCTCTTACCACTCTCAACAAAATCAGCTCTGTCACTAATCTTGGCACTTCCACTTGTCTTTGCAAGACTGCTCGCCCCATCACTAACTTTGGCAGAAACAGAACTGTTCTTTACACTTCCATATTCCGATGTCTTTTTGTCTTGATCAATGGAGTTTTCCTGTGAGCCTAAGTTCTCATTAACAGCACGATCCGCCTTGTCGAGAACAGATGAAGAAGCACCAGAACTACTTTTATTGCTCAAGGAATCGGCAGACCCTTTTTGGATTGAAACTCCTAACTTCTTGTTTTCAGCAGTTTCCCCAGTATTCTGTTTGGAAACGGTTCCTACAGACTTGGATAAATCCTCTGGACCAGCCAGCTCAGTTTTCCCTGTTTTCAGAGAAGCTGGATTCCCTGAAGACCCGTTGTCTTTTGCCTCAAGGGTTTGAATTCCAGCCGTCTTCTGATGGTGTTTCGGAAGAGATCTAGAGCTAGTTTTTGAGTCCATCAGAAATACTAAAAAGTTTCAATCAAGATCAAATTGACCAAAACAGTGGCTCAGCATCCATTTATCTCTCAAAAACAACAAACAACCTACAAAAAGCCACCAACATCATAAAAAATCAGTCAGTCATCAAGCCACAGTATGAAAAACATGCTGGTTAAACGGGTGCGAGTTAACAGATATTCATGAACCAATCCACAGAACAAACACTTCAAACATCAATAAAATCAGAACATAATTTCCTCACATTCAGAATCAGACAAATAGATCCTTTTAACAGATAAAACCAAAACAGTTCCTCCACTTGACACATAACAGCACAAGTACATCACAACCTAACCAAAACACAACAAGATAATTAACCAGCCAAGACCTCAGACTGCACCAGAAAGGTGAACCCCATCCCATATTACCCAAGAACAAACAGAGGACAGAACCCTAAGACCAATTTTAGCAAGAAGAGATACCATATATCTACATCCCTAGCAAAGCTGCATGCAAAGTAGGATCCAATTAGTGAAGCAGAACAGTCACGGAACACCAACAAGACAAGAATCAACAAAAAAAACACAAAAAAATCAGAGAAGAAGAACACATGGTTGGACTTAAAAGACCAAGAGAAGAGTAAAGTAAAAAGGTAAAATTTGCCGGCAAAAACGGGGAAGCATATTTTGGAGAGAAAAGGGGTATTGGGGTTTGAGGGAAATTACCAGAAGCAGGTGGAAGAGAGTGATCCTGAGAGAATTGTATAAAAAATGGATCTTGAAGAGGAAAAGTGGAATCTGAAGCAGATCGGAAGGGGGAGAGAGAAACCCAGACGAAAAAAGAGTTAAACTTGAAGAGCTATGGCGAAAAGCAAATGAGAAGTGAAGGATTGGAAGAAAGGGAAAGTAAGAAGAGAACAAAAGAGTACCTAATTTGAAGGATCAGAACACAGCTTCGTTGCTTTAGCAGAGAGAGAGAGAGAGAGAGAGAGAGAGCTCTGTAGATAGGGAGCTGGTGGTAGCTTAGAGAGAGAGAGAGAGAGAGAGAGAGAGAGAGAGAGGGGTCAAAGGTAAAGCAAAGCTTTTTTCTTGATTCAATAATTTCAAAGGGTTTTTGTCGCCAAAACCAAGAGAGGTCCAAATCACTAAACAGTTCTGAGGTCTTGCACCTGTCTGTCATGCCTTTGCCCAAATAATTCTTTTTTCCTTTTCTACTCTTCTTTTTTATTTATTTTTCAATACTCACATCAATGACTATTTTCATATCTTATGCAAATTATTCAAACTTTTCAATATAGGTATTAAATCATAAATCCAATTCTTTTATTAGGAAATGTTATTATTATTATATTCATTAACTTTATTACATCTCAAAAGAAAAATTAATATTCTTATGTACTAATTTATACTCTGTGTTTTCAAAAAAAATATTTGACTAAACCCCTTTGAATGGTGTTTTGTGTATATTATTAGTATAAAAAATGTTACGTTACTTGTATATGGAGTAGAATTAAAAACTAAATACGGACAAATAAGGCAAAACTGGATAGTACTGAAAAGTTAGTTAGTTAGTTATGGTTGAAAAGTTAAATAGAATCTGAAAGTTAATTAGGAGAATTTTGTTCATAATTGAATTATATGGAATTAGTAAAAGTAGATGTCAATCGATAAATATAAAATGATGTATTTAAATAATATTTTATATCAAAAATAGTTTTATTTTGTTTTATGAGGATGTGTTTTAGATTTATTTTCAATAAAATTTTAAAGTTTTGTAACTTTTCTTTATAGATTAATTACTTTAAGTATATTTAGGTTTAATTATTACAACTTTTTATATATTATGTTTGATTCTTTTTCTTTATAAATATTTATAGTTATTTTTTAGGAAAATCATTTTCATAACGAGAAGATAACTTGTGACTATGGTAATATGAGTCAATCTTTTTTATTTTGGCTCCCTTGTAAGAAATTGTAAGTTTATATTATTGAAAAAGAAAGTGTGGTCCTTTTATAAGAATGTTTCAATATAATAATGTCATTTTTATTAAATTATTTAATATAGCAATTAATTATAGTTTATAGTAAAATGAACATTTTACTTTTTACTTTTTAAAATTATAGCATATTTCTAGAAATATTTACAAATAACTAAACAAAATATATTTATTTTTAAAAGAAATAAAATTTCTATAATTCATGAGTTCTAAACATAACAAAATTCTTTAACATCAAACACTTCCTTAGTTAATTGAAATTTCCTATAAAGTGTGATGAAATCTAATTTATTTAAGAATATATATATATATATATATATATATATATATATATATATATATATACATTTAATGATTACTACGACAAAAGAAAAAATAAATACGAGAACAACGATTTCTTTCATAGACATCTTAAAATAACATTAAAAATTTACAATTTACTTAAAAACTGTTTTTATTAAATACTCATAGCAACGGTACAATCTACTTTAAACGTATTTATCAAACACAACTTGTAAGTTTAAACAGGTTTGCAAATGATAAGAAATATAAAAACTAGTTTAAATATTATGAAAGCCAAAATCTTCAATTTATTTTCTTAATATTTCGATGAAATAGATCATTACATTATGCTAAACCGAATTTTGGTGATGAATTTAAAAGGAATAAAAAAAGTATTATTTTTAACCTGTTTGACAGCTGTGAGTAGAATAGAAATAATGAGTTGAATCTTAACACGAGTTCTGATGAAATATTGAGCACAAGTTTCGAACTAGAATATTAGTTAAATAGTTAATAACTGGAAATACACGTTTAAAAAATTGTGAAGTTCATCTTATTGAAGAAGAAAGTGTGACCAGGTTGAATAAGACGACAACTTCGTTATTGTCGGGAGAATCTAATGTCCTCTGAAGCTCATTTCATCCTATATTTCTTCTTTTAATAGTAGGAAGGCTTAATTTCTTTAGATTATTCTAATTTAGCTTAATTAAATTTTTATTAAAAAATTATTTTACCGAGGGTTAACAAAAGTTATTGTACCATAGGGAACGGACGGCATATGATAGACGCCTGATTCATCATCGACACATTATCCTACCTCAATCGTAAGGTTCATGAAGAAACACGCTAGGTAAACTGTTCGGCCGAGATCGAAAGATAATATTAAGACAAAATTAAGGTAAAACAAGATTAAGGGTATTGAGCCAACAAGTGAGCCGTGATTAAGGTTTTGTTAATCACAGATCTATGACAAAAACTATAAATAGACATCAAAGGTAGGAGGTTGTTGGTAACATTTATATACATTTACTCTGATTTTCTCTCTTTCTCTCTTCATCTCTAATATATACTAACTTGAACGTCCCAGGACCTTTAACAAGTAACGTAAGGAAACAGTTATAACTGAACTAACATACATAATTTTTTCTATCATGATTTTTTTTATGTATTTTTATTAGAAATTAAAAAACGATAATATAATTTAATTTTAAGTATTTTAAAATTTTGAATATTTTATAATATTTTTGTTATTACCAGATGTTTAAATCTTCTGAATCTCTGTCATCAATTAATTATCGGATACTAATTCAATCACAGACTTAAACAATAATTCTAGTTGATGACACTAATTAAATTTACAAACTCAGTCGACAAAATTTTGATCTTTTTTTTAATAAAAACTCAATTGAAGATATATAATTGAGTTCTTTTTGTCACTTTTATACTTCAATCATTTTCCATATTTAATTTTACAATTTTCATAAAGTTAAAAAAAACCCTTAATTTTTTAACAAAACAATGACATGTTATAAAAAAAATTAATGTAAACAATATTACTGCATTTCCAAATTTATAAAATCATGTTATATTGATTTTTCCTATTATTTTAAAAAACCCCAACTCGTAATCACTTTTTTTTAAATAGTAAAATTTATAAAAAATAAAAAAATTCGATGGTCAAATGTATAAAAAGAATGAGATAAAAATTGTAAAGTGTTAACAAATAAGTGATAAAATTCACAATCAAGGTAAAAATGAAAACATGAGAAGCAAAATTAAAGGAAAAAGAAAGAAGAAAATAATAAATAATTTTTCTATAGACAATAATTGTTATTATGATTATGTTGGCATTGTTCATTTGATGGAAATACAAATTCCCATCACTTAAGCCGACATGAAGATTTTTGGTTACCTAAAATGGGTGCTACTTTCCTCTGCAGTCAATAAAATCACCAAGTAATGGACCAACGGTTTATGGAATGTTTCGATGATCCAATGAAAAATAGAGGTGTATTACTGAATCATCCATCCTATAATAACTTTTGGTGGACCACACTCACTCAATCACTCACCCCATATTCTTATTATGAACCACATAATCATATACATTATGTATAATCTCATTCTAAAATTAAAATATGACTTATAATAATATATTAACATATGTTCGTCTCATTCATTCATTCATTGCAGGTTTGTAATAATCCTTGGCAAGCAGGGCCCAGTTTCTAAATGCAATTCCTATGATGGGACAAGGAATCACACAAGGATCACTTAACCCCTTTTCTGTTCTTTATGTCACCAATTCAGAAAGAGAAATATATATATATATATATATATATATATATATATATATATATATATATATATATATATATAAACACAGAGGTTGCATTAATTAATAACTTTTGCCTCCAATTGGTTTCATTAGTGTGTGTGCAAGTAGATGAAGCTTTAGGTCTTTGTTTTTCTGGAGATGAGTACAACTGTATAAGGTCCCAACTGAGTATGAAATCTCATAAAGAATAACAATGGAGGTGGTTGGAATTCATTTTCTCATATATGAACACCACCCAGATAATAAATAATCAACAAAATTTGATTTTGATCTTCTTTTGTGATTCTCTTTCCCAAAAGCACATCCACAAACACATGTTATTTTGACAGCCACAGTGAGATGTGCAAGCACCAGAGCCAAGCAAAATATCAGCAACTCTTCTAAAAAATTCTGAACAAGGGTTTTCAAAAAAGAGTGTAAATTTCTTGAGAGGTATCACTAGAACTCTTCCCTTAAATAACCACCACAGAAGTGACACTTGTCAGTCCATATACATGGCCCTAGTATATAACATATCTTATCTACGATATGACCAAAAATGTCCACTTCAAACATCAACAAAGTGTTTTCTTTTTCTTTTTAGACTTTTTCTTTCATGTATATTGTATTTTTTTCCTGCTGTAATGTTTTTCAGACAGCAGTAGTTACGTATGAGGAGGCATTGCTCACGAAATTGGAAAAATCTGAACTGAGAATCTAAGTGTCTAAAAACGACAATAAACGAAGTTTGAAGTGTGACTTGAATTTTTTACCATGGTTTTGTTTGATTGGTGGTGTGGTGGAGACCTTTTTGGTTCTTGGTTTGTGTCTTGTCTGGAGTCATTCAGCAATAGGCACATGGGGGCAATAAAAAGAAGGTTGAGTTAAGATTAGGATTAGTGTGTTTTGGAATTTGATTCCACAATATGTTAGCTAAGTTTGGTCCCAAAATAAAAGCACTCCTCCACGCTTCTTTGGTCTTTTCCCCCTTTCAAACAGACACTTTGTTTTCTCAGTTGCTTTCCTCTTTTTTATAGACCCTTCCCCCTAAAAATATATTTTCCCGGGTCAAACCAAACTTTATTATTTCCCTCAGTTTTATCCTTTTCTGTCTAGGCTTTTTTGGTTGTGGAAAATGTTGAATCATCATAAGATTTTTCTTCCCTTTTATTTTTCTAGGTTTAGAAACGTGTGGTGTGTTAAGACTCTGTGGAACCAAACTAAGACAACTTTTCTCATATACAAAAATACTGTCAGCTTTTGCATTTTCAGTTGCATGTTGAGAATATATATATACATCTCATTTCAGAATTATTTCTTTTCAAGTAATATTGATTGATTGATTGAACTATTTGGTTTTGTTTATTCTAGTCAAAGTTATCAACTCCACCAGCTATAGTAATTTATATTAACTCACTGCTCCAAATAGTTTTAAAACATGACTGCTATATAACAAGTTCATGAATTCCAATGTAGAGATTGAACAATGAACAGTCGTGAAACTTTGGCAGTGGTCGTTTTCTCTCTTTCATTAGTAGGAATTGAGATTTCAGTGAAATTCTACCAAAGAAAAAAAAATGAAGTTTTGTTCTGACCAATGAGATTATGGTAACAAGTTAGGAGTTGCTGTTAATTGAGAATTAATAATCAACCAACGGATTCAATCACTGTCTCAGAAACCGACATGGTCTTTAGTAGAGATAACATTGTGTGACGATATAAAACTTTTTGACCTTTTTAGGACATTATTTGTGACTTTCCAAACCGTGGAAGTTGAGAAAACCTTTGCATATATGTTTCAATTTTCCCCTGAGGCTGTGAAACAATATACGGGAATACTAAAAAAATGCAAAGGGAAAATAAAATATAAGAGAAGAAAAAAGCAGATCTGAGTTCCATGCATAGAGTTGCGAGCTACTTACTTACTTACCCATGCCCACATGCAGCTCTCTCTGTATTTTGAATAAAAACTAGCAGTTTCATGCAGTGGTCCTCTCCTCCTCACTCATATTAAACTCATTATTATACTTTCTATGATTAAATATTACTGAGACAGTGATATAATAAGAGCAGCTACCAAATGGAAGGAACAGTACAATGAGATTTTGACATGTGGCATGCATGTGAGTCTTGGGCCCCTCAATATAATTTACATATATAGTTATTTTGTTAAAAATATATGGGTGTGGGCAAAGTTTGAATTGTTTTTTGTTTTACTGGTAGAAGGGAATATATTCCTTCAAGCGGGAGAGTCTGATGATTCAGAGTTTGATAGTCTCACCAAGCAGAAAAAGCTTTTAAGAAAAGCATTGGATATGTAGGATTTGGCTGCTAGCTTCACTTTTAGCTTTACTTTTTAGTTTCTTTTGATGTCAAAATCTACACCACCAAAGGAAGTGTTAAAATTTTGGCTTTGGCGATTGGTTAATTGGATAAAAATTTGACTGCTACTGTGAGCCTGTAACCTATTAACAAGGCACGCACAACTCAAGGTTTTTTGGCATGGCTAAACGGTCCAACCTTTTCCTTTGAGAAACCTTTCTCACACTTATCATCATTCACATTCTTGACCTGTAAACTGTCTGGAAAGAGAAAAATATGTGGACCAATTATGATATGTGGATTACTCAGTTTAAGAGCTGTTCTTATCTTCTTCATTGGAATCATGGAATTTTTACAGCATGGCTGAGTCATGGAGGAGTGAAGTTGAATGTTGTTAGTTATCAAATATTCAGACATTAAATATTTTATGTAAAATATAGTTTGACAGCATGTGAAATGAGTAACGGCAGAACAGAACATCATCAAACCTGTATCAATATTGATTGGTGCCACAGCCGAGGGATGCGGGAGTGTAACAAGTCAATTATTGTGACAGAGCACAGCCTGAGAATATTTCTCCAGATGCGACAAAACACAGGACCCTTCTCTTTTGTTTTTCATCTAGAATGTGGCTAGTATTGGGCCATTATCCCATTTAGATACATTGGGCCCATGGCCCAATATGTGCATTGAAGGAAGATAAGAAAATACTTATCAAGAGATTGGTTTAATGTGAAGAAAAGGTGAAAATATTGGTAGTTTAAGAAAGCAGAATTCTTTTAACAGGGAACAACAATGAACAAAAATGAACAGAGGGTTGGGTGATGAACTAAATGAAATGAAAGCTATTGCTTTGATGAACACTAAACAAGATGAAAAATGCAGATATGGTTTGCATAAAGGGTCACATGAGTCTTGACTGCTTTGCATGCTGAGAAATATCAGGAGTAGAGGAGATTGATCTCGAAGGATTTAGTACCATGACATGTATGATGTCCTAGATACAACTTATGTTTCCATTCTTGATGTATGTAGCTCATAGCATGAAACCAAACCATGGCAAGCATGTGAACGTTGAAATGATCACACTGATGTTTGTGACAGTGGAGTGTATCCAAGTAAATTTTACCAAAAATTTGGGGGTTGAAACCTGAAGAGTCATATTTCTGATAAGACTTCACCTAACCTGCCACCATCAGGACCAAAATATCACATGCCTATTCCAAGTAATAGTCATGTACCACCTGAATTGGCAAGGTAGCTTCGAAATTCAATATGGGCACTATTCATGATGGTAGACCACCCAGACGAGATGACTTTGTGTTTGTTCATTTGGAAACTTCTATAGTTCGAGGTTGGCACGTTTAAAAGAGACAAGTCATAATGAAGTGTTGGTGTGGGACAGAACATCTTGCCAGTGATACTTAATAGCATAATCCCTTTTATGCAGATATATGATTGCTTATTAAGTTCTTTTACGGTAGTCCTTCTATCCTCCTATACTGCCTTAGCTAATTGTTATCCTGCTTATGTGGGTTAACTTTTTATCGTCTTATGCGACATTAGCCCTTGTCCCTGAATGACTTATTAATGTGGCTTTATCCAGGCCGTGCTAATACTTAAACAACATATCAGATTATGTCTTGATTTAGATTTTTAGTTAAAAATTGTCTAGATATTTCTTAATGTCAAAGAGCAAATAGACTATTTTAACTTATAGCTTATTTGTTTCAAACATTGATATTTCTAGTTTATGATCTATTCTGGCGCCAATGCCTCAAATTGTGCATGATCTTTCCCTTTGTAGTCATGTGGCAATCAGGACTTCCCATTATAAAAGCACCATATTAACCCTACTTTGGAAAAAAAACACAACAGTTACCATTTTATTCCCAACCCTCATACCCAGCTATCGTTAGAGTTTCTAAAGCATCTGAATTTGAATCCAATGAACCCTGTTGGATGAGCTATCCTACTGAGACTGAATGAATAAACCATACAGTTATACAACAAAGCCAAACTGGTAAATTTAAATGAAGTACTGCAGCATTGGAAATATAAAAATTTGCATTACAATGCCTCATTTATTGAAATGCCAGAACGAGTAATTTCCCCTCGTCGTGAAGAAATGAGTATACAGTGCAATTATAAAATAGTTCTGCTTGGCAAAGGAGAACAACCAATATCTCTTCCATTTAATGCTTGGTGCAAACCACCTCACATCGAAGTGACGTAACAGAGATCCAGATATAAGCTATAATTAGATTGTGAAAAAATTAAATAGAACAGTGTTCTATGTGGAGCATAGCTATGCGCTCGATATTGGTGTAAAAGAATGTCTAAATCGGGGAGAACCCGTTCATACTTTTGATAAGTCAACCATGTCAGAAATTGTATTTGTGTAGTAATCAGGTTGAATATTATTTGAAGGGTCCTGTAAAGCTGATTGAGTTGTGACACCTGTTTGTTTCCACAATAAGAATGATCCCAATATGTTATGAACGACTTCTCTAGTAACATATATACAGAAAAAGACAACCCCATTACCTGAAAGAACTAGAAGTGTTTTGCAACCAGCATTTTGTCCAAACAAAATATCAGTATCTAGTCTATCACCCACCATGCACATCTTGGAGCAACTTACGTTGAATCTTCCAAAAAAGATTAAAGTTATATATGCTGAGAAAACTATAACATAAAAGACAACATTCCGGAAATACCAAGACATTTAAGCATTTAACTTTCTTACTTCTTAAGTAAAAACTCCATTATAAAGGTTGATGGTTTCCCTACCACAACAGGCTCCTTCTGGGTTGATCCACATATAGCAGCAACCATACACCCCGCGCCTGAAATCCAAGTTTTATCAATTATGAGGACATAAAATCAAGTTGCATACTAATTCTACACTGCTTAAGAGTAAAATGGAGTTGAAAGAAGGACCAGGCCATTCTTGCAAAGCTGTCATATGTCCAACTGCATCACGGTTGGTGGCAATAAAAAGGCATCCTGGATTTTCTCGTATGCAAAGGGTTCCGTACCTACCAGATGACATTAAAATATCAAAATATGTAACTAAAAAATGCAAGTAATTAAGTACACGTGGCTAGAAAATAAGATAATGATGGCATATATAAATATAAGACTTTGATGATTTTATTCACCTATTTTGTACCAACATAAACAAAAAATTATATGCAAAGCCTATTCTTAGTTATTCTGCTTTGGGTTAATTAACTAAAAAACCTTTTACCACATCATTAATGTACTAAAAAAATGTAGTTTGTTTACTAAATCATTCTCACAGTATTATGAACTTATTAGTCATTTCAACAGTCTACAAATAATCCATACAAAGCTTTAATGTAAACAAAATGTTATCAACTAAAGTCCTCTAAAGATCTGACCACAAAGATCTTACCACTCTTAAAGGATAAAATCACATACTTCCCTCACTTGATAACTATAGTAATTATAGAAGATCCTAACTTTTTTGTTTCTCAAGGATTTCACTTTATATAACTATGTGGATCACTCCGGAAAACGGTTTTGCACGAATAAAGACAAGCGCATGTCATGCGGACAAAGACCTGTTTGGTTCACATGGTGCTAACATATGGATGAGCGATTGGTGGCACCAGGGTTGCCAAAAGAAAGCATCCATGATGAGAGAGGTGGGCCGATGAAATGCCAAACATATTACTCACCACGAAGGACAATAATTACACAAGAAAAGAAAAACATAGAGAGAGAGAACAAGGGATCAAACTTCAATCCTAAACATCTTTGCATTCTTCCATGTTATAACTGATCACCTTACTATTTCTCCTTTATTTTGGATTTTGTGATTACTACCAAGTCTATAGGTGAAGGTAAGGCTAATCCTGTTGGTGACAAATGGTATTTGAAGACATGATTGTTTTACATACCAGTGGCTTATGGGAGATGGTCCAATTACCTCCAGGCAATACTACTATTGTTTGTCGTAGTGTGTATACAATCAAGGTTGGATTGGATGGTAATATTGATCAGTTCAAAGCTTGTTTGATGGAGAAAGGCTATACTCAAATTACTTTGGTTAATCTATTTCTTGCCGTGTTTGTTATCTGTGATTGGCAGTTTAAGCAATTAGATTACTAAAACTACATTCTTACATGGTGAGCTACAGGAAATGGTTTACATGGATCAACCCCAATATTTACGGATTCTAGTGGCTCTCATTTTGTTTGCCTCCTATGACTCTCCTTTATGTATTGAAGCAATCTCCTCGTAGCAATCTCCCCGTGCCTAGTTGAGTCATTTTAGCTCGGCTCTAGTTCAGTTTGGTATGACTTGTTGCAAAGTTGATCACTCCATTTTCTTCCTCCAATCTTCATTTTTGGCACATGCTTTTATTTGGTGGTATATCTTTGATGGCATATGATTTTGAGGTGTATCAACCGACTAAAGTCTCATCGAAAAATGAGTTCGAAATAAAAGATCTCTGATTTCTCAAATATGTTTGGGCATTGAGGTTGCTCAATCTACTTCAAGATTGTCATTTCCCAATGGAAATATTCTTTGGATATCCTCATTGAGACTAGCATGCTTGAGTGTTGTCCTAGACACCCCTATGGATCCTCACCTTAAAATTCTTTCGAGCAAAGGGAACTTTGGAAAACCCAAAAAGGTATTGTAGAGTCATTGGCTGACTCAATGACCTTAGGCACTAGGACCAATGTCACGTTATGTAGTAAGTCAATTCCTCAATGTCCCTTGCGATGGTCAGTGGAATGTCGTCATGTGCATCCTCTGTTACATCAAGAATCCACTAGGTCCCAAATGCTTATATGAGAACAAAGGCACTTCCTAAATTGATCGTTCCTCTAATGCAAATTAGGCAGAATTACCATCATACAAACAATCCACTTCAAGCTAATGTTTTCTTATTGGAGGTATTTTACGCCCAAGGAGGAGCAGGAAACAGAATATAGTTGTCAAATCAGTTGTTGAACCCAAATATCATGTCACGGCAGCAGCTGCAAGTGATAATACACGGCAATGACAACAACTTCAGCAGCCCCAATTGGGGGAGATTGAGGGCACTAAACTTATGTGCGATCAGTTGCTTGTCATATTGCGTCTAATACAGTCTTCCATGAACAGATTAAATACAGAGAGATAGACTGTCATTTTGTGAGGAAGTGTTCTCAGGAAAAATCACTCTTGATTTTTGTCAACTCTAGTAACCAGCTCGCAGACATGTTCCAAAAATCTCTCAAGGGATTTCACATTAATCATATTTGTAATAAGCTTAGCACATATGACATATATGCTCCAACTTTTGAAGATAAGTTTTGATTATTGAAGATATGATCTGATTAGGTTGAGTGTAAAGGGATAAGATACATTTAGCAGATATATAGGGATTCTTTTTGTTACCTTAATTATCCTGTACATAAATTATAATTAGATCAGTGTGTGTATGAGGCACGAGTCAGAGGAAATATGAACCAGAATGTAAAATTTTAAATAAAAGAGAAAAGGAATAGATACTCTTACTGAAGCTTGTAATAGTTAATGTTTGGGTCTATACCAACCACTACAGCGCCAACCTGAAAGAAACCCATCAGTTAACTGCAAGCACCGATCTCGATGAAGATACTCAATAACAAATTAACAATGAGCAAGGTGTCATTACGCTCTTATCATGCTCAACAAAGCAGTTCTGCTTCAGGTCTATCGTTTTATTTGCATCTTCCTGCACCAATGAATGCTTTAGCGAGAATAACTTATGTGACAATCATGTGATTCGTATCCCTCTCTTATTGTTTTCCTTGAAGTATGCATTGCCTTTAAGAAAACGTAGCCTAATAATAGACTTGACTGCGATCACTCGAACCAAACTTTAGTGTAAGTGTTTCCTTTTCAAAAATAACACAAGCACAAGTACTTGTTTATCCACAAGTCGTTTCAACTCAATCAAGGTGAATAATCATCCAAATCAACAAACTTTACAAGCAAAAAGAGAACATGAACAAGAAAACTAGCCTAGTGGAACAGCAGGGCGAGCCTCCTAAGTAACTCTTTGGACAACATGAATTCAATTTCAATGAGGGAAAAAGAGAAAGAGGGAGACAGATTCACAACTTACTGGTCCACCAAACGCTGCAATGCCAGCAAGCTGCAACTCCTCCAGTATGCCCTCCCCACCAATCACATAAACCTGAAATAAAGAACACCGGTAGAAAAAATTATCACATAACTGTATGCAAATGGGTGATTTACTATGATGGCAAAAGTCTAATGAGAGGAAAGTGAAAATATAATTTGAAGAAAATCATCACCCTGGTTTCATTTTAATTAATTAGCAAGCATTCAATGTCAAGTCAGTTTAGCACTATTTCAGTTAGCCTAGCCCTTAATCACCAGTCACCCACCACCAAATGTGCTTTGTATATAAAGCTTGTTGATCATTCAACATGGATCAGTTTTCCATCATCCCTGATTTGAAACCATATTTGAAAATCGGGAAACACAACAAAACAATGTCATTCCAACTAAGAAAAACAGTTCCTTAAATTCTACAAGTTTTTTAGAATACTATTTTCTTTAATATCATTCAAGAAAATTTCAAATTGCCGAGTATTCTACGAATTAACACGTCAAACTTTTGTTAATTGCGAAAAAGATACACATGAATAAAATGTTATTGATGTAAGATATGAAAACGGAATGAATGCTTCCATCTCATTCACCAACTCTATATGATAATAGTCTGCTATCAATCATAAGTTCTATTACAGATTTTAATGTTTGAGCTTTAAGTCTGCAACCTTGTCATACTCACCAATCACAACATCACGGGTATTGTTTATATAACATTTTCTACAGGTACTGAAAAGAGAAGAGAATAATACCAAAAATGAAATAAGTTTTTCCAAACACTGAAATTAGCTTGTGAGTAAGTTAATTCAATATAACATGGCAACTTAGTAGGGATGTCATTATTCCACAGTGGTACTTAGCGTGTTTATCTTATCAAAGAAGTAAAAATAAATAAAAACAACAACAACAACAACGACTTTTGGAGATATTAATCTGAGAGAGTTTCTACATATAAGTTAACAGAATCAACTGTCTGTTATGTAGAGCTCATGGTCTTGTTCTTGAGAAGAGCCTCGTTGTTTAGGAAACAAAGGTGTTTAGCAATGACCCTCGGTCAAGTCCCGGTACTTAAGTACTGTAAGACTTTTTCTGTGAACCAAAACAATAGAAGCCCCGGTCAGGGGTAGGGGCCTTTAGGCTCACACGTGTATGGCCTATGCCTCCTCATAGTTTTAATGGTGTGATGTCAAGTCTGCAACATTTTCCATGTTCATCATATTGTAGATATTGTCGACTTTAACTCTCGAGTGTGCCATTCAGTTTTTAAAAGTGCATTGGTGAATTAATAAAACAAAGATATTAAAATATAGGACCTAGTCAATATAGGACTCTGTGTGTGTGGCACACAGTAGCACCAATAACATTCTCCATTCACGAGTAACTAATAATCCCGCGGAAAGATATTAAAATAAAAGAAACTATGACTTGGGAACCTTGTTTTGTGAAGGGAAATCCTTGGCCTTCAAGTACATAGCAGCTGCAAACGACGAGGAGAATATCTCGTCCTGCGGAACGCAAAAAGAACAAGATTACAAAAAGAATTCAGCGAACATCGAAGTCGAAATTGTAAGCGAAAGAAAGAGAAACAAGAGAACCTGCGAAACGGAAATTCCTAAGGATTGGAACTTTTGAGCATACTGAGAGCGCGACTTCCAGGAATTGTTGGTGACGAAGACGAGCTTCTTTCCCTTAGAGCGAAGCATTTGGAGAGTTTGCGGAACGCCTTGGATGAGTTCATCGCCCTTCCAAATCACACCTAATTCAAGAGTGCGAGATGGAATGATTCAATACATGGAATTGAAAGTAGGTGAGAAGAATGTTGCAGAGTCACCAACCGTCGCAATCGAAGAGAAAAGCTTCCACGGAATCGAAGAGATCCTTGAAATTGTTTGGTGACAGAGGTTGGGAACTCATGGCAGAAGAAGATACAGGATGAAAGGTGCTTTCACTTCGCCGCTTGGACAGTTCAAACGCCAACAACAATGACGTGTCTGTCAGTTAGTGGTCCAAATAAAAGAAAAAATAGTTTGGGGGAGAGTATGCTATCTTTTTACACCTTTTAATTTTCTATCAATTTTGTCCCAAATTTATTAATTTGCATCAATCTTTAGTTTTCTTAAAGTGGGTTAATTTGGCAAAATATAAATGTATAGTGTAAAAATTTGTAATTGTATGAGAGGATGTGAGGTCTGTAACAAACTCTGTAAGACATTTGTATCAAGGTGTGAAGAACTCAACAAATTTAGTAAGATATTCGAAAAGTTTGTTAAAGTGTATTAAGAAGATAAATAGCTCGACCAAATATTTGAAAAGTTCAATATATCAGATTTAGTAATCTAGTCTTTTTATTGGGCTATATGAGTTATTTATATATCTTAACAAGTTGATTTGACTTTCTACCAAGCTATTTGACTTCTTGATGCATGTTACTTTAACTCTAAAGATAACTTAATGAGTTATCTTATTTCTCCAAATACTTTACCATATCATAATTGAATAAATACCATTTCATGTGTGAGAAAATACCATACATATTTATATTTAGATCTCGACCCATGAAACATCAGTAATATAATATACACATGCATAAAATCCTAAGTGACTTAATTCAAACAAAACAAAAGTAAAAAAAAAACACATAAACATGCAATGGCTTAGGAGTGGGGAGTGCTCAACACATGTTTCTATAGCGCTCAACACTTGTGCTCACGTAACCATGCTCGCCTAGTGAGCCCCCATTGTCGCCCAACAGATTATAGAGAAAAGATTCCAGACCTGTAGAGAAGAAATGATGCTCAACATCCAAAAGTGTCGCTTAGTTCCGCACAAAGCAGGAGCTCTCTAACTTTGCAGTGCTCAGCATCCAAAATGGTGCTCAGCACCCTGGAGCTTAGAGTCTCTTTAACGTTTTAGCGTTTAACGCCACACCAGAAAACAACAACATTGATTTTTGATCTGATTGTACTCAAGACCTATCCAAATAACCAAATTGGTATTCTTGACTCTATAATTAAATCTAAAACATGTTTAAATATCATATTGAATACCAATTTGCTCAATTGCCCAGTGACTCAATCCATTAAATCAAACCAACAACAACTTCGCATATCAAAGATCAAATTTCAGCAAAACAAGAAGGTAATCAAGTCTTAAATGACATAAACACAGACTCCTAACATCAAGCTCACTCAATAAGTAATCCCCATAGAATTTCACATGTCAACCTACCAATTCTGTATCAATTTCAACCAGCATTTTAACCCATTACCCAAAACACAATTTAACAGCAATATCCGTTAATGATGACTTCAATTTCATCAATTCAAACAACCAAATCAAGTACCATTTAACAAGCAATCACATTAGAATTTTCTCATAACAGATAATAAGATTTCAAACTAAAATCAAACAACTATACCACAACACAACAAAATTTCATCAAGCTCAAATACATAAATTCAACAACTCAATTCATTTAATCTAACTTAAGCAGACCAACTCAAATTATTACAGTACTTAAAAACTTAAAATAAGGAATTTAACTTCTTTTACTTGACAAATGATCATACAACTCTAAAAAAATCTAAAACAACTCATATGTACAAAAATTCATATTTGCTCTTACGAAACACAGAAAAACAGCCTGAGTACACCATTAAGACCAATATAGAGTCTTATAAAAGACTCAAACTTCATATACAAAACAAAAAAAAATGAAACTGACCAAAGAAATGAGCAGAAAACCAACTTACTTTATCTGATAAACTAATGGTTAGAATTGAAGATCTTATCACGAAAATTACTCATAGAGTCTTTAATGTTCAAATAGACGAACATAGAGTCGTAACCCTTAGAAAAAAATCAAAGAATTTTAGAAAAAATAATTTCCAAATATTAAGTGTTTTAAAATTATAAAACTCGTCATAACAAAACTATTTATGTTAAAACTTTTTAATATTAAAATAATAAAATTGTACTGTTTTAAATCACTACTACTTTTAAAATATTTTTTTTAGGTTTTACAAATTAAGTCAAAAAAAATTCAAGGAGGTGATTAAAGATTAAAAAAAATTCATTAAGATGATTAAAGATTAAAAAGGAAAAAATTAAGAAGAGAAGATTCAATAAAAGAAGTATTCGATAAAATATTAAAGAAGAGATAATTATGAAGAAGAATTCAAGGAAAAAAAAAACCTTTAAAATTTTGATACTGGTAAAGGAGATGCGAAATATCCAAGGAGCAAATTTCAGCCTCAGATTTTACTACGAGATGTGAACCATTTTAAATGTTAGACCAAATCATTATCTAGAATTGGGTTGAATTGAAGCTATTTAATGGATATAAAACATTTTCATACGAGAAGACAAGCACCACACACTGAAATCTCAGATTCTCACGTCACTGTCCTTCTTGCTTCCTTTTTTAATTCTCAACAGCTTTATTCATACGACACTTCCCAGTTCATGTAAGTTGATCCAATATAATTATCAAGTACTTGAGATTTCATATTTAGTTTACCACAAAAGGACTGATTCATTCTTAATACACTCTATAATCTCACTAACAATAAATAATGAGTATAATTATTTGAATTCTGATTATGATTATTAATGAGATAAGATTTCCTTAGCTAGATAATATTTTAATTTAATGTTTATATAAATGATGTAAGATTTAAACTGTTGTTATTTCAATTAATTTATGGTCAAAACATCGAAGTTGTCCTTAAAATGGAAACTTTATTAATCTTAAGCTATGATTTATTTCGATAATAATTTCACATGATCTAGAAGTTAAGATTAAAGATTAAAACATCTTATTCCTTCAATTTTCTTTTAAGAGTAGTGTGAACTCTTTTTTATTCTATTAACTATATAAAATTTAATATTGAAAAATTACTTTAACAAAATAAATCATTTTACCATCTTAATCATTATAGCCGATCCTATTTCTTTAAAGAATTATTAATCATTATTATTTAAATCATTATCAACCAGTCCTCTTTCTTTAAAAAAACTTAATCATTATTATTTGTTTCCCCCAACATCGTATACTTATAATGTTTTAATATATACTTGATGAATCCTATAAACAACAATGAAATCTAAATCAAATTCTTGTAAAAGATTAATATATTTATAATAAGTAAAAACTTCAAATAATATATTTATAAATATTTTTATATATGGCTTAATTTTCTCAATTTACACCATATTTACACTTAAATTTCTCATTAATATTTTAGGGAAAAATTGATATGCACTTTCTTTAAGTATTGATATTACTACCAATTGGGGTAATTCTAGTGGAAGGTTCAAAACTTATTTTCTTATTAACATAAATAGCACGTCTTCACCCAATATATATGCAAATTTAAATTTAGATAAAATTTATGAGTATAAGATTAAGAAAAAAAAATACTATAACACTTGATTAGTAACATTCTATTACAAATAATAAATACAATTATCTTCACCCATTTAACTATAACAACAGATTCAAAGATCTATTAAATAAATACCACGTGTACCATGCAGCTTAGACTCAAATAGGTCACTAACAATATAAAAATAATATAGTTCTGTTAGAGAAATAGTTTACATATAACATAATGTAATTTTTGAAATATTGACATCGAGACATGTTGTTATATTATTTACAAAGTATAGATTTTATAATGTAGAATATGACTTATATTTTTATTAGATTTTTTTAATTACAATTATTTTATTTGAACAATGTGTACTTGGTTCTATTTATACTAATAAAACTTTATATTGAAAATATATTTAAAGTCATACAAGTGGACGTTAATTTTCTATCCGTTCCTCAAGATACTAATTTATGATTTTCTTTTAGCACACTATTGCTAAAGGAAAGAGTCAGAATATAAACTATTGACGATGACAGGGATATACAGTAAATATCTATTTTATAAAGATGCCACGTGAACCATACACTCAGAGATGAAATATTAAATATTAATTAATTAATTAATACTATGTTAATCACATATTTTTTAATGTGAAAGAGTATAATTTAAAAGAATAAAATATAAATAATTTCCTAAAAAAATAAGGAGTTATTTATTTATTTATGTTTAATTATCATTATTCAATTATTTCTAATTAAGAAATGTATAAAATTGTATATTTTATCAAATAATAAAATGATTTTAATTATAATTTTTTTTATCTAATTAAAAAAACGTGAAAACAGTTATACAAAATTATAAATATAATAATACAGATATCCACGTTTTTCTCAACAGCCAGATTCATCTTGACCTCCCAAACTAGCTTAATTTCCACCGTTGGATCTAGGGGTTTAGAGTTTTAGATACGCAGTGGACCATATCTCGCAACTCGCACACAGTCCTCGTGGGGTTCATGTGGAGAACAAACGAGGGTGTCGTGGTCGAATATTTTTTATTATTTTAAGGAGATTAATTTGAAATGTTAATGTAAAAGTATTAAAAATCACGTTATTAAACACTTGTAAGAATTTCATATACAAGCTTTATCTATATTTTTTTCAAAAATATAAAATAACCTGTCATCAGCAAAATTCCAGAACAATTACATATACTTTCAATATTGAAAATATAGATTATGTTAATTCTTTTATGTGTTTGAGTTAAAAATTTTAATCATTAATTTTGGAAGGCGGATATTTAGCAATGTTCAGATACTATTATTAAGATAGGTATTCCTGTTTTTAATAATTATTATACCTACCAAATTGGAAACTTCCTTAATTTGAGTAACACGAAAATTTAATGGAATTTAATGGAACAGTGATTTGAAGAAGACAAAGTAGATGGTGGTTGGCAAAAAAGACGAAAGAGAGTTAGGGGTGACAATGCTGGTAATTTAAGCTATAACTTTATACTAATATCAAAGGGTGAAATTAAAATAAATAAATAAATAAAGCAAAAAAATTAAAAAAAAGAAAATAAAATTGTGGGTGTTTCTTTGATACCTGGGTTATATAATTGCATTACACACGTGTGACAGAAGACACACTCACATGCAGGGTGAAGAGAGCCTCCTTCCTTAAAGTCATTACTTCCCCTCTTTGTCTCCATTTCATATTTATAATCTCAAAATTGCAAGACCAAAATCTGAAACACCAACCCAAATTTCTCTGTTCTGATTTTTACCTCTATTAAGTAATTAAATCTTCTTCTGATCCATGGCGGATCTCAAGTCCACATTCTCGAACTTCTATTACGTTCTCAAAGACGAACTCCTTCACGACCCCGCTTTCGAATTCTCCGATGACGCTCGCCAATGGGTCGACCGGGTATGTTTTTTTTTTTTTTTCATTTTAGTTTTACGAGTTTCCGCATTCTGATTTATTCGGAGTTGACGGAGAAGAGTTATGTGATTAATATTTCAAAAGAGGAGAGTGGATTTGGTTTATTTCGGTGCTGGCATGTCTTTCATTGAAGACTGAATGAGTAGATCAACCACTAATTGGGAGTTTAATATTAAAAGGCTATACTGGTAGATTAGCAGACATAAGTTTAATCAGCTTAATCAGTAATCTCGAGTTAAATTTTAAAACAGCTTTATGTCAATTTTTTTTTATTTGGTTCGAGTATAATTATATTTAGTGAAGAGTATGTGGTTTAAAAAAAAGTGTTGCATTTGGATAAATTTTAGGTTGATGTGACGTCGGTCTGAATATTTCTCAGATTCAAAGCAGTTTAATGTTCAAAATCCGTATTAGTAGATCAGCAGACATAAGTTTAGTCAACTTAATCAGTAATCTCGAGTTAAATTTTAAAAGATCTTTATGGCAATAATAATTTCTTTATATGGTTAAAAAAAAATATTGACATATATTTAGTGAAGAATGTATGTGGTTCAAAAAAAAAATTCATTTCGATTGACTTGGGATTGATGTGATGTTGGTCTAAAAATTTCTCAGATTCAAAGGAGTCTGCTGCGTTACAGGTGTTTGCTATTTCATTGAAATGTATGTTATGAATTTTGTTGTGTTACTTACCGTGTTATGTATTACAATTTATTGCAGATGCTGGACTACAATGTGCCAGGAGGTGGGTGTGGCTTGAGAATTTCATGTGTTTGTGTTGAGTGATTTTTTAGTTTATTGTTTGTCTGTTGCATTCCTTTCTAGGAAAGAACTGAGTGCAGGGGGAGGGGTTGTTCTGTTCTGAAGCACTGTTAAAAAGAGATAAAGAGTATTGATAAAAAGATGGATTATAACTGCAGGAAAGTTGAACCGGGGACTCTCAGTCATTGACAGCTACAGACTCTTGAAAGAAGGACAGGCATTAAATGATGACGAGATTTTCCTTGCTAGTGCTCTTGGTTGGTGTATTGAATGGGTATGACAGTTGAAAGCTTTTGCTTTTCTTGTTTAAATGATTAAACTAGTTCTAATGGTTTCAAAGTTTACTGTGATCATGGCATTGGGGGGTCTTAAAATAGTATGTTGTTGAGTTTTGCAGCTTCAGGCGTATTTTCTTGTCCTTGATGACATTATGGATAATTCTCACACACGTAGGGGTCAGCCATGCTGGTTTAGAGTGCCCGAGGTTTGTAGAAAAATAAACATGAGCCATTGTATTATCTTTATGCTGCTGTTCTGATTAAGTAATTATCACTGATAATCTATTAATCTCTAATTATTGTATCGTGTAGGTTGGGATGATTGCAGCAAATGATGGAGTTTTACTAAGAAACCATATTCCACGCATTCTTAAGAACCATTTCAGGGGAAAGCCATATTACGTAGATCTTCTTGATTTGTTTAATGAGGTAGTACAAATGTCAAAGTTTAAATTAGGTTTAATAGGTTGGGAGGTCCCTATATTTGGGGGTTTGTTTCAATTGGGTCCTCCAATTTTGAAAGTGATCAATTAGGTCCCTAATTTTGTCAATTTGAATCAATAAAAGCTTTTCAGTTAACGACGTGAAGTTTTTGAACATGTGGCACGCTGACGCTTCCAGGTGGCACAATTTCAAGTGCATAGGTGGATTATAAAAGGGTGAAATCCCTTTTTTAATTTAGGGATTTCACCTTCAAATACATCCTTTTAATTTAGGGATTTCAACCTTTTATAATACACCTATGCACTTGAAACGGTGCCACCTGGAAGCGTCAGCGTGCCACATGTTCAAAAACTTCACGGCGTTAACTACATTTAACGGAAAGGCTTTTATTGATTCAAATTGACAAAATTAGGGACCTAATTGATCATTTCCAAAATTAGAAGACCCAATTGAAACAAACCCCCAAATATAGGGACATCTGAACCTATTAAACCTTTAAATTATGTGGGACTATTCTAGTCAATATACTAAAATGTAACCATCTTGCTTTTTTTTTCCTTTAGGTTGAGTTCCAGACTGCTTCAGGACAGATGATAGATCTGATTACCACACTGCAAGGAGGAAAAGACCTGTCCAAATACACATTAACTCTGTGAGTACGGGAAAACAAGGAGAGAATTGGAGAGAAATTTTTATTGCTTAACCACTTTTTTGACCAACATGAAATCCTGGATCATATGTGAATGTGACTAAAACAACTAAAAAAAAGTATAAATTCTTCTGCCAGAGAGCAGATCACGTCCTTTCTGTAGAGTGCAATCAATAGTATTCCGTAAAACCTAGCTGGAAGCTGACACCAGAAGAGAGATAACTGCTGGCTTTTCCTAATTGTCCCTGCACATGCCTATTAGATTTAGACGTGGCTATCTTTTTTGGCTGGGCGTGGTGAAGAATATGATGTGAAATTTGCTTGTTACTAGTTCCTTCTCTTCTTGCTAGCTAGCAATGTTCTATGTTTCAATGCGATCTATATATTTTCTCTTCAGTTTCTTGTCCATTATCCTTTTCTGTCTTGAGAAATCAGTACTAATGATTGCATATGGATATCATCTTCTGCAGGCATCGGCGTATTGTTCAATACAAGACTGCTTATTATTCGTTTTACCTCCCAGTAAGTATTATTATCCTCTTTTCTGGTATAACCTCGCTATTTTTGGTTTCCTCTTTGCCCTTTTCTTAGAAACACTGGTGCCAAATAGCTATCAGTTGCTCAGTATTTTACACTGCTAGAATCTTTAATACTTTTCTGATTAAACTAGAAAACAGATAGTAAGATGCATGTAATGTGTTATTCAGTTTGAAATCACATCTTTTCTTTTGACCTCCTTCTGGATTGAAAGTTCGATATGTTTCTAAAGAGTTATAACTTAAATGTAGTTTTTCTATTATCTATTTGATTCATTTCGAATGGTCCTATAGGCTATCATACAACTGAATTGAAAGTTGATATGTTTCGATGAGTGTCACTTAAAAGTTGTCTTTTTATTATCTATTAGATTCATTTCCAACAGTCATGTAGGCCATTCGAATACATGATCTGCTATTTATCTATGCATATATCTCCTTACACAGGTTGCATGTGCATTGCTCATGGCGGGTGAGAATCTGGAAAACCATGTTGATGTGAAGAACATTCTTGTTGAGATGGGAACCTACTTTCAAGTACAGGTAATATTCTGCTAGTATAGTTTTGATCGCTTCTCTTAAGACCATTTAGACTCTAGAATGGTGTGTGTCTACTGTATACTTCCACTATCAGCTTAAAATATTTCCTAAAAAACAGTATTTTGACGTATCTTTTCCCTTCCCCTTCCCCCTCTAATTTTAGGATGATTATTTGGATTGCTTTGGGGATCCTGATACTATTGGAAAGGTGAGCATCCTGGATAATTAATGGATATTGGAAACATCAAGTTCTCTTTAATCTCATTCTAGTTATCTATGGGACCAGATAGGTACAGATATTGAAGATTTTAAGTGCTCTTGGTTAGTTGCGAAAGCTTTGGAGCTTAGCAACGAGCAACAAAAGAAAGTTCTATACGTAAGTGATCATCTTAATATATCCCGCATTTTTCCTGTGATAACACTGCACTAAATCACTAATTTCTGGGGTTTGCAGGACAACTATGGCAATGCAGATCCAGAAAATGTGGCTAAAGTAAAGGCCCTGTATAACGAGCTTAATCTTAAGGTTTGAACTTCATCTACATCTACCTTATTAATAATTTAGTTGCAAGTATCTAGCTAGCATATCATGATTGATGTTGATTTTCTTTGGATTATTTACTCTGAATCCGAATAAATAGAGTGCATTTGAGGAGTATGAGAGCAAGAGCTATGAGAAGCTTGTAACCTCCATTGAAGCTCATCCTAGCAAAGCAGTTCAAGCTGTATTGAAGTCCTTTTTGGCTAAGATTTACAAGAGGCAGAAATAGAGTCAGTGTAAGGCGAGGACCAAAATTGTTGTTAAAGTGCAATAGAAACTAGAGTTCTGATTTCTGTCTGGAGCCGAATAATGTTCCGGCAAATTTTTCAACGTTGATTTTCTTGTCTTTTATCTTGTAAGCTGTCATGGGATACTAGTTTGATTATTAATAATCTCTTCATCCTTTTCTCATTATCATTAGTTATATTATTTATAATAATATATTTAAGTACTATTATTATTATTTTGTTTTATATAATATACATGAATAGAAAACCATTTTCATCTTTAAGTTAGTTTTATAATATTAACATGATAGTTGATCCAATTTGTACTTGAATGATTTAAGTGAGGTTATGTTTGATCTAATCACTAAAAAAATTCAACCCAAATTTATTTGTTCTGGTTTGGGTCAAATCAAGTTCATATTAAACAGACTGTCGGTGAACTGATTCGTTTTTATATTTTAAAAAAAGGAAAACAATTATGCAGTATTCTGTTCTGAAATTCTTAATTCTTTGAATGAGTTAGATGTTGAATTTGTTTTAAAATTTCTATTTAGTGTGTATTTGATATTTGGATTGATCCATTTTAAACTCAATCTCTATTAAGTCAATCCGAATTAATGCATATTCATACTCATGAAAGATATTGATCCTAATCAAACTCATTTATTTATATTCATTTCTACCATTTTTTTATATCAAATGAATTAAATTACATAACTTTCAAAATGTTATATCCATTTCTCATCCACTGTTACTCAAACAAACAATTAAACCTTTAATTTATTTCTTATAAATTTCTCTCAAAAAAAAAAAAAAAATATATATATATATATATATATATAATTTATTTATTTATTTATATTAATAATATAATATAAATATCTGTCCTCTGTAACTCTATTTTATTAAACAAATGTAATGTAAATAAAAATAGTAATAATGAAAAAAAACATAGCTGTAATAAAATAAAACATGACTATTATACTAGTATTTATATTATCAGAAATATAAATTATTCTTAAAATAATAATGTAATAATCTAAAATAAAAAACGGTAAAATAAAAGTATAAAAAAACATAACAAATATTACTCGTAAAAGTAAAATTCTTAAATAAATAAAAATGATTTTTTTTTATGAAGAAATTTTTTAAAATATTAAAAAACAAAGATATGTATACCTACAAATATAGTACAAAAATCAGTTAGGACCCTTGCAGTTGAAGGCGGTTATCATATTTCATCCATTTTAAAATTTAAATTTAATTAAATAAAATTCAACGTCAACCTTTATATTATTTATCATTTCACTGTTGTGAAGTATGGTCTGAATTTTATTTTTATTTAAGTCCATATTTAGTAATCAGTACAAATATCATATTTGTAAATATGATATTTAATTTGATATATAGGGTGAAGCACAGAAATTGAAGTTGATCAAATTAACAGAATTTATTGTTTGCTACATATAATATTACAAGTTGTATTCGGTTGTTTAGTAACAAATATACTGTTTTTTGCTAAAATATGTTTTTTTTACAATTTTTTTATAAGGTGATAGTTTTTAATTAGTTTTTTTCCTAATAACCAATAAAATAGTAAGATATAATCTATTTTTAAAAAGTTATTCATATATCATAATATTAGATAACAATGATAAAAAACGATATTAATAATTAAGTATGAAAAAAGTATTTCTTACCATATATATTTATATATAAATTTCGTGATAGATAATTAGTATTTTTATAAGTGTTTATTATTTATAGATAATTTATAACAAGTATTTTAATATTAATTTATAAATAAGTTAAGTAATGTATTATACTATCTCTTAGATGTCGATAAAAAAATAAAAATAAGATTTAATTTATATTTTATTAATTAAATTTAATTAAAAATAAAAATTAATTTATATTTTATTGAGTTATGTTTAATTAAAATAAATTTTAATTTATATTATATTTTTTATAACTTTATTTAGATTGTATTATTAAAAATTTATAAAATATCGTTTTCTAAATATTAATAAATATTCATAAATTATCGTGAGATTTAAAATACTTGAAAACATTTTTAAATACATAAATGAATTTTTCTATTGTAGGTTAGATAACTCGCAGATATTACACATGATGTAATCTATTATCATCCATATGTTTAGAAATTTAATATAGTTATAGAATTATATTGCTGGTTTGAAACATAACATGTTTAATAAAATTATAAAATTGTATAACTGTTCATTTATCGATTATATATTTATATTGTAAAATATTAAATGTAATGGAAATGAGGAGAGAAATCATAATTTTTAAGTTTGAGTTGAACATTACCCATATAGCCATATGATAAATATAATGATATATTTATTACACCTTAGAATTTAAATGTGAAAGATCATTAGATATTTTTTGTAATTAATAATGCTACTCAATTAATGCAAATATTGAAATAGTTTTGCTTTTACTAATTAATGTTGAGTTGGGCTCTCCAGTATTTTAAAAGTCCAAATCTTGGAAGTTCATTTTGAGCTCTTTTTTACACCCTTAATGTCTAACTGCACCCCTATATTTCTTAAAATGATATTTTGCCTTATGTAAAAGTTACTTCGAACATGCTTGTTCTACAAATCTTTTAGAACAATGTTTCCGAAATTTTCATAATACGATTTCTGAAATGAGATTTTTAAAATAGAATTTTCAGAATAATCTTTTTGAAACATTAAGGTGGTTTTTTATTACAAATTTAAACTTTCATCGTAAGACAACTAAATTACTTTTTATATATTTTTATTCTCTTAACATTTTTGAAACCTAATTATTGTAAATATTAGTGAATTTAGTGTTTTCATTAAATAGTGTTTCGGTAGATATTTTTGGAAACCGAGACACTAGTCTGAATGACGTGACTTTCTGGCTTTTTGATGCTTGGATTGACGGGACTACTTGCTTTCCTTGGATCTTGACCGCTCGTCCTCTTTCACCCTTGACCGTTCGGTGATCTTCAAGCTTTGATCGAGGGGGGAGGTACCTGCAATGGCACTCCGACGCTCAAGTTAGGAGCGGTTTGATGAACCTCAGTTCACTATTGAGTATTTAGTGATTTTATGATCACTGTGGAATATTTGTGAATGTGATTAGAGAGTGATTTGAAGGTGATTCGGAGTACTTGGCTTGTGGCCCTGGCTCTATATTTATAATTTGTCTCATGGACCTTAAACTGATATAAGTCCAATAAAATATAAACAGAATATAATATAAGCAGAATTACCTGAAAATCTTGTCAGTTGCTAAATATCTTTAAATAAATATTCTTGATTATCCCTTGACTATTTTATCTTCTGCTTATCAATATCTTTAATAAGATATTCTTGATTATCCTTTGATTATTTTATATCTTTAATGAGATACATCGTAACCGCTCGACCCGGATATCATATTGTACATTATGCCCCCCCAAGTCCGAGTTAATCGTTCGGCTTTAGTCATGATTAACTTTAGGACTTATGAGTTTGATGAAGGTTTGTTTTTAGTCGTCGCTTTGTAGATGACCGAACGGTTGAACACCTGTGACCGTTTCAGTTAAGGACGAGAGTGAGCGTTCACAGAGAACGTTCCCCACCGCTCGGTTTAGGACGAGAGTGAGTCCGTATAGAATCTCACCGCTCGGTTTAGGACGAGAGTGGGTCCGTGTAGAACCTTACCGCTCGGTTTAGGACGAGAGTGAGCGTTCACAGAGAACGTTCCCCACCGCTCGGTTTAGGACGAGAGTGAGTCCGTATAGAATCTCACCGCTCGGTTTAGGAAGATAGTGAGTCCGTATAGAATCTCACCGCTCGGTTTAGGACGAGAGTGAGCGTTCACAGAGAACGTTCCCCACCGCTCGGTTTAGGACGAGAGTGAGTCCGTATAGAATCTCACCGCTCGGTTTAGGAAGATAGTGAGTCCGTATAGAATCTCACCGCTCGGTTTAGGACGAGAGTGAGCGTTCACAGAGAACGTTCCCCACCGCTCGGTTTAGGACGAGAGTGAGTCCGTATAGAATCTCACCGCTCGGTTTAGGACGAGAGTGAGTCCGTATAGAATCTCACTACTCGGTTTAGGACGAGGATAGGTCCGTGTAGAACCTTACCGCTCGGTTTAGGACCAGGGGTTGCGTTCCCTGGGTTTTTGTGGGCGAGAGTGCATGCTCCTGTCATCTGCACTGTGAGGCTGAATGGCATTGTATTTGGGAGGCCGAATGGCCGAACATATGTTTTTGAAGGAACTGCCTGGCTTTATTCATACCAAAAGTGTAAACATGTAAGTCATGTCAAAACAATTTAATTGAAATAAACATAACATCAAAATCCAACTACTGTAAACTTAAGATGAGTCGCCTTCCAAATGTTAGGAAGGACTTTTCATTATATCTTCTAGTCGATACGTCCCCGGACTATACGGTCAGAGCTATGGCTGCGGCTTCGCCTATGTTTTCGCTCCTCCTTCTTGTATTGTCGTTCGATGTTTCTTTGTGGAGACCTCGACGAACTTCTTGTCCGCGATCGATCCTTCTTCACATACTTACGGAGATGGCCTGCACGAACGAGCTCTTCGGTTTTATCTTTGAGTGTTACACACTCTTCAGTAGTATGTCCCAGGTTTTGATGGTATTGGCAGTGCTTTTCTCCATTAGCATTTTTAGGTGAATGAAGCTTTCTGATCGAGAGAAGTTCCGTGCTAAGGGCTTCCTCAAGTATTTTTGTCCTGGGTGCATTAATAGCGGCGTAATGGTCAAACTTGGGTGTTCGGATGAAATCCTTATGGAACGTACCTCCACTTTTGTCACTACTTTTGAACAACTGTTTGCCCTCCTTTTGGTTTCTGCTTGTAGAGACTTCTTGTTGTTGCTTTCTTTGTGCAATTCGCATATCCTCCATGCGGATGAATTCAGCTACTCTTTCCTGGAGATCCTCCATGGTTTTCGATGGCTGCGCATACAGTTTTTCGGCAATGTATCCTGGTTTCAAGCATGAAGGTAAATTGTTAATAATAAAAGAGTGATTAACCTCTTTGACTTGTCGTGCAATTTCATTGTATCTTTTCATGAAGGCCTTCAGGGTTTCATCCTTCCCTTGTTTGGTATTTACTAATTCCGCCGGTGTTATCTCATGTTTTCGATTGGAGGCATATTGCCTTCTGAATAAGATGATGACAATGCGAAAGCTATCCACTGTGTTAGGAGGGAGAGTATAGGACCACTCAAGTGCTTCTCCTTTTAAGGATAGGGAGAAAGCCCTACATTTGACCGGGTCACTATCGGAATAGAAAACCATAGAGTCGATGAAGTTTCTGATGTGGTGTTCCGGGTCTGAAGTGCCGTCAAACTTTTCTATCGGTGGAGGAGGCCTGTCAGGCATTGGTGCTTGCATGACAACTTCGGTGAACGGAAACAGATTGGGGGACCGCGCATTACGCCTCCGGTTTGGATCCGAATGGAGCTTTGATCATCATGCCGACTGTGATTATCTCTGTTGGAATCAAACATCTCCGGTGTGGGTCGTCGTTGTTTGAGTCTGGCGATTTCTTTGGCTTGCTTTTGTTGCGCTTCTTGCTATTGACGTATGGTTTGAGCCTGTTCCTCCATTTGTTTAGCCTGGGTTTGTTGGAATTCTTGTTGATGACGTATAGTACGAGCTTGCTCTTCCAGTTGTGCTTGCAACTCTCGGATCACATCTGACCGAGACACTAGCCTGAATGACGTGACTTTCTGATGCTTGGATTGACGGGACCACTTGCTTTCCTTGGATCTTGACCGCTCGTTCTCTTTCACCCTTGACCGTTCGGTGATCTTCAAGCTTTGACCGAGGGGAGGTACTTGCAATGACACTCCGACGCTCAAGTTAGGAGCAGTTTGATGAACCTCAGTTCACCTTTGATTATTTTATATCTTTAATGAGATATATCGTAATCGCTCGATCCGGATATCAATATGTACAAATAGAATTATGACAATATATTTTATATCATAGTCGCAGCCCATAAAAACAGTTAGGTATGGAGGATGGTTGAAAGCAACGGAAATTAATTCACTCTCATATCTACCGTTCCATAATTTTGGTATTGGTAGTTGATTCGGACTTTTTTCTTAATTTATTATTATTATTATTATATATATAGATATATAAACCTAAATCGTATTCAAGTTATTTAAAAAATAAAATGAACAAAATAAAGTTATTAATAAAAATTGAATTATTGAAATTCGAGAATGAAATAAGAGACCTGGAGGAAGAACTCAATGATTGGATGAAAAAATTGCTTTTGTACAAAGTGTGAGAAGATATTTATAAGGAATAATTAAGAATTTTTAATAAAAATAAAAGTAAATTGTATGGATAATTGAAAAATGAAATTCCACGATGGCAATAGACTTTACGTAAACTTGTAATTATCTTTATATATTTTCTTCTATTTTAATAGGAAAATTAGGTGGAAAAAAATAATTTTTTAAAAGATATTTTAGATTAATTTACAACTTCTAAAGTATCATTCAAATAAATACCAAGCTACGTGGAATTTTTTAGTATAAGATTTTCATTTAACTCTAATAATTAACATTTAAATAGATTAAATAAATAATCGTATTGTTGCTATTAATGCATATATTCCTCGTGTTTTTTAACATTTATGTGTTTTGAAGTTGTTGTAGATGATCCATTTATCTCATTCATGGACGAGTTTTATATATTATTTTGACTTGTTAAAATTGAACTAGTATGATATAACAAATTTGATTTTAATTATAATTAGAGAATATTAAACAAGGTTTACTATCATGTTAAAGAAGTGGAGGGACTATCTTTATTAAGAATATATTTTTATAAAATTTGGGGATCTGTCTTCTGTATTAAGTATTAATGATGCAAACATTCTAAAATATATCTAAATTATAAAATTCTACTTTAAAATATTTAATTATTTATATTTCGTTAACAAAATATTCGAGTTATATTTTAAGTAAAAACTTATATTAAAGACACATTGGAAATCTAATAACGAATGTAAATTTTACATTAAATAATAAAAATAAGAAAATTGAATAAAAAATTATAAACTTATTATTTTTAGGTCACCCTCTTATATAAATTAGATTAGACTCATATTTTTAGTAAATTTTTTTACTAAACCTTAACTCTACTTTTTTAACATGAATTTTAATGGTTAGTTATATTTTATTAACTATTCAAAATTACTTGATATGAGGGGAAAACCATAATATGTCATCCAATAACAACGTAGAAGTTTAAGAAAACTAAAAACATGTTGAATAACTTTTCTGATATATATGCTGTGATGAGAGGCAGAGAGGAGCAAGAACGTGTCAAACACAACGACAAATTTCATTCCTTTTCCATCAACATCATTCCATGCAATTCATGAAGAAATCAGATAAGCCAGAGACAAGATTTCACTGCTTACCTTTTCTATTTTAGGGTTCATAGCTTCAAGCATATAAATTGGATTAAATTTTTTCCAACCCACAAGAAAAATATGTCTGTATTTTTAAATGATACATTAATGAGTCTATATTGACTTTTTTCTTTAAAGAATTTAAAGTAATAATTTAAGGCTTTGCCCTTAGGAGGGGCTACAACTTGTGGGTGCCCTCCAAATTGGACCCCCAAAGCATGTGGTGTCGTTTTAGAAAAGGGTGAGAACTCTTCCAATCAATATTAAATTCATGAACCATTTCAGCAAGAAACAAAAAGTGGGAAAAAAATATCATAAGCATCTACTATCTTTAATCCAATTTTCTTGATAACCACGTTTTCAAGACACAGAAGTTTTAGCATAATTTAGTATAAAATACTTGATATTTAAATAAAATTACTTAACCAAACATAGATATACCAATCTACCATAGAACACTTACTTTTTCATTACTTAAAATCAGCCTTGAAACCAGGTTTTAAGATTTTCTTTTTAAATAAAGTATATTTGATAAGTTGGTGAAAAAGAAAAAGGAAAAAAAAGTTACTTTGTATAAAAGTAAAAATAATTTAATAACAGTGTAGATATGATTAGCACTGTATACGTAGGTACCGCCGTAAGGTCCAATATGAGAAAAGTTCAACAAAATTTGTCAATCTAATATGAGAAAAGTATAACAAATTAAAACTTGGTTTCATGTTGTTCTATCCTCTTTTCTCACTTTCACATCTAAATTTTTATTTTTATTGATTAAATAAAATCCTATTTCTCTTCCAGTCTCGATCATTCATTCCAGCAGTTATATCTCCTTGATTATCCTTCTCAGAAAATCTTTGTTCCTTTTTTCATACCCTTCTTGCTTTGGTAGTTGACAAAGTGTTCTGATTCTTTCTCAAATATTTAAGCTGTTCACGCTTGATTCGTCGCAGAAATTTAGTTCTGAATTCGTTTCTACATAGATCAGCAATTCTCTTGGCCCAACCAAGATTTCTGTTTTTCCATATGTTTGTGCCTGATTCGTGGCTTGGTTTTTCTTCTGCTGACTGAAGATTTTCTGTTGCGTGGAACAGTTTGATTCATGATTTTCCACTTTCAGTTGATTCTTTCTACAACTTTGTCATAAACTGCATTACCCTTTTGGAAGATCTTTCTAGGGTGCTCCGTAGTTTACGTGGCGGTTAAAAAAGTTGACTTTTTTACCTCAAGATTCTGATTCTGGTTCCCTTTTGAGTTCTAGAACGTCGTAATGAAGCTTGTGGTTCGTGTGATCGAAGCAAAGAACTTGCCACCGACGGATCCCAACGGGTTGAGTGATCCGTACGTGAGGCTGCAGTTGGGGAAGCACAGGTTCAGGACCAAAGTGATCAAGAAGAGCTTGAATCCAAAGTGGAATGAGGAGTTTAGCTTTAGGGTAGATGACCTTAACGAAGAGTTGGTTATATCTGTCATGGATGAAGATAAGTTCTTCAATGATGACTTTGTGGGTCAACTTAAGGTGCCAATTTCCATTGTTTTTGAGGAGGAGATCAAGTCCCTTGGCACTGCTTGGTATTCTTTGCAACCCAAAAGCAAGAAGTCCAAGAACAAGGAATCTGGTGTGTTAAGCTGCCGAACAGTACTTTCCTCTACCTTATCCAATACTTTGCTCCTTTCCTAACATTTGAGGGACCATGTTTGTTCTCTCTCCCTCTCAACTATCAGTTTTATTGTTTGATTATTTTATATTGACACTAAATTTATTCTCAAACAATTTTGTCATTGCGTTACATCAATTTTGTGCTAGTGAACATATACTTTTAGACTATCTTGGTTTTGAAAAAAAGTATCATAGTAGGACCTAACTGACATTGTAATATTTCAAGAAACAATGATGTTTCACACTCTTCATAAGATGAAATGAGAGGTTTAATCTCATTCCATAGAAACTACTCATACTGTTGTTGTATTGGTTTTTTTCTTAAAGTTGGGACTGATAAAATTGTGTAAATTGCATTACGTCTATTTTGAGATTATGAAATCTGGATCATACCTCTCAAAGGGTCATCCACTTAAACACCATCTGGAAAATAATTTGGTCACCAACTCTGAACATGAATATATGAAACGTGGTTTTGTTGTTTATCTTGAACTTAAATTCCTGCTTCTTTTTACCTTTTCCTGGCAGGTGAGATTCGTTTGAGCATATATTTTTCACAAAAGAATGCATCCATGGAGACACACGGTAGTAGTGATGATCTATTATCACATCCCAGAACAAAAGAATCACCTTCAAGATCATCCCCAGCCCATTCAAGCTCGTCTTCCCCTTCCAGTGAAGAAATTACATCTGCTAAGGATGAAAAATCTAGTACACAGAAAACAATAACAGGTAGAATTGCTCAAATTTTTAATAAGAGCACTGATGTGTATTCAACCCACAGAAGCATTGACTTGGACCGATCTGAAATTGACAAAGTTGAAGTTAGTGAGGTGAATGACGAAGATCAGTCCTCTAATGTGACATTTGAAGAAGCTATGAGAAAAATACAGTCTGAAGAAGATCAAGACAATGAAATTCCTAACAATTTACCAGCGGGAGTGTTTATTGATCAACAATATGTTATTGCACCAGAAGACTTGAACGAGTTACTGTTTTCATCAGATTCAAATTTTCTCAAGTCATTGGCAGAGGTACAGGGTAGTACGGAACTAGAAATAGGACCTTGGAAGTTTGAGAATGATGGGAAGATCTTCAAAAGATTAGTTTCTTATCTCAAGGCTCCTAGTAAATTAATTAAAGCTGTCAAAGCCTACGAGGAGCACACATATTTAAAAGCCGATGGCAAGAACTTTGCTGTTCTAGCCAGTGTCAGCACTCCTGATGTTATGTACGGGAGTACTTTTAGGGTAGAAATACTCTATGTAATCACACCCGGAGCGGAGTTGCCTACAGGAGAACAGTGTTCACGTCTGATTGTATCATGGCGAATGAATTTTTTACAGAGCACAATGATGAAAGGAATGATAGAAAATGGGGCTCGGCAAGGCATGAAAGAAAGCTTTGATCAGTATGCCACTTTGTTATCCCAAACTGTTAAACCTGCTGATCCAAAGGACCTTAGTTCCAATAAAGAGCAAGCTTTGGCATCATTACATGCAGAACCCGAATCAGATTGGAGGCTTGCAGTGCGGTATTTTGCTAATTTCACAGTATTCACAACAGTTTTCATGGGGTTGTATGTTCTTGTTCACATTTGGCTGGCTGCACCCAGCACAATTCAAGGGCTTGAGTTTGGTGGGCTGGACTTGCCAGATTCAATTGGTGAATTTGTTTTCTGTGCAGTCTTTGTTCTTCAAGGTGAGCGCATGTTGGGTATAATTTCACGCTTCATAAAGGCCAGAGCACAAAAAGGTAATCTCAGTTTTAATATATTTCACATTTCATCAATCTGGTTTTCCTTTTTCTCACTGACTTAGTGTTGCTTTTAATAAAAAGACCATGAGTTTGTCACTTTTGTATTTTAACTGTTTAGCGCCTATTTGCTTCATTTAATGACCATGAGTCTGTTATTATATTGATTTTTGTTGGTACTCCAATATTAGGAAGTGACCATGGAATCAAAGCACAAGGAGATGGGTGGTTGCTAACTGTTGCCTTAATTGAAGGATGCAATTTAGCTTCTGTTGATTCTAGTGGATTGTCTGATCCATATGTAGTGTTTACTTGCAATGGGAAAACAAGAACTAGTTCAATCAAGTTCCAGAAATCTAATCCTATATGGAATGGTGAGTGTTTACCTGGATCAAATGTTCAAATCCAGTGATCTAATAGTGCAATACTAAACTCCAGTTTTCCCTATACAGGATATGTATTTTTATATGATTATTTTTTGTTAAGAACATTGTCAATCTTTGCAGAAATATTTGAGTTTGATGCAATGGATGATCCTCCTTCTGTGTTGGATGTGGTTCTTTATGACTTTGATGGACCTTTTGATGATGCTGAATCTCTAGGACATGCTGAAATTAATTTTCTGAAAACAAACATATCAGATCTTGCTGATGTATGGGTTCCCCTTGAAGGAAAGTTGTCTTTGGCATGTCAGTCTAAGTTGCACCTAAGAATTTTTTTGGACAACACTAGAGGTGGCAATGTTGCCAAGGAATATTTAAGTAAAATGGAGAAAGAAGTGGGGAAGAAGGTATGTAAAACACTGTCTCTGTGTTATATTGTACTTCTGTTTTGTCACCTTTCTTTCTGGCTTATTCTTTTATTTAAAAAATTTGTAGATTAATTTGCGGTCTCCTCAAACAAATTCAGCATTTCAGAAACTCTTTGGGCTTCCAGCTGAGGAATTTCTCATCAATGATTTTACCTGTCATTTGAAAAGAAAAATGCCCCTGCAGGTGTGGTTATTCTGTTATGTGATATTGAAATTCATGATCTATTTTCCTACTCTGGATTTTACTGGTACGTGCTTGTTTAGTATAATCTTATCAAATTGTGAATATTTCTCTGCAGGGCCGCCTGTTTCTTTCAGCAAGAATTATTGGATTTCATGCAAATTTGTTTGGAAAGAAGACGGGATTCTTTTTCCTTTGGGAAGATATTGAAGACATTCAGGTCGTTCCTCCTACATTTTCTTCAATGGGGAGTCCAATAATTGTCATAACTCTTCGGAAGGGTAGGGGTGTGGATGCAAGGCATGGTGCAAAAACACAAGATGAACAAGGCAGGCTGAAGTTCCATTTTCAGTCATTTGTGTCTTTCAACGTTGCACACAGGTAGAAAATTATATAACATCTGACAAATAACTTATTTCCTATATATCTGCAACTTGTGTTAAAATATCTCTATTCTGTGTTCAATTTCTCTTTCATTTCTTGTATTACTACGATGAAGAACCATGTCATTACGATGATTTTGTCTAATTGTGACAAAGGTCTGATTCCATAACTTTTTTGTACAGTGCATGAATAATGACGAGGAGAACTTGTTATATAGAAATATCTGGAGGTTTTTCCTTCCAAATTATATTTCACCAAATCCAGTTGCTTCTCAACTGCCCTATTCCACATAGATTTTGGTGTGAAAGTTTTCTTAACCACCACAAAATGATTCCTTTGTTTTCGGAGGCTTATACTCATGAGATTCTTGTCTATAGATGCTGGCATATAGAAAAAAATTATTTAAGGTGTAGTGATTAAAAAAGAATAGAATAGAAGTATCACATGTTACTAAGAAGATATTTCTGTGATGCAGGACCATCATGGCTCTCTGGAAGGCCAGATCTTTGAGTCCTGAACAGAAGGTTGAGTTTGTTGAAGAACAATCTGATAGCAAAAGCCTTATAAGTGAAGAGAGTGGCTCATTCCTTGGTCTGGATGATGTTAGCATGTCTGAGATCTATTCTTGCTCGCTTTCAATTCCTGTAATCTCTCTCTCTCTCAACGTGCAAAAAAATGCACATATTCAGTGCATGTTGTGTGTTATTGCCATAAGTGCAAATTATTGAGTCTTTATTCATCATTTCTTTACAACTTTTCAAATGCTTCCGTTTGATTATAGTTCTTTTCCTTTCATTAATACAGGCAAGTTATCTCATGGAGATATTTAGTGGGGGTGATTTGGACCGACGTGTCATGGAAAAACTTGGTTATCTTAATTATTCTTATACTCCTTGGGTATCAGAGAACCATGATATATCCGAGAGAGCTGTATATTACAAATTTGAGAAGCGTATTTCAAGTTATAAAGGTGAAGTGACAAGTACTCAGCAAAGATCTCCCCTTCCAGATGGAAAGGGTTGGCTTGTGGAAGAGCTTATGAACCTTCATGGAGTTCCTCTCGGTGATTACTTCAATGTGAGTTAGCCAAGTAGTTTATTTCTAGACTTTCAGTGCTTGTTTGTTATCTCCTTTTGTTTTTCGTGATTTCCTGTTCTTGTTATCCTTCTGTTTGTTTTCACCTTTTGCACCATCACTGAATTGTCTCCTATATGCCACACAGATACACCTTCGATACCAAATTGAGGATTTACCACCAAAAGCAAAGGGATGCAAAGTGCAAGTATTATTTGGAATGGAATGGCTGAAAAGCTCAAAGAATCAGAAAAGACTTACAAAGAACATCCTACAAAATGTGCAGGAACGTTTGAAGGTGACCTTTAGTCTAGCTGAGAAAGAGCTTTCACCAAAATAGGAAATGAACCTTCCTGTATTATGACTTTAACAAGTATTGGAGCTATCTGAAATTCTGTTACCAAAAATGTGGGCTTGGACTGAAATATATGGTGCATCAGATCATAAGGTTCGAGTGGTTGTGCTCTTTGGAGTTGGTTTCCAACACTATCCATTACTTCATTGAAAATATCAGTTCAAAAAAAGTACCTTCTAGTGTGGAGGGAAACTTGTATAATGATGCTGAAAGTTGTTGTCTAGTGCTGATTTGCTACCAACTCTATTCTTTGAACCAGATAACCAAAGACTAACAGAAAAGGCTACCATTTGTTCCACTGTAAATGACTAGTTTGACTCTGGCAGAAGATACTCACTCAGATCAGATTTCCAACCCCTGTTGCTAGCAATTCAAATTTTGGATTTTGTTGTTGCTGTAAACATCATATTACAAAGGTCACCACCATTTAGTTGCCTCAGTTATTAAGTGTTACAAGATATCAACAGCTGAGACTTTGGTCATATAGGAAATGTTGTAAAAGATTATTTTTATGTTGTAAAATATTATTTTTTAGGCCTAAGACCTTCATGACACGAAGCTATTCCTTGTAGAGATTCATTTGTTAGAATTATTCATTATGTTGTGGCCTTCTGACTATGCCATGTAGAATTTGTCTATTGCTGATTTTCTTAGATAGCATTCTTCTATTCTGGTTTGAGAAGACTGTATAAAGTTTGATATAAAAACACAAGAAAATAATCAAGTAATAAGACCATGAGAATATGAAATCATACATATAACAGCTTCATTTAGTACATTGGGATATTGATCTTGATGTTTCAATAGTTTATATTGCTATCAAGTCCTCTGAATTATTTACTGAAAAAATGACACTTAAATGATTAAATTATTTGATTGGATCACAGATGACTGTAACAATAATGTTATAAATATACTGGTTTTTTTAATATTGTTAATTAAATTTGTTAAACTTGCCAATAAATTTATTAAGATGTCAAACCAGTTTGTCATATTATTGAAGTGCTGGTGTTAGGAACTAAAATGGGAATGGTAAAACTAAAGTACTGTTAGTGTAAAATTTTCTCCTATTGTTTCTTCTGTTATCACATCAATTATATAATTATTTTCTCTCTCTTGGTTCAAATGAATAATAAACTATTTGTTCCTGCTAATAATTAAACAATAGATAAAATAAATATTTCTTAATATTAAAAAGTTAAAATAGAATATCACTTTTCAACATTTCAACATATTATAATTTATATATTAATATAAATTATAAAATTACATAAATTTAATACTAATAATTTATTTATCTATAATTTTATTAATATGAACTTAATTTATTTTAAAATACATTTTAAATTAAATTAATTTTTTAATAATAAAATATATCGATCTAAGCTTATTTTCTACTATCAGTAGTTTGACAAGTTCTGACCAATTATTTTTTTATTAGTCACATGATTTCATGGCTATATCGATCTATCATGGATTAAAATGATTATAATTAGAATATATAAAACTTTAAACTATTACAAAATAGTGCTAGTTAAATTTTAATTAAAATTTATAAATATGTTAATTGAGCAATTTTGTAGGAAAATAAACAGTTGTTTGTGAAAATTCAGCATTTCTCTTACTTGTTCTCTCTGTCCACTCCTCAAAGACGCAGCGTTCTAAAACCCTAATCGGTAAGATTCTCCAACTCCTAAATTCTCCCAGAAAACCATAAAAGTTATCCTTTTTTTCTGGATTTCGATTACACTTTCGTACTTAGACTTCAATTTGCTTTTGAATGACTACAATTATTGTTAGATTTATCCCCAATATTATAGCAGATTAATTCCATGTTATTGTCTAGGATAGATTCATTCAAGCGATCTTGTTTTGTATTACTCGTTTAGCTTATAATCACCATGTGTCACTTTTATCCTTTCCCACGAATCTCTTTGTTGTCATTTCTTGGTCCTCTTACACATAAGGTGTGTATTTGACGTTTTTTCCTTCACAACCTTTTAGGATATGTGCAGGGAGAGCTTTGTAGCATTTTCTTAAGGTATGTTTTAAAAGTTGCTTGTTTCATTGGTTCCTTTTGATGTCATGATGACATTGTGAGCTCATACTGAGAAGGAGCTGAAGGAGCTCATGTGCTAAAGACCACTTGAGGAGAATGTATGGAAGGGCTTCTTCCGGTCTTGATAGATTTAAGAAGGCTCAGACCTTGGAACCGTTCTCTGTTTCTGTCAACTCATCATCTTCCAGAAATGGAGCCCAACCCCCTAGTAAAGTTGTTGGTCATTCCTCTGCTTGGCCTCCACAGTCTCATGTTTCTGGGCACCAATCCCAGCACCAGCAGGCTACTCAGAAGACTGTAGGAGTGGAGGCAGCCCCCTTGTTGGGGCAAAATCAGCAGGCAACTCAGGTTGGGGGAGGGCAGTCAACATGGCAGCCACCAGATTGGGCAATTGAGCCACGGCCAGGTGTGTTTTACCTGGAAGTTTTGAAGGATGGTCAGGTGCTAGACCGGATTAATCTGGACAGAAGAAGGAGTATCTTTGGGAGGCAAATCCAGACTTGTGATTTTGTGCTTGATCATCAATCTGTCTCTCGCCAACATGCTGCTGTTATTCCTCACAAGAATGGGAGGTTAGAACTTTGCTCTGCCAATTTAACATTACTAGAATGGATTCTCTACTCTTGGATATGAATATCATCGACATGCCTTTGAATTGCATATTCTGAATAAACTGTCTCAGACCTTGGTCAAACAAGTTAATTTCTGTTACCCAGCCATTCCATAAAAACAATAAAAATGAAGGTAATTACAGTTCTCGTAAAATTTAGGAGTGATGTCTGTGTGAACCTCAGGGAGCTTGAAAGGAAAATAAACCATTATCTTTCATTGTTAAATGGCAGGCACATGCCATGTTTTGGAGTTCATAGATCAGTTGTTCTCTTTTTGGGTTTAATTAAGTCCTGTGATAAGTGAAAATCCCTTGCAAATTGTTATTCATTGGCATTAATAGTTTCTTTTATTTACAGCATATATGTAATCGATTTGGGGTCTGCACATGGTACATTTGTTGCAAATGAGAGGTTGACTAAGGATTCACCAGTTGAGCTTGAAGTAGGACAATCTTTGCGGTTTGCTGCATCAACAAGAACGTACATATTAAGAAAGAATGATGCAGCTCTTTTCCCTCGTCCTCCACCACCAGCAGAGATAAATTTCCCGCCTCCACCTGACCCATCTGACGAAGAAGCTGTTGTAGCATATAATACGCTACTGAATCGTTATGGTATCAACAAGGCTGATCTAGTGTCCAAATCTGGTGAATCTGGTAGTTCAGCAAGTAGCAGAACTAAAGACTATCAATCTGAAAGACCGGCCAAGAGAGTTAGGAAAACAAGAGTTGCCTTCAGGGATCAAGTTGGGGGAGAGTTAGTTGAGGTGGTTGGAATTTCAGATGGCGCAGATGTAGAAACAGAACCTGGCCCAGTTGGGGTCAAAGAAGGTAGTCTAGTCGGTAAATATGAATCTCTTGTACAGATAACTGTAATACCAAAGGGGAAAGAGCAGACCTCTGCCAAGGAGGCAGATTCGTCCCCAAAAGGTGTGACTGATAAACTACAAGAAGTCTTAAAAAAGATCAAAACCCCAGTTAAAACCGGCATTTATGATGACCTTTATGGAGAATCATTATCTACGAAAGTTGGATCTTCCTGGGCATATTCACCTGCACTCAGTACTGGTGAACGAGTTCCAGATAAGGACCGTGAAGAAAGTGGAAAGTCAGAAAGTAATCCTAACACTTTTGATGGAGACGAAGATGATGATGATGATGATGATTTGTTTGGGTGATCAATGAACTTACGCAGACTGGGTCCTGAGATACTTTGTAGTAGCTCTGAGTATGACATCACAGGGAGTTTGAAAACATGCAAATAATTATGTTGCATGCTTCTTGTCTTCAGGAGTTAATTGTTTCAATGCATAGCCATAGATAGCTATTGATTATTTGCATTGCATTCCCCCATTTGCTTAAAAAGACAGCAGATTCATGGCTAAATGGTGTGTTAACCTTGTATGGAGACATTAAGTATTGGTTTGTCAGTATTTTCTTTCTGCTATCCTTATACTGACATGTCATCACTAATAAGGATTGACCAGAAAGCCACATCTTGTGTTGTTTTGTCTTAAACTTGATGTTCGCACGCTTTGGTGTTTTTGTCAAGCTTCAAGCATTCATCTTTGCCTTGTATTTAGGAAAACCTTTTGGTGAAAACAACACATGTCAAACTTGATTTAGCCATCGTCTTTTTCTTTTATCTAACCTCTCTCTCTTTTATCTATTTTAATGAGTGAAATGTTTCCTTGCCATCATAACTTTCTTTCTTCTCTCATCACTTCTTATTCAACTCTAAATCAGTCTTATTTTATCATCTTACTATTGAGATTTTCTTATAATGGTTCTTTACATTAGATTTTTTTTTCATGATTTATTATTTGTATTTCAATTTTTTACAACTTAAAAAATTAATTTAATTATTAGGTTGAGATTGGAAATTTTTAAAACACATGTCAAATTTTTAAAACACATGTCATGAGAAAAAAAGTGAAAATATTTTGTTAACTTTTAAGGGTAATTTTTATTTTTAAAATCATCTCTATTTTTAGTATGTATTTTGTTCTTATTGACATTTTGTTAATTTCACTCTTCTTGCTACGAATAAAATCATATTAACTAGTAAATATGATAATAAATGGCTAAATTCACTTTCATTTATCTTATTTTTGAGTCAACTTTTTTTTTTATCTTATAAAAGGTTCGGTTTTATTTACTAAACTTAAGGTCAAATTTGATTTTTGTGCAAAATAATTTCTGGTCAAATTTTACTAATGAAAAATATTGTTCAAGGATAGAAAAAAATAACTCAGTTTTAGTACACAAATAAATTAAGGATCAATTTGGAATGAAAAACAAACATGTAATGCCATTGAACAAAATGATCATATATGTTTCTTAAAAACATTTAAGAAACATTAATTTCTGCAAAATAGAATTTAACATGTATAGTTGCAGTGGAAAAGACGATTAAAGTTAAAAAAAAAGTAAGAGTCAAAAAAAATTGCTGCAGTCAAAAAAGAGAAGAAAAGCAGAGGAAGTGATAAGCACTTTTTCTAATGATTGAAACAAACACAGCATAACCCAATAGATAGCTGAGGTGACATCCTTCAACACAACTTTTCTCTGTCCCAACTTTTAGACCAACCTCCTTCTCTTCAAATCATTTTCAACACAAGCTATCTGGGATAATTGCAAAACTTTAATTATTTAATAATTAATTATAATTGTAAGTAGTTTTTAGTTTATTCAAAACAATTTTAAGATAATTAGTTTCATATCTATTATAAGTTAATTCATGAAAATTGTTTATTTTTCAGAAAACTTTTTCTTACCAAATTTTATTCATTGTCTAACTTATTTTATCGCATTGAAATAAACAAATAATTAAATTTTACCCACACATTTAATGTATTTCCCATCTACTTCTTTTACCCTTATACTTACTATTTTGATCAAACTTATTAAGATCATATTTTTTTTACCGTTAACATTGCTAACATGAACATAGTTTTATATCTTTAAATATCGTACTATTGAAATATTTGTGTTCATATTTAACTTATATTTTCAAAGTTTAAAATAAAATTAATTACTCTTTTATCATTTATACCCTTAAATTTCATCTAATTTTTTTATATATATTTTGCACATAAAAATAATTTGCTAAATAGTGATGCATCTTTTTGTAGTAAATATGTGAACAAGAATATGTTTAATATACATATGAAATAACTATATAATTACATATATAATGTGTACATCTTTGATTGTTAATGACAATTTTATTTTGTTTATATAGTTTATAGTTTAATATATTTTCATGTGAAAGTTTTCATTTCTACAGTATATGGATTCCGTTTCGTGATTTAGTCATTAACAATCTTTTTATGTAAAATATTAATTTCTTAATTATGTAGGTATTTATCAAATGTCACTTTAGATACATTATGCACGCGACAAAGTCCTTAGAATCATGCTTTGGCGATTTAAGTATACATAATTTTTCCTCCTTTTTGGAATATTTCATATATATTAGTGTATAAATTTAGTTATATCTCTTTTAGTATTTGTCATCAGGAGACTTTTTTTTAACTATTGAATTGGCAAAGAAAGAGCATGTCTAAAGTATTCTAATCTTGAAAATTGTGTTGTTGATAGACTTTTATATTCGGTTCATCTTGAGATTCTTTTTCCTGGAATTAGCATTTTGATAATTAAGAATATAATACTCAAATCATGTTAAAGTATTGTTGTTTCGTTTTAAAAGTGATTGAAATTTGTATTATTGGGATTACAATTGTCATGAAAGAACAAAAAACTCCAATGAAGTTAGAAAATTCATGGTATAATCTTAAATCGCCCAAAGTAATAATGAGTTTTGCACGAAAAATTTACTAGGAAGCTTGTTGAGTCAATTGGATATATGAGAACAAATTAGGAAAAGCCCTATAATCCAATTTTTTCTTTTAGAAAAAATCAAGTAAAAATAGGAACTAGACCTAAATTTACTGAGTAATATATATTTGATAATATTTATGTGGTTTAAAGCTTAATACTATCCTCTTTTATGAAAAGAAGGAATATACATATCTCATGCTCCTTAACCTTACCAAGTAATCAAGTAATTACGAGATATTGTTTTTTTAATAAAAAGTTAGTGATAAAACTCATATTCTTATAAATAATGAACTTTAAGTTTAACTTAAAGTCTTATCCTTATAGTTGATATGGATTTCTAACACATCTCATATTAATCTGTATACATCTCAACTAGATTAGTGAGTACTAATACTATGATAGGTCTAACAAATATCAAATTTCTTCAAATGACTTTCATATCATCTTAAAGAATGAACTTCAAATTTAAATAAAGTTTACAAAATCAATTTGTAAAATAAAATTTATTTTTATCATTTTATACATTATATGTGAGATTTTCAGTATATATATATATATATATATATATATATATATATATATATATATATATATATATATGTATGTATAATTATTATTATAATAATAATAATAATAATAATAATTATTATTATTATTATTATTATGAGATTGTTTAGCTTGTGGATTAATGACATGCATATTAAATGCATGCTTATCTTGTTATTACTTGTCTTTATTTTCATATTGTGAGCATGCAATGAGATATCTCTCTTTATATTATGTGTTTGTATGGTTGTGGATTAGTTATACACTCCATCCCAAAGGACACTTAGATCAATATCAAAAAAGACATAAATCTCATTTACCTAACTTATTTTCCGTTCAACTTCGAAAATCGTAAAGTTTTGATAGATTTCGAAATCCAAGTTTGAGTACTTATGCTAAAATTTATTTAATAGATTTTCTATAATTATTATGGTTAATTTATATGTATTCTAAAAGCAATCAAAGGATAAATAGTTTCATAAATAATCAACTAATAAATGACGAAATTCTTTACAAATATCATCTCATGGAAACCTAACATACAATCAATTCGAATAGAACCAACGAAAGAAGCCTAAGATCTTTTATTATTGGTCAAGAAATGTTAATTATTTACATAAAAGAATATAATTAATTACTTTGTACATTGTCAAACATTCTATTGTGCACTAAACTACTTGTCTGCTCAAATGGGTAGCAAAAAAACCCTAATTTGCTTCCAATTAGTGGGACCCATTATGATGAATTAGCCTTTGACCATACTTATTATTTTAATTGGACATTTACACATATATCATTGCCATTATGGATAAAATCTTTACCAATTAATTCATGCTCCATGCCTCACCTTATGTATCTTCACAAATTATCAAAGCAACCTATTAATTAAATGTCAAGTTTCAAAATCTCCCACTTCACATAAATATAGACATAATTAATTGCTATTATAAGAATTTTTAAGTGTCAAAACATGTCTACAATTGCATCATTGTAGAAAAGGGTAATCATATTATGTATGAAAACCTTAGCCATTTATTCTCCCACCAATATACATTAATGTATTTATACTCAATTACCATTCTTTTAAGTCATAATAATAATATAATAATTTTTATTATGATAGTTAGTATACGCTAGAAGCTGCGTGGGCAAAATAAAATAAAATAAAAAGTAAGGAAAAGGGTGACCTAAAATGGGGTAATTAATTAATCCACAAAGTCAAAAGAAAAAAAAAGCTAAACCAGAAGATATGGAAGCATGAAGCTGTTGTAAAAGGCTAAAAGCATTAGATTTCATAGATTTGTTGTAACATCTCATAATATCAACAATAATTGATGTAACAAAAAAGTTACAAGTTTCCTTTTAGTGAAAGTCGTGTATATATATAAAAGAGACTTGTATATAATAATAATTGTCAAATTCAAAACCAGTGTTTGGGTATAAATTAATTTAATAATTGTTTGGATTAATTTATTTTATGTTTAAAACAATTTATAATGAAGTTCTTCTTGTATAAAAAGGGTTTTTCTAAAAATATATAGAAAATGGAAGGTGTGAGAGGAAGACAGCTGGAACTGCATTGAGTATTAACGTATTAATTCACTAAACTTTACTATTTCCCCTAATTTGATATGTTTGCGTATATGCTATAAATTAAAATAGAAAAACTAGGAATGAACTATATCGTAAATTTCAGGGTTTTTAATTGAATTTTATTAATATTTATGTCATCTAAGTGTTTAAATTTTAAAGTTTTTAATTGATTTTTCTTTTAATTTTTTTTTCTGAATCAGGTGATATGTGTATATTATCTTAAACAACCAACTTATTGACTTATTTTTTAAGTGATAACATTTTATAATTAATATAAGGTGATTTAATATAAAATTACAATTAAATTTTTTTATTTTGGATAATAAAGATAATATGTAAAATGGAATAATTTATTAATCATTGATAACGTGAAAATTATTTACCAACATAAAGATCTTCTCATTCAAAACTTTTCAAAAAAGAATAATAACAATTATTCATAACTTTATATTAATATTATTTTTATATCAACTACAAAATCTTAAAATTTTTTACGTTGAGATAAACAAACAAAATAACATAATAATAATATAATAAATTTGTCATCTAATTAACAAACAATTAAATGACAAACACTCAATTAAAAAAATAGAAAAGAATAGAACTAAATAAATATTTTTTAATAAAATCTAAATTAAAAATACTTATATTTATAAAAGCTTAAAACTTAATTAAATTATTAAAAGAATAAAAGACATTTAACTTTACAAATACCATTTTTAATTTGATATATATAGAATTAAATCACTATTATATATATATATGTGAGAATTTGAGGAGGGTCAGAAAGAAAAAAAAGCAAATCAATTAAAGTGGTGCATGCACAATAAACAACACAGGTTGGCATGGATTCTCACAGAAATTACTGACAATGTTCATGGAAAGTCACATGGTCGGTTCGTAAATTGCTTTGGACACTGTACAATAATACCAACATCTTATTCACAAACTATAAACAAATTCAAGATAATCATCACCGTTATCATTATCATGATCATGTGTTATTCAGATCATCATCTTCATCATGCCAATCTCCATCATTCCTCAGTCATAACATCATTTGGGTTGGCCTTGACCAAAAATTAATCAACCAAATATATTGCTTTCACCTTATCTTTATACCTTTTCTTCTCATTTTCCCCTCTTTTTTTTCCTCCACATGCATCTCTTTCATAAGACGCAATCAATAATTATACGTTTAGATACACCTAAATACAATGAAATTCCAAACATATTTAGATATTTTCATTAACACATTTAGATAACAGAGAATTATTTTTTGATAAACTAGTTTATGCAGGTAAAGAAAAACAATATAAGAGTTTGAATAATTAACTTAAAAAGAAAATAGTTTTCTATTTCAATAATAATTTCTTTTCACTAAAAGTTGAGTCCTTGATTGACTATGTTCTTGCTAAACCCACTTGTTGGTATACACATTCTGCTAGCTAGCTGTTAAGATTGACACCAAAACCAAACCATTAAGTTTTTTGCTCTCTATCTTGTTGTTTCTTAGTGCTAATTAAAGACTTTTTGATAATGGTTACCCCATCTTCTTTCAGCTGAAGGGATTGCTGAGGGGTCCCTTGTCCTTGTCTATGACACCATATAAAATCATCTGGGGACCCCAGTGGGGAGCTCAACACCCCATGCACGAATGAATGAACAGGAGCAGAGAGAAGAAGCTTTCACACTTGAATAATGAACCAAATATAAAAGGACAATTTTTTTTTATGGCTGCTTTTAGTTTTCATTTAAGATTAGAATTTTATTTTACGTGTTATCAGATTTATGTTAAAGATCAGCATAGTAATGAACACGCGTTTTTTTCTCATGCATCAGTGTCTTATAGCAGCCTGAGAGAGAAAAATGGATGCAAGTTTTTACCAAAATAAAATCATGCAGTGACAGGGAATGGAGATGAGAAAGAGAAAGGTTTGTCTGTGTTTGGCCTTGAAAAGAAGGCAAAAGAGAGAAGTCAGAGGAAAATCTGATGTAACAAACGGCAGAGGAATGGACACGTGGACAACATGCACACAAGGGTGGCCCAAGCATAGGCCTAATCGAAGAAGAATATCCCAAGGTTTAGTGGGGGGAAGCATGATGATGAATGCACAGTGTATCTTTCACCTATGTTGAGACTAGGCCCCACTGCAAGCTTCTTTTTCAATTAGTATAGGAGAGCACTCCAATGCCATAACCCACTTGCTTTGCATGCTTTTTGTGGTTTAATCATACAGCACCAATTTTGAAGCTGTTGAGGTGAAGACTGAAAGACTTCTTTTTCAATTTTCCCTCTCTCTCTCTCTATATTGCATTTATTTGCTATTCAAAGGACTATATCATGCCATGCTTTTGATGTATTACTATGTTGACTAATTCCAACGAACCACTCCTTCTCTCTCTTTTCAATGTTGTACTCTATAGCACTCTTGGTAAGGAGACATTGTGCTACTCGTTTTTCTTCACTTGGTGTTGGTGCCTTCCCTGGTTGCTTCTACAAGAGCCTTTTCAACTATAGCCTAACCCTCTCTCTATTTCTTTGTCTCTGAGGATTACTTGCATGAAACTAGTAAAGCATTCACTTTCCTGCTTCACATGTCCATGCATATATGCTTCTTTCTGACTTTAGGCCACCACATATCTCTACTCTGCCTACCTTTACTTCAAAAACTGATGCTTCTGCTTCATCTACTTTCTTCGTTTTGTACAGTTGCTTCGGAACTGCAGCTTTTTCAGTTGTGAATGCTTTTCTCTGGTTCATATCATTCAACTAACATCAATGATGTGCTCACGGGTACGTCTTCTGCTTTCTTTACTTTTTTACATTTCTTTGGACATTTCCAATGCATTTGCTTAGTACTGTGATGAGAGGCCTAATGGTGAAAGCATGGGAAGATAACTAGGGAGTAGGGAGAGTTTTTGATTAAAGCATTTCTGGTTGACTTGCCACTTCACAACCAGTTAAAAACCTTTTTCATTATGTTATACAGATGAAGAGCACTTTTGTCAGACATAAATTTGTTTTTCTGAAAAAGCAATCCAAGAGAAAAAAGACAAAAAGGAAGTGGTAAAACCTTCTTGTGAAGGGTGAGAAGAGAGTGACTACTGGAGAGAACTTTTATCAATTTGGAGAAGAGAAGAGCCACATAATTAGCTAAATGCCACCCAAGAATCACACAGGGGATGTCAATGGTTCTGTGTTGAGCAAAGGCAGCTGAAATTAACTATACACTTTCTGAATTTTGGTGGTGATCATTAAATTGGGATCTGTGAGAGTTATTACCTCTAAGAAAATAGTGCCTTGTAAGATTCTGATGCCATATTATTTGGAAGAAAAACACATGAAGCCCTTTTTTTTTGTGTCTTTGTTGAAAGCAATAGGTGCTGTGCTACAAACACGGTGCTTTTTGCTTTGCCTCCACTTGTCTGTGAAAGCACAGACCAAATTCTATGCCAGATTTTAACAAATGAACGGTGGAAAAGGCCTCACAGAAATAGCACTATTGTCCTCAACTTTCAGAAGCATTGTATATAAGTTCTTCTTTAATTCCCTCATATTATATGAAGCTTGCCTAAAGACTTGCTTTTGTGGAACTAATAATGCTGTGCTCTTTCAGCTATTATATGTACAAAATTGGGAAGAAGAAGAGAAATAATGGAAGAAAGAAAAAGTTGTCGTCCGTCTTTCTTGGTTCCTATGTACTTAATAAAGGGTAGGATAATTGAGAACACCAAACTTTGGATAATCACCAATCTGACCAATTATAATTTTCAATAGAAACAAGGTCTATGTTAGTTTATATATATGTGTATGTTCTTTGGATACACAATGAGAGCGACTGAGCAAGGTAGCCTCACAAAAATTATACATGGATGACATTTGTATTATCTTAGGAAGCTATTGGTCAGTGGTCATGTGATTGGAGCATCACTTTCTCTCGGACTTCCATGCTAGTATTTTCTTAACATATTCATGCATCCTTATATATGTGGAATCAATAGTTTTTTCTGAAAAGATACCTGTGTGTATTGGTCCATATTTGCTTTGGATTTATATACCCTTACGGTCCAACAGGAAGGTACTTTTAAAGCTATAGTATCTTATTTTTGGTCTCACATAACAGTTAATTTTCAACTTCACAACTCAGGCACCATCTATCAACGTAAAACATGTATGTTTTGCTGTATAAAGGCAACTTTTTCGATGCTGCTGCTTTTTTCTTCATATATAATTTTTTGGGTGGGTTGGATGAGTTTTCATCAGTATACAAAATAATGAAAAGTCTCTCTGTATATTATTTGTATGCTTCTGTCTATATAATTGGTTCTCTGTCATTTTTTTTTTTCATTTTACCAATGTTTATTACACTCCCCAATTCTCAAATTAGTGTCACTTTATAGTACTGTACAAGGATAGGAAACGAACAACTGTTCTAAAAGACTATGAAAAAAACCAGAACAGGAAAGTATTGTAATTTTCTTGAAAGCAAATGCTGTTAATTTATATGCTCTTGGAGGGAGAAGGGAATTTTGGTGAGGAAAAAAGGAAATAAATTTTTTCTTGGCAGTGAAAAACAACAGATCATTTAGAACAAATTTTTGCTGAAGTGACATTTATTTGAGAATGGGGCAATATGTACTGTTCAGTGGAGTGTAAAAAGGAAATAATGTTATATCTTTACTTACTTGGTTGCTTATGTTTTTTGTTATTGCTTACCAATGTTTATCATTTGATTAACAACTACTCGTGCTTTTTCCTTCAGTAAATATCAACCATTATCTATATGATAAATAATTGGACCAAGTACGATTAATTGAAACAACTGAGACGTATGTGATATCATATACCGCCAAATTTCCTCTAGAATACCAGAAAAGAAAAACTCTAGGAACATTAGTAAGGTAATGAAATGGGAATGCATCAGTTGGGAGATTCAATGTAGCTTGATTCGGATAGGTCGGTATACAAAGTTGCATACCAGGGTCTGACACCAAAGTAAAAGTAGGTATGCATCAGTTAGGAGATTCACCTTTCGGATTTGTCCAACAAGAAACTCCTAAAGTTGGTTTTGGATGCAAGGATGATTTTCTTCTACAAAATAAAATTGAGCAGTGCAGCCAAGTATTAGTTCTAGATATTTATCCACTCTAGTTTTCTAAGCTATACATGTAAAACGGCTGTGCAGTTTGCAGGAAAGTTCGAAATTTATCCTGTTTTCTGCATTATATGCTTTAGAGTACTTATTGAGTTTTTACTTTTAACCTTTTCCAATAAGCATTGGAGATATTTAGAGTAGGAAAAAGATGCTGATATGTGCAATAATTTAAGTCAAGTTTAAATCATGCTGTTGCTTTATCCAATATGATTTCTCAGAAAATAATATATGCTGACAGTTTGGTACAAACCCCTTTAAGATCATTTGAATATTTGCCCAAATGGTATGTATAACTTATAATAGAGGGTGGCTTTTTAACATATCAACTGATCGCCTTAGAGACAAAGCTCTTGAACAACCATGTGCTATAACTATTAAGGTAGAAACAGGACAAAGAAACTTCACTTCTAATCAAAATCAAATGGATACTACTTTGTCGGCACAGGGGCTCAAGTAGCAGTCATGTTATTATAAGGGAACGTTGATATGAGTATTTTCCAATACCAGTTTCCTTGTGCTTCTCTTGTTGATTGACATAGGTTTTCCTTTCTCAAAATTTGAACAGCCCAATTCAGATGAGTTGTATAGCGTAATGAGTCATCACGCATTTATCAGTACTCAAATTTTAAAGTTCTTCAATTTCTTATCAGTCGTTACATGTCTGGACCTGGCACAGTGAGCATAAAGATCTGAAACCTGGTTTAACTCAATTAGAGTGTCGACAGCCACCTAATTTTAATCATTTGCTTCACTTGTTTAATTTAGCGTGAAGTTGGAAATAATTTCCAAAGGCTCTATAGTGGAGACAAACTTGCATCAACGCATGTCATCTAGCATAAGTAGTACTTCTCTATATAGTTACTGTTCTGCATACTTTTTCTCAGTGCATATAGGCAAAAGCTGGATTTGATTGTTTCTTGTTTCCTTTGATCTGCAGATGAAAACACCTCATCTATAAATTGAAGTTCTTGCAGAGTTATACGCAAATAAATGAGGTTGTGAGGGCATTGTTATATGAAAGTTGCGGTAAGGTCTTCTTGCATATCTTTTCTTCTCATTTATTTTCTGGATTTTTCTCTCACATAGTGGTATGGGGATGACATGGTATCAAATGAGTTCATGTCCTGGTCTTTGACCTTCGTCTATAGCTATTTCTTCACTCACTCCTCCATCTCTTAGATTGAATGTTGCATAATCATGAACCAGAACCATGATATAAGTTGAGTAAGCATGTTTGTTCACCATTTCTTTCGAGTTTGCCACTACTACATGACCCTTTTAATTCAAGCATGAAAAGGGATTTCTTATAAATTACGTGTTGCTGTTCTCTCTGTCTCTCTCTTTCTTTCTCTGTCTCTCTCTCTCTCTCTCTCTCTCTCTATATATATATATATATATATATATATATATATATATATATATATATATATATATCTTTCTTATGTTCAATTGCACGGTATCTTAACATTCACATTATGGGATTTGTAGTATCATTAAAGTTGTGGTATGCAGAATTTATTCAGGCTTTCAAGTAGAGGTTTTTCTTGACCATTGGGAAATAGATCACAATAAGTAAATATGAAGTTCATGAAACTTGGTACAAGGCCTGATACTTTCTACACTGAACAAGCCACCAGGTATTTTATCGAGCTTTGGTCCAAGAGTGGCATGCAACCTATTCTCCCTCTCTCTATTTATGTGTACACAAACTAACATGTATTGACATATCATAAATGCAGGAGTCTGGTTTCAGATGTACAAGCTGACCTTGTGATAAAAATCAATGATACCACTTATCTGCTACACAAGGTATAAGAATTAGATAGAGTGCGAAGTGTGCAAAAAGATAGTAGTAACTCGATATTTGTTAAATCTATAATTCATTTTTGTTGGCCGCAGTCTTCGCTTCTTCCAAAATGCGGCCTCCTACAAAGACTTTGCTCGGATTCTAGTGATTCTGAGAATGTTCCTCTAGAGCTTCATGATATGCCCGGAGGTGCAGATGCTTTTGAACTCTGTGCTAAGTTCTGCTATGGAGTTTCAATCAATATCAGTGCTCATAACTTTGTTCCTGCACTCTGCGCCGCTAAACTCCTACAAATGAATGAGTCCATTGAGAAGGGAAACTTTGTAGGCAAACTTGAGGCTTTCTTCAGTTCATGCATTCTTGAAGGATGGAAGGATTCTATTGCAGCACTGCAGGCCACTGACAAGTTACCTGAGTGGTCCGAGAATCTTGGCATAACAAGAAAATGCATTGATTCAATTATTGAGAAAATTCTTACACCCCCACCCCAGGTTAAGAACCCAGACCATAAATTATTTTCACAGATTGATACTCGACAGATATTTTTGTTTAACAAGGATGACTATGTGCAGGTCAAATGGTCCTACACCTACACAAGGCCTGGTTATACTAGAAAGCAGCATCATTCAGTCCCAAAGGATTGGTGGACTGAGGATGTGTCTGATCTTAACATAGATCTTTTCAGATGCATAATAATGGCTATTAGATCAACATATGTGCTCCCACCACAGCTTATTGGTGAAGCTTTGCATGTCTATGCTTGTAAGTGGCTACCTGGCATCACAAAGCTTAAAAATTCACTTGGTTCTGCAGCAATAACAGAAGAATCCAAAGCGATTAACCGAAAAATTCTGGAGACAATTGTGAGCATGATTCCCGCAGATAGAGGGTCAGTTTCAGCTGGCTTCTTGTTAAGGCTCCTCAGCATTTCAGGCCCTCTTGGAGTCTCCCCAGTGACAAAAACAGAACTGGTGAAGAGAGCCAGTATACAGTTTGAGGAGGCAACAGTGAGTGACCTGCTTTGTCCTTCAACATCCTCTTTGGACCAAAATTTGTATGACACCGAGTTAGTTCAAGCAGTGCTGGAAAGTTTCTTGAAGTTTTGGAAAAGACTCTACCCTGGTGCTGTGGATAACAGACACCTTTTAAAATCAATCAGAAATGTTGGTAAGCTCATTGATTCCTATCTTCAAGTGGTGGCAAGGGATGATAATATGCCAGTGTCAAAGTTTGTCTCTCTGGCTGAAACTGTGCCAGCTATTGGCCGACTAGAGCATGATGATCTTTACCAGGCTATCAATATTTATCTGAAGGTGAATTTCTATGGCATACATAACATGTATAAGCTTTTTTCATTACATACTAATAAAGATGCTCATCATTTTAGCACTCTTTTGAGGACCTTGAGATGCCAACTGATGCACTAACACACTTTTCACATCAAAATATTATAATAAGTTAATTTTGGTTTAAGGATCAACTTCTATGTTTTTTCTACTTTGGTTCTTATTATGGTGCATGCATGATGTGACTTATGTTCAATGCATACACAGGTGCATCCTGACCTGAGCAAGGCAGACAAAAAGCGTTTGTGTGGGATTCTGGAGTGCCAAAGGCTGACTCCAGAAGTGCGTGCACATGCAGTTAAAAATGAATCTCTGCCATTAAGAACTGTGGTGCAGCTCCTCTACTTTGAACAAGAAAAAGATTCTATGGAAACCACTAGTTCCAAGCTGCAAAAACCACATGATCTACTGCTAGGAGCAAAAATGAGACCAGTCACTAGAGATAGTCATGGCAAGAGGTCTTTAATAAACAAAGAAGAAGTCATAAAAAGAACCTCTCATGCTGAAGATAGAGAAAAGGGTCAACACAAAGCTAAACAATCAGATGCTAAGTTAGCATTGGATTTGGAAAGAAAGATTGTTATAAGAGAAGACACTGAAGAGATAAAGTCAGAAAAGTTAAGGGTAGCTAAAGAAGAGAGAATGTCAAGCAGCAAGTTGGACTTGGATTCTAAGAACAGCATTCAAAGGGCAAGAAGCAAAAAATCAGAACATGGCCGTCAAAAGGGAAGATAGAGAGAATAGTAATCACAATCTTTGAAATTGAAACATTCAGAGCAATCCTAATTTCCCTATATATGGACTTAGTAGCCTCTATTCTTATCATTTCTTTTTTACAAGTGCCATAAATGTAAGCAAAGTATTGTCCTTTCTTCTTTCTGTCACTGTTAAAGAGTTGTATTTATCAAAGAGGTCATTGCAACAAATGCAGTTGACTTCTCTCAGATTGATACTGTTTTCATTACATTTCAATTACCTTATATGAAAAGGAATAAAACCACTTATCGTGTTTGTGGCACAGGAAAACGAACAACCTTAGCCTTACAAGTGATGTTATTACTGGCCATAGTTATGCTTATACGTGTCATTTTGTGATTGGTCTAATGTTAGTGTTTATGATTATTATAATTGATTCTAAAGTTATTTTGGATCAATCACATAATGACACGTAGATGGTATTAAAATGTTGTAAAAAAAATATTGTTATCATTATCCTATACCAAAAAATAAAAACTAGGGTATGCTTGAATTCCATTTTCAAAAACTGTTTTTAGGTGTTAAAACTAGAAAATAGAGAAACTTGTTTAGTGGGTAAAATCAGTTGTATTGATAAGTTTGTGCAGCTTCTGTTTTCTAACTAGTTAGATAAAATATGGCAGAATCTACAGTATGGTATTTTGCATCCCTTTTCTGTAGTAGTCTTGGATGAATATGCTATTTGATTCTCTCCATCTATCACATTGAGAAGAGAAAGGGAAACATCTCAAAGTTGTTTTAGTAGTTTGGCTGTTAATTTAACCTTTTACTATTGTGACAAAGAATTATAAATAAATGATAACTCACTCACCTTTTTTACTCAATACACTTATATATTTTCTGTTTTCTAAAAAAAAAGAGTTTCTATTAACTTGAATGTTGAAAAATATTTTGCAAATGGGTTTTGATATTCAACAGATAACATGATATCCATATCTTAAAGGCATATCTCATTTCACCTTGAACATATAACACTCATTTCTGATTAAAACATTTAATAACATAAAACCATAAATAAATAGTAAAAATTAAAAAATAAGTTTGTGATTTACGTATCTATATTTATAATTATTTCTTTATAAGAAGAAATATTTTTATTTAATAGCAATTGCATACATTATCTGGTTGTTAGATGCAAAATATAACATACTTACAAGGGTTTACAATATATATATATATATATATATATATATATATATATATATATATATATATATATATATATATATATATATATATATATATATATATATATTTTTTTTTTTTCAATGTGTTTTTCAAAACATGGTAAGAAGTAAATATAACACAAAAATATTAGTTTAAGTGTTTTATGTTTGTTTTTTTAAAAGTCTTATATTTGTTTAATCATCTATATTAACATTTTGAGACACAATCACTGAGTATTAAAATAAAAAATAAGATAATATAATGTAACTAAAAATATAAAGACCAATAATATGAACTTTAATATTTCATCATTTGTAATAAAATTCTCTAATCCCATATCTCATAATACACGATCATAAATTATCTATCAAACAAAATTCATAACTTCCGTTACAACATCGAAGATATGATTAAATTAAAACTAAATGTGGACTAGAAGTATTAAACATGTCTTAACACTTTATTTGAATTTTGAGCTTACTCACAAAAATAGTTTACTAAATCACGATAGCTCCTTGTACATACTATGTCATAGGCTTCTTTCCTTTGATATCTTCATATAGCTTCACTTTAATATTATCACGTTCTTTTTAAGAAAAAATACTAAGAAAATTTTATACCAATGATCATGAATAAATTCATATGAAAAAACAAAAAACATTATAAATTTTAAAATAATAAAATTATAGATCTATTCCTTTACATAGGATAATTGATCTTAAAAGACATTTTATCTGTGTTTATGTTGCTTATAAGAGTTTCAAGAAGATACCAATTAAATAGTAAGATAATATAATATTATTTAGATTTGAAGATTCACTTAAAGAGACTCAACTAAAAAGAAGAAAGAATAAACTCAATTAAAAGAATAAAAAGAACACAAGATAAACAAAGACAATGAATTACAAAACATGAAATGAAATATCAAAGATGGAAAAGAAAGACAATAGAAGAGATGGGAAAGGTGACATGTTACATAGAGGATGAACCTGCCCAAAATGAATGGTGATTGTCGTCGTTTAAACCAAAGTTCAAGATAAGACTACAAAATAACTCACTCTAAAAATTGTTGCCGTTTAAACCAAAGTTCAAAATAAGACTACAAAATAACTCATTCTAAAAAAGAGCCAAACACAAAAAAAAAAAATGACTATAATAATTTTACTTCTTCATTTAACTACTCTTTACAAATGGGAGGATAATCTTAAATATGTCAAAAAAAATTACATCCTATCAATAATACAAATACGAAGGACTTCTTAGCAAAATCAAAAAATATCTTATAAAAATATAATGACTAGGAGAGGGTGGTACAAAGGAGAACATTCATTTATTATCACAAAAATCTTCAAAAAAATATATTCTTTCACTTTCATATCTTTCAAAATGTTTTTCTTTTCCCTTTTTATGGATCTCCCTAACAAAATTGTGAATGTAGTGAAAACACTCTATTGAACCTGACTTCTCTTAAGCTATTCATTTCTATAGGATGTGACAATCTCTAAACAATAAATATTATTAGAAAATTTACAAAACACAACAAATAAAAATGAGTTTAAAATTTATTGAAGACAAAACTAAACAAACTAATAGAAAAAAGGTGAAGAAAACTTTTTCCTAATCATGCTTATTTTCTTTAAACTTTTTTTTTTCATATTTAGTCCAAGTTAATCCACATGTTTGTTTAACTTTTTCATTTATATTTTATATAAATCTCAAACTCACGAGTTTACAGTAATTACGTGTATATGTGTATATATGTAATAAATACATACAACAAAATCAATATGAGATATTTAGTTTGACTGTTTTATAAACTTTGCAACTACTCTTTCAATGTTAAAGCAATTACGGATTTGGTTGGTTGTTTAACGTTAAAAATATTACTTTTTAATATTTGAAAAAAATTGTTGTCCACACAAACTGTGTAAAATAGACAAATCATTATATTAAATTTTTTTTATAATATTTTATTTCTAAGATTTTTATACAAATAAAACGAGTTAATCACGAGTTAGTTAGTCATGAAAAAAAAAAGTCAAACTGAATTATTGTAATATAGCTAACATTTTCAAAATTGAGTACCTTCATAATTAATGTTATTGATCTGTATTGACTTTTTATTTACAAAATTTTTATAGATAGTATGAACTTATTTAATTTTTTTTCAAAAGCAACTTTGGAAGAATAATATTTAATTAGAGTTATGTTGTCGATCGCTATAATAATGTCCAATTTCACAGAAAATGCTTATAGTCTTCACAACAACATTATCAAAAAAGATTTTGGCCAAAACTAAATTACTATTATGTTAGTATCTCATTAACTATATTATCATCATAATATATTTAATTAAGATTATTAAATCCTAATTTAAAAATTGCTATATTAATGGAATTATTAATCAGTATTTTTACATATTTAATAATGATCTATTTTTTTAATTGTTTACATGGAATATAGAAGTTCTTATTTTATCAATATGAACATAAAATGACGACAGATAGATTAAATCAATTCCTAACTGTAACCAACCTATCAGAACTTTTCAAATAATCTAAATATATTAATTTAATTATAGTATTTTTATGTTAGTATATAGTAAATATTTAATATATTATTAAAAATATATTTATTAATATTGTTTAAATACTTATTCAACAATGGTTACGTTAATTAAATATCAATAATTTTCTTACCAATTTAACGATGTCTCTGATTTTTAAATTGCTTACTCGATTTAAGGTTTTTTTTATCAGTCAGAAACATATTTAGTTAAAAACAGAAAATTGAAATCACTTCAAATTGTAAACAATTGTCCATAACGTTCTTTTTTTTAAAATAATTATTTTTTTTTGTGAACATTTCTTTTTCTTTATATTTATCATCTTGAACAGTTCACAAAATGGAAAGTTAACTGTCACAGTATACAACAGTAGTTACATTAAATTAATATTTCATACATTTACAGCAAGTTATATTAATATTATTTCAATTTGACCACATTAAATTAAAAAACCATTTTCAGGGCGTTGCATATTATTTACATTTTCATTTGTCATGTATTTATTTATTTATTTTTGTATAATTTAATGTTTATATTGAGATATTTAAAGAAGACAACATTTTAAGACATTAATTATTTTTATTCTCATTTAACATTTTCTGCATAGCAAACTGATAAAAAAGACATGAATATAAAAGAAAGTAGTTAACAAGAGACAAGTCGCTAATATATTTTTAATTAATCTCTTCTCTAAGAAAATAGTTCACTGAAAATACTATTTTAATATTATTTAATAATATTTTGACACACTAAAAATCATATATTTTTTAGTTAATAAGCTATGCTGACATGTAGGAAGAAAACTTGAGAACTAGATGTCACTCTAAGTTGGTGTAAAATTTAGTTGTCGACAAAAAAACCCCATCCGAAAGAAATAACTAATTTATTTATTAATTATAAAAATCATATATGTAACATTATTTTTGGTTGATTATATTTTTTATATAAAAAACTATTTCTTTTTTAAATTACACATCATTATAAACTTTTTACATGTATGTCATGTTCACATTCTCAAAATTCATAAATAATTACAATCATAATAAAATTTATTAAAAGAAAAAAATACAAAATATGAACAATTACATTAAATTCATAAAAATTATATCATGTAAAACATAGACAAACTATATTTATCTTAAAAAAAATTAAATAGATACCTAGAAGTAAAATATTAAACTTTTATATTATTTCTTATAAATTATATTTTTTTTTCATAAAACATAAAAAACTTTGAATTGCATATAAAAAAAATTTAAGCATCAACATCATCTTCTTATGAGACACCAAAAGATCACTTATTAATAAAAAAAACATTATATACTAAAATAAAATTACTTTGAAATCAAAATCTCCAAAAACCACCTTGTAAACATGTTCTAAAACAAATATAAATAAACCTTTGTATCTAAAAAAATTGAAAAAACTACTCACATGTACACTTAAGTTCCTCTACTAATTCCACCAGCCACACTCACTTTAAACCAATTAACACATCAAACTATTTTGTACATTTTAATTTAACATAAATTTATACTGAAATTATGAACTTAAAATTCATATCACAGTAATTAATATATCTAAAACAGAATATATAATCTTGTTAACAGAAACATTTAGTATTTGCAATCATGATCACTAATATCAAATGTTATTACTTAGTTCAACTACCAAAAAAAAAAACTGAAACCACCAGTCAAAGAGCCACATGTTACTCATTATGAAGCAGCTAAACCATACTAGTGAAGTTTCTGTCTTCCAATTTCTTTTATTTTTCTCTTCTCTCCAAAAACTGTATCCAAATAGAATAAGATGGTTTATTCTCCATTTTTAATAACCCTCATATTTTTCTTTCAACAATCAAACTTTTTTCAATTTTGACAGCTAGTTTACAAAACAATTTTTATTCAAAATTATTTTTTATGGCTCCATGGCTTTCAATATTTATATTAGTCACCTTTTTGCCAAGGATATTGATTAGTAAAAACCCATTTTTGCAATTAATAAATAACATTTCTTTGAAAAATAAGTATAAATACACACAAACAAAAAATTGTTTCTCCCATTGAGTTTCATAGTAAAGCACACAGACAAAAACATGTCCACTTCCTCTGTTTTTTCTGAAAGGTAAACCCCACTACTCCATTTCACTCAGTTCTGTAGTGCTTTGTCTCTATCATCTGCAAGTTTTATTTTTATTTTTCCATTTAATTAATCCAGAGATTTTGAAAGCTTTAGCTTTGTGTATTGTTTATTCAGCAATCAAAGAAGATGAATCTGTTTAATTTTACATTATTCGTGTTACTTATTGTTTTTAAAAGCTTTTCAAAAATGCCATTTTGAAATCTCAATGGGATTCGATTCAGGGCCTCGTGTAGTGTCACAATGTTCTTGTCTTTCTTGCCGTGCTTGATGCATGTAAAGGAAACGTGAATTTTGTGTCATGTTGTTGAACCTGTGATTTTTCATTTATCTGGTTTTCAGAGTCACTTTTAGTTTTTCTTGTCAACAACTGTGCTCACCTCTAAGTTAGCTTTTGGCCCAGTTTATCGAGCCAATGAGTTCATGTGTGTGTTTATTCAAGATCATGTTTCTGCTTTCCATGGTTGTGGTTGTAGAATATTTTGCTTAAAGGGGAATTGGGTGAATCTGTTTGATGGGGTCTGCAATGATTTTAAGTAATTAAAGCAACTATTGTTAAACTATTCGTCTTTAAAGGGTGGAATATGGGACTGTTTGGTAGGTCTGGTACAAAGATTTTTCTTGACTTGTTGAATTCTCAAGAAAGACAATGAGTACGTGGTTGACTAATAAATTTCTGGATGGCGAAGCCAGAAATTTGTTCTAGCTATTTACTGCATGGAAATATTATGCATGGGTGTGCACATGCTTCAATTATCGATATACGATATAGCATATTAAATTCAATAATTCGTGTGATGATGAAGGTAGGTAGAAGGCTTCCTTTAATGGTTTCTGAAATGGAATGTAAATCAGATAATTTATGATTGTATTGGTTTTGGCTGATATTTCAGGATTTAAGCAAACATTTACTTGTAGTTATACCAATTATAGATGCATTTGTTGTCTTACAATATAATTGTTTTCTCCTCTTGGACTAGAAGGAAACACTTGAAGTTGTCCATCTTATATACCTTCTTTTTGTCTGGGCCTCTTGTCTTGTGTGAGTGATGATGGAGTAAAGGGGAATTTTCAGAGGGAATTTATATGTGAGCGTTAAGTCTTTGATTAAAACATTTCTCTTGTTTTTGCCGATTTCATTACAGAGTGTGGTTCTATTGCTTGTGTTATTTTATGGTTATTGTTATGTGGAATTTAGTATACCATGTTTGTGCTTAGCTTATCTGCAATGTTGTTTGAATATACTGTGGGTAATTGTTTTCTGTGTCATTTTGGTTGCATTCCTATTGGTAGTGTACTCATAAACATAGTTAATATGGTAGTGTTTAAGATGAAAATATAAAACCTTGGCCAGGAGTAGTGTATCACTTCCTCTGCCTCTGTCTCATCTGCATCAAGTAGCACTCCATGCTTGTTTTTCAATCATTATGTGTATATCAATGCCCTTCTCCCTTTTGGAATAATATTTTTGTGAAACCTAGTATCGTAGACAGATTCCATCCTTTTCATTCCTGAAACCGTATCTATAATATGTTTATTAAAATACAACAAATAATCTTTATTATGATTTAACTAATATGAGATGCTACTCAACTTTGTGTTGCACCTTTTTCATTTAATAGCGAACACTCACCTAAATTGTTAAATATTGGGATGGGAATTTCAAGTTTATGGTAGTAAATGCAACCATAATTTGGAATTTGTATAAATATTGTTAAAATCGTTAATGGTGTTTACCTTATTAATTCAACGCCATTCAAACATGTGTACTTTGAGTGTCCTAATTTTTCTGTGTATGTTGACAAATCGCTTAGGACTGTCAATCAACTTCCAGGTGTATGTTCAATTTGTCTGTCCGTTGTTTTATATTTTACATCTTGTTTTAATTAATCAATTCTTTCCCCCTATCTCTGGTCTTTCTTTTTACCCCTTGCCCATGAGCATATGGAGAAACAACCTAGACTGAGAAAACATAGGTGATAATATGAAAAGTTCACCATAAGTTTTTGTACAGTCATTCCTTCTGTTTCTATAATTTTTCTGTGTCCTTGGGTTATTTTGGTTAAAATAATTGTTTTCTTTATTAAGTACTATGGTTGGAGTTTTTCTTTCATGATACAAGCACTGTTTATTGATGTTACTTTTTCTTTTCTGTGGGGATTTCCAGCTATGGAATGTTTTGACATCTGGAAAAGATCATGGTTCAGTGCTTTGATGGATTAAAGCAGTTGTATACTGCTGTGATAAGCTTTTGTGATGCTGGTTTGTCCCAGCAGCAGCCAAGAGGTTTAGGAAATCCAGAAGCACTTGCAAGAGAAACAGTGTGTATGTTATTATCTCTATTTTTTTTTTCCATTTTATCATATTTGGAACTTTAGTGTGATTTTTAATTGGAATTGGAATAGATTGGAACTTTAATTTCGTATATAGTATTTGTAAACTAAAATACTTCAATTTCGTATTTCTATTCCTCCAAATAGCACTAATAGAATAGGAATAGGTAAACTAAAGTTTCAATCTATTCCTCCAAATAGCGTTTCAATCTATTCCTCCAAATAGCACTGATAGAATATAGTTCCTATCCCAATTTATTATCACTGTATATAGTATTTTGCACCAATCTATTCCTATTCTATAATTAGAACCCTCAACTTGGAGGGTGAAAGTCGCACTCACTTGATTAAGCTTTTTAGCACTCTCTTCTCTCTCCATGGAAGTGTATTTCACACACTATTTTCAAAAGTAGCAAAAAATTATTTCCTCTCTCCTTGGGAGTTGCCATGCACGAATATTAAACTGAACAAAAGTGGTAATAAAGACAGTGGCCTTTTCAAGGCCTTTGAAGACTCTGATGTTGGATTGAAATGGATCTGTATACCTTTAGCACTCTACTAATCCTTTTATTAAGACTTAGAACCTAACTACTTTTATTTAAATGCAGTTAGTGTAAGTGAGATTGAAGCACTGTATGAACTATTCAAGAAGATCAGCAGTGCAGTAATTGATGATGGACTAATTACTAAGGTTGTTAATCTCTTATCATGCTCAGTGCTTCCATAATGTTTTTATAATTATATTTATCTTTTCAACTTCTTGGAACAATGAAACTATTTCTATCATATCCATAAAATAAAAATTGCTCTGTTTTACATAGCAGGATGAATTTCAGTTGGCCTTGTTCAAGACAACCAAGAAAGAGAGCTTATTTGCGGATAGGGTACGTAAATATTTAATTTCTTGTGGTGTTGTCTTTAAATTCTTTTAACCTTTCCTACTCAAGGAAATGAATAAAGATTACACAAAACTAGTGAAGTATTTTGATTTTATTTTTTTTTTTTGGAAAATTCAACTGTTCCAATATAGTTTACCTACAGTTTGTTATTTGGGTGATGTCATGATCCAGTTACTTTGAACTTAGTTACATGCCATATACATTTGATATGACCCCTTTTTACAAATGTATTTGCCCCATTCATGATTTTTTATTGTTTAAATTTTGTAGGTGTTTGACTTGTTTGACACAAAGCATCAGGGGATACTTGATTTCAAAGAGTTTGCACTTGCTCTTTCTATTTTTCATCCCAATGCACCAATCAATGACAAGATTGAGTGTAAGCAACTAATATTTCTTAAGACTCTAGATATCTTCTAGCCAACAACAATTATTAAGGATTAGAAAGGAAAGAGTATTTTTAGAATTGTAATTATCTGTTATTGATATTTATATGCTTGGTGGGGATTCCTAACTTTCCCTTTTTGCAGTTTTATTCCAATTGTATGATCTCAAACAGCAAGGATTTATTAAGAGACAGGAGGTGATTTAATTTACTCTTATACGACGTCGAATGAATAGATTTTTGGTCACTCACCATGTAGGACTACTATTTTTTATTTTTTTTTGCATAAACTCAAACTTGAAATGTCTGCCTAGTACTTAATTACAGAGGAAATTAAAATTATGTTTCAGAACCAAAGATCAAAGTTTTGTAATTTGTTTCCTTGTTCCTTGGAGTTGGTTTGTTCCAACATGCTTTTAGAATCAGTATGTGCATGTATTAGATATGTGATAGAATCACGAAAAGTACAACTGGACATAAGACTCTGTAGTAAATCTTTATTGCTTTATTTCCAATTCTGCACCTACCAATGTAAAAGGCATAGAAATTGCTTAGAATGTTACAACATATTTTCTCCAGAGGTTGTTCGAGAGAACCTCACTCTCCACAATAATCCTGAACTTTTCCTTCTCTTCCTCTCAAAAAATCCCCTGCTCACCTCTTAATAAGACGATAGTCTGTTACATTTATGTAATTACAACTATACTAACTACCTTCTCTTTTCCTTCTTTTGTAAACTCTATCAAACCTATCAATGTGCTCGCTTTTTTATGTGTAGTTAAAACAAATGGTGGTGGCTACTCTAGCCGAAGCTGGCATGAATCTTGCAGATGATGTGATTGAAAGTATTATTGACAAGGTATTCTTTATCTGATAACTTCAATGTATATTTCTAATCTTATGTTCAGAAGTCTAGGTATATTGAAGCAGTAATAAGTTCTTTTTTAGTTATTTCTTAGTTTCAATTTATGCTTGGCCCTTTGTTAGTGTGTATGAAATTTATTATCTTTCTCCCTCTTCTTTATAAAGCATGTCAGTTATAGCCAATTCATACTTTCCCAAGTTTCACTGTTTTAGTGTTATTTTTGAGGAAGACGTCTGACCTTATTGATCAATGTGACTAATTAGTGTTATTTTCGTCATGTACGGACAGAAGTTTCAAGTTTGTATTTAATTTCTCTGCTAGATAAAGCATACTAAACATGTTATTGTTGACTTGATGATCATGACACGCCAAGTCATTCTTTTGCTCTTACGATCTTCTCCATTCAGCTCTCACTAACATTTCTAAAACTAATCAGACATTTGAGGAAGCTGATACAAAACATGATGGGAAGATTGACAAGGAAGAATGGCGAAACCTTGTCTTACATCATCCTTCCCTTCTTAAAAATATGACTCTTCAGTATCTTAAGTGAGTTTCCTCTTGTTACTAACAATCAAATCTTGCTACTTTATATTTGCACGCTTGCATGCTAATTTGTTAAAATAAATCATGATATTTGTGACCCAAATAATGTGTTTGCACGTATATACCTCTTTCTATCTGTTAACATGTAGAAACTCAATCTATTTGTTTTTAAATGATTAAGAAATCAAGAATTTGGACTATATAATATGTAAACAAGCCTGACTGGACTTTGATTTTGTCTTGGTTGTCCATATTATCCATACAGTGTTTGGTAGTTTGGTTGAACCTTGATTCACATTTTGTTATAAAGCTTAAGCATCTAACATCTCTGAAATTGTTTATTGGCAGAGATATTACAACTACATTTCCCAGTTTTGTGTTTCATTCACAAGTTGACGATGTTTGAGGCAACTACATTATCTGTGTCTATTTATTGGTCTTACTGAAAATGCTCCTGCTTCCCTAGAGAAGGATGGAATTCTGAGAGAGATATGGTTGAAATGGAAATGCTTTGTTTTTTGTTTTCATTGAATTGAACTCTGGCTTCCTTTTTGGGTAGATAAGGTTTGTATATGGAATAAATGGACTATCATTGATTTGTTCATTAAGAATGAACGCAGAAGAGGATATAAGGTATACAATATTTACAGAGATAGCAGCAGGAACTTTTGGATAGAAATATATTTGCCATTATGGCTTATAGATGGTTCTGGTGAGCTGGGAAGACATCAACTAGCCTAGGTATAGAGTTTACAATTTTAGTCCCTCTGTCTTAAATGGTTAAAACGAACATTTCATTTTCTATTATCTCTCTTGGGTTTTTAAATAGGTAATAGTAAAGAAAAATATTAGTAATATATTATTATTAAAATAGTAATAATGATAATAATTATAATACTAATAGTAAAAGCAATAGTAATCAGAAGAAGAATAAAAATCATATCAATGAAAATACTAATAAAATTAATAATATAATAAACAAAAATCAAGAATAATAACAATAATAACAGTAGTAGTAGTAATAATAAGAAGAGGAAGATAATACTAGTAATAAAAAAATAATAAGAATAACAATATAATACTGGTATTAGTATAATAATCAGGATAAAATAAGAAAATTAATAATATTAAAAATAAAAATAAAAGAATATGAATAATAATAATAATAAACAATAGAATTAATAAGAAAAATAAGAACTAAGTCTATTTTTAGAAGACTTAATATGTTAAATTAGATTTGGAAATTTTGTATTTTTCATGTAACCATTTACTTACAGAGTTATCTCTCAAAACCTAGGTCATCATCATTTGACATGTTAACTTTGTATAATGATAGAATACGGTCCTTTTTCACGCCACACTTTATATACAAGAATTTTGATCAACTTTTACCATTTAAATATTTTTTTATATTTTTTATAGGAGTTTGATAATGAGTAAAGTTTAGATAATCTTCTTAAGAATCTCTATTTAATATGAATCCTAAAATCATTTGTCATATTTTCTCATTGGAACAACTATATTTAATCACGTATAAAATGTCAATAATTCTTAATAAATTATGACATATGTTCTCACTCTACTAGGCCTCATGCTTCTCAATAGATTATGGCTTTTGTTATAACTTTACTCCGTCTTACATGCATGTTTTCATTTTAAAAGCTTAAATCCATTCATTTATTTTCTTTCGAAGTCCTCTTTCTTGTTCAATAAGTATTTAAGTTTGTTTAGGGTTTAGAGTTTACTTTGTCAACAAGCTATTTTTAAAGCTGTACTTTATCACATATTAGTTTTCTCTAAACTATCTGAATACTTATAAATTAATTTTTGCTTAATAAGAGAACTTACTTGTCCAACAATAAGATGATAGGAACAAAATATAAATAAACTCGTCTAATTATATCAAACTCGTCCAACGATCCAACTATCTTTGAGTTCTTTGAATTTTTTTCATAAAATAGTTTCACTTAATGAGAGTTTTACTTGCCCAATTATCTAAGCTTTTCTTAGTCTTTTTCATAATGTTCATCCAATGAGTATTGACTCGCTCATTAAATAAAACAAAGCTAAGTCTTTATATTTTAACTTTTTAATTTTTTCTCAATGACTCAATTTTTGAAATTTGGAAAATATATTAGTTTGATCCATTAGCATATTCGTATCTCTTTTATCAACTCCAATATGTTTATTTCAATTCAAAAATGTAATAATGAGTCAATGTAATCAAATTAATAAGCCTAATTCAAATATAAATTTTAATGTTCATCCACTTGAAAACATTCATTTTCAATAAAAGTAGAAAATAAATTAGCTTCCTTTATTCTAATCGAGTTTCTAACTCGACTAAACTTAAAAAATCCTAACTCATAGCATACGCTACTTGTACACATAAAATTAAGATAAACTATCTAAATATATCTTAGCAAGTCAGTTCATACAAATATTCATTTTGAACTCGTTTGAAAAACATGAAAAAGTCTTCTAACACGTACATGCAAGAAGTTTAAAAATTGACTTAAAAGAATGCAGGTAAAATTTAACTTACAATAAAATAAAATTGTAATTTGTAGTATTTTATACTAGAACTCCGGTGATGCAATCCATATAATATTCAATAGATTATATATATATTATAGTAGATAAAATTATATGTTATTATGTAATGTAATACATATCATCTAAAGACAATAATTTTTAACCAAAATAACATATTTAGAGTAAAAATTTATTCCAATAGCTATGGTAAATATTTGGATAAAGAATTAAATATGTTTTTGGTTTTTTATTGGTGGAAATTAGAATTAATCATTTTTGAAACTTTGATCTGATTTAGTCTCTTAACTTTAAAAATGTATGAATTTAATTATTTTAATCAAATTTTGTTTAAATTTATTTCACGTTTCAAATGCATCTCATGATAGAATTTGAATTGTTACAAATAAATTTAATAAAATATTATTAAAATAACTAAATTTACACATTTCTAAAAATGAGAGACTAAATTAATCTAAAGTTTTAAAGATAAAATAATTTTAATTTTCACTTAAAATTAAAAGATAAAAAATATATTTAATCATTTTCTCTCCTTTAAGTCGAAATTCAATTTTTTTTTATAAAATAACACATTTTGAACTATTTTTTACCCAAATAACATATCATGTCAAATTATTATCCAAATAATAGTGTAACGTTTTAATAAGAAAAAAAAATATTAAATGTTCCAAACCAATAAAAGAACTTTATGGAATATATATATATATATATATATATATATATATATATATATATATATATATATATATATATATATATATATATATATTACAAAACTCATTCCTATGTTTAATATAAAACCAGTTTTACATTTATAATATTTTTTAATATTATATAATTTATTAATAAAAGTATTTTTTAAATTTTTTTATAACTATTTAATTCAACATAGTTTTACTCTAATTAAGAATGTAAATTATAATTAAATTTATTCAACACTTTTTATTTCATATGATAAGGAATGAAAAATTCTAAATTAGTCCGAATAATATTGATTTTAATGAAGATGTGGGTAATAAATTTATCTGAAGCTAGTAATGAAATGATTTTAAGAAATTCAATTAGTTATCAGTTTTATTTTTATTAATACATTTATTTTATTTTTTATTTTATTATTTAAGTTTTTAATTAATTTTTTCATTGTAATTTAAAAATATTATAAATAATAAAATAATAAAAGATATTTATTTTATAATTAAGTTTTATATATTTAATTATATTTTTATTTAATAATTATTTAAAATATTTTTTACTTTTTAATATTTTCTTATCTAGTGGATACATAGAATATGTTTCTAGTAATTCATATAAAAATAGTGCCACCTGGGACTGTAAAAGCCTACATATCTTTCTATAAGACATTGTGCTGTTTGAGACTCTCACCTCTCAACACCTTCTCATTTTCTTCTTCTTCTTCATCCCCTGTTCCCATTTCTCCTTCCCAGCATCTTTGCTCATTCTGTGGTAAGCGAGGCTTAGCATACTGTTCCTGACTAACCCATGTTTACCTTCTCAGTAAAACTGTCTCACATGCTACCAAAATCCTTTCTTTTTAAAAATCTGAACTCAATCACGTCTCCACTTACACTCTGAACCCTCCAACATCACTTGCTTTTGCGATCATTAGGTTGTTTGTTTTACCTGCATTGCTCTCTGTTTGAAATTTTGTAGGGTGAAGCGAGTTTTTGCGATGTCGGAGAAAGGAGGAAAGGGCGGTTCTCTATTAAGCAAAGGGGGTATGTGTTGGATTGGACATTCCATTGCTTTCGGTTTTACCCTCAATTTTTTTTTTCTCTTTTTGTCTTCTGAGTATTTGGTTTTCTCTCTGTGCTTTGAATTTCCTGACTGGTGTATTGGGTCAACATGCACAAATATAAGGTCGGGTTTTGAGTCTTTTGACACCTAGGACCGATGTTGATGCTGCTGATCTCTTGGGAAATTATGATGTTTACTCGGTTGTCAGATATCATATGGTGGAACTGATTTTCTGATTGAAATGCATTTGTGCCCACACTCTTTTTTGTTTTTTTTTTTAATTTAAAATTTAAGGGGAGGGGTGGAGTTCAAAGAGCTTATAATCATACTTACATTTACCTTATTTGGGAGAGATGAGTGGGGTTCTAATACGTGAATTGTCAGATGCAAAATTTGGGTTTGCTCCCACTTCTTTCGTTGATGTCTTTATCCTTTGATTTTGCATATGCTGTTTTGTGCCCTTATATCTCAGGGTTCATATATGGTTTGGAAAAAAGGGTTGTGTCCATTTTTTGTTTAATTACAGAAATGGTTTGCTGTTTCCACATTGGTTCTGTATTAAAAGAGTTGTTTAGGAAACAGTGAAAACAGACAAATGAAAATAATAAGAAGTTGATTTCATTATTTCGTGTACAATTGTTTTGAAAATAAAGGACAAAATGAAAGTAAGGTGGCATTTTTATAATAAAACGTAAGATACTGGATGAACACAGAAAACGTGTTTTAAAACCAGATTACCCTAAATATTTGTGTTTCTTTTTATTATTGATTTGGGGTTCTGTTTGGATAACATAACACTTGTGTTCGTTTTGCTTTCATTAATCAGGAGCACTTGATGGTGGTAGTATTTTAAATCAGTTTGTGATTTAAGCATTTAACTAATCAATTTTTTTTTTCTGCTTTGTCCCTGGTAGGACTAGGATCCATGAAAGGGAAAGATGACAGTGCGACAAAATCGGCGAGAGGGAGGAGGGTTCAGTTTTCTAAAGATGGTTAGCTTCATTATTATACATCGTAGTACTGCTTTTCAGTGAAGTATAGAAATACTAAAGCTTCTTTGTACAATCACCTTACTGAAATTATTGCTTGATTTTCTATTATAGGTCCATATGAATCTGGAATAAGTAGTAGTTCACCCATTTCACTAAAATCTGGTGGAAAAGGTGAGGGTGTAATTCCTGAAGTTCTTATTGTATTCGTCGGTTTGGTAACATTGCATTTGACCACATCTTCAGCATGATCTTTAAATTGATTGCTGGTTATTCTTTTGATCTCTTAATCGTGTTCCTTTTTAGTATACTTTTGTTTTTTATTATTTTCATGGTGATTTTATTAAAGGAGGAAAGGGAGATAAGGTTGCAAATGGAGGAAAGAGCTCTCAGTCAAAAGACTCACAATCATCAGAACACGGAGTGGATCAAAGTCGGTGCTTGTCTTCATTGTCTCTTGTGTGTTTTTTCTGTTAATTATTGTAAATCAGTATACTATTAATTTGTACTTGTATTACAGTCGCCTTTACATTTATTCTGTAATGCATGAGATCATACTTTGCCTCTTATTATCAACCGTATTATTTCTTGGTTGACATGCAGAACTTCCAGAAAATATCAAGTGTCTTATGGACTGTGAGGCTGCAGATATTTTACAAGGAATTCAGGACCAGATGGTCATGTTATCTAGAGATTCAACTATCAAAATGCCCACGTGAGGAAGACACGACCTTTTTCTTTTTTATTGAAAATGATCATGATCATTAGAGTAGAAAATCTATTCGAGTGATCTGAATCTCTTTTTTGTCCTGTTTTAGGTCATTTGACAAGGGACTGCAGTATGCCAGAAGCACTAGCAAGTACACAAATGCACAGTCTGTTAGACACGTTCTTGAGTATCCTTAATTTTTCACTCTGGCGCTTGTCTCTGCATCTATTGTTGTTTGACTGTCTGTCGGTGTTTTTTTTACACTATAGACATGGACATGTGTAATTATTTGTTGTTATGCTTTGTCTCAATCTGCTCTCTTTTCTCCACAAATGTTGATTTCAATCTCTTGACTCAAATATCAGACCTCTTGCAAATAATGGTCTCAATGATTGTGAGGTATGGTATAGAGCATCTCATTACAATTTCTATTGTTCTTATGTTTTATGTAGCTTTCTTGACAAGTTGACATCATTACCCACTGCAGATATGTGTGACTGGTAATGTATGCCCAGAATCTGCTGATGAAGTTTTTGCTCTTCTCCCAACATTGAAGGTATGGTGGAACATTTTCTGTTCCTTTTGTTAAACTTATTAATGGAAGCAGGCTAAGGTTTTTTTCTTGATCATGCAATAAGGTTTTTTCACAATTCATGGGTAAGTGTTTATTAAGAAAAAAATTTCTTCCTTGTATAAGAAACTGTAGTCGTAATATATCAACAATCTTGGAATAGGGTGGGTGTCATTTTGATATTGCAGACATTGATGATTGTTTAACTAAATACACGTAGTAAGTCATGTATGGAGTTTGGCTGTTTTCTTAGCTCATTGTTAGAATGTCACTGACTGACTAATTGTCTGATTATTAATCCAAAGCTACATTGGTGACCAAGCGAAATTGCTAGTACTACATTCTTTTTTATTAAATTTCAACCAATTAAGAGTGTTAAACAGAGGGAATTAGAGAGTGTGCTGTCAGTACTTCTTGTAAAGAATATTATGTCAACTGGTTATGAATGAAAATGCCATCTCATGTTATGTATTTATGTTTTTCAGGGTAAGAGAAACGTTGACAAGGAAGTTCTTAAAGATTCCTTGATTGAGCTTGCGAAGCTTAGACAGCCAATGTAGAGCCTAATAATGAAAGAACTTATGGGTGAGTATTCTTGTTTTATGCACTGATGCAGAACCTTTCTTTGTAAGTGGTATACTTCTCATAGACATTATATTTTATGACAGGTTTTGGCGTGTAGGAGATATGTAGCACATGGAACAGTTTTCAAACTTCACACCTTGTGTAAAACTTCAATGAATCCATGTTTTTATTGATTTTCAGTTTCTAGTCATATTTCCTACTTGGCTGTTCAGATGTCTACTGTAGAACTTGTGCATGACAATTTGATGATTTTGCATTGACATGACCATGGATGGATCTTGTATATGCCTATGGTTTGACAGAAAGAGCCTACAGATTAAGAAAGTTTCTACACACACTAACATGGGAGTCATGTACCCGAAACTACAATTATCTGCATGAAATAATTTCTAGAAGGAAATTAAAGGATATTGATAACTAATTCTAAAACTATTTGAACCAAATTAATACAAATAAGCTCGATTCGGGACAGATATAGAGAATTTCAATATTTTGTTGGTTAGAACCAATGATGATTGAACCGGAAAGTAGATTTTTCTCTTTATAACAATAATACTTTTTAATTACTTGTTGGAACAAATGTTTTAAAGCAATAGTTATCTATTTATCACGTCTTCTTAAACAGCTCTACTTGAGATATAGGAAGGAACTTTCCTAATCAACTCCATTTGAGATGATTTTGTAACCTTAAAATTCTATTTACAATGACATTCATTAATTTTTATAGAACTATTTAAGAAAGGAAAAATATGATTTTCTAGTTGTTAAAATCTTTCTAATTTATCTTTTCTTTAATATGGTATCGTTAGATAGAATAATATATTTTAAAAATAGAAAACGAAGAAAATAAAACATTTTAACCTGGAACTAAAATTAAATTAAAAATAAAAAAACATTTTATCCTTTAAAATGTTATATTATAGTTATTTTATACATGTATAATAATGATAAAATGTGAATTTTTATCGATAATTCAATTTTATAAAATTAGACTGCTATACTTATTTATATATTTTAAATTTATTTTATATTTAATCAATGTAAGATTTCCAAGTTACTTATGTCTAGAATTAAATATTAATAATAATTCAATAAATAATTACATTTCAATCCAACAAATCACATTTTAACAGACTTACTACTACGAGTGAATTTAAATTTTACTTAAACTTATAAAATTGTACTTGTAAAATAATGTTTATACTTATTTATATATATTTGCTTATACTCATTTATAATATTTGTGGAGAATTAGTTATTATGCAGAGAAGGAAAAAGAAAAGGAGTGCAAGAAATTTGAACTATAGGTGAATGGGTTTGGCAGTGAAAGTCTAGTACACCAAGGACCACTGCAATAACATTCTTCAAAGTGGATGGATACAAGAAATAACAATGATGATAATCTTTGTACTGATGATTGTGATCAAGAATCAGGGGTAAAGGATGAAGAATCAGCAAAGACAGAGAAATGGAAAAAGCATTACTCATCAAAGCATAAGATTCTCCTTGTTGGGGAGGGTGACTTTTCTTTTTCTCTTTGTTTGGCCAGGGCTTTTGGTTCTGCCCACAACCTCGTTGCCACTTCCCTCGATTCCCATGGTCAACCCCATCTAACAAGCTTTTCACTTTTGCCTCTCTTTTCACCCATGGAAGTGGAAAGATTCAATCTTGGATCCTTTCCATCACACCCTTTTCATAATCTTTTTGTTTTTGCAGGTGACATTGGGAAGAAGTACTGCAATGGAGTCAGCAATGTGCTGGAACTTGAAGAAAGAGGCTGCCGTGTTTTTCACGGGGTTGATGCCAAGGAAATGAGTAATCATTTTTTTCTCAAGACTCAGAGGTTCGATCGCATTGTGTATAACTTCCCACATGTTGGCTTTATATACCCAGAGAATAGCCACTCCCAGATCCAGTTATGTTTCCTTTCTCGACAACTTTTTCATATCTCTAATTTGTATGCTTTCTTTCCTTTTGTTAGTTAAACTTTCTTTGTTTTTTCTTATTAGTTATTAGATTTTGTTAGTGATCATCCCTTCTACATGCAGGCTTGATTCAGGTTGTTATTACTTTCAAATATTTGGTTTTGTTCATCAATAATTTCACTCTATGACTGTAAAAGAGACAAAAGAGTTTGAGCATCAACTTATTGTCATTGCTAGAAGTAACTTCCAGCCGTGCAGCTGTTTTGGTAATTGACTCGGAGCTTTGACTAGTAGTCACACTTGGGCTCAAGACTGAACTTGAACAAAAATATTTAATTTTTTATCTTATTGAAGAAACAAGTGAAATCAGAGAGATAGTAATCTATTTTCCTAAAATGTTGAAAGTTGCCTTTTTTTTCAATTATTTATTTTTATCCCATTCCATAGTTTTGTTACCCAGGACTTAGAATTTGGAATATCTTTCTACTCTTTTCATAATTATTCATTCATTGCAGCGTATAGTTTGTTTCTTGTATAGTACACCGTGGCAAGGACAATGGAGACATGCAAGCGACTTGGTTTGCTTTAAGTAGAATATGTTTTTCATTTATTGAGAATGGACATGGTTACTTACTATACAGGTTGAACAAAAGGTTGCTGAAGGGTTTTTTGGCAAATGCCAAGGCCCTATTAAAGAAGGACGATGGGGAGATTCATGTTACACAGAAAGAGGGAGATCCATACAACAAATGGGATCTGGTGAAGAAGGCAGAAAAGAAAGGGCTGACCTTGCTACACGTTGAGCCATTCTTGAAGGATGAGTATGCTGGTTATGACAACAAGAGAGCCCATGGAAAATTATCTGATGCATCTTTCCCTGTTGGGGAAGCTAGTACTTACAAGTTCAAGCTCCTAACATCTAACTCTCACTAATAATAACTGATATTTCAAATGCATTTATTTGTAAGAGTAATTTTCATTTACCTAAACTAGTAACATGATGCCAATCTTGGATTTGCATCTTCTGTAAATATATGGATCAACCCAGGGTATTGGAAAAAACCCAGAGAATAAGAACATTTGGGTTATGTGCTAAATCAACTCCAAGTAAAATTGTTGAAATTGACTCTGTATGTCTGCTTTTCATTTCAAATTTAAACTACTGCTGGTTATTGCAAAATCTTCAGCGTAAGCAAAAAAAATAATAATAGAATTTTTAACTTCCATCTTATGTTAAACATACTTGCATATATATACACACTAAATAAGCCATGCACAAAAAACAAAGTTTCAATCAGTAGTGAAGGTTTTTGAGCTAGCAAGTTGGTATAAATACGGTGATAGTCAAACTTGGCGAGCATATAAAAGTTGAGGACTAGTGTGTGTAACAGACAAACCGTGCCCACATTCAAGTTAGAGATAGGCATCAATAGTTAAATATCAAGAGACAAGTTGTAGAATCCGCCGCGCTTTGCTCATAGTACTGTCCAAAGTGAACTTGCTATAAATTAGGTTTGCATATAGAATGAAATGTATCAGCAAGGTAGAAAAAATGGTGAGAAAAGCAGCTTTTGTCGTTGCTGTTTCATGGCTCTTACTGGTGACATTCATAGTCGTTTCAGCCACTGCAGACAATCCAAAGGGTCATCCCCCAACTTCTAAGCATATCATTTATTATCCTCAAGGTAAAATCAACAAAAACTTATGCTTTAGCACTCTTTTCTTATTACCAATTTAGTATAATACCACCTAAGATTCAAGCAGACTAAAAGTAAGCAACTGCTACTACACTTTTCTGTGAAGGTTGTAGGTGCTGCTGGTTCATATGGAAGCCAATAATCAGATGTGGGAACGTATGTTGTGGAGATGGATGTTGCTCTTAAACTTAGGCATCACAAGGTTGAAGCAGACCTTCGATATATGCTTCTCTTTACCACTCAGATGCATAAATAATGTGATGCAATAAATAGTTATCCTGGAATGCAAAAAATTAAATATGTACTCTGCTAGAAGTTACAGTGCTACTGGTTTGTAAGTTAATGTAATCAAAATTTCCCTCTTCTATATGATCTCAAGAGAAAATTCAACTCAGAAATCATTTACAGATATCTTCATCATACACCCATGGAATTTTCAAAAGGGTACTGATGGTCTTACGATCCCTTGCTATGCGTTGTAGAATGATTTCGTGGTATAACTCATTGACACTAGTACACTACTTCCTTTAAACTGAAATAAATTGATGGATATGACTCCAAAGTTAGAAAGTATGTAAAGGGAAAAAGTAAAAGCTTATCCATCCCTAGATTGATGAATTTAAGTATCCTATAAATTAAACAATTTAATGGTAGATAGATACTAAATCTAAAAAACATTTGAATTCAGTGCTTCTGCCAGAAATGTAAACTGTAATGCATGTTCCTGCCCTTCCAGCAGAGGCGAGTTAATAAATATTATATTATGATCCATTAATAGGAATCAGCAGAACATATATAAAATAAAGATGTATAATATTCAATATAAAGTGATAGTGTTTATACCGTCTCTGATATGATACAATGACTTAATCATATGCTGGCTACAAACCATGAATCTTTTGAATATTTCTTAGGTTAAATAGGTATATCAGCTATTCTAGTTCTAAACAGTCTCTGAAGAGGGAACCATCAAAAACCCACTAATGAAACCTAAGTCATATTGGAAGCATAAAAGTCCCTTGTAAAATAAGAACTAACAACAGAATCCACCACTGATATGTTGTTTGAGACGAAGATGAATCCGTGCCTTTATCTGTAACTCCTACAAGAAAACGACAATCACCAATTGAAGGATCTAGGAAAGTAACGATACCAAGCCCATCAAAATCGCAGCTACGTGAATCTTGCATTTGTAGCTGATAGTAACTGTTAAAAGCATATGATACATTTCCCTTCTCACCAATTTCATTACATGAACCACCATAGTTAAGGGTAGTGCAGTCTGCAACACTACAGGCTAGTCTCATATGGTTTACTACATTTGTCAAATCACTGGAGGGGTTTGCCACACACCATCTAGATGGAAGATACTCAACATTCCTTGCATTTTTCAATTCCTTGTTTCCAAGTAAAAGGTTTAGTGGATACTTTGCCTGTCCATCAAAAGAGAATATCCCCCAGTGTCTTTCAAAGTTTCCAGGAAGTGTGCTCTTAGCTCCTTCATCAAACAGACTGAAAAGATAAGCATCCATAGGTGGAGCATTTGGTCTCAAGGGGGTCCCTTTGTTACTTGCAATGTGATTGATGAAGCCTTGATTGAAAACCTTTGCAGCAGTGGTATTTGCACCAATGGCTCCATCAGAGGGCCAACCGATTTCTCCAATAACTATAGGCATCTGACCATATCCAAGTTTAATGAGGGCCGCAACTAAAGTGTCATAGTTTCCATCAAATGCATTGGTGTACACATTGGAACCATCTTGGACAGCATGAGTAGTTCCCTCAAAAAATGCATACTCTTGTGGGAAATCTCCATTGCCATAAAGACTAAGAAAGGGGTAGATATTAACAACAAATGGGGAACCATTTGAGTTGAGGAACTGAACAAGTTGAGTCATGATTTGGGTCAGTTCAGGCCGGAATGCCCCTTGGGAAGGAAGCGATGAGGACTCATAGGCATCTGCATTGCAAGGGACAACTAGTTTTACATAACCACCAAGATTTGCCTTGACTAAAGACTGTTGTATATTGAGTATTGCGGGGATGACTAAATTCTGATATTGACCATTATAACTTGAAAGGAAAGGCTCGTTTCCAACAGCAACGTACCTGTAATACAAGGTACAAATGTTGAAAAGCAACTAGAAATCTATTGGCATATGGAAGCAGTGGCAAAAAGAAGTGCAGTAATAAACATACACTCAGTTTTTCTTTCATCCTATTTTCCCTCCTCTCTCCGTTTTCTTTCTGTCTCTCTTCCTTTCTTATTGTATCACTTATCAGATTTGTTACTTTCTCTTTCAACTTTATTTCTTTATCCCTGTCTTCCTTCCACCTCATACATCCCAAAATGGAAGTGTACAGTCCAACCAACAATGACAACAACAAAGTTTTATCCCACTATGCGAGGTTGACTCTTTGAATTACACAAATTAAAAACGAAAGGTTCAAAATTATTATTTAGCATAAGATCTCTCTATACTACCTCCAATGTTGCCTTTATGTCACCCTCAATGTCAAAAAAAAAAAAAAATCTTTGAACAAGAGTTTAATGTTGATGTAATTAAATTGTGAATCAATTGAGAACCACATAGATATGACTTTCAATATATTATTAAAAACACCAACAATTTTGATAACACTATAAAGGTTTCGTACTCTATCAATATATTATAATTAATTCTTGTTTGAATAAGACTTGTTAAAAACAAATCAATAGTGGCCATGTATTATAAAGTGAGGAAGACTAGTCTACTAGGCACTGAATACAGCCACTATCTCTTTGCAAGATATAATAGTCAACAGAAAACATTCCTTGTTAGCATTTGATTTATCAAAATATAATATTGGGTTATTCCCGTTTAAACAATCACCACTTGGAAGTAAATCTCAGACATTCTCAAGGTAACAAACAAACAAAAAGATCATATTTTGAAACAGAAAAAGATTAGATTTGCACCTGATATCAGCACCCCCTCTACCCACATAAGCAGAAACATTCTGTCTAACCCACAAATCAGCAGCAGCAGAGGAGGAACTCAAGAGGGGCAGCATCTCATTGGGGATCCCCACCATCACCTGAATGCCACTCCCCATGAGAGCCCTCAACACATCAGAGTCTGCCTCAAAAAGCTTCACTTTTGAGATCTTGTTGTCCCTCAGCAGATCAACCACAGTGGTTGGCTTCAGCCTGTGGGAAGAAATGGTACCCCAATTGACCCCTATGGCTGATTCCACCATTGGAACCAAAGTCCCAGACAGAAGCCACAGGAAAAGGACACCACTGAATCTTGGCTCCAACATGCCACTCAAAATGCTGATCCCAAACAAAGAGAAAGAGGTTGGTGTGAGTGTATGGAGTTGAAGGATGAAGAACAAGGAAGAAAGACAAGAGCAATCAATGAGTTAATGTTGCATCACTGTTGTTGTTGATGTTAGTCATTTGAGTAAAGCTCAAGACAGAGTGTAGTTAGTAATGTGCTGCTAATGCTAGCAGCTCAGTGTTTTTATTAGGAGGGTTGGCCGTAATTACCATAATACCCTCACTTTCTGTTTGTTTTTTCTGCCATGTCGGCCGCAGATTTTGGCCCTATACCATTTCTACACGGAAAGGTAATAAACAAATTAACCTAATTTTTTAAAGTTTGATTATATCTTTAGTTGTAGTATATTTGTTTGGTTGATATAATTTTTTTATTTTCTATTCTTTATTTAATTTAGTTTTTTAAATTTTTAAAACGTTCTAATTTTGTTTTTTAAGTTGATGTTGACGTGGATGTCATACATGTTACCTGTTTATTTATTAAAATTTTAATTATTATTAATTTTCTTCAAATATAAAATATCATGTGTCAGTTTCATTAACAGTAACTGTTTTCAATTTAATTTATGTATTTAAAATTTTGATTGTTTTCAATTTTGAAAAATTAAACAATTTAGTAAATTAATAATTAGATTTCATCACATTAAAATAATTTTTTAGAATTTATAAATTAAGTGATTTTATTCAAATTTCAACTTATATATTTAAATTATTTTATTTTATTTACAATTTATATATTTAAATTATTTTATTTTTTATAAAAGTAAAATATAAAAAATAAAGTAATTTAAGCAATTAGGTGAAGTGATTTGATATATAAATTTTAAAAAAAATATTTTCACATGATATATAAATTATATTTAAACTTAATTACTAGTACAATTTCAAATTCAAAATAGATTTGATTGTTTATTTTTTAAAATATAGAAATTAAACCAAATTAAAATTTTAAATATAAGAATTAAATGGAAAACAGTTACTGATAATAGTGATAAGTTACTAATAATAGTGATATGTGTAATATTATCTTTATCACGTGATGTAATGATAACTTTATACGTAATAGTTTATTTTAAAAAAGTAAAAATTTAAAAATTATAAAATTAAAAGAATTTTTTAAGTTGAATAAAAATTAAATAAAAAAATTAAATTGAATAAAAATATAATGATCAAATATATAATTAAACCTCTTTTAAAAGGATAAACAACTTGTTTATTTTTCCTGAATTTTTAATTTTGAATATGATTTTTAATAATTTTCTTCTTTTAATTCAAGGAAAAAAAATTATTGTGATGCAAAGAATTTGTTATATATATTTTCATTACTTTTTGCATTCCTCTATTTAAACACTTTTTATTTAATAATAAAATAGTTAAAAAGAAAATACGTTATTTTTATTACACTATTATATTTATAAAAAAATAAATATATTAGTTCTAGTTAACTATTGACACGATCACTTAAGAGATATTTAATTGTTAGAAAAACATTAATATATCACCTATACTAAAACAAATAAATAAAACTTATAAAAAAAATAATAGAGAAAAATTATCGAGGACTAAAAGTGAAATTTAAACAAATATTAGAAAAAAGTTACATGTTTGAATCTTATATATTAACTACTAAAGTAAAACAACAACAAATTCAATAAACAATATAAATTAAATATTAAAATATTTCTTTATAAAAAATTAAAATTAAATATTTTTTATTATGGTGGAACAAATGACTATTTCTTACTAGAATAGTGTTAAAGGTTAAATTTGATTATTCAATTAGGGAAGGAAATTCCAAAATAAGACTATTTGTTTTTACCCCTCCCGTAAAAGTTGAAGTGTTTTGTAAGAAAAAGTGAGGGTGTAGTTGTAATTTTAGAAGTGAATCAATAATATAAGTAAAAAAAGTGTCCCAAAGGTTTAATTAATGTTATGTTAATGGTAACATGACATTGGCATGACATGAAGATGGTACCCAGGTTCATTGCTTATTCCTCTAATTAATTTACTATAACAACTTTTTTTTTTTTTGGTTTCAATCCTATTTCTATTTCTCCTAAAGAAGAGAGTAGAAAATAGAAAATTTTATTTCATCGAAACACAACATAATGAAAATACTTAAATAAGATAAATTTTCATTATATATAGCTAAATATCAAGGATAGTATGTAGTATTCTTTTGGTCATGTGTTGTTTAATTATATATTTTATGAAAGTAATTAAATTATAAATATTTTAAATTAACCGATTTGACAAATATTTTTATACTAATTTATATTACAAAATTCCAATATTTTAAAACCTAGATACATGTTTTCTATTTCAGCAAATTATTTTCATTTGTAATTAAATTTTTTAAACAATAATTTTTAGTATATGAGATTTCAAATTAACTGAATATAAATTAGTTTACACTCCATAAGTAGGGATAATTTTTATGTTTTTGACGATAATGAGTTAGGTTTAAGCTTACTATCTAATATAATGTTAGAATGTATTTTACCTATCGTATTACTATTGGACCATTCAAAAATATCTAATACCATGTATGAGATATACATGTTTTATACATGACATGAGTGTATTGAAAATCTCATTTGAATATTAGGTTGATTTATAATATATAAGTGGAGACAATCTTCAAGTTGCTTTTATAAGAGTGAATTATGTTTAACCTCACTTATTAACATAGTATCAAAATTTATCCTAATAATGTGTATTATATACTATTATGTCATCCACTATCATGTTACTATCAAACCATCACAAACATCTAATTTCACGATGTATGTATGTCTCTTGAAAGTTGTTGAAGGTAGAAATTATGTCAACACCTTCTCCTCTTAATCTTTCGACTCTTGGTAACCTCAACCACATAACAGGTGACAATACAGTTGAAAATGTTAGCACCAAATATCATTAAAAAGAAATTAAGCACGTGTTATAAGCATAATCTTACTTAAGTTATATTTAGATATTTTTTAATCATTTCAACATTAAAAGACTAATAAGAAATATTATAAATAAAATACTACCTAATAAGGTGAAAATGTTAGCTTTTTTTATATTAATATATTCAATAATAAAATAAATTTCTTAAAACTGATTTGATATTGAGGTATCTTTACATATGTAATTCCAAGATTAAGCATATAAATTAAAGAATAAAATTGATGACTTAGATAAAAATCAAAATCAAGGATTGATAATAGAAAAAAAAATAGAATGTATTCAATAACGTAGAAACAATGATCAAATTATGTAGTTATGCAAAAGAGAAAACTAAAATTTACCTAAACATCATAGATTGTTAACTTTTTTTATATCAAATTTAACATTTATAAAGCCAACAATTTATCTAATAAATTAAGATATCTTAATCATTAAAATATCAAATAAATATATTTTAACAAATTCATAATTTATGACGCAGTGGATATTCTGTTTTAGTTAGACACTTTTATCTTAATTTTAAATATAATTAGATGTTCATCCCATACTTTATTTTATATAATTCCTTTCGTTTTTTCTCTCTCTTATTTTCATTCAAATTAGAAATAAATGAAAAAAAGAGAGACAAAAATGTCTTGTTTTCTCGCAGTGTTATATAATCATTCTTAAATTATCACGGGGTAATATTAGCGTGCGTAAATACACTTTATTCAACGTAAAATTTCCTGCATCTATGATTCAAATTTTCAACTAAAAATTATTTAAGAGGGTTTCAGTAGAAAAAAAATATATTGATCATATATTTCTGTTTTGTTTTTTTACTTTCGTGAAGACAATATTTTTTAAAATACTTTTTAAAGTACTTTTTGACCAACTTTTGTAACATCCCAATAAATATATAGAACAAAACTATATTTTATTCTAGGAGTTATCAAGAATAATATTAAAGAACAGTAGAGAAAATGAGAAGTAAATATAACTAAAGAAAACTGGCATTAAGATAACTTAATCAACCAAAATATACAAGTTTGGAGTTCACAAAGTTTAGGACGGACGGTTTTACAAAACGAAATAACCGACCGTCACCTACAATATTTACAACAAGACAAATTAAGACTAAGGACCGTACGGTCCGGCAATTTGCTCGGGCAGCACCTCCAAAGGTTGCTCCTCTTGCAGTGCTTCCTCCAGAGACTCCTCTTGAAATCCTTCTGCTCACACCCAAAAAGGATGATCATTGCAGTGAAGAGAAACATCCGAACGGTCGGATACCGAACAGAAACATAGTCGAAACAAAATCACACAGCAGGGTAAGCTTATGAAGAATTCAATAATTCATTTGCTATATAAACACTATCATCAATAATACATAGTACTTTCCAAATAAACTCATGAAAGAAACATCAAAAATCATCAATAATTCAAAACTATTGTCCGGACGTATGACCCTGTATGCTCGCCGCTCTCTGCACCCGGGTGGACCTGGCTGGGATACACTCAACAGACCGCCACCCGAAGTTAGTCCAATGGAACCACCTCGGTATCAAAATACCCTGAGGCTAGAGGACCTCCCGCCATTCCCACGCATGAATTACTCCCCTCTACTTGAGGTGATGTAATCACGGAATATCGGAATAGAGTCAGAACCTGAGCCTATAACCACGGTCATACTAAATCAATTTACTTCAAACATGAGACATTCCCCCTTGGAATTCTCTTACAATTCAATCCAACATAAACGACAACTTATTATAAATTTAACGTAGGAAACTCAACAGAATATAAGTAAGGAGTATTTGACTGATGAAAACCGGACGGAACGATCAATGATGGTTCATCGACAGAAATGAATGTAGCTAATGAAAACCGGTCGGAATAATAAATTTAGAGTTTTAATCAACAAAAGGGAGACCCGACTATTTAAGGAGAATCGAATAAAGAATTTGATCAAGGAAACTCAACTGACTAAATTGAAGAAAAACGGACGGTTTAAGTAAGACAAGTTCTCTTCAAAAAAGTGAATGTCCTTACTAAACTGGACACTCCGTGAGAAATCAAGAATCGGTAAAATACCGGACGCTTTATCAAATGGATACTATAATTATAAACCGGACGTTCTGTGTAATACAGAAAATCCGACATGACTGACTTTATAATATAACTTAGGTTCAGAAATAAGTAATCAATTCAAGGTGTAACGGGAAACCGGACGGTCATAATGACCATTCGATTATAAAATTAGTTCTACTAAGTTCTCATACACTCTTTTGAATCTAAAAATCACAGAATTCAATTTAACGCAAGATTCAAACTTTCATTATACCATATACAATCAAACATACTATAAATCAGATGTTCAACCATAGGAAATAAATCTTGAATTTTTATAAACTTCCCTTACCTCTAATTCCTGCTAAGACTTCAACAGTGGATGGATAGCAACTATCTCTTCTAAGTTTCCAAATTCTAAAATGAAATACAAAAGTATAGGTTCAGAGGAAACGATTTACATGTACATGCAAGCTTTAATGGCACCTGCATGTAGGAAGATTAGAAAGATTCAAGGGTCGGACACTTACCAGCTCCGAATGGATTTCTGTTTGGTACAGATTGTACGTCTTGGTACCAGCCACAAAATCACTTGAACGGCACTAGTGCTCGGAGAAGAATTTAAGGTTAGAAATTTAGAGAGAAGGTTGGGAAAGTTTTAGAGAGAAGGAGGAGAATTTGGGTTTTCAGAAAACGAGATATGATGAAGAAGAAGAAGATTGCATGCAGAGAGAATTTTGCATTGTTTTCTTCTTACCTTCAGCACCAGCGGTCGGCCATTCATAAGCTGCCCCTTGGTCTCCACTAACAAGTTCAGCTTATCCTAATGACGCCACCTGTTTTCCACTCCCAGGGATTTTTCTCTGTTATGCCGTCGCTGCACGGTTTACAAGAAAAAGGGAATTAAATGCTTGCAGATTTGGTCTCCCACTCACCAGGGAAGACCGGCCGGTCGCCACGTGGCCGAGCCTAATAAAAGTGAAATTTTCGGGTTGTGACATTCCCCCCAACAAATAAAAATTTTCGTCCTCGAAAATTAAAATTTTACCTTCGAATAAGTGAGGAAAATTTTCTCTCATTTCCTCCTCACGTTCCCAAGTGATGTCGCCAGCTTTATCATCCCAAATGACTTTAACATAACTGGTACGCTTGTTGGACGGTCGCCTGATTGCTAACTCTTCAACTCTCACCAGTCGGACTTCTACTGAACAATCTGCATTGAGTTGAATGTTGTCGGCTTCAATCACATGCGAAGGATCGGCAATATATTTCCGAAGTTGCGAAACGTGAAACATTGGGTGAAGATTGGACAATGAAGGAGGTAAAGCCAATTCGTAAGCTACCAGTCCAATACGCTTCAAAATTTGATAAGGACCAAGGAATCGAGCAGACAACTTCTTGGGTCGGATGACTCTTCCAACGCCAGTCTTTCGGTCCAACTTGAGAAACACATGATCTCCTTCAGCAAATTCCAATGGCTTCCGTCTTCTATCGGCATATGATTTCTGTCGGCTCTGGGATGCCTTAAGTCTTTCCTGGATCAACTTCACCTTCTCAGTTGTTTGTTGCACTATCTCTGGTCCAGTTAACACCGATTCACCTTCCTGGAACCAGCAAAGAGGTGTTCGGCATTTTCTACCATAAAGGGCTTCAAAAGGCACCATTCCAATACTTGAATGATAGCTATTGTTGTACGTGAATTCAGCCAATGGCAAGATCTCATCCCAAACTCCCAAGTGATCCAGCACACTTGTTCTCAATAAATCTTCTAAAGTCTGGATAGTTCTCTCTGATTGATCGTCCGTTTGTGGATGGTAAGCAGAACTCATCTGAAGTTTGCTTCCCATTTCTTGTTGAAGGGCCTGCCAAAACCGAGACGTGAATCTTGGGTCTCGATCCGACACGATACCGGACGGTACTCCATGAAGTCTTATGATTTCTTTAACATATAGTTGAGCCAGCTTGGTCATAGGCATTTTCAAGCTGATAGGAAGAAAGTGAGCACTCTTGATCAGCCTATCAACTATCACCCAAATTGCGTCATGGTTTCTGACCGTTCGGGGTAAATGGGTTACGAAATCCATGGCAATGCTGTCCCATTTCCACTCGGGTATCTCTAAAGGTTGCAGTTGACCGCTCGGTTTCTGATATTCAATCTTAGCTCTTTGGCAAGTTAAACAAGACTCCACAAAACGAGCTACGTCTTGTTTCATTCCTGGCCACCAGAAACACATTCGTAAATCTTTATACATCTTCGTCATACCCGGATGGATACTAAGTCGACTCTGATGAGCTTCTTCCAGAACAATCCTCTTTAATTCTTCATCATTGGGTACGCACGTCCGCCCATTATATCTTAGAAGACCATCAGTTCCAGAGCTGAAATCCTTGTGAGGTGGAATACCATTTGGTTTACTGATCCTCTGCAATTCTTCATCGTATGCTTGCCTTTCTCTGATTCTGTCAATGATATTACTAGATAGCCGCATATGACTACACCTTATACCGGTCGGCTCAAATTCACACTGAAACCTTAGATCTCGAAAACTTTCAATCAGTTTAAATTCTTGAACCATCATGTTTGCCACATGTACAGTCTTTCGGCTCAAGGCATCAGCGACTACATTTGCCTTTCCTGGATGATATTGCAGTTCAAAGTCGTAGTCTTTCAGAAATTCCATCCATCTTCTCTGCCTCATATTCAATTCCTTCTGATCAAACAAGTATTTGAGGCTCTTATGATCACTGAATACTTGAAACCGGGCGCCGTATAAATAATGCCTCCAAATCTTCAATGCAAACACTACGGCAGCCAACTCAAGATCATGAGTTGGGTAATTTCTCTCGTGAACCTTCAACTACCGTGAAGCATAAGCAACGGCTTTCTCTTCTTGCATCAGAACACAACCCAACCCTTGATAAGATGCATCGCAAAATACTACATAGGGTAGATTTACATCCGGAATCACTAAAACTGGAGCATTCGTCAATCGCTGCTTCAATTCTTGAAAACTAGACTCGCACCGGTCGGTCCAGATGAACGGTTGATCCTTTCGAGTCAACTGAGTTAAGGGCGCTACTATCTTAGAAAATCCTTCAATAAATCTTCAATAGTAACCAGCCAATCCCACAAAGCTTCTAATTTCTGAAACCGAACGGGGAGTTTCCCATTCCAGAACCGCTCGGACTTTGGCCGGATCCACAGCAATTCCGCCAGCCGAGATTACATGTCCAAGAAATTGCACTTGCTTCATCCAGAATTCACACTTAGACATTTTGGCATATAGTTGTTTTTCCCTTAACACACCAAGCACTATCCTCAAATGTTCCTCATGCTCTGCTTCGTTCTTAGAGTAGATGAGGATGTCATCAATAAAGACTACTACGAAGTTATCCAAAAACGGCCGGAAGATCCGGTTCATATAATCCATGAATACGGCAGGTGCGTTGGTAACGCCGAACGGCATTACCACATATTCGTAATGGCCGTATCTAGACCGGAATGCAGTCTTCGGAATATCAGCTTCTTTCACCAAAATCTGATGATACCCGGATCTTAAGTCGATCTTAGAAAATACTGTCGCGCCGGACAGCTGATCTAACAAGTCGTCTATTCTGGGTAGTGGATACTTGTTCTTAATCGTAATTTTGTTCAATTGACGATAATCCACACAAAGTCGAGAGCTTCCATCTTTCTTCTTGACTAATAGAACAGGCGCTCCCCAAGGCGATACACTTGGCCGAATGAACTTCTTTTCCATAAGATCTTCAATCTGCTTTTTCAATTCAACTAACTCTGCTGGGGCCATTCTATATGGTGGCGCTGCTATTGGGCCGGCTTGCGCAATTAAGTCAATGGAGAACTCAACTTCTCGGATCGGTGGTAATCCTGGTACTTCATCCGGAAAAACATCCATGAATTCTTCGACAACCGTTCGGTTTTCGGCCGGACGGTCTTCTTCGATTTCGTCTTCACATGTTAAGATCAGGAAACACATTGCTCCTTCTATAAGATCCTCTCGAAGTTTACCGAGAGTCAGTGATAAATTTTCTTCATCGCTTGGGAAAATCAACTTTTTCTTCCCGCAATCAATGAGAATGCGATTGGTTGTCAGTCAATCCATCCCTAGTATTACTTCTATATCTTGAAGAGGTAAACATATAAGATTTACCTTAAACTTGTACCCTTCTACCTCAATAGGACATCTAATGCATACAGTAGACGTCTTAATCTCTCCAGCCGCTGGGGTAGACACCACCAAATCAAGCTGCATCTCACTCTTGCCTAAACCCAACTTTTCAACACATGCCTTCGAGATGAAAGAATGTGTTGCCCCCGAGTCATACAATACACAGCAAGAAACTCCATACAGCAAGCAAGTACTGATGATAAGGTTACCTGAACTTGCTGCTTCTACTCCTGTCAAAGCATAAACCCGGCCGGTTGCTTGAGCCCTTCCTCCATTTCTCTGCCCACTTCTGCCAGCGATTGGAGGTCTCATAACCCCTCGACCTCCCAGGTTGCACTCAGAATCAGTATGACCATTTCTTCCACACTTAGAACAATGTTTGAATCCCACCAGTTGAGGGCAAGATGACCTGTAATGTGGCCCTCCACAATTGAAACAAGAAACTGATCCTTGCTGCCTTGATGAATCAGTGTAAACTGGGGTTTGAGAAGAAACACCAGAACCGGTCGGCATAGGCCGAGAATAAGGCGTCCTCCTTATAACTTGACCGGTTCGAGCCGGAACAGATACCCTACCGGTCGGTTGTTGCTGCTTCTTTTGCTGTTCCACTTCTGCCATATTTCTTTCCAGTACTTTGGCTCTTTCCACAAGTGTAGGAAAAGAGGTAATGCATAGACTGGAGATCATCACCTTCAAGTCTGGCCTTAGTCCATTTTCATACTTCCTGCACTGCCACTCTTCATTCACGCCCATTGTATAAAATCTCATCAGATGCTTGAAACGGTCGGTGTACTCAGATACCGACATTCCACCCTGGACTAATTGCAGAAACTCTACTTCCTTTGCAAACCGTACGCTGTTGGGGAAATATTCTCCATAAAACTTTTCTTTGAATAATTCCCAAGTAATTGGAAGTCGTTGTTGTTCCAGTAACATTTTCATAGCACTCCACCAATGACTTGCCTCGCCGGTAAGCTGGTACTCCGTATATAACAGCCTATTTTCATTCGGACATCTTTTGGCTTGATAAATCTTCTCCATGTCCCTTATCCAACGATCTGCCTCATCAGCACTACATTTCCCATCAAACTTTGCCGGGCGGTGTTGGAGGAAACTCTCCAAACTCCATTCCGCCGTATTTGTTACCGAAGACCCGGACGGTCCACCTATCTGTGATCCAGTTCTTAATAACTCCATTATTTGTCTCTGAGTCGACTCTGTAGCTACTCTAGCGGCTTCCGAATTCTGTAATGCAAGTGCGTTCTGCTGCGCAAGATTAGTGTTCTGCTGAATTAAAGTCGTGTTTTGTTGTTGGAGTGCAGCTAGAACGGACTCCAATAAGTTGTTGTTGTTGTTGCCGGATGCATCACGGTCGGCCGGTTGTGGAGGTGGTCTTGGAGCCATTTTCTGTTTTGAAACAGAAAGAAAATTCATGAATTTCCATAAGAAGTTAGAAAAATCTAACTGATCATGCGAGTACACAGCACAAGCAAAGTATACTCATAACCTACAGGCTTCTAAGGAATAAAACTGCTCTGATACCATTAATGTAACATCCCAATAAATATATAGAACAAAACTATATTTTATTCTAGGAGTTATCAAGAATAATATTAAAGAACAGTAGAGAAAATGAGAAGTAAATATAACTAAAGAAAACTGGCATTAAGATAACTTAATCAACCAAAATATACAAGTTTGGAGTTCACAAAGTTTAGGACGGACGGTTTTACAAAACGAAATAACCGACCGTCACCTACAATATTTACAACAAGACAAATTAAGACTAAGGACCGTACGGTCCGGCAATTTGCTCGGGCAGCACCTCCAAAGGTTGCTCCTCTTGCAGTGCTTCCTCCAGAGACTCCTCTTGAAATCCTTCTGCTCACACCCAACAAGGACGGCCATTGCAGTGAAGAGAAACATCCGAACGGTCGGATACCGAACAGAAACATAGTCGAAACAAAATCACACAGCAGGGTAAGCTTATGAAGAATTCAATAATTCATTTGCTATATAAACACTATCATCAATAATACATAGTACTTTCCAAATAAACTCATGAAAGAAACATCAAAAATCATCAATAATTCAAAACTATTGTCCGGACGTATGACCCTGTATGCTCGCCGCTCTCTGCACCCGGGTGGACCTGGCTGGGATACACTCAACAGACCGCCACCCGAAGTTAGTCCAATGGAACCACCTCGGTATCAAAATACCCTGAGGCTAGAGGACCTCCCGTCATTCCCACGCATGAATTACTCCCCTCTACTTGAGGTGATGTAATCACGGAATATCGGAATAGAGTCAGAACCTGAGCCTATAACCACGGTCATACTAAATCAATTTACTTCAAACATGAGACATTCCCCCTTGGAATTCTCTTACAATTCAATCCAACATAAACGACAACTTATTATAAATTTAACGTAGGAAACTCAACAGAATATAAGTAAGGAGTATTTGACTGATGAAAACCGGACGGAACGATCAATGATGGTTCATCGACAGAAATGAATGTAGCTAATGAAAACCGGTCGGAATAATAAATTTAGAGTTTTAATCAACAAAAGGGAGACCCGACTATTTAAGGAGAATCGAATAAAGAATTTGATCAAGGAAAATCAACTGACTAAATTGAAGAAAAACGGACGGTTTAAGTAAGACAAGTTCTCTTCAGAAAAGTGAATGTCCTTACTAAACTGGACACTCCGTGAGAAATCAAGAATCGGTAAAATACCGGACGCTTTATCAAATGGATACTATAATTATAAACCGGACGTTCTGTGTAATACAGAAAATCCGACATGACTGACTTTATAATATAACTTAGGTTCAGAAATAAGTAATCAATTCAAGGTGTAACGGGAAACCGGACGGTCATAATGACCATTCGATTATAAAATTAGTTCTACTAAGTTCTCATACACTCTTTTGAATCTAAAAATCACAGAATTCAATTTAACGCAAGATTCAAACTTTCATTATACCATATACAATCAAACATACTATAAATCAGATGTTCAACCATAGGAAATAAATCTTGAATTTTTATAAACTTCCCTTACCTCTAATTCCTGCTAAGACTTCAACAGTGGATGGATAGCAACTATCTCTTCTAAGTTTCCAAATTCTAAAATGAAATACAAAAGTATAGGTTCAGAGGAAACGATTTACATGTACATGCAAGCTTTAATGGCACCTGCATGTAGGAAGATTAGAAAGATTCAAGGGTCGGACACTTACCAGCTCCGAATGGATTTCTGTTTGGTACAGATTGTACGTCTTGGTGCCAGCCACAAAATCACTTGAACGGCACTAGTGCTCGGAGAAGAATTTAAGGTTAGAAATTTAGAGAGAAGGTTGGGAAAGTTTTAGAGAGAAGGAGGAGAATTTGGGTTTTCAGAAAACGAGATATGATGAAGAAGAAGAAGATTGCATGCAGAGAGAATTTTGCATTGTTTTCTTCTTACCTTCAGCACCAGCGGTCGGCCATTCATAAGCTGCCCCTTGGTCTCCACTAACAAGTTCAGCTTATCCTAATGACGCCACTTGTTTTCCACTCCCAGGGATTTTTCTCTGCTATGCCGTCGCTGCACGGTTTACAAGAAAAAGGGAATTAAATGCTTGCAGATTTGGTCTCCCACTCACCAGGGAAGACCGGCCGGTCGCCACGTGGCCGAGCCTAATAAAAGTGAAATTTTCGGATTGTGACAACTTTCCCCAAAACATTCTTAAAGCTAGGCGAGCATTTGAGTTTCTTCTATGAAAATAAAAATTTCACTGAAAAAAATAATATTTTTATTACAAAATTAACGTGATGGAAAAATTAATAATATTTAATAAACATAATGCATCACGTTTCATTTAAAAAAGTGATAAATTATTACATAAATACTTTTTAGAATACCTTTCATTAACCATATAAAAAAATATAAGATAATTTATCATAATTTATTATTGTACGTGTGTTTATTGTTTGTGTTATCTAATAATTCCAATTATGATGACAAAAGTGGTTATTCACAACTCGACTCGAAAAAAAAATTATTTATTATCCGATCTGTTACTTGCATAAATATTTTAAAAAATATATTTTTATAAATTATTAAATTAAAATTAAAAAAAAGTTACAAAAAAATATATAAAATATAATATAAATTAAATTTTAAGTTTAATTTTATAAAATATAAATTAATGTTAATTTTAATTAAATTTAACTTAATAAAATATAAATTAAATTTTTATTTTATTTTTAGTGGGTACTGAATATTCGCCGATATGAATACTATATTACCAGCACTCGATACGTTTATAAACGAGTATTAAAATATTCGTTACGTACAACTCGTAAGTATCAACTATCCATCACGGATTCTATCCGCGAATATTTGCGGGTGCGAATTTTTTTGTCATCGTAATTCCAACTAATCCGATTCAATCTAATAATTGGGTTGAATTTTATTTGTGACCATATTAAATCTCTTCTAACCAAAACTAATTCGCAATTCACTTTTAAAAGAGTTGGATGATGAGTTTACTAGTGCCATATGAAATCTACCATCCAATATTCAATTTTATAATTATGTTATATTTTCTTTTATAACATATTATGATTTTGACTTATTCAGTCACTTAAATTATTAATATGATTTTTTAAAAATTTGTTATATTTTAATTAGATTAAACTTAAAATAATAATATAACTTTTAGAAAAATTGTATTATTTTTTAATTAAATTAATACTAAAAATTATAATTTTTAACAATAAGAATGTTTTTCAAAATATTAACCCAATCAACCTAATTCAATCGGTTAAAAGAGTTAGCTTAAATTGAGTTTATGATAGAAAAATGTATAATAAACTCAACTAAATCTTTTTTTAATATGGATTATTGGACATTGAGTTTACCGGAACCCAATCCAACCTAATTTACAAATACCTTTAGTGAAAAAAATATTTATTAGTTAAGTTTACCTATGTATTGAAACAAAATTTAATCTCTCACTAAATAAAATTTTGATAATTAACATTGGATGGTGTCAATCAAAGTTTGATTTTCCATCAAAATTTTCTATATTTAGCATCTAATCATATCTTTAAGACTCATATATAGAAAGAGACAAAAACAAATGTTAGCAGAATACGCAAAAGGGGAGGTTCTTTTACCTTCATCATTCATCATTTACATTTTCATTCCTTATTGCATTCACATTAATCAAAAGGATGGTTGAGTGTACGTTTCATGAATTTTAAAAGTATGCTATCGTTTTCTAAGACCAGGGTTAAAACATAGACACTGATATTCTCAACCAACAAAAAGAAAAGGCTGAAAAAGGAGACAGAAAAGAGAAAAAACAAAAAAAAGTGCTCTATTTGCTAGCATTGGGAAAAGCAAGATCATGGGAAATTCTTCCTTCAGCAAATGCTCAGAAACACCTTATCCTCCTTATAATCTTTATAACTTTCTTGCCACTTTCAGGGAATCCAAGCATCAATTGAGAAGGTTGGTGCAGATTCTATACACAATACAGAAAACTTATTTTTAACACTTAAAATTTTAGTAGTTTTGTTTTGTCTGCCACCAAAAGAAAGATAAAGCCACTGTGCCACATGCTTATCACTTCCTGGTTGCTTTTGCATCAACACTGCATTTTTGCTCCTAGGATTATGCAATTTTTCATTCATTCAATCATCATGCAGATATTTATGGCCCCAGAATCCAATCACTGACCACTTTGGTCAATGTATCTTCTTTGGACAATTAGATGAAAGATGGTTGCATATCATTACAACAACCAAATCCTTCATTTTCTCACACCCTAGTAAGCCATCACTATATATAAAATTACAAAATTGTAATTTTCTATATCTATTATACCTAAAACGGATATAAAAAATAATATAAAAGCAAAACTGTAATAAAATTATAAAGTTTTTTATACATATTTGACTTAAAACCAGTATAGAAAATAATTTTTTATATATGTTATAATTATTATAATCGGTATAAAATGTTTAATTTTTTTTTCTATTTCTCCGTTAAACCTCATTTGTCTATACATCCAGTTATAGTCGTCTTTACTGTTTTTTTCTTTTTGGTGAGAAGTTTTTTATTTTATTTTCTTCTTTCATCTTATTCTCGACTTCAACAAGTTTTTCTCGTTCCATCTTGATCGTTACGTTGATGTCATTTTTTAATTGGTATAAAAAATGATACAATAATAAAATTGTAATAAATTAAAAGGTTTTTCTCCATCAATTGAATCTAAATCAATGTAGAAAATGATGTGATGATAAAACTATAATAAATTATAAACAAATTTTTTTATATTGATTAGAACTAGAATTGGTATATAAAATGACGCAATAGAAAAATTATAGAAAAATTTTAATAAATTATAAAGTTTTTCTATATCAATTAGATGTATAATCATGTAGTAGCAGCGAGTGTTAGTCTCTCGTAGAATAAAGTTATATATATATTGTTGTATTGATTTTTTGAAAGAGGATCAAAAGTTGAAGTGCTTGCATATACACTGTTAATGTTTGGCTTATGAGTTTTCAATCTAAAGAGAAAGTCTGAATGAAAACAGTTCTTCCATTACTTTGGGATCCCAATAGCCTGAGCTCAGATTATTATAAATTAATTAGCAAGAATTTGAAGCACAATAAGAGTAGTTTTCGTATGAGTTTGATGGTTTTTTCAGTGCCATGGAGATAAGATAAGCTTAAACCTTTGATGGGGATGGAGACATGCTGCATAGACTGAAATTTGGAGTTTCAAACAAAAGGAAAAAACTGAAAGGACCAGTTGATGAAAAAGAAGATAACCAAGTATGTAAATTAATGGGGTCCACTACTGTCATTTCAAAAAATGTTGTTATATGATGAATTTTTAAGAAAAATGATATTTTAACACTAATTTTTTGACACTATTTTGATACTACACAGGTGTCAAAATGTGGTTGGATGATTTCAAATTAAAAAAAATGACATGAGGGCATATTTGGAAGGAAAAAACCAAAATTTCTTTTTTAATTTGAAATCGTTCAACGACATTTTAACATGTGTGCAGTGTCAAAATGGTGTCAAAAATTGGTGTTAAAATATTATTTTCCAATTTTTAATGATGTTATTATCACACTTAAAAAGAAATTAGTAAAAGAAGAATCTTTATATCACTGATTAAAGAAGAAAATCGTAAGCACGGGATAAGTAACCATGATTATATTACTTTTTAACGTTTATTCATTATTTCTAATTTTTCTCATTTTCTCTATCTATCTTATATACTATTTTGATCTTTTTGCCGTTACTAAGTATCATTTACCATTGAGGTATTCAGATATTTTTCTCATGCATTAGGGTGATCAGTCCAAACTTTTGAAAAGTTTATCCAAAGATGAATAAAAAAATATCAGATCCTTTATATCATGATAAAAAAATCACCATGCTGTATTAAACTCATCCATGCTTTATCAAGGAAACGACATCACATAGTTAAACAAAACACCAATAAAAGAAAGTGGAATGTTCTCTTTTTTTTCAAGATATTACTTGAGTATATATATAAAATTTTGAATAAAAAAATTAATTTATTAAATACACACAACCTAATACAATTATGAAAGAGAGATGTTAGCGTTGGATAATTCGAAGATGTTATTTAATTTATAAAATATTGGGTAAAATTATAAATTTATATATTTTCTTTTTAATCTTTTGATTAATAGTATATTATTTTCGTGATCAAATCGCACTTTTAAGGATGGATTGAGATAAATAAAAGGCCTTTTTTTCTAGTTAGATATATCACATTATACACAAACTTTCATATTAAATCCACTCAAATCACAACACATTCTCTCTAATCCAAACAATCTTATCTTCAACTCATTTTTCTTTCGAACAACTCTTCTAAATTCATCTTTAAATCCAAATCCAAAAATATCCATACACATGTATAATCATTAATCTTCTTTATGTAAAAAATTTCTGACATTTTCTTATGTAAATCTTCTCTTTTAATTATTTTGTTAAAGTGCCTGTAAAATTTTGTCAGATGAAAAAAAAAATATAATTTAAAAAGAAATTGAACCTTACTTTACAAAGAATCAAACATAAGTAAATTTAATTAAAAGTAAGAATAAATTATGAAGTTACCAACTTATTATAAAGCATAATATAAAAATGAAAAATATATACATAATTTTTTTAAGTTGAATTGACCAGATACTTCTTTGTTTCTTGAAAATGTTAATTATATTTTTATATGAATGCAAATTCCGTAAAACTATAATCTACCTAAGATGTATGCTAAAATATTAATGATACCCATGCTAACTCAAATAAAACAGGATTTTTTAAAATTTAAATCTCATATAGAAAATAAGAATATATTAATTAATGCATGTGTTATTAATTTAAATATTCAAACAATTGAATATTATAATTAAAATTATCTCAATTAATACAATTATTTTTTTATGGTTAAAATATTGCTTTAATATGTCATCATATATGACTGACATCTACTTATATGGTAAACTTTATATATATATATATATATATATATATATATATATATATATATATATATATATATATATATATATATATAGTTATAAAATCAAAATAAATCTTTCAAGATTTCTTAATTTAAATAGAATATTTATAAATTTTAATTAAAACATTTATTATTATTAATAACAAATGTACAGTTATAAAATTATGAAGAACATGAACAGTCATTAATTAACAAAACCATGTAGAGTTGAATTAAAGTAATGAATAAATTGATTTGCATGCTTTCTGAAATGTACTTATAAAATTATACATCTGATAATGAAGAAAGCATTGTGTTCTTGATCAGTGTTTGAATATGGCAGGAAATCATAAAGATGTGCAATCTACCTCTAATCCAAAACAAGAGATTGAAGCATTTTCAGGGGTGATTGATACTGAAGATATTAGAGAGAAGATTCAGTCTGATCCATTTATTCAACAAGTTGTTCATTCATTTTTGAAACATTCAGAGGCTAAGGAAAGAGAAGAACAACATGACTTTGCTAATTCCTTATTGAAAACTCCAGAGTTCAATAATGGAGAAGAACATCACCAAGAATCAACAACAAAACACCTTAAACAAAAACAGGTGTAGTTTCAACTTCCTGTTTTGCTTATAGTCTAGGAATATTAATGGTTTTCTTATTATTATTTTTTAATAAGTTGGATAGTAAGGTACTTAATCAAGCCCTCCTCTCAAACTGCTAATATATATTCTTGATTTTTTTTACTTGTAAATTGCTGGTGATATATATAATATTTAATATCATCATTATACATTTATTCTAATTTTTTAAATCATATTTTTAATTTTAAAATATGTTATTAGATTGTAATTATAATGTTTAATGGACATGATTGATCTATTTAAGCATAATTTAATGGACTTATTAAAAATAATGCATAACAACATCAATTATCACTTTCTAATATAAAATGTTATAGAACTATTCAAATTCACTAATTAGCCATTTCGATGTGAATTTATGGTAATAAATCATAATATTTAAAGTGTTATAGATATGCAATAACTCTATTAATTTTTATCTATAACTATAATTATTTATATAAAGAAAATTTGTATACACAAAGATTAAGTAAAAATAAAAATAAAAATAATAATATATATTATTTAAAAAAAAAGTTGAATAGTGATCCAATATTAAGTAAGATGGTAAATATTAAGATAAATTTGGACATTATTGTGAACATTTATATTTAAATTTAATCACTTTACAAGTGAGATTTGTTGTTCTATAGTTTATAACTCGATAAGTAATCTATATGAAATTTGGACACATGATGAAAACTTCACTTTGCTAGTTTATATGATTATACGAGATTAGAGAAGTCAAGTCAATGAAAAAAATAATTACAAAGATGATGTGAACAGAAGACAAATATCCTGTTCTTCCTCAGCAAGTTTATTTGACATCGTGTAGTTTATTATAGACTTTTGTTTCTTGTTTTTGACTTCTTCTACTATGGTTTGGAATTATTGGCTTTTTCAATGAAGATTTCTCTATTTAGTTTTATCATTTTCATTTAATATTAAGACTTCAACTCACACTTTTAACAGTCTTTTTTTATTTATTTTAAATTTAAATGTATCTATTTATCTGTCCTATACCATATAGGGTATTGTAGAATGACAAAAATACACACGTTTACAGTATTTATGAATAAAATTCATTATGAATAGTAAGAGATAAATACCTATACTCTCAAATGAGTAATAGATAATTTAAAACTGACTAATAAACGGATAAAGAGCAACTATCTTACTGTCCGTATTTACAAATATCTATAATTCAGTAAAAAATAAAATTAAAATTACTTTATATTTAATTTAATTTACATATTTTATATTTTTTATAATTTTATTTCAATTTTATTTTTAAAATCTATAAATCATTTTTTAAATTATTATGGGTAATTATGAATATTAGCGGGTTTTAAAAAAATTGATAGATATTTTTTAAATAAGTATAAGATCGATAATGGCGAGGTAATGAATTTTTTTTTTTTAAAAATCAAGTAACGATAGATATTACTTTTGTTCAAAGATGTTGTTATCTTTAATTATACCCAGTGATTTTTAATTATAAATAGTTCAATATATTCATTATAAAGATTTAACACTAGTAAAACTATAAGAATTCAAGGTATCATTTGAAACAAAAATTAAACAATAAATTTAAGATTTTTTATTATATGATCGTTTTTATTTAATCAGAATCTTAAATTTTTTTATGATGGTGTTGTATGAAGAAAGTGTGATAAGCTAAGCTATTATTTTTTAAATTATTAAATTTTTTAAGAAAGTATATAGGACAATTTGTATAGATTAATAATCTAGCTTTAATTTAAATATTTCTTTCTTATTTCCTTTTTCTAACATTGATAAAGAAGAAGTTTTTCCATACATTTTTGTTTTTTTTATTATTCAACATTTTTATTGTGCACATTTTTCACCGCAAAGTTCTCGAGTTAAAAAATACTTACATTTACTTTACATCAAATTTTGTAATTAAAGAAGTGATGTAATTAGAGATTTAGCTCCTTATGTTCATTGTCTTTGATTTTCTTCTTGTATTTTTTTCAGAAGGATAATGATTACTAAAACCTTATTTATTGACTAAATTATGATAAAATATAAATTATAAGTAAAACACGTTAAAATAAAGTCAAAATCACGTCATTTTATAAAAATAATATTGCTTAATAGTAAATAAAGAATACGTGGGAATTTTTTTTTAAATAATCATGTCTAATTGTAATATTTTAAGGACTACAGAACTAGTACCATAATTTACTGAAAATTATAAGGAATGTGAATTAGAAATCACGTCATTAATTGTTTTTTTTTTAGTTAATGTTTTTTTAAGAATATGCTATTAACATTTTTATTCTAAATTATAGTTAGACCTTTAAATGAAATAAAATTCAAAGCTCATACTTGAGTCTCAAGTATATGGCCGTAGTGGAAAAGAGAGAGGAAAATTATTATCAAAATCACTTATTTTTAATAACTTTAAAAATGTACATACACAGATAAAAACATATATATTTAAGATTAAAAACTGAAATTTGGATTTTCAGTGATTAAAATTTTTAAACTGACAATTTTAGAGAGATTAAAACCAAATTTGGAGAAGGTTTTGTATCATATATGGGATCATATTCAAATAATATATATATATATATATATATATATATATATATATATATATATATATATATATATATATATATATATATATATAGTACAAGATTTTTAGTAATACACTTTATTTGTTTAAGTAGACGAAGGTCATGAAAGTAAGTTGGAATCTCTGTAACTTTTTTCTATGGTTTTTAAGCAATTCCTTTAAGAATAATATAGGAATTAAAGATAAGTGAAATTGTTTGAAATAGATTGTGAGTCATGGAACATTATTGATATTGTCAATCTTTTATTTTGATGTGTTGAGTTGATTATTTGTTGTTGGTTTGAAACATAATAGTAGTTTTGGAAGTATTTGAGATTTTGTCAAAAAAAAGTTTGGATTTAATTGGTGGATATTGAGCGAATTCTGTTCATTATAGATGTACTTCACAAGCGGTGTATATTATCTTTTTCAAGATTCTCTTTTAAATTTCTTATATGTTTTATTATGTTATTTGAAATTGATATTTGGTATTTGAATTATCAATTTGAGTTAAAATATTTTAGAACATATAAATTTTAATAGGTAGTTGTAATTGTACATAAGTGTTTGTTTTGTATAATTCCCTCAAAGGTTGAGATTTGTTAGTAAAAGTGAATATACTACTTTAAATTTTATCGGTAGGATGAATGAAATGACATTATATGAGAATTGTATAAGATGTAAACATTTATAAATATTTGTATGATATATTGACTCGGTTTATATATTATATGTATTAAGTACAAACATTATTTATGTTTAATAAATGTATTTTCGATTTCACTAAAATCATGTACATGAAACACATGCATATGTGTGGATACATTTATGATCTTTAAATTTATCTTGACTTGACTTATAAAACTAAAAAGGTTTAAATTTTTTTTTGGTCCCTAAGTTATGAATGGATGTTCAGTTTAGTCTCTGTTTTTAAAAATGTAAACCTTTGGTTCCTAAGTTATAAAAAATGTATCAAATGAGTTCTTTTTTTATGTTCATGGTCAAAGTACAAAGAGCAATTTAAAGTGTTGTTATTATTAAGAAACAAATCAGAGCAATCTAAAGATGTAGCAGTTGTTAAAAAACAACCAAAAACAGTATTTCAAGTCAAAAAAGGACTCATTTGATACATTTTTTATAACTTAGGGACCAAAGATTTACATTTTTAAAAATGAGGACTAAACTGAACATCCGCTTATAACTTAGGAACCAAAAAGAGGTTTAAACCAACTAAAAATTATCTTGAATTCATTTGACAATGAAGTTCATGTGTTGATATCTAACTTAAAAAAAAGTAATTAAATAATAAATGTGATTTTATTTATAGTGTTATATATATATATATATATATATATATATATATATATATATATATATATATATATATATATTATATTACTTGTTTTGTTGACGAAAAATGGATTTATGTATAATTATCTTGTATTTAAAAGGTAATTTTGATGTTAATTATGTATATAGATGTGTATGTATAATAATATATTTAATGCATTGCACAATGTAGTGGGTGAGTAGTGACATAATATTGAGATAACATCTATAAATAATTATTCATAATTATCTTAATATATTATATTTAATATTCTTTTCAATGTTTTGGTTAATATTTTTTTCAATGTTTCGGTTAAGGTAATTTGCAAAAAGTATTCTAATGTGAAAGTTAATTCAATGTTTGAGAGATAGTAATAAATTTAATAGTTAATATACCTTCGTACTTCAAACAGTTATGTATAAGTTTTGTGATGAGTTTTTTTATTAATAATAGTCTAATTACATTCAATTGTAAGTGATCATACTTTATCCTTAAATTAATCATTTATGGTAATGTTCATTCTATCAGTATAGTGATCATACTTTATCCTTAAATTAATCATTTATGGTAATGTTAATTCTATCAGTATAGTGATCATACTTTATCCTTAAATTAATCATTTATGGTAATGTTCATTCTATCAGTCTAGTGATCATACTTTATCCTTAAATTAATAATTTATGGTAATGTTCATTCTATCAGTCTAATTCAATGGTGATCATCCTGATTTAATGGCTTGTTCTCTAAACTAATATTTGACTATCCAAGTTGATGCAAGGTAAGCTAGCCTGTTTGGTGACCAGCTAGGTTTACTGGTTTGCTCTTTGAGCTGGAGATTGACCATTTTGGCTTGTTTCGTGGTCAATGGAATTTATTGGTTTGTTCTTTGAGTTAGGATTGACTATTCAAGTTAGTGTATGGTCGGTTAGGCCTACTGATTTTCTCTCTAAGCTTGAGATGATTGATGTATAAGCGACCGACCTGTTTGATGATTGTAAACATTACTAGTTTGCTCTTCAAACTTATACTTGATTATCTGATATGGCCAACCAACCTATTTGACGAATGATTGAACTTGCTGGTTTGCTCGAAGTTAAAGATTAATAATCCAAACTATAATTGACGGTTGGAATTATAACCGGACAATCATAAGTTATCATTTTTATCCATTTTAAAGATAAAAGAGGCTAAACAAAGAGTTAAAAATGGTGGAACACCAAAAATGCATTAATTCTGGATTTGCTCAACCTATTTATAACATCTTTATTATTGAACTCCGAAAATGCTCTGTTTCTCTCTGCCATTACAATGAAGGTCGTGCAACACGATGCTAATGCCTAATTCCTCTGAACACAAAAACTGATAAAAAAAACATTGAAAATGAAAAGAAACACAATAAATGAACAAGGTCTTGAACATGTTTTCATCCTTCTAACTTGCTCTAACCTCTGCTAAGCTTATGATATCCGTTTGTCCAACCTTTTTCCTCAATAAATTGGTCAACTTGACAGCATCCACACCATCTCCAATCACCACCAACTTCTCTTTCGATTCTCCCTCTAATCCCACAAAGTTCACACCTGCATATTCAAACATATATGAATTATGGGACAAACAACATTGTTGAAAACGAAAAAGAGAAAGGAGGACCAACCGTTTGCTGCAGCACCAAGCATGAGTGCCTTGCTGCGGCACTTTTGGCAACTCATGTGCACCCTCATCACAATCTTTTGCTGTCAAATTAACAAAAAAAGGTTCACCATTGAAAACAAAAAGAAGAAAGTATTGCATTTTATAAGTGATGAATGTATATACCTTCATTTTCTTCTATCTTAGAAGTGACAATGGAAGGAGACGCAGTTGTGTTGACATTTTATATGCATGTGGTATGCTGGAAAGCCAAGCAAAGCCAGTCAAAGTCAAGCTATGTTAGATGTAAATAAAGGGACACTGTACTACTAATTGCATGACTATTTTTGCTTTCCTACAATATTTAATTATTGAAAGCACGAACAAGTCTAAACCGTGTTGGAAATTTCTTCTTAAATTAACCTTCCTTCTATAGTTTAGTTAGAGACAAAAATAATATTGCAACTTATTTATTTTATTTTTTTGGGACTTCAAAAAGGTGCTTTTAGAATTAATTATGGAGTATATTATCTTTAAAAAATTTGGTTTTTATCTTCAAAAGATATTTTTCAAAGTTGAAGGAAAAATGTATCTTTAAATTGCTTTTTATTTGATTCTTGATAAATGAATATGAGACCATTCGATTAAAATATCGACGTTGTCTCGTTGATGTTTAACTTAGCTGTTGGAATGAATTGAGCACGTGTTAAAAACTTGAAAAACATTTTCATTAATTCTATCCGTGACTCTGTTATCAATATAAAACAATATATTGTGAAATAATTATTATAAGATTCAATAAATCTATTAATGGATAATGGAGAATTGTTTCTAAATTCTTTTGGAAATGTTAAAATGAAAACATAGGAGGAAGTGTGATCGGTTGGACCAAGACGACGACGTCTCGAGAACGTACTAGATAATAATTCTTTCTTCCGTGTGGAAAACATAAATTAATAATTAGGTAAGGAAAGAAAAAATAAATACGAAGCTCTTTTAGGTAGACACAAATTCCTTTATATCTACTCCTATCACTAATACTGCTTTAACATTACCAACTTTATTTCTTATTAAATTAGGTTATATTTTCTTAACCATATAATATGATAACAATTCTAAATTGTAGTGATTTTTTAACATATTCCATTAAATACTATCATTCAAGTTAAACAATATGATTATCACAAGTAATAAAATCTTTCTCTTAATTATTTAATGCTATATATTTAAAACTTAAAATTATTCATTAAATTACACTAATTGTTCATTAAATCTTTCTCTTAAATTTCTCTAATATCTGAAACGACCTCAAGTTTTAGGTTTTTGTTTTTTAAGCAGACTTTCAGAACACGCTATCAAAGAAGTCATCAATTCAATTCAATTCAATGTTCTCTTCTCCTTTCTTAATTTTTCATCTTTATACAACTTCATATTCTTGTAATGTAATAATACTAGTTCAAGGCATATTTTTTTTTTCTTAAGACGAATTTTGTTTTTATAACAATTTACAGTAAATTGAAAAGTTAAAAATAAATATTATATTTTAAATAACCACGATAAATATAATTTAAAATAAGATATATTAATTTAATAATATTCATGGTTAATAAAAAATATTAACATTAATATAAGTGTATTGTAATTTTAAATTTTATATGAAATATTATTTTTAATATTTTATATTTATTTTGTTTTGAGTTTATTAACGATGAAAATATTTAATTATTTATTTATTGTTTTATATAATATATAATATTTTAAATTTTATCATTACCATGTGAGAATTGTTCATATACATTTTTTTTATTTTGAATTGCAATTGCAAATTTTGTTTATATGTTTTTACCGTGTTTTCAAATTCATGTCATTTTCTTTCTTATTCTCTTCTCAACTATAATTTTATTGGAGTGTTTAACTTACTTGAGATTTCATTAATATAATTTCAATATCTTTTATAAATGTTAAACAAATGTTTTTTTTTTTTATACTAGAGTCAATTATATTTATTTTTTGCATCGATATTATAAGAGTTATTTTATTCTTTATCTTAGGTTACAGTAATTTTTTAATCAATGTTAGTTAAAATTTTCTCTATCAACATCTTTTTATAAACATGATGTCAAACCATTTTTATTCAATTTACATCGTATGTTAATTAAGGTTATTTTTTTTAGCCAACATCAATTAAATTTATTTTCTAAACAAAACATATTGATGTTATTTTTTTTGCCTAATACCGCTTTTGGTCCTTAGTTTGGGGGGTTGTATTCAATATGCTCTTACTTTTTTTTTTTCGCGTAACAATTGATCCTACCTTTTGAAAAAACAATTCAATTGACTCTTTTTTTGTTACGGCGTCAATTATTTAACGGTGTTGGTGCCCCCTGAATAAAAATTACCAACATGGCAGTATAATTGATTGTGTGACACTGTGGTTAAAATTAGTACATCAGCTAAGTAAAAATTGTGACAATTGACAGAAGTTTAAAAGGAAGTTGGGGGTTAGGGTTTCTGAGGAGATAGATAGCTTCTTCCCAAGGATCGAATGCAATCACGAAAAATCAAGATAATTGAGCATAATCACATACAAATTTACCTTCTCACCACCAGACATTTTTGTGTTCGCTGTTATTAAGATATTTTCTCCTCGGCAAAAAACCAAATACATCATGTAGGAACTCGTTTTCCTGTTTGCCAAGGGAGAAAAGGGTGTAAAAACATGAGCTCCAGATTACACAATAACCAGAAGCTTGCCAAAGAAAAAAATTGAGAAAGTCTACCTGCATATGCTTAACGAATCCTCCTCCAAGAAAATGCTTGATAAAATTCAACTGCAAAAATTTGAATGTCAAAAATGCTACAAGAAAAGAGATTTCAAGAAGTATGGAAAGACAGGACACAAGAAATACCTGTATCATTTCAGACCATGATGATGTTTGAAGGGAATCACCCCCAATCTTCATTGAAATATCCGGAGAGTAACCATACTAGGATGACAAGGTAAGATCAGTACAGAATCCTCACCTTCATTAGCAAAACATCTATTGTTGTCAAATAATAACCATAGTAGTAACATACCTCAAAAAAGTCCAAGATATCTCGGAACAAGTTCCTTTGACTATTAAGATCTTTCTTTGCAGAACCTTTTCCATCCGCCTCTATGGAAAGTTTTTTGCATTGATTCAACACCTTTCCTTTTGCAGAAGCTTTTGAGTGGTTTACTCCCTTCTTGCGTTGCATCACTTGCATTGTCTGATTGGGCAGAAAATTTATCTATAACTCCAATTTCAAAAATCAGAGCAAGTGCTTCACCAGCAGCAATTCGTACAGATCTGTCTTCCTTGTCTATAAGACCAGATAAATAAGATATTGAATTGTATGAAGAACAAAACAATAAGTTGGATCCCAGGAATGGTTACATAGAATGCAATTCTCCATGGATATTTTTTTGTAACAACAAATAAAACAAATGAAAGATAAATCTAAAATATGAAATCAACTTTTTCATAAGTTAACATTACTTTATGCATAAACTAATTTATAAAGGACCTCCCGTATAGTTTCTCCAAATTTTTGCAACTTACACATAAACTAATTTAACTTATGGAGAAGTTAATTTCATTTTTTTCTTAAGATGTCTCACTCCCATAAATCCTTCTACAAAAGTTCGTTCAAACAAACTCATAACACTATCTTTCTGGGACTCCAATTATACCCACATTATAACTACCTTACTGAAAATAAGAAAAGGAAATACCTAAAAACAATTCATGAAAAAAGAGAGGTAGAATAAAATAACCTAGGGTTTGAAAATTTAAATATCACATTTTGAAGTTGTTACATCTTTTAGACATCATATGTCAAAATAAACAACTGCTTTATCTCAAATTTTAAACCCAGGGTGGCTATCAAATATTTAAACTCAACCGATATCCCCATTGTTCTTAATTGAAATATATTACGTTTTGTGTAGTCAATTTTTCCTTTCAATCGTGCAAAAATTGGGTGCAGGCTATTCCTCTTATATGGGCTCTTTTCTTAAAACATGCAACAAATGCGTCAAAGTCTACAAAACAATTAAGATCTGGTTATAAATAGAGGCACTGAAGGTAATGGAGCAGTACAGGGTAGCAACTGATGCAGACAAAATGGTGTCATCGCTGTTATTAAGATATTTTCTCCTTAATAACAGCGAACACAAAATGTCTGGTGGTGAAAAGGTAAATTTTTTCTGATTGTGCTCAATTATCTTGATTTTTCGTGATTGCGTTCGACCCTTGGGAAGAAGTCATCTATCTCCTTAGAAACCCTAACCCCCAACTTCCTTTTAAATCTTTGTCAATTGTCACAATTTTTACTTAGCTGATGTACCAATTTTAACCATAGTTCCACGCAGTCACATTACACTGCCACGTTGGTAATTTTTATCCAGGGGGACACCAGCACCGTTAGATAATTGACGCCGTAACCAAAAAGGAGTCAATTGAACTATTTTTTCAAAATGTGGGATCAATTGTTATGCGAAAAAAAAGGTAGGACCATAATGAACACAACCCCCAAACTAGGGACCAAAAGCGGCATTAAGCCTATTTTTTTATTATCATTAACTAAGATTTTCTTATAAAAATTACAAAACCTAATTTTCATAATTTGTTATTGTCAAGCTGGAATAGCTCAGTTGGTTAGAGCGTGTGGCTGTTAACCACAAGGTCGGAGGTTCAAGCCCTCCTTCTAGCGAATTGTTTTTGGACTAATTTTCTTTAACGCGGTTTTTTATTTATTATGCTTTTTTGATTTTGTTATCGATATTTTCATGATTTCAAATTTAATGCATTATATATATATATATATATATATATATATATATATATATGAAATCACTTATTTAATATAGACCTTAAATGTATTTCTCTGTATTAGGAATTACGAACATTTGAAGTTGCTTTTCCTATAATAAATATAGATACGACTGACATTGTGCGAAATTACAGTAAATGTGGTGGCAAAAATTAAATTAATACAATTTTACACTGTTATATGCCAACAATAATAATTGAAAATAAGGATTTTTCAGTAAATCTTTATTTTTCAAACACTATTTGGTAAATATTAAAAATTTAAATATGTAAATATTAATGTGTAAAAGTAGGTGAATTAGATGAGAGGTTAGGAGAGGAGATTCCACCTCTGTTTAAGTTTTTTATTTCACTACATTAGGATACCATTAACATAATTTTATATATAGATTAAAAAAAAAAACTCAATATGATACTTTTTATTAAAATGAAATTATATTTTTTTTATTAGTAGTGCTGTATGTTAAAATCTATATCTATTATGTATCAAAATCTGAATTACTTTTTATTTTAGAATCTTTTTAATTTTTTATACATAATATTTTTAAAATATAAAATTATTCAGATTTTGACATATAGTAACAGATACATGAAGAAACCAAATCAAAAATCTAAATATATGAATTAAATTATTAACTAAGCCTAAAATTAATAAGTGAAATAAGAATATTTATTTTTCTTTGCTAAATGTAAGGAAATTAGATAATTTTACAAATTTTATAGATTTTTAAGATTAAAACAATAACTGTTATAGTTATGTTATTAATTATTTATTGTATTAAAAAAATAGTGTTCAATCATATTTCTAACTAGATGATATAAAGATTATATAGAATTTTCAAATTTAGTATGCTAATTATATAAGTTAGTTAAATGATAATTAAATTTATAATTTTAAACATTAATGGAATGATTTAAGTCAAGTAAGTTTACAGCAGTGAATATAAGATTAACTCTCAAGGATTAAGAAACAATTTATTACTTCTTAGATATTTCAATAAAGAGTTTACAGCAGTGAATATAAGTGAAACAATTTGGATGTGTGATACCTTTTATAGAATGATATGTTATATATATGAAGTGGCTTGTTGAAATTGATAGAGTGGTTTGTGATATCAAAATGTGGACCTCGTCTATATTATAAAATTTTATACATCCAAGTACTGGGTTGATCATTGAAACGGGGTAAAAAAGATAAAAAGGTAGCACAAGTCAAGAAATTTGACCTCTGAAATACTTTTTCAGTATTATCTCGATTTCTTATACCTTAATGAATTTCCCCTAGATAATAATGTTGCTCCATCTTGAGTTTGACAGCTCAAAACAAAGTGCAATTACGCGAGCATCTGATGACTACTATCCAAAAAACACCACAACTCAGTCTCCACATATAGCTGCTGTAGCTTTCAACAGCATATTCCATGGTGAAATTGTTGTACCGGACTGGGACATGTTCTATGTATGCTATGGCATCCTCAATTATTTTATCCACTTTATAAACTTGTATCCAAAATCTGAATAAATTCTTTAACTGCATTGTCCAGAGTCTTCACGATGCAGCTGCTAGAGCAGTTGGAGGATGTGGAGTATATGTAAGGTAAAAATGTGTAGCATCGAAGTATAGAATCTCTCAAATGACATATAGTAGTCAAACTATAATAATGACAAGAAATTTTGTTTCACTTCAAAAGCAAGAAATATAGAATGTGAATATTACATATTTGCTCATCTTGCTATATTCATGGCTTATAAAATACCGACTACTTATCAAATGGCTTGGATAATATGTTAAAAATATGAGCTTGCAGCAGTTGAATCATTACTCATTTTGGTCTAGTTCACTGCAGAAGCATACTTGTTATTATATCTATTATCCATTTGCTGTAGTGTTTTAGCAGCAACTAACAACATGACACTGTGGTAAACAGAGACAAACCTGGCCAACATGATTTCAATGTATTGAAAAAGCTTGTACTTCCTGATGGATCAGTTCTCAGAGCCAGATATCCTGGGAGACCATCGCGTGATTGCTTATTTGTTGATCCAGTTATGGATAGGAAGAGGTATGCACTAAATTTATGCTGCAATAGAGTTTGAAACATTCAAGTTCTTATTGTCACATTTTATGGTTTCCAATCACAGCCTTCTCAAGATTTGGAACTTGAACAAATGTGGGGGAGTCATAGCCCTCTTTAATTGCCAAGGAGCAGGTTCCTGGCCTGGTCTTGAAAGTAAGACTGAGGAGGAAGACATTATTTTTGAGCAATCTGGCAAGGTATCTCCCTCAGACATTGAGTATTTTGAAGAGGTTTCAGGAGGTCCATGGACTCAAGATTGTGCAGTTTTTCGCTTCAACACAGGTTTGGATCATAATGTTTTTACAATCCCATATGCAAGCATGATTTGGTTTTCCTATTGCAATTTTGTAGAGAGATCACCAACAACTATGTTTCATGTTAACCACTTAGGAATGGTTAATGGACTACATGTTTCGGTTTGCAATTTCAGGATCTCTGACACGACTATCAAAGGAAGAATCATTTGATGTCACATTAAAAGTATTGCAGTGTGAAGTATTCACAGTATCCCCTATAAAGGTAGGACCTGCACATCATTCATTCTATTTAAAACCTACCAAAACTGATGAACTGAATCTTTTTGTGATATACACAGGTTTATAATCAAACAATCCAGTTTGCACCAATAGGACTAACAAACATGTACAACTCTGGTGGAGCTGTTGAAGCAGTTGAATTCAGTGATTCTTCTGAATCAAAAATACACATAAGGGGTAGAGGAGAAGGTGAATTTGGAGCTTACTCCAACTTAAGACCAAAGTCTTGCAGTGTAAATTCTGAAGATTTGGAGTTCAAATTTAGAGAGGAAGATAAACTTTTTGCAGTAACAATTCCAGCAAAAAACACTTCATGGGACATCACCATCTGCTACTGAAGCCTTTGTTTTCCAGATGGACACGAATTGCAACAGTTGAATGTGTAAGGAGGTTTAACACATATACATATATAAAGATCACCACACTGGTAATATATTCTCCGTTTTGGATCGGATTTATTTTCGGTAACACTCAAAAAAAAACTCATACTAAAGTTATTTTTATGTTTATATAAACTTATAAGTATTTAGTAGTTTTTGTAACACTGATAATATATGCTCCGTTTTCTTCCTCTTGTTTTTTTATAAGTATTTAGTAGTTTTTGTAACAAGTTTTATTAAAAATGTTCTCATGAAGTCATTAACTTCTAGGATAATTAGAAAAATTTATCTATAAAAAAACTTCTAAAATAGAAGATTTTAAATAAGAATTTCGAAGTTAAAATTAAAATTAATCTTCCTTCAAAATTTTAATTTAATTTAGTCTCTTAATTTTAAAATATATGAATTTAACTTTTTTAACTAAATATTTTTAAATTTATTTAATGTTTGAAACACGATAATATTTAATACCATTCTTAATCATCAGCACAAAATATAATACGTGTTTATTACATTAGTTGAAACTGCAGATTTATTAACTACATTACAGTACCTCCTGTTACTAGTGCAAAAACGCTGTTTAACGTCACCCAGTAAACGTCGGTTTTCTGATAACCCGACATATAGGAGTGTACGGTGGCATTATCGTAAATAGTTTGGTAAACTAGACGTCGGTTTTAAGTTAAGGCGACGTCTATGACATTGTAGACGTCCACACTGTCGCAAATTGACGTCTAATGGCCTGAGGTAGGTGGTAAGACTAGGGATGGCAAAAAAATCTGCGGGCACGGGTATCCGCGGATAAAACCCGCGACGGATAGTTACTACCCGCGGATATTTACTATCCGCGGGTAACGGGTAACGGGTATTTTAATATCCGCTTCTAAACGGGTCGGGTACGGGTAGTATACTACCCGACCCGTGGGTACCCGTTACCCGAAAAAAATAATAAAAAAAATTAATTTATATATTTTTTAATTAAATTTAATTAAAAATAAAATAAAATTATATTTTATTAGGTAAAATTTAATTAAAATTAAACTTTAATTTTTATTTAATTTATTTTATACTATATTATATAAATTTTTTTGTAATTTTATTTAAATTTTATTTTAAAATGTATAAAATATATATATTTTTTATTTTTTGCGGGTATCCGCAGGTTTTAAAATACCCGGCAGGTTTTTCCTAAACAGGTACCCGGCGGGTAGCGGGTCGGGTGGCGGGTACATTTTTATCCGGCGGGTCGGGTTACGGGTAGGCACTATCCGTACCCGACCCGACCCGTTGCCATCCCTAGATAAGACAGTCCAGTGACGTCGATGTTAACTGGAGTCGACGTCTACTGGGCTGCAGTTAATGCTCTTCACCTAATTCTCAGGCGCTTAGACGTCAGGTAGTCAAAAGGCGACGTCTAAGGCTTGTTTGGAAGGCGGGAAGACAAAAAGTTCTTCAATTTAGACGTCGGTGTTTGAGGGGAAGCGACGTCTATGTGCCTGTAATTAATTATGTTCACCAAACTTGAGGGACTTAGACGTCGGCTAGAAGGGCCCCGACGTCTATGTTATTATAGATGTCGGCACCCCATCACAATTGTCGTGAACATCCCTGACAGGAAATCAAACGTCAATCGGTTTAGCTTCCTAGACGTCGGATCCCCTCGACACTGACGTCTAATAGGTATTCAAAAAGTCACTTTAAATGTTAACTTGGACATCATATTAGTGAGATCACTGGCATCTATGTGACTATAGACGTCAGCTTCTAGAGCAACTGACGCACAATTTCATTTTAAATAAACCGCAAACTCTTCGCGGCATTCAGTTTCTAATATCGTCTTCCTCTTCTCCTTTTTCTCTTTTGGCACCTCTTCTTTTTCTCTCTTCCGGCATTCTATTGTTGTTTCTGATATATTTATTGTCTTCCTCCTTTCCCTTTTCTCTCTTGCGGCATCCCAAGTGCGTGGTGTTTTTCTTATGCTTACCGTTTAAACTTTGTTTAGTCTTTCATCGATTATCTTCTGGTTCAACTGATTAAAATTTTCTTTCTTTGTGTTGTGTTTTAGTGCAGTTTTGTTCCTTTCTTGGGTAACGTAGTAACACATTCTCCATTTGCTAGCTGCCTCACAGAAAAAGAGGCGTCTTGTGAATTTCTTTTGGTCGTTTCAACCCAAAAACAACCCTGGGTCGTTGCCTAGTTATCATTTCACCGTGATTTTTTCCTCTTGCGGATAAAAATGGAACTAAGCAACAACCCAGGTTCGGTTTTGGGTTAAAAGGACTCATAAGAAATTCAAAAGACGCAAGCTTTTTTTGTGTGGAAACTAGCAAAAAAAGATTGTGCTACTAGGCTATCCAAAGACGGGAACAAAACTGCACTAAAACACAACCACTGGATTAGACGTCGATTAAAGTATACACCGACGTCTATAGTACCTTTTAGACATCAGTCTATGTCATTTTGGAAGTCTTTAGTGCCTCGTAGACGTCGGTTATTGGCCAGACCGACGTCGACATGATGTCTTTAGATGTTTAGTTCCGATGTTTAGTGACGTTGGACATGTCAGTGACTGACGTCACAATAGACGTCGGTTATATTGATTTTCGACGTCATGTTGACGTCACACGTCGATTTGTTTTTAGACATTAAAAACCCAAAATAATCGACGTTAATAAGCGTTTTTGCACTAATGTGTCTTGTGTAGAAACAACTTTAACTGAATATTTTATATACTAAAAACGTCACACTTTAATCATTTATAACTATCTCCTCAAATAAATAAACAAATATATATATATATATATATATATATATATATATGAGATCTCTTTATTACAAGTGGATGTTTTTTATTTACATTCATTCTTTTAAAAAAACCGTTTAATTAAGTTATCCGTTAGACGAAGGAAGTATGACTGTTTTATATTTTTTTTTTCAAGGTTAGTTGACGAGTGTGTTTAAAATTTCATAAAAATAGTTTTAAAATAAATTAATTTCAAATTTTAAGAAAAATTAAGGAACCAAAAATATATTAAACTCTTAATTACTGTAATAACTAGTCAACATCAATTTAAGATAAGATTTGTCTCTATGATAATTATAAGATTTCAATTATATATTACTATTTATATTTAAACATAATTACTGCAAATCAATATACTCAATACATTTTTTATTTAGTTTCACCGTATAAAAACGATCTCACTTAACTAATGCTTAAAAAAAACATAAAAAAAAATGCAATTTGTGTGAAAAAAATAGGCATACAAACAATAAAAAGAATATGATATTGAATAGTTTAATATTTTAATTAGTCGGAAACTTTTTCGCATGAATAAATTTAATGATACACGTTTAAAGCAGGTAGAAAAAGGTTTTTAATTATGTTTCAAAATTAAAAATAACAAGTATGTCAAAAGTACGAAATTGATTCAAGTTTAACAGATAATTTTCCAAAAAGAAAATAAAAAATCTTTAATGATATACGTTTAAAGTACTAACAAAAAGGTTTTTAATTATGTTTCAAAATTAAAAATAATAATGATCAAAAGTACGAAATTGATTCAAATTTAACAGATAATTTGCCAAAAATAAAATAAAAAATAATTAAATGATTTTGTTGTTATCTAATTCATCTTGAATACAAGATAATTAATATATATTATTATGAACAGCTTTCATAATGAAATATTCAGTAAACAATAAAACAGGTTATCGCATCTTTATCTCTTACTACATGGGCCTAAAAAGCCCAACATCTTGGGCCATAAATACGTATCGCATGCGTATAGTTATGGTATAATCTTAAGAGAGAAGAAAGAAAGTGAGAAGGGAGAAGGAAGGTATAGTATAGAAGAACGAAACGTATTATCTTGCATTGCATTGGATCGCATCATCGCTGGAACGGAACATAATAGAACTCTTATTTATTTAATTTGACTATCTCTCTTGTTTTCTCTCTCTTTGATTACTTCTTAATCATCATCTTCTCTTCTATTCTCTTCTTTTCGTCTCTCTGTTTTCTTTCACAACAATTCTCCTTCCAGATTCCAACCTTAACTGTTCGCAATGTCTTACGCATACCTCTTCAAATACATCATCATCGGGGACACTGGTAATCTCAATTTCCCTCTCTGATCTCGCTTCTGCGCTTAATTTCGGATCGGATTTACCTTTTTGGGGTTTTGTGAGAATGTTTTCATGGATGAATTGATGCGTAATATCATATTGGATTTGATGAAGGGATTCTGATTATTCTGGTTCTAATACTTTTATATCGTGTGGTCGCAGTTATGTTTTTCGCAAAATATCGTTATTATTGTATTCAATTGAGTTAAGTGTTGAAAAAATTATGAAACTGTTTTTATTATGTCGGTTTGTGTTGTATCTGCTTCACATACTTTAACTATAGTGGGGCTCTGTGACGGAGCTAAGATTTTAATTTGGAAAGAGGTTTTTGTGATTTAATGTAGGCTTCGTTGTTACTTGCTTCTTTTTAACTGAAAATATGAAATATTAAATGTTCGTGTTTTTTTTTATCTGTGTATTTTGTTTACCATATATGTGGTTTTAGTAGTAGTTGTTTGTGTGAAGAGGACTGTCTGGGCTGTGGCTTAATTATTTAATTTTGGTTTCTGTAGGAGTTGGAAAGTCCTGTCTTCTACTTCAATTCACGGACAAGCGTTTTCAACCTGTCCATGACTTGACCATCGGTGTTGAATTTGGTGCCCGGATGATCACAATTGATAACAAACCAATCAAGTTGCAAATATGGGATACGGTTTGTTATACACTACTTCCACATAGCTTGGCCATTTATCCAATCTGTTTAAATTTTGAAATTTGTCAAACATTTTTTGTTTAATGATCATGTAGTCAAATTGACTTAGTAAAATACGACAATTATTCTTTCATTTGTGGGAGTTGGTAACTGTTCACACTCCACAGCCTCTTTTCTTTGGGTGCAGTTCACCCTTAGCTTGTGTGTCCACCCAACAGAGTTCTACGTGGATGAAGATGATAATATCATTCGTATCCATGCCCTGTTTGTTCCGATGATCATTTTGATGAGAATGGTATGGTGTGTACTTGCATATTGACCTGACCCATTGGTATTTCTGAACTTGAAAAACCCTAATAAATCTGGGGTGAAAGGCCTTTCTCATGAACTTATCGAATTGGGAAAAAAGTTGCTATATTCATGAGGGTGAGCCTTGGCCTAGCAGGGAAGTTGACTTTGGTTACCAGTTTCTCATGGGTTCAAACCCGGGAACAACCTCTTTACATATGCAAGTGGTTAAGGCTTGCGTACAATGACCCTCTCTCATATCTTTGCATAGTGAGAAGCCTTCCATGTTAGTTTATGCACGAGATAATAATATGTTTTTGTTAAGGATAGTGAATGTTTTTTATCTAGTGGTGACAAATTAGAATCATCTTGCCAGCTTAAAGTTTGGATTTTATTTTGTATATCTTCAGCAGAGATTCATTATTTAGATTTTGCTGGTGGAAAATATTTTGCATTAGTTTTTGAGTTATATAATATGTGCTTAAGACACTGAGTTTCCTTGTAATATTGCAGGCTGGTCAAGAATCATTCAGATCTATTACTAGGTCTTATTATAGAGGGGCTGCTGGTGCACTGCTTGTTTATGATATAACCAGGTATCCTCTAATTTTCACTTTTCCAATATATGTTTGAAATCCTAAAATGAAATAATTGTTTTATTTGTAAAGAAATTACTTTCTTTTAGGAATCTGTAGACTCTACAAAGAAACTCTATTATGCATCCCGTCACCTCATATGATTTTTAAATCATTTTAATCAAAATGATATCTTTTCATTTCTATAAATCAAACACAAGATAAGTGAATTTTAAACATAGATATATGGAGATATGGACAAATGTCCATATATTGATGGAAAACAGCATTTTATGGGTAGTTATCTGCTTTGGAGATACATGTTTTGAGCTTACTCAATTTGATTGGGTAACTAAATATGCGTGACAATTTGGTACATCCATGCTTTGTGGTTTTATGTAAGGATTATGCGGTTTTTTATCTTAAATAGGGAAAATAAATGCTGTTGATCTGTGTTTACCAATAGGAGAGAGACATTTAATCACTTGGCTAGCTGGTTGGAAGATGCAAGGCAGCATGCAAATGCAAATATGACAATTATGCTGATTGGTAACAAGTGTGATCTTGCTCATAGACGGGCAGTAAGCACAGAGGAAGGCGAGCAATTTGCAAAGGAGCATGGGTTGATATTCATGGAGGCCTCAGCAAAAACTGCTCAGAATGTTGAAGAGGTAAAAAATTACATCATACAACATTTTGCATTTTCATCATCTGTCCTTCCAGCCCCACTCCCAATAGAAAAGTCTGATTTTCAACATATCTAAGCTTATATGTTAACTGCATGTTTGGTAACACGTTCACTAATAATGGATCCATTTCCATACAGCTGAAGAAGCTACGGAGAGTTTGCTTGTGTCTTTTTTTTTTTCAAATTTAACGTGAAATGGGGACGTGTATCCAAAACAAACTAGAAATATCTTGAAAAATAATAATCTAAATAGAAGTTTTAATATATAGCCCATTCTTCTGCAGGCATTCATAAAAACAGCTGCAACCATATACAAGAAGATTCAAGATGGAGTTTTTGATGTATCAAATGAGGTTAGTTTCTTTCTCTCCAGCTTTATGTCATTCTTTACCTTAGCTGTTTATCACTTTCATATCAAATTCTCACTAATGGAATATGAAGAGCCAGTCGGGTATTTAATTATTGTCTATCTTATGTTTTTACAATCTGCGAATGCATTTGGGGGAAACTATCTAAAACGAAAAAAATTCTTTGATTGAAAGAGCAAATACTTAGGGCACTGAAATTTTTGTGTGGTTTCAGTCTTATGGAATTAAAGTAGGATATGGTGGAATTCCTGGACCTTCTGGAGGTAGGGACGGCCCTTCTGCTGCGGCTGGAGGCTGCTGCAGTTGAATGGAACATATCAGAACCAATTTGCATCCATACAGTCCTTTATGTATTCTCTTTTCTGTATTTTGGGTTTGGATATGATGATTAAATGTTCTGTCCATTGATAAAATCAGATAATTGTATAATGTTTTCTTTTTAAATCTTGTCTTTGTTTCTTTGACTTGAACTGATTATTTGTCTATATTTGTGTGCATAGTTAATTGATCTGTTGTTTCATTCTTCTGAGTTTGTTTGGATCTGTTTTGATAAAGGGCCCATGTATATTAATTACCACGGCTAACACTCAAAATCTGGTATATATTGATGGGTGTCACGTAATATTATATGAAATTTAAAATTCCGAATCATAATAGTAAAAAAATATTTTATCTTTAACGTTTTTTTTCTCAAGTAAATAAAAAAGTATTCAAATATAAATTTTATAAAACTTTTGGTGTAAGAGTTGTATAAAAATTCAAAAATAGTATTTGTCAAAAATAAATTAATATAATGCACGATAACTAAGCGCGTCTAATTGTATTGTATTGAATATTTTGTTTTTAACCTTTCGACCATAAAGAACTTAACCTAGTGACTAAGAAAAGTGAAGAGTCACTTGGGGCCAATATCAAGCTGCTAAATCTGCAACCTAAATTTCAATACACTCTCAAAATGGCTAATCAGGAATGCAGAGAGAGAGCATTCCAGATTCCTCAATCCGGTAGGTTTTCAAATTGGAGGGGTTATGCTAGTATTCTTAAAAGTAGCTTACATTTATACTTATAAATATCTTCTACATCCAAACACAAATTTTCATAACATTCAATCATCTATGTATTAGGTCATAATTCAATTAAATTTCACAATTACATACAAGCGTCAACACATAATAGTGCAACTAGCTATCTCTCGTATTTTCAGCTATTGACATCATATTATCACAAACATTTGACTTTATGTATGAAATACTCATGCTTTAAATTAAACTAAGAGGTTTTGCACCATCGTACTACTTTCACTCACACAAAGGTGTGTCTCACGAATAAGAAGAAAAGAAAAGTAGATCTACTTGGAAATAACAACACTCACATCATATATATATTAAACCAACTTATAGGAGATTATGAGTACATCTTTCTAACTCTACTTGCCTTCCCATACATACAAGCAATAGATTATTGCTAAACACTTGACTCTACCTAGTTACATAAACACGTATAAAACAATAGATTATGGCTGAACTTTTGGTTTTACTCAACAACACACCCACACATTTTCATTCTCAAAATCAATTTAATTCATCACTATATTTCAACACTAACTTAAAGCCTCAAACATTTAGTTTCATACTTAATATGTTATCCTCTTGTTCAATATCTCGTCCAATGAGACTTAACTTGTTCAACGATCAATCCTTTTTAAGCTTTTTAGATTTTTAAAAAATGAATTTCACTTAATATAATATCTAACGACCAAAAATTGGAAGTTCTTACCAAATTAATTTGCTCGACAAAGCAAAACTCGCTCAACAACCAAGTCACCCTAAGTTTTTTGGATTTCAATCAAAATAATTTTGCCCATTTACTCACTCAAAGACCCAAAACCTAGGAGTTCCATTTTAGAGACTCGCTAATAAGTACATGTTTGTGCTCTAATATTGAATTCTTAATTCATTTTTGTGTTTTAAAAGATTTTTAATTAAAATTTGTTATAATTTGATTTATTGAGCATGAGATACAAAAACATGTTAAAAATAGATTTTTTTTAGTTACATAAATGTTCTTTGAATATTATAAGGTGTGTTGATATAACCGTAGCTAAGCGGAGTTTATGGAGATATAAAAATAAATTGATTAAAGCCTCATTAAGCCTTGAAGATAAATCCAAAAATAATAAATAATCAAAACCAAAAAATTCAAGCCAAACATTGCATGTAGAATGCAAGAAAATTAGAAGATAATTAAAGGATATTACATTGTCAAAAAAAACATTATAACAACAAAAAAGCCCAAAACAAAACCTAGTTTAATTTCTATATAAAGAGACTTAAGGAAACATATTAGAGGAGCTTAAGAACTTTTTGGAGACCTAACTTCGTTCTCTTCATCGTATTTCACATCCTCCCTACTATTCTCTTTCATTTTTATATTATTTTTCCTTTCATAAAGTGCTAAGTTTATGAGGTTGATTATGTTGTCTTTTAATCAAATACAAGTAATGATTTTTACAATGTAGCAAATTAGCACAACGGTCAAATCTATATAACATATCAATCACATGAGTTTAAGGATTTATAATTTTAATTGAGAATGTACTTTGATTAAATTTAAAAACTTTCATGTGATTGAATGAGTTTTTGCCAATAATAGATAATGTACTTTGATTAAAGGTGAAAACTTTAACAATAATTAATCAATAATATACTTTGGTTATTTAGTTTTTTACTTGATATAAAAGGTAAAATAATATACATGACTAGATATAAGAATATTTAATTGAGAATGCACTTTAGTTAAATTTACTATGATTTATATACAAAGTTTTTTATTTTAATTGAGAATATATATATTTTGGTCAAGAGTGAGAACACCAACAAATTAATTGAGAATTTCCATTTATTAATTTGAAAATCTAAGATAGTAATTAATTAACAATAGTTCTTAGATAACCAATGATAGATTCTATTTTAAAAAGGCAATGGAATAAACATATTTTCTTTATCAGTGTTTTTATCTTTTTCCAATTTTATTTATTTATTTTCTAATCTTTTATTTATTTTTTATCTTAATATTCTTTTATTATTTATTCAATTAACCCTCTTTGTATATTTTTTATAAAATTAATTTAAGAATCAATTTTGTGTTTGTTAGGAGATGACTTAGAGTTGACTTTACATTTTCTATTTATTTTGCTACTATCTTAATAATATTGAAGTTTTATTGTTTAGCAATATTAATTTGATCATGTCAACAAAAACATTATCACTGACTTAAGGAGCAAGTAAAAGGTACTGAGCTCTTAGGATTATAAAAGCTAAAGTTTTGCTTAAGGAAAAGATGGATCACTCAACAAATATGCATAATTCATAAAATTTGTCAAATATATTAGTCATTAAAAGTGATTTTAATTAGGTATTTTTATCTCTTTCTCATCCACAATTAATACATTTTGTTTCTAAAATATTCTCCCATAAAACAATTTTACTAGGTTGATATATGAAACTTCATTCATTATTCATGTCACATAATAATATTTCAATTTAGCATTTCATTGTGATATTATTCATCAAACAACTTAAAACACATGTGACCAAATCACTTTTACAATTAGACTATCTAGCTTATAATACTTACCATGAATAAATCAGTTTATTTTACTTAGACTGAGTTTCTTTACTCTACAAGAGTTTTACTCTCATAGAATGCAATAATTGAACACAAAAAACTCATATTAATGATCTAAACATATTCTAACAATTCTAAATGAATATAAATTCATCTTAAATCCTATCGAGTCACAACAACATCTATATATCTCATGCATGTGTATACTTCTACAAACTAGTCTAAAAAATGATACAATACGTTAAGACCTTTATGGTAGACTTGTTTTTTAAAAGAACATTCATCAAAACTTAGAAAAGTAAAAAAAAATAGAAGGATTTGTAATGTTTATAAAATGAAGCTTTAATGCAATTTTTTTTATCTACAAACTCAGCATTTTAATAATTAAATATTGACTTAATACCCCTAATGGTCCCTATTTTCGTCAAGTGCGTTCACTCTGGTCCCCATGTTTTTTTTTTGTTCAATGTTATCCTAAAGAGTGTAAATTTTGTTCAATTTAGTGTTTTTTGCTATCGCCATTTAAATCGTTAATGACAGACAATCCAGGTGTACAAAACAGTGTTGAGATGGCATTTAATTACTGTCACGTCACCAAAAGTAAAGTTTTGTGGGAACCCCACCCCAAAATCAGGGTTCTGCTTTTGGGGGAAACCTTCTTACACCTCGTCGCGAAAAGAAGGAAAACGTTGCTCGCTTTGCTTCAATGGAGGATGATTTCGCGAATTGTACAACTCATGGTAGCATGAAGAAGACGAACCTAGTTGTATAAGAAAGCACTCATGGTGGTCGGTGGAGGCAAGCAGCGGCCCGATTCTAGGTTTCTTTGATTTGGGATTTTTCTGGATTTCGTTGTGGTTCTCTGTAGGTTGGAGAAGATGACGACCCTGGAGCTTTGCACAACGGCGGCAAGGATTGTCGCGCTGACGATGAAGCGCTCGATTTGGATGATTCATGGTTGATGCGCGAGAATGAAGATTCGAATGGAGGTCGAGATTACGGTTTCGTGATTTGGGGGAGATTGCAACTTTGATGATGGTGGCCATGGAAGTTGCGTGTGATGGCTGCCATGGTTATCTGCAGGTGCGACTTCACGGCGGCATGGTGACTTTGGACGATCTCTATGGCGACAGTGGCATTAGGGTTCGGTGGCGGTAGGATTCGGTGGGCTAAAGGTTGAAGAAGATGGTGGCATGGCAGTAGTTAAATGTTATCTCAACACTATTGTGCACACCTAGACTGTCTGCCGTTAATGATTTAAACGGCCTTAACAAAAATGACCGAATCAAACAAAATTTACATTTTTTAGGACAACATTGAATAGAAAAAAAAACATAAAAACTAAAATGAATGCACTTGACGAGAATAGGGACCATCATGAGTATTAAACCTAAAATATTTGAAAACTTTTAGTGTTAGCTATTTTATTAGACTTTACACAAACACATTACATTTAAAAAAATGGAATTCTCAAATTCATTTAACTAAATTGTTTTTGAAAGCATAAATTTGATTATCATATAAAGATATATTACTCATTGAATTATTTATAATTTTACACAGCTCACATTGAAATTGTTTCAATTTTTTTTTATATATTTATAGTTATTGTTTTCTTATACCTCGTTTAATTGGATTATGGGTAGTGAGAAGAGGAAAAGGATGGCTCATTACAAAATAAAAATATAGATAAAATAAGAAAATGTCTACTTATTAAATATTAAAGAGGAAAATAAAAATAATCAAACCTGCACCAACACCACTCATCACTTTACTATTCCTAGTTCTATTAACTTATTTAACATGATGTTGAAACTAACACAATGTGTTATTTTGTTGAAATTCCTTAATCCCGAAGAAGATATTAAAAAACATTTGATATTTGAGGTTACAATTTTGTTCGTCTCTATTTTATTTTTCTATGACATAATTTTGTAGTTTAAGTAATTTTTATTTTCTTAATAATATTATTTGCATATTGATTTAGGTTCATTTTCATTTTAATCTAAATAAATTTAAACCAATACAATTATATCTAATCCAATCCCTTAAAATGTAACTATGTTAGATTGAGTGGGTAGAATCTGTGATCAATTACATTCTACACACACGTAATTACTGATTGACAATAATAAACAACTAAGAAATTAATATCTAATTATAAAAGTTAAACTGTCAAAAGGAAAAAAAAAGACTTATTAATTCAATAACGCCTTAAATTTGACAGAAATAATAAACACTGAGATTATCCATTTGATTCAAATTGGTGGAAATTATTTTATATCTGGTTGAAGGACTGATGCTTTATAAGAAAAAGTATATTTAGAATTATTTATATATCTGAAATAATTGGATAAGCACGAAACTAATAATGCAGTGACATTCATATAGTTCATCATTCTATCATTTCTTTATGAATTTTTATTATAACTTAGTTAATGATCCTTCAAATTCTTGCTGACTTGTTAGACTAGTGAGATGTAAAAATTTTACAATTCTAAAGAATTTGTTTAATCTCTTTTAAATAAGAAGAATAGTGTCAATAAGAGTCTACGCACTTAAAATTAAGGCAAAAACAAGTCATAATTTTTCTATTTAGTCTTTTGTCTTTTAGGACATGGAGTTTGCTAAAAGTTAAGGTACACTATTTAATTAATATGGTTGAAACTGTAATATAATGTATGATAATGAGACTCTTAATCACCAACTTATTAAATTAATATATATAATTTCTTAGAACATTACTGAAAAATAAATAAAAACTGTAATTGACATCAACGTAAACAAATTGTTTAAAACATTAATTGTAACTCTAAATTTGAATAACCTACAGAGATGGTAAAAATAAGTTTATGAATAATTTTGTGTAAGCTGAGCATAAAATAAAATAAAAAAAAATATCAATAATGATAAAATGCATATATTTTCATTGATTTTATGCGCAATAAACAATTCATATACAAAATTCTAGATAGAAAAAAGAAATTATTAGATTTTGGTTGCTCATCACCATTTTTATGTTTGTAGTGCTGTGATGCTTGCCATTGGCATTGTTCTGAAATCCCCTTCCTTTGGCTGCTATTTTTTAAATTGGACGATGCAAAAACGCAAATTGTTGATTAAACCTTCTTCTTCTCTTCACACCAATTTCCTCTAGCACTCGTCCAATTCTGGTCTCACCAGAGAAGAGGAGACCAAGACAAGAACAACACAAGAAAACCAGAAAAGAAAGAAAAAACATAGCAAAATATAGAAACAGGTATGTGTTGAAAACCACCATTTTCTGTTTCTCTCTCTCTCTCTCTTTTTTTTTTTTTTTTTGTTTAAATTTATTTATTTTTCTGGGAATACTAAGCTGGTACGAGGAAACACAGAACAAAGTCCGAAGTAGCAGTGTGAGGAAGAAAGAGGAGGCACATAAATCAATCTCAGATCTCACAATCAGCTCATCCCAGATCCCATCTGATTGTTTGTACATTCAAAAGTTTGGGATTTTTGCCTTGATTTTTGGTCAAAGTTTATGGCTTCATCTGGGAATCTAAATCAACAGCATCAGCAGCAACCTCAACAACAACAACCACAAACAACCCATTTTGATTTCAATAAGCTTTTCAAGACTCCACCACCAGCAGCATCAGCAGCATCACCCTCTATCCCTAATCCTTCAAATTTGAACTCTTCTCCATCGTTCCCTTCTCCTTCTCCTTCCACACCCCCTCCTTCCTCCTACCCTACCCCCTCTTCCTCCTACCCTCCGCCGACTGGCACATACCCTTATCATCACCCTCACTTTCTCCCCTATCCAGCCCTTCACCACCAACAACAACACCAAGAACACCCTCTTATCCTTCACCACCTCCCTCAAATGCATGCCCCTCAAAGACCCACTATTTTCCCACCTCCTTCTCCTTCTCCCTCCTCACCACACCTTCCTTCATCCCCCAATCCCACCACCGGTGCTCGCCTCATGGCCTTGCTGGGCACCCAAAACCCTCCCTCCAATCAGGAACCATCGGTTGTGTACTCATCTCCTTCTGGCACATCTTCATCACCCATGGTTTCTGATTTTTCAGTGCCACCAAACCCTTCAGGGTTGCCATCCACACAGCTCTCAGGCTCTCCTGTGAATCTGGCTAGTCCTCAGTCCACTCCTACCAGGATGCTCAGCACCAAGCTGCCCAAGGGGCGCCACTTGATTGGAGAGCATGCTGTGTATGACATTGATGTTAGGATGCCTGGGGAGGTGCAGCCTCAGCTTGAAGTCACTCCAATCACCAAGTATGCTTCTGATCCCGGTCTTGTGCTTGGACGCCAAATCGCGGTGAATAAGTCTTATATATGCTATGGACTCAAACTTGGGGCCATCCGGGTGCTTAATATCAATACTGCATTGAGATATTTGCTTCGAGGTCATACTCAGGTGAGTTGTGTTGCGGTTGCTTTGGCTTGACTGCTAATGCGATGTTAATTTTTCTGCTTCTTTAATGATTAATATGTAGTATTTCTGGTGTTTGTTTATTCAAATGTGGCTTCTTGGTGCGAGGAGTTGATGGATTGGCTCTGTGATTCGGTTGCTTGGCCTTTTCCTGTTTGACATTGACACTGATTAAGCTTGATGTGTGTTAGTGCTTTCTGTTGGGTAATATAAACTTAGGTTTTATATGACGTAGTTATATTCTTTTTGCACTGAGCACTGATTGCGAATAAACTGCCTTTGTTGTATGTTGCCGCATGAAAATATATGAACAAGATTATGTTTTTACCTCAAATTTGTTAGGACTGTGTACCTATGAAATGTGAAAGACTGTACGTTTATAATGCCAAGTTTAAATATCTGGTTGTGAGAATGGCGATATGTTTTTTAAAAACATGACACATGAGCTTTCTTGATGTCTGAGAAAGATTTGGAGTTTTGTTTTTGACTGTTTACTTTTAATTGGCTTGGATTTATAATATACTTATTGATATAGAACCATATACGAAACCTACAAATCCTTTTCTTCAGCCACCGTTATGATGTGCATACTCTTTGTAAACTGTGCGATTGGGTTGATAATGCTCTTATACTTGCAACTTTCTACATGCGAGGCATGCACTACCTCTTAAAACTTATAGTGAATTCACTGTGTTACATGCATTTGAGATGTTTTTTTCTTTTATCAATTTTCAATCTGTACCTTTTTCCAATTTATGCATATCTCCTTTTTATGTAGAGGGTGACAGACATGGCATTCTTCGCTGAGGATCTTCACCTGTTGGCCAGGTAAATATACCTTTTCTGTTTCTCGTGTTATCATTGTGGTTTGATTTACTTACCTGGTTTCTTCCATTATCGTACCATGTTTTAGTTTTTATTTGGTTAGTATTTGATTTATCTCTCATCCTTCAATTGATGAATCTTGTAATTGATATTTTTTATTGCTGCATCATCATAAAAAAAGCTGCTGAGGGTTCTTTCTCTTCAAGCATTTCTGAATATTGAAGTCTGATTTTCTAGTTTCATTATTTCAGTTTGAAGTTTATTGATTATTTTACCCTTGAATATACTTCTGTTCACAGTGCTAGCACTGATGGGAGAATATTTGTATGGAAAATTAATGAGGGCCCTGATGAGGACGACAAGCCTCAAATTACTGGAAAAGTTATCCTAGCACTTCAAATATTAGGAGAGAGTGAGTCTGTTCATCCAAGAGTATGCTGGCATCCCCACAAACAAGTAACAGCGACTTTATAATTTGGTCTTTAAGTTTATTATCTTCCAGTTGGTGTTAACTCCTTTAAAAAGTTATCTTATTATTTGGAATTTGGCATACAGGAGATTTTAATGGTTGCTATTGGAAACCGTATCCTCAAAATCGATAGTATGAAAGCTGGAAGAGGTGAAACTTTTTCTGCAGAGGAGCCTCTTAAATGTTCCATTGATAAGTTGATTGATGGGGTGCATCTTGTTGGTAAGCATGATGGCAATGTGACTGAGTTGTCAATGTGCCAATGGATGAAGAGTCGATTAGCTTCAGCTTCAGCTGATGGCACGGTCTGCATTTGTCTCTATCTGTCTCTCTCCTTGCCTTGTTTTGTTGCTTTGTTTAGTTTTTCATTCCATTTTAGAATTGTTTTATCAGTTAAAAGGTTGGAGTCCCAAATGAACAGTTGTCGTTATTCTACATCTTGAAGTTTGGAATATGAATTAATATTTGCAATCATTCTTCTATTTTGAAATTCTAAATAACTTATTTTTGTCAACAGGTGAAGATATGGGAAGAACGAAAGGCAACACCACTTGCTGTTTTAAGACCACATGACGGTAAACCTGTAAATTCTGTGACATTCTTGACTGCTCCTCATCGTCCCGAGCACATTGTTCTTATCACAGCGGTATGTTCTTCTAGTCTTAATCGTGATTAGAAATATATCTCGTACTTTGCAAAAATCCTTTGTAATTGAATTTACATTAAACTTTTTTGAACAAGAATAAGTAGTATAACAAATGTTATTTTTATACATCAATAACTGTGTTAGGAAAAAAGGAATATTTATTGGTATCTCTTGTCAAGCATTATATATTAATGGTCATAATAAGTTTGCCCTATAACTAAAAGTTAATAAATAACTTTTAATTGTCCAATCAAATGCAACTGAATCAATATGAATAGAAAACGAATAAAGTTATCTGATAGCAAATGCAATCATTTATAGTCTTTAAAATAACAATAGTGAACTATATGAGGAATCATTCTTAAAGTGATGTTCAAATTGTCTAGAAAAACAAAATAATGCAATGCTCTCCTAAAGACTTCAAAAAATATTTATTTAATTGGATCCTTACCTGATCAGCTTTGTCATCTTGTTGTGGGAAACAGATTCAGTGACTTTTTCCAGGGAAAAGTCATGTAATTTTATTTAACTTTGTTCAATTTTAACTTGTTAATTTTATTTTTTTGGGAAAACTGAAGGTGATCATTCGACACATGAAAATTAACTAAAGAGTCATTGAATTTGTCCCTCTTGTAGTCGCATTAGTTTCCCCACATCTTTCAAAACTAATTTCCTTTTTTTTATTGTGTGTTTGTTTGTGTGTGTATATATATATATATATTTATTTATTTATTTATTTTCTTTTCCCTTTTCCACAGGGGCCACTAAATCAGGAAGTGAAGATATGGGTCTCTGATAATGAGGAAGGCTGGCTATTGCCTAGTGATTCTGAGTCATGGCATTGTATTCAGACTTTAGACATAAGAAGTTCGTCTGAATCCAACCCCGAGGATGCATTCTTTAATCAAGTTGTAGCATTGCCCCGTGCTGGTTTATTTCTGCTTGCAAATGCCAAGAAAAATACAATATATGCTGTGCACATAGAGTACGGATCCAATCCAACTGCTACCCGCATGGATTACATTGCTGAATTCACAGTCACAATGCCTATATTAAGTCTTACAGGAACCAGTGATAATTTACCAGATGGAGAGCATATTGTGCAGATATATTGTGTCCAAACACAAGCTATTCAACAGTATGGACTCAATTTGTCACAATGTTTGCCTCCACCCTTGGACAATGTTGAACTTGAGAAAACAGAATCCAATTTATCACGTTCTTTTGATGCTATTGATGGATTGACTAATCTGGAAACTGGAAATATGCCACAAGTTCATTCTAGCAGTTCTGAAAGTGCTCCTGTTGCGAGCCTCGTTGTAAATTTGCCTTCATCAGATATTTCAGTTCTACCACCTGAAGCTTCTATATCTTCTATATCAGAAGCAGAGACCAAGGCTAATGATGTACCTTCTCGTAATGGTTTTGAACATATTCAAAGTGCTCCACCTCCACTTCCTCAGAGTCCAAGATTGTCCCACAAGTTATCTGGTTTGAAAAATTCATCAAATAGTTTAGAGACTAGTTCTACAACTGCTGACCATAGCAGTGACCAGACAAATCTTGATTCTTCATCTGAACGGAGAATGGAGTCTGAAAAAGAAATGGCAGATGTGCCTGCATCAGGTGACAATTTAAGAAAGGATGATAAAGTTGTTTCAAATGATGTTTCTGTGGTTTCTAATACTCAAGCAACATATAAACACCCAACCCATTTGGTAACTCCATCTGAGATATTCTCTAAAACTGCTTTATCTTCTGAGAATTCCCATACTTCTCAAGGTATGAATGTTCAAGATGTGGTTGCCCGTAGTGATACAGAAAACATAGAAGTAGATGTAAAAGTTATAGGGGAGATGGGTTCTAATCAAGAAAGTACTGAGAGTGAAAGAGACAGAGACTCTCACAGCAATGTTACTGAGAAGAAAGAGAAGTTATTTTATTCTCAGGCCTCTGATCTAGGCATTCAGATGGCTAGAGAGACTTATTATGACATTGAGGCAGCTCATCAAGCTGATAACATTAAGACCATTGATGCACCTAGTCAAAGTTCTAACTCTGTCGAGGAAGAAGTTCAAGAGACAAGTAAGGATGTACCTACAAATACCAGTGAATCAGAAACCATGACTACTACTGTGCAATCACCTGCACCTTCTGTGAAAGGTAAAAGACAAAAAGGGAAAACTTCACATCTGTCCGGTGCATCTTCTGCTTCTCCCAGTCCTTTTAATTCAGCAGATTCATCAAACGATCAAGGTGGAAATTCAGGAGGATCATCTATAGAAGCTGCCTTACCACAGTTATCTGCTATGCAGGAGATGATGGGCCAGGTCATTAATTTGCATTTGAACTATGTTTTTATTGTATTGGCCACTTAACATGTTGCAATTTTTCCCTATACTTGTATATTTATATTACACATTATTTTTACAGTGTTATGAGTAGCGTGATATGGATTCAGTATGCCGCATATAGAGTACTCGTAATTGTTTTCTAGATTAATAGTTTGTTCTATCTTTGCTAGAAGTCCTACATCTACTAGAGGCAAGGTTAATTTAGAGTATATAAGTGAGTGCAAATCTCATCTTATAAACCGGTTTTGTGAGGTTAAGTTAGGTTTAAAGTTCACTTCTTAACAATCTTCATCATGATCAAATTTGGGTTGTGGAAGTGTCTATATATATAGTTTAGATACAATATGAAACATCTTTTTTAGGGATAAAGGCAATGTGTGGCATGTGAAGCTCTAGAATGGATTAGTGGAATATACATGTCCTGTAGTAAAGCCTAATCGGTTGTGTCATTTTCCTCACATATATCTTGCTTGACTATTTCCATTCGAGTTATTCTGAAAGATTGATTAGCAATACAAGCACTGTATTCTCCACTGTTTTATGATTTCATGATATAATACAACCGTAGCATAAAGTTGTTTTTATTTTTGGACTGCTAGTTATTGTACCGATACCACTCCCCTTTGCACCCATCCAAAATAACGTTTATAGGACTATTTCATTCCTAGTAAAGGATCTTTTTATGTGTTTAATATGGTTTTGCTCCTCATATATTCCTGTCACTCAATGAGCTATTCTTAGGATTTTTTCAGTTTCTTAATCTCCTTCATTTCATATATTTTACAGTTGTTAAGCATGCATAAAGAAATGCAAAAGCAGATGAATGCAATGGTTTCTGTTCCAGTCACTAAGGAAGGCAAAAGATTAGAAGGATCCTTGGGTCGAAACATGGAGAAAGTTGTCAAGGCTCACACTGATGCTTTGTGGGCTAGATTACAGGAAGAAAATGCAAAGCAAGAGAAGCTAGAGCGAGATCGGACACAGCAAATAACAAATTTGATCTCCAATTATGTAAACAAAGATATGGTATCTATATTGGAGAAAATCATTAAGAAGGAAATATCTTCAATTGGAACAACCATTACTCGTTCATTAAGTCAAGTTATAGAGAAAACAATATCTTCAGCTATTACAGAATCATTCCAGGTTTGTATATGTTGTAACTTCACATTGGACTATAGATATGGCTAAAGTAGAACTGAAGTCTTGGACAATTCTCACATCATGAGTTAGCTTTTGAGGTTGAACTAGGCCCAACAAGAATTCAAGATAGTATTAAAGCTTATCGTAGATATCATATTGGTCCACCTTGAACTGTCCAAAAATTTCACTTGACACTGCAGTTTTCCAAGTGCAATACACAGTCAGTCTATCTGGCCCCATGGATTGTCTAGTGCAATCTTGGCCATATAACTTTACTAGTGCAATCTTGGCCATACAACTTCACTAGTGCAATATGAAAAATAAAAATGCAATCCTACAATCTCCTGTCCAAGAAGTCCAATCCTTGACAGATGAGGTGTGTTTTGAGATACACATTAACCATAGATATGCCAAAGGTAGAGCTTATAAAGACATGGTTTATTTATCCTCACCTCATGATCTACCTTTTGGATTTGAGTTAGACCTAACCCAAATTCAAGTTAATCAATTTCAAAATTTGAAAGCGCCACTGCTCAAATAGTCAATATATTTGTGCTTATGTTAGCTTAGTTTTGTCTTGTCAATTTACAACTTTTCAGACAGTACTTTGTCAAGTTGGATGCCATGTCATATGGTGAACTGAAATGTTTTCAGAAATCTGTGTGCCATTTTTAGTTCTTCAATTGTTATTCCCAAATCAATTTTTTTACTGTTAAAATGCTCATTTTTGCTTGAGTATGTTTGACCAAGGTTGTGCCATGAATTCTGCAGAAGGGGGTGGGAGACAAGGCATTGAATCAACTAGAAAAATCAGTTGGTTCAAAACTTGAAGCTACTGTGGCTAGGCAGATACAGACACAATTTCAAACCTCTGGCAAGCAAGCTCTTCAGGTAAGCAGCTTGAAGTCAACAACAAAAATATCTATTAAAGCTTTTTTTACATGATTTATTTTTATTGTGACGAGTGTGAACTTCTGTCTGCCTGTGGTTCCTGTGTTTTATCATTGCTGTATATTTCATAAGTTTCCATGTACTCTGGGAACCCACCCTTAAAAACTAGCTGTTAAGGGGGAAGAGTCACTCACTTAAATACTCCACAGAGCATCCCATGTTACTTGATATAGGACTTAGTACCCATAATACCTAAGTCCCTATCATGCACTGTCGTTCAGTGCTGCCTTCTTGGTAGCTTTCACTCTATAACACTTTGCTCAATGACATTTCACTCAATTTTTTAATTAGAATCTCCATAAGTGAGTTTTCCCTGGGTAGTCCTTTTTGAGACACAGATAACCAACTGTAATACTAATTGATAAATCACTTTTGGGGAACCCATCCTTAGAAGCAAGTTGTTAAAAAGAGAAAACCAAATGCTTAAATACTCCCCCAGGTTTCCCACGTCACTCTATGTGTGCTAGACTACCCATAACATCCAAGTCCCTATCCAGGGTTGTTGGAAATTGTGTATATTCTTAGAATTGATGTCTAGGATAGTGGAAAAGAAACAATGTCTTAGATAGCGTAATGAAATTTAACTCCTGTGAATACTAATAGGCACAATTTGAGTCTGAAGATTCTGCAGGTAAAATTGGATTCAAATAAATCCTTATCGAACTTTCTAACCATTGGAGAATCAGTTCCATCTTTCACATTTTTTATTGCTTCAGAAGCTTCCTGTTATTTTTAGTCAATATTCTAGCGTGGCAAATGTATAGTTGTTTCTCCTTTGATGTGCTTTTCCTCTTCTCAAATCTTTTTCTATGAATTTCTAGAAACAAATTCATATCACAATCCCCTCAATAAGCTTTCCATGAAGAGATGGTAAGACTAAATAGGGTGGTTCTTCAATTTCTGACTGTTCTCAAGGGCATTACATGTCCTTAGCTTTCTCTTGAATCTCTTTGCATCCATCTCGATGTCACAACAGTACAATAGTTATATCAGCCAGGGCAACAACAACACATACATTTTTGGCATTTCTTAAATGCATTTTCATCATAGGCACCGTGAATGGTGTAGAACCACTTGTCCGGGCTTGCTAAAACAGCCATTAGAGCATGCATTAGTGCTACATCGAGTGCTGACAGAACTAACCAACAACCTAGATCCATCAACACTTGATGTAGTTGTAATGGAGACCTCACAATTGGATCAACAGCATCATACCCCCTAATGGAAGTGAAATTTGGAAATGACGTGAGGTGGCTGTGGCTGTTACCTTGAATGATGTGCACTGTTCCTTCAAACCGCTTGCAATTTATGGGTTCTAGAATTCTATAATTTGCTATAGGTTTCATTTTGCTAGCTGTTTAGATTGCTGGATCCTTAATTGGGGTAACCTAGATTTATTATATTATTGTTTCTAGGCTATATCCAATCATTCTTCTACACATTTTAATTATTTGAAACCCATTTCTCACAGCCTGCACTTTTTAATACATTGGTGGACTATTAATGATCCTTGCAGTTCTTATTTCACATAGTAGTACAATTCAATTTTTTTTTTTCATATTTTGGGTTTATTTTTATGATTGCTTTCAAAACAGTCTGGGGTTTTCTGTCCTTCAAAGTGGGTTTGGTTAATCATTTCTTATGGTTTTGTTTGTAATTTGTAGGAGGGACTTAAGACTAGTTTGGAAGCTTCAGTTGTTCCGGCTTTTGAGATGTCTTGCAAGGCTATGTTTGAGCAAATTGATGTTGCTTTTCAAAATGGACTTGTGAAGCACACAGCTGCTATTCAACAGCAGTTTGATTCTACTTATTCTCCTCTAGCCATGACGTTGAGGGTATGTATAGGATGGTTATTTTGAAAACAGCTATGATGAATTTTACCTTCAATGGGTTTTTCCTCCTATATACATTTTTTCCCTTTCTGTTACTTGGGATTCTATTTTTTATCTCCATTTGCAATTTAATTAGTTTTTATGATATATGGTTGAATAATCTGTTTGTTCTTTTGAGAAGTGTGCAACACATTTCTATTTGCTGAGTTCTTTCTTAAAGAGTAATCTGAAAAAAATTCTGATTATTTTTTGGAACTGTGTTTTAATTTTCTCAGTTGTTATTACAAGGAAAATATCCAGTTACTTTGTATGTCAGTGTCAGAATTGTTTTAAGTTAGTTTAATAGGTTAGCTTATGCATCGTATTACCTATCTGGCCTATGTGTAGGCTGATAATTAATTTTTTGTATATATCTTTGATGCAAAGGGTTCCTATAAATGAATGAATTAGCTAAAAGATGAAATAATCTCTCTTAAGCACTTTTTTCGTTTTTCTCTCTCAAGTTAGATATACATGTCCACAAGATGTTTGAATCTTGTCTTACTATTGGAAATGAGAAGCTAATTAATTATGAGCCAAGATTCTGTCGTGCAGTGGGCGATCTTCACTACCTTGTAACATATATTAGTGGCCTTTCCTCTCTCTCTATGCCTTAAACGTCTGGTTTGTCATTTTTGAATACTCAATGTGTAGTGTTATGATTACACAGGATACAATTAATTCAGCATCATCAGTCACCCAAACTTTGAGTGGACAATTGGCTGATGGCCAACGTAAACTGTTAGAAATTGCAGCTAACTCCAAAGTAACAGTGGATCCCTTTGTTGCACAAACTAACAATGGCTTGCATGAGATGGTATGTTGGTTCGTCATTCCCTTTACTTTCTATTTTGATGAGTGTTCTTTCTATTTAATACTTTGAGATGACTTGCACTTTGACAGACTGAGGATCCTACCAAAGAACTATCAAGGTTGATAAGTGAGAGAAAATTTGAGGAAGCCTTTACAGGAGCCCTTCATAGAAGTGACGTTTCATTAGTTTCTTGGTTATGTTCTCAGGTATGATGGACATATCTTTCTTCTGTTGACTTGAGTTGCTACTCAATTACTTTTTGTTGGAAATGGTGCTTAGAAACTAGTCAAATGAAACAGTGAAAGGGGAGCTTTTTCCTCTTCCTTTTCCCTAAATTCAACGAAATGACAACTTGCTTCTGTATATTTCAATAAAATATTAAGTGATTATGAGGAAATATTGTTGACCTGTAGACATTTTTGAGTTTTTCCTGAGGTAAAAAAGACTGTAAGTTTTTATGGGGTCCCAACTAAAGTAAATAAAAACAAAATTTTAAATGTGAAATAGATTCCCAGTTCCTAAATAATTTGGGTCCAACTTTCTCTCTAACTTAAGAGAGGATGGGCCTTGCCATGATGGAAAGATTGCTGCCTTGTGACCTGAAGCTCATGGGTTCAAATCTTGAAAATAGCTCCTCACTTGAGGGGGAAATGTTCTAAATGTCTACTTTTCCCGCCCAGCATTAGTTGGGAACCTCAAACATTGGACCACCCCATTTTTTGTGTCTAATTGCATGTTTGGTTTGAGATCGATCTTTTTTATAAAAGGCATCACTCTAGAAAGTATTTTTGAATAATTTCAATTTTTCACATTCTGAAAGCACCAAACAAAACACACAACTAAGAGTGAACTTACATCTCATAAACCTATTCCGATCTCTAAATATACCAAAACAAAATCAAATCACACCTCTGCATATCATTACTGGTAAACACCTTTTTATAGTTTGCATGATTATATCAGACAAAGTCCACTGGTAAACACTGATGAACAATTTTGTATCTTTTCCTATCCAGGTTGATTTATCTGGCATTTTGGCAATGGTGCCGTTGCCATTAAGCCAAGGAGTACTTCTGTCTCTTCTACAACAGTTGTCCTGTGACATCAGTACAGACACACCCCGAAAATTGGCATGGATGACAGATGTGGCAGCTGCCATAAACCCGGCAGATCCAAGGATTGCAGCACATGTGCGGCGAATATTAGATCAAGTGTCCCACACACTTGGCCATCATCGGAATTTACCTACTACCTCCCCTTCTGAAGCGAGCACAATCCGCCTTCTCATGCATGTCATAAACTCGGTGTTGTTGAGCTGTAAATGATATTGTTGTATTTTATCTTATGTGCAGAAATGTTAAGTATCAACTTTGGTTTGTAATTGTATAGATATTTAGATAGCTTGGAGGGGATGAAATGAACTACTGTACTTAGAGTTTTGGTACAATTGATTTGTGTGACATAGTTTCACATTTTTGTATGCTTATTATTTTACATTTTACCTTCGCCCCTTCAGGCGTCTTTATCATTTTTAGAGACATTATATCCTTCCCCATGATGGACAAGGAAAATTTTGACAACTTCAGGGTAAGGTAGAGGCTTCAGAGCATGCATAGGTTTGCTAGGATATTTTGATCTGGGTTAATTCAGGTGACCATTTTCAAAAGACAAGTTGGTATAGTGCTTTAAGAGAAGAAAGTGTTAGATAAGAATTTTTTAGTCAAAAGGAGTGTTTTTGGTCATTTAGAACAGCACTTTATTGAGTAATGCAGTGTTCTGTATTGGATATTTCTTTCTCCATCCCCATGATTTCTTCTTGCACCTCCATGGGTATGTAAAAAATAGAAATGCCCTTGCTTTCTCTCATCTCCTTCTATGTTGCCATCATTAATCCTTTTATTTTTGTCATCCTTCTAGTTGTGTCTTCTTTTATTCGTACATTTTTTACCTCATGCTTTTTCTACCTAGAAGATGGTAACATATCATGGTGCATTCTGATGTAAGATCTTTTGGTCCTTTTGGTTTTCAACAATAATTTGTGGACTGTGGAATTTGAAAGTGACTCCAGGATTTAACAATCCAAAAAAAAATCTTTATAAAAAAATGTCTTTGTATAATCTATAAGACATCCTAGATTATATAATCTAATTTTTTTTATAATTTTCAAATTGTGCTAATTATATTTTTTTCATTCAAAACATTATTTATGAATTATGCAATCCAGAAATAAAAAGTACCAATCGGAAGAAATGGGAGAGGGGTGCCCTGGTGAAGGAGGAAGAAGATGGAAAAAGAAGATAAGGATAAATGAGGCATTTGACAATTTTATAGAGCTGAAGATTGAAATGTATGGAGGTACAGAAAGAAGTTGGCATTAGGCTATAATGTTAACGTATCTCATCTACGACAGATTCTAGGCATACGACAAAACCACAGAAATCACAAGACAACCTGCCATAAAGTAAACTACATACTGCAAACAACTGAAGCTCATTGGTGCTGAAATACCAATTTCCAGTGTTTGCTTTTTTGTTGTTTCTTTTTCTCTTTTATACACATCATGGGGAGACCAAATTATTGAAATAAGAAGTTTGATCCTATATGAAATGTAAGTAATGTTTTTTTTGTCTTATTAAAAAGGGTAATTAAATTAACTTTTAACTTAAGTTTTGAATTAAAAATTGATTTTTATAATAAACTCATAATCATGTTATTTAAACTGAAATGTGCAGTAAACAATTTAATACATAAAAACAAGTTAATCTTATTATTAGAATAAAAAAATTATATCAATTTATTTTTAAAGTTTGAAAATTAAAATGTATCAAAAATATTAGAAGTCTTATAGATAAAACCAATTTATAATATATAAGTGAGGTGCAAACCTCGTTTTACAAACCGGTTTTGTGCAGTTGAGTTAGGATTAAAACCCACTTTCTAATTAAAAACTTCAATTTTGCATATGAATTTTTACATAGTGATTATATATGATAAGATTACTTAACTTTTTGTAATAATGATTTAAAACTTGACATGTTGTTTAACTAATCTGTCGTGCGCAATTAAACTGAGAACAAAAACTGAAGTAGGGTGAAAGGATGCATCCAATCATTTGCCATGCTTGAAATGACCACAGAAAAAAGAAGATGAAAAGATGTATCTGTTAGGTTAGAAGTTGAAACATATTACCACCACCCATGTTTAGTTGAGAAATAAGAAAGCTACTATAAGATGCACAATTTTTGTATTGCTTTGATTGACTCTGTGATCTTTCCTTTTCCAAAATTAGGAACGCTAAATGAGGAATCATCTCGTATCTCACATGACATTGTTGGTGTTGTAGATACCGCAACAGAAGGGTGAAACAGATGCACATGCACGTGTGCATGTGTGTGATTAATATTGGGTTATGAGTACGGTATTCTATTCCATGATTTAGAAGATATATACAGTTTTACTTTTACCTCTCTATCAGTTTTCTCTGTATTATTATTACCTTTCCATCTTCGAAATTGAAACATGGATGCACGTGCCTAAAATCCTTACCTTTTCCTTGGCCTCAACCCTCCAACCACTCAGGTACTCAACTACAGATCATGCTTAGGATTATCATCATTTCTTTAACCATCTGTGTACATGAAAAGTGGTCTTTTTGTTTCTGTTACAGCAACATTTTCTTTAACACGTGTTTTCCTTTGTTTATTACAATCTCGATCTTAGTAGTACAACCTTTGGATGTGTGTTTTATACGTTTTTTGTGTTTCATTATTAAGAATGTGTCAAAGGGGTGTTGGATGTATAGGAGTTGATGATGATTTTTGATGAATCCCTCTCTTCTGCAGAAAATATATAAATGGAATGGGAGAAGAATAAGAGAGCACGAGAAGATGATGGAAGCGAGATTGAATCTTCTTCTGAAAGTAATAACATGAGTGCAAAGAAGAGAAATGCATATGGCATAAGCTTGGCGAAGGAGAAGAAGAAGGAAATGGAAGAGGAAGATTATTTGGAGGCATGGGATTCACACTTGGCAATGGGAGTGTTTGATTTTCCTTGGCTGAAAGATGGTGTCATGTCAAAATCAGATCAATGCTTGGATTTTGAAGACAATTTCTCATCATCTCTAGAACACCAAGACACTTTATTCAAACAGAATGTTGATTTCTCTGAAGAATGTGGCTTGTGTATAACTCCAGAGGTACCAATGCTTCATGCTGAAGATGCTGAGTTGGTAGAGGATTTGTGGCAACCATTTGAGAGTAATGGGTTGGAGTTAGAAGCAGAAGATGGAGATTCTATCTGGAACTCTCTTCTCAATAGGCCTCTTTGATAGAATTTGGATTCTTTGTATCCATAATTCTAAAAGTTCTTGGGATTGGTGCTCAAGATTTGGAATAAGAAATGCAGCAGATGTATATATTGGATGAGTTCTATTCATGGCAGATGCAATTTGATGATTTCATGTTCAAATTCACACTTCGATGATCTGAAAAATGTCAGCAAAAACCAAAGCTAGAGAGCAACCAGGATTGGATATTATTCCTTAATGTTTATGGTTTTCAGTTACAATCATGGATTTCTGAACTTAGGGTATAGTGTCTATTCATCAATTCTAGTCCCAGACCAATTTTTGTTACATTTTTTTCTTTGATTGTCCAAATAAAATTACCTAGACTTGTATTTTGGTCAATTATAAAATGTTTTATTACACGGACTTGAGTTTATTCAACAGTGATCAGTATGCAGAATCATTCACTATATATTCTGTGCAGGAGATTTATACCTTGTAGAATACTAAAATTTGAACCTAGAATCTTAAAATGATGTCTGTAATGCAGGACCAGATAATACTGTCCAAATTAAGCATGGGAGAGAAAAAAAGAACTTCAAATTCAGTTTAGACAAAAGGGAATTTGTTGAATATGATATTGATTACAGAGTTAATTTGTAGTTTTGAGGAGTTACTGTATTTAAATGTGTGCAATGTTTGACTGTTCTAGGGTGCAAAGGTTGTCTAACTTTTTTTGGAATCATCAAAAGCAATATTTGCATCCCTTGGCTTTTGATTGCATAGAGTGTGTGCTATAATGGGATTTTCCACTATTCTTATTTCCAAAGGATCTGAACCATTACATGAAGATCAGACTCTCACATTTTATATAAGTTTGTTCAGAAAAACATCTTAAAACAAAATTAATTCAGTGCTGTTTTCTAGTTGTGTATTTCAAATATATTGATTTTAATATTTTAACTTTTTAACAGAATTAAATATATTTTTAATACATGTGAAATTAAAATTTGTTTTTTTCAGACTTAAAAATTAAATAGATATAATTATTTTTTCCTTTCATATGATTAGTGATGGACATAATTGAGGAGTTGTGCGGTTTATAAAGCCATCATATGTTACCTTCAAAATGATTGAGTGGGGCTAGCTGTAGATCTCACTTAATTCCATTTATATCCTTCTTAGTAGAATCATAGCTTAGACATTTTAAAAATGGAAATTATTTAGGGTGTAGGGTTGAGTAACTCTATAAAACATACTTTTCATTTTTACTCATTATTAGCATAGGAGTTAAATATCTTGGTCCAAATTCTCCTTTCTCTGTACTTCAAACTGATTGGAGTACCCGTCAAAGTAATAAATGCTTAAGTCAGTAAACAGTTTTTTAGGAATTAGACAAGTCTAAAATTAACAATAAATGTGATCGTCTATCTCTTACTTTTGACCTCTAATTGTAGTTTTTGGTATGGGTATGAGATTAATATAATCTTAATCACAACCTAATCTCAATCCATGAAGTTAGTCAGTATTTATCTTTAACCTTTATTCTCAGTGTTCCTTAAAAAGTATTTGACTATTAAGTATGTTTGTATGGCTTCCACCTCTAATTTGACTGGATAACCTATGTGTTTATCTTGCTTTAACTTAAGTGCCTAGCATGCTGACTATCTAGTCTTCTTTAGTGATCGTCCGATCATATAGTACAAAAATTATAAATGTGTGGATGGAGAAATATTTTATATAAATAATTTAAAAAATGTGAAATATAAACAACATTTTATACTATAATGTTTTTATTGAAGATAGAGATAAGAAAAGTGTTGCATCGGTTATGATAAAGAAATAGCACTATGGTTTGATAGCATGATTCTTTATGTTTATTGAAAGGTAAAGATGTGACCTGAAGAGTAAGTTTTGTATATAATAATGTAACATTTTCTTCTACTAAAGGGTAGTTGGACAAATCTCAAATGGCTACAAAAGAAAGGTTGAATTTTGAATGTGAAAAAAATAATGAGTTACTTGTGGCTACTGCCATGTTAGTAAGGACAATGAATATGTCTAAATTGAAGTTGTTGAAAGATAACCAAAATAAATAAAGAAAAAGGAGAATAGTTGTTGAAACAAATTATTATATTCATTAAAGAAAAAAAAACACGAAATTATTATATTAAAAAAAATATTCTTTCATACATTTAAATTTTTTACATTTTATACTTTTATAACTATTTTACTTTTATACTATATGTCAAATAAATGTAAAAGCGTGTTATAATATCGTTTATTCGTATTAGATTTTATTTTGGTTTGAAAGATTCTATGCATGACGCTATTTCGCATATTTTCCTGTTCTTGAACTAAAAGTGCATCACAAATTCAATACTCAAAATGATGAAGAAAACATAATTGAAAATGTTTAGTACCTTTGCTTTGATGGATGGTTGCAATCTTTCATTGTGCCGACACTTAGGGTTTCCATTATTACTTCCAAAATGTAAAGCAATAATTTCTGATTTTCATATTTTCACAATAGTAAAAATATTCTTACAACAGTGTTGGAAATCCTACAATAGTTCGAGATGGATTAATTAAAAGAAACAAAGTTAGTTTTGTAAAAATACGTTACATTTAAAATGAATAAATCCATATTTTACTGTTATAGTGTTACTAAAGTATTTCAATTGTAGAATATATTTAGTAAGTTATACCTTGTTTTATTGCATTTAAGTGTATTTATATTTCTATTTTCAAAGTAGAATATAATCTCTCAAGCAATTAGATGGACTTTCAATCAAATTGTATTAATATTTTAGTATCTATTCAATATAATATATTTTTACAATATACAAAATTCGATCAATTTTTTTAATAGGGGTAGAGATGAATCTTTTATATACTAAGTTTCTAAACTTTTTTATAATTAAAGTTTTCGTTCATTTCTCTTTAAATCGTGTGGTGAGATTATCTGTAAAAGGTATTTACATATTAGGTTTTTACGGAATGGACTTTAACGTTAACCTAATTACAATAAGTTGATAAACATATTTATCTATAAATATACTTTATATGTAAGTTTAATTATTATTAAATAAATTATCAATATGTTTATTTAATTAATAGATGTCTAGTTTCTTGGATAAATTGCTTTAGAATGTAGAAGTTAACTGCTCAATTAATTGTCGACCACATTATCATAGGATACAATTTCAATTAAATAAATTGAGTAAATTTTATTATTTATCATTATTGACGAAATTCTATTATTTTTTTATTTTTTATTTTTATAAGCTAATTATAATTAAATATGTTCATATTTTGATAATAAGACTGTGTAAGAAGGTTTAAATAAAATAGTAAATTTTTATTGTTAAAAAAAATAACTTTTTTTTTATTAAAAAACAACAAAATAGACCAGAAAGAAAACAGACAAAGTGGCTGTAGTTAAAAAAATATTTTTCAGCCAATATTTAACAATGTTTTCAAAAATACTTAACCACATATTGTGTGAGATTTAAAAATTACCCTGAAAAGAATATAATTAAATATTCTTCATGCAACTGCTACTATTATACGAGAAAAATACTCTTTGCATGTTCCTGTAATAGTATTGAAAGGAAGTATTTGCCAATTTCATCAAAAAAATGTTTTTCACTAATTTTTTTCTAATTACAAAATTTTAATACTTTTAATAAAACTAAAAAAAAAATCCACTTAAAGTTGGTAGGAAAAAAAATTGCATATACGATAATAGAAAAAATTATTACAACCCCGTTTTCTATAATTTCTGAATAGCAGAAATTAATATAATAACTTACTGGCGATTCTGATTTATCATAATAAAGTTTAAGTAGATTTAGCAATAAATAAAAAATTAATGTATAATAATTAATAAATGTTTTGATAAAAAAGAAGGAAAGAAGCGGCAGTCACGCGCGTCAGAGTGGCCAACTAAGCATCACATGTTGCACAACTTCACGCGTACAATAATTTGTTAATTAATTAATTAACTAATCAATTAATTTTACCACTGACAGTAGGATAAACTGATTTTGTTTCTATAGTAATTATTTCAAAATTTTAACATTAGTTTCTAAATTATTGATAAACAAAAAAGTAAAAAAATTACACTTTCGTGTTAATCCATTTTTTAATTATTTTAAATTTGATTAAAATATTTTATCATTAAAAAATAATAAAAGTCCCATTCTACTAAAAAGTAATTTCCATTGTTTACAAAAAAAAAAAAACTCTTCTGCAATTTTTTTTCTATAGGAAATGTTATTATATGATACGAAATTTTATATGAATTTATAATATTTTTTGCAATAATTAGATTACATTAAGATTGTATGTAATTGAAAAAGTTTCCGTTAACAAATAGTGAAAGGCTACGCGAAGAAAGAAGAAGAAAGAAGAAAATTGTACGCTTCGTTTTATTGTTGTTCTTCTTTTTCTTCTCTCTCTTCCCTTTTGTCCTCCATTGCTTTGCTCTGTTCTTCTTCTTTTTCTTCTACTTCTTCTTCTTCTCTCCTACATCGTTTCTCTATCTCTCTCTACATTGACACCATGCTAGAAGAAATTCAAAGAAAAATCGCAGGCTTTCAAAAACGCGTTTTTTTTCTTCATTCAGTGTAACTGATTCCTTTCTTAACTCTCAGAGGCAATTTCCAGCATACCCAGAAGAAAGGGAAAGTGGGTTTTCTTTTCCTCTCGGAAAGTTTCCTTCTTGGCTCCTGTCTCGTCGTTTTCTTTATTTCTGTTCAAAGGGTCTTGTCGCTTTTTCTTTTGTCTTTCTGGAAAAAAAATGGTGGCGGTAAGAAACATTGTGCTGTTGTTGCTGTCCATTACTGTTGTGGCTCCGATTGTGCTTTACACTGATCGCCTTGGCACGTTTGAGCCTCCTTCTGGTAAGTTTCAATTGCTTTTCTTCCTCTGAATTCATTTGCTTTGGCTATTTGCTAATGGTTTTGGTTTATTTGTGTTGATTTTTATTCATTATGCAGACAAACAGGAGTTTGTCGAAGATGTTACTGCCTTTGTAAGTGACGGTCTTGAAAAAGATTCTTCAGTTGTTTTAGTCAGGGTCAGAGAGGTAGAGATCCTTGAGTTTCTGAATCTTCTTTTATTTTGTTGTGTCAGGCTTTCAGTGCAGCAGACTCTAGGCACTTGAATCTGCTGCCGCAGGTATTGTTAATGGTTCCCTTCCTTTTTTTATTCTTCTCTTTGGTGTTGAATCTGTGGTAATTTGTTTTTTTATTGATGAAATATCTTATTTTACAAACAGGAAACTTCAACGACCGTTAAAGAACCTGTTAGGGTTGTGTATACTGAGGAGGATTCCATTAACAGAAGGAATTTCCCTCGAGGTATTTTTCTTTTGTGGCTTCTTCTCTGTGTTCTTGAGTGAGGTTTTGGGTCCTTTTCCCCTCCGTTTCTGAGGTTCTTTTTCTTTTTTGTCATATTTAATTAATGACATTCACTGTCATGTTGAGCTAGGCTTGCAATTGGTGAAATCAAGGGAGCATTTATCTGCCAGGGTGCTGTCTACTACAACTGATGAGGAAGATCAGAATAAAAAGGAGAACTCCATTAAATTGGTTACTGATGGAATTAGACAAGGAAATCAAGTGGGTGGGTCCTTGGAAAAAGGTGATGGTACCGGTGAAAATGTAAATGGTGAACTTGCTATTGATGTTGATAACAATGATGGGAAACTGGCTAGATCAACCAGTGTTTCTACTCAAGATCCTCAAATTAAGGTCGGTGATATATTGTGCTTTTGTTGTTTTATAGGCTTGTGTTTTCATTTTTGTGTATATTGCTGCCGCATTCTCTAGGAAGTTGTAAATAGTGATAGTTATGTAAGAAAATTCATCTTGGTTTCTGATCATGTTGAAAAAGGTTTTGCATATTTATATCTGTGGAGGGTTGTCCATCATCTGTCAAACAAAGTACTTTGTATAGTCAGTGCTTCTAATGCTTGAATTTGGTAATCTAATGAAGAATTGAGTCTAAGGACGGAATAGGTACACTTATGAAAAGGGGTGGTTCATTGCATAAGAGAACATCCACACTGTTGTGCCAGAACTAACCCTCTATTATATTCGTTGGTAGCTCAGACATAAATTGTTCTGAATTTCATAAAGGACCCGGCAAATTGGTAGTTTGATAAACAGAATTCAAGTTAATTTAAATGTAGACAAGTTTATGTCTTCATGATTTTGGCATCTTTTTAGACGGGACTGTGCAAAAACAATTGCATAGTCATGTTTAATTAGTGCAACATGTTTTGTTTTTACAGTCAATGAAAGGGAACAATTAAGTCACTAGTATAGTGATACCTGTCAAGACTCGTGATTATATTTTTCCAACTATTTTTTTCAGAAAGTTACATCATTCTAACTTAGGAAAACCAAACTCAGTATATATTGACTTTTCGTTGTTTCACATTTGATGTATCTATTTTCATGTTGCCAAGCAGGAACAACCAACGGAAACTTCTAGCAAAGCCAAACAGAAAAGTTCGAGATTGTCTGAAACCAATAAGCAGCATGATCAAACACCATCTGATTATCGGGTAAAGCAGCTGAAAGATCAGCTTATCCAAGCTAAGGTCTTTCTTTCCCTTCCAGCTGTAAAAAACAATCCTCATCTCACTCGGGAGCTTCGATTACGGGTAAAAGATGTTTCACGAACTCTTGGGGATGCAAGCAAAGATTCTGAGTTACCTGGGAAGTAAGTTCACCCTTAAGAATGCTGTTATCTGCCTTCATGTTTCACAGTTATGTTATGATTCTGGAGTCGTACTTTAAATTTCTCATGCTACTAGGATAGACATGATGAATAGCTAAGTTTCTGCTCTAAGCTGCATATTTTTGCAGTCTTAATCTAAATTTGTAATAATGGCAGTGCAAACGAAAGAATGAAAGCCATGCAACAGACACTGATGAAAGGAAAACAAGCTCAAGATGATTGTACTGCTGTTGTGAAGAAGCTTAGGGCCATGCTCCACTCGACAGAGGAGCAGCTTCACGTTCTCAAGAAACAGACCTTGTTCTTAACACAATTGACAGCAAAAACACTGCCTAAAGGTCTTCATTGTCTTCCCTTACGTCTTACAACTGAGTATCATAACATGAATTCTTCTGAGCAACAGTTCCCCAATCAAGAGAATTTAGAAGAACCCCAGTTATTCCATTATGCCATATTTTCGGACAACATATTAGCAACAGCTGTTGTTGTGAACTCAACTGTTTCCAATGCTAAGGTAAATTCTTTACACTTTTAGAATGCCCTTGACATTTTTTTTTTGCTGCCAAGATCATTGAGAGAAATTTGGTCTAACTGTACGGTGGTGTAACTACACTTTATATATGGTTTGAGTAATAAAAACTTGTCTGTTTATAAATAGACTAAATATTATTGAAGCCAATGTTACTTATATTTCCTATTGACACCAATTGCTTGTATTGACGTTATTTTAATGAATTTGCAGGACGCCTCAAAACATGTTTTCCACATTGTTACTGATAGACTCAATTACGCAGCGATGAGGATGTGGTTTTTGGTGAATCCACCAGGCAAGGCAACCATTCAAGTACAAAACATTGAAGATTTTACATGGTTGAATTCAAGTTACAGTCCTGTTCTTAAGCAGCTGGGTTCTCAATCCATGATTGATTATTACTTCAAGGCTCATCGAGCAACCTCTGATTCAAATCTGAAGTTTCGGAATCCCAAGTATTTATCTATTTTGAACCACCTCCGATTCTATCTGCCTGAGATCTTTCCAAAGCTCAACAAAGTGCTGTTTTTGGATGATGATATAGTTGTGCAGAAGGATCTGACTGATCTGTGGTCCATTGATTTGAAAGGCAATGTAAACGGTGCTGTAGAAACTTGTGGAGAAAGTTTTCACCGATTTGATCGATATCTCAACTTCTCACATCCTCTCATTGCAAAGAATTTTGATCCACATGCTTGTGGGTGGGCATATGGTATGAATATATTTGATTTAGTGGAATGGAAAAGGCAAAATATCACACAGGTGTACCACAACTGGCAGAATCTGGTATGTACACTTTGATCAACATTTCAGCGAGTATCCCATGTGATTGAATGTGGCATTAATCATGCTATATTTGGAACATAGATTTTATCTTTTAAATAAAGAATAATTGAGTTACTACTAACTAAGTCTTAGAAAATAAATTTTAACTCCAATTCAATTTTACAAAATTGATTTGTAAAGTGAAATTTACATCACTTGTATACAATAATTTGATCATATCTCTATCTAATACGAGATCTTGGCACAATAGGCTCATCAAACATTAATAGAAAATAGACTTTAGAATTAACTTATAAAGTTAATTTTAAGCTTAACTTAATCTTGCAAAATTAGTTAATGAGAAAAGGTTTTCATCTATGTATATACTGTAATTTGGTCATTTCTCTAACTTATGTGGGATCTCTAACACAAAGATCTAGCTGATATGCCTAATCATTTTGGCAATTAATCTTAATAGTCCTAAAGTGGGAGTTGAGATTTTGTGTGCTTTGACTTGGTCATTGTTATGTTGCAAACTGTCAACTTAAAATGCTGGAAATAGAAATATTTTGATCTATATTTGGGTTGTGAAAAGTGTGAATATTATTTCAGTATCCATCCATTCAATTTGCATTTACATCTCCGTTCTAGTCCATGTTTTGTGTTTCTTCCTGATTTTAATTTGAACTGATTTTTCTTTTCTAATTAAACTGAATTACAGAATCGTGATAGACAACTATGGAAATTAGGAACGCTGCCACCCGGTCTCATAACCTTCTGGAAACGTACTTTCCCGCTGAACCGAACTTGGCATGTCTTAGGACTTGGCTACAACCCCAACGTTGACCATAAGGATATCGAGCAGTCTGCTGTTGTACACTATAATGGGAACATGAAACCATGGCTTGAGATAAGTATTCCTAAGTTTCGAAGTTATTGGACAAAGTATGTGGACTACAATCATCTCTATTTGCGAGAATGCAACATCAATCCATAGATAGATAGGTCTTTTAGTTGCCTGACCATTAAAGTTTTCTCAGCATTAGCTATGTTGCACTGCACCTTTTAGGTCTGTAATTCCATCTGTGTAGAGCTCCTATTTTTTAAAGCTTTACAATTCTTTCTGTATACGTGTTCCCATTTTACATTCTTATTTTTTGAACTTGCAAAAACCTGCAGAGAATGCTAACTGCACTTGTAAATGAAATGAAGAGGCTAGTTCTTTTTGTTTTCCGTTGTGTGCTTCCTTTTTCAAAACATCCTGTCGTGTTAGTAGTCTTCTTTTTGTTTCTAGTACATTTTCCTTTAATGTTGGCACCATACCTTGTTCATCCTTCAGTAGTTTCTACAAACAATCTTTGTCAAGTGAAGTTTTTGAGCAGTTTGATTTAAGAAATCGTTGTTTTTACTTATTTCAAAGATGATAAAAACGGTGTATCATTTTTGGCACTTAAAAAACAAAAAGTTGTTGGTAATAATCATAAGACTAAGACTCGGCTCCACCGACAATATGTTTGGTGGGTTTGGTAGTACCTTTTCACTTTTTCAGTATCAGGTTTTTGAGTTTTTTCTCTCTAGGTTGCAAGTATAGAGGGAAGAAGTAGACGTAGGGTAGAAGAGAAAATAAATATATGGTGACTGAAATATTGGAAGTAGGTTTGAGTGAAGAATGCATGAAAATAACGTTAATGTGCATAACAGCAAAATGTATGGTGGCAGGGTCCCATTTTCATATCTGTCACCCAATAGGACATGCAGAGAAATGATGATAAATCAGCATCATCACAACTTGTACATTTTGTTATCACGTGGTGGTGGAACCCACTGATTATTTTATGGAGGGTGGTTTCTCACTGACTGTGATCACGTGCACAAACCTATGATCATGAGTCAGTGTTTCTCAGAAAATGATAGTGTGAATGAGAGTCACCATAGCCCAAAACTGAACACAAGTGTGTAGTATGTTGAACACTGATTAGGAAAGAAATAGACTAGAGAACAGTGTTGAAAGAGACTTTAGAGCAAAAATATTGGCTTTTCTTGTTCATTTTTTATTTGCATTTGAATTGAGTTTACCAGATATTATAGTTCATATTTTTTGTGTGTGACTTAATTGATAATATGACATTTTAGAGTGTATCAGAATATTTCTTTCAAGAAGCACTTAAATTTAAAAACTTAATTGATATCTTAAAATATTTACTCAAAATTAAATTGGAAATGTTTCATCATCTAAATTATTCCTTTCGTCCATCTTTTCAATATCCATATATTGATTTTATGTGGGTCTGACTTGGATGTAACATTTCTGAATGTTACACTCAAAAATTGCATAACAGAGAGACACTTTTGAATTAGATTTTGCTTACACATCTACACAACTATAGGAAACAATAAATCTTGTGCTAATAGAAGACCTCTTCCCAATAAATATTTTTTTATTTTCTTAATTTAAAAATTCAAGTATTTTTTAATTGAATTTTGCTGTTATTAAAATTTTAAATTCTCTCTTATTTGGCTTTAAAAGAATCTGCTAAAATGTGTAATGATGCTTCATTTACAAAATAATAATCACATGAAAAGAAATACAGTGACTTTTTCATATTATGGTAAAATTTATTATTATTATTTATTTCTGACTATATTTACAAATGGAAGTAGCAAGTTAGATAGTGCAGTTTCTGTGAGAGTGAGATAATAACAAACACTATTCAAAAGTGAATCTCAAGCCATGCCCAATAATGCAATAATGGGTCTACGCATCTGTTGGAAATTATTCACTACAATACAAACACTCATCATTGAATAATTTATCCATAATTTTATGTCAAGAACATCTTAGTTGTCGATACCATTTTTTTATTAAATTTTAGGATTTTTTATCTACTTAGTAGAATGAATCATTAATACGGTAGTTGTTTAAAAAAAAAAGTTTAAAGAATATACACTTGAATCCTTAATATTATAAATAATTCATATGTAAGATTTGCATTCACCTTAAATTCTATTCGTTTTAACCATGATTCTCCTATTGAGTTCAACATCAATATTTAAAAGGATCTAAGTTAAATTTGTGTAAGAAAAATATTTGTGTTTACTGTATTTATAAATAAAACGAATATTTATGGTAGCAAATAATATATGTAACATATTATTAGCGTATGTGAATATCTATTATTTATAAAAGAAAATTAAAATTTAATTTATATTTTATTAAGTTTAATTTAATTAAAATTAATTTATATTTATTAGATTAAATTTAATTAAAATTAAATTTTAAATATATTATATTATATTTTATATATTTTTTAAATATTTACAGTATCCAATAAATAAATAATAAATAGAATTTTTTTACAAATCAAATTGCGAGTATTACCCGATCTATCAGACCGAATCCCCCAAGAAGACAAGAATCTAGTGTTTGGATATTTCCACATTTGATATTATTACATCGTAACATCAACAATAATTGGTTTTGAGGTTGCTTTTTTATCTTATTGGTTGCATGAGCTTGTCCCATAGGAACACATATATGCATAAAAAGTTATATATGTAAACAGCTTTCTCTTTTCATTCCCAATAATCATCATTTCAAACAGTTTCACAAATTTATTTTTTGTTCTTGTAATAATTATAAATATAATATTAAAATAATAATAAAAATGGAATACTATTACATATGATATGTTTGATGAGGAGAAAGGATAGGGAATGAAACTATGAAAAGAAATTTAACTTTTTTTTCTTTTTAAACTCATTTCTTAGTTTTCATTTTGTTATCTGTTTAGTTTATACCAAACTTACTATTACAAAACAATTTTGATTCTAAACTAGCTACTTTTTTATGCCAGTTTTTTACAATTCTAAACATATATACTAAATGATAAGAATCTACGTACAAATCCAGCACTGATGATGAACATGTGTGTCGGTCAACACGGACGGAGAATTTGTCGGCCTAGTTATCGTGTACTGAGGCATCTCACAGCATCAATTTTCAGTTACCAAGAAAAGGGTCTGCGTAAAATTTTCAATGGAGTTGAGATTTCAAACCCCGGAACCATTTTAATACCCAATAGTTTGAGCTTAACGCCGAGGTCTACCGATGATGCACTTCACAGACTTAATGCGGAGATAACGATCTTGGGTAGCCAGGGCAAGCTCGAAGAAGCAAAGAAGTTGTTCGACGAAATGCCCCAACGAGATGATGTTTCGTACAACTCGATGATTACCGTTTATTTGAAGAACAAGGACCTACTTGGAGCTGAAACAGTGTTCAGAGCAATGCCACAAAAAAACGTTGTTGCAGAATCCGCATTGATTGATGGGTATGCTAAAGTTGGTCGCTTGGATGAAGCTCGTAAGGTGTTCGATAGTATGAGTCATAGGAATGCGTTCTCTTGGACTAGTTTGATTTCTGGGTATTTTAGTTATGGAAGAATTGACGAGGCTTTGCACTTGTTTGATCAAATGCCTGAGAGAAACGTTGTGTCCTGGACTGCGGTGGTTTCAGGTTTTGCTCGCAATGGGTTGATGGACCATGCTCGAAAGTATTTTGATCTCATGCCTGAAAAGAATATCATAGCTTGGACAGCGATGGTCAAGGCATATCTTGACAATGACTGCTTTGATGAGGCTTATAAGCTCTTCCTTGAAATGCCTGAAAGGAATGTTCGTTCTTGGAACATCATGATCTCAGGTTGTTTGGGGGTCAACAGAGTGAATGAGGCTATAAGTTTGTTTGAATTAATGCCGGATAGGAATCATGTTTCGTGGACGGCTATGGTTTCGGGTTTGGCACAAAACAAGATGATTGGGATTGCTAGGAAGTATTTTGATCTCATGCCTCGTAAAGATATGGCTGCATGGACTGCAATGATCAGTGCATGTGTTGATGAGGGTCACATGGACGAAGCTCGCTTGATTTTCAACCTGGTGCCGGAGAAGAAAGTTGGGTGTTGGAACACAATGATCGGTGGCTACGCAAGGAATGGTGATATAGCAGAAGCCTTATGTCTGTTTGTTTTGATGTTAAGATCTTGCGTTAGACCCAATGAAACCACTATGACTAGCGTATTAACTTCCTGTGATGGCATGGTGGAACTCATACAAGCTCATGCAATGGTCATACGGCTCGGGTTTGAGCCCAACACATGGCTTACAAATGCACTTATTACGTTGTACTCCAAAAGTGGAGATCTTTGTTCAGCTAGGCTTGTTTTTGAGCTACTAAAGTCAAAAGATGTAGTGTCATGGACTGCCATGATAGTATCTTATTCAAATCATGGACATGGTCACCATGCCTTGCAGGTATTCGCAAGCATGCTAGTATCAGGAATTAAGCCAGATGAGGTCACCTTTGTGGGACTCTTGTCAGCTTGTAGCCATGCTGGTCTTGTTAACCAAGGTAGAAGACTGTTTGACTCAATCAAGGGTACTTATAATTTAAATCCTAAGGCCGAGCACTATTCCTGCCTTGTAGACATTCTAAGTAGAGCAGGACTTATGGATGAAGCAATGGATGTAGTGTCCACTATTCCTCCTTCCGAGAGAGATGAAGCTGTTCTTATGGCTTTGCTTGGTGCGTGTAGGCTTCATGGGGATGTTGTAATGGCAAATTCCGTTGGTGAGAAACTATTAGAGCTAGAGCCATCTAGTTCAGGGGGGTATGTACTACTAGCCCATACATATGCTGCAGAGGGTCAATGGGATGAATTTGCACAAGTTAGGAAAAGAATGAAAGAGAGATATCTGAAGAAAAATCCAGGATATAGTCAAATACAGATAAAAGGGAAAAATCATGTATTTGTTGTTGGGGAAAGATCTCATCCCCAGATTGGGGAAATTTACAGATTTTTACAACAGAATCTTCAACCTTTGATGACGGAAATGGGTTCTACACCAGAGAACATGTTGCTAGTAGATTAGTTCTCAATCAATTAAGTACTAACCCAAGTTACATCTAACATAAAAAAATGTACACTTTATAGTGTTATTATGAACGCCACTGCTTAGTTCTTTTATACTTGGTGAGCTATTTAGCATGATATAAATGATTGAGTGTTAGGAACTTTATGAGAACCGCAAAATTTGTGAGAATACAAAGTTGACACACAACAGTTAAGTTAAGGTGTTTTATGTTATTGCATAGGAACATAACTATAGAGTGAACTGAAAAGGTAAAAAGTGAAATTGTTGCTAACCGTTCAGTTCCGAAGTCCAAATCAAATTCAAATGACCTAATGATTTGCCCTTCTGTTCTAATCATGGGATTTCTAAAAGCTGTGGATATAACTCTTTCTTTTTCTTTATGCAGTGACCTTGAAATCCAATTGCATTATGATTAATGGACTATGAAAAGTGAGGGGAGTCAAACAATTAGAAAATGACAAACCTCGGCCTCTTGTGAGTTGAATCTTGTGACCTGACCTATTAACAACCACCGGGAAATATGGTGCATGTATTAAGGAAAAACTATTCATGACTAAGAAAGAAGATACGGACACAGACGGCAACATCTTGGAATAAGATCAAAACATATGCTCAAACTGCAAATAAACAGTTTAATAATACTAATTATTACATGAGCCTTATGACATGGTTTTTTTTAATCATGTAACGTGAGTCTTAGCTTCTTCAGTGAGATTCTGAAGTTTGCTAACGACTTTAAGTCTCTTCTGGTTCATTAGTCATATTTAAAACCCAGAACTCTTTTTTATGGAGAAATTGTTTATCAGAAACGAACACTAAATTCTTCTTATAAACTCAACACGTATAGTCAATTGAATTACGTCCACCGTATACTTAAGAACAACAATTTGACAATAAAAGCTTATTGAAACAAGTTAAAAATTATTTCAAAAGGTTGAATTAAGTTCCAAATGAGTTGATGTTCCAATAATCCAAGTTCAACTCCGTTGTACTTTGACCAGGTCAAACTGAACTATTTGAACAAGCAATCAGACATATTTGTTCTTTGTAGGCTAGCAAGCAGCAAGTTTTTGCAAACACAAGGAAACTTTCCCCTTTACCTTCTTTTGAGAGGCAAGAGAGGATCACCAATAGCTTTCCCATGTCATTCACAAAAAGAGATTCCCTAAGTTCTCAGTACTGTCATTATTTTCCTTTGGTGCATCCATCGTTTTCTGGCTCTATTATAACAACTTGCTTTCAAGACAAACTATCCAATTTTGATACACTTCTCATACCCCACAATTAATGAATAAACCTGAATCTGCATTAAAATTAGCACATTCAAGTTTAGTGATTGATTACCACGACAACTCAATACAAGCTCGTACCTATTAAATTTGAATTATTGGTTTTTTGTGATTTGTCTTCTTGTTATATGTCTTGCTTGAAGCATGTGAGAAGGAGCATCATCACTACCTAACCATTCCAAATAACTTATGGACACAAAAGAAAAAGATAATATTTGTACTTGGGCACAAACTTGCTCTGCTAATACGTTTGTACTCGTAATAATAATTTCTGTACACGTTTGATTTCTTAGCTGATTGCTTAGATTGTTGTCTAGTGCATTAGTTAACTCAAAAAAATCCCTCCTGGTGAGCATGATCCAAACTTCAAACCCTGATAGATTTAGTTTAAGATGTTCTAATAACTGCTATAGTTCAATCTACTTTCATATAGGTTAACTTTTTTCTCATCTTATAACACTCTGCATTATCCACAGTTAGTTTTGAACCTCTAATACAAAACTTTATCACTTTAAAAGCTGAAATGAAGATTCTGAACAAAGATTGAAAAAGGATTGGTGGTATGATTCAAAATACTGTTTTCTCTGCTGAAGTCCAAAAATTGATAACACAGGATTCAAATGTAAAAGTTGAAGAAAAAAAAAGAAGAAAACCTTTAAAATGAGAGGTTTGTTCATAATTACTCATCACTACTACTAACAAATTCATTTACTTTAAAATGGACTAAATTATATAAAAGGAAGATGAGGGAGACATTTGTAATTTAAACATCTCTCAAGGAGTGGCATATATTTTACTTTATTTAGGATTCTTATGTTTTGATTTTGTATTTTTTTTTTCTACTGATATAGATACTTTATGGTATTTATCTGATCTGAAACAGTAACCTAATATGTAGGTAATATTTTGGGACCCTCTTCTGGATTTTTGGGAGAAAAGAAAAGAGAATTGGGAAGGGAAAAAAAGGGAAAAGGAGGAAAGAGGCATTTGATTGTGACCTAGGGCAGTAGTTCAAAGAAGACCTATTATTCTAACGCGGTTTAATCATCAATGGGACAACTCATCCTTTTTCTGATCAAAGGAAATGGAAAGAAACTAAGCAACAGCAAGCATGCAAAAGCACAAATGAAACTACACTACCGAATAACCCCTTTTGAGCCCCCTTCTCTCTTTTTTTCTTTCTCAGTATGCTTTATTATGATCAAATAAATTTGACTTTACCTTTTATTTTCACTTGGCTATTCAAATAAGAAAATTCACAACTAGCTGCTTAACCATATCAGTTAATCCTATACTTTTACTTAATTACAATTTTCCCCAGAAGAAAAAGATTAAAACTTTATTTAACTAAGTACATCAAATTAAATTATGATTAGATAAAAAACATTACCATGCCAGTCACCCACTAGAAATTCTAGTGGGTCTTTCAATATGGATTTGTATTAAAATGATTTTTGTTTAGATAATAGGTGTTAAAAATGACTGGAATTGAACTAAAAATATACATGAAGCAAATAACATGTTTGAAGTAAGCATTAATAGTTTCAATGAGGGTAAGTCTAAAATTAAAAATTAAACAAAAATCATATCTGATAAATCTAAATAATACTATAAAGTGAATCGTAAGTACCCTTAATCCAAATAATTCCACCAAGAAAGAAAGAAGCAATTAGGTGTCTAACCTAAAAAGCTAAACAATAAATATGCAAGAGCTATAAAAGAAGAAGAATATAGAAAAAGGGAAAAGAGAGATAGATATATTGTGTAGCTCATGTAAGTATATGAAGAAGACAAGTGGAATACAACCAATGCAAGAAAAGCATTTTGGAGCCAACCCATTAGTCTCTCTTGCTTTGACTAGCTTTGCATTGCAAATAAATGTCCATTTTTTTATTTACATTAAAAGAAAAAGAAGAAGAAGAAGAAGGAGAAAAAGCCAAAGAATGGAATTATGGAAGCTCTTATGGATCAATGCCATGAACCTTTTAAATTCAAATAAAACGGTCATTTTCCCCACCTCTTGGAACCCTTTTGACCCTTCTCTTTTTCTCTCTCATTTTTTTTTTTTTTTTATATTTTCCCCATTTTTCCCCTCTCCATGGCTTTGCTTTTCAATCCTGCCAGCAAATCAGATCTCTGTTTTGACTCTTGTGAGGCAATTCACAAGTTTAATTTTTTTTTTTGAAACAAGTTGGTACCAAAGTGATTCTAAGTCGTAGCTAACGCATGCTGAAAAAATGGTACCAATATTAAAGATTGAACATTGCTGCTGCTACTATGTTTAAAAGGGAAAAAGAAGAATAAAAAAAAAATGTGTCCCTGTGCTATAAACTGGTGGACCCAATTCCCTGTGTGGAATGTGGGGTGAAGTGCTTTAAATCTAATGGAAACTTGTCATGATTGAATTCATCCCATAAATTGTCATTATGTTTCACAAGCTCTCACTACATACAATCTAGATTTAGGTCCATAAAAATGTGTTTTTTTTCCTTAAAAAGTGCTTAAACTTGATGCATACATAGAATTTTCAAAACCAAAGTATTTTTTGAATAAACATTGGAAAAAAAAAGTGGAAGAAAAAATTGATGAAAATATAAGCGTGGTCCAAGTGGAGGGATCTCACAATTGCTGTAAACAAGTTGTATTGGTCAATTAGGTTTTTAGTGGGATGGCCCCATAATATCATTGTTTTTGTAAAGGGCCAAATTGGTCCTTTTCCTTCCTCCTCATTTCATGCTATTCCATCAATTTCAACACCCTTTTTTTCTGTTTACTAAAATATCGTTTTAGATGGAAGTAACATTGATGCTTGATGCTACAAATTGTAGACTAATTAACTAAAATTTGCTTTGGTCAGTTTCCCATGAAAAAAGGTAACCCATAGGATCTAAATCTATGACTTCAAGTAGAAACTGTCAAGCCAAACTTCATTTTTCCTTTCAAAGCAATCAAACTACAATCTTTGACAAGAATACTGTTGTTTCCCCAAAATAGCAAATATGGTTTTCACACTCTTTTTTATCAAATAACATTTTTTAGCATTTTAAATCATTTCAAATCACCCACACTTTCATAATCACATATCAAATATTCAACTTTATACAATTTTTTTTTTCTCTATTCAAAAAGGTGTTCAACGCCTAACATTTTTTTCAGTCTGGTTCAAATGATTTAAATTTCGTACATACCTAAATGCATACCCGGACTCTTTTTATTTACGTATATTTGGATTTAAACCTTTAAAAGATATCAACTTTGAGTAATCTGAATTAAAAAATATCTAATATTCCACATAAATATAGTTAATTGGACAGATCCTCCTGTAAAAGTTAATTTTCAACAGATTTAATATCTATAAATAAAAAATACCATTACAGCATTGTCCCTTACACAAATCTGTAAAGCAAAATTCAAAATTAAAAAAAAAAAAAAAAAAAAAAAAAAACTATCTTTATGGATCAAAGCAAAAAATGGGAATTGGGGTGGCTTGTTGGTTTGAAGTTGAAGTGAAGAGTGTAAGAAGGTAAAAACAAAAAGGGTTTTTTTTTTTTTTATTGGTAAATGTGAGTGAGCATAGGCAAATATAATAATGATGTAGGGGTGGCAGTGCTTAGAAGCGGTTGTGAAATGTAATGTACTTATGTTATATAAGCGTGTGTGTGGTGCTGATGAAGAAAGAACACAACAACAATAATAGTGACTTACAAAAGTAACAGCAGCGACGGCAACAGAAGCTGCTCATTGCTGAATTTTGCAGAGCTCCTTGTCTCTTTTATTTTCTCTCTCTTTCTCTCTCTCTCTCTCTCATCTGTTCCTCTGCATCAGTTGTGGCCTCATCAGAGACACAAACACAAAAGAGCTTCAGAGGGGTAACCCTCTAACACTGTAAGCTTTGACACAAACAACTGAGATAGTGAAAAGAAAGGAGAGAATGGGAGAAGGAGGAGGGGGAAGAAGAGGGACTTCAAAGCTGAAAGAAGCAGCAAGGAAGGTGGCTGTGGCAGCAGCATATGCATGTGGCTCATTCTCAAGGAGAAAGGCTTTGGTGGATCCAGTATCCATTGACACGTCTTGTAGTCTATCTGCCACTGTAAACTCCCACTTTCCCTTTTCTCAACACTCTGCATTTCTTTCTTCTTTGGGTGTTTGCATTTTGGGGAAAGATTCAAACTTTATCTGCATTTTGGGATGGACTGTAATTTTACCAAATTGGTGTTCAATTGGATGGCCCTCTTCATCCATCGTCGGTTTTGGGGTGTGGAATCATGGATTTGGGAATGCCCTTTCCTACTTGATTTTTGGGATTTCCCTTTTGTTTTTCTCTGATAATGCTTTTTTTATTATAGTGATTAAGGTGGTGTGACATGGATTGTTTATGAATTTGTCGTGCTTTGTTGTTTGTTTGCAGACCTCAATTTCTTCATTTGTGTCTCCGTCAAGAACAAAAAATTCCCCAGGGGAGGTAATGGAGGAAACAGATTCTGGTATCAGTACCAACATCAACAATGAGCTTCATGGCAAGGTAATCACCACAAGACTTTTCATTTTACTTGGTTGGCAAATTAATAATCATTAACATTGTTGATTCTACAGAGGTAACGTAACTTGGAGATTTAATAATACTTTTAATGAATTAATAGGTTTAGGATTAAAGTAACTCTTCAACTTCTAGCTACTAGACATTTTGATACTCAATTCTTTCATGCGTTTTCTATCTGCGCATTCGGTCTATTATTGCTTTGAAACACTTCGGAATCCAATGAACCTAAAAGTTTGACCTTGTGGAACATTTTTTTCTTTTTTCTTTTCTTGCTTTTTTGTAATTGATTCTTAATTCTTCTTTTTAACTACCCTTTTGCTTTATTATTTTTCTCGTGCTGTGATTTGGCCGAATGGCTTTAAAGCATTTATTTTGGTACTGAAATATATATAGAACACCGAAGGTGGTTAATAGAGGATACTGGCATGTGAATACCTGCACATGGCACATTAGTGAAGCCAAGAATCAATTCATTAAATGCTGACCCCACGTTGGGAAGTTTCACCTGCCACTACATGCATGATCATACTTTTCCTTCTATTGTCGTGAAAACCTCTCTGGATATTATATATGCTATACACATGTCTTTCATCCAATAGCTTCATGATGAAGGGAATGAACTTTTGTTAAGAACACAATCCATTGTCACTTTGAGTGTGGAATCTCGTTTTTTGATTTACCGCAACTTTCTCTGTGTACTTTAATCCAATGGTAAAAAGTGATTAGTTGATTAAATCATGCATTTTTGTATGAATGTTGGCATGAAAACCACTATAGTGATACGATTTGACATATCGTATGTATTTTCTTCAATCTTCATCTGGTTTTGTCACAACTTTGTCTGTGTGCCACTTTCTTTTCATTAAAAAGTGCCTCTTCAGATAAGTTATTAATTGCTCAATACTACTATTATTTTGGAAAGACTTTAATTCTGATTCATTATCACTATAAAGACTTTTATACATCCACCGATTACAAATCATGCAAGATAAGACTTCTTAAACAATTATCACAGAAGTCAGCAATATCGTCATAAATGCAATCCATATTTTACACTATCATCACAATCTAGTTAATTCCTTCTCAAAATGAGTAGAGTATGATATCACTTTGAATATATGGGAGTTGTTCTTTTATTTTCTTCTTCTGCCATGGTACTGTTAGCTTTGAAAATATTGGAGCTATGCATGTTATGTACATACATATATGCTACTGGAAGCTTCAAACTAACAAGCAAACACAGCAGAACATTCATTTTCTTGGTTCTTTTGTTCCTGAATCAAATCTCACTGTCTGTCTTTCTGGTCAATTTGTAACAAACACCATTCTCGGTCGAAACTATGAATGTATTCTTGTATTTCTTCCTACTATTCATGAATGCATGCTTGTTCCTTCAGAGTGTTCGTTTGACTCACCTGCTTCGTTTTGTTTGTCTGCAGAATTTGTGTGCAATATGTTTAGATCCTCTTAGTTACCACAGCAAGGGAAGCAGTCCTGGTCAAGCTATATTCACTGCTCAGTGCTCTCATGCATTCCATTTTGCCTGCATCTCTTCCAATGTCCGCCATGGAAGTGTCACTTGCCCCATTTGCCGTGCCCATTGGACTCAGCTCCCTCGCAACCTAAACAACAACCTTGCTGGGCCTTTCACTTCTTCCAACCAAAGTGATCCTATTCTTCGAATTCTTGATGATTCCATTGCAACCTTCCGTGTTCATCGCCGATCTCTTCTACGCTCTGCACGCTATGATGATGATGATCCTGTTGAACCTGATGACACACCTGACAGTCCCAAGCTGAGTTTCTCTCTTGTGCCAATTCCACCAAATGCACCAACCAGTTATCATCCAGCTTTGCAAGTGACCAAACATGCCTCATGTCCTTGCCATTTATCACTCCACCCTTTAACTTGCAGCTCCTCATCACATGTACAATCTCCATCAATGCAAACACCTTATATCATGTGCCCTTCCTCAAATAGAGCCTATCTCTCTGTGAAACTCACCCACGAACGAGCTACTGACCTGGTCTTGGTGGCTAGTCCAAATGGACCACACCTAAGACTTCTCAAACAAGCAATGGCTCTTGTGGTTTTCTCCCTGAGACAGATAGACAGGTTGGCCATTGTTACATATTCCTCAGCTGCGGCTCGTGTGTTCCCCCTAAGACGCATGACATCCTATGGAAAGCGCACAGCCCTTCAAGTGATTGACCGGTTGTTCTACATGGGGCAAGCTGATCCAGTTGAAGGGTTGAAGAAAGGGATAAAGATACTTGAAGACCGTGTGCACAAAAACCCCGAATCATGCATCCTGCACTTATCAGACAATCCTACTAGACCATACCATGCTGTGAGCATGGAACTACCATCTACTCCAATTCATAGATTTCATGTGGGATTTGGCTTTGGCACTTCTAGTGGATTTGTCATACAAGAGTTTGAGGAGTTCTTGGCCAAGATGCTGGGAGGCATTGTGCGAGAAATCCAGCTGAGAATATGTGGGGCTGGAGAGGAAGTTGGCAGTGGCAGAGTCATAAGGATTGGAGAGATAAGAGGTGGAGAAGAAAGAAGGATTCTGCTAGACCTTGGTGACTGCACTCATGTGTATGTGGAATATAGCTACATTGAAGGTGAAATTGATGAGTGTGTTAGAAGGACAGGAGAAACTGTTGTAGGTGTTGGAGAACATAAAGGTGATGCTTCAGAAGATGGTGAAGAAACAGTGAGGGATATGAACACAGGTGGTGGTGGCAGGACTAGCAGTGTTGAAAGTTGGGATTTTCATGACCCTTACATGGCCAGAAGATGGGCCAAGCATTTGCATGGTTATAGACTTTGATAATATTACAACTATTGTTTTATGTAGAACAATGCATTTCTTGAGGCTATTTTTTTCTAGGCCATCCCTCCTGTCTTCGATATCTATAGCTAGAACTGTAATCTTATAGAACTTGAAAAGATTATACAAAACATTATTTCTTCACACAACCAACAAAACAAAGATAAGAAAGAAAAAAACACTGCATGTGTGATGTTTATTTAATGTAGTTTTGTTTTGTTGTAAGTTTGACTTGGTTTAAAAATCAGTTCAAAGGCAAGGATTTATACTAATTAAAGATAAAGGGGGGAGAATATGATACAAATAACAAAAGCCTGATCAATCTTGTCTTGAATTTTGGAAATAATACTTGGATAAGTAGCAAGAATCTTTTGAAAATTAAAGAAATTTTTTAAAAAGGTTAATGACAAATAATTAGTCTCTAGATAAGTTAACACAAGTATTAGTCTTTTAGCAAACCATTTTGAAGTTCAAAGTTTATATCACTCAAATCAAATGTTACATTGGATGTCATACTCCAAACTTATTTGTGATATTTGGAAGAAAAAAAAATCATATGGTGCACCAACTTTAACTAAGAATTGGAAATAATGTATATCTTGTAATTGTGTAGTGAAATTAACATTGTAATGTATAAAAAGTAATAATCTATTTGAAAGGAGTTTTGTTTTTATGCGTTAATATAAACATGTGAAAAAATTGAAAGTTATAATTAAATTGAATTTATGTTTAATATTTAATTCGGGTGATTAAGATACGTATAAAATTTGTGAGTTGGTTTAGTTTTATAAAAGGATGATAGTTGTATTTAAATTGAGGGGTGAAAATAATATTATTTTGAGTGGTGAAGAAAGTAAAATGAACTTGGGTTTTGAGTGTGGGCCGTTGAAAAATTAGATGCATAAAAAGGGAAATCATAGTATTCTGTGGGGGTTCAAATAGAATAAAAGTCTCTTCTCTCGTATAAAATGGTTTAGTTATTTGATTTTGTCATCAATTAAATTATAATTTCATTATTAGCTGAATTACATTTTATATGGGTTTATTGTTTAAGAATATTATAAAATGTATTTAGTGAAGAATAAATGAATAAAGTGGTAACATACAACGTAGGGATCTTTGCTGATATTTTGTTTTATATAGCAAAGTTAAATATTAAAATATTAGATGTCGGCATCATCCAGCACACATGCATGAATCTTAGCAGAAATTGTCAAATAGTGGTTAAAACGTAAAACCTAATTCATATTTTTCTTTTTTGCTTAAACTTTATATAGTCATACAACATTTATTTTAAGAAAAATAATTACTTTAGTATTTATTTTATAACATGAAAAGGCAAACATTAAAATAAATTTTCTACTTTAGTATTTTCTTCATTAATTTGAATATTGAGAACATGACATCAGTTTATATTCATCTATTGATATATTTATTACAAATGGATGGTTCATTATTGAAGTAGAAGAATCTTATTATGGTTTGTTGACTTCACAAAAATGGTATCATAATGATGAGAATGAAGTTTTATTATTTATAAAATTTATGAATTGTGAAATTTTTTTAATGCTATGTAAATAATTTATAAGTATTTACGTGCATGATGATGATGTTTACTACGAAACAAAGTTGGTCATATCCAATGATGAGATCACTTTCCTTCTACCACGTTTTTATCATCTTCAATAATTAAATTTTAGTAAACTCATAGATATATGAGCTTTGCTGATAAAAAAATCTAACAAGTGGTTAGAAACAAGAAGTATTTCAAAATAATATATTTATACGACAATCATGGTATACATCTAAACTGTTTTATTAATAAAAAAATTGATGAATAATTATTAAATGAAAGATTATTATACAATACATGAATTATTTTGGGACATGTAGTTAAGTAGGTCAAATAATAATGTTTGGAATTTATTTTATTTCACCTATTTGAGTAATTTAATTGTGAAATTATAATTTTGGTATAATTAAGTTTATGGTATCAAATTTGGTAATTTAAGTGTTAAATCATCCTCTAATGATAAGAAAAAATCAATACTAGGACCCTCATTATTCTTTTAAATATAAACAAATTTGTGATTTTCCATTCAAAAAATTTATTTGTGAAGACAGTTAATTTATTCTTACAAGTGTATATAAAACCAACCAGTATTTTTAACAAATAAATATTTTATAATAAATTAGTTACTATTTACTTTTTTGTTTAGTGAATATTGATTCTATCTCCTATTTGTATTGATGTGTAGAAATTTGATTGTGAATATTATCACAATGAAAAGACAGAAGTCCTTTTTGAAAGTCATGTGAGTTATAAGTAAAAGAATTTAGAAACTTTAGTTATTTAGGATCATTTTCTCTGGGTAGGCCATAAGATCGTTACTTTTTCCTTAGGTGAAAAACTTTTCAAAACATTATTAAATCATTGATATGACAAAACATCATTTTTAAAGATTCACCTTAGCAAATCAAAAATGGATTACAGGTGGATTTCTCTTTTGCTTGTAAAGTTTGTAACATAAAAAATAAGTCAAAACAGTCTGTGTTGAAAGTTTCACATCTATTAAAGATAAGACCAGTATATAGTGAATGTAAATTTTATTTTATAAACTGATTTTGTGGAGTTAAATTAAATTTAAAATTTTTATAACATGGTATCAATAAAAAATAAAACCTAATTTATAATATGTAAGTGAATCAAAGTTTATTATATAAATTAATTTTATGAAATTGAATTAGGTTAAACAATATTTTTTTCTTTTATAAAAAAGTATTACCAATTATCAGCACTTATTAAACCCAACTAGCTTAAATAATTTAACCCTTGTTCTTGACTTGGTTCTCAAAGTCTTATAATTTTATAGTTCAATTATTGTTTTCTTTTTTCATGTGAAGTGCCACCTATTATTTTTGTTTTTCTCATTGGATAATGAAATAAACATTAACAAGGACAATAATATGTATAATAGGTATTTTACAGTTAAAAAATAAGGGAGGAGTTGACTAAAACAAAAAATAAAATAAAATTAAAAGGGTAGGTTCATGAAACCATGAACAACACACTACTACTATATACTACATTATGAAAATTGTTATATGATAAATAAATAAATATATATATATATATATATATATATATATATATATATATATATATATATATATATATATATATATATATATATATATATATATATATATATATATATATGAAATGTAGTCAAATGATGAATAAGACAGAATTACATTCCATTTTGACATAACAGAAGTGAAGTGGTCCTTTCAAAAATTAATTCTTCAGATACCTTTGCTTTTCAATATGAACTTTAAAATAAAATGGTCATAATAAAGACATTTAAGTTCATTTTTGTAAATTAATTTTCATATACTTTTAGTTGAGTTTTAAAATAGAGAAGAAAAACACTTATTTTAATATAGCGTTTTAATTAAAAAATAATTATTTAATTTCTCTATATTTAAAAAATTAATAACATATTGTTAGATTATGAAAAAAGAAAACAGACTAATAAATAATGAGTCATAAATTCTTTCTGAATAGAATAATTTTCGTTGTTTTAGACTAATAAATATATAACTTTTTAATTACACAGCATATTAGGTTTTTTTAAAATTTTATTTTCTAATGAGAATGAAAGAAAAACGTAAATGATTTTACGTGTTTTTAGATAAAATTTATTGTCTTTATATAACTCTCAATAAATTAAAATATTGTTTATAATTTTTACACGGTAACATACATATTTTTAGTGTAACTTGATCAATCAAATCATTTTAATAAATAAAATATAATAACCCTACGAATTGTTATATATAGCCCAAATTATCAACATAAATATCAATAATAAATTTCATAAAACCTTCAGCGTACAAGTTCTTTTCTTTCTCTTATACGAAATCCTAAGTATATTAGATGAATATAAACAAATAATTTTCTTTTATTTATTTTATAAACTTAAATTTAACATTTTACTTGAAAATAAACTGATTTTCTTGCCATTACTGCTTATTTTCTATGATATCTTATTTCATATTTTGTTTTTCTTGTTAAGTTTGGAAACAATATTTTCTTTTTAATTTAATTTTTGTGTTGGTCCATCTTGGCAGGTACTTAACAATTTATTATCAAGTGAGAACATTTTAAATTAAAATATAGAAATAGTTAAAATGTCAATAAGAAGAGGCGTTTAAGAATATTGATTTTAAAAATAAATAAATGATATAACTTGTATAAATGCATTTGAGTGATGATATTTTCCACGTTTTACGCGTCAAAGGATAAGGATAGAGAGATGATAAAGATAAAACAGAACATTACATTATAGAATGGACAAAACAAACAACATAACTAACCCTTAACTTCGCAATGCACTAAAACAAAAATAGAAAAGAAAAAGAAAACGCGAATGATGAGAGTGAAGGTTAATCATAAAAAAGTATCATTGTAATATTGAAAATAAATGTGAATTAAATCTTAGATGTTAAATAAAAATGAGAAAATGAAATATTATATAAAGATAAAAAATTATTAATTAATTGTTTTAAGATTTTGGATTAAGAGTTACATATTTTTTTTATACAATTATATTTTTTTAACCAACTTTCAAAATGTGAATAATTCGTAGGTGTTTAAATGTTATTTAAGTTTCTATCGCATTTCAAATTACAGTGCTTCTTAATCCATGTTTGAACGCTTAATCGCATTTCGAACATCATAAGGTGTTTCACGACCTCAACTTTTTACTTGTCTCAAATGTCGATTTCAACTTTCTTTTCCAACGAACCACAACACGACAACAACCACCACCGTCAATATTAACATATCGAGACCACTACCAACACGTCAGGGCTACCACATGACATCAATTCAAAAAATGGAAACACTATAAGTAGAAGCTCATACAACAACTCAAACTCAAAGAAGAACAAAGAAGAAGCAATAAGAGTCTGTTAAAGGAGGTGGAGAGTATATAGAAGTGTCCATTTATTATTGGTTGTTGAAATTAAACCAACTTTATTAAACTATGATCACCACTGCAGAACTTCAATAAATGAAGGGTATTATGGTTCGTTGAGAGGAGAATGAAGAACAACTCTCAAAACAAACATAATCACCACACGCTCCTTTACCTCTCTTTATTGTTTGTGTTTCGGGTATAGGGTTAAGCAACTTCCAACACTTTCATAATTTTCTTTCCAAAGCTGTTCGGGTACTCACGTCTTTGTCCTGTCTTCGTCCTTACTCCAACCGTCCGAAGGGAGTAGTTGTCAAATGTTTTCTTATGCTTAAGTCAATAAATGATTTGTATGGTAGTCAGATTAATGGTATAAATACACAATAAAAATTATTATTTACCTTTTATCTTTATTTATAATTTTTAAGATGGACTGATATAGTTACGTTTTAATTTTGATCAAATCTAAATCCATTACTTTTAATTACTGTTTACCTTATTCTTTACGAAAGATTTATTTATCGGATAAGGCCGCCCGATCTATTTGCTGGAACCGTTCTATCTTGTTTGTGGAAGTCTAATATCTATTTGTTCTTTATCCTCCAAGGTCATCCAGCCACGGTGATAGACATTATCCTCCAAAGCCATCCGGTCCTACCGTACAGCATGGTTCTTACTTTTCATCACCAAAAAACCTTCATTAAAAAGAGACACTCACGTAAAAGAAAAACAACAAAAGAAGTAGAGAAAAGTTTTTCATAGATCCATGATGTCTGGTATGTTTTGTTACTTGTTTTATCCACTTTTTAGTTATTAAAAATTTCAGAATTGAAAATTCAGATATATGTTATAAGAATCAGTTGACTTGAGACTACGAAGAACTTGTTTGTTTCTGTTTGGAAACTCTCTCTATGTATAACTGCGGTGGCTGCCTCAAAACTAAAAAAATGATGATTAAATTTTATTGAAATTAGACTTTGTACAAAATGATGATTAATTTACGTGCCTAAATAATTTTTTGTCCGACTAAGATAGCAACTTTTGGTTATAGGTTTGTTTTTTAAAATTGAAAATAGCTGTTTATATTTTTTAACAATGTGCTTAGTAAAAATGACAAATAAATCCATTTTTATAATTATAATAACATGTATTAATTTTTTACGAGTAATTTATGTTGGGATTAAGTATGAGTATGAATATAATAATATTTAACTTTTTTAACTTATATATGAAACGAGGACGAATAAGTATCTCGCCCTTCTATCCATTTATATATTTCATCTTCGTTTTCATTCTCAATTTAAATTATTTAAACATATTTAATTGGATTAAAAGAACTTATATAAATTTTTATTTACTTTTTGTAAGTTATTTTTAAGACATACATTTATTTATTTTTATTTTTTATATAATTATTTAATTTTTATTTAATATTTATATAATTATATATATGTGTATATGTTTAACATATAATAATATGAAATTTTATTATATGTGATTTTATTTTTATTTTAGAAGAATATTTTTTTTTTTTATATAAACTAAGTCCAAAAGTTACATATTTTATATGATTAGAAACAAATTTAAATTTTTTTTTTTATTGGAATCAAAATCAAACTTACTAACTTTTTATGAGCTAAAAACATGTTGAATTCTTAATTATACAATGACTTTTCTACTGAATTTTTAATCATACGATGACTTCTATGAACCAAGTCTGTTTAGTTTGACTTTTGTTTTCGCTAATTATGGCAATTAATATGATTATAGAAAAAATTAACGTATTTAATTCCAAGTTTAAAATGTTTGGAACTTGCTCGCCAAATTTCCGTCAAAGTAGACGAATTCATTCCATTTTCATAATTGTTTCGAAGTTAAAATTTAGATAACTGTTGCTTTGAATAGGAACAATTATACTGAACTTTATTATTAAATTATTTTTTTAATACAAGCATGCAAATATAAATCATATCACTCTAAATCTTAGTCTAACTAGGATTAGTTTTATGAAATTATTTCTCTTATTTAAAATCAATTTGTCAACGCTCATCCGAGATTAGTCTTGTAAAAAAAAAATCTTACAACTTACAGATAAATTAATTAAAATTAATCTCTAACAACTTACAGATTGTTTGGTAGCAATGACTTAAAAGAAGAAAAAAGAAATAGAAAGAATTGATGGGTTTGGTAGCTATGAATTAAAAAAAAAAAAAGTCAAAGAAAAAATAAATAATAGACTGTGAATAATATATCCTCTACTTGATAACAATAGTCTTTTAATATTAGGACAGTGATTAAAAAATATTTAATCAATACATGTTATACTCCCTTATTTCCCTTTTTCAATTAATTCTATACTAAGTATATCTTTACTTTTTACTTAATATTTATTTTTCTTACACTAAAAATTCTCATAACTATTTTATGAAAAAAACTATTATTGTTTTAATACTTAGGATCAACCAGTTTTTTCTTTTTTTTTTCTAAAAGTCGATCGACCAATGCAGTCATTTCCTGTATTTATTAAAGATTTTCCAAAGCTAAAATTCATTTGGTCAGAATGTTAGAATAATAAATGTGAACTAGTCTCTCTTGTCTCTTTACTTTGTATTTTTATTTATAGTTTTTTTTTTATAGATTTTTCTTATTATAGTTGGTCTAATTACAATCAAAACTCCATTAATTTTGATTTGATTAAAAGTCTAATAAGGTTTGTTCGATTTTTTTGATAAAATTGTAATTTCGACTGTTTGGTTAATATGATAAAAATACTATATAAGTTTAACTGGCGAGTTGATCATTCGGCCAACAAATTGACCAGAAATACCATATAATTATATTTATTGATTAGAAGAAAATAATAAGCCAACATTATTAACTTTAACTTTTAACTTTATGTCTTTTTCTGTTAATTATTTTTAAAGTTAAATATTTTTGTAATCTCTAAGCTTTAATACGACATAAAAAATTGTGTATATTTCGAAATTTAATACAAATTATTTCTAAAATTTTAAAAATTAATAAATATAGTTTTTTTTAAAATTTAATTTTGTTAAATTTTTTAACATGTTATTTTAGTAATTATATCACTTGACACTCTACAACTTATATGTTAATAATGCTGCTTAATATGTAAAAAAAAAAACTTTAACACACAATTAGATTAACAAAATTATATTTATTTATATTTAAAATTTGTAAAAAAAAGTTTAAAAGTAGCTTAAAAAAAAGACTAAAACTAAAAGTACTATCATTTGGAGAAAAATGTAAAGAAACTGTTGTTCTGGAATGCAGGGAATATTTTCTTTGACAAAAGTGTGAAAAAAGTCATGGAAATGAATAGATAAAACAGAATGCAAGAGTTTCTTACCCGTATTGAATATTTTTCCATTTATAAAAATATAATCAATTGAATCATATTCCATAATTGATTATATGACATAAGAGTGAGTTATGATTTATTTTGTATGAAGCCAAACTATTTCATCTCTCTAATTTGACTCTATTTCATGATAATAAAAGACACCTGTTATTATCGGATTAGTTCAAAATTACTTTATCATCAATACTAATAATCATATATATTATCATAAATCACAATAACACATAAATAATATTCAAATATTATAAAAAAATTTATCTAAATATCATTCTCCTAATCAAACACATGCAAATTTTTTTCGGAGAGATTCACTTCTTTCATCTCTCAAAAAGAAAGAGGGACGTAATTAAAGTTATAACCTTTGTGGAGAAAATGATCAGATTTGAGAAGAATTGTTTCCAAAAAAAATAAATGTGAAAAAAGAGTACAATAATGAGTGTAAAATAAGAGAGTGACATGAGAAAGAGAGAGAGAGAGACAGCAATAATGGATGTAGACATATTGGCATGGAGAGATAGAGAGTCCCACAGGCACAGACAATAACCCTTAAAAATTCTCTCTCTTTTCTCTTTCCTTTTCTTCACTCAAAAGACCAGTAAGGGACAAGATCCCGGAAAGGCGAGCCAGCGTCAGACTCAGTTTTCCCTTTTGCTTTCTCACTTTCATCTCATTCATCATCATCCTCATCATCATCTTTCGCCACCCAACCAACCTCAAAGCTCTCTCCTTTCATAGTTTCACCCATACCCAGATGGCTGCTTACCCTGTCTCGGATCTCTGTCCCTTCTTTCACTGAAAAAGCTTCTATTTTTGGTCTCTGGGGCTGGTGGGGTTCCCTCATTGAAGGAGGATGTACCCGAGGCTCATACACCCCCATGATGGGATTGTGGCGCAGGATGACATCCAGGCTGCTGCTTCCAACCTCTCTCACTCTCACAAGGGAGACCCTTGTCTCGTTCTCACTGCTGATCCCAAACCTCGCCTTCGTTGGACTCAGGACTTGCACGAGCGATTCGTTGATGCCGTCACACAGCTTGGGGGAGCAAGTAGTGAGTCTCTTCTTAGTCTTTCTTAGTCTAAGTTGGTTGAATTTTGTTTTTATGGAAATTGCAAAGTAGAATATCTTTTTTATTTATTTATTTGGGGTGGACTTGTTTGAGTGTTTGTATTGGCTGTGTGTGATGCTTTGATGTTTTTGTTTGAAATGAAATGACGGAGCTTTGCATTTGGGAGCTAAGGAAAATGGAATACTTTTTTATTTGTACTCTTTTGAGTTTTAGGTGTTGTGGAGTTTGTTTATGGTTATACTCCTGTCACGGTTGTAAATTGTCATAATTGGAGCTGGAATTTTCAACTGTGTTTAGCTAGATTTGTTGGTCTTGCCTAGGGTGCATGTGGACTGTGACGAGTAGAACTTGTTGTAACAATGTAGGTGGAGAGTACTTTCGTAAGTAGATTACTAGTAGCCATGTGTTAGTTTGTTTGACTGCTTAATGGAAAATTTAACATGATACTGTCTTGTTTGAATGATATTATGAATTAGTGGGTTCTGAGTTTGACCACAAAGTTTAAACTTATTGGAGAGAGTTTTGTGTTTAAAAGAGATCGATGTTCATTTCGGGCCCCTCGTTTGTTGATGGGTGCTGAATCTTCTCATGATTGACATGGGAGCTTTATTCATTTACTTGGACCCAAAGAAATTTGTTGAAAGAAGTTGAAGGATGGGTTGAATTGAATTAATCAAGCAGGAGCATGGCAGTGGTGGAGCTACCTTCACTTTTAGATGCTTTGTTATGCAGAATGGGAGAGGATGCTTGCCTAAAAGACACAGCGGAAGTAATGATTATGTACAACCTTTGTGTTGTAAATGGTGGCTGAAATGTAAATGCGTGGCACCTGTGCGATACAAAGATTGGCTATTTTCCATTTTCGCTTGATATTAAGAAATGACAACTCGTTGAGCTTCTGACATCATAGAGTATAAACTATTTTTATCAATAGACAGTTTTAGTTCAACGCAGTTGGCATATTGATGAACATGTATGGTACTAAACATAGCTTTGAAGTTTTTTCAATATTTAGATCTAGCACTTTTTGTTTATTAATTTAGATTCATTGAGCTGTTTAGTTGACACATTTGAGTTTTTGAGTCTTTTGAATGCGATAAACTCATTGCAATATATTTATGTCTCTTGGGTTGGGGGTTACCAATTATCATTCTGTATTCCCTCCCCGTTTCTCTTACACAATGGAACCATGTTGTAAGGTCATGTTAATTTTCTTTTTGCAAAATGAATTACCTAGTAAAGGTTAGGATTTTGGAACTAAGTTGAACTGCCATATACATACTTCATGAACGAATGAAGGAAAAGACAATTTGTTAATACTTGTCAACCTTGTTGAACTTCTTTTGCCAAAGAAAAGTCGTTTGAAAGGTGCTGATCTTACACTTTAAACGTGGCATTAACAGATACATTAATTGTAAAAGTTGAAGAACAATGCAGCCCATTTGTTTTAGATTATTAAGAGAACGAAATCAAATTGTAAAATAATTGTTTTTTAAAACCTTGGGTTTGTTTGGTTATTGTAAAATATAATTCTCACTTTTCAAATAATTGAAGGGATGCTTTTGGAATTTACTTGGTATATTACTACTTAAAAATTGATTTTATTGTGCTAAATTAGAGATTTTCTTACTATGTTGTCAACTGCTGCTGTAACAGTTGTTTCACTGGCAGAGCAGAGCTAAATGGCTCTTTGCTTTTCCTAAATACTTTTGGTAGAGTGTTCCACTGTTGTGTCTTGAAGAGCTGCAATTTCCAATGACAGCCATAACATAACAGACCCACTTTTTGAGGAATCAAATTTCATGTTTGAACCTTACTAAAGTCCAAAACCCACCTTCATCTAAGGGATGCGAAATTAAGTAGTTTAGGCACATTGGCACCCACAAAGAATTTATGTATAAGAAATTTCCTTGACAGTATGGAGCTGTCTGTGTTCTTATTCTCCTTTCCCTTCTATGTTACTGTTAACAAATCAGTGCAAGTTGTTTATCTTTATAATAGTTACTGTTTTATTAAGCTCTTAAAGAATTTAGTTAATATTGATCTGTTTCTTTATAATAATTTGATTTTTACTCTTCCATCACTTTCATTACTTATTTTATTAAGCCCTATTCTGGTCCTCAAAAGATTTGGAAAATCAATTGATTTGTCACATGAATTCTTTTGACATCAATAGTTGAAAAATGATCGGGACCGAATTGATGTCATTTGATGACAGAAAATGATCGTCTGAGGACCTATTTGACATCAGTTATATTTCGAGGATCAAGTAGGTGGTTAACCTTTGGATCAAATGTGTTCCCCTTCCTGTTTCATTAAGTATTGGAACTACTACGTTTCTCAAATATGTGGATTTACAGTTTTTTTTTTTTTTTTTTAAATTTAATTGCATTCACTTTCCTTGTTGATGCGGCTGTCTCAATAATGTGCTATGTAATTATAGCATTTTTTGTTTGCCACTATGTCCCATGTTCTACTGAACCACCAACAACCAAGAAGTACTTCTATTCTTTTAGGGAAACCGCTGTGAATATTGCGAATAATGAGATCATGTTTCATAAACACGACAAAAATCATTAAGACACAACATGACTTTGCTAAAAGTTGTCAAAAACGTGCTAGCATGATTCCAGTTAGATATATTCAATTATTAGACATCTTAGATAGATATCTTACCTTTATCTTTCATCTTCATTTACTTGTCATTATTCTTTATTTGTATTTCGGGTTTAGTTCGTATTTCCTTTATTATAAATACACAGTACTTATGTATATTTTCTACGGAAGGAAAATTAATTTCATACATAATTTTTTAATATATTCAATATGGTATATAAAGCCTAAGGTTCTTTTGAAAAATTTTTGGTCACCCCTGTACACTACAATCACAATTGTCGTCAAAGCTATTGTTGTCGAACTTCAGTTTCGACCAACGACCACACAATTATGCCCGTCTCGGCCACGCGACCCCATCGCCCGCCATTAGAGTCCATAAGTGATCCCATGCGTCAATTGAAGTTCGCAGGCGCCGTCTTTTCCAACCTCGCATGACAATACGTGCATTGTCATCTCCGACTTTGATCGTCGTCGCTGATCTGGTCGCGACCTCCTTTCTCTAGATCTGGCCTTGTTGTCTTGATTGGAGAACCTTGGATTTTTAGGACTTCTCTCTCCTGTTCATCTATGGCTTTTTGGGTTGGTATGTTGTCTTTGCAAATCCTTATATGACCTAAAGTAGTCTCATAAGGCATGGTTTGGAAAATTTAGCAACGTTGTTCAACAATATCGTATGACTCAAGTGCTGAGTGTGTCTACTTTATAGTATATGTTGATGACATCATTCTTATAGGCAGTGACAACCATAACATCTCCCAATTGAAACAACATTTTTGTAACCATTTTCAAACCAAAGATCTTGACAAAAGCGAATATTTCTTGGGTATTGAGGTGGCACAGTCCAATGATGGTATTGTTATATCTCAAAGAAAGTGTGCATTATATACTTTTGAGAAAACTGAGTTGATGAATCCAAAATCTGTTGACACACCCATGGATCGTAATACTAAACTTCTACCAAATCAAGGGGAGCCTATGTAAGATCTCAAACAATATAGATGACTAGTTGGAAAATTGGATTATCTTGCCGTTACTCATCATGACATTTCCATTGTAGTCAGTGTGGTAAGCCAGTTTCTTAATTCCCTATGTGAAGATCATTGGAATGCAATCATTTGTATATTAAAGTACATTAAAAGGTCTCCTGGAATGGTTGTTATATGGTTCCAATAACCATAAAAGAATTGATTGTTATTTAGATGCTGATTGGGCAATATCTCCTTTTGATAGAAGGTCTACATCCGGATAATGTGTCTCCATTTGTGATAACTTGATCTGTTGGAAAAATAAGAAACAAAGTGTTGTGGTAAGATCTAGTGCAGAACAAGAGTATAGGCTATGACCTTAGCACTTGTGAGTTTATTTGGATCAAACAATTGCTTAGAGAGTTACAATTTGGAGATGTCACTTATATGTGACAATGTGGCTGCTTTTCATATTAGTTTTAATCCTATCTTTCATGAAAGGACCAAACAATTTGAGATTGACTGTCATTTCATTCGAGATAAGATTGTATTTAGAGTTCGTTAACTCAAGTTATCCTTTTATAGATGTTTTCACTAAGTCTTTATTAGGACTGTGAATTGATTATATTTCTAACAATCTTGGTACATACGATTTAAATGCACCAGCTTGAGAGAGAGTGTTAAATATATTAGATTACTAGATATCTTAGATAAATATCTTATCTTTATCTTTTATTTTCATTTACTTTGTTATTATTTTTTATTTGTATTTTGGTTTATTTTATTGTTATGTGAGAGGGACCAAAATGATACTATTACTAGTTTCCGGATTTGAACTAGAAGATAGGTTGAGTTTTTATCATGTGCATGTATTTGTACACATTCAGTGCCACTTTCTGCTATATGATTCTGACAAATTTCTAGCTTTGGTTATAAAGGTACTAAATTGTAACTGTAAAGACAAAGTGCAACCAAGGGTGACAGTTTGGGTTTGTGGCATGATGTTGTATTCATTATTGGGTCAATCATGTTATTAGAATAAAATGAGTTTATGTAGTGTCAAATTCAGGTTTTCCTTTGTAATTACTTGCCTGCTTAAGTGGGTCCAACCCATATCTAGAATTAGCATCCTTATTACGGCATGTCTTATAAGAATGAATCCATTGGGAAGAAAGTGGGTTGAATCTTGTCTTTGATTTGGGTATGTGTGGAGAAGACTTGTGATTGATTCCAAGGAGCGTAAATCAGATGAAGGGGTATCCCTGTGACTCTGGTAAAGAGAGACTAAGAAAAACTTTAGGCAAGATCATTCAGAAGACTTCTGAGGTCATTGGTTTATCTATAAAAATGATTCAGAGTTAAACATTGTGTCATTTGATAGTTATATTTGTCTTTGACTGTGCCTGTGATATATTACATCCTCAACCCAAACCACGGGCTTATGTTCTCTACATTTAATTATTATAACAAGGCAAGATACTTTTCCAGGAATTCATTAGCTGTTCAAGTTGAAAGTATATTAGTTCAATTTATTTGCTTTCGTTGTCTGCTGAAGTTTGGAAATGGAACTGGTTTGACTTGTTTGCAAAGTAGTTGTTCAATTTTAGGCCTACTTTCCATTGCGTATCTTGTAGTCTTCATGCATAGATTATCGTCAATATCATATCCTAACTAGGTTGTGGATGTTATCTGCAGAAGCTACACCAAAAGCAATCATGCGGACCATGAATGTCAAGGGTCTGACTCTGTTTCATTTGAAGAGTCATCTTCAGGTCTCTTTAATTCTCTTAATCATACTCTGCCCAGTTTAATCTATGAGCCAAAAATGAAACCTTTCTTTCTGAATTGCAGAAATACAGGCTTGGTAAGCAATCTGGGAAAGATGTTGGTGAAGGATGCAAAGATGGTACGATTGTCATTCCCTTCTCTGGATCAATTATGTTCCCATCTTCTGAGTATGCTTGTCCAATGTGTTCTGTAGCTGTCTTTCTTTTTCCCCTTTCCACAGATAGGGTGTCCACCTGGACTTTTAATCTGTACAGAGTATGAATCAATGCCATAATCTTATGTCACCTACTTAGGTTGTATTGTTGATGCAGACCGATGAGGAACCTTTCCATGCAGAATTTCAATTTAGCGAGCAATTAGATTAATTTTAAAATTGGACAACCCAGTTAATTTATGCTTAACATATTAACTACTACTTGAATTTGAACATTGATTTTAATTTTTTTCACAGCAAACAACTTCCTAAACTGGAAAAATGTTTTGCAGGACTTCACTAATTAACTCTAAGCTTTTCTGTCATTGTCTTGGCTTCAAACTGACTTCTTTTATGGAAGGAATATCAGGTTCATATCTTTTAGAAAGCCCTGGCACTGAGAACACTTCTCCAAAGCTGCCAACTTCCGACACAAACGAGTAAGAAATTTCATTAATTAATAAATATGAATTTTTGTTCTGGCAAATGTCTCAATGGATTGGAATTACGGAATTGAAGGAGTGGTTAATTTTATGCCTAGGGGATATGAAATCAAGGAGGCATTGAGAGCACAGATGGAAGTGCAGAGTAAGTTACATTTGCAAGTGGAGGTAAATTTCATTTTCCTAGTGCCAAGTCATACTTGGAATACGGCTTCACAAACTTTTTGATACATTGTTAATTTAGTCGTATGGTATCATACGTTTGCTTATATTGAGTGTAATTGAAGCAAGTATGACACTGCAGGCAGAGAAGCATTTGCAGATTCGGCAGGATGCAGAGAGGAGATACATGGCCATGCTTGAAAGAGCTTGCAAGATGCTGGCTGATCAATTTATTGGTGCTACAGTTATAGACACTGACAGCCAAAAGTTTCAAGCAATTGGAAGCAAAACACCTAGAGGTACTTTGGTTGATCCTCTTGGATTTTACTCCTTGCCATCAGCTGAGGTGGCCGGGGTGAATGTTCCAGATGAAGAAATAGCACCTAGTCTCCCACCCCAAAGGGCTGATTGTTCAACTGAAAGTTGTTTAACCTCACATGAAAGTTCTGGAGGATTGACTTTAGAAGGATCTCCCGGTGGGGGAAAAAGAAGGATGCTAGGCATGGACTCCATGGCAGCTCCTTTGATCTGGAGTGAAGCTAAGATGAGAACTCAGGCCATCAATGTGGCCCAAGGTAGTCATCCTCAAGGAATAACTAGGTATGGCATGTAGGGATGGTTCATCCTCTCACCATCTTCCTTTGCCCTTCATTCGTTCCTTTTTCTTTACAGGTACATGAACTCATGTCTTGTAAGTTAGTAGTGAGACATAGGTGGAATCAATTTTACCCTTTTGTAAATTCAAACTTCTCTCTGCCTTTAAGCATTGCAAAAATCTACCTCTGACTATACAAAATTTGTGTGTTTCAATGACTTTTATGGATGAACTCTTCAAAGAACCCATGAATTCCCAAAACCCAGATTTAAATTGTCAACCATTGTTTTAAACCATGAACATTTGGGTCACTAGACACAAAGCAAACAAAATATTTTCCTCACCAATAATGTTTTAAAGTAGTGTTATTTGCCTCCTATGTGACTTTTTGTTGTATTCTATTATTTAATATGGCTTTTGCATTGAATAATATATCATATTGCACTCGTTAGGAGCATAGTCTTGGCATGTCAGTCAAATGAAATGAAAATTGCTGCAGAAATTGCATTTGCTGAACTTTCTGTATCATGGAAGTGGTAGGTGGAACATGACAAGTTTTCAAATTCCGTTGTTTCTTAAAAGAAACAAAAAAAAAAAAAACTTGAATATTTCATACACTCACAGTGCTGCAGATGCTAACTGATATGTTCAGCCTCTTTCTCAGGATATTGAATACATCGATGGACGGTCAAATAATGGAAAATTTATGAAGTAATAATTAAGTTGGATGAATAAATTTACTTAAGAACTTAAGATTTTTAAAGATAATTAAAATTTTGATGACTATAAAGAAAGACATTAATGGTATTATATGATTAGTACTATGAGAAGAGAATATAAAAATAATATGAAGAAAGAAATACAGATTTGTGAGACACGTGGAGGGTTATTATTGATTTGGGTTTGCATGATTAGGTATAATAACATCAAAGTTGATATCATCGATGAACACCACCTCTCTTTGACCGTCTAAGTGGAATTCCGTTTACAACAATGACATAATACAAGAATATTTATTGAGGAGTGAGAGTTCAATGTCTTGTTTGACACAGTTGTTTTCTTGAACTTTGGAGAATTTAATGTCATGTAATTGAAAATATTTATGATGCGTAATTTTTTAAAATATTGAAGTGATATAATAATAAAAATAATTTGATAGTTTATGTTAATAATAATAGAAGAAAGTAAAAGGGAATATTACGAGGAAGATTCCATCTTAGCAGATTACAATGGTTCTTGTTGCTGTCATGTTCACAACAAGCAGTATTAAGTATTGAATTATTTGAGTATTCTACCTCACCCACTTGGATCAAACCTTCTCACACCAACCAATCATCCCAATAAAACAAAACAAAAAACAAAGTTCCAAACACAAGAAAGAAACTCATAAAACTCACAAATCAAGCCTAGCCATCTTGTTCCTTTGTTTTCAATATCCATGTCTTACCAGGTATGTTTCTTCTTTTCTCTATTCTCTTTATCAACTTAACCAAATTAACACATCCTTTTCCTCCCTTTCTTTTTTCTTTTTTCGCTTCTTATCTCTCCTAATGTCTTTGCTTCAATTCATTCTCTTTAAATTTCTCTATATTTAACCATAAATAAAAGGTAATGCATTCACGTTAATATATATATATATATATATATATATATATATATATATATATATATATATATATATATATATATATATATATATATGTTCCAACAAGTTCATATAAGGATGTTTGTGCATGGTTGGTTGCAATGTACACATATGGCACAAGCTAGCAATAATGGAATAAGAAACTGTGAATTGATTTTGCCTTGTCGAATTTTGAAGACTTTATGTTGGACCTAAATTTTGTGTTTATTTCTCTAGCTAATTTTGGAGATTTTATGATGTAAAATTAGTGTTCATGAGGTTTAATTAGATAAAAAAAATTAAGTGTAGATTTAAGTTTCATAATAGATAAAAAAAATAGTTATAAAATTTTTATTTTTAAGATTTTGAATTGAAGATGGTATCTATATTTTATATAGATTTAACTTATATTTTATTTATTATTGAATTTTTTGGATAATTTTTCTTAAAAAATAAAAGTGTTTATAGAAAGAGAGTTAAAATATAGTTTTGAGATAAGTGCTATTTAGTAAGTAATTATTGGTACAAATAGGTGACATTTGAAATAATTGATAAAAGAATAAACATTGATGTAGGAAAAGAGAAGGAGAATAATCTAAAATGCTCTAACAAGTGATTATTAGTCTTATTATATTTGCATTGTTATTTTCCTAGTTTTAAATAATAATAAAAAGTTGCACTAATTAAGAAAATATTGAGTAGATTCATGATTGAAAAAATATATTAAAATTATAATGTGTGGATATTTATATTTAACTTTAATTACATTTTCAGTGAAGAACATTTTTATTTTTTTGGTGTTTCATAAAACCTTTACAAGTGCAATTAAAACACTAGTTTTACAGTTTGTTCCCTTTTTTATCTTTAAAATATTTATTAAAATTTCTTATTGTTTATCCTTTAACCATTATATTATTTATATCGTTTATAAATTTTTATCCCATTTAACATTATATTTCAAGATATTTTAGCTACTATATTAATTAATATAATAGAATTATGACATTGGCATAAGTATATGCTAACGTATTTTTTTTAACGATGTGATGTAAAATTAATAATAGAGTGGATAAATAAATAAAAGTTAAAATATCTATAAATATTAAATAGAATTAATTTAAAAACAATTAAAATGAAAAATTGTAAGCACTCAAAATATATCATAGCAGTATAATTAAATTTGATAAAAATATCTCATAATTATATTCATATAGATGATCTTATATTTAACTAGTTTTTCAACTGATTATTTTATCAAACACTAATAACTCAACAAATCAACTCATACATGTTACTTTTAATTGTGATTGAAATTTAAAAACACTAATAACATGAAATAAATTATATACAAGAAGTTAAATAAATAAATTTTAAATATAGAGAATAAAAGATAAAGTTTAGTTGATTAGAGTGATCAAATAGGTAATACTCATAAATAAATAAATAAAATATATTAGAAGCCTCTTAAAAACAGCAGTTTCCCATTGGTTTAAATAAAAAAGAAAGAAAAGAGGGAAAAAAAAATCTCAGTTATATTTCCTAATATAAGATTAGTAGACCAATCATACATGAGTAAAATAAAATTTGATTATAAATTAACTAAATTAAAATTATTTTTTGAAAAAAATCCAAAATGTTTCTAATTTATCAAGTGACCAGTAATAGCAGTGAGAATGGCATAAAGTCAAAGGTAGACAAAAACCAGAAAATGAATAGACTAATTGAAGAACGAAGGAATTTTGGCAGGTTCAACGGTCAAAAGTGTAATTTAATTTTATTAATTTTCAAAATACGAAATTATTTTAGAAAAATAAAAAATAACAAAAATCACCACTGAAAATAAATATTGGGTTCGTTAAACTAATCTCTAAATTAAAAGTACCAAATTCTAATTTAATTGAAAATTTGTATGTTTCAAAAGTTTATATAATATTTCTTTTATGCCATCAAAGGATCACTTTTATTTATTAATAAATATTGATATTAAGAAATGAACTTTTAGAATCTATTTATCTTGAATCGTGTTTTTATGAAACATATATCTTATACATATAAACCAAGAATTTGAGTTTAATTGTTAAATATTATTAAATAAAGTTTAATAGACGGCAGTATAAATGATTTCATATTATCAATTAATAAAAAAATGTTTTTAATATAAACTTTAAAATAATTACTATAAAAGGTTTTAACATGACCATATATTTATCATTAAGTGGTAATAGGATAATGTAAAAAGTGGGTTTTGAATGATTTTAAAATGATTACTTGAAAGTTAATAACTCTTAATTAGTTGATTAGAATTTTAGAGTTTGAAAACTCTATCGTAATTAAACTATTTCTATCAATAGTATTGCGTAAAGTGAGAAAGAAAACGCGTGGCATTAATCTTAGTTTTTGTTTTATTTTCCTTTTTTTTCATTCTTTTAATTAATAATTATAATAAGAAGATTAATAATTTACTATAGCAATCCTCTAAAAAACGATTAATTTCATTGGAGGGCATCACTGTGTCTGAAGAGAGAGAAACGAAGAGAGAGAGAGAAAAACACAGAGCACAGCACTCCTCAGCTCCGAAATTGGAGTGGGGAGAAAATTTGTATGCGTTGGATTTTGTAGATCTGAGTATGTATTTCTCTTCCCCCTTTTATTCCTTCTATCGATTTCAGTTTTCACTCAAGCTTTGTATTCTATCCGTCTCTCTCTTTCTCTCTGCATCTGTCACTGAGGATTGTGCTTCTGTGGTTTCTTTCATTTGTATTTTTTGTTTTTATCATTTTTGGTGACCCTTTAGGTTATTTTGGTTTGTGCTTCATCTTAATGGTGCAACTGTCCATAACTTGGCTTCAAGTTCGCGTTTTACATTTTTTTACTTTGATTTTTCTATTGCCCCACTTTTGAAGTTTTGGGCTTGGTGCCGGGAAGTAGAACATTTCAAAGAGGTGGTCTGGAAGGTGTAAAATTTGCAGTTTTTTCATTTGAGAGTTGTGGGGTTCTTCTTCATGTGGGGCCAGAACCCCAGTTACTTGGAGTAGGTTTGTGTTTTTTAATGTTGGTTGGTTGGTTTGTTACAATTGTTTCAGCTATGGTGAGAATCCTGGGGTTGTTCTATTCCATGTGTAATGTTTCTAATCATCGATTTTGTTGGTGCTAATTGATATTCAAAGGTGTTAGCATGATGAAAATAAGTCAACTTTTTTAGCTCTGGGTCCCAATTTGCTGATGTTATTAGGTTGCATCTGATTAATGAGTTCTTTTGCAAGCAGCAGTTATGATAGTGATTTTTTAGCGCTATACAAATAAGAATGATGTCTCTTTCAATTTCCTAGTATGTGCAAAAGTCAGCCTTGTTGGATGGGGTGCTAGGCTTTTCATCTCGAGCATTCTGGGTGGGTTTAACCTATGTTAGGGAAAGAAGGATCACCTTAAATTTTGATGGTTTATTTTTTTCTGATGTGCTCTTCGTTTCAAGCAGTATAGATATTTATTCTGCAAAACTGCGGCTGATGATTTAGTTTTATTAGAATTAGATTATATTTGAAGGATACAGTTTATAAATTTACAAAGGCTAAAACTCATAAGTTCATTCGATTTGTGTTTCTATGGAGTGCTTTCATCAAGTACAAGCACTACAGAATTTTACCTAGTTATCAGATGACTTTAGGCTAAGAATCACTTGTCTTTACGTGTTGTAGACAAGGAAACAGTGTGCCTTTCCATGAGGCTCGAGTTTTTTCCTGGGAACTCACCTGAAGAAAGAAATCGAGAGGCTTTAGGTAAAGAAGACTTTTGCAATAAAATGAATGAAAATTCTATTCAACTTTGATGTAATGGTCCATTGGATGTCAGGGATTATTTTTAAAGTTTGTGTTCAGAGTTTTAAAAGATCCATTGTGTAAATTTTGTTAATGACAATCGGAAAAGTTGATTGAGGGAGACTTACGAAATGTGAGTTCACGATAGAACCAAATCATGAATTGAATTGATGCACATTAGGAATTGGGACAGAACATGCTAGTTTTGTAATACTTTAAGGAATGTATACACTATGAACTAAGAAAATTTAAAAGGTTGCTCTTTTCTTGTGGAATCAGTAGATTTATGTGTCTGCCCGCCTGCATGTCTGATTCTTCCATCTGTTTTTTACAAACCTCTTCCAATATGCTGTCAAGCTGACGGTGATTGAATTAATTTCCATATTACATTATATTCACTTTTATTTGTTTGCTGTCAGATAAATGACAAATGTATCATCCAAAGAATGTTCCTAGTGCAAGTTTAGTTGGAGGTAGTTCATTAGTTCATGGTCAGCACATAGATTGTGGTGGCAGCGCAATGGATCCAGGCAATGGAGGAAATAGTCATAGCAACAACTCTAATCTTACCTCAAAACAACGACTACGGTGGACACATGAATTACATGAGCGCTTCGTTGATGCTGTGGCTCAACTTGGTGGGCCAGATCGTGAGTATTTCTTCCTCTATTTTTGCTTAAGTGGGATCTGAAAGTTGTTTTTTTCTGCTATCTCAAACTTAAAACGCAACTTTAGTCCGTAAAATGAGAAGGCTAGGTTGTGTAGCGGATAATAAAATAAATGCATCTACTTCTCGTCAATTTTATATCTTTATACTTATGCTGGTTAGATATCCCACTGTTAGCTAAGGAGTATTTCGAGCTTATAAAAATGTTATAAATTTAACTGTTCTTTTTTCTAGGTGCCACACCCAAAGGTGTCCTTAGAGTTATGGGTGTACAAGGATTGACCATTTACCATGTCAAAAGCCATTTACAAGTAATGTGCACTTAAAGGGCCTTTAAACTTGATGTCCATTATTCTATGTAAATATTGGTTTTTCATTTTCTTCCCTGTTTCTTACAGAAGTACCGACTAGCAAAATATTTACCGGATTCCTCATCTGATGGTATGTCTATCTGACTTCTGTAATTTAAACTATTTGTGTAAATCACGTTGAAGGCTTTTTTTCTTTGTTACTTCTAGTCAATTAAGCATTCATTTTACTCTGGTTTCTCCTTTAGATTTGATTGGTATTATAACTTCTAAATTTGTTGATAGAAGGGAAAAAGGCTGACAAGAAAGAAACTGGGGATGTGCTTTCCAATCTCGATGGTTCATCGTGAGTATTGCTGCTTCTTATTCCCCCCTCACGTTTGAGATTTTATACTTCTACGAGTTGGTGGTGGTGTATAATTAAAAAAGAAAATTATTTGGGTCACTAGAGCACGTTTTGCTAGGCTTTAACCGTGACCAATGCTTTCACATCCCGATGAAATTTGCTAGTGTTAACAAACACAAAGTTTATCTGTTTTTCTGTATTCAATGCCTTATAAATATTAATGTATAATGTAACTCTTTAACCAACAACTCTTGATTGTTCGATGATTGGTGGTATAATAAGGGATTAATAATTTACTTGTGGGCTTATCTGTCTGCAGTGGGATGCAGATTACTGAAGCACTAAAGCTTCAAATGGAGGTGCAGAAGCGACTACATGAACAATTGGAGGTATATTTTCCTATTTTGGCTGATCTGATGACTTCACAGTATCAACTGATTGTATTTTATGATTTCTATTTCACGTTATCATGTGAGAGGTATTGATGGTAGTGATTTCTCTATGGATTTATGCCAGTTACACAAATTAGTTATATGATAACTTAGTTCTTGGTTGTACCATTCAAACTGTATGTATGTTTCATGATGAAACAACGAGACATATGTGGTTCAAGCTGTACTGCCCTATATGAAAATGGAGTTTAAAAATTGTGTTTTTGTTCTAAAATTTAACTTTATGATTTTTTGAACAAAGTGAAGACAGAATAAACAGACTGATTAATTATTTGTATAGTAATTTTGTATTTTAATGTGAAACAGGTACAGAGACAGCTACAATTACGGATAGAAGCCCAGGGTAAATACCTGAAAAAGATAATCGAAGAACAACAGCGGCTCAGTGGGGTTCTTTCAGAGGCACCTGACACTGGGGTTGTGGCTGTGGTTCCGGGGGACGTGTGCCAAGAACCGGATAATAAGACCGACCCGTCTACCCCCGACCCGGAAAAGGCTGCCAAAGACCGTGTCCCAGTAAAGAGTCTTTCAATGGAATCTTTTTCATCACACCATGAACCATTGACTCCAGATTCTGGTTGCCATGTTGGTTCCCCTGCTGACAGCCCTAAAGGGGAGAGATCAACCAAGAAGCAACGGCTAAACATGGACGGATCGTATTCAAAGTCAGACATGGTTCTTCCACTTCAGATACTGGAGTCAAGCATGTCACAATACCAACATCCTAGCACTGTTTTTCTTGGCCAAGAGCAATTTGATCCTTCATTGGGTATGTCTACCAGAAGTGGTGAGGAATTGGATAAGGTTGGTGGCAGTAATCTGTGATTTGGTGTAATGTGTAGGTTGTGTTCTAGGACTCATTCTATCTTCTTTCTAAGCTTAGTTTCTGTTTTATATGTATTTCTTAATAGACGAGAGGATCTGATCATCATAGATTTCCAAGGTTCTTAGTTTTCAGTTCAAATGTTCAGTACTTGACTAAGCATCCAGCCTTCAATTATTTTAGAGAACTAATTTGAATTGGGTTAATAGAAAAAATCTTATCATCTGCTTCATAAAAACCATGGTAATTTATAAGAAGATTATGGTGGGGTGATTGATTGTGCTAATCACTGTATTAAGCTGTGTTTAAGTATGTTAATTGTGCACTGTAATTCTTGCAGATGTACTATTTCAAGAGAAAATATTAATAAGACTATAAGGTAATAACACAGCATTCTTCTAAACATTATGGTAATAAGACGTATGGGTGATAATTGATGCTGTACACACTCCAAAATACTTACATTTTTATCTTATCATGTGATTCACCTTAATTTTCATATTATACATTTTTATATTAAACTTCCATTTAAAATTTAAATTCTTATAAGATCAAAGCTTTAAAATATACTTTTTAATTTGATTAGTGGTTTATGAAATTTAGTTAATCATTTAAGCATTCAAAAATTAGTTTAATGATTATATGATCAAATATATGTAGTTTTGTTATTTATACACACGATATACAGCTATAAAATCTACTATAACATTTTCAAACTTGAGTTTACAGAACAAAATATGGTTATTTCATAAGTTCACTAAATAAGTAGTATCATATCATTCGACCTTATATATTCATTTTATTAAATGAATCAAATAAATGAAAATGTAAAATATTTACTCAAACTTCACAATAAACTTTTAAGGTAAGACTCAACACATCTTAACATTATAAGTATTAAATTTAAAATATTGAAATTGATATAAAGATAAAAAAACAAAAAGTTAAGATAAACGATAAACCACGTGAAAGGAATGTAAAAATAAAAAATAAAAAAAAAAGAAATAAAAATATGACTTACAATTTATGTTGATGTGTAATATTTAATTAAAAACTTGAAAAAATATTCAGAATGAAAATAAATAAGAGTAAGTAATTAAGTTCAATGACTAAATTTAAAAGGACATGCATTGTCATAATTCTTAAAGAACTATATCTACATGTACAACTTCATGATTATGACCACAGAATTATCATAAATTTGTGTAAATTTTAAGTTTTCTTAGAAAGATTGTTTGAATATCACTTTTAAACAAACTACTTGTTTACTTTAAACAGTATTTAATTTTAAACATTTTAATGAAAATTAATATATTTTTTTTACATGTTAAATAATTAAGTAATTTTAAATTAACATTTTTAAACTCTAATGGAGAAGATTTGTGCTAAGCACTCTAAGCGCTATATGGGCTGTTCTTATTGTCCTAACCCAATAGGTTGAGTAGACACAAATTAACATAACAATTATAATAATATTTTCTAACGTTTTTAAAAATATTTTATATTATTTGTTGGAATTTATCAGGAATCGACATGTAGTATAGATTTTTATTTTTATTTTAATTCAGTAATTTTACTCAGAATTTTGACTACTAGTAAACATCATTATCATATTTGAGAATATGTTGCTAAAATTTCCTAGTGGTCAACTTGATAAACAAAGGCATCTTTCTCTTTCTTTTTCTTCTTCTTCTTTGCAGATCCTTCTGCTTCCAGATCCTCTTATTTTACCATGGAAGGAATGAAAAGATGAATGAGTAGCCATTGGAAAACTGGAAGAAATTGAAGAGACGAAGCAGCAGTGTTTGTCTGCATAGGAGGAAGATTAAGAAGCACAAAGGGAAGGTTTATTTTCAAACCTTGGCAGGCATTGACCTGGATAAGAGGGTTAAACACCAACTAGTAAAAAAGATGAAACTTTAACACTTAGCAGACATCTTTTACGACCGAAACAGAAGAATTAGTTTGTCCAAAAATTGAAAACTATAAAAACTTAAATTTTACAAAAAATCTTTCAGAAATCTACCTGTCACTGTTTATATCTTTCAATGACAAAAATGGGTGTTCAGCCAATAAGAAATATTGAATGGAATCTAATTAAGAGACATATATGTAAATAGAAGAAAAACTTAAAGATTTAAATGACACAAACGGAATCCGGAAGACCAAATTCATGCTATGATAAAAATATAGTTTAGGCAGAATTGATATTCCTGCAACATCACATAAAAAGCACATTAAGCCCCCAATGTAGATACTGCTACACTAAACAATAAGGTGAGAATGACAAACAAGTAAAATTCCTGCAAAAGTAAACAAGTAGTGAAAGATGAGCCAGAAAGAGAAGCCAACATTTCGCACAAAAATACATGTTGAATCATTTCCCTAATGAGAATTGAGTCAATCAACTAGTTAACCTACAAACAAGTTGAGTTTCATGAAGTGCCTAAATATAGCAGTGTCTTACATTGATCTTATGAAAACATGTAGTTAGCTAAATATGTAACACATAGTAGTCAAGACATGTCATGAGGGCTTTGGTCTCCGATTGGCAGATCCCTTCAGAATGCAAAGTCGTAGCTTTCGACTGAGGGACTCCCACTTCTGAAATCTGTCAGACTTGTGCTTCTTTGTGGATCTTTCAGCTTTCTTCTTCTTTTTCTGGCCCTTTTCCTCTTCTTTAGGGTCTGCAGATATTTCTCTCAGGCTTCCAAGGGGTGTTGCAAATACCTTCAAGAGTGTTTCAATATTATTAGACACATGAAGCACATTACAACCATCCCAAATAGTCTACTACAAAACCCTGCTTCGATAAAGTTTTTCACAAAGTGAAAATGCAAATTGATATTGTCTTACAAGTTAAAATCAACTTATGTACCTCAACTTTTAGAGCAGTAAGATAATGGAACTTCATAGAAGGTAAGACATTAAGTTGATTTTAGAATGAAAGAAGTTCAATTTTCTTTATATTCTTATTTTGTTTTCCCATAACTTTTTTTTTATACTGCTTCCTGTATGTCTATGCAAAAGTTTATTCAACCACGGCTTGAGCAGACAAGTTACTATCACCTAAGTTTCTCACATCACTTCTAAATAATATATATCCTCAACTAATAATTAGATCAAATATTATGTGCATTTGCATTCGTGTATGTGTATCGGAGACAGACCTCAGAACCATTATCATCATCCCTGTAATCTGGACAAGATTCTTCATCGCTGAATACTATAGAAGAACATCTGCCCAAGCTTTCTCGAGTTGAGCTGGTGTATGAGTAATAATCTTCAGTCAAGTCATTTGGCTCATCCTGTTCAATCATTAAGAGTCCATTTCAGAACAAAATAAAAATGAGTCAAGATCTACAAAGGCATTTTGAGACCACTAATGCAATGGACAGAAAATGATTATAACCAAAAAAAAGTAAACAAATCCGCTTTAGATGGAAATAGTGGATCTAGATGTAAAAAATCCCTGAATAATTTCTTAATTCAGAGAGGGTCCTTGACAAAATCACCTTCATATCTGCAGGTTCATAATTTCCACGCATTAGTTGCTCTCTGATCATGGAGTCCTGCATTGAAAGCAATTAATGAATTAACAGCACAAAGATTTTTACTCAAAATTACAGAGACAAATGGAAGGAACTATCGTACAGGAGCAACTTTTGGAGTATGCTCTCTAGGAGCGGAAGATGAACTTGCAGCATCAATAGTTGCAGACTGTAAACTAGAGATTATCCCAAATAATAAGCTCTGAATGAAAGCAAGAGAAAATTAGTTTTTCGTTATTCAAATAAAACATATAACAAAACGGAATTGAGTGAGCATATATATCTACACAATAACATTTCCTTCTAATATTTTCAAAAGTTGAATTGGGAGTTGACACCTCAAATTTTACAGGCTGCAGGCACTTACTACAGAAGTTTGCTGATGTATCATTGTTTGAGTTCACAAATTACATTCTTGGCACAAAGTATAATTTCATGTACATTTCTTGTAGACTCTATTTCTATCAAGTGCTAATTACCTCATTCACAGCAGAACCGATCTTCAAATCCCCTACATCAAGATATCCGTAAAGCTTGCGAGATTTGGGAATGTGAGGAGGGCGGAGGACATTGTAGAAGAAAAGGGAAATTGAGTCAAAAAAGAACTGTGGTCTAGAGGAGTTGTGATCACCATCAAATTTTATGATATTTTTGTCTCCCTACAAATTTAGAGACCAACTTATATATATTGTTTGTAGAAAAGAGTGAAAAATAGTATATTTCTTTTAAAAGCATTAGCCTGATGGCTTGAAGGAATACCGCATATAATTCAGAGATGAGATCAGAATGGTGAGGCTGAACGAATTGGTCATCATTACCATGTCCAAATAAAACAGGAATGAATGTCTTCGGTGCAACCTGTAAGCTTTTAAAGCATTAAGATAGTCATGAAAGGAAGTGACTAAACTATCTGTTTAGCCAAAAAAAGGAATACTATCATTATACTATAATTATGTGTCAAATAGTTCGTGTTCAACATAATTTACAATAAAAATTCGTTGGAGAATAAAAAAAGTTGCGAGTTCTCCCTAATAATTGAGTGAATCCAAACATGTAAGATTTCAAGGTGAAAGTAGGATTGGGATCCTATCCTGTTTCTTGTTAAAAGAAGATGTTCTGTTTGATAAATCGTAACCATTTATTGAGGTTGGCATAAAGCCAACTAACCCACTAAATCAGGCCTCCATGTATCCCATTCTTCTTTCACAGTTTTAGTTGATTTTTATTTCAATGGTAGTAAGTAGTAAAACACAATAAATGGTTAAAATTTATTATAACAATGTCTCTCTTGTTAACAATAAATAGAAAAGGAGGATTCAGAGGTGAAAACATACATGATGAATTAAGTTTACATTAATAATTCTACAATTTCTAAAGTGGACCAGGTCAAGAAAAAATTGCATAATGAATCCATACCAGCAAACAGTTCAGGTCCATGATATCAAACTTTGCCTTCTTCTCAATAACCCGCCGCATGTATTGTACAGCCATTTTAACCTAATTGTGGAAAAAATTAGCAAAAATCTTAGACTTAATCAAAATTAGAAATGCTCAGAATATTACATTCCAGAAGACAATTCAAGTTTATAGCCCATTTATTTAAGTGTGAATAGAATTAATGGACCAAAAGCAAACTACATGGGATTGTGCATTTACTTGTATTTGTAGCTGTTATTCTATTATCTTCATTAGGATAATATGCTGAAATGAATATATGGCAGTTTAGCAGATATAGTGGGCTGAAAGTCAGATTGACAGCATGTAGTAAAATAGTATTTATATGAGAATCATTCAGCAGAAGAAGGCAAATATGTAGCATGGATACTGACGTGGACACTGGACACGGACAATGTGAGACATGTAGTCTCCAAAATGAAAGACAGAGGGACATGGATATCTATATTAATTATTTGATCAACTAATCAGTAACTAACAGATCAATACCCTATATGTAACTAACTCCCTCTTTCTCCTAGTCCAAACAACACTGCCCCTTCTAAAGATCAACCTTATGCTCAAGGTTGAAATTGATAAAGGTACTGTTCATTTGTTGTGAATTGAGCACTTGCTCTGTGTGAAACAGAAGCCCTTGGGAGGGAGAATTTTCTCCTATTCATTGTTATTTTCATCCTATTTAATAAAAACCTTCTTTCCTTTCTTCTTTCAATTCTTTGTTCTTGACAAACGTAAATGACAAATTGTTCTTAAATTAAATAGAAGATTACAATTACAGCCTCAAATTTCTTCCCAAAGAAACACAACTAAACAACAATTGAGATGATTTGTCGCAATGCAATAGTCAAATCTTTTACAACCAGAAAAAAATTATATCAATGATACACACATGTGGCAGATACCATGAACTACTACAATCCATAGGTTCGTATCATATCGTTCCAAAAGGTAACCAAACGAAGATCCTCTTTTTCTATTTTAATTCCAAGGAGAAGATAGAATCTAAAGTACTACATATGCACACAATAAGGAAGGAAGGAGAGAGAATGTGTACAGTGAACTTTGGAAGTCGAATTTTATAGACATCAGCGAGCTCCAGCATCAGACCATACAGGTTTGAAAAGGCACTATCCAACACCATCCCAGCAATAGAAGGGTCTTCAGCTCCATAAAGAAGGCTACACCACACCAAAGCATAGTGAGAAGTAGATTATAATAGAGATTCTCATATATGAGGCTTATAATTACACAAACTTTAAAAACCTAGTATTTAGTTCTAAAGTTTAGACTTTCTTGAAAGGCCTCTTTTTGATTTATGTTCAATTACCATGTAATAGAACATAGAAAGAAATTACTACTGCATAAAAAATCAAAGAAGCTGATTGGAAGTAGTAATACCTAGTAACAGCACCCATTGATCGTCCCCAAAGACCGATACGAGATACTTGCTTGTTGCTTCTTAAATATGACACCACTATCTTGAGATCGTCTTTCTGTCACGGAAAAACATTAAACTCAGAAAACATTACAGGAAAATTACACAGATAAGCATACACCTGATGCAAGTGTATACATGTGTTGCATTGTTAATTTCATGAAAGATAAAATTTAAAGACACTCAAGAGAAAACTTAGTCAGATGAATAAACATATAATTTTGGAAACTAATTAAATAAATAAATACGTAGGTAAACTTACTTCATGCCAACCAAGGCTAACATGGTCTCCATCAGATAAGCCTGACCCCGAGAAGTCAAGAGTAAAAACAGTAATATTTGATGGAAGAAGAATTACAGCAGCTTCATTGGCATCAGCCCTACATCCACTGTATCATTATACATGTACATACATATAAAATAGAGAAGAATTGAGTGAGCGTGTCATTCTGAAAAAAAAAATGTTAACAAATTGTCTTCATGGTTATTGCAGTGATAGCAGTATTCCTAAAAGTTGACTAACCTATTTCCATGGCAATATACAACACAAGGAAGAGAAATATCTTCAGGCAAAGATGAAGGTAGATAATGGCTACACTTCAAGGTATAACCTCTGGAATTCTTGAGCTGCAGGGTTTATAAGAAAAAAAGGAAGATAATCTTTCTAGTTATAAAAAATGTGCAGTAAATTGTAATCATAAAATAACTCCTAAAAGTGGACAATAGTAGTTGAATCTAAAAAAAACTGTCCATACTTGCCTCCAAATCCTGCCGTTGGTATGTTCTTCCTGCAAGGGTGAATTCCTTTTCCCATAGGTATCGATCTGGATCATATTCAGCCCTGTATATTTGACAAATCAGATACACCGATCTGTAATTCAATTTACTACATAAAAGATAACCACGAGTAGAGCATTGGATGCAGGGGCACTTAGGTAGTTGAACACAAGAAAAAAATTCAGAAACAGCAGCGATTTAATTATGCAGTGAAAGTTGTCTCAATAGCTTTGCCTAAAATGATTGGGGTATTCAGTTGAAAAGTACAGTGCAGATTGAGTTTCAATAAAATAAAAAGATGAATCTACCAGCTTGAAAACACAAGTCCTTGCTGACAACACAGGCTACGAATTAGTCAAACTTGCAATGCAAATATATTAATGATAAACCAAATACAAACAGAAAAAATGTAATACCTTGGGGGCCGAATAATGAAATTGATGAATTGCTCAATCATCTTACTTCAACATGTACCTCAGAGAAGCTCCACTTCATAAGATTACAACTAGGATGGAGCCTCTGAGAAGCTCAAAGTCAATTCACCCCCATCTTTCGAAACAGATGAAACTCCGGTAGTTTGCTCCTTAATCTCAAATCATCCAAGCCTGAATTTGAATTACAGACGTTACTCAAGGAACACCATTTCCTATAAGAAACATATACACCAAACCTTCCTAACAAAATGTCATTTTTAATAAAAACGCAACTGGTTACATGCGGAAAAACAAATAAAATGAAAGCGTTTCCATAATCAAACGCCATAATTTTTTCACAAAAGCTGCTTCTAGGAAAAATAAAAACAAAGAAAAGGAACAGAAAGCCCGAAATTTCTACCCTTTTGAACCTCACTTTTTTCCACCATCATGGCATCAACTTTATCCACGTTATAAAATTCCAAAGCACGAGTAAAAGTATACACGTGAGTCCCACGAAACAGTCCCAAACGTTTCAACAAAAATGGCAAAAGCTGATGAAACAACTAACGAGCCATGAATGCAGGCAGAGAGATGAAACACAGGGACAAAATTCTGTCAGATCCCACATTCACCATGTTCATGAATATCAGTGCAATGCACCCCTAATCTGATTTTAACAACATGGGAAAGCAAAGCCCGGGTAAATGGAACGATAAAAAGAAAAAGAAAACAACTTTACCAGAAAGAAGAAGAGGGTGTGAAGCATCAACAGAAGCAAATGCCAATCGGAAAGAGTAAGCAAAAATGACAAGAAATGAAATTTTTGTTGCTGTTTTTTGGTTTGTCCTTCGGATTTTACTGAGTAGGAGAAATCATGGGAGGTGGGAAATGAAGGAGAAGATAAAAAACAGACAGAACATCTGAAGCAACCAGCTGGAATTTCCTTAAATTTCCAAATTTTCTCTCTTTATTATTCTTTCATTCATTCATGCTCTGCTTGTCTGTCTCATAATTAAACATCAATTAATGAAGTCTTTACAAATTTAGCTGTTATGTAGTAGCTGTGTTCAATCAAAATATTAACAAATAAAGTTCCTACACTTTATAGCATCATTTAATTACGTGAAGAGCATATTCAATTAAAATATTAAATGGTATTAAATGGCACTTATTGTCTTCATAAAAAACATAAATGTTATTAATTTCATGTAAAAATTACTCCTTTGTTTTATGTTCTCCAAGTTTGGTATTTTCTGCAAAAAATAATTTGTATCAATTCTGAAAAGAAATAATTATCTTTTGTATATTTCTTTATAATTTGAATAACACTTATTTTGTTTTCTGTATTATACCTTTATTCTGTATTATTATTTTAAAACAATTTTTTGGATTAAATGAAGAATAAAATAAAAAATGATTTATAAAGAAAAATTTACAATTATTAATATATTAAAAATTTATTTATTTTTAATTCATCTGAAATCTCTTAATAACACAATTGATACGTATATAAATTATTTTAAAACTATTATAAAAACCGAAGAGATATAAAAAAATAATATCATTGAAATTTTAAGGAGACATATAAGAAAAAAAAATATTATTTCGTAGAATTAAGAGATTAAAAAATAGAGAAAATATAATGTAAGTTTTGGCCTTTGATAAGTTACAAAAATAAAGCTTAAACAACTCATTAGGGAGTAATAAGATTTATTTAACAATGTATTTTCTTAAGAATAAAGTAGAATTACTCTTTTAAGTATCTAGAAAGGTTCATAGGAGAAGACGTGGTTAAATAACCAATCAATTAATATTTATATTTAGTTTGAGTTAAAATAAAGACTAAACATACAAATACTGATAAATTAAAAATTAAATATACACATTTTTATATTTTGTTTTAAAAAGTTAGTGTATATCTTACAACTTAGCTAAAGTAAAATAGCTTAACTTCCAATCATCTCAAATGAAAATTTTAAATTAAATTTCAAATTTTTTTAAAATATCAATAGCTTAACTTTTAATTAAATTGGTTATTCAATGCCATTTAATAATATTTAATAACTTTATAAGAAAAAACTAAATATCATTAATACTTAGTTTGAATTTATATTTATTTATTTTATATTTAATTTTTATTTTTGATTAGTTTGTTATTATTTTTTATTTGTATTTTGAATTTAGTTTATATTTTTTCTATTATAAATAAAGGATTATATATATATATATATATATATATATATAAAAGAATTAAAACATAGACTTAGTTTCTTTTTATGAAAATTGTATATATAGTGTTACAATTTAAACTGGTTATTATAAACAGTAAATATAATATATTAAAATAGTTTTATTTACTAAAATATGAATTAGAAGATAATTTACATATTGAATTTTTTATTATAAATTTTAATTATATAAAAATAAAAAGTCACCATTTACATAATATATAGGCTAAAATTTAAATATTTTTAAAAGGTTCAAAGGTGCACACTTTTCTGAATTCTACATTGAGACAACAATCTTTATTGTTTTATTTCTCATTACAAATCTAAATGATGATATTGCCTTTGTCCATTGATTTGTCACTTCTTTGAATATTTCTTGTCTCAAATTATCTGTTATTTAAGAAAATATAAATATAAATTAAAAAAAATTCAATAATATGTTGGAAAATAATACACACTTGTATTTGTAGGATGTAATAATAGTTAAAATGTTTAAAATAAAGAAAAATAAAATAAAATGTAGCAATTAAAAAGAAACACTGAGTGTCGTTTTGTTTGATGCAGAAGAACTAAAGATCGAAAGGTCTATACAAAAAAGAACATGGAAAAGGAATATTGTTGATTATTGGAACTTTAGGAAAAGTGATTTGGCTGTCTGATTCTCTTTTCTGGGAATGCAGTGTAAGGTAAGATCCAAATTTTGTAACTTATCATATGTGGTAGATGAAATTTTCACCAGATTATTATATTTATGTTTTATAATTAAATGTTTTTTTTTATAGATTTTACTTTCTTTCAAGAAATTATTTATACCAACGTTTCAAAACAGTTTATTTAAATAAAATTTATTATTTTATCTTTTAAAATAATAATAAAGATCACCCAATCCTCTTTATAATTATATATATTATATATTATATAATTCTTAGGTTATTGTTTTATGACAAAATGGTATTGATTTTAGAGTTAAATATAATTTTAGTCTCTTAATTTTTAGTGAAATTAAAAATAATTTATTTTCAAAACTTTAGTCTAATTTAGTCTATTAACTTTAGAAATATATAAATTTAATATTTTAACTAAATTTTATCAGGCTTATTTGATGGGTTTCAGTCTAATAAAATTTAGTTAAAATAACTAAATCTACACAATTTCTAGTTTTCACTTAAAGTTAAGGGATAAAAACATATTTAATCATTGATTTTAAAATATAATGAAGAATAAAATTTTAAAAAAGTATTTTGTGAAATTTAATTTATATAAAAAAGACTAAACTAAATATAAATTTATAATAAATGAAAATATATAGTTACCTAATATTGAGATTTGATTCAACAATTAGTCAAGGCCTATTTAATCATTTTATAAATTTAGCTAGTTTGACAAACATTTTTAGATTTTAGTTAGTTTTTCAGCTATTTAGCTGTCTTGCTGACTAATTATACCAAAAACAGTCTACGTATTGAGTTCGGCTCTATTTTTTTCTAGTAATGTTTTGGTCTCTTTGTTTATTTTAAGAATAATTCGATCGATTTTAAGCTTTTCAAGAAAATACAAACTGGCAAAGCCAAATGTGGAGGATATGGGTGAGAAGTGATACAAAGATGGCATGGTTATCCAATTATGCTCTTTTCAGTCGAATTATTCAGTACAATTTAATGGTATCGTTCGCTTTTTCCTTTTCTCAAAGAGGGTCCTCTTGGAATTTTCATCTGTTTGAAGCATAAACCAATGCCATAATCATACATTACTAACTGGTTACTTATTAGTTGATGCAGATTGTTGAGGAAGCATCTGAGCAAAATGACTACTGGGGAATCTTTATGAACATATTTGACATATTAAACAAGGTAATTACTGTTTGGTTTTGAACTTTGATTAATCATTCCTTTAGAGGGAATCTTACCTATGTGGATGGATATGACTCAGCTAGCAATTTCGTTCAAGGAATGATACATAGCAGAGTGTATTTGCAGAAGTTCTTAATAATGCCTTATAAAAATTGAGGTAAAGTTGACCACACAAGTTTCTTAAGCAATGAAATTGATAAAATATATCGTTCTTCAATTTAAATCTGCAGAAGTTGATATGATATATCGTTCTTCAATTTAAATCTGGGCCGGGTCTTCTTGTCGTTTTGGTTGCTAATAATCATTAACCAATAGCATTTTGGTATTTCAAAATAGATTTTCAGTCTTTATTATCAAAATGTAAGAGAAGAACGGGGGTAAAATGGGAGAAAAGTAACAAGTAATGCTTTTTCTTTTCACAGCATATGATTTACAGAAGCATTATTTTTTTTTTCTTTGGAAACCTATTGTTGAGTATGAATCAACAACCACCGAGCAGCATAAGTTCACTTCAATGAACAAATGACCCATACCAAGAAGCATATATGAACCATTGAGATCCTGCACATTATCCTCAGCCATGTATCATCTTGAATCACCATGTAAACAATTCACAGCTGCTAAATTAAACAGATCTAACTGAAGCTTTTGGCATCATATCCTCCAGTATATACTTTCCGAAGTCATCAGCACTGTAACCTTTACCTAACTGAGGCCTTTACCTAACTTAGGTTTGCTTGAATAAGTATTGACGCTTCCAACCTCTTGCATATCTATTTGTAAGTTTACCCAGCAAGGAAAGTCACAGCAAGCTAGCTACTTGGCTTTACTATGCCTTGAAGCTTCCATCCACCAAATCCTGCGGTGGCAAATGCCTGTAAGATACTAAGTTAGTTACACATCTTTTTGTCACTGCAAAACTGAATAATTTTATCTTTTGGGAGCTAATATAAAATTGAATGAAAGTCTTGCACTGCTGCAAGGTATGAAAGTATATACAATCGCCTTATTTTACACTTAAACCACTTGTGAAACAAAGTTAACCATGTTTTACATCTGATTGATCAGAAGAGAATTCCCCAAAAGCTTATGTAGACAGATGCAGATCATGAATAGTTTTACTACATCTACAGTATACACGAAATCTAATCCAAAGACACATAAATAACTTGTCATTTCTTCATTTAATGGGAAACCACAATTTCTGCTCCATGGAATTTGGGGCATGTCCACTTTAAAGATTATGGGTCCTAGTAATGACTCATTACCCATTGTTGAGAAATTATGCACATTCCCTATAATCTGATTTGTGAAAAATATGATAAATGCAGAATAATAACAATTAATAACAGAGTTCATCTACTTTAAAAAGGGAAAAAATAAAAATAGTGTTTATAAACACTCAACACAATTACACCCAAAAAATAAATGAATATTTTCTCTTACTAAATTTTTTCTCTCATTAAAATCTTTATCGGTTTTGGAATGGAAATAAGTAGTTATAGCAGCGAGGCATCTATATGTGCATGGAGAAATATCATATAACTCTATTTTATGCACCCAATACTAGAATGGTTTTCCTTCTTTAACTAAACAAAAGAATGGCACGCTTCATTCAATTTTAGGGGCTGTATAACCACATCCAACAATATCCCACTTGAAGACTAATTTCAATTTGTCTTCACATCTTGATCAATGCAGCAACCTTCTCTAATTTGTTATTCTAACAGCCAGTTAAACTGGAGCACAACTTTAGTTTGTTAATGGTTACTATCTTTCACATCATGACTGTTGGGTTCTTACTTCCTTGGATCTTTCTCAATGTTAACGACTCATCATCAAGCAAATAATTGAGGAAGAAGGGATAACAGATACAAATGTACTTTGCTATAAAATAAAATGTTGAAATTCTTTGATAGATGCATCACACTCTGACTATCTGTAGTTGATGAATCTCAACTTTGTTAATATTCCTTGAAGTCATATAAAATCTTTATTGGCATTTGTTATTACAATATACTCAACCTCTATAGTAGGTAAAGCAACCGTCTTTTGCATCTACAATGTCAAACCAACAATTGTAGACCAACAGTGAAAATGTAGTGGTAATTCTTCGGTGATCAACTTCACCTCCAAAGTCTACATCTAAGTAGCCTTGTACATGTAATTCTCCCTTACCAAAGTACATACACCTCAATGTGGTGCATCATAGTAGATACCTCAAAAATCCATTTAACTGCTTCCCAATGAGATTGACTTGGAGTTGGCATAAACCTACTTAAAACCCTCACTGCATGGCAAATATTTGGCCACATACAAACGATTGTGTACATCAAATTCCAATGGCTGAAACATACAGAATATTAGCCATGCATACAGTCGCTTTAATTACTTGTACAGAAAATGGTTTAACCTTAAATTTATAACTTCATATTGATTTGAAACTCCAATAAATAGAAGTTAGTCAGAGCAAATAATAGTTTGCAAAAGACAAGTCCATAAAATATTTGTGTGATCCCCAGTGAATATTTAGTATAATAACTCCATAGAAGTATAAAAAAGGGTAAACAATGAAAGACGGCACGTAATATTTAATGGGAGACAGTAAAGTCTTGAAAGGAAATACACTAATTGCAGTGTCATGCAAGGTAATGAAATCAAACCTCGTCCCAAGATTTTCCAGCAGTCTCAAGCAGTGCAGCATTGCATGTTTTCAATTCCACAGAGGCCCCAGAAAACATTGATGCTGCTTCTTCCCACCCCCTATTATGTCCCATGCACCTGCATACCACTCAATGATCAAATATCCATCAAAACTTATCAATCTTAGTTTGTAAGTATCAAACTTTGTTTCTTAAAAACAAAATTGAAAGATATTATCCCACAATAAATAAAGGCCCCTTAATACTTGAAAATTAACTGTATTGTTTAGCTATAGGTTTTATAGTACATGATTGAGATAACGACCACCTACACACAATTACCACCCAGATTCAACCAACAGATGAGTCATGTGCATCTCAATCCTCGTTGTGGAAGAAGTCCAAAAACACTATCAAATAGTTCAACGCAATTAATTATGGTTTTGAAAAGGGAAAATGTAAAATGTGACTCTACTGACTTTCTGAATTTGAAATCCACGTGTGATTTATTAAATATACAAAATTCAATCTACAAATATGGCATCAAAGAAAATATTGATGATGACTATAATGTTTCTATCCATAGGTTGTGCTTGCGAAAAAAATCAAACATTTCTAATGTAGCCACATTCATCAATCTCCACCTTCAAATGCCAAGACAAAAAAACTCAGACCCCAAAAGTCTAGAATTTGTAGATACTCACATGACAGTAAGTATCTCATCCTTTGAATATCTACAAATAACCTTTTGAAGGTGCTCTGCAGTTTGCCCATCCATAGCTGCAATTGAATAGAAACTAGAAATAAAATGAACCTCAGCCTCCACCAGCTCCTGCACTTGCTCTTGCATTATTTTAAGTGTCTCCTTAGTCCGCGCTGCATCACTGCAACAAATCAATACACAACTCAAACAGCAGATTCATCCCAACGAGCCTCAATTCAAATGCCACAACACAAGCAAGAGCCACAAAAATTGCTAACCTAGACAATATAAGTTCAGGAATCCAACCCAACTCTTGGAGCTTGCGGGAAACTCTCACAGCATCCTCTTTCCCAGACTTGCTCAGAGGCCGGTCATGGTCTGAAAAAAAAAACATATTTTCATTTATCTTCCTTTCAAATTCTTAAGATAAAGGTTTAAAAATGCCTTCCCCGGCAAATATAACACGTTTTGCTTTCAGTCCTTTATGTCTTTAGTTTAATCCGTATTAAAACCTTTAATTTTTTCCTTCTGTTACAAAATCGCTTACATTACTCCACCAGGTTTTGTGGCAATCCCACCTTACAAGAATACCGATGTGACACAGCGAAAACATTAGATGGAGTTTGAAACAGAAAGTCAAAGTAAGAACCAAATACATACAAAGAATCAAGGATCATAACCCAAAAAACAAAAATACGTACTAAAAGCAAAAAATGGTACATTTGCATGGACCCAAAACAGTACTTAGGTTAAGAAAAAAGTGTTCCAAGAATCTGGGAGCATGCATGTCCCAAAACACAGACATTATTCAAACGGGTAAGGTAAATAAGTTCGAGAGTTTGACCACGGAATTGCACTAAGCAGAAACCCACCAGTTGTTCTACTTGGAAGCAGTAACACTTTTTCTCCGTTTCCATTCCAATTTGTTAGAAGGCTATGTTCTCACTCAGTAATTGCGCAAAGATTGAGAGTTTAAGAGTGAAAGTTGGAAGGAGATTGGTTACCGCGGAGCGAGCGGTTTGCCCAGGAACTCTTAGCATGGCGAAGGAGAATGAGGCGGCGGGAGACGGAGACGGAGTCGGATAAGGGTTCTGCGAGTTGGGTATCCTGCTTTTGAATGAGCAGAGAGGATTTAACGCGTAATTGATTAGGGTTCCGAACTTTGCTCCGGCGACCGGAAAGGTTAGGTGCGACGGCGGTGCTACAGATTACAGAATGCATCTCGCACAAACCCACATTCATGCTCTCTTTCTCTGATGAAATGTTCACACTTTCAGGATTTCAGCCTTTCGTCTTTCCCTTACTTTCTCAATTACACACACATTCTATAATTTTACCCTCATACCAAAATGAAACACTTTCACATTTTGCATAGATAGTATTTTAATTTATTTAATATTTTTACTTTTATACAATAAAGATGCATCAATTCTAGATTTTTTAAGAAAAAACATATTTGTTAATAATTATGTTTTACTTTTTATTGAAAGTAAATTAAAAAGGAGCCATTTTTGGAATATTGTGTGATACAGAGGGGAAAAAATGACATTTTTACTGTTTTGTTCAAATTAATTTATCATATTTCCAATCTAAGTACATGAAAATAATTATTTAAACCAAATGGTTGGTTAAGCAGAATAAAGCTGTACCTTTGATTGTATAATCATCCATGCAATTTAATTACTAGTCACTAGTTCTACCTTATTAATACTTCTTTTGAGAAATTTTCTGAACACTATTGACTTTTTTTTGAATCCTTTTAAGACATATGTGGTATCAAATAATATAAAAAATTTAAATATTTATAGTCCAACATAATGTAAATAGGATATAAAGATTAACATTTGGAATCCTAAGCATAGTATGTGAGAATGCTCAAAAATCTAGGACTTTCTAGAATTTTGGGTAGTGAAAGTTTAAATTATGCATTTGTTAATTGCTTATCATAATTTATAATTATTACATAAAATTAAATAAAAAGAAATATTAAAATTCGAAACCTAACTAAAAATTGAGAAGAGAGTGAAATCCTGGGTGACTCGGTTGTGATGTCCATATTGATATGGGAGACAGTAGCATTATTTTATTTTAAAAATAAAATATATAAGAAAAAAAGAAAAGAAAATCTTGTAGAGTTAACCTGTATCTGGTTTTATCAATCACAGACTCAAAGGTGCAGTTATTATAATCTATATATTTTGCAAAACCTGCTTGCTCCATTTTTATGCCCAGATCCGGTTCGGGTCCTTATTACTAAGATCCAACAATTTCACAACTTCAAGGACCTGATTTTTCCTTCGATTTACGAACCCAGGAAATTAGATTGAAAAGGTTCGATTTTTTTAACCTTTCAAACCCCCCTTTTCGTCAATCCTATTATGAATTGCAATTGCTTCACCCCTTTTAATTTTAATAATTCAATCATCCTTTTTCTCTGTTAAATTTTGTTTTTTTTTTTTGTTTTTTCATATATTTGCTGCTAGTTCGTCTTCGGTTTGCTACGTTTAATTTGTTGTTTTTGGTTTTCGAATATTGTTTTCTAGGACCATGTGAAACCATTGTTTTAATTTCTGAATCTAGTAAAAAAAGATATTTTTTTTTCATGTTATGTATGTAGATGTGTTTATTTTCCTCTTGGGGTAATTGAAATTTTCCCAAATTAATGTTATGTTGCTCTTAACCTTTGCCTGCTTTCACTTAGCTTGTCAGTTTAGGTTTGGAATCTAAATGAGACGAGATGGGATTTTTTTTAAGAAAAATAAAGTATTTGGTTTTAGGGTTTGGTTAAAGTTCTTGTTGCTGCTAAATGGCTGTAAGTGGTGTTATTTTCAAAGTTTAATTGAACAAATAGTATCTATAGGGCCTCATCTAGCAAAGAATTGGGTGTTTGGATTTTGCATTCTTATAAAATTTAAGCCTAGCATCTGCGGTAGAGTTTGTTGTTTTTCAACTCATCTTAGTACCCTATCTCAATGCTAGATATCGGTTGTGAAAATCCGAACTGCATCAGGAAACATGTCTCAATACCATGGTGATGAAATGGACTATGCGGCAGATGATAATGAAATGGCAGAGGTAGAAGATGACATGTATTTTCGCGGCAGAGCATTTGGTGAATCAGATTCAGATGACGATGACGACTACGAATATGACCCTTTGGTTTGTTTCGACTCATAAACAAAACCTTGTTTTCTCATTCTAACTGTGAAACCCTATCCGATGTTATATGTTTGTGCGCACATTTCTCTGTATAATTGCATATGTATTTGCTTCCTTCTGGTTTTATTGGACAACTTAGTACAATGTGGTCGTTGACATAATATTTTCATTTTCTTGCACGTTCTCTTTTTGGTTCCCTGATGCAGGAGGACCGAATAACAGATACCACTGCTGCAGAAGCTAGGAGGGGGAAGGATATCCAAGGTATACCTTGGGATAGGTTGACCATTAGTCGCGAGAAATATAGGCAAACCAGACTAGAGCAATACAAGAATTATGAAAATATACCGCAATCTGGGGAAATGTCAGAGAAGGTAAAATATGTTAGTTTGGAGGTGTCTAGGTAGTTATTTTTCATTTTGAAAATATTGTTTGACACTACCTTTTTCTCCACATCTACAGGAATGCAAAGCAACAGATAAAGGGGGAAATTATTATGATTTCTGGCAAAACACTAGATCGGTGAAGTCAACAATACTTCATTTCCAAGTATGTTGATTTGTAATTATTTACTTCCATTCATGTGAGGATTTAATGAGATTTGTGCTGTCTACACTCCATGTTATCATCTTTTTCTTGTGGAATGACTTGTACCTCACTATACACCTTTTGTGATAACTGACACTGTGTTTTACTACATGGGATATATGTTTCTTTTTTCTATTTTCTTGTGGACCTTTATATTAAGCAGTTGTTGGCAATACTATTATGTGAAACCTCTAATTGTTTCATTTGCAGTTGAGGAATTTGGTTTGGTCAACCTCAAAACATGACGTATATCTTGTTTCAAATTACTCAATTGTTCACTGGTCTTCATTAAGTTCTAAGAGTTCTGAAGTCTTGAATGTAGCAGGGCATGTAGCTCCGTGTGAGGTAATAATTTTTCGTGGTTATTTCATTCTTTTGAACACTTCACTCGGAAACAAAGCATCTGAGATTTCAAATGTGTGTTTTGCTGATAGAAACATCCTGGAAGCCTCTTGGAAGGTTTTACTCAGACACAAATTAGTACGCTGGCAGTACGTAATAACTTGTTGATTGCTGGAGGGTTTCAAGGAGAACTTATTTGCAAGGTATTTCTTTTTACTTATGGATGATTAGTATTTTAATGCAAATAATTATTCATCAGATGCACTAAACCTTCTACTCTTATATGTCTGTATGTAATGCTGCCCCAGAAAATATCATGCTCAACATTTCTTTTTAATTTTTTGGCTTCTGTTGCACAAATTAATATATTGATTTTAATCTCTAACTTATTATACAGTATAGATGTTAACCTTGTTTTTTTGGAGATAGAGTTTATTTTATTTTTTATGATTAATTGAAACTGCTTGATAAAATGGAAATAATATGAATTCATCCTCAATTTTTTTAAATTTATTTCCATTGATCTCAATGACCTGCAGTACTTAGACCGGCCTGGAGTTAGTTTTTGTACTCGAACTACATATGAGGACAATGCAATCACAAATGCTGTGGAGATTTATGATCATCCGAGGTCTTTCTTCTCTGCTTTCTTGATATTTTTGGGGTCTTAAATTGTTAATATGATGTTAGTAATAACTGTACACAGCCCTCAAATAGGGCTTCTTACTAACGATTGATTAATCTATCAGCGGAGCTGTTCATTTCATGGCTTCAAACAATGACTCTGGAGTTAGAGACTTTGATATGGAGAGGTTTCAGCTTTCAAAGCATTTTTCCTTTCCTTGGCCAGTAAATGTAAGTACTTCCACTTGATTTTCCATGTTTTAAATTATGGATATGAATAATGACATTGTTATTATTATTACTTTGATGCGTAGATATGATATGATTATTGATTTATGCTCAGATCTTTGACCAATTGAGAATTGGCATGACTTTGTATAATAAAAAAGGCGTGGTTGTTGTTACAATTGGCTTGACTTTGGCTTTGTGCTTTAAGTAATGAGAAGGGGATAGAAGGGAAAAAAACAGAGTTGTGCGTTATAAAGGACCAATTCTTGATTACAATTGGATATGGAACACATGCCTAACTTGATACATTCTTTTTCCTTTTTCTTTACCTTTTTATTGCTTTTTAAAGTTCTGCTCTAGCTTTTTAACTGTAGCATTATACCTGTTGAACTTTGTTGAACTGTTTGGTAATGTAAGCCGCCTTTAACATTTTTTTTTTCCTAAAAAGCAGGTCTGATAATTTTATTTGTATAATAGAAATATCCTCTGGTTGTTCGTTGAAATCTAGTTTCTGTTTCTGTGAAGAATTCGTAGAAATTCAGTTTTTAAAACCTTGTTTAGTATTCTAATTTCATTCTATTTTTTTATGTTTCTAATAACTTTGATAATATATTTTAGTTATTGTACGTACTGACTGCCTGGCCAAGTGTCTTTGGGGAAAAACATTTTGGTACCATTTGACCATCTTTTGGCCTGAATTTGGACAGCTTGCTTGCAAAATAAATTTATTCTATGTGAACTTTAATGTTGAATACCCTCTTCTGGTCAATTGGGGCTGAATTGGGTTCTGTGTGTCTTAAACTTGGTGTTAAAATTTAAGAATTCATTTCTGGATTAGCAGCCTAAAAAGTATTTTTGCACCAAGAAGAAACTCTCATTTGGTTTCAATTTTAAGACCTGATTAGAAACTCTTCACAAATACAAAATAGTATCATAATCTTTAGGTTCTTATGGTTAAAGTTTAAAAGGGAGAGAGAATTGAGAGTAATTGTGTCTGTGGGCCTTCTGCACATGTATCTAAGAAAGAAGAAAAAAGGAAATGGACCACTGAAGGTGGAGTGAAGGAGACATATATGTGGATGAGAAGAGAGGAAATGATGCTGTTTTGAATTGAGGATGAAGTGGTGGAAGGAAAGTAAGAAATGTGAATGTGGCAGCAAGTGACTGGAGAGGAAGATTACGCAATGATGAGATAAGTAGGGGTGCAATTGCAAGAGTGAGAATTCAGCTGAATATCCGCTATGCCCTCTGTCTATGTTACCGGTTCAATTTCTTCTTTTGTAAATGAGAGTTTCTGGTTGAACGTTATCTTACTTTCAGTATAATTAGTCCCCTGTCAGTTTCTATTTATATGTTCTTAATTTTCTTGTTTGATGTGCATTGTGGATGGCTGCTGATAGTGTTGGAAAAATATGATTTAGTGTCTATTGGTAAATGGCATAAATGGTAATATGAATTCGTTTTCTTTCTGTCTGCAGCATACTTCATTAAGCCCTGATGGGAAACTACTTGTGATTGTTGGAGACAACCCAGAAGCACTACTGGTGGATTCTCAAACAGGAAAGGTTGGCATGTTTCTGTTTGTCTATGTTATATGTTCCCATTCTATATTTCCCAAAGGACTCTCTTGAATATATGCAAATGTGAAAAGTTGTGAATATCTAATCTTAATTTCGGTTGTGCTCGCAGACTATCACACCTTTGCATGGACACTTGGATTTCTCGTTTGCATCTGCATGGCATCCTAATGGGCAAATATTTGCTACCGGGAACCAAGACAAAACATGTCGTGTTTGGGATGTTCGGAACTTGTCAAAATCTGTTGCTGTTCTTAAAGGCAACCTTGGAGCTATTCGTTCAATACGTTTCACATCTGATGGGCAGTTCATGGCGATGGCAGAGCCAGCTGACTTCGTGCATGTTTACGATGCAAAGCATGGGTTTGAAAAGGAGCAGGAGATTGATTTTTTTGGGGAGATCTCTGGTGTGTCCTTTAGCCCTGACACAGAATCACTTTTCATTGGTGTTTGGGACCGCACCTATGGAAGCCTTCTACAGCTGAATCGACGCAGAAATTACATGTATCTGGACTGCTTGTAAATTTGTAACCTTACACCTTGTAAGTACCTACAGTCTGTGTTGTGTTGTGTAGTGTTTAGGAATTTGAGTTTGGTGGTACCATCTTAGCCAAAGAAGAAAAACTGATGGATTGCCTCATCATACATTGTAGAAGAGCATGCGTTGAGGATGTTACAGTTGTTTGATGTACACCTTCATGCTAAATAACATTGACTTGGAATGTCTGTTTTTCAATCTTGGGATGGTAATAAATTGGAGGAAGTTTGTACAGAGGATCTATACACAATATTTTACAGCATTTCACCTTTTGGTAACTTGTGCAAGTACAGATTCACTCATTTTCCATGGCTGGATGTTGGTGAGAATGAGTGAATTTAGCTTGCATGTATTCCCATACTAGATTGAAGAATGCAACAATGAGAGTGAGTGTATGATGAAACCAAGTGGTGTTCATCTATAAAGCTTTTTCGCTCTTTTCTCTCTTTAAAAAGAGTTTTATTGTTATTATTATTGGTGTTCTTATGATTATCATAAAAATGATAAAAGCGTGGAGTTTTTAGAAAAATCAGTGAGAAAAATATTTAGTTACTTTTTTAGGTGCATGCCTTGTGTTTTTATTATTTTGTTGTATTTTTATATTTGGATTTAATTTTACTTTTTGAGAGATTTTTTTATTAACATAGTCTCAAAAATTACTTATTATGATGGTTGATTTTAATAAAATTATTTTTTTTCAACTTTAAACAAAGTATTAAACAACATTATACAATAAGTTAAATATTGTGATTTGTAATCCAAGAAAAAAATCATTTGATTAATGTGTGTGTGTGTATAATTTGCAAATCATCTAAAAGAATTTCATGTTTATAAAAATTAAAGTTCTAGAAATATTATTTTAACGTTTTTATCTATTTCTAGTAAATTGAAACAGTTTTATTTAAAAATAAAATGATTTTACTAATGTTTTTTAAATGTGAAATAAAAAAACACTGTGAATTAGTTTGTAACGAAATTTTATGTCCAATATTTTTATAACTGTGATATGATACAAAAGGTGGTGAAGGCATTATAAAATGAACGTAAATTTACATTCACTGTCATGTAAAAATTGCATCTCTTTCCAAAATACTCTCGAATGAAAATATGTGAACTGGAAATTCACATGCAGACATGGAAGATGTGAACAATATTGAAGACTAGAAATGGCAATATTGTCTGCTATTTATCCGTTAAAAGCAAAATTAACCTGAAGTATGAGTGTGACTTTTATGCATAGTGTTCTTTCTTGGTGCCGCTTGCTTCACTTTCTTCATCCACATGTTCTACAATTTGTTTCAGAATGTTCTCTTCCTCTGCTTCAAGTTTCTTCATACAGTGTTCAAAAGCAGATACCAACTCTGGACTGAATATAGAATCCTCACTGGACTCATTTCCATTACTAATGTCCATTATAGAATAGCTACCAAATTTTGGGGTGACATAGGATCCAGGAGAGTATATTCCACCTTTGGGAAGCCATTCTCTAAGACTAGCAATGGCTGGATATTCAACACTGGAAGGGATTCTAAGTGATTCTAGCCTCTTTGCCACAGCTTTTCTCTTATTTCCCTTCTCAATCATGCTACTTTTATTATTAGGACTTGGAGTTGGAGCTTCTGTGCTGCTTTCTGATGCTGCTGCACTCAAGTTCTTGCTCTCCTTCACTATTTTTCTTTCTTTCAATGAATGCTTTTTTATTAAGCTTGGTTCTTGCATCCTCTTGATTGCATAATCCTTTTCCTCAATGTGGTGAGTTGTATTTGTTCCTGAACCAGAATCTTCTTCATCATTGAACTCACTTTGTTGATCTGTATGACACTTGCTTGACCATATTTTATGAACTATATCATCGTATTCCTCCACTGTGTGAAAACTCTTACTACGTGCAGCACCCTTAGAAATGGAGTCATGTTTGTCATCAAAACCAGATGAATTCTCCTGAGCAAGAGACTGCACATTATGCTCTGGAAACTGGTGCCAACTTTTGGACCTGTTCTTTTTTTCTCTCTCAATTTTCTTCCCTTCTCCTTCAACTAGTCTTTCTGATACAGGCTTCAAATTCTTGATAGTTTCAGAAATGGCAGGTTTTGAGGATGTGTTAGAACTAAGATTCCCAGAGTGCAGTTTGTTGGATACTGTGTTAGCTGCACAGACAAGAGCTAGGTACTGATCACTGCCACCAGAGGAGATTATTAGATCTTCCAACAGTGGAATACCATTACTTGCTCCCTGTGATCTCTTCTTTCTCTCTTCATGGAAACTAATTGATCTTGCTATCACTTTTGAAGAAAAACACCCCATGGTTTAAAGATAAGGCACACCTGACAAGGAAAAAAAGAAACTGTTAAGAAGTGGACTTTAAGTCTAACTCAACTCCACAAAATTGGCTTGCATAGCAACAAAGAGTAGCATAAATCACTGCATAGAAAATGGAGATTCAAAAAAATGGAATCAAATTCCTAGAGAACATGAAATATGAGTTGTCTTAATGGCATATATTTAGAGTAGTATGTAAGGAGATAAAATAAGCAAACTCCAGAATTTAGAGAATTACATGGGAAATCCTTACCGGTAGTTGGTGCCTAACCTCAAGTTTGCACCTGCAAAATATCACACAAGTGTTGAATCCCTATAGCACCTCTGATAATACAAGCAATGATAAGAACCTGAAACGAGAAACTTTATATGATGAAATTGAAATCCAGCATGGCAGCACTTTTAGACATCAAGACTTTTAACTTTTCAGCTATGAAAAGCAAAATCCAGCAATACACTAGGGCACATCTTTATTACCAGATATTTTATTATCTCATATGACTAGGTTTACAATGAACAGACCCTAAAGTCTAAAATTTAAATACAGGCCTCTGATCATAGTGTTCCATTTTGTTGGAACCATGTCTTTTTAGTTGTGGCAGGTTATGCTAAGAGTGAACAAGTGGAGCCAGCCTTCAATTTTGTTAACTTGAGATCTGGAAACTGTTTGTGAATTGGTGGTAATAAGACCAAGGTGGAGAATCAAACATAATCATTCTTTATTTAAGGTCTAGAAAGTGCTATGATACCATCTGCAATGTCTTTCCCATGTATGCATAAATTTATGTTCACTGCACAATGCTCAATGTCAGCAGCATTTTCTATCCGGATTTTGCGCAAAAGATGATTCTCTCCATATACAAATACCAAACATAGATTAACAATATGCACAGCTTTTCTGCCAACATCACTGACCGTGATCATTAACAAAAACAAATAATGTCCTAATGTCGTATGTGACAACTTACTTGCATTAGTGGATTTGGATGCAGCAGTTGTTCATCTGCAATTCTTCTTCTGATTCTGCATTCTGCATTCCCTTTGGATTGATTTCGTTCAAGGTTTGGACTTTTGCAGATATGGTCAGCATGAGAGGCTGCAAGAGACATATCATTTGACAATCAAATATGGGTGGATCCCACCAGTAATTTGAAATTTTAAGTTTGAATTTTGCACCTAAAACTTGTATTAAATAATGGTACCATAGTCTTTGTGCAGTGCCATGCAGTGTGGCCAACGCAACGTGTTGTGCTGCTACCATATCAAATGCATGTTACCATCAATGGAGGAAAATGAATTTAGACAGCAGAGAATGGGTCCCTTGTAGACCCTCAAACCCAAACTAAACTAATTCATGTTCATACATCATTGGCTAATTCCTAATTAAATTAACCAGTCACTGTCTCATGCAACAGTTACTATGTCCCATGAAAGCAAATTTAATCACATCAAAACTGAAAAAGTATATAACTTTTTTACTAAGAAAACAAAAAGTCTCAGTTTTCAGGTTGAATACATTGAGGGAGGTTGGAAGTATTGCATCACATAATCTCATTCTATTGTATAGAACCTTTGACTCGTTTTTTTTTTTATTTTTTATTTTATTTTTTACATATGTATAAAAGATAACAGAAGACTTTTTATTAAAACTTATTTATTTAAAAAATCAAAATTTTAAACTGTTAGAAAAGTTTTCGGTATAATAACTTATATAAAAGAAAAGACATGACAGTTTTTATAAACAAGTAAGTTTGACTTATTGAATATTAGTCTTCCCATTGTAAGATGCATTGAGGTGTGTAGCTTGGCAAAAAAAAAGTTATCAAATGTGAATAATTCTATAAGATATAATAAAGTAATTTATATATAAAATTAATAGAGTTAAAAAAGTTTGACGTTGAATAAGAAAAATTAAGTTAAATATAACAAAACAAAGAATGATTTAAATTTTTATATTGAAATATTTTAATAAAAAAATATCTTAAGAACGTCCCGTCATAATAAGGTTTAATAATATTTAAGGTCAGAAAGAATTATGTTATTTATGTTTACTTTTATTATTTTTAAATTTGTCGATCAAATAATAATTATAATATGTATGCATTATTGAAAAATACTATTGTGACAAAAAAAATAGTATAAGTATAAAATTACATTCATCAAGAATTATGATTTTTAAATTGTTACATTAAACTAAAAATCTAATCCTACAGACTTTCAACAATATTAACACACATTTTATAAGTATTTTATTTTTTTATTATCTGAATTAAATTAAAGTTTTGTTGATTTTTATTACACACACATTTATAATCCCTATAAGTTATCAGTACACATTTCAAATTGAAAAAATAAAATGTAAGGAATTGAATTTAAATTTTATTTTTAATGGTTAGAAATCTCACATCAAATATTAGATTAATTTATAATACATAAATAAAATTTATTATTATCATTAATTTTGTGATAGTAAACTAAATTTAAATTTACTTTCTAATAAAATTTGTTAGATTTATTGCATTATCTCTATGGAGCTATCCACAAATATATTATTTTATATATGTTAATTTGTATTATATGGTTGAGAATAATAATCATTTTATATGTAAACATCAATCTTCATTTTGTTAAATATAAACTATACAATTTGTTTATTAGATTTTAGTTAATAATGATAATTCTACTCTATTACATTAAAACAGTTGAATTAGTATGTTCTATTCACTTTCAAAAGTTAAGTTTCTTTATACTATGACCAATATCTCATAATTTAGCTTTTAGACACAAAATTTACACTTGCATTAGAACACAAGATTTTTTTGAGTCACTTTTGAGTACAATAATGAGGTGATATTCCTTTATTTCTTCACATGTTTGGTCCTCTTAAATGTGCAAAGCAAGTAACAACAATTGCTCTATAATGTAGTAATTTTGAACTTTTTAATGCACATATGAGAGTGACTTCTTAGCAATACAAAGTTCAAAACCTCTAAAACTCCATTATTTCCATGAGATGCATAAAGTTATCATATTACAGATAATTTTAATGTGTGAACCACGTCATCTTGTACAAAAGTTTATATAAGGACATAAATTTCACGCTTAATGTAATAGAGTAAATAATGAAAAAATTATGTGATAATTATTCAACTTATTGTTTCCAAATAGAGGAGATTTATTGAAGAATTGAATCTGTTTTAATGTATGTCTGAGAAAAGATAATTAGATGTAGTTTTGTGTTTTTCATACACTAAAACATGGTATTTTAGTGTAAAACATGACTTCAAACATATTGTGTTTAATCATAAAACTATAATATATAGGTTCACGCATTTGTTTTTTTATCATTAGAAAACTTTTTTAGGATGTATGTACATAAATTTATATAAATTTATGTTTATTTTGAAATTTTGTTTATTTTTTGACAAACTCTAACATCATAGTTAAATATAAATCAAGTTTCACGTTAAATAAAATAAGATGGATATAAGTTTATATACACATAAATTAATTGATAAGATGTTTTTTAGAATGATACCAAAAGCAAAATGGACAATATATTTCCAGGAAAAAATCATTTTTTTTCTTACGCTTTTATGTTTTTCAGGAACAGAAAAGGAAATGCATCTTTTATGAAAGAGTTGCAAAAAATCTCAAGAATTAATATTTCTGGAACGTATATTAAAGTTTAGAGAAAGAGAATTAGGGATTTTTTAATCTTCATCTACTCTTTTTAATCATACAGGGAAAGGGACATTAGACTTACTTTTCACTAAGATTTTAACCTATTGATTTTAATTATCATATTAATACCGAATTCAGCCACTAGTTTGAACCATATATCTTATTTATATTATGATTTCTTGTAGTTTTGGATAGTAGGATTATTGTCACCATTTTTAGGATAATTTGCATTATTATTTGTTTTGTGATGCTTTGATCTCTTTTCCTCTTTCTAGCTGAAATGGGTGGCAACAACCAAATGAGATCATTGAAGGCACACCCTAATGAAAGGCCACAACTGCACTATTGCACCAAAACCAATACAAATTATTCAAACTAACACCTTTATCTTTCTTATAAAATAAACAAGTATAAATCAGCTTTTAATTTGTTTAGATCTCTAAAACTATTTTTTAGATTATATTACATCACTCATTTTTTCAAAATATTACAAACTGACTGAATATATATATTTGTTCCACCTGAAAAGTAGAAAGAAGCTGCGAAATATATATATTCAAAGTACTATTTCCAATCAATCTAACACAACTGCAATTTTCATTTTCATGTGAGCATTTAATTTTCATTTCTCTTATTTTTTTTTTTTCACTAAGATACACAGCACATGCCTCATTAGAGTTCATTAACCTTTATTGAAGCAAATATCTGCAGACAGCACTGACAAATTGCACCCTTTGCTAGCTAGCTTTGTGATCACTTGCAGCCACCAGCTGCAAATCCAATCTTGGAATTGGCAACATCATAAGCTACCTTAAATGTCTGTTGTTGGTAATTTCCAATAATGGAAATGGGGTTTGAGGTAGGAGCAAGGGCCAAACAAGTAAGACCCTTCTCAATTTCTATAAGGGAGTTATGAGCTTCCAGTGCTAAACCAGCACCCCCACGAAAAATCAATTCAATCTCAGGTACTGTTGACATTCCTTTAACACTCCCCCTGAAGCAAGTATCCAATATGGAAAATCCTGGGGCTTGTGCATACTTTTTGGACATGATCTTCACAAAAGATTGTTGCAATGCATTGTAAATAGCTTCAGGTAGCCTTGTAATTACTGTGCCAGAGTCTATAATAGTGGGCACATTGTAGCTTGAGGCAGAAACTTGTATTGGCTTTCCAGCCACAGTAACAGTTGTCAAACCAAGAAAGTATAAGCTTGGAATCTTTGGATTCTTCAACAGGGGAGTGAACTTGTATGGTAATGATGTCAATGATGAGGTTCCAATGGACAAGAAACCTGATAGGGAAGAGTTAGGTTGAGAAAAAGATGTGGGAAGGCAGTAGGAGAAAGCATTGCCATATTTTTTGGACAATTGTGCAAGCATGGAGAGCTTGTCATTGGCTAGACCTATAATACCAGCAGCCCTTCCAAACAAGCCTTGATTGTCCTGACCACAGCCATATACAAAAGCTGATGGTCCCTCTGATGGGGATAAGGTTAGAAAATCTTGACTCAAATAGCCATTTGAGAAAGAATTGTCACCGTAGCTTGCTTTGTACACACAAGCCCCAGTTGCATTTGAGCAACTTGGAGCATTCAGTGTGGAGGCCTTGAGAGAGGAACACTGAGGGGATGAGCATGGAAATTTTTTGTAGGTCTTGGAGGTGGAAGGGGTGAAAATAGGGTCAACTTGCTCATGACAGTAAATAAGACAAGGCTGGCACTGGAGCCATGAGAGTGAGCTACCAGTGTCAACAATCATGCTAAAATACTTAGCAGGGGTCCCAAGTCCTATTTTCACATAGTAATTGCCTGAACCCAATGATAAACCTGATTTCAGTGGTGTGGTCAGAAGGTTAGGTCCCTTTAGTTTATCAGAAGAGGCAGTGGTGGCAGAATTGCTGACACCCTCCTTGTTTGCTAGTATGGAATGAAGAGATCTGACCCTCTCCTCGTCCTTTTTGATCATGTCAGAGAATGAAAATGGTGATGTGGAAGTTTGAGAGGATTCAAGACCTTTCACATGGTACAATTTAAGCTGCATGCCCTCTTTCTTCTCCCTTGGATCCTTATCTGAAAAATGAACTATTTGTAAGGTTAATATGCACAAACTCATAATTTCATTATATTATTGAAAACGAAACTCAAGATTGCTTTCCTTTTATAGATACCAGAGGTAATATTCTTGTAAACTAAAACAAAATCATCTATACAGAAAAGGAAACTTGACAGCAGTAATACAATCTAACTCAAGAACTGGTTAACAAGCCACTGAAATGCATGCCTTGAATTTCAACAACAGAGGATGCTGTAGCAAGATGTGCAGAGAAAACCAGAAACCAAAAGATGGTCATCTTGAACACCTCACTTGGCAGCTTCTGCAACATTGGTTTTGGAATGGCTTTAACTCTGCTCTAACTTGTAGCCAAACCGACACTTTTCCTACAAGAAAAACAATCAAGGGGTGATGCTCTATTTCTTACAGATCTTTCTTTTATAATAAAAATATTAAATGAAAAAAAAAACATTTAATGTCTGAGGAAAATGAAAAGTGTTTGATATTTACCATAGAAAGAAAGTGGGAGAAGTAATAGAAAGATGTTATACGAGGATTTGGAATTACTCAAAAATAAATAGCAGGCTGGCAGAAGTTCAAAGGAGTTTCCTTCAGTACTGCATAGTGAATGCTTTAAATGTCCTCCAACCCAAGGAGCTTACACAGCTCGTGAATTACAATGGAGTAACTAGAAACATGGTCCACTATGACTCTATGGTATTAATATTATTCTTCATGATAGACTAAAGTTGTTACAACAGTATCTTAAATACTGAGCACCTACATTACACCTACATACCATATTTCAGTAATAACAGTGTTAATATCATTAATCACATAACTTCAACCAAGCAAAAGTGAACATGAGAGGAAGAAGAATAACCATGCTTGCTGAAGATAAATTTCTGATAGTGAAGCTCTAACTTTTCTAGCTCAATGAATGAATGGATAAGGGAACATATGAAGAGGTCATACACTATGACCAACATGTTCTGCCTCTGCTATATTTATTAACTTTTAACTGCATGAAATGTTACTTTGATAATGATGTCGAATTTGGATTCTTTTTTAGATTTTTTATGTGCTATTTATCTGTTCTGTCTTCAAAATATTTTAATATTTTGATGTTTTAAATATAACAATATTCAGTAAAGGAGAAATATAAAATCTGAAAATGCCCCATAACATGATGAGATATTAGTTACCAAGGTGTTTGTCGGCAGAAATTCATTAATGATAAGGGTAATCATAATTAGCTGTTGATGAGAGTTCCAATGAGTGTAGGAGTTGACATGACAAGATGATTTGGCCTTCATTTAAAGCCTTATTACTTGTAAAAAACTGATGAAAGAGACATGAAACTGTAATCTGTACCACATTATTAATCAAGGAGGCAACGTTGCATAGTGAAGAGTGCTTAGCCATATCACATCAGTAGCTACTAGCTGCTTGCTACATAAGAACAAAAGTACTCTCTTTTATTTTAAAACAGAAATCAAGGTTTTTTTTTCCTTGATTATGTGCATTGGGGCCATTAGGGTACACTGCCTTTGTATATCTTCCATTGGAAGAGATTTTGTTTGATTCAAATAGGACCATTAGTTAAATTGAAACAATTTTGAGACTGTTAATTGATCCAGGTATTTGATGTAGACTACTGAAGTGTTTTTTTGGGATAAAAATTTAATGCATCAAAGTTAGTTGAATCAAATTAAACTTTTTAAAATAATTTATTTACTTTAAAAATCATAAAGTAATAGATAATTTAAATATGTATTGAGTAGCTATTATAAGGAATTAGATTTATAAAGTTAAATATATTTAGTTATTTAATTCTAAATAATTTTTTTTTTAATTTTGGTTTATTTTATTTCTTTAACATTAAAAATATATAGATTTATTAACTATAAATTTTATTAAATTCATTTACAATTTCAAACAGTATAAACAATTATTCAATATCATATATCATTTACAGTATCACCCTTTAAGTATTTTTAACACCAATTTTTTAGAAAACAACTATATTAACTCCTTTTATCCAATATGAAGACTATATGAAAAAAAAATGAGAAATCACATTAAATAATTCTATCAAATATTAAAACAAAAGTAGTACAAAAACTAAAATTAAGTAAATAAGTTGCCTAGAATGAAAGCATGTTGAAAGTTGGTCTTTTAAAATTAGTTTTTTAAAGTATAAATTGAAAACTTATTTAATTGATATAAATTATTTATATAAATATGTCTGGAATATATCATAATTAATGAGAATAATAATAAAACTACAGTATGTCATACTTTAAAATCACAGGGGAACATAAGAAATTTGGAATGATGAAAGAGTGAACCATGAATTCTTCATATATTATCAAAATGAAATTAAACAGGTTTTCACATATTATACACCAAAGGAATCGAAGAAAGAAAACAGCAAGAATTCATCGCCGAAATGCATTGGCTTCACCACCAGACCTGCCTTGAGAATAGTATGTCCGACGACGAACACTCTCAGCTATTGATGCACTTCCCCCTTCCCCTGCACCATACACACTTTTCTGAGTACTGTCCAAGAAATTCTTGCCGCCAGCGTTATTATTCTGGACTACTTCACGTGCATCAGACTCCTCGGCCTTCTTTATACGTTTCCATCTCTGCTCTTCATGCACTTCGGCAGCCAATTGCATCTGCCTCAGTTTCTCAGCTCGCTCTTCCTCTGAAAGCTTAGGAGCCACGTTTCTGCGTTTGTATCCACGTTCATGTGAAGAAGCTGAATATCTATTCGAGCTTGTTTCAGAAAATCGCTCACCTCCGCTTTTAGGAGCATCTATATTGGACTTATCTTCTGAAGCATATCTTTCTGACTTAGACCTATTATAATTCCTGTCACCAGCGTCTTCTTTGTAATCTTTGCCATTTCTTTGTCTCTGTTGGTAACCGGGTGATCTTTCTCTGTATTTTCTATCTTCATAGTGATTCCTCCTTCTCTTTTCTCCATCACTTTCATACCCTGGATTTGATTGAGAGTCATGGACACTCCTTTCTGACTTGGACCTCCCATAATTTCTGTCATCAGCACCTTCTTCGTAGTCTTTGCCCTTTCTCTGTCTCTGTTGGTGGCTGGGTGATCTTTCCCTGTATTTTTTGTCTTCATAGCGATCCTTCCTTCTATTTTCTCTTTCACCTGATTCATACCCTGAATCAGATTGAACCTTATTATGCTTCTTGTCAATATCTTCATTATCAGTCCTTCTTTTCCTCCTTTCTGTAGGGTCATCTTCTGAATCGGACTGTTTTTTATGCTTTGATTTACTAGAACGATGCTTCTTCCTCTTTTCCTTTTTATGTGCTTTCTCCTTGTCATCAGTTCCTTCAATCTAACAACAATACCAGGCATTATTAAGACAGGACCTAAATTAGAAACAAAATTAAACAAAAGGTCTTACAGAAGGTAAACCATAACAATTGTTTTCATCATCCTACCATATCAATGCAATTTAAAGATTCTTAAAAATCTAAACGTAATCAGCTAATCACAGAAGAAGAAGAAAAATAAAAGGCCTAGATGAGTTAGCAAAAAGCAATGCAATTCTTAAATTTCATAGTATACACCATATCAGACAAAAGCAAAAGTCACGACTAAAGAGAGCAGCAGCCTCAAATTGCATGGGCACTTACATCGCTGCTATGGGCACAGGTTTGCACACAAGGGTGAAAGTAATCCATTATTCACAGTCCAATCAATCCATCTATACTTAAATATAATCCAAAAAATTGGGCCAGGGGGCAGAAGAGGGTTGCAAAAGGAACATGGATTATTGTAATTTTCCCCCTAAAACCAAAAATTATTGAAAATGGATCAAGTGATTCTTCTACCTATTGCTAGTGAAAGTCAATTACTATGTGATCCAGACTAGGTGGGAGAGAAACTTCTAAAATTAACACACATTTAACAGTGTTTAGCTAGATGTGAGAGAAATTTTAAAAAATAAGATATTCTTTCTTCTAGTGCTTGGTTAGAAGTTCAGACTGCATTGCAAGGGAAATTAGGAGGCCAAAATCCCTACCACCAACTTATGCCTCCCCTTTCATATTGAAGGGGTTTTATTTCCCTCACCTCTCCTCAGTTCCCCCGAAACATTTTTGTTAAAACAAAAATAGCATATCTTAAGCATAAGCATAACTTGTATTAAAGGGAACAGTAATCCACGCCTAAGTTGTTGATTCTGGCAATGGCATCTCATTTTAAATAATAATAAGAAAAAAGGAATAAAAAGACCTACCGATTTCTTTATCATAGCCATCTTAACAGGATTGTTTTTTATCTTGGCGAGCGCCTCCTGCTCACGTTGGCGGATCATGAGCAAGGGGTCAGAATGGAGTTTCCTCCAAGCATCATTGGCAGACTGAGGCTTCTCCTCAAACAATGCTCCAGGCACACTTGCTCCCTCCTACAGCAAACAAACCCATTCAATCATAAGTAAACCAATTCACAGCAAATAAAAACCCAACCCATAATAAAAACAAAAACCTTAGCAGTTCACAACACACCTTAGAAGCAGAGGAGCTTGGCGCATCCGTCCCATCGGATTTCGGCAACTGTTCAAGTACCTTGAATCCTTCGGAATTGGAAGATTTCCCGACGGACAATCCCGAATCGTACAAAAATTCCAACCGCTCCTGGTGCCTGCAATCAAACAGGAACCGGAAATCAGAAATAAATAAATAAATAAAAACCCTAACTAATCGAAGATTAGAAATTGAATTGAATTGCGAAAGAGAAATTACGGGACGAGGCCAGCTTTCTCCTGGAGAAGACGAAACTCGGTGCGCTCTCTCTCCTCCTGGATCTGTTTGCGAAGCTCCTCCAACTTCTTCTGCTCCGCTTCATGCTTCTGTTCAGCCTTCCACACGTTCTCTATGTTCCTCAAACTTCCCGTATGCCATCCCTTCTTGTTCAAAAATTTCAACGCCATTTCTCTCTCTCACTGTTACGATTGGATTTCAGAAACAAAGCACAACGTAAAACCCTAAAGCGAAGAAAGGTAAACGAAACGATGTGGGATATCGTATGAGATCGCCCAAAAAAATCACAAAGATTAAGATTGTGTAATTGATGTAATATTTTTTAATAGTTGATATTTTGGATTTTATAGAGTACACGAATTAAAAGAATTTTATGTAATTAAAAAAAGAAAAAAAAATAATACTTTATCTTTTTATGGGAAAATAAAAGATTTATTATCTTATTGTACAAATTAAGGGAATCAAAATGCATTTTAGTATGTGATAATGTTGATATTAGCTATATTATCCAATATGCAAATAATATTTGATGGATTATCTGTTGTAATTGATATGAATAGATAAAATGTTTATGAAGTAAAATAAAACATAAATATATACATGAAAGAAGGATGTATGTTGAATAATTAATTATTTTTGACAAAAACTAAATTTGTAAGTAGTAGATTTCAAAATAACTACTATATTATAGTTAATAACACATTTTTTTTATTAAAAAATATAAAATAAGTACAAACTATAATAATTAATTGATGTTAATTTATTTTAGTTTATTATTATTATTATTATTATTATTATTGTTGTTGTTGTTATCTTATGTAACATTTCTCTATGAATATAATGTAATAATAGTACTCGCGAATTAACATTTTTCTCGTTTTTGCTATCGAGAAGTAATAGAAAAATAGAGGAGTGTGAATAGGAAAACTATAAATTTGATTACAAAAATAATAGAAAAATGATAGAAATAAATAATAAAAACATAAACTCATTTAAAATATAAAAAAATACACTAACAAAAAGAGTAATTTTATCACTTTTTAATTGAAATGACAGAGTATGGTTTATGTAAACTATATTTAAGTAATTTATAAAGAAAAAAAGAATTATAGTACGTCACAATTTTCTTCAATAATCAAAGTTATTTTGTACAATTTAAAGTGATATGTGTGTATAAATCCTATTATATATGTTATTTATGGTGAAATACTAAAAACGCAAGTTTATGTAATACTCCGACTGTATAAAATTTCATATATTTTCTTTTCTTTTCCTTTTGATGTTTTTCATGAAATGCATAATAGCTACATTTTTAAGTTTTTGACCATAAATGAGTTCAGATCATATTTTTAAAATTCAATCATGACAATGTTGTCGTTGATAATAAATATTTAAAAACTCAGTAAGTTAAATAATCACATAAATATAAGTCAAGTTAGAAAAATATATTTTTGTTGATTTAACAATCATATAGAAAGAGAGAAACATGAGTTGAAAACGAATTAAATAGGAATAATACACATATGAAAAAAAAAAGAAAAAAAAATAATATATATATATATATATATATATATGAATTTGTTAACGCGCTTACCTGTTTTTCAGTTGGTATATCGCAATATAGTATTCTAAGTTTTAAAGTCAAGGATATTTAAATAATTTTCATTCTTAAAACTAAAAAAAATCAATATATATATATATATAAATAAAAAATTATAATTATAATTTTTTTAATGTATAAAAATATTAAAACAATCCATCGTGATTTATTAAAAATAATAATTAATGATAAAAATTCAGATAAGTTTTTATATATATTTATCAATTTCTATATAATATAATAGTATATTTGATTTTTCCTTCCAAAAAAATTTTATTAAAATTTTGTAAAATATTGATTTACAGGTTCTACAATTTTTTTTTTATCAAATATTAATTTGTTAGAAAAAAAATCTAACATGCTATAAATGAGAAATATATTTACGTAAATGTGTATGAAAATTAAGGTAATAACATTAGACATTATATTAAGATTTTACGTCTGATTTTACTCTTGTATATATATAAAAACCAATTTTGATCATATTTCAACAGGCCATCATATTAAATAAGAAAAAAAAAACATTTCTATAAAAAAAGTAAATATTTATATACTTGCCAAAATAATACATTGAAAGGTTTGTGTCGCATGTAAGAAAAAAGTTATCTGTTATACCAGCAAGTAGAAAAATATTATTTATTTACATATTTATATAAATGTTATTATTTATTAAATAGACAATTTTATACATTTGTGTTAGTCTCAATTGTTACTAAATTAAATACTTAAATAGAGAGAAAGTGTGTAATTTTTTTAACTATAAATCAAACTCGTAAGAAACCATGGTGGTTAGAACTTGTAATTGTGTCAGTTTTGTAATCATCATACTAATTATAGTACAAGGTTTCCAACATCATGTGTGTATGAATGAACGTGGTTTTAGCTGCAAAAAAGGAAATAACACCACTCTGCAAACATTTCATTCATTCATTCAAGGACAAACTGTCCTATTACTATTATTGGCATCCAATGAGTGTGAAACGGGGAAGAGATGGTGACTAGGCTGAAAACCTGAGACTTACACTGACAAGAATACAATGGTTGTGGAACTTCTTGAGAAAACATATTTTACGTATGATCAGATCATGTTCCTTTCTTCCCCCTTTTCTCAACTAATGGAAAAAGAATGTGAACACTTGTACTGTTGATGTTCCTTCATCAGCTATCAACATAGATGTGGGTAGGTCTTCCACATCTAACTTTCAATTGTGTTATCAGTTCTTGGTTGTTATTCTTTGTTCTTATTCTCAAGGCAAAATGAATGCATTTGGATCTGTTGACTCCTTAAGCAGCACTCCTCCACCTGAAAATTGGCTTCAAGATATGAAATAAACTGCAGGAGATAAACAGTCCTCGATTCAACCATTACTAGAGCAGGACAAACCTGTGATTTGTATGTCTTTGACAATAAATCTCCACATTCTCCAACAAGTGCTCTTTCCCCTCCAGCAATTCTGGCTAATTCTGAAATAGAAATATCTATTTCTTCTGCCTGAGTTTGACATAGTTTTATTATCAGTGCCACATGCATTATGTACGATTTAACTTAACTGGATATTCTTAAGTGTATTTTTCTTCAATAAGTTTTAGAGAACCTCATCTTTTAAACCCCATATTGTTATTAAAAGTGGTTCAAATTGGTCAGTTCGACAAACTGAATGGAAAACCAGACACTTAATTGGTCCACAGTCCTATATAGTTATTACATATAGAGATTTTACTTAATTTTCTTAATATTTATATCAATTCATTGCTTGGTATATTACATAAATTAAATATATATTTTATTCTTACACATTCAACCACAATTTTGACCAATAAACAGTGAAGTGAGATTTAATTACCAGCCCAATTTTGACGACACTGCTAGACCCTTTTGGCTACATCACTACGTAAAAAAAAAAAGAAAAAAAGTAAGGAGAAAGCTCCAATCTTTCATTTTGTCTCACCTTGGGCACGAATCTTTGGATGTTGGAAATCATTGTTTCCAACATCTTCAATGCTGAATTAAGAGCATCCCCCACCTCTCTTACATCAACCTGTGGCATAATATATTTTTGTGAGTTTGACCTTGCAGACAATTTCCCGTGAATAAGCATACTATAAAGAAAATAAACACCATCAGATAATCAACAAGCATGAGATGGGGATTGATAATCATACTCTAACATGCCCACCAACTGGAAGTTGCACTGAGGTATTCACTAAAGCCTGAATTGCTTCAGTAATCGAGACTGAATATTCTTCCGTCATAGTTGACCACTCATCTAGATATGGAATCTGTAGTTTAATCCAAGGAAATATACAAATTACTGATACTGATTATTACTGTACATATATATAACTAAAATGATTGTTCATAAAGCATACTTAGAGAAGAAAGGCTCCATGATCAATTGACTAAATGTCATCATTATGGAATTAATGGGTATCATCTACTTATAATTCCACTTCAACACACACACACACACATATACTAATTGCATGAGTTGGTTACTTAAGAAGGAACATAATATAGGCATATATAGATACCACAAGAAGTCAACAAACAATTGTCTATTCTTCACAGACTGGAAACATTGCTCTCGGGACTTGAATGAAAATTTATAAAAGTAAGCTTTCAGAAGTATTTGTAGCCTTACTTGAGCTTCAAGAATACTTGTCAATGTCTTTGATCTACGCAAAAAATCCAGTTCTATGCGTTTCTTGTTTACAGACTCACGCATTTCTGATATTTTCATTGCTTGAGAATATAGTACTTTCTGCAAGGAACAAGAAGAGGAAAAACAACAAATAGATTAGTGAAACGGATTCAATTGTACAGTATAGTCAAATACTTTAAGCTAATATGCTATAACGTAGCCAACTAAAAATGCTGAGCAGTTTACTACATGAAGACCATATCAATTTTGCAAAAATATAATTTGAAATAAAACAAGCCTCAAATGTTAGGTAAATGAGGATGTGATGGACAGCTCATACTCAGGTAAGCAAGGGAGCACTCGAAAAACTTATTTGAACTTGTGGAAGTAGTTTATGAATATGCTCTAATTAAAAAAGTGCTTAATTATGCTGCTTACAAAAAAAGAACTACGATACACGAGAAATAAAGAGAGACGTATTCCTTTGTATTCTCTGCTGTTGACTATAACTAAGCCACATCGCATCCAGTAGTCACAACAACCACAAACTAACTCATGATGTAAGGTGCTCCAGGGGAAAAAGTTAGCAACAATGTCTTTCACGGCACAATCAACGCCATTTTAGCATTACCCCAAGTCCAGTTTTTGCAGTGTAACTAAAACAGTGGTCCACCTTCTAACTCAATCAAAACAACCTTCCCAAGTATCCTCTTCTTGTTCTATCACTCTGGACTCCAAGAACCATGATCATAAAAACAAACTGTCTAGCCAGATGATTGCAATGTAATTTACTGACCAATGAGAAAGTGAAAGGGTGACTAACCTGGCTTTCTACTTGCTGAGCCTTCATCGTGGTTTGCCCTTTCGCATTGGCGAATTTCCATTGCAAATAACGATTATATAACAATCTAAGGGAATGCACATCTTCCTGATGACCAGACCCTTTCTTCCCTCTCCTCACATCCACTGCTGGCTTTAAACTCTGAGGCGGGACAGGAGGCAAACTAAGCCCCCCTGACTTAGCTAACTGATTTCCATTCCCATGCTGCTTGGAGACTGAAGAAGGAGGCTGCTTCTCAGTTCCAGAAGAAGGAAAATTAACCGACCGCGACAATGGCGAAGGGTGGCGAAATTTCAAGTCCCCGCCATTGCTACCCCCAATTATCTCACCCACAGATAAATTGGACTGAAGCAACAAATCCCTATCCCCCAATTCAGGAAGTGACTGAACACTGCAGTTCACCCCGGAATCATCACTGGAGCAAGCAGCATTAGGCTTGACCTGATTCAACCCACTGGCTTGCATTAATTTCTCAGCAGCTGAAGCCATGCCATTTGCAAATCTATGATGGTGATGGTTACTATGGTGATGGTGTTGTTGTGAGAGTCTATACCTTGAAGAAACGTAAACCGAGGGAGTGGGAGTGCCAGGCCTAGAAACACAAGGTGTGGAATTGCCGCTGCCGATTCTGCCAGAACACGATTTTGAAGGGTGTGGGGGAACCTGTTCGTGTCCGTTGTTGTTTTCTTTGAAAAGCTTCATGGAACGTTGTGGTTGTTTTCTCTGAGAGACAGAACATCCCATTGGAAATGGAGTTTCGGAGTTCTCGTCGACGGCGGGATCGGGCTCCGTCCGGGGACGGCGCTGCACGGCGGGGGACATGAACCGGGAGCTGACCTCTCGGACCCTCGGCCGGCGCTGGTGGGGGGGCGGAGGAGGCGGCGGAGGGGCGGTGAGATCGGGGTTGTCCATCTGAACCTGCACCATTTAGGGGAGGGAACAGTGAAAGAGATGAGCGGAAGTTTGAGTGATTGGGGGAGAAGACGATGAAGATGGAAGGGTTTGGGTTGGAATGGAAGGAGAAGTAGCCGTTGGGGATGTGTGTTTACGTTGTAACGGTTCTAATTTCAAATATCGATAAAGAGTTTTTTTTTGTTGCGTGTTGTTTCGTAATGAGTAATAAATAATGCCACTTGTTTCTCGTCAAACATATTTATTTGTATTTGGTATAGGAGCCTTTCTCATTTCTGCTATGGCTAGCCTTTGCTTCATTTATAAAACAGGGTTGTTAATGTTCATTTGATAACGAATAAGAAAAAAAGAAATTTTGATTATGTGGTATATAACTATGATCATTTTATCTTGTACAAGAATAAAATATAGGATTTTTTTACCAATTTTTCTTTTATATTATTTACTAGTGTAGTTATTGAATAAGGTGACTTTAGAGAGATTAAAGTTTTGGTTTTGACATGGAAAGAAAGGCTTCTGATATAACTTAAGGGCTGGCAGGCTTCCATCATTATAAAAACAAATACATGCATAGTGAATTTTATTTTACTTAACAAATTTATGATTTTTTCCCCTCTAAAATTATATTTTTAATTAATTTATTCTATATTTTTTATACTCCATACATCAATAATCTTTTGTAGTTTTTTTAAAAATATTATAATAATAATAACTATATACATTTTAAGTAATTAATTATGATAAAGTTTTGGGTATATTATTTATTAAAAAAACGAAATCAGTTAACATGTAATAAAATCGTTATAATACTAGAACGTAACATGCACAATGAGACCGAAGGTGTTTGGTTATTCTTTCCTTGAGTAGTTTAGTTCTACGTTTGGTCTTAATTACAACAAAAATTTTGCTACAAAATCAATAGTTAAATTGCTCGAGTCTGCCACTTCGCTTGAGCAAAACTTATGCCAAGCAAACCGTTTCTGTAAAAATATTCAAAACACAATTACTTCATTCTGAATCCTCGTTTTAACTAAATTTTACAAAATGAAAACCGTCTAAGATTTAAAATAACATTTGAACGTCCTGAAAATTTAAATGCGTCTGTGCCAATTACTATTCACCAATCTCAAATTACCTGTAAAAAAAGGACTCATCCATAGTTCATTATGTATTTATTTTGTGATATAATTTTCCGTGAGTGTATTCATTTTGAGATTATATAATTTCACTGTCACAATGGTGGGGTGAACAAGAATTTTCTCTAAGTAAGAAAACCTGTATAAATGCATGTATGGTGGTGAGATCCAAATTATCAAGTGCCTTGAATATGCTACATCTGCCGAGATGATGTTTGTCTAAACTCCAACCAAATGAGACTTCATATTCTCAATCGTACAACTTGGAATAATATAGGAGGTAAATTAGATCCCTGTATCGTGCCAATTTCTACGAGCTATCTATAAATTGCGTAACGGAAATTCTGTACAAAAGGGCTGCTGTCTGGAAGGAATCATGTCGAATAACGGTTCTGCCCATGAAATCCCGATGTAAAAGGCTCGGCTGTCAAAATCAATAACAAATTGCAGTAATATAGTTAACGTTAAAAAAAAAAAAATTACTTCACAGTAACACACCTAACAACACTCATTACCTTCATGGATGAAAAATAATTATTTAAACACTTCTAACTACAAGCTATACTGAATAATACTCAACCTAAGGATGTATGAACACTTCTAAATGGGCTCACGAATGGCCGTATCCTACATTGCACATACTCTACATACTTGTAGACTCATCCTATAAACAAGAATTTACTTTTACTTTTTTTTAACACTAATATACTTTTACTTTTTAAACATATACTGATAGAAATTGCAATTCCATAATAATTAAACAAAACTGTAGCATTTTAATAACGTCTACAAATTCATGATCATTTTTAAACATAAAAGTTCTCCCAATTTAATATTTTTAATATTAACTTTATATGTAATATTTTTTTATTAGCAATTTTATGTGATATCTTAGCCACTTTTGTCCTACGATTTTCAAAACCTATAATATACCCATGTAATATCTTGCTTCCTATTGCCCCTATTTACTTCTATTTTTCAGTGAGAATGACAATTTTCCATAAAACTTACCTTCATCATCTTCATCTCCATTTTGAATTGTAAAGAATGGGGTGAGGTAGTTTTTATCAATTGCTGTAAAGGATGCAGCACTGCAATAAAGAAGCAAAGAGAAATTAGACTGGCAATATCATTACATATCTAGCCATATTTACAGTTTCAGAACATATACAATACCTCTTATGGAATTCTTTTAGCTTCATCTTGATTTTGTTCCCTGAAGATGACTCTTCATTGTAAGGAGGAGCAATATAACCATTGTTTCCATCAAAATTCTTGCAAAAAAAAAAACAAAAAACAAAAGACATTATTTGATAGAGAATCAATTAAATAAGTAGATTCATTAATTTCCATTGTCAGAGTCATTTTGGGACTGTCAGAATTCAGTGATCTAATTTAGGAATAAAACAAACAATTTGATAACAAAAATTCATTACAGGACATGGAGACTTAAAATTCAAATCGCACATAATAAGAACTTTGCAAGTGTCATGAAGCTTGTTTTACCCAGCCATCAGTTTAGTATGGGATAATTAAACCAAACACTTGCTACTTGGTTGGGCATGCTTTGCAAGTAGAATCCCATCATCCAGGGAGATCTTCACCCTCTACTTCATAGGAAAGGAGTTTCTTTTTAGTCTCTCACTACAATCGTGTGGTCAATAACTTACAACTTTGGACGCAAGTCATTCATAAACATAATCATTATTTCAATGCTTGCTTTCACTTCTTTCTACATCAAATGTATCATATTATTTCTACCAAAAGAAAGCTGTCCTCCCAAAAAGGAAAAGTTACTTTTATACATAGCTATAAACTAGATCCACCCAAGTCTTGTTAGTCAAGAATAAGACCCTCATCCTACATAACTATCACTAAATGACTAATCCAAAATGATATATGCATGACTAACAGACAGAAGTTACAATTAAGTCATAAATCCAACCTACTATCTAGTATCTGGTCATTCATCTTCCAAATAGTGATGTGTGATGCTTCCAAATGCAAATTTCAAGGTAAAAAACATGCAAGAAACTCTATAAAAGTAGAATACACAAAAAAACGTCTTAAATGGCATTATTTGTTGTAAAACTTACTGTAATAGTACCAACTGAAGACAAAGGGCTATCATTATCACCACCTACAACATCTAGAGCTTCCAGCATGGTACCTGTTGAACCACCAATTAGCAATACCTGAAAAAAATAATGTTTGGTGTTGAAATTACTGCTCAGGGATGGGAATTCAACAAAAGCTGGGGATAAAAGTTACCTACCGGCTAATAACCCAAATAAGAAAATTAAGTGAATAGAACCAATATTTAACAACACGTCACTGATCTTATATTACTTATCCAACTCACATTCTTATCTTCCCTACAGTCAGTTGTTGCCCTTATAGGCACTGTGTATGCAAATAATAGTTATAATGTATACGATATATACAACATGGTCAAGTACCTTATACTTCCACCATATTTATTTTTTTACAGTAATTAGCTAAATGGATGGACAAGAGTGTGCCTACCGTCAAGACAACTATTGCAGTAGTTGCAGTAAAGATGGTCTGTCCATGTCCTTCTGGAAGATCATGAACGGATTGCAGAGCAAGCGCAAAAGCCATTGCTCCTCGCAGTCCTATTCGCGTGCACAAGGTGAACAAAATAGGCATGGTGTTATAGAATGTGCCAGAGGCAGGAAGCGGTTTATTTCATAGACAGAATTAATCAATCTTTCACAGTAAATTCCAAGATTTATGTTTTGTTCAATTTCTTACCACTATACCAAAGTGCCTTCTGATGTTTTGGAGGTATCTTTCGATGACTGGGTCTGACCAGATTGACCAAATAAGCACAAGAAAAGACATTTGCAGCCCTGCACATAGCAACCCAAGAATATAATTTACAACTTCTAAGAGAAATGCAAAAGTATAAATATGCTTAAAATGCATGAGAATAGTTACTGTAGAGAAACTATCCAAAATGCCAGAAATGACCATGTGCCACAGTAATAAAAAACATAAAATGATATCAATCAGTATAAATTAAATACCTTGCAATTCCAATAAATATCTTAAGGGATTATTATATGGGTTAAGGAAGAAGCACCGAGAAAAGAATAAAACCCCTAAGGTGATATAAATAACATATCACTACACGTCCAATTTGTGGGCCAAAAAGGATACAATGGAGAAGAATATAAATCCAACATGTGACCAGCTATGTTGCTCCATAGCAATATCAAAGCCCATGTATATAAATCTGTACAACATAAGACAAAAGGTGTGCACATATCACTCAGAGAAAATGTCTAAACACCACAGGGTAAGTACTACAAATGAAATTCTCCTTACACAAATGTTTCAGCTAAAGACGATATCAACTCGAAGAAGGCTGAAGCAAATCTTTGAGAACTTTGTGACAAATTGGAATATGCATAGTGCTTCATGACCTAAACCAAAACACAAGAATACTAATAAAGATGTCTTAACATAGACATGAAACACGGAATATGTGTATGTGTATGGATCAAATTACACCATGTAAGTTATGTCAAATGTTACACCGTTCAATACTTGCGCTTGGATCATATTTTTCTTAAAAGTCCTTATTAGATTGAAAGTTTCTATCACATAGGTCACATATACAAAACTTCATATTAATCTAAAATTATTTGATGCATCTTTTATATAGATTAAGATTGGAGTGATTTTCAAAATATACTAAAATATTAATAATTTAATTGTCTTGTTATTGTGGTTCAATGTTAACAAAATTACACATGAGTAATCACAATGATATTAGTTTATAATTTAAAGCTTGGATTGACAAAATTCACATTTTATATAAAATTATTAACGGTGTAATATTCGGTGTAACTTACAGCAATGTAATTTAATCCCTCCTTGAATACTTGTGTAAATAATATGCACTTACTATTCCAGTGAACAGTATTGAAACAATACCAGACAGACCAAGGCCTTCAGCAAGCATGTACCTAAAAATGAAAATATTTTTGTATTGTTTTACATCATGAATGAAAGTTGAGAAAATTGTATGAAACGTATTAACAAACGATCCAAGAATACATCTTACGAGAAATATGGGAAAAGGACAAATAGACAGCTCTCCAAGTTCTGAAGGCTGGATGGAACCATAAATTCTTCTGATCAGTTTATTCCAAACATGATGTAATCATCAAACAACAAATCTTCCCGATGAAAACTAATATAAAATACTTACTTGTCAATATCTAATCCTGCATACTTAAATAGGTTCTGGTAGTCAAGGGTTCACAATATATTTTTACTCTTAAATCTGAAAAAATGTGTACTAATATATAGGACAAGAATGGATTTCAAAGGATATCAAAGCAGATATAAATCCAACACCAACACCTGCAAAATCATCAAATGAATCACAACTATGGAATAACATCTATGATGCAAAGCTAACAAAATAAAACTAGTTCTTTAGTGAGCTTCCCCCACTCCCCTAAACCAAACCCAAACAGAACATTTTATAAAGACTGACCTGCTGACATTGACCCAACAAAAGTCTCCAAAAACCGAACAACCACCATGAATAAATTTTGTCCAGATGGCTGAGCTTTAACAGATGACATTGTCCTGCAAAGTACGTTCTTAAGTTAAAAGTGAACCTTAATGATATTGGTTTACTTCAGATGAAAGCCACATACTTCAGAAGTTCAAATACCTGTACAAAGAAATTGCCATCTGCCCATAGCACAAGAGGGAGGGTTACGACAAAAAGAAATAACAAATAGTTTGTTACAAAAATAATGGAAAAGATGAGTGAATTAGCACTATTTTTATTCATATCTGCACTGCAGCAAAAAAAAAAAATTACGTATATTCTCTGGCAACAGGAACTTACTGCATCATTCAAAACGGATTCCCCAAAAACCAAGGCATATAGATTGACATCAGTGCCCAGCTCCTGCAAATAACAAAGGTGAAGTCCAAGTTAGAAATTAAATATATCATATGATATAGATTTATTATGCACAGTCAAAATTACTATGAAGAAAAACAGAAGACGACCTCAGATAGGAAATAGGAGAGTATAATCAGTGGTCAATAGCAAGCTCTAACAGGATACTAGAGTAGGCCTAGGCCACTATGGGCCTCAAATAGCAGCTGAAGTAGCAAGTTTTTACACGATATAGCAGCACTACCATGATAAAGCCTTAAAGGCTTTTTTACCCCTAGAACTATCAGGGTCAATGACAGAATGGTGGAATCCCACCATATAAGATACCATTGCAGCCTATGGCACTGCTGATACAGACCTCCCTTCACAAATTACCTACGACAGTTGGCAAAATATTCACCACACCATTCAACCATGGTGCTGCCATTTAACAACATTGCTTCAAACATCATTGTTTGGGATGGTTTCTTCGAGGTAAAACATTCCACAATTTACCACTATTTTGACCTTAAATTTTTCATATTTCAATGACTATTTCCGTTCTTTCTAATTCTTTGAACTTGCCAGTTCACATTCTGCTAATTTTTTACTGACCCCAGATTAATGGTGATTTTGTGTGTGTAAACTTTACTAATGGTTTATCCTGAATTTCTTTTATCTGGGGTTTTTGATTATTAGATATAAGTGTAGAATAAATTATTTAGTTTGTCTTAATATATATATTGTTTAATAGGTTCGGAGGTCCCTATATTTGGGGGTTTGTTTCAATTGGGTCCTCCAATTTTGGAAGTGATCAATTAGGTCCCTAATTTTGTCAATTTGAATCAATAAAAGTCTTTCCGTTAAATGCAGTTAACGCCGTGAAGATTTTGAACATATGACACTTTGACGCTTCCAGGTGGCACCATTTCAAGTGTATAAGTGGATTATAAAAGGGTGAAATCTCTTTTAATTTAGGGATTTCACCTTCAAATACACCTTTTAATTTAGGGATTTCACCCTTTTATAATCCACCTATGCACTTGAAACAGTGCCACCTGGAAGCGTCAGTGTGCCACATGTTCAAAAACTTCATGGTGTTAACTGCATTTAACGGAAAGGCTTTTATTGATTCAAATTGACAAAATTAGGGACCTAATTGATCACTTCCAAAATTGGAGGACCCAATTGAAACAAATCCCCAAATATAGGAACCTCCGAACCTATTAAACCTATATATATATATATATATATATATATATATATATATATATATATATGTATAACTACGGTACAAATCCCTAATGTGATTCATAAATTCACCACTTCATCCAGTTCTTGATTTCTTGATGAGTTGATGGTAGATTTGTAAAGTTTTAAAATTTCCTCACTTAGGCTTCATGTTATTTTCTTGTTGTTGATGAAAATATGCCATATACTGCTATCTTATGTGATTCATAATTTATCTGTCATTATACCAAATGTTATGATAATCTAAACCAATATTTGAACTTGTGTGAAAAATGTAGAAACATGAGCAAAAAAAAAAAAACAGACAGGAGGGAAAGCTAATCAACCCAGGTTATTGATGTTCTGCTGCCTTTTGTATTGGACATGAATATTGGATTAAATTAAAGAGCATTATGGATAAAAAAACTAGCATATATCGAAACATGCTAATGGACTGACAGACTACAGGTACAAACGGAAGAATTATAAAATAAAGAGGAAACTCACCTGGAATATGGACAAAACAGTTACAGGATCAGTAGCTGATATAAGAGCACCAAACATCAGGCACTCTACGAGAGGTAGCTTATACATTAGAAAGAGCAAACCACCAAGATAACTGCAGCGTAGAGGAAAAATAATAAGCAATTAATTGAAAAAATTCCTCATACAATCAATAGCACACACTATGGCAGCACTATAGTAGAATAGTGGAATGGAGAGGAGATGCCCTGAACCGCTGTGGGATTGAAATCGTAGAGTGGTTTTCAATGGCGGCCATTGTGGCTACCACACCGAAAAAATGAATTTTTTTGCAGGATAGCAGAACTACCATGATGCAGCCTTCTAAAAACCCATTGTTACCCTAGAACACCATTTGTGAGGGGTTTACGGGTACAATATTCATCAAAAAAGTAACCTTAGTTTTTACCTCTGTTCCTAAACATTTTAAAAGACTTCTTTTTAACGTGTTCTATTTTCTTCTCCTTACCAGCTCACATTAGGATAATTATTATCTAATTTGCTATATTCATTTTCCATTATTTTCACTACCATATTTCATTTTTTGACATCACTATCATGTTTTTATTGGTTCAACATTGATGGTAATTGTATTTTAACTTGTGATATATTTATCTATCATGACTTTCTTTAATTTTGGGCATTTTGTTTTGATTATAGAGTATTTTTATGTAAAATACGATATTTAATATGCATTCTAACTAAGATTCTAAAACCTGCAATTGCAATTTCAGCCACAAGGGCAAAATTCTTAGGATCACTGCTACCACAATTATGACTGCATTGACCGCATTTGTCAACAATAAACCACAATATCAAGGATTGCAGCGAAAACACTACCAGTAACATGACCACAATTTAAAACCTTCATAACATTTAAATGGTGGTCATCCTGCTTCCCCTTATCTCTCTACAGCATTTTCAAAGTTAGTCGCTAAGCACCACCATCCAAGATTCAAGATTGATAAAGGTATGCCCGAATGAGTTTCACCATAAAAACTTTCAAGAAAAAAAAAAAACTAAAAGAACTTCTACAAATTAGCCTAATAAGAACGCGTACCAGTTACACCAAAAGAGAGGTAAAAAAACTTACACCAAGATACCGGTAACAATTGAAGCTATAAAGGTGCCGAATATAGCAAATGTGACTATTGCTCCAAAATTCGAGAAAAAGGGTTTCTGCAAATGAATAACCATTAAACCCAAGTCAAAAGGCTTGTCTTAGAGATCAGAAGAACTGTTTGCGAACAGGACAAAAAGAGTTTCTGAGAGCTTCTCCACTGAACATATAGAGGGATTCTTTTTCAGTAAACAAATTCTCAAAAGATGTTCTAGCTTTGTAGACCAAAGACCACAGTGGAGGAACTCACAGGTGCGAGACTGAACCCGGACTGAGTACGAGGAGTCAAGAAAAACACGACATAGGGCAGCCAAATACATGAATAAAACAAATAACTAAAAATTCGCGGGAAAAAAAACCAATAACGGTATCTATCAGAGGATATAATATGATAGGAGGTAGCAGGAACAGGAAGAAAAACTCCTCGTGAAAATTGAACCACGCCCTGTACAAATTTCACATTCCAAATGTCAGCTCCAGAAAATAAACATAAAGAACCAAGAACGGTGTTTATTATTGGTGAAAATAACCTGATACTAGTCTCTGTGTCCGAAATGTTTGCTAGAATGCCAACAATTAACCCTGGAGATGAAAGTTAGGTTAGAAAAGGGGAAAAGGAAAAAAAAAAAAAGAAAAGGTTGAAGAAAGGGAAGGGAAGGTACCTATGAGAAGAGAAGCACTGGCTTCGGGGATGATGTAAACCTTCTTGCGACGGAGAACGTGACCGAGGACGAAGGACAGGACGAGCATCATGATCTGCAGAAGGATTCCGACGCCGGCCGCTTGCTGCTCTTTGCCGGGAGCCTTGCGAGCGTCGGCCGGAGAAATTTCAATCTCCGAAGCCATTGTCCTTCCCGGAAGCAATTAACCGATTGCTTCCGATTACGTTTGGATCGTTGAATTCTTGGCGAATCAGAACAGAACGCGGTTCTCTCAACAACTCTGTTCTGATCAGATTCTCTCTTCCAATTCCTTTTCTCCACTCTTCTTACCTCTTGGACTCCGCTCGGCACGAACCAATAAATAATAGTAAAAAAAAATGAACTCACAAGTTAACTAGAATATAAATTAATCACTCTTATCATAATATATATATTTTTTTAATTTTAATGAGTTTAAATTTATTCATCTAATAATATTTTGTATAATTAACTTTGTTTTATATTAGTTTTTGGCTTGTCAACCGTCTTTTTTTCACCATTACTAATTAACCGTCCAACAATTTCTCCCTACACATATTAAAATCTTCTAAAACGCTATATAATATATATTTCAATGAAAATAGCAATAAAAAAATATTACGTGAAATAGTTTTTATTTAATTAATTAATAATGTAAAAACCTTTATTTAATATTTTATTTATTATGCGAGTCAATTTTTCGTTTTTGTCCCATTTCGTGTGCTGAGTCATGTAACAAGAAAAAGTGCACTCTTGACTTTTCCTCACAGTCACTAGTGACAAAAATAAAAGTGTTTCTCCTTTTTATTTTAAGAACTTTATTATTTAAGATAAAAAGTATTTTCTTCTTTTTGCGTGAGGTTGATTATTTAATTGTCACATAATATGATTGTGGAAGTTGTGTTCTGTTACTAAAATACGTGTTTAAATTTATAAATTGTCATTCTAAAAATCAATAAATTTAATATATATTATTTTGTTATAAAATTAAATATTTGAATATTGTATTCATCAAAATTTTCAATTTTAACTGAATGTAAACTTAAATATATGTTATTATATTTTATTTTATTAAAATATAATAAATAAAAGTTAACATTTTTAATAATTTTTTGATAATAGATTATGTATTTATATTTTTTATTTTTTTTATGCTTCTGTAATTGTAACTGAAGAAGTAGACATGCTTTTGTGTCCTGTGGTAATCACAGTAGAGGCAGTGAACGAAGATGATCCAAAACCTCAGACACAAAACGTGTTCCACGCTCAATCTCAACCACGTGTCGAACATCATCGGAATCATCAACCATCATTTGCACCACCAAACTTTCACAACCAACTTTTCGTCATCATCTCTCACTCAATATATTTCCCAAACCAACTCACTAATCGCCTCGCATGTTCGCCGAGGCGATCCTGTCTCCGCATGGATTCTCTTCCACTCTCTACGTCGCGCGCGTGCCGACGTTGACGCGTACACCTTTACCTCTGTCTTGCGCGCTTGTACTCTCTTGCATGTCTCTCAACTCGGGACACAAGTCCATGCCCAAATGGTAAAAACCGGAGCTGATTCCGGCACCGTCGCGAAAACCTCGCTGGTGGATATGTACTCCAAGTGCGGGTCTTTGGACGAAGCAGTGAAGGTGTTTGACGAAATGGGTCAGCGAGATGTTGTCGCTTGGAACGCTTTGCTTTCGTGTTTTTTACGGTGTGATCTTCCTGTTGAGGCTGTTGGGGTTCTTAGGGCGATGGGGAGGGAGAATGTTGAGCTTAGTGAGTTTACTTTGTGTTCTGCGTTGAAGTCTTGTGCTTCTTTGAAGGCGTTGGAGCTTGGAAAGCAGGTTCATGGTTTGGTGGTGTGTATGGGGCGTGATATGGTTGTTTTGAGCACTGCTCTTATTGATTTTTACTCTAGTGTTGGGTGTGTTGATGATGCTTTGAAGGTGTTTTGCAGTTTGAAGGGTTGGAAGGATGATATGATGTATAACTCGTTGGTTTCTGGGTGTGTTAGGAATAGGAGGTATGGCGAGGCATTTAGAGTTATGGGCCTGGTGAGACCCAATGCTGTGGCGCTTACCAGTGCTCTGGTGGGGTGCTCTGAGAATTTGGATTTGTGGGCAGGGAAGCAGATGCACTCTGTTGCGGTTCGGCAGGGTTTTACTCGTGAGACTCAGCTGTGTAATGCCCTGTTGGATATGTATGCGAAATGTGGAAAGGTTTCGCTTGCCCAGTCGTTGTTTGATGGAATTTGTGAGAAGGATGTGATTTCCTGGACTTGTATGATTGATGCGTATGGAAGAAATGGGTGGGGGCGTGAAGCTGTTTTGCTGTTTCAGGAGATGAGGAAAGAAGGGGGGAAGGTGTTGCCGAATTCCGTGACTTTTTTGTCTGTTTTATCGGCTTGTGGTCACTCTGGACTGGTGGAGGAAGGCAAAAAATGTTTCAAATTGTTGAGGGAGAAGTATGGTCTTGAACCAGATCCAGAGCACTATGCTTGCTACATAGATATCTTAGGCCGGGCGGGTAACATAGAAGGGGTATGGACTGCGTATCACAATATGGTCGAGCAGGGTACTAGGCCTACTGCAGGAATATGGGTAGCATTGTTGAATGCCTGCAGTCTTAATCAGGATGTTGAAAGAGGTGAATTGGCTGCGAAGCATCTCTTGCAGTTGGAACCCAATAAATCTAGCTATATTGTTCTTGTATCAAACTTCTATGCCGCCATTGGCAAGTGGGATCGTGTTGATGAACTGAGAAGCGTCATGAGGACAAAAGGGTTGGTCAAGGAAGCTGGAAATAGTTGGATCAATGTTCTGGGCTTGAACCAACATGCTAGGTCACTATCTGTTTGATTGTTCAGTAAGACGGATGAAGCTTTACTGTTATTGGGAGATTTCTGGTGTGCTTGCCAATATAAAAGCATCAATAACTACATTTGATCCGGCAGTGCGTATCTATCTACCCTCATTCTTTTAGATCATTGGTTAGCATTGGATGTCCACAGATCAACCAGTAAGGTAGTTTTTCCTATTCCTCCAAAACATTTCATCTATCCATTCCTTTCACCTGTAAGAAGTGGTTCATATGATTTGAATCACGATCGATTCATCATCAGTGACGGGTTCTGAAATGAATGGTACACTTGTGTGATTGTGTCTAACATGTAGAGAGGAATGTACCCTAGTGTATTGTAGAATGTACATAGTCAGTAGTCAATCTTTTAAAAGTACTAAGTTGTTTGCCCAAGATCAATTATGGCTATTGCTTTTACTGTGTTGCTTTATTACTTGTATAGTTTCAGTTATATAATTATTATTTTCTACTTATTATTTATACATTTGTTAGCTTTTCTTTTCGTGTTCATAATCACAAACTTACAATTAACATGTAGCCTTGAACTGTGCAGAGGCTATGGTGGGAACTTACAAAGGCAATAGGTACCAGTCAACCTACAAAGGCAATAGTTACCAGTCAGAACTTACAAAGACTAATTGGTCTCGGAACACGACCTGAATCAAAATAGAAACTTACTACACAGATGTTTCTTAATATTTGGCATGGAGCTTGCAAGTTCTCCTTCTAAATCTAATGCATTCACATCATGTTTATGAGAAACTTCCATTTGTGTTCGCAGGTCTTGCAGTTATTGGGCTGGTAGTTAGCCAATCTCATGATATATATATATATTCTACAAGAATTTATCAATTTTGATGAGTTGTTTGCCTCAGGTGTTGCAAAAGAGGCATCTAAGTTCCAAGTATAGTGGTAATTTCACTGCTACAGTATCAAATAAAGAGCAACCCATTAGGAAGTCTGGAGCTCCGCAATTCCTTCTTTACATTATAAGGCTCCAATGAAGAGTACATGTCTGTCGATATAAAGAAATAGCCAGAAAATGACAGAAAATCTGTAGAATTACTGCTTCTTTTCATTTTAGTTTCAACTCGGAAGAGGGGTCGACCTAAAATGAGATATTCTCATGGGTTTTTGTTTTTGAATATCTGTGAACCAGTGACCAGCCATCTTTATGGTGTCTACGCAACACATGCAGATCCGTGACTACGATGTGGTTATATCAAGATGTGAAAAATTTGCAAGAAATAACATCATTTGCGTGAGCATAGAGAACTGCTTATTATTGTTTAAATTAAATGTGGTAGCTGAAGTTAGAGATTCCGCTTATTCAAGCGCATCTCCTGTGAAATACCACGACAAACTATGACAGCCCTTTGTTCAAATATGGTAACTATGCACATGTGCTCAGAATTTTTATGCCTTCAATTCATCCTTTGAGTGCAATATGCTTCATTTTAGTAGTCGACGTTTCTTCTATACTGTGATACCTTTTACTTTATTTTTAGTAAACAATAGGGATAGTTTGGTGCGTTTTTGCAACTTCAGATAGGCAACGGAAGGAAGCACGTCCAGAATAGATACCAAAGACGTCGCAGGATTGTGTTTTGCTTTCACTTTATATCTTTCTTTCCACATATATTTGTATTTAGTGCTGAATATGCTTTCTGTTTTTAAAAGAAAATACATGTTGTGCACTATTAAATCTGTTTTGAATTCTCATTCAATCTCAAGTTTTATGAAGTTTTTTCAATAATTAATCTTTTAAGATATGCCAACCGTGAATTTTGGATTCATTAATGTAAAAACAATCGTTAAACTGTAAAATAGTGTTGTAAAATGGATAATCTGATTTGACTTACTATGGATTGATCACATAATGAGTCAATTCAATTTGACTCATTGACTTACTTAATTATAAGTTTTCTTTTTCAAATTATAAAAAAATTACAAAATTTATGTAATTCAAATCTAAATAAATATAACTTTAAAATATGTTAAACTCTAAAAACAATTCAAAATAAAAAAATATAATACAATATTCAAAACAAGCAAAAAAACTAATATTTTTGTATCACTTATCCATGGATAAATTTATAATATTTTATGTTTTAAAACATTTTTTTTTATTTCATTTACAATACAATAAAAAAAATGATAACTAATAATATTGAAATACAGAATAATAAATAATTAAATTAATTTAAATAGATTGATAACTAATTCAGCTAATCATAAATTCAACCTAAGTAAGTTGTGTTCTAAACAGATGGAATTGAAAATTAACTCATAAAAAAGTTACTTTTTTTAATCCAATCTGAGATGAATCATGAAACAACAAATTAGTTCACATATTGTAATCCGTTGTAATAACACTACCGTAAATAACTCATGTGACAGCACTGCTCTAAAGATACAGTGGTGACAAAATGCTTTATAACAATCATTAAATCTCTAAACAAATGAGATTAAAGAGTGACAGAGATGGGGCGGAGCTACGATCGTGTTAAGGGAGCCATGGTCCTTCTTAAATTTTCAACTTTATTTTTTTATACATAAAGATAACAAAATCAAAAATCAACTTTCTGATAACAAAACGAAAGAGTTTTCATTTGATTTTCAAATTTCCTAACAAAAAATAAATTTATAATTTTTTATGAAGACTTTTACAAAATAATGAAAAATAGGTGAATTAATTAAACGTACTTCAAGAAAAAATAATAAATATATTTATTCAACAAAGATGGATAACAATTTTTCTATAAATAGAGAAGGAGGAAGTATATACTATTTTATGAATTCATATTCATTGTTAGAATACAAAGCTAATGATGATGATCTTTTAAAAATTATGGTGGATTAATTTTTTTTTCGCTTTTTACAAAAATAGATAAATTTAATATACATTAGATAGTATGATTGGGTAATTGGTATTAACATTGAGATTATGACTGTTGTTTTATTTAAATAAATTAAAAAATAATAATAATGAGATGAACTAGAACAAATATTCTTTTAATTTTGAAAACTTTTTAAGTTTCAGAAAACATTCTATGTTTTTTATTTATTTTGAAATTGAAAATGTTTTAGAAAGTTGATTAAATAAATTCCTATACTTTAAACTTTTACAAAAAATGAAATTTGTTTGAAAATCTTGATATATTTTAATTTTCAAACCTTAAAATAAATAAATATATTTTTTCAAACCAGTTATATTAAAGTTTTTTTTTTCATGTGAAATATAACTAACATTTGAAACGTAACGGATTAAAAAAATAAATCAAATTATTTTTAAAGTTTGAAGTTCAAAATATATAAGAATTAAGTTTTGAAGAAATATAAATTTCAATTTAGATTAAAAACTAAAAATATATTTAATATTTTAAAAAATATTAACATGAATAAAAAAATTACAATATATGTTATATTATTATTAATAGTACTAATAATAATGGTTGCTTTAACCATACGTTATTATAGGTGATTGAAGACTTAAGTTTGTATTTTATTAATAAATAGATCAAATTACCTTCAATAACTTAGGAATGTCTACAACTGGGAGCATTAATAGTATATTTCAGGAATTCAAACAACTACATCCCAATGCTCATATGAGAGTTACAAAATTGCATACTACTTTGGAATATTAAAACAACATTTTTTTTGACATTTGAATATTTATAATTATTCGTAATTATTATTATTGATTGTACCTTCGTTACATATTCAATGTTAAGATGAGTCACATTAGATAATTTACTTATTTATCTCTCTTTGGATTTCTGATAATCTTAATGTTACTTTCTTTAATTATACAAGTTAAATACTTGGATTAATTGCTGCAATTAACATTTAACATATAAAACATATTTTGAAAAACCATGTGAAGCATCTCGTAATAATATAAATGAAGATAAAAAACAATTACATATATTTAAATATAGAAGTTATACATGTTAAATACAAGATAAACAACGTACTATATATGAAAAAACTTTAATTTTTTTTTTATACCAATGGAAAGCGATATTATGTACAAAATATACTAAACCAAATACATATAAAGAAAAAATATATATACGTGATAGTATGAAAAAATATCGAAACTAACTCATTACAAAAATGTGTAACTTCATGTCAAATTAATTAAATTAATAAATGTTTAGAGTTTATGAAGAAAAGTGATAAATGTTTGTTTTACCTTCTTTTTCAAATAGACGCGTTAGTTGTGTGGCTTGCAATATAACCATGTCAAAATGAAAAGAGAAATAGAAAAAGTTAACAAATTAACGTATTAAGGTCCTTAATAAATTATTAATAATAAAATTCATTAGTTTTATTATTATAATAAAAGGATTTAAATAATTTTTGATATCAAATTGTATTAATCTATATTTTATTTGATTAATGTTGATTTTAACTCCTTATTTAGTCTAGGATTACTTGATTTTAAAGTTGATGATAAATTTATTTTTAATTAAATTTTTGTAAAAAAAAATTAGACCATTAATTAATTCTTTATTTATTTTTATTTTAACATGTTAATATAAGAATGATATTATCGTTAGTTAAGTGAAATATCATTAGTATAAAATAATGAGTGATTTTTAATAAAAAAAATGTGTTTTGTAGGTGATAATGTAGACATTGTGAAAAAAAATAAAATTAAAAGACACCCATTAAATTAATTTGATCAACCATGTTTAAAGACAACATAATTTACATAAAACATATGAAATTGAAAAAAATATAAGCAATAATTTAAAGTGTTAGCATATTTAAAATATATATATATATATATATATATATTAATTCACAGTTATTTAAATTAAATAAATATTAAATTGTAGATATAGATTTTAAGTAATAACATTTTAGTTTTTTTTTGTTCTAATGAAATTTTCAGTAGGAGTCCTCGGAGTCTGATGTATTAGAGAGCAGTGTCTAGAGGTTGAAGAAGAAGACGAAAAGTAGCAGTATCACCAGCGTTGTAGCAGACACTTCTGCAATCGGATCCACCAGAAATCGAAGAGCATCAATGGCGTCGAACACGCGTATCTAGAGATCCGAACGTTACCATCGCCATCGTCGTTCATGCATTTCTGATTGAGCTCATTCTAGCCCTCACCAATGGACAAGTCAAGTGCTCTGGAGTACATCAACCAGATGTTCCCCAACGGTACGCCACAAATCCCAATCTCACTTGCAACGCTTTTATTCCAACATTTCGCTTATCAAATCCGCGTTTCGCTATGCAGAGGCGTCTCTCTCCGGCGTGGAGCCGCTGATGCAGAAAATCCAGAACGAGATTCGCACCGTAGATGCTGGAATCCTCACCGCCGTTCGCCAACAGGTGTTAAAATCTCTTCAATTAACGTCGCCTGGTTTGGATTTGTTCCGTCGTTTTCGCTCTCTCATACCTCCGATTCTCTGATTTCAGAGCAATTCAGGAACTAAGGCGAAGGAAGATCTCGCCGCCGCCACACGTGCCGTCGAGGTATGCGCGCGTGGGAAGTAGTTTAGTTTCCTGCTTCGACCTTTGTGTTTCGACGCGTGCGTTTTATCAGTGCCTTGCTCTGTGAATGCAGGAGCTTATGTATAAGATCCGAGAAATAAAAACTAAAGCTGTGCAGAGTGAGACAATGGTTCAAGAAATATGCCGTGACATTAAGAAACTGGACTTCGCGAAGAAGCATATAACTACCACAATTACTGCACTGCATCGTCTTACAATGCTAGGTAAATCTTGCTTTTACGCCTCTGTTCTATAGGCTGTTTCATGCTTTATAAATTTTTTGACGCGTAGACGCTTTTTTATACTTTACTTCAACAAACTTACCTATTATATGGCAGTCTCTGCTGTTGAACAGCTTCAAGTGATGGCTTCAAAGCGTCAGTATAAAGAGGCAGCTGCACAGCTGGAGGTATCCAATATAATTCCTGCACGGTCTACTGTTGTGTATCGCATTGTCCGCATTTGTGTGATTAACTGTTGATATCTCTGATTATTGTGTTAGTGTAGGATGTATTTGCATTGGAACTTGTTAGTGGGGTTTGCTTATTAGTTATTTAGCAGTTTGAGGCTTTCAGTTGCCTCTGCAAATCATTGATTTTAAACAATAATATTTGATTGTTTTGCTTTTGCATATCTTTTCTTGCTCAAAATCTAGTGGTAAACAAGGGAAATTAATTCACTAAAGAATTTTTAAAGGATCATTGATTGAGTCAAATGACATATTTCATCTTGTATTGAAGAGGAAATGTAGATATTGTGATGTATACGAAGTCATCTCCGTCATTGTAGATATTCAGAGAATTTTTATGAAAAGTAAAGTGAATTGATATGGTGTCTTCCCCGCAAAGGTGTCTCCTTGTAAAATATCTTCCACATTTAATTCACCTTAGTCAAATGATAAAGAGTGGACAATGTATAGAACTTTTATCATAAGAAGGTTCTATCATTGCTCATCTCTAGATTTTCTAAGGATGTATAACAAATAGGCTTTTGCTTAATTTTGGGGAGAAGGGGAGGAGTTACAAATAGGCTGTTGGATATTTCAGCTCTAGTAACGAAACCTCATTAGATTTACCAGCTGTTTTTCTCATATCCATACCCTTGATATTGGTTTTTGCTTCTGGGTGTACACCCCTTTTTTGCTTTGAATTTGTATCTGCAGGTGGTGGGATATGGCCTGGTTATTTGTCATTGTTATAGCTGTTTAGGCTACTGTGTGTATTAATGGAGCAGCTAAGCATGTGGTTTCAGCTTGCCTGAATTTTGTAATTACTGAACATACACATATCTGGAAAAGCTTGTGGTTTATGTTTCAAACTGCGAGATATGATTAAACATGATTCTAAAATAAGAAATTTTTATGTTAAGTTGAGAATTAGATATTAAGTTTCACTACAAACTTACTTTTGAGACATTAAGTTCCCAAACATAAATCACTTCACTTCAGATTCAATTTTAACTGGAATAATTTTTTCAAAATTAAAACCATCTACTATCAAATAAAGATATGCTTCAACTTATTTTGAAGAAATAATTGTTTATTCTTTCCAGCTTCCTGAAAGTGCTTAAGCTATTATTTCTGAATTTATCCAAAAAGTGGTGGTTAAACCTGATGCCAAGTGCAATAATTTGCCCAAATTCTATACTTTAGAAGTCTTCTTTAGTTTATTTGGTCTTCAGTATTTGATCATGGTTTATGGTCCTTTTTTCATATATTTGATAAGAAAGTTATGCTTATTCTCTGTAAACTCAACTTCTTGCTTTTGTTTGTCTATCGATTTATTCATACTGTTATCTTGTATTTCAGGCAGTGAACCAGTTATGTAGTCATTTTGAGGCCTATAGGGATATCCCGAAGATCATGGAACTGAGGGAGAAATTTAAGAATATCAAGCAAATACTCAAGTCACATGTGTTTTCTGATTTTTCTAGGTATATTATTCTTACTGATTTCCATCTTCTGCTCTGTCTGGAAATCATCTCTACTGGCACTATAATATGAACTGGATATACAATGTTCGTTTAGATTGCTCATCTATTATTTTTTCCTAATATTTCTTTTATGACTTGCTATTAAAAGAGGCTGTTTGATCCAAAGAGGCTATGTGTAACTGGCTTCCTCAATTTTCTGTTTTTGTCTCAGCTTAGGTACTGGAAAGGAGTCAGAAGAAACTAATTTGCTACAGCAGTTGTCTGATGCCTGCCTGGTTGTTGATGCATTAGAGCCTTCTGTAAGGGAAGAATTGGTAAATAATTTCTGCAATAGGGAGCTTACTTCGTATGAACAAATTTTTGAAGGAGCTGGTATGTTTGATTTATGTGCTACATTAATTGTATAAATTTATTCAGAGGGTTCTTGTCAAATTTCTATATTTGGTTATCTTTTTCAACATTTTTAGAGCTTGCAAAGTTGGACAAAACCGAACGAAGATATGCATGGATTAAGCGCCGAATGAGATCAAATGAAGAAATTTGGAAAATCTTTCCACTTTCATGGCATGTTTCTTATCGGCTCTGTATCCTATTTTGCAAGAAGACGAGGTATGTTATTTACTTGTTTATGCAAACCATCTTAATATAAGTTGTATGGCAATATTCATGCCTTCTCCATTAAAGAAACCATGGCCACAGTAAAACAGGTTTACTCCTTGTTTGTTGCGAAATGACATTTAATTTATTGAATATGAATAAATGTATTGCCGCAGTTTGGGAGTGTTACTTGAACCTCATTTTCCTTCCGTCTGACAATGAATTTCCGATCATTTACAAAAATGTTTTTGGATGTTTTGTTGTATATTTTATGTTATGGTTTTGCAAAAAGTTGTGATGGAATTAAGCATTTTACAGAGTATTGTCATTTCAAATGTAATAAATTTAGTTCTGGTTATTGTATAGAAAAACATTATTGTGCTTATGATACTTGTTTTTACAGAAAACAACTTGAGGATATTCTTGCTAATCTAAAGGAAAAGCCAGATGTTGGAACCTTGTTATTGGTAAGCCATTGAGTAATACAATATTGATGATGCGGTTTTGTATCCATTTCCCATTTGCAGGACCTTTGATTACAATATAACTGTCAAAGGATGTTCTTATGTTATATTACAGAGGCTGGTTACAGTGTACAAAAGCTGTCAATATTGTATTTCAGATGAAAACACTTACATTTTTGTGTTATTTTGGTGTTTCATCTGTCAATTTCTTGCAGGCTTTACAAAGAACTTTAGAGTTTGAGGATGAATTGGCTGAGAAATTTGGGGGAGGCACTCAAAACAGAGAAATTGCAAATGAAATCGAAGAAATTGGTAGGGGGACTAATTCTAGTAATAGTGCCTCGGATATCCGGAAGAAGTATGAAAAAAAGCTTGCTGCACATCAAGGAGGTGACACTGAAGTATGTTTTATAAATTTTTGAAGTTAACAGTGCTTATTTATAAGTTATTTTCTTCTTTCAAAATTGTAGTTATGAAATGATTTTCATGTTTTAATTTTTGTATAAATAGGAGAAAGATGGAACTAAAGATTTGGCAGTGCCTGGAGCTGGGGTACGGTCTCACTGACTACTGTCCAATTTATATAATTGATTTTATAGATTAAGTACATATGCTGTCATTATGATATAAATGCATTAGGAATTAGCCTTTTTGGTTTGTCTTTCAGTGATTTTTTTTCTTTCCTTTCTTGGTCACTGTTTTCTGCTGTGTGGCTTTTTATGTAATAATTCCTAGTTAAGTTTGTGACACAACATTCTTAGTACTTTCTTACACCCCCAAAAAAGGATGTATTATACCTTATGACATTGCTTTTAGTTTAAAAAATCTCGACTCAAGGTTATTTTCTATTACTTTTTCTCCATAATAGAAACCCAAAATTTTGTGGATTATATTTTCTTGATTTCACAAATACTGTTTGTTGTAGTTGTGGCTTTCTTGGAGGTTTTCTCATTTTATTCCTATTGACCTGTTTTGCCAAGACAAACCTGACAGACATTTGTGTTGTTTGGACAGTTCAACTTCCGTGGAATTATTTCATCTTGCTTTGAGCCTCACTTAACAGTATATGTAGAATTGGAAGAGAAGACGCTAATGGAAAGTCTGGAGAAACTAGTTCAGGTAATTTGTGTATCACCTTTTAGAGGTGTTCTGTGATTTGCTTATTTTTTTAATCTTGATTAAACGTTTCATCCACTATAGGAAGAGACATGGGATATTGAGGAGGGAAGTCAGAGTAATGTTTTATCCAGTAGCATGCAGGTGAGTCCCTCAATCTCTTAGCAGGTTATGTTAGAGCAGTGTAATTTTCCTCTTTATTATTTCATGTCTTGTCAGCTCTTAGAAGTTCTTATAGCTGCTATCTGATTAACTGTTGTGAAAGACTAATATGGCCAAATAGCTTAAATATTTTTTTGCCCCTTTCACAATCAGTTTTTTATATGCTTTGTATTTACTTGATTTCTCTGTGTTGTGCTACATAGTTGTTTCTTATTATCAAGAGAAGCTTGAAGAGATGCAGTGCTTTAACAAAGAACCAGACACTATTCAATCTGTTGAAGGTAAGGTTTTATAACTTTTTAGTTTAATGTTTCTATTTTATATAAAAAGTGATAATGCATAAGCTTTTAACTGATTTTCTGCCTTTTCATTTTCCTTGTTATGATAGTTGTTTAACCATTGAAATCAAAATATAATGGCATACTATTGTTTGTGTCCAAATTTTGGACTATTGCTCATAATGTCCATTGAAATAAAAATATATATGTCAACCTATTTACTTGTATCAAATGAACTTCATTAATAAAGAAAAAAAAAAATCCTTGCTCAAGTAAAGTTGAAGGGTTCCATTCCATCTATTTGCTGATTAGTGGTTGTGCCGACTCAAGTATGACAATTACTTGAACTCTGTTAAAGACGGGATTCAGTGAATTGAGAACACTAGTAAAAGAAGCAGAATAATAGGCATTATTTCAGTGAGTCTTGTAATATCATTAGTCCTTACAATGTTGTTATTATTTTAATGCACCTCTCTTAATGAAGCTTAATAATGTAGTGTTTTCCTCACATTTCAGTTTGATTAGAAGTTATTACCTTTTATTGTTAATGTGTTTCTCAAGAGTCCACTCTGGTTTTTCAAAGTGGTTTTTTAGTGTTTAAGATAATATATTATTTTCCTTCTACATATTTTATATCTTATAATTATATGTTTTTCCTTTCAAAAATAAAAAGAGAGAAGACAAAGAGTGAGTTATCTGATCCTCGAGTATCACGGCTTATATCAGGTTAAACAGCATGTTCTTTTGCAGAACTGTTTGATATAATTAAGTGATGACACAAAAGTTGCCTGTTTTAGCTTATGTTAGTATTAAGTGTAGTTGAATGTGGTAGAAAAATTAGTAAGAAGGATCTGTCATCTTTGGCTATAGTGTTTTAAGTTTTGAAGTATTAAAAGTAGTATTTTTTTAACTTTGTGGCTGAAAGTAAATTGATTTTCAATTGCAGTGCATACTGGATTGTAATGGGTCTAGCTTCATGCAGTTTATGACTTTATTCCCTTTCAATCTTTAGGTTTTCCAAAGAGTTCTCAAAGCATATGCTACAAAGCTCTTTGCTAGACTCCCAAAGGGGGGAACTGGAATTGTTGCAGCAGCCACAGGCATGGATGGACAAATAAAGGTATTTTCAAAGCAATTGGTTATGCATCATAGTGAGAAGTTGCATATTAATGCTGTCAAACAGCTTTCATTATGTGTGTGTTTTTATTCTCTGGAAATGTTGAACAGACATCTGATAGGGACGAAAGAGTGATTTGTTACATTGTAAATTCAGCAGAATATTGCCACAAAACGGTTGGTTTCTTTGACCTTTTTCATCCACTTGATAATGAGTAAATGCCTGAAGGCTGATTTACTGACATTTAGCTTTGTAATTGATAGGCTGGTGAACTGGCTGAAAGCGTGTCTAAAATAATTGACCCTCAATATGCAGATGGGGTGGATATGTCTGAAGTGCAGGTATTAATACCTTCTCTCTTAGTAAGTGTGTTTTTTTCTACAGCTCTCATTCTAACGGAGATATATACAGGATGAGTTCTCAGCCGTTATAACAAAATCATTGGTGACCTTGGTGCATGGTCTGGAAACTAAATTCGACATTGAAATGGCTGCAATGACCCGAGTGCCTTGGGGTACCCTTGAGAGTGTTGGTGATCAATCAGAGTAAGTTGAATTCCTTAATAAAATTTAACGAATTATTATATATCTTGTGACAAAGTTCATTAGTGTAACTGTACTATTGTCATGCAGGTATGTTAATGCCATAAATTCGATCTTAACTACTAGCATTCCTGCACTTGGAAGTCTTCTTTCATCCATCTACTTTCAGTTCTTCTTGGACAAGGTGATCTCCATAACACAGATTAAATACATGCAACTTTGGTTTTTTTATGTGAAAGCTAAGGACAGTTTCTCTTCTAGCATAATACTTATAGTTTTATAATTAATCAAGTATACATTATATATTTTTTATAATATAATCTTTTCTTTTGAATTTGCCGTGCTGTTATTTCATATTCATCTTCAATTGTTTCTGAAATATCTTCTGAAGTTTATTCTTGATAATATCTCCTGATAGTTTGTTTCTTCAAGCATCCCTAGTAATCACATGGTGTGCAGTTATTTGAACTTTTTTTAATCTAATATTTTATTTTAATCCGCAGCTTGCATCATCTCTTGGTCCACGCTTTTATTCTAACATTTTCAAGTGCAAACAAATATCAGAAACTGGAGCTCAACAGGTACTGACTATTTTTTTAATTCCTTCAGTTACATGAGTGGTAAAGTCAAAGCATAGTTTTTGACAGGTTCTTATTTGCGAGCTGGTTTATGTTTTATGGATAAAGACATTTATTAGAATGGAAGTACTATGCAGAGGACAAGGTATCTTCCAAAACCCAAAATTAAAATTAAAGAAAGGAACGAAGGACCTCTTAAATACCCTAATCAGATCCCTATGAAGAACCCTTTAAAATGTCCAACATAGAAGATGGTTATTAATTGCATGATGTCTCTGGCTTTCTCTTTTGAAAGTTTTTAAAATAAACTTTCGTCATTCTTACTCTTAAATGATAATTTAATGAATAGATGCATTTCTCTTTTCTATACCTGAAAAAGGTTTAGACTTTAGAGCCCATAATGTTCGCCACCACCATATTTTAGCAGGCAAAGTGTATAACCCAGAGTGTTCCTCTTTGTAAGGTACACCACAAACAAATGAACAAAAAGAGTACTACATTTGGCTGGGTGTTCCCCTGATCCTAGATTGTTCCTTTTGGGTGGAGTGCTCCATTGACTCAAGTTTTCATATATATTCTCTCGATAAAGAACGTACAACTATGCTAATGACTTAATTACATAATACACCTTAAAGGCATTTATCACCCAAATAAATCAAATGAAAAAGATCCAAGATAAATCATATTTAGGTATATGGTCTTACTAAAATAAAAAGTTCCTTAAACTAGATTTCTTATCAAAGATAAAATCCATAAAAATAATAAATATATTAATATCTTAAATAATAACATGAAATTCATATACTAAAAATAACGCAATAATTCTTTTATATTTTGTATCATGACTACAATTAAATATTTGATGTAGTAAGAAGAGTCCTTTACTTCTTTTTGTAATGGTAATAATCTAAGCTTCCAAGGAGGTCTTGCAACCCAATTTATGATGTTAATAAACTAATGAACTGATTTCTGCAGATGCTATTGGATACCCAAGCTGTTAAGACGATTCTTCTTGAAGTTCCTTCCCTTGGTAGACAGGTGATATCAATTTGTATTCAATAGTTTCTACTGCTTAAATATAACTTGGTATGCTGTTTGTACTACAAGAAATATCACCATCATGATAACCTATGCTGTTCTGATGTCCATTGTCCCTCTCTCCCTTGCTTATATTAATTCGACAACTCCATTTTTCAAGTTTATCTTTTCCGGGAATTTTCACTTTAGTGTGCAATTGCCTCTTTTACAAGAAACTCTATATTTCCAGCTCTAGTTTTGGGATGGACGATATTTATTGATAATAAAATTTCAGAGATAAACTACACATAAACCTGGACTACAAATTGATATTTTAGAGTCAAACCGAAGTGAATAGAAATTGATATTTCAGATTTTGTAGGTTATCCATCTCTTTGAGTCCATGCTTAAAGAATCTACCTTCCTGTTGGTAGTAATGCTTAAATATCAAACAATACACGGTTTGTACTCTAATTTGCATCACAGTTCATTAAAATGAGAGGTCCTAGGATAGTGAGATAAGATTTGGTTGCCTAACTTGGAGACCAAGTAGGAAACAATAATAATCTGACTGATGTGACTATCTTGACCAACCAGCTATTTATGACGCATGAGCTTTATTGCATTGCGTTGACAAAACTATCTTCAAGCAGTCAAGAATCCATCGTCAAATAAGTTAATAGTGAAAATGACGTTGTTTTTGCATCTCTAATTATAAATTTGCTACATGCTTATCACTGGTTTATCTCCTTAGACTAACTGTTTTTTTTTTTTTTGGTGATAGACATCAGGTGCTGCTAGTTATTCCAAGTTTGTGAGCCGCGAGATGAGCAAAGCTGAGGCCCTTTTGAAGGTTTGTTGTGCATTTATTAGTAAAATGTTATTATGTAAAAATAATTTTGTGTTTGGGTTATAGCTTATTTGGTGTTAAAGACATCTGAAGGAGTTTATTAATAGAAAAATACTTCAACCTAAAACTCAATCAAAGCCAACAGTGAAATTAATTCCTGCTGACAAATTTGTATGAATGTCCGTGATCAGGTTATACTTTCTCCAGTTGATTCTGTAGCAGATACTTATCGTGCATTGCTACCTGAGGGTACACCCATGGAATTCCAACGCATCCTGGAGCTTAAGGTTGGAATTAGCTTGTTCTATCGAAATCTCTGGTTGTTTTATTGCTGGTTTTTGCATTATTTCTTTGTTCTGGACCTCTGATTATGGAGATGAGGTTCTGCCAAGGTTGCTCAAATAGAATATAGGAAATAAATTTATGATTATGTTCACGACTGAATAAAATTATTCAGTTCATTGTCAATTAGGCTTATTAATTCTAGCTGAACAGTCATAAGCAAATGTCATCCTCTAAGGATAGCAACAATGCTACGTTGCAAATTTGAGAAGCTAACAAAGAAGCACTTAGAAGACTCAATTGGTGAAAATTAGTAATTTATCAAATCTGTCATTGTAGCAGATCAAGGATCGGTAATTCAATGGACATTAAATCTAAGGAAAGTAGTGCTATATTGCAAACTTGAGGAGCTTACATGGAAACACTTAGAAGAATCAATTTGTGAAAATTAGTAATTTAGCAAATCCGTCACTGTAGCCCATCAAGGATTAGTAATTCAATAACGCATTAAACCTTAGGAAAGAAGTAATGTTATATTGCAAACTTGAGGAGCTTACATTGAAGCATTAGAAGAATCCATTTGTGAAAATTAGTAATTTTGGCAAATCTGTCACTAGAAGATCAAGGATCACTAATTCAACAGTCATCTTTGCTAAATTGAAATGTTATAACAAGTAATCCGATAGGAACCCTGCTATGTCGTCACAGAAAAAGTGGTAGTAATCCTAATTACACGGGTAGAATCATAAAAGGAATACTGAAAAGATTCAAAAGTTCATCAATAATTTGCTAGTCTCTCTTCCCATATCTTACCAAATTCATGTCCACTTTTCTCTGTCTATGTTAGCTTAAATCCTCACTGTTTCTTTCCCATTCTTCCCTTGCCATGTTTGCTATTCTGCTTATTTTATTCCTCCTAGGTACACTTCAGTAATTCTGGGTCCTCTAAGATAATCTACTTACCAGTGTTATCAAATGGCTGCGTGCGAAAAGGGTATTGTGGCGGTTTTGCCAATCATCACCTTCCACTTCTTTGAAGGTTATGGCAGCTTAAGCCATTTTTGCTGGGACACCTGCCATGGACATGGTGCTTTGGCGTTTCACTGTGCCTATGGCAGAATATATGCTCTAAGATAATTTACTTACCAGTGTTATCGAATGGCTGCGCAATAATAGTATGGTTTTGAAGGTTATGGAATCTTATGCCATTCCTGCCGTGGCACCCGCCATTGGACGTAGTGCTGTGGCGGTTTTGCCAGTCATTGCCTTCCACTATTTTGAAGGTTATGGCATCTTACGCCATTTCTGCCGTGGCAACCACCATGGATGTGGTGCTGTGACTGTTTGTTTGTTATCAAATGGCGGCGTCCGATATCGGTATGGTGGCGGTTTTGCCTTCCACTATTTTGAAGGTTATGGCATCTTACGCCATTTCTTCCACCATGGAGATGGTGCTGTAGCGGTGCCTGTGGCGGAATAACGGCTCTAAGATAATCTACTTCAAATGGCTGCGCGCGATAACTGTATGGTGGTGGTTTTTGTCAGTCATCGCCTTCCACTATTTTGAAGGTTATGGCATCTTACGCCATTTCTGCTGTGGCACCCGCCATGGACGTGGTGCTATGGCGGTACACCGTTCCTATGGTGGAATATCGGCTTTTTTCTTTATTTTTGTTTTTAAAATCTTCATTTAGGGCTTGGCCCATTTTTAAATACGAGACCTTGTTTAAGAACGTGAATCTTCTTCTCGGGGAGAGCCCTATTTTACGAACGTGAATCTTCACAGAGCGAGAACCCTAAGCCTGGAAAGCATTAGAGAGTCAGCCTTTTTGGTCGTCGAGTCTCCTTTGAGTTATCTATGGCAAAAACTTACCTTCCATGGTGACATAAGCTCCGACGACCTAGACCTTGAAACCAACTTTTCCCCCCTATCTTTCTTGTCCTTTTTGTTTGTTTCTTTTCCGTTTATTTCTTCCTCATTTGTTTTTCTGTTCTTTTCTCTTCTCCCTTTTCACATGTTCTTCCTCGTCTAGTTGCTGCTGTGTTTTTATAGTTCTGTTTTTTTTTTTTTCCATAAAATTTCAGAACCAATTAGTTGTTTTTTCTTACCTTTGCTTTTAAAACATTGTTCCCAGTTATTTTTCACTTAAAGATAACGTCGAACACCCAAAACCAAAGCAATGTATCTTCAAATTACTTAGTGAAATATTAGTGTTTTTTTAATCACGTTTAAGACTTTGTGATGACATTCGTGAGAATTTTATAAATATTATGAAATCAGTTTGTCATTATGCTATTTTTAATATATTTGTCATTTTTGTTGGTTTTTTAGGGTGTACATTTGTTTGTCATGCCATTTACGATACTTCTATTACGGATTTTTTGCTGAACATCATAACCGGTTATACACTATTGATAACATTGCTATTTACAAACCTTGCCATAAGTGTTATTACCCTAGTACATAGATTATATGAAGGTACTGATATAATTGCTGAAGAATCGGACTGATGAGGTGCATGCAGTGCATAAATTCAACTGAAAATATGTACAAAATAAACCAATATTTCAATTAACTATATTAGTTAATATTCAGTAATGGTTCATGCTTTGCTTATGGATTCTATCACATGAGGCAAATCATTTGGTTTTTCAGATCCAACTGAATGTATGATTTGTAATGTGTGGATGATCTGAGTTGTTTTCAGGGTCTGAAAAAAGCTGATCAACAAAGCATTCTTGATGACTTCAACAAACTTGGGCCTGGAATTAAGCAAACTCAGGTTGCACCTACAATTGTTCCAGCTGCTCCTCCAGTAGCTCCTGTAGTACCTAGCCCCTCTGCGGTTGGACTCATAGCGTCGAGAGAGGATGTTTTAACTAGGGCTGCTGCACTTGGACGAGGAGCTGCCACCACTGGGTTCAAGCGGTTCCTAGCTCTAACTGAAGCTGCCAAAGACAGGAAAGATGGTCCTTTCAGAAAGCTCTTTAATCCATAATCAAGAGAGTGCGACAACCCCAATTTTTTGGCCGGTACCCTTAAGCCTTTAGTGTTTTTTTTTTCTTCTCTTTCATTCTTTATGTAAGTTTAATGTCATGTTCATCTCATTTCACTCGAACAACTGAAAGCTGATAATAAAGAGATCTGTCTACAAATTTGCATCATTCTTTCTGTAGCTCGTAAATGATTCTTCTTATCTGTTGCTTGTTACTGCCCCGATTACTTACTGTTCACCCTATCATGGGCTGTTAAAATTGTCATATCTGTTTGCTCCATTGTGAAACTGTTGAATTTTGTGTGATTGATCTTGAGATTTTTTCTAGAGCCTTGTGGACGATGTTGGGCTAAGAGGACACTGGAATACAACTGTTAGTAACTGAAGTACGGAATGTTCTTCGACTGGCACGTTCTGAAGCTTAAATATTAAAAATTAAACTAGGAGATGGAAACCAAAAAGTGACTAGTTAATTGAATTAAAAAAAAATTGATAAAACTATCCGAATAACTAAATAATTCTTGTAAACTCACATGACAAATTTTTATCTATTATGCATATGTATGATGATAACGGAATTTTAATAAAATGTAGATTAAATGTATTATTATAGCTTTTTAGAACTAAAAGTAAGAAATAACTAAACATGACTATTATAGTATCGACAACGAAATGTTAATCATGTATACTATTGTTTTTAGAAATTAACTGAGACATTAGGAAAAAATCACAAGTTTTTAATTTAAGTCATACGCTAATTCTATAAAATCAAATCAAAGTTTTTAAAAAATCAATATAATCGAACACATCAAATAATTTATTTTCAATCAGGTAAACCAATCAACTAGCCTATAAATTAATCACTTGAAAAAGCCTATAAAATACATTTCGAATACATTTTTTTAGAATAAAATACATATTACATATTTAATGAATTTGTAGTAAAATATGATAATAAAATTTGAAAAACAAGAACTTGATTTGATAAAATTTGTAAATAGTAATGGTTAACGGAATAAAATATAGCATCAAATAAATTTAAAATTAGGTTTAAGTGCAATATTACTGGATCAATAGCATAAATCTGGAGAGCTGGCCATCATAGATAAGAAAAGAAGAGACAAGAAAAAGTCAAAAGTCCAAAGTCAATCCCATCTGACATAACCTTCTAGATGTCGAAGATAAAGACTGAATCTGCATTCTTTTGTTCTTTTGTTCTTTTGTTTCATGTCTTTGATTTTTGTTGAATTAAAATCTCACAAGTTTCCACGCGCTTTTTGTTGTATTTTAGATCTATAGCCTATGCTCGCCTTACCTACATACAACGGAACTCACCCAACAGTTTAGCGCGTGACCTCGTTGACCATTTGATGATGGCTCCAAATATTTTAAGCTCACAATATTTAAAGTCATCAAATTTTCATTTTTACTATTCAGGTGAGATATTTGATGCTCTAATAAAATAGCTTAAACCTATTTCAAATTAATTATTTTAAAATATTTTAATTTATAAGTTAAGATTTATTTTTCACTAGTTTGTAATTTTGTAGTCTACAATTTTTTTTATTTTCTATTCCGATACATTTTTCATCATTACTTTTTTTTATCTATTATTACATATAGTTATATAATAAAAGTTGTAAAAAATTCAACATCATAAAAAAATCAAAATTTTGAAAATACATAAAAAATAAATTTTATCTAGAATTTAAATAAAATAAATTATTAAAAGTAAATCACATATTATTTTCAACAAATAAATAAAAGCACTAAAAGAATATTTATAATTTAACTATATTTTAAAATATAAAATTATAATTACATGAAAATATATTTTATCTAAAAAACAAAATTGCATTTTTATGTCAGTTTATTTTTATTAACTAATTTTACTGATTTTTTATGCTTTAATGAACTAATATAGCAATTAAAAAGTTTTAAGTTAACAATTCATTAACTAAAAACTAATTTTTCTGTTACAAACTAGAGTATATCACCTAAGAACTATTTTTTATAGAGATTTTTTAATTTATTTTAAAATTCAAAAGCAATTCCAACGTTCTATTTTAAATCAAAGTTACTTGGTTGTTATCCACTTCAATGAGTTTTATCAACAAAAAATATTGAAAGAGACAGAATAACTGATTAATAAACAACTTCTTAGAATTTTGGATCCAAACAATAGATATTTACTTTTTGTTTTTATTTGGGAATTGGAAAATAAATTATCAGTGTATGTTTGGGAATAATTAAAAAAATAACTTATTTATATAAAACAAAAAAAAAGTAATCATTATTAATAACTTGATCCATACCTAAAATAAGTAAGTTTTATCTCCTACTAGAAACAAAAGAAAAAAAAATACAAAAACTAGATTAATAAATTTTACAATCATTTAACTAAAGTATCCACAACATAAGATTTTTTCATATATTAATCAATGATCAATTTAAAATTTAATAAAAAATAATAAACTAAAATTCTATTATCTTTTCCTATATTATTATATTTAATCAGTTAATTAATAATGTAAAATATATTGCACTAAAAATACCATGAAATTAAATTGTTGAAAATTTCATCAGACGATTGTTGTATTATTTTAATATTATGACAAATATATGTAACTTCATTTCACTTTAATTTTTGGATAATGATATTTAGACAACATTTAAACATTGATTATGTGTTAATATGTGATTGGTCAAAAATTACTCCACAATCAATAATAATAATAATCATAAACATTATTGTGAAGTAATTTTTACCAATAACAAATTAATACATAATCAATATTCAAATGTTATCAAAAGAATTTATCTAAATATCATTATCCTTAACTTTTATATACTTTAAATTTTGCATACTAACAATTAATGAAAAAAATATTATTGGTATACTTTTAAACTAGTTACTATATTATTTACCATAATTGATTTTTTTGTAATTAATAAAAGTTATATATATATATATATATATATTTTTTTTTTCTCTCTCTCTCTTGCATGTTTTGAGTGCATATTCCTTCTTTTGTTTTTTTTTGGCCAAAGTCACCATAACAATTTTTTCTTTCTCTCTTTCTTTCTGAAAATAATAATAAATAATAAAACAAAGTTAGAAATATAAATATAAGAAGACGAAGGTGCCTTGTTTGAAGTTTGAAAATGAAACATCGGTGAATTCCAAACTTCTTCTTTTTCTTGGCTTACGCGTTGAACTTCCTCCTTCCGCCGTCCACGGTGGTCGCCGACTCCCTCCGACGGCCAAGCTCTGCCGAGGTTAATCTAGGAACCTGTCGCTTACTCTCAGCTTGTTACTGCAACACTCACTGATTCTTTTTCTCCTTCTTCTTCCTCTTCTTGCTTGTGAGTTTCACAGTTTCCAAGGATATATATTTCTTTTTACTTTTTTTCTTATTTGAAATTCTTAGCGAAAAAGAACAAAACTGGTTCTTTCATTTATTGCGGACATTGAAGAGGGGGGCGCCTTCAAGTTTTAAATTTTTGCAATTTAATGAAGTGAATAAGTTAATTGGAGTTATGTTATGGTGGTTTGTTGCTTAAGGGAGTTACTTAGTTAGTTCACTTAAACCTATTTCTAAATTGGGAAAATTTGGTTTCAACACCTTGAACCTCTCAGGTGGTTAGAGAGGTGGGTGTAATTGGTTATTGCTTATTTGGTTATTGAACGTCTTCTTCAGGAGAAAAAAATTATTTTGGGTTTTCATTTCAAATCAAAAGGGGCCCAGCTTGGGTGTTGAAATACTTAGGGCTCTTCTTTTCTGTTGGGTGGCTCTTAGAATTGAAGGTGATTGAATTAATGCTTAGGGCTCTTGTTGGTTGTGAGAGCAAATATCATCTATGTAAAACAAAGAGGGTCAGAGAAAGGAAAATAATGCTTTTAGGGCTGTTTGCAGTCGTTGATATTTTCTAACCAGTCCCCTATATTCAGACGTTTTTTTTCAGCTAGCATGCATGGATTCTGTTTTTCTTAGGATATTATTTAGCTTCTGACTAGTATCACAAATTGCTTTTTTTGGGTTAAATTCTGTGGCCCCTGCCTCTATATGAAGTATCTTACGCTCTAATGGTGTCAGATTTTTAATTGGATATAAATAGCGAGGCAGCTTTGCGATCTCTACATGGTTTTTGACTGATTTAGTATTGTGCAATTTTTCTGCACATGGTATGAAAGGAAATTTATTAAAACAAGTAACTTGTATAGCTTGCTTACTTTGCTTTTGCTTCTGTTTGCCTTGTTTGACACTTCCAACTCTTTTCAAGGTCCTACATAATTCTTCACCTGCATACAAATAGAAGTTGTGTTAATTATCTTTTTAAGCATTCTTGTTTTAATCTTTTGCTATTATCTCTCTATTCTCTGTTTTCATACAATGTGATTGTTAATGGCAGTGATTCGGGTAGATAATTTCTGATCTTGGTTTATAAATAGATTTTGCTAATGCCATATGATTGTTCTTACTTGATTTAAGTATTTAGAGCATTCACTTTGAATTTTTAATTAATCTCAGCTTCATCCTTGTGTTGTGCTTTTGTTTCTAGTTATCTGGCCTCACAATGATGACACCAGAATCATCAAAGGAGTTGGAAAAGCATGCAATCTCAAGTCATCATGTGAGGGGGACTAGTGAATATGTTAGACTTGCCATATCTGATGAACCGAGGGCTGTCGAAAATGAAATACTGCAGCCTGTACCAGTATCGAGAATTAGATCTTTCAGGTGGTGGGTGAAAGCCTTTTTCTGGTGCTTTGTCGTTGTTGTACTTACTCTTGTTATAGTGAAATGGGGAGTGCCATTTACTTTCGAAAAGGTACTTCCTCTTGCTTTACAATTGTTCCGGTAACCGTAATTTCTTTTCTTAATATGCGTTCTCTGGGGATGTGCAGTTCCTATTCAGAAATTGATCTATAACATGTTTTTTGACTCTCATGGATTTATTTTATATTGATAATTATGTCATTTCTGTACACCTTCGGGCTCCTATTTTTTTCAACCAAAATGTTTTATATGACAATATTATTTGAAGATTGGCATTTTTCTCGGCATCCCACACGGCATCTTTATGTAACTACAAGTTTTTGTGCTCTTTCCTTCTTCACAGATGTTATACGGCATCAGTGTGCGGTTTACTATGTTTTGTCCAACGAGATGAGAAACTATTAGAGGAGTTCAATCAATATAGTATCTCATGTTGTGAATGCTAATGTGACAAAATTTATATTACTAGAAAGAACAAAGCAGCTTTCTGCACTTGCTGTGTTAGGAATATCTGCTTCCTCATCCCTCCCTTTGCTTCTTTAAACCTAGTTTGCAGTCGTTTTATAGACCATATGAGTATCATATCATAAATGTCTTGTGGTTATAAACTTGGAAGTGTTTTGGGAATTACATCCATAATGATATTTTTGGTATTGCCTGTGAACAAGCTTAGACTCATTATTTTAATTCTTGTGGAATAGCTTGCACTCCACATGGTTGCTGTTAATTCATATTTTGAACCCGGGTCTTACTCAATTTTCTATTGTAGATAATTTACCCAATCATGGAGTGGGAAGCGACCACTTTTGGCCGTCCAGTTCTTGCCCTTGTACTTGTTGCTTCTCTGGCTTTATTCCCAGTATTTTTTATCCCTTCTGGCCCTTCCATGTGGTTGGCTGGGATGATTTTTGGCTATGGCCTTGGCTTTGTTATAATAATGGTTGGCACAACCATTGGGATGGTCCTCCCTTACTTAATTGGACTAGTTTTCCGTGACCGCATTCATGTAAGTCGTTTTGTTTCTCCAGTGATCACAAGTCTAGATTCAAGTTGGTTTTTCAGTTGTTATTATTATTATTATTTTTTTACTTTTCTGTTTATACTCTTTATTTTTAAATGGTTCAGCAATGGTTAAAGAAATGGCCCAAGAATGCTGCAATGATTAGACTTGCTGGGGAAGGGAGTTGGTTCCATCAATTTCAAGTAGTTGCTTTGTTCAGAGTTTCACCTTTTCCGTACACCATTTTCAATTATGCTGTAGTTGTGACCAATATGAGGTTTTGGCCATACTTATGTGGATCAATAGCAGGAATGGTGCCAGAAGCTTTCATTTACATCTACAGGTTTGTGCTTTCTTATTTCGCCTTTATGCTATGTTTGGATGGGTGGCAGGGGTGTAGCTCAGTAATTTTCTAAGAGGTGTAGAGTGAATTTTTAAAATACTTACAGATATAATTATAAAGTGTTTTCTGAATTGGAAAACGATTTACGATTTCCCTCTTTTGATAATTTTTTCCTCAAACACTTATTATAGACGAAGACAAGAACAAAGAACATGAAGGAGTTTGTCTCAAGCTAAGATTAGTTAAAATAAGTTTTCCTTGTTTAAAAATTGAGATATTTTCATGTCTTGGAAATCCGTCGAACGGCAAGAGATGGTCAAAGTAAAACTTTGTAAAGTTTGTTTGAAAACAGACATATATGACTTTGTGAATAAAATATTAGCTCATTGATCCCGATATGACTGAATCCATAACCTATTATTTTCTTTATCAATGCCCATTAATAAATCTATGTTTTCCTCATTTGTTAATGGTGGTCAATTTTGAACAGTGGTCGATTACTGAAGACCTTGGCAGACGCACAATACGGGAAGCACCAATTGACAACTGTAGAAATTGTGTACAACATAATTTCTTTCATAGTTGCTGTTGTTACCACCATTGCTTTCACTGTTTATGCAAAAAAGGCCCTCAATGAACTCAAGATTGCAGAGGCCAATGAGGAAGCTGCCTCTGTATCAGGGAGTACTACTCTTGAGATTGAGAAGGGTTCCCATTGAAATAAAATTGCCCACGATATTAGTGTATATTTATGTATCTAAATTTGGTTTAGGACTACATGCACCATAGTGCTTTTTACCCTCCCTCTTAGGCCTTTTATTGATTATTCAAATGAGCATGTAGGATAGAAAGTCAGCAAATGCACCAATCGGGTAGAAATAATAACTTGCAAAGAAAGCCCTACTAACATTTTTTTATTATATAAAATGTGCAATTAACGACACGATTTAGTGTAAATTAAACCAAAGAGTGTATCTTTAACTTTAGAAATAATATCCTTCTCAGCAGGGATGTGCTAGTTTGGGTGAAGTATTATGGTATTGTCTTCATACTTTTGTTATAAAAAAAAGTATCCTTTAGACTGGCTTGAGTTATTTAGTTTTATATCCATATTTTGTGCTTACCTCCTAATATTAATGTGATCTTAAAATTAGATAAAACTGTTCATATATTTATGGGGAAATTTTAAGGAACATGTTTTATTGGGGGCCTTTTCCTATAGCATAAAATTTAAATATATATATATATATATATATATATATATATATATAATTTTATTGGCATAAAATATTTTTCTTTTTTCTCATTTCATTTTATCTTAACAACGAAATAGAAACTCTTTTCTGTAAGATGTGAAAAAGAAAACGAATGAGATGGTCTAAGATGAATTTGCAGGAGAGAGAAAAATGTGAGGTGCAAGGAATCGCCTGCAGTAAGCTTCACTCAGTACCTTCATTTAATAAATAATTTACTTCTAATTAAAAAGAAATGTGATGTTCAAGAATGCAGTTGAACTGTTGCTGTGTCTCCTTTACAATCATCATGTATTCATGCTAACAACAAATTACAATCGAATTATAGTATACGTTATAATAAAATCATCATTAAAACCAATTAGTAATGTCGTATTGTCACTTCAAATTTTCCAACAATCAAGATCAATTCATGCTAGTGAATAACTGATGAAGAGTACATACTGAGTAAAAAATAATCTGGATTCTGAAATTGTAAGACACTGTCACATCAGTTCTTGAATTGAAGCCAAAAAAAAAGGGTTTTAGAAATGTACATCAATAGTCATATTAATTGAAAAAGTTCAGAAGATCATGTCAACAAAGTCTACAGTTGTAGGAATTAAAATGGTGGTACGTTTTTAAATTTAAAGATCTGTTTCACATTTCAGAAACTTATCATATTTTTAAACTTATAAGATACTAATATGACAGTGTCAAACATTTTCAGGAATAATTTGAGTGTTTATTCATTAACTGTTGGATGTATTAGGTTTCTCCAAGGGAACAAGCTCAATTGCAGATGTTGCATCTTCCACCATGATTATTGCTTGTTCATCAGTTTGGGTTGATTCTTTGATCATACAGTTGGAATGCGGTGTATTGAGGGAGTCACTTGAAAGCAACTTCTTCTGAGGCTTGATTTCGCTACCCATCTGCTCTCATTGTAAGTAGATTAAAATCAAGAAGAAAAACACGTTTGTGTCAGTTTTGATTTGACCAAACCTTATATTGTACTTTCAAACTAGTTTTTATGAATCCGATGGAGGAAATATAACCTTTTAGATTATTCAATTACCTGAGTCACAATAGTGTACAAAGGTAAGGTGCTATAGCTGCAAAGCACTTGAACAATTACACTGCATGACACATTACCTCTAAGCAGTGAGATTAAAACATAGCACATAAATATAGCAAAAGTATTCAAGTTATGGTTTTTCATTCACATTGAAATGGTATATTACCCCATTATAAGTCTTGGGATAACGTAGGCTACTTTCTCCATAATGCATGAATCAAATCCATATGTGCACTGCATAGCGAATGGTTAGGAGACAGACAAGTTATTTCAGTAAAATGATTAAAATTTGAAAAGGAAAGCTTATGGATGTAACACTCACCCAAATCCAGAAGAAAAATGCAATCTCAAAAGAGTTTTGAAACAAAATGAAGTGAAGTAAGTGGAGGACTAGGAGAGGGCTGGTAAACCAGAAATATTCATCTGATGGCTTCACTAATTTGTCATCATCTCTTCCAAACATGTCTACTGAATCCTGATACAAACGAGCGATTATGTGCTCCAACTTTGCCCCCACCAGAAGTAGAAGCTGTTTCATAAGCAAGCTTAGTATAACTTTGATCATACCAACATCTCATGCTTAATTGCTATTGTTAAAAACAAATCACCAATTTGATTCCCAAAGCATCACCCTCTCTTTTAAGTACTCTCCGAAGTATTGAGTATCCATCAGTTTAGTCTCTAAATTGATGTATTATACTCTTCTTTGTTCATATTATGGGGTTGTTTCTTACTCATTAGGTCATTACAGCACACACATTGTAGGGATTGAACCTGAGATTCTATTGGAAATAATTCAAATGCAAGTCTAAGTCTCGTATAAGTCTAAGTCTCATATTAAATAGAAATAACAAAGTTCATAATCATATAAAAAAAAGACTTATAAACTAGTTATCTTAAGTTACATATATATAATATCTCCCTAATGAACCCTTGAGATAATGGGTTAGACTCAAGTCACATATAATATCTCCATGATGAACCCTCAGATAAAAAAACGCATCAGATTCCTCTCCAAAATAGAATGTCTTCACAATGTAAGTATAAGATACCTAACCACTACACTAAATGTTTTTTACTAATATTTTTACTTCAATATTCATTTAGGAGAGAGGGTAATACTTTAAAGATGAAATGGATGGTTTCTTTGTAATGTCAACAAAAACATTGTAAAGAGTGTAAGTCACTTACTATCAAGGGTAAAAAGGCTAACCAGAAATAAGTGTGCCATCCTGCATAGTAAACTCATAAGTAGGTAGATATAAAACTATAAGTGTTTACTTTCAACAGAATAAGAGGATCTTAATTAAGCATTTACCTTCAATGTTCAACAGCAAAAACAGCACAACAAAGACCCACAGGTACCAGCTACAATAGTAGGTAAAAAAATCAAGAACGGTTGGCTCATTACAAGGCAATTTTTCTTGCAATGAACTGAAATAGGTGAGAAGAGCTTGTTTGAACTCTTACCTGATACCAACAACTCTTTTGAAGTCTACTTCAAGTGTTCTCAGCATGTAATTATGAAAATTATACTTGAGGTTATTTGAGTGGTGTTTCTGAAAAATGTTACAAGTATCATAATTTGTTTCATGTGCATATGATGAAATAGTTATTATTCTCCAAATGATTAACAATATATGGCATGACAAGATCTTAACCTTGATAAATCCATACCGAAGTGCATAGTAGTCATACTTTGTAACAGAGCCATGAAATTGCTTGAAGAATGATATCTGCCAAAACAAACACAAAACTATATATCCTTAGAGTTTAACCAGCCATGTGACTTTAATAAAATGAAGTATTTGAAGAAATATTCTTCTCAAAACCCTGTAACATAAATTTTGTAATTTAAATTTTGACGCTTTATTCAATTTAATAAACACTGTTACTTTTATAGTTTTCTCCTTTATTCTAAAACTTTATCTGCATAACTTATTCCTACACAGTAAAATAGAATATTTACTAACTTATAACAACTACCATATGATATATCTATTGATTTTTACAATAATTATCAATAATGTTTTATCAGTGGAAAATGGAGGAGAGGAAAATCCCTATGCATCCTAATTTTACTACCCTCCAATATTGTATGGATTTTGAACTAAGAAGAGATGATTTAAAGCATTTTAGTGAAAAATTAATTTATTTTTGTCCAAAATTATAAGGTATTATAAAGTAAATTAATTTTTAAAATCTCCTTTTACCTTTGTGAACCAAACAAGGAAAAGGTCACATGCTCTCTTCTCCACTAAAAACCCTTTCACAAACAGACTCTAAAAGTTATAACCGTGATATCTAATTGATTACAAGTGTATAAAACTGATAATTCATAATCATTAAATGCATACAGTAATCATGGAATACATGCAAAATTTCCTAATTATTTTAACATTCTCACTTTCATGCAATTGGTTGAGTTTTATAATAAACATATCAGAGCATTCTTATCAAACTCTAGAAGTACTACTTCTATAAGAACTGGTAGAAGTTTACAATTTCAATTTTCTTCATCCTAAAGGTTAAAGTTAGAAGAAAATTGAAGAAGGTTCTGAAGACTTACCAGCCAACTAATAACAGCTGCTTTTCTCCAATGTCCTCTACTTTTTTCTTTGAAGAACTCATGTTTATCTATTGCTGCATTTGAGTAGGAAGTTAGAATATGAAGAGAAAAAATTTCATTTTCTTGTATGATCATCTGAATTTTAAATTCAGAGTATAATTTGAACCTTCACTGTGATCTCGATAATAATCCTCCCATACCTTCCATTCCTGCATCTACACCATGTAAATATTAAAACTTTAATATGCTGCAAATCATGGATGGACTATTACTTTACTAAGAATGAATCAAGTTCAAGGAACATAATATCACCAACTTATTATATTACCTTTGCACCTGCAAGAAGCATTGTTGTGACACAGAATATTGCATGTACAACGGCCAATACAAAGATAAAAATGTGAAGCTGATGTAAAGATTCCAATGATAACAGTGGAACCTTACCCTGCTTAGGAAAAAAAAGGCATGGATTTAAATATGAATCAAATAATTTGTTTGTATATGAAGATGTTATTTTGTGATATTTCCAGCTTTACAGAATTCCAATTTTTGTTGTCAGTGACATTGGTAATAACCTTATGTGTACAATGATCTGAACCAGAACCACTAGACAAAAGCCTCCTTCTGTTTATTATAGCATCATAGTATATCTGATAATGCGCTGAACCTTCTGAAGACCTATGAGGCCTTTTGCATGGAAGCATTTGGGTTGCAAGGTTTGGTGAGATGCAAATTTCGCTTATTAAACCTTGAAAGACGGTTAATAGAAGGGAAATGAACCCTAAAAGCATCAATTCTGGTGAAACAGAAAAACACAGGGTACACACTGATCAGGCTAAAGAATAACATGTTACATTGGACATTTATAGAAGTATCATGAATGATATATATGCTCAATAGATGTGACGCAAATGCTTTGTACTCAATAGGATTGAGAACACATATTGTGTAGTCCAATTCAAAAATGCAATTGTTACTTGTATTTACTTTCTTCACTTACAAGACTCGGTCCGGTATTTGAATGATTTTATTTTTGAGGAACTGGATTACACTAACATCACCATTGATTCAGTGATTCTATGTTAATAGAAATTCCCACTTCAAAATCATAATAATGTTCTTTACAGATAAAAATGCCAATAAAGATTGTAAGATGTACCAACATATCATAATATTGAAAAGTTTTTGTGCTTGAGAGTGAATCAAATTGAAACTGAAGAGACTACCTTCTTCCAATTTTGTCAAGACTTCATACAGTGCATTCTGACCTTTTCTCTTTAGGTACTGTAACATTGAACCGAACATACAACTCATCATGAATGAAAGGATTTAATACATACCAAAAAGAAAATAATTACGTAACAAGAATAATACAACTCCCTTAAACAGAACAAAATGGTTGAGAAATCGACTAGGCCAGAAGAACTGTGAATTGAAAGATGTGAGCTTACGTTTCCGAGTTTGTGAAGGGCGCGTTCAACACAAAGAGAGATGAAAACAATTATGCAGCAAACAACCGCAACAATCCATGTTGGTGTATATTCCAGAGAGTGGTTAAGTTCTTCTGCCATGTTTGCACTTTCGTTAACAAAACAACTCTTTCTGTTCAATATATATTTTGGCTTGAAAGTGATGGTGGTCAAGGCAACGATATTCTACATGGTGCAGAATTGATGCAAGTCACAGCAAGCAAGGAATGTTTCCCAACTTATCAAGGTATCAAGACAAATAAATGAAGTTGGCATGCATAAAAGGTGGAACCAGATTCAAAGTGCTGGTCACGGAGTAGCGTGCAAGATTTACTGATAAAGATAGCTTGTTGACAACATTGCAATTTCACATTACGACGACAAAAAAGAATCGAAAGTGCATTTTGCAGTGTAACGTTGTTTTTTGTGTTTTACGGAGAAAGTGCAGCACCGTGGAGCATAAAAGAAACGTACTGTTGTCAAAATCATACGATTGAATAGTGTGCCACTTGTTTCTCTTTTTCTTCGTTGTCTCTTAATAGTGTTCGAAGTACATACACAAAAGGCAAGGTTATTTAAGAGGATGGTTTCTAGCAGTTAAAATTATGATTGTGCATGGCTACCTCACAAAATAGGAAGAAAAAGAACCCAGACTTAATGAGAAAAAAAATAAAAGACTAAACGAAAATAAATAGCATGGAAGACGAATATTGAGAAAAACTGTGAAGGCATTAGATGAGACTGTCAAACAATTACAAGCTGTTCAGTTTATGTTTAAAGAATACAAGATTTGATTTGATTTAGATACATATATACTATGTGTATCACAAAAATTTAAAGAGACACACTCTCAAGTACCCACTCTATCAATTCTTAACTTGGATCAATCATTGGCTCCAGGCAGCTATATATTCATTAGGCCAAGCTTCACTACACTTCCATTTCTCCAAGCTTTTCTCTGCAAAATTACCTTGATCTTCCAGTTGATACAAAATGAAGGTTACACGTCACTCGAATCATCAGGGGTACTTGATGGAAAGAAATAACCAATGGCAGGGTGCACTTATGGTTTCCACGGTGCTGGAGGTGGCGGTGGTGTGGGAAACATGGGGGGAACAGCAGAGAAAATGGTATTTTTGTCAATTGATGTGCTCTTGTCGCCTGACAATGCCACTAGTGCCGCAACTAAACCAGCATTTCCGGCAAGTGTGGGCTCTGTGTAATTGTAGTTTGAACGAACATCATGGAAGCCATCATGCTTGTCAGGACCAGCGACCATGGCACCAACAATTGTATTTGGGTTTGGCTTGGAAGAATCCCTCCATTTCCATCCACCTTTACAACTATATTTGACCTTGTTCTTTGGAATAGATGCACCTCTATGGTGGACATGTTTTGGATAATGATCCCCAAAACCTACAATATAGCTCATTTTCCTCGGATTTTTTCCAAGAATGTAATCAATCTGCAAAAACACCCACAAAGGAAAAGAAAAATTAACCCTGGCACCTCATAGTGATATCAATAATATGACGGATTTGGATCCCATACATGACTATCTCGAAGGAAATACCACATACCTGGGTCTTGGCAAAGTTACGGAGCACGTCTGTTGAAAAGAAATTTGGTCCACAATACCATCCAGGTGTATCAGCAGCATCAAGATAATCACTATATAGAGCAGCCAAAAAGGCGGCATTGACAACATATTGCAGAGGCTGAGGCCTACCATGGTTTAATTGAATCAAGCCACCTGAGTGCACAAAATACGAACATTTACATCAGAGAATAGTAATCAGAAAGTCATGAATTCTGATGTGACTTGTGGAAAGGTTTGAAGCAAGAATTGTTACCTTTGGTTCTATTAAAGCTTGTGAAAACTGGTAGATAGGAGCACATGATTATGCTTGTCTGATTGTGGAAGGTCCTCAAAATTTCTTCATATGGATAGCCAGGACTCAAGAACAACCTCAAACGACTCAGAAGAACCTAAGGAATGAAAAATCAATCAATTAAATGAATTTTCACTAAGGCTAACATGAAGACCTGAACGCAGAAAAGCACTGGCAGAAGAACTTACGACACTTACAAAGGTAAATAACCCAAGACTAGTAGCAATAATACCAGATATAAGAGAAGTATTTCCTATTTCGGAATGATTAGCCAGACATCTAGTTTAGAACTCGACTTCTGTTGTTAAAGGACAAAGTATTGAAAACCACAAAGCATCCACCGTAAACACTACAACTTTAAGACAATTATTATTAAACTAAGATGTCTTCTTGAAAAATTAAAAGTGAACAAAAAAAATTAGAAATTCATTATATCTAATTCATCATCATAACTTCTAGCTATCATTTGTTTATGTTAATCTAGTTTCCAAATGACAAACCAAGACAACTAGAGCATAATATAGATATAAACACATACACATAATAAAGAATCCTTACAAAATTACCTGAGCACCAGCAAGTTTGTTATCCCAGCTGAGTACCCCATAATCAGGGCCTCCCCAGAAGGCACCAGCATGCTTGGCCAGGCCAGGAGCAGTAGCAAGCTTAAGGTATGACGAATTTCCAGTTGCAAAGTACATCCAAGCGCCTCCCCAAACATACTCATCCCAGTAACTGGTTGAGTTATAAAATATTGCAGCTTCCGAACTCCCAGCACTGTACCTACCTCTCTGATCCCTCGAAAACTTGAAGAGCGTGGTTGCACCATGCACCAGTTTCTTGGAATAGGCCTTATTGTCCTTGAAAACAATGGAAGCAGAAGCCAAGGCAGCAGCCATCTCAGCGGCAAGATCTGAACAACTGTGGCACTCAGTCACAGGGCGATCGTAGTCCATGTCCTCCGGACGCATCCAGCAATAGTGATCGTTGGGAGTATCCCCACCAGAAGTATCTCCTACTCCAACCTGTCAAACAAGCCCAAAAAACAATAATTGGCACACATCATGTTCCATACTCCACACCCCACAACAAAATTCTAGTCCATCAACCCAACCTATCTTCTCAAACCGCTCAAAATTGCAACTGCATCATCCCCCATTTATCTGCAATCTCCCGCAATACCGAGAATTGCGAGATGCAACAAACGTGTGACTTTGACCACAATTTAAATCCTCGATCCGTTCAAAAGTATGGATCAGCCATATTTGTGCACAATTTCCCACAATATCAAGGATTGCGAGTTGCAACACAATTTAAAATCATGCTCCCTACAATACTACTACTAGAACGAAACTTCTGAAGCAAATGACTGGACGTGAGAAATGAAGAATGAAGCAAAACACAAAGAAAAAGGGGTGTCGTCGGATACCTGAGCAGCAAGTGAGGTGATGGTGTCAGCAGTACTATTGAAACTCTTGAGAAAATAATCAGCACCCCACTTAATGATCTCCTTAACATGATCAAGCTCCCCAGCAGCCTCATACTTTGCACTATACTCAATCACACTCCAACTCAACATAGAAATGGAAAACGCAGCAGGAAAGTTAAACTTGATAGCATCCCCGGCATCGTAGAAGCCACCCACCAGATCCTTAATTGCAGAAGACGTATCAGAAGACTTCCCATCTTGCATACCCGAGTTCCCCCTCCAAGACACATTGTTATGCTTCGGCAACTTCCCCGCTGCAACAGGAACAAACACAACCAGTTCAGACAAGTTAGTGTACATGTACTAAACAAAAAATGATGGCACAAACACGATTACTCGATGAGGGATCTCGGTTGCTTACATCTCTGGGCATTGAAGAACATGAGGGCCTTGCGGAGGGCGAGCGTGTAGTTGTCGGGAGGCGGGTGTTTGTGGTGGTGGCGAGGGACGGTGTTCACAATAAGCGCGATGAATCCGGCAAGGAATGCGGCGAAGAGAACCGTGCCGACGGTCCATACGAAGATCTTGCGGCTGACGATGATGCAGCCGAGATCCACGTACTTCTTCTTCTTCTGTTCGCCGGGACCCAGGAGCCAACTCTGCTGCGTCTCGTCCAAGGGCCGCGACAGCGCCGCCCTGTCCAAGTCCTGCAGGTTCCTGCTCCGCTCCTCCTCCGTGGCGGAGTCCGTCGCATTGATCTCCAACGGACCACCCCACGGATCTCTACCGTACATTCTCGCTCCTTTTGTTTTTTCACTCCAACGATACCACCGACACAACACACAACACAACACAACACACTGTTTCTTCGAATCAGCGAACTCAGAGGTTTGGCTGCTCAGTATTAGTAGGACTGCGTGTGTCGTGCTGGTGCTTGCTGTCCTCTTTCTTCCTTTTTTTTCTTATTTATTTTCTTTAATAATTATTTAAAAAGTCTAAAAACTTAAACTTAATCGCTGTTATTTAATTATTTTATTTTGAATTGGTGGAAATGGAAAGTTTTAGTTGAAAAGATTGCGTGGCTGGTAGTGACGGTGCTTGTCTTTCTCTTATGATAATAATAAATTAATGATAATTATCATTCATCATTAATTAATTATGCGTTGCGGTTTTGCTTTCGTTTTTCTTATTTGTTTTAGTTTTTCCTAATTACTATACCAAGATTTTGGTTTGGGAAATTGTATTAATTAGGTTTGAGACACTGACGTGTCTACCGCCGACGCTGACAGACTGTCCGCAAATCCAACGCACCGCTCTCACAACTCACTCAACCCAATAAAATAAAAAAATAGGTTAAACATAAAATTTAAATAAATTTGATTATAAATAAATAAATAAATAAAATTACAATGGAAAAAATCCTCAGAAATGTGTCACGTGCATTGATACCTAATCCAATTAGGGCATATAAAAACATCATGTGTTGTGTTGTTCTGATTCCAATTACGATCCCTATAAAGAACAAAGTACTAATCTGTGATTAGCATGTTGATTATGGAATTTAAAACTAATTAAAAAATTATGGTTGGTGAACGTGGCATTTCTTTTATAGGTTTTGTTTTGCCGACACAGGAAGAAATTATGATACACCATCTCTCACTTTCTCTTCTGTCGGTTTTAGCATTTCTTTTTTAATTAGGTTTACTTTTAGCAATCACTAATTTTAATGCAGGTGTTAAATCAAGTTAATCAAATCAATTTTTAATGTAATTTTTATCCACAAAACTTACTTTTGTATTGTATGGTATTGTATACATACTTTATCTATACACATACATACATACGGTAGTTGGTTTTCTTTTTTAATCCCTTTCTTTATTGTTGAGGTGGGCCAAACCATTCAGTCTCCTAATATTCTTTTGGTGTTGCTTTACGTAATTCCTTTACCATTTCTTTTTATTGTGTTATAGGTTTCGTGTTACAACTTTACCACTAGCTAATTTTTACTCACAAATTTAAGTAACCAATTTTAACATTTTTTTAGACTTAGTTTTTATATACATAGGATTGTGATATGAAACTTTATTAAAAAATGCAAGAGTGATTCATTTCTGTATTGTGGTTTTGACACTATCAAGCTTATCATTTAGGTTGATCATCCAAGCCAATTAACCACCAGGTCGATCATTCATACCAATTGACTATCAGGCTGACAACATAATTAAATTATAAAGGATAATAGTTCATTAAATTTTTTAATGAAGTGATCGACGAAAGATAAAGACCCACTATAACTAGTATAAATAAAAATCTTATATATGATTTCTAGAGAATGAATGATACATAATATATAATTACTTGCTGTGTTAACCAATTTGGAGTACGAAAACAAATTCTTATGTTTCTTTAAATGTAAAAATGATGAAAAGAATTTGTGATAAATTAAGTTCTAGATAAAGTGTTTAATCTAACTTTGACCTCTGAATTGTTTAGTATTTAACTTTTGTATACAAATATTTTAATCTATAAACGCGTTTTTTTGGTTTTATTTTATTTTTGTGATGCATGCAATTAATGAGAAAAATGAAAGCGAGATGTTTGACGAAAGTGTTGAGAGAGAGCAAAGCCAAATGTGTAGAAAGTAGAAACACCACACCTAAAAAGCACCCGATGCTTGTCTTCAAAGCAATAATGAAGCAATGGAAGAATACGACCATGCAACTACACATCAATTCATACATTACTTTACATTTTCATTATCTCATACAATTTTTCTAACTAAACTTTTACTTTAATCCTATCACTTACATAATGATATAATTTTCATTTGAGAGATACCTTTATTAATTTAACACTTGAACTAATCAATGATTAGTATGAAGATAAGTGTGTGGTTAACTTTTACAATCTGGTTTATACATAGACTAAGTTTATCGTTTGATACATCAGATACTTACCAGTTACTTTATCACAACCATTAACAAAATCTGAAGGAAATGTGATGAATAACCACCATTCATTAACGATGATGCGTCATCCTCTATCAACTAATGACGACGTACCATCTTTTAATAAGTGCAACCAATGAAACTTGCAGAGATGCTTTCATTATTTTATTAGCTACAATAATTCATATTTCGTTGTTGTTTTATCAATAAAAAAACACTAATAAATCAAAGGTTCGGTACGCCTAATCTGTTGAGATATGTATTTTATCACAGAATGATAGTTAGGTGAGGTTAAATACAGTACCAAAAACTATACTCACCTACAACTGAAAATTACTTTAAAATAGTATTTGCTTCGGATTTAAGGTATCCTCTGATCCAGTAATTTACACTTCTAAGAGATGAGACGGAAAGAAGCCACAGAAAACTGAAGATTAACATTATAATCATCCCTGAAACTGCATATAATAGATGTCTGGTGATAATTCTACAGCCCTTCTCAGTGCTATAATCCTCAGAAGGATTCTAATTTTAGGAGAAAAATATATGTATATATATATATATATGTGTGTGTGTGTGTGTTCCATCTTCCTTTTGGGGAGCTAGAGGTCGAAGCTATGGCTGTGGAAATGGAAGATGGAATCATGGCGTTCTCTTGTCATGCTGTGTGACCTGATTTCTTCAGCAACACTTGTCTGAAGTGTTGAAGGGCCACAAACTATGACACCCACATCAACAAGGCCCCACTTCTTTGACATTGATTCATAAATTTCTGCAATGCATATGTATCTTGATTAGTAACTGTAGGTAGTAAATATTTGGTTAGATTTAGAGTTTCACTTCAATAAAATACAATGATATTTAATTGAATGCTTTGTTATGCAGATTGTCCAGATGAAACTTTAACTTAGATCATACAACACAACAACACATCTTAGTTTTGTTGAAAAATTATGTTCATAAAGACATACCTTTGAAGTCTGGCCTGGAACCATAGGTAACGACAGTTGACTTTTCAATACTGACTTGACTTTGATCCTTGGCAGCCAAAGAGCCATTTTGGTGAATCTTGTGATCAACATTTTCATTATTGGACTTTTCTTTCAAATAACTTTGCTTTTCCCAATTGTGCCACAATACAACCACTAAACCACCAAAGATAACCACACTTGCAACCATGCATATCACATATAGTAGTCCTTTGTACCACCATATCTCTATGTGAAATGGGGTTATGTAGTAAACATACAACAAAGCCAGCAATATCACAAAGCCAACTGTAGATGAGATGACATAAAGTCCGGACCAGAAATTGTCTCCTGTGCCAACCAGAACAGACATGCCATAATCACTAGCCATAGGGCAGAATGAAGATTTTATTGGTTTGTGAGTGTACCCCTCTTCCTGCAGATAACAGAAATCAAATACAATTTAGTAAAAAAAATGTTTTAAATGATAACAAAGCACCATCAGAAGAAAGTACAAATTTGTATGAAGAAATGTAGACTGACCAATGGAGGATCTGATTCTCGAGTGACATAAATACGAATATCAATGTTTACTTTATCTGAAAAGGATGGACAAATTGTTTCCATGTCAACGGTTGAGAGAAGTGGAAGCTCGTCTGAATTTTTCACAGCCCAAACAAGTAAAATATTTCTCGGTTGACAGGGTTTCCCCTCCCTAACACGGTGGAGAATGTCACTCAGTATAGCAAGGAAGGGAGAAAGTCCAATACCACCAGCCACTAATATAAGATTTTCGTACCTAAGAACAAAAAGGCCAGTCATTTCATTAGCTGAAGAAGCGAAGAACAAAAACATAAGTTAGTCTAAAATCTTATTTGGTCTGAAACTCCATGCATAGTAAGGAACAAGGACTAAATCATGGTTTCCATCATTTATTATGTGTGCAGAACAAAAAGATTGGCATGTATCTACTTACATTAAATGGTATGGTACTTCGTGCCCGTATGGTCCCTCCACTGAAGTTGTTATGACTGATGAATCTTTTTGTGCATCAGCATCAGTAATCCTTTGTCTCAACTTCTCCGTCCATTTGCCAAGAACCTTTATAAGAACAGCAATGTGATGCTTTCCATCCAAAGGGCTAGAAGAAACACTGAATGGATGCCACTGTAGCCATGATAATTCCCGGACTTGAACGAAAATGAAACTTAGAGCATTGTACCTCAAATCTACAACATTTTGAAAAGGTTTATTGTCAGCGAACTGGTTACGGTACAAAATTATGTGCAAAGAAATACTATGGTGAGTATGTAATTACTTTGAGGTTTTGAAAGAACCAATTCCACAGTGCCACATGGAAGGCATCTTGAAGAGATTACATTAACTGTTCTTCGTGATTGGCAGAACCTCAGAAACCGATCAAGCAGAAAGAAAAATATACCACCAGCAGTCATAGTGAAAATAAAGTCACCAACATGCAAGGCCAAAAAGACAACAAAGACTACATATAATTGATGGGTGTAGAAGAACAACTCAAAGTTCCATGTTCGCACTCCAGGAAGAGAGGTCACCCACATTAACAAACCAGCTAGAAGGCTAATAACTCCTGGGAGATTGGCTACACCAATATCTTTCCATTGTACTAACTGCAAAAGGGACCATATTAGGCATGGAAATGTTAGCATGATTGTGCCAATGTGTTCAAGATAAAGCTTGAACTATTGAAGTAAAATTAGATTTTAATGTTTATAAACCATAATTTCTCTAAATACAAGACACTTGAGAAATTTTGCTTGAGTTTGGTATGATTTGATATCTCAGTAATTAGGGAAATATTTACAATTGATATTTAGAGATATTCTCATCACTATGTTTTCCTATATTATACTTTGAGTGATTATAAATTAAGAATTTACATGTGTGATAAAACCCAATTTACAAAATACACGTTATTAGTTTGGAAGGTTACCTTTTGATAAATAAGTAAAAATTGAAAATCACAAAAAATAAAAAGATAATGCAAACATTTTTTTAGAAGATTACAAATTCAGCACAAAATCAACCATTTTTAGCCAATATTATTTTGCAAGAATGCATCATTACTGCTTGTTTTTCTTTTCTTTAAAAACTATTGGGCCTTGTTCAAAGCATTCTTTCAATGTTTCATTTACATCAGTTCATTAAAATCAGATTCATTCAGCAATCATGAAGTATATTGAAGTATATCGTTATACTAAATACACAAATAAACAAATAGAACACAAAGGGAGTTGAAAATAACACTTTTTGTTTTTCCTGCACATTCAAATTCAGTGAGTATAAACTATCTTCAGAAAAGAAATTCATTAGAGGACTCACTTCCCGTACAAGACGGCCTTCCATTGCCCAAGCAATGACATAGAGAAGTCCATGGATAGTAAATATCACCATTGTGAGGTGTCCCAGCCATACATGGTATTTTGTGGCATGTTCAAAAGGGATATCTATATAGCGGAGAAGAACAGATCCCCTTGAAACTGGGATAAATAGGAAAGCCATACACATTAATCCAATTGCTCCGGTTCGAAGTCCCATGATTTTCATCATGAAGATGCTGAAAAGAATCAAGTGAAACAACTTCATCATGTTCATCGTTGTTAAATCTACATGAACATTGTAAAATTTCTAAGCCAAAAATGCTTGTTCCAAAATTTAATTTTCGAGGATGGACGTTGTTTGATAATTAAAAGCAAAAAAGATTCCATTTGAAGCATGATCAGGACACAATATATGGATTCCATGTCAAGACACGTAATTTATATTGACATTTCATCACTCCAATTATACATGTGTTGGGACACAAAAGTTTCATATCGCTATACTAATTTACACAGTACCAAACTTGGCTGAGATTGTATACCTTCTAAAACCTCAATAGATTCTCTGGAGTTTATTGGACCAAGAATTTTTAATTACGATTCCCCCTTTTTATTAGTTTCATGCTAGAGATTTTTTTTCAATAACCAATCAAACGCTGATTGAGAAATATCTATTGAAGAATCCCAGAAGAAATCTTAAAGAATAAGTATAAGAAAAATACATTGATATGTTTATTAAAACTCTTTTTTATATATTTTAAAATATCAAAATCAGTGTTCATCAGTATATTTTGAAGACACGGCAGAAAGATAGCAAAATTAATCCAGCAGAGCATCCAAATTCGAAAACAATCAGTACTCCAACAACAAAGGGAAAACTAGGAAGTCTTCAACAAAGAAAATAATTTCATTTTGAGGAGTACTAGCAACATACACTCTCAGTCTCTCTAATACACTCTTGAAATATGAAGGAAATCCACAAATTTTAATGATTTCAAACCAATTTCAGCTAATAAGAATGTGAGGGATAAACTTAAATTTTAGAGATTTATTATTTTATTAGTTTTGGGTATAATAATATTTGGTTTGAAGCAAATTTTATTTTTAGGTTCAGTTTTTATTATTTGTATTTGGTCCAAGGTCCGATTTGCACTTATTTAAAGGTGGTTAAGATTTAATAAAAATTATGTGTGTGGGTGACCGTTTTTAACATCTCCTCCTTGATAGATCCAACACTACTATCTTTTATCATCTCATTGAAAAAAACTCAGTCTGCAGAATCCAAATAAGATAAATGAAGGCACAAGACTATTGTACCTCTTCTCTCTAAAGGATGACCTATCAGATTCAGAGATAATTCCAAGGGCGTTCACACTATAAGCGTAAGTAGCCCAGAGAACATACAGCAAAAAGAGGACAATCCCAATTAACTCTGTGGCAGAAACAACCCCAAATGGTCCTCTGATAAGCACAGGAAATGTCCATAGGCGGAACCTAGGATATTTGGAACTCTTCTTCCTGCAATAATAAACAAAGTACAACATATACTCTAAACCAAGGTTTTCAAAAAATTGCAACTTCCGTCACATCACCAAAAGTAACTGCAACTGCAACTGCAATTGCGATCTCATTGTGCCAATATTTTTCAAAATAGAAAGGATGTGACAAAACTGTGATCGCATTTAGAATCATGTCATGGTGATGAAGAAATTCATTACAGGGATAGAAACGTTTTGGGAAATTAAATACCCTTGAAGCAGATCCTCCCCGGTAAGATTGAGATGCGCAATGGCAAGAAATGCAATTATGAGAAGTGGGGCAGTGAACACCACAAAAAAGCTTCCTGCAAAACAAAACACATTTTTAGCTTTGAACTCACGCCACACACAAGGTGAAAACAAGAAAAAAGATAAACTAACCTGTGATTCCAAAAGGAGAGTTACGGTTGAGCTCTTTCCATGCTGAAAACAAATTCTTCACAGGCTTTGCAGGTTGAAAAAATATAAAAGCTGTCCACAAAACAAAGATCACGCAGATAAAAAACTTGAGAGTCCATTTAGTAGCTGACACAAGAGAAGATGATAGTGTCTTGCTTGCACTTTCATCGCCACGAGGAGAAAGCAAAGGACTGTAGTCAACATTGTTTTTCTCCATGGACACAGATTCTTCCTCCCCGAAAAGGGTATTCCACACTATGCACTAATGCAATTAGTTGCAGCTTCTTGAGGCCCAGTGCCACATAAAAATACCAGCTTTGATGTGGAAATGCAGACAAAAAGCTTTTGTGTGGAACCCAAAATATTGATTTGCTGAGCAACTTAGAGCCACCCAAATGAATTTTTCGACTGATGTCGGATTATAGAATAGACTACATCATTGAGATAGAACACATCTGGTGGTGTAAAAACGTAGATTTCACACATTACCACTACAATTATGGATTCAAGAGAGGAACAAAATTGAAACGTAACATCTCAGGTCATATAACATGGACACACTTGTTTTTTTCTCTCTAGGACCATGCATTTGAGCCTCAGATGGAATGGCTTAAAACTACAATTTTCACTTTTTGAATTGTAATCTCTTAAAAAATATTACTATTGTATTTATTTTGTGTTCATATGTTTCATTTGTGACGCCCGGGCACTGACGAGGACGGGGAGTGAGCGGCTCCTGGCAGGCTTCGAGTGGAAGGGGCACATGGATGAATCGAACATACACCGGAATGAGAGGGATCTGGGGACTGTATAGGTATGAGACTATACGGTTGAAGGATAGCTTAAAGGAATTGATTTGGCTACTCATATCACCAAAATACATTTACTTTTCGGTAGCCTAACCCATAAGAACTCCATGGTTAAACGTACTTAGTCTGTTGTAATTCTGGAATGGGTGACCTTCCGGGAAGTTACCGGGGCGTCATTTTATTAGGATTATTATATAAAATTGAGTAGAAAGAAACTGAAGAAGAACTTCATGAAAGTGTTTGTGTTCTTGATTTTGTATGATTATAGTGTAATATTGTTATTTTTATCAAATTCTCGATATGATTAAATCTTGTCCACTCTCTTTTGTTGAGGTAGAGAAAATATGATTAACACACTTTTAAGGTCAGGACGTTCATGATAAGGACATCCTATGTAGGGATTAAATGTATTATTAGTAAAATAGGATATTGAAAATGATATATAATTTTTTAAATTGCATGAATAGATAGTATTTATATTTAGTGTTAAAGTAATTTTTTTTATGTGTGGTCGTCAGAGGAAACCCCCTTGTCTCATATTGACAGACACAATTGTTCGGCCTTGTTTATCTCGTCCTGAATTGAAGTGAATTTAAAATTAAATATAAAATTGAAAAAAAAAAAAAAAATATATATATATATATATATATATATATTTATATTTTTTGTAAGGATACAAATAAATACTAAATAGAGACATAATGTGAAAGAGACAAAGAAAACAAGTGCCAGCATGAGAACCACTTGTTGCTTTGAGTACCCAATATTGCCACGTGTTTGCTTCTGTATCTCTTATATTTCTTTCCTCATGCAAATGCGACAATTTTAAGTATTTTTTCCAAATTAATTTTACTTTTTAAGTATTTTTTTAAATTTAAAATAATTATTTTACTAATTTATTGTTTTTTAAATTTAAGTAAATTTTTAAAATTAAAATAAATATTATAGTAAAAATTTATCCAAAAATATATAAACATTACCTACAATGAAATTATAAAGATTATTTAACTCGCATGTGTTTTTATTAATATTCATAAAGAATGTTATATTCTAAATTAAGAATTATTATAATGAATTTCAAAATAAAATCTAAATAAAATGAAATAAAATAATATATAATATAAATTAACTTTTAATTTCAATTAAATTAATTTTAATAAAATATAAATTAAATTTTAATTTTAATTTTTTTAAATAATAGATAATAGTGAGTATAGATAATATGATACTCGCATCTTATATGTTTATAAAAGGTATTAAAATATTTACTATTCACAAATGATATATGTTTATAAAAGGTATTAAAATATTTACTATTCACAAATGATTAGTACTCTCAAGTATGAATTATTCATCACGAATTTTTATCTAGGTATATTTCTTACTACAAATATTTTTTTTGCCATTTCTAATTCTCATTTACATTCTTTATTGTTATTTTATTGTAGGTTTAATATCTCAATAAGTCCCTATTTTTGTTTAGAATTTCAAATAGGTTCCTTTCTTCTTTGGCATCTCAATTGAGTCCTTATTTTTGTAAAATTTAAAATTAAATCAAATAGGATCTTTTCGTCAAATTGAGATGACACTGTTAAGAAGAATATGCTGACAATGTAGTATTTTATTACTTAGCATTAAAAACATGACTAAATTGCATTTTTTTAATTTTTGAATTAAAAAATGAAATATACAATTCAGTCACATTTTCAATGCTACGTAATAAAAAACTACAAGGTCAACATACCCGTCTTAACGACGTCGTCTCAATTTGACGAAAAGGTCCTATTTGATTCAATTTTACAAAAATAAAGTCTCAATTGAAACGCCGAAAAAAAAAATGAGCTATTTGAAATTCTGGACGAAAACAGAGATCTATTGAGACATTAAACCTTTATTGTATTAGATATACAAATTCATTTACTTGAGAGAACTTCCACTTAAATCATTATCTTTTCCTTGTTACTTTCTATTCTCATTTATTATTCATCAATTTTCTAAACTTATGAATTTGTCCTTAGAATTCCCCTACATATAGTCTTGGAAACCTAAGCCTCTAAGAGATTTATTATCTTTCCAAAATTTTATCTTGATCTAAAACTTGCTTTTTACTTTATATTTTCGTCAAACTATTTCTATACTTCTCTTAAATCTTTTCACTATATTGATCTATTTTGATGTTTACTCTTTCCAATAAAATCTTTTCAATATTTTAATTCAAGAATTTTTTTTAAAGATAATTTTCATCCTTATCTAATCTTTGTTTTCATTTAACTAATAAAGCTTTATTGAATAACTTAATATGTTTTGTGTTTTATGTCCGATTCTCTTTTCATATTTGATTTACATAATTTTTTCCTCTTTCTCCAAATTATTTTTCTACCTGATTTTTCCATTCCACATAAAGTTTTTTAATTTACTAATAGATTTTTTCCTTTTAGACTTTATAAAAGGGAAATAGTTAAACGATATTTAACTTAAAATTAATTACAAAAAAACGATATCATGAGCGATATTACCTATTTGACTATATTAAGAATGCCAATTTTTAGAAGAAAAAAAATTAACAGTATTGGTTAACCTGTTATACGAATAGCTTATGCATATATAACATTATTTTTTTCCTGTCATGAGTAATTCCAAATTTCAGTTTTCTAATATTTTTATATTTTAAATTCTGTTATAAAGTCTTCTACCAGTTGTTCTTCCCTATATAACTTACAATTCCTTTACACTTAAATAATTAAAATTTTGAAAAGAATTAAATTACGTTTTAATTCATATATAATATAAGAGTTATGATTTTGGTCCTTTAATTTTTTTATTTCACTTTTAAACATTTGAAAGAAAATCTAAAAAATCAACTTAATCTTATGTATAATTTAATTTAATTACATAATTCGAAATATATTCGAAAAATGAAAACAACCCATCATCGTCGTCGTCGAACTTCACCACTAATAACACAACCAGAGACCACCACCAACCATAGGGGTATTAGAGGTATTTTAAAAATGACAGGAGTGCAGGAAGAAAAAAGGAAGGTGCAAAAAGAAAGAAACAGATTAATTATATTTATAACTTCAGGGTATTTTAGTCTTTCTCTTGTTAGACACGGTGCAGAAATTATTATGAGCTTCTACTTCCTGCACTCCAAAAGAATTTTCAAAATAAAATTTCTGGAACAAGTTTTCCAGAACTTCTCAAGAGAATGCAGTGGAGCAGAAGAGGACCCAGTGACGATAATGATTGTGGCGGCGGAGACAACAGCTGCATGGTGCAGCAAACGAGGGTATATAACAATAAATTAATTCTGCATCAGATCCCAAAATCATTGTTGAGCTTTGTTGAAGTAGATATACAAACTAGCTCAATAACAAAACGAAAAGTGTTCATCAAAAAGCAGAGATAAAAGAGTGAATTTTTGGAGTAGGACTTCAGCATTGGCATTTCCGTGATGGTCTCTTCCTCTTGTTTGTTGCTTTCACAGTGCTTCTCATATTACTGGCAGTTATACGTTTATAAACAGAACAATGCATTTCATTCATCTTTCCAAACCTTGTTTCATAGAAGTCCCATATCTCAGACCTGGTTGGAAGAACTTGAGTAAGGAAATTTACACCTAAAAAATAACACCAGAGAACAAAAAGGAAGTTGCAGACTGAGCCATATTAATTTTACCAGAATGCTAGGAACTGATAGGGCTCATACTTTCCGTAAATCTCTTCAAGATCACTCTCAATTGTCTTAGAGGTTGTATTTTTTGAATGAACCTGCATTAACACATCTCATACACATCAAGGGCATTTTTATAATAGACAAAATGAGAAGGAAACCTGAGGTGAGTATAGACATAATGAAACAGGAAAAGCACCTGCTTTAAGTGTCTAACAGTTTCAGAATCCCATGGAATGACATGATAATATCCCAAACACATAAGTACATTGGCACGAGTAAATGGGCCAAACCCCTTAATTTGTTTGAGCTGATCACCAAGCTGCTTATAGCAGGACAAGCTTGCATCTTTCGACAGCTCTTCAAGCTGTTCTAATTGAATTTTTCCTTCAACAATGGCCTGCGCAAGTTCTAATATATAACGTGCTCTATACCCAAGTCTGCATCGCTTTGCCAGAAAACTCTCAGTAAGGTTTGCCAACTCAATTGGGGAAGGAAAATTTCCAGTACGGTCAAAGTACTGTCCTTCATTGGGGAACTGATAACATGAATCATCTGAACCAAGCACCTCCGAATCGCCATTATCTGGTGGAAGCGAGGTTGTCTCTGAACTTGAATCAAACATGTGGTTGTCCATTTGCAGATTTCCATCCACTTCCAATTCCAACTCTAATTTCTTCTTAAGTAGCGCGCTCTTTGTTGGAGCCTTCTTTCTCCGGTTTTCTTTAGAAGCTGGTGTCTTGGGAACGAATTCCTCAGCTTCAACTTTTGGGTTGCTCGACCCTACAACAGCACAGTGCAACCCATTTTGCAGTTCCAATTGAAGCTCACAGAGCGCCTGAGCCATGTTCAATGTCCTTGGCCACCTGAAAGATTTTGTTTATGCACTTAACCCCATCACAAGATCGGACAAAAACAACATTTTCCAAGCCAACAGAGTGAGGAACAGAACAAATAAAGGGTCAACAACTACTCTCATCTACAAACAGGTGACAATTTAATCCCAGAAACAACAAAACTTCTAACCTAATACAATGCATACAAAAGTGTAACAACTAAGTAATGTGCATATGTTTTGTGGCACCATCTTGTCTTAAAAGAGTAATTCTTAAAGACCAATGTGACACAACTGAGTTGAATTCCATTCTGCTAAGTGGAATTTGACATTGAAATGTACATCAAAATGTAACTATGTATTACACTCTTTACACATTCGGTGGTAAATGATAAATTTTGTTCTATAAAACTATCTAATGACCAACATATTTCTTTACCCAGACACGACTCACTGGCAGTTGCAGAGGAGTATGCACTTAACCATGTCCTCAAACAACGTGGGAGACCTAAACACCCGTCCACCGAAGCTTCTATTTGGATGATCAACGTGCACGCTTCTGAACTCCCTCACGGCCTTTTCCTCCGCTTGGGACAGCCGCAGCATTCTGGAAATCTGAGCCTACAACCGCAACGGAAGAAGCGAATTAAGAATGAGTAGCGCGAAAAGAAACGACTTTTTACAGAGTTGAATACCGTGATGTGACGCTGTTGTTGGGGAGAGATGGAAGGGACGGAATGAACCCTAACGGCGAGCGATTGAGAGCGCTGGGAAATGGAAACGAGGAGGGAAGAAGAAGAAGAAGAAGAAGAAGGGTTGTGGAGAAGGAGTGGACGAGTTAGGGTTTTGGAGAGAGGGTCCCAGTGGTTGGGTGCCATCATGAAGAAGCCGTGACTGCAGACTGCTTGCTCCAACTGGAATGGCTCTGTTTCGGAGGGAAGCTCCATGTGGAATTCGAACCATGCTGTTCCTTCTGGGTGCTCGCTGCAATGACGGTGGCAACCATGGTTTTGTGTGTCCTCCATTAGAATTATCTCATTCTCTTCTCCGAACATACCAAACCAACCATTAAACTGGATTTTCGCTTAGGTTAATGTGCAGTGAGTATAGTGCAACTGTGCGAAGTGGAGGTTTTGTTCCATGAGTGAAATTGTTTTTAAATTTTAAAGTATAAAATATGGTTATATTTATAAAATTAGTTTTTAACATCAGTGGTGGCAATATGAAGAACCAGTCAAAAGTTTTTGCTTCATTTTTTTTATTGAAGCTTCTTATTGTTTCTTTTTAAATTTAGCTTAGTTGCTTTGTCTGCACGTTAACAAAAGTTGAAATTAATGTTGTCGCTTATTTTAGTATGCTTTTTGTTTGTGTCGTAGTCTTCTGATGAGGGAAAGGGCAAGTCAACTATGTGGCAAGTACATATCTTCTGTACATGTTGTAGCCAGATAATGACATGTAAGATTGTCTGCAGGATTTAGACAGTGAGAGTTAAGTGGGCGAGGAAGCATTCAAAACCTGATAAAGTCAACTTTTCATTGGTGAGCAATCACGGCTATTTTATTATGCCTTATTGCCACAGTTCAAAACCTTTCTGCTTCATCAAAGATTTCGTGTAGATGGTAAAAAAACAATTATTCATGATACACAGCTAGCCGGTTTTTTTCTTGGTAAATTAGCATGATTTTAATAAGGTGTTTTTGTTGACTTAGTATGTTGTTAATCCTTCTGGTCATTTGTTCAAGTGATGCAGGAATGTGCCATCATTGTTTTTAGTGGCTATTTTAAATTGTATCACCATGTACCAGTTCTTTTCGACATGTTTATCCTTTTAATTTTTTACTATATGAGACCAACACTGGGTAAAAGGAAGAACTATAAGGTTGTTGACTTTTTCTCCATAGATGTCGTAAAGTGGTGGGTTGCTTCACCTGATTGGCACTGAATGCTTCAACAAAGGATCTTTTTATTCAGCATTAGAAAGTTGTATGGGTAGCCAATTTTGGTGTGTCATCCTTTAAGTTGATCATGGGTGAAAGAGCTTTAGTATTCCTACTACTATTTTTCACTCATTCGTTGATTGTACTAGCAAATACAGCAAATCCGGATTGTAAGTTCAGTTGTAATCAAATACTTTTTTCATCATCCAGATGACATTTTTGGTGTACATATATTCAAATCACAAATATTCAAACTGTTTTTCAGTTGCAAAATAAATCTGAATACTTTATGAGAATCAAATTTTGAAAATAGGCCTCAAGATTTCACTCTTTACCTTCTGTAAAGTTTTCGTATGAGGATTCAGTATGAATTTTATTGCTTTTCAATTTCTGACGCAGACACTGCTCTGCTGACTCTAATGAGTGAATGGGATAACACTCCACCTAATTGGGTGGGTTCAAATCCTTGCGGTGGCTGGGATGGCATTGAGTGTACAAATTCACGCATTACCTCCATGTACTTTATCTTTCATTTTAATTTCATTTGAAATTGCTACCTTCTCCAGAAGTTTCTTCTTTGATATTAACTTTGTTGCTACCATCTCAGATCATTAGCAAGCATGTCTTTGTCTGGTCAACTTACTTCAGATATTGGATTACTCTCTGAACTCGTGATCTTGTAAGTTTTCTACTTCGGTATTTGTTGTAACACATTATATTCAAGTCAAATACAAATGGATTTGAAATATAATCAGCTTCAACCCTAATACTTGATTAGTATTGACATGAGCAGATATCTTAACTTGTCTTTTGAACGTGTGGAATATAAGCCAAAATATTGTTGATGGCTGAGCATCCTGAAAATTAATCTGTTTGGACGCTATATAAGTATTGCATGAAGTCTTCATTTCATTTTCAGTTACAACTTCCCGGATTTGTGACTTTGTTCTTCGTTGATTTTTGCTTTACAGGGATCTGTCTTACAATAAGAATTTAACTGGACCACTTCCTGATAACATTGGAAAGTTGAGAAAGCTGAGAAACTTGTAAGTCAGCATGAATGTTGTTAAGAACTTAAGATCATAACTCAAGAATGATTTAGCTTGACCAAACAACTCTAACAGTGCTCTTTATTATTTTATTTTCCAGACTTCTTATTAACTGTGGTTTCACTGGTCCTATTCCAGCTACAATTGGAAATCTAGAACGGCTTGTCTTCCTGTAAGGGTTGTTTGATTTAGTTTAGAAGATATGTATAAAAACCGCTTTATTTAGCTTAACCAAGAAATCTACTAATCAGGATAGCATTTGGAGTCCTTTACTTCCCATATGTACTGAGTTTTTAGTATCATACATCTATTTGTTTTTGCTGTCCCTTATTCTTAATGCTAGATATATCTTTTAACATAACAAAGTTTATTTCAATTGCAGATCTTTAAATTCGAATGGATTCACTGGTCCAATTCCAGCTGCCATTGGGAATCTCTCAAATGTTTATTGGCTAGACTTAGCTGAAAACCAGCTTGAAGGGCCCATCCCCATATCCAATGGAACTACCCCTGGTCTTGACATGATGTACAACACAAAGCATTTGTATGTGAAATGCCTTTTGCAAACGTTGGCATTACTTTTTCTCTTTAAAATATAGTTTGCTTTATGTCTATCAAAATTCCTCTGATATATTCCATTTTTTTGTAGTCATTTTGGGGTGAATAAGCTTTCAGGAAACATACCTGCTGAACTTTTTAGCTCAAAAATGTCTCTCATTCATGTGTAAGATCCACCTCAATATTTTCTGGAATTTATTTTGCATGGCTGTAAAGCTCAGTAACAACAAAAGGCACATGCCATGTCCCCAATTGAATTTTACCTTGAGGCTACATTATATTAGGGCCTTATTGGTTTCATGTTAGAGACTCTATTAGCCCATATTGGAAAAAAAATACTTTGGGAAATCAATCTCTATATGGTTTCATGCATCGGAATTTTTGTAAACTTGGTTAGGAGGAGTTTTAGTAAAACACTTAATTTTTCTATAAACTTTGCACATAAAAGTTTCAAAATACAAATCAGTCGACTTCAAAGCTCCTTCCAAAATCACCCATATATGTAGTTAAGTCCCCCTATTGGTATGTTAATGAATTCTCTCTTTGGTTTAAAAGACCCAGATAAAATATTTCTCGCCTGTTAAAATTAATTTGGCAAACTGTAGTTGCCTTTATTTGTACATTGAGTACATTGAAGGGAAAGAAACACAGTGGTAGGACTCAAGTCAAAACAAGGAGGCTAGGGAGGGCAGGGTCAAATAAAAATGATGAATTTAATGTATACAATGTTTTTGGCAGGCTTTTTGAAAGCAACCGATTTACTGGAAGCATTCCATCTACACTTGGCCTTGTCAAGTCTCTGGAGGTGGTGTGAGTATCCATATCTCATACTTTAAAATAGTAAATAGAATGTGTTTCTCTTTTGTCTTGAAATAGTGAAATATTTTGTGGCTGCAGCCGTTTTGACAACAACTTTTTTAGTGGATCTTTGCCTGAGAACATCAACAATCTTACAAGTGTTAGGGAACTGTAAGTTGAAAAAACTAATATTCCAAACAAATTTTCATTATTTCTTTAGGTATATGTTAATATCAATTATGATACATTTTAACTACATTGATGGAGATTTTTATTTCGTGTCTGTCAGGTTCCTGTCCAACAATCGCCTGTCTGGTTCCCTCCCAAACCTTACTGGAATGAATTCCCTCCGTTACCTGTAACTCATTTATCTAAGATAAATTTATTTTCTATATATTATTTGTAATTCAAAATGAATGCAAATTTTGTATCATTGACTAACTTGGTAAATTAAATTAGAGATATGAGCAATAACAGTTTTGATCCATCAAACTTTCCACTGTCGTTGTCGACTCTTCCAGCATTGACGACAATGTATGTAATTCAACTTTCATCCATCAGTTTGACCTTTCCCTACTCTTCAATTTTTATCAGCTTTCCATTTCTCTCCCAGGTTTCAACTTTCAACACCCTAATTCTCATACTTTTCTTTTGTATTACAGAATGATGGAGAATACAAAACTTCAAGGAGCTATTCCTGTTTCTTTGTTCAACCTGCAACAGTTGCAGACAGTGTGAGTAAAAACCTGTATTCTTTTGCAATTTTTTGTTCCTCAAAGTTTGAATATGGTACTTTCAATAGTTATCCCTGTTCATCTTTTTAGAATGAAATACAAGTTAAATTCTTTCCGTGATCCACAGGGTGCTGAAAAACAACCAGCTAAATGGCACTTTAGATATTGGCACATCCATCAGCGACCAACTGGACCTCCTTGATTTGCAGATTAATTATATTGAAGAATTTAAACCACAAATCGACGTTTCTAAAGTGAATATAATGTATGCCATAATTGTTTGATTATTTTATTTTAATAGGTTGTTTCATTACTTGGATGAAAAAATTTCTTTGTAAAAAGTTTCAATATTTTCTTGTCTTTGTTACAAGGTTTATTTTGAAATACTTCTATATGTGCAGACTTTTGAATAATCCAATTTGCCAAGAGACAGGAATTCCACAGAGTTATTGTTCCATAGCAACATCTAACAACTCATATTCAACGCCACCAGAAAACTGTGTACCTGTTCCCTGCAGCTTAGATCAGACATTAAGCCCCAAATGCAAATGTGCATACCCATATACAGGAACCTTAAATCTCAGAGCTCCTTCCTTCTCAGATTTGGGAAACGAGACTGTCTATGTAACCCTGCAGTTAAGTCTGGTGCAGTCTTTTCAACATAATGATATACCTGTTGATTCAGTTTCTTTAAGCAATCCAAGGAAGAACACGTATCAGTACCTTGAATTGACTTTAAAAGTATTTCCATCTGGCCAAGATCGTTTTAATCGAACTGGAATTTCCAGTCTAGCCTTTATTCTCAGCAACCAAACATACAAGCCTCCTTCAATGTTTGGACCATATTATTTTACTTCTGATGACTATGAAAACTTTATGAATGACACAGGTAAATCCAATTCTATACGGTAATGAAATTAAGTATAGTATGTGCTCTATTTTAAGACTGCCTTTTTTTCTTGCCCTTTAGTACTAGAAGGTCCTGTAACAACATCTAGTAAATCTTCAAATACTGGCATCATAGCTGGCGCTGCGGCTGGTGGTGCTGCCCTGTTGGTTTTAATACTTGTTTTATTTGTGTATGCTCTCCAACGGAAGAATAAACCAGTAAAAGCAACTGGGAAGCACAATCCTTTTGGTATAATAACTGTATGCTTAAATCCTTCTTCATAGCTATCTATCCTTGAGGAGTTGGGTTTATTTAAATGTTTGATTTCATAAAATGCAGAACAATGGGGTCCGGATGATAGCAGTAGTAGCATCCCACAGTTGAAAGGAGCAAGGTGCTTCAGTTTTGAAGAGATACAGAACTGCACTAAAAACTTCTCACAAGTCAATAATATAGGATCTGGCGGTTATGGGAAGGTATTGAATGCCTCTTGTTTATTTCATTTCTCTATAATAGTTAGGCAATGGTCAAATATATCAATATGAAAAAAGTCGTAAGGGACAAAGAAAATTCAGAATTGGGAAGTCTTGAATATTAGGGTAGAGTAGAATAATGTTATTGCTACGAGTACATAAGATAAACATACAAAATTGGAAAACGAATTTTGAAAATATAATAACAACACTTAAGGTAATCAGATCCTTATGATTCAGGATATAATCAAATCCCTATTATTTAGGGATATAATTAAATTCCCACGATTCAAGTCTAAGATCAAGAGGCAGCAGAGGATAATCCTCTTCCTTTCTTATAGTCTCTCTTTGAAGATGATGTAGGTGAAAGTAACTTTGTTGCTAAAAAGAAGTGACATTTCTAGACACAACTTTTCGGATGGTGGGTGATAGTACTTATATCCTTTTATTTATGTGGGTGACTATCCTAAAAAAACATATTTTAAGGCTCTAGGTTCAAGTTTTCCTTTAGCACCATTATGGATATGGACAAACAATACACACCGAAATATTCTTCCAATGTTTATGTGATTTAGTCACATTGGGATTGAAAGAATACAGTATTTTTTTTTAATATTGATATACTTCAACACTGAGTTACATGTGTTCCATATCATACAATTTTTTTTTTTTAATTTTTCTCTTTCTTTTTAGATATTAAATAAGTGAGTCCTTATCAAAATATAGTAATAAAGGAGAGAGAGATAAAATTTTTGCAAGATAATATTTTGAACTTTCAACATAAATGGATCCATTGCCAACCAAGACGACATACTCAATTATATGTAATGAGAAAACCTTGTATTCCTGTATCCTCTACACATAATTAATAGCATGACATAGTTTTGTTACTCATTCATTCATGAAGAGAAAATGAGAGATTTCGTTGCAAGTTTGTGACTATAACACCAAACCTTTTAATACTCATCTAGGAAGTTTCTTAAAGAATTAGTTGACAGGTTTATCGGGGAACTCTTCCCAACGGCCAACTAATTGCAGTCAAGCGAGCTCAGAAGGAATCTATGCAGGGAGGGTTGGAGTTCAAAACCGAGATTGAACTTCTATCAAGGGTCCACCATAAAAATCTTGTTAGCCTTATTGGTTTCTGCTTCGAGCAAGGAGAACAAATGCTGATTTATGAGTACGTTGCAAATGGTACTTTGAAGGACACTCTTTTAGGTATATGTTTATCCACAATTCAACCTCAGTAAATCATGTATAGCTTATGCTAATTTATTTTAAATGATAATCATTTGTCCTTCAATACTATTTTGTTTTGAAAGAGCTTCAAAAAAATTATTTGCTTTCAATATACTAAAACAAACACCTTTTATGGTCTGTGTAGGGAAATCTGGAATCAGATTAGACTGGATTAGAAGGCTGAAAATAGCCCTTGGTGCTGCCAGGGGTCTGGACTATCTGCATGAACTTGCCAATCCTCCAATCATACATAGGGACATCAAATCCACTAACATTTTACTGGATGAACGCTTGAATGCTAAAGTGTCTGATTTTGGTCTCTCCAAACCTTTAGGTGACGGTGCAAAAGGTTATATCACCACACAAGTCAAAGGAACAATGGTTGGTACATCCTCATCTAACATTTAACATGTCACACCAGTATTCAATGTGATTCATATGAGAGAAAAATTCTCCTATATATGTCTGCAGTAAGTTAACATCTTATATTCTAGATTTTAAGAATTGACAATGAAATTTTGTTTTCATGTAGGGCTACTTGGACCCAGAGTATTATATGACTCAACAGTTGACTGAGAAAAGTGATGTTTACAGCTTCGGAGTGCTAATGTTGGAGCTGATAACTGCAAGAAGGCCAATAGAGCGAGGGAAGTACATTGTGAAAGTGGTCAAGGGTGCTATAGACAAGACAAAAGGCTTCTGTGGTCTTGAGGAAGTTCTTGATCCTACTATTGAATTGGGGACAGCATTGAATGGTTTTGAGAAGTTTGTGGATCTTGCCTTGCAGTGTGTTGAAGAGTCAAGTTCTGACAGGCCTTCAATGAATTATGTGGTGAAAGAAATTGAGAACATGTTGCAGTTGGCCGGTTCAAGCCCCATTTTATCAGCATCAGTGTCCACTTCATCTAGTTATAACAATCCAACAAAGGGTACTTCCCTCCATCCTTACGACAATGAATACTTTGATTCAAGTGTCATCCTTCCACGTCCATAAATTCTGCCTATGATGGACAGATTATTACATAGTTTTGTACTATATGGTCTAAATCAACCTTTATGTATCATATAATTATATTTTTTAATTTATGAGCTATGTAATGTTTTCTCAGCATGTAAGTATCTTCACTTCAAATGTAACTTGTGCAAATAATGTAAGAAACAAGAACAAAAATGGAGGACATGTTCATAATGTAGTATGCTGTTTGCTTAAGACTGAACACGAATGTTGAAGCTGAAGTTTGAGCAGAAATCCTTGTTTAGATTCTTGTTTACCTTTTGTTTCTTATTCCTGTACATGGTTTATTTCTTTAAATAATAATTAAATGTTTAAAAAATTAAAATTAATATGCATGTGTTGTAATTTATATATCAAATCGCTTACTTAAAAATTAATTTAATTTTATTAATGTGAGTTGGTTTTTAAAAACACTTATTTATTTTTGAACTTTTATATTTAAATTTCTATCTTTTTCAAAATTTATGAAAATAGTTTGTGTTATGTAATCACACTTTGATCGGATACATTTTTTTGAGTGTTGTTCCTCCCTCTACCACCACAAAATGTTCCCTGCATTACCCCATATCCAATTTGTCCTTGCTATAAAACGGATCTGATCTGTTTACATATTTTAACTTTTTTTTATATTTTAGTTTATTGTTTTTATTTTAGATTTTATTTTAATAATACTTTTTATTTACGTAATATATTACAAAAAACAAAAATAAACAAATACTTTATGAATTAATTTAAAATATAAAAAATTTAAATAATATTTATATATTAATTTAAAATACAATAAATTAAAAAATTAAAAACTAAAAAAAATAACGGATTATATAAAAAATATTTAAATAATTAATTAAATAATAATTCATAAATTAAATTAATAATAATTATTTTATTAAATAAAATAAAATTAATTTATATATAACTACCTAATCAATTAATTTATTTTATTTAATTAAATAATTATTATTAATTTAATTAAATTGTAAATCTTTTTAATTAATTATAATAAACGGATGTGTCACATCCTATTAGGATGTGACACATCCTATTAGGATGTGTCGTATCCATTAGGATGTGATGATGTGGCCACATCCGTTTATGTTTTTTTTTTTAATTTTAATTCATTTAAATATTATATTTTATTTAATTTATAGATTATTAAATTTTTTATAATATATTACGAAAATTAATTTTATTTTATTTAATTAAATAATAATTATTAATACAATAAATTAATAAATTAAAAATTAAAAAGAAAAAGCATAAAAATTAAACGGATGTGGCACATCCATTAACAGATGTGACATATCCATCCGTTGACGAATGTAACATATCCGTTGAAGAAAATTTTTTTTAACGAATGTCGACATCCGTTGAAAAAAAAAGAAGTGGGGGTATTGGATTTTTTAAAATATAAAGATTAGTTTTGAAATTTTCAAAAAATGTGGTGGTGCAGAAACAATCTGAGGTGATGTAGGGAGTAATCTTTTATGTCTTAACCTATCAAGTGGCCCATTTTGATAACAGCACATATTTATTTAAGGTTTTTGCTTTGTATAACCCAATGATTAATACCTACACCCCCAATGAAAGCTCAATTTGGAAAATATCTCATATGTTATGAAAAGTTTATTTTATATTTTTTATTCCAAAAATATTGTACTATAATGCATCTTATTTTTTTTCAGAAAATTTATTTCAAAAAATATTTTATGTATTCTGAAAAGTTTATTTTAAAAGGCATTTTCCAAAAAGATCATTTTAAAATACATCTCATAGATTCTGAAAATCTTATTTTAAAAATACTGTTATATTCTCGAAATCCCATTCTAGAAATTCTATAAAACTTGTTATGGAAAATTTCTAGAAAAGGTAATCCAGAAGTTACTATTATAAAGAATAGAATGATAATTTTACAAATTATGGGTTGCAGAAAGTAAAAGCCCTTGTGTATATAAACCTTCAATATTTATATATGTGCAATCTATTCCTCTAATTCCATGCTTTCTTCATGCCCTTTCATGTATTGATTGAAAAGTTTAAATTATGTCCGATTTAAATTTTTTATTACGAAATTTGAAACACAATTAAAAATATATTGACATCAAAAATACATTTTAAAAATGATTTTTAAATTATATAATCTATGCATATTTGGAAATATATTTCAAATTTGTGTGCTATAAAATTCAAAATATATTTTTGATGTATTCTAAATTTATAAATTATGTAATCCAGAAAAGTATCATCCTAAATAGATTTTTAAATTCTAAATCACATAATATAAATTTTTAATTATTTAATTATTTTTTTTAATATCTAAGTAATTTAGATTTTTCTTGTAGTAAAAGAAAAAGTATTGGTTGAACAATGTTTGAGGTGTGGTGAGTCTTGTTGTATATAGAAAAATGGGTTAAATAATCTTAAAGTACTTAATAAATAACTAGCTTTCATTTTTATTATTTAATAATTTTTCTTTGAACCCTTCACTTAATAAATGAAAATGTTTAACCGTAAATAAGTATTATTTGTACTTATTTAAGTATAAGTTTCTCAAGTAATTTTTTATTTTTTATCTCTTAACATAACACAACTTGATAGATATGTGAATGAGAGAAATGATTATAATAGTTCTTCCATAAAATAAATTACAATACTATATATTAAATAAAAATAAATTTTAATGATACATTTTGGTAGTATTTTTCATAGCAATAAAGAATTATGAAAGAAAGGTGTTAATTAAGAGAATTAAATGATGAGAGGAGTGTCATTGGTTACCATATAGAATGAATTATTTGATTAACCAATAAGAGTGGTTTTAGAACTTAAAGTGACTTCAAACTAATCTCAAAAACCATTAATTGATTAACACTTCCAACCCTCTAATTTTAGACTTTTGAAAACATTATTTTCTTGTCTTAATTACAAACAACAAAAACATTGTTATCATAAACTTCCAAAATTTCCATCAAATGGACTCAGTCAATGCTAATTCCTATTTGTCAACATTATCACTATTTTAAAATGCTGCACAAAACTATCATGATGATTACAAGGAAAAATAAAAAACATTTACTTTAATTATGTTAAAAATTCGACGTGAATAAATAACTACTCATTAGATAAAAATGAGTGAAATAATTATAAGTAGAAAGATCATAATTTTTTTTTAAAGTTTTATGTCTGAAACACTTTTACCATTTCTCTTTAACCAAATAAAGCTTTATCTGAAACTGGTCATATAAAAATTGAACATATTTTATAGATGAAACTCTACTTAAAATACTATGCACGTATATCATTATTAAAATACCTTATTTAATATTATCTCTCTTTTTTAAATAAATAAATAAATAAATTTTATTAAAATGATTTTACCTTTATAAAAATTGTTTCACATAACATTTTTCCATCTATAATTCCCCATAGATAAAAGGGTCAGAACAATAGGCTTAATTTCTATGATGCTTTCTTTCTTTCTTTTTGAAACTTAAATTGTCCTCATCTTCTTTTTTTAATATATGCTTTTGAAATTTTGAATACGACTTGGACTTTAGGGTCTCCCATTCTAAAAAATATATATAAAAATTAGATTCCAGATTCATGTATAATAAAAATTTCAATAATTTTTCAAAACACCACACACATAATTAATAAGCTTGTTTAAAGAGCCTCAAATATATTTTTAATTTAGTTTATACATAAGAACTAAATTAAAAGTACACAAAAGAAAAATAAATTACAACTATATATATATATACATTAGTAATTTGAACTTTTTTTTACATAAATTTCAGTTCTTGATTTTTGCTTTCAGTATTCAATAATTTTATCCTTTAAATTAGATACGTAATAAATTAGTCATTTAGTATGTCCCTGGGTAATTTTACATGCCTGAAGTAATTTTAGATTTTTTTTATCCCTTTATACCAAAACGGCATATATTTTGTTGAATATTGTTGTTGGTCAGCACTCATTGTTTGACATGCGAAACAATCTAACAAACACATAAAACAATAATTTAAATAAAATAATTAATTTATTAGGAACCCAATTTGAAAAAAAAAGAAAGTTATTAGGTAATCAAGATCATCTGATGTAAAACTTATTCAAGTTTGAAAAACAAGTAAAATTAATCAAATTACACTTCAAGAGCTTTCTATAAAATGTTAAACTTCATATTCTTTTTAATCACAACATGCATATACAAAATTTTATTCAATTTTCCAAATTATTAAAATTTAATTACATCACATAATTTTGACATATACTATAATATTTAAAAATATGTAAATATAACTAATTTACCTAAATTAATTTACCTAAATTAATTTCACACACACACACACACACAGTTTTACATTATTTTTTTAATTGATTACCCTGTGATTACACCAGCCAATTTAACTGTCTTAAATCTTCCATACTTTCTATATAAGAATTTTTGTACCTTGAGTCAGTTAGAAATTATTATACAGAAATTAAATTACACATAAATTATATAAACTATTACGTAATGGCTTTATGTAAAACAAAATTTGACTTTTTTTTTTACTGATTTAATAATTAAATTATAATTATATATTATCTGATTCTTTCTATCAAATTTTGTATATAAAAGAATAACAGTAATAATACGATAAGCAAATTAGACATATTATATATTATACTATACATTTTAAAAGTATATATACGAAGGTCCTGATGAAATTGGAAAGTTTTTAGTGCATGTTTAAAGAATAATATGTGTCCTCTCTTTTCAAACAATATAGCGACATGCAAAGTGATTGACTCGGTAACGAATTTATGACAAAACAGGAAGAAGAAGATGAAAATTTCAAATCGATTTTTCGTGTCATTAGCTTCTCTATAAGTGGATAAGGTGGTGAATAATGGGTGATAATAAAGAGCACAATTTTGTATTCAGCTCTATGGTGTTCTTATGAAAGTGGAAGTTAATTGATAATGGGTGAAAGAATACAGATACCACTGTTGCTTTTCTTCAACTGTTTGTTCTTTGCAGTGGCACAAGATATTACCAAAGATCGTAAGTTATGTTTTAACTATGTGTTTCAAATTCAGAAACTGCTAAAATATGCATGATTCTTCATGCAATAGACAGAACTGAGAAGCCTTCCTCATGTATGATATAAGTCTTACCTTCTTATGCATGTGAAACTTTGTTAAGATTGAAGACTTCAATGAATGAAATATATATAACTTTGCTTTTCAACGTAAAATTATCATGCAGTTGAAGTCCTGAAGTCTCTGAGTGAGTCTTGGCAAGGCCAAATTCAAAACTGGGAGGGTTCAGATCCTTGCAGTTGGTATGGCATTAACTGCAGACACTCACGAGTGGTTTCCATGTAAGGTTACTTTTGATTGATTCTGTTTTGTTTACGTTGTTTTCTTTATTAATATATACTTTTGAGAGGGTATATAACCTTCTGGTTAGTGCTGCAGATCATTGACAGATATTGGTTTGACCGGCGAGCTTTCTGGAGATATAGGATCACTTTCTGAATTGGATAATCTGTAAGCCTTTGAATTTAGATTGGGAGAATCATATATAATAAACTGGTCTGCATAAGGGTTAAAAAGAACATAAAAGGTTTGAAAAATCATTGAGCATGTGTTAGGCTATGTGATTGCCAAGAGTTTACAGATGAATCATAATTCCCTTTTGAGACCTTTTTTCATGAATAGCTCACTGTTTGTTTCCTAATAGTTTTCTCCTTCTCCAGGGATCTCTCAAACAATAGGGGCCTCATAGGACCACTTCCACGAGAAATTGGAAACTTGAAGAAGCTAACGAAACTGTAAGGAAATATTGGTTTTTTTTCATGTTTATGCATCGATCCTTTTACCAGCAGCAACAACAAGAATAGGTATGACCCTTTCATGATGGTGAAACAGTTCTAACAAACATTGGTACTTTCTCATTATCTTCCAGAACTCTTGTTGGTTGTGGTTTTACTGGTCGTATTCCAGATGAAATAGGATCTCTGCAACAACTTGAAGTCTTGTAAGATTTATTTTTTGCTGTTCATTTATTTTTTTAAGACAATTCAAATAATACCCTTTTGGTGGTAAGTTGAATTCTTGGGTAAATACACTAAAACAGAAACTTCTTATGGCAGATCTTTAAACTCCAACAATTTTGCTGGCTCAATTCCACCTTCTATTGGCAATCTGTCAAATCTTACTTGGCTAGATTTAGCTGACAACCAGCTTGATGGATCCATCCCTGTATCTAGTGGCACTACCCCTGGTCTTGATATGTTACACAATGCATTGCACTTGTACATCAATTCTCTTCAGCTTCCAGTTTTTCTTTATCAATGATTTTTCTTTACGCAATGAAAGGTGCATCCAACATATTTCTAATATTGTCTGCAGTCATCTTGGGAAGAATAGGCTTTCAGGACAAATTCCTCCGAAACTTTTTAGCTCGAAAATGACTCTGATACATGTGTAAGAGTTGTCCTTAGATTTATCATTTGTAGCATTTGAATTGAACCAGTATGCAAAGTTTCCCACTTTCATTTTCCTAAAATTAACTTGTCGCATGTCAGAAACTTCATGTGACCAAAGTGAAAATATATTAACTGTGATATTGCAAAACTGAACAGAGATGCAAACACTTACATCTTTAGACATAGTCTTCATCATCCCTAGTCCACCTTCTGATGATGAATGGTTGTTGGGAAAGAAATTCTTGAGAGTAATAGATCTACCCTGCATGCACGCACACACATTTTGACAACACATTCTCAAATATGTCTACTGGCAGGATTTTTCACTGCAATCTACTAGTTGGCAGCATTCCTGAAACGCTTGGGCTAGTTACGAGTTTGACAGTGGTGTGAGTGACTATTTAACTATGTTAAATCCTCAAAAAGAATTTTCTTTAGAATTTTTGCTTGATGCTTTTATGCTTAAATATATCTTTGTGGCTAGCAGGCGCTTTGAAAATAATTCACTGAATGGACATGTGCCTCAGAGCTTCAACAACCTTATCAATGTCACAGACCTGTTAGCATCTAAATTATAATGTGCCAACTACAGTTTTATTCTTCTTTATCCATATTTTGGTATCAGTAGCAGGGGAAATTCAATCTTTGTACGGAAATATTTTTGGTTTTATACTTCTTACTTTTTTCAGGTTGTTGTCCAACAATAAGCTGGAAGGTGCCATGCCAAACCTTACTGGGATGAACTCCCTAAGATACTTGTTAGTAAAAAAGTGTTCGTCCGTGGAAGTTTTCTAACGTTATTAATCAGCCTTTCTTATTCAAAATGAATGTTTCTTGTGTGACAAATGGATTAATTCTTCAAAATCTGTTTTGAAGGGATCTAAGCAATAATAGCTTTGAAAAGTCAAACGTTCCACTTTGGCTTTCGAATCTGAAGAATTTAGTAACCTTGTATGTCTTTCTTTTGCACTTGTTTCACTCGAGTTCTCCACATATGTGGTTTCTTCACTTCAATAAATTTTACTCTCATGATGGTTGGCAGACAAATGGAGAATTTGTACCTAGTTGGAACCATTCCGAACTTTTTATTTAGCCTTGCCAATTTACAGAATGTGTGAGTCATCTGCCTTAATGATTAATCTTACAGTCTTTACTATCAGAAATAAAAATATAAATGAAGTTATAGATTTGAAATAACATACATGACACATACCATGTAACATATTTACAGTGTGCTGAAAGACAACCACCTTGGTGGAACCTTGGATATTGGCACCAACTATAGCAGACAACTGCGAGTTATAGATTTGAGGTCAAATTCAATTCAGGACTATAAGCAATCAAATGATCCCCCACTTATCAGGATAATGTAAGAGTTACTTGTTAATGATTCTGGGCCTTTTTTGTACATAGTTTATTTGTCACCTCATACAAGTTTAGCCTTCTTTTCAAGCATAAGATTCAATATTTACAGGTCTTTCTTTTTTAGCCCTTTTATATGACTGAATTACTAACTATTGAGTATTGAGGGAACTTTTGTCTGCAGGCTCGCACACAACCCGATTTGCACTGAAAATGGAGCAGAAACGTTGCAGGATTACTGCACCAACCTGGATATCTTCGACCCAAAACAACAAAATAACTGTCAACATGGTAGCTGCAGCCCAGATCAGACTCTCAGCCCCAACTGCAAATGTGGATATCCATATACAGGAACATTGACTTGCAGAGCCCCTTCCTATTTTGACTGGAGTAATACAACAAACCTGGAGGAAATTCTAATGAAGGAATTTCAATCTCATCATCTACCTGTTGATTCAGTTTCTTTAACCCTTTCAACTAAAGATCCATTTCGAGGTTTTGAGTTTATCATACAAATTTTCCCACTACACCAAAATCATTTCAGCCAACAAGAGCAATCTAGTATAAGCTTCTTGCTTGGCAACCGAAGTGCATATAGTGCATTTGATTTTATTGCAGGAAACCATGTTGAAGGTAACTACACTACTAACTTTTTCACCCCATTATCTAGACACAGAAATACTTATCTTAAGTTGTCTATCTTCTTGTCATAATAAAGGACCTAAGCAGTCAAGTAATTCATCAAGCACTGCAATAATTATTGGAGTAGCAATTGGAGGTTCTTCTCTTTTGCTAGTGTTATTAGCCCTGGCAGGTTTTTATGCTTTCCGTCAGAGGAGAAGGGCAGAAAGAGCAATATCTCGAAGCAATCCTTTTGGTAAATAATTCAAAACTCAGTTCTTGTACAGGAAAATGGAATTCCGTGAATTTATATTAATTTACACAAAAAAAAAATGCAGGAAACTGGGATCCAAGTAAAAGCAATTGTGGCACCCCTCAGTTAAAAGCACCAAGGCAGTTCTCTTTTAAGGAAATTCAGAAATACACAAACAACTTCTCACAAGCCAATGATGTTGGATCAGGGGGTTATGGAAAGGTCTTGATTGCTTCTTGTTAACTTTAATGTGCAGCTGAGTTATGAATAAATACATAATGATGAGTGAGAACTATTCTTAAGAGAACAACAAAGTTTAACCTTGCAACCATAAATGACTGGTCATGGACTTCTCACCCTATATACTTATTTTCGTAATACTGCAAAAGTATGATTTAGACACACCTGGCACAAGAATATTTACTTACAAAACAATAATGTTAAAGATTTTGCAAGACTAGACCAAATTATAATATATAAATGAAGTACAAATATTATTTTACAAATTTATTTTGTAAGGTTGAGTTAAACATAAATTCAATTACTAATAAATAATAACTTGTGAATGCTTTATAAGTTAACTAAATTGAATTGCAATGATATACGCAATACTGAGTTAAACATTGTCAATTAGCCACATAGTGATTAAATTTTGGAAGATCTCCTCGGTTAGTTCCTTATTCTAATTCTCCCACATTTCTAACCATTGCATGCACATGGAGCTTAAGCTACCATCAATAGAGACATGATACTCCCTCATTGGCAACAAATTTAACAAGAACTTGTTATACATTTATTGACAGAAATTTAACTATATACTTCTAGCAATAGACTGATAAGTAAATGTTCACAGGTTTACCGGGGAACTCTTCCCACAGGGGAAGTTGTAGCCATAAAGCGAGCTCAAAAAGAGTCAAAGCAGGGAGCACAAGAATTCAAAGCTGAAATTGAACTCCTTTCCCGGGTCCATCACAAAAATCTGGTTAGCCTCGTGGGATTCTGCTTTGAACACGAAGAACAAATGCTGGTATACGAGTTCGTTCCTAATGGAACTTTGAAGGATGCTCTCACATGTATGTTTATTAAATATATCCAATTTGATAGTTACACAACATATTAATGAGTATTATTAGTATGGAATGTTTTCACTGCATGACTATATCTGCTTTTGAAAGATAAATTAACTTACTCAAATCCTAGTTCCAGTGTTTCTATTGTTATAAATATGTAAAATTCATAACTCGGTATCTAATGTACCTTATAAGTAATAACAATCATATGATCTATTAAGGGAAACATGGAATCGCGTTGAGCTGGAGCAGAAGGCTGAAAGTAGCCCTTGGTGCTGCCAGGGGTTTGGCTTATCTTCATGAACATGCTGATCCCCCTATTATACACAGGGACATCAAGTCAAACAACATCTTGCTAGATGAGAACTATAATGCTAAAGTTTCTGATTTCGGTCTCTCGAAGTCCATCTTAGATGATGATAAAGATCATGTTACCACTCAAGTCAAAGGAACAATGGTTTGTATATGTATATCTTCTACTAGTTTTTGCTAAAAAATAAGCAACCAAATAACTGATTGAAAGTTTTCAAATACTTGGAGGTAGAATATCATTTATTGCATGCTTTTGCAGAGTTTTAAAATAATTTTCATGTAATTTTTTTTCTGAATTGAGAATTTTAATGAATTTTTGTAATCATCTAAGCTCTTAGTGCAACACATACCAAGACATGGAAAACACATCATCTGTTCGGAGCAAAATCTAGTTTAAAATCTTTTTCATTGCGGAAGATCTCATTGAACTTTAGTGATGACTGATGAGAATGAGTTCAATTTGTTGATTCAGGGCTACTTGGATCCAGATTATTATACTAGTCAGCGGTTGACTGAAAAGAGTGATGTCTATAGTTTTGGGGTGCTAATGCTAGAGCTAATTACTGCAAAAAGGCCAATAGAACGAGGGAAATACATTGTGAAAGTGGTCAGGAATGCAATAGATAAGACAAAAGACTTGTATGGTCTTCACGAAACTATTGATCCAGCCATTTGTTCAGGATCAACACTGGAGGGTTTTGAGAAGTTTGTTGACCTTGCAATGGAGTGTCTTCAAGATTCAGGAGTCGACAGGCCAACAATGAGTGAAGTGGTTAAAGAAATTGAAGAAATGTTGCGATCTCTTGGTTTGAACCTAACATCCGAATTAGCAGCATCCTCTTCATCCAGTCATAGATTTCAGGAGGTGAGTATAGTGAGTTCCCAACAAGACCACCTTTACAGCAATGAGTCTGTTGGTTCAAGTGCAGAAAATTTATATTCAACAAGTGAGCATAGTTAAGTTAGTCTTTTTCTCAAGATTGAAGTCAAGAGACGTTTGTTTATTAGCATTTCTAGGCCAAAAAAGCAAAGTAGAAATTGTAGAATTAGAGTTTGTGGTAGTTAGCTTCTAAGTATAAATCTGTATTATGGTTCACGTTTCCTTCTTTATCATTTATTTCCCATTTCTCTCCCTCTAAAGATGTGAAATGTAGAAAGAATATAGGTTCGGATATGGAGCATACAAAAATATAGACCTTTTTGTTTTGTATATGGGCGTGGTTTATCAATTTATGAATGAGTTCAATGGCTTTTCTTTTACACCTTCTGTAATCTAATCAACAGATGCATAAAATTGACTTCTAATAAAGAATATTTACTTAATTTGTAAATAAGTGGCACCACATGTTTTCCTGATAATGTATCAGTTCAACAAAAATAAAACCTGCAGTACTTAGCCACCAAGTAGAATTTAGTTACTGTCTTTGCACGCAATCAAGTAAAAGCAAAGGTAACCAATACATGTTGAAGTTGTTGAAAAATGCCAGTTAATGATCCCCCAAAGAAAATGTATTCTTAACGGTGAGATGAAGCCACATTACGACCATAAACTTGTTATTAGCAAAGTAGAAAGAACCCTCCTTTGATTGTTGTAGTAGAACATGATGATTTCGGAAAATTTTGCTTGTTGTTTGAAAGTTGCGCAATGTATGTATGGAAAGAAAATGAACTTGTGACACCAAGATGAAAACAAAAAGTGAGTTTGGACGTAATTATTCTTTTGGTATGTCTAAGAGAATCAAGATTAAAGACAATTTACTACACTTTTCTCTCTTAATTCCCACCTCTTAAAGAAAAAGCCATAACAATGTTAGAGCTTCAAAGCGGAATGAGAGATTTGTTAGTTACTCGATAAATAAGGGAACAAAGTACCATTTTGACAATAACATCTTAGATGTTACGTTTACTTAATCTAAGTTTTCTGGCTCAACTTTTTATTTTAATTATAGCGACATCAGCGGCTTAAACGAATGATGTTACGTAAAGTATCAAAACCTTTATCGTCATTAATCAGTTCTGTTGTCCTCGTTGCTCATAATTTGGTTGGAAGATTATGAAACTCACTACAGTCACCACAGTGCATGAAATTGATAGGATTGAAGTACTAGTTATCTTAACAGTGCGATATAAATTTAGAAGAACTTCCATTTTAGTCAAGATCTTAACATTTTCTCGCAAGGTGATAAAAAAACTTCCCTAAGTAATCTTATGCGTTCATACACTTACCTCAAGTCATTGGTTTCTCCATTAGGGATGAAATGTACAACACATTATTGTGAGCCCCATCATCAAGTTTGGTTCCAACGTGCCACCTCAATCTATTGAATCCAATTCGATCCAACATAGGCACGTAAGTTTTATTGAGTTGTGACTCAAAGCAAAAGAAATGATCAAGCCAGAATAGACCACCTGGCCTCAACACCCTGTAGATATCGAATAGTACAAACTCAAGCATGGTGTCTGGTATCCAATTACTCAAGACATCCATGGAGTGTACAATGTCCAGTGTGTAGTCAGAGAATGGAAACCTTTGTGAGATGCTAATATGCATCGGTACCAAACCCCTTGATGCAATGATGTTGTTGAAAGGACCATCCAAATCCAGTGTGCTAGTGATGATATTCACATTCCTTTCCCTCATCCTTGCAGCAAAAGTTCCAGTTCCACCACCAATGTCAAGTCCAATTCGAATTGTCCCTGCAGCTTTGGTTGCAAGAACTTGGTCTATTCCAAAACTAAGTCCACCATCATCAAAGATCCACCTATTCCTCTCTTCCCCTTGTAAATCAAAGCAACTCTTGCAATTGTATGAGCCAGGCTTATTCTTTCTGTCAACAAGGCACTGGTAACTTTTACAAGCATAAGCCTCCCATACAATGCTGGTGTCTGGTGGGGTTGACCAAAGGCTCTCAGGCAAAGGTGTTGGCTCCACATAATTTGCAGGAGACTTTGGGTGGCATCTCCTACGAGGGAGTGGCTCACACCCTTTGAGCACGAGCCTTTGTGCAAGCACATAATCCATAGGGCACTCCCCTCCAATCTCATAGGTCATATATCGATTTAACTCATCATGGAGCTTCATGCAGAATGCACCAACAGGTGTGTGAATCTCATCTGACCCTATCATTGGTGAGTACCCAAAGGGGAGCTTGTGAGGACCAAGTGCAAAAGTAAGCTCATCATTCCCTAACTTCCTACTCATTTGATTCTGATCAGCACTGTTGGATTGCTTTTCTTGTTGACGCGTAAGGTCGATAAGCAGTGCCTGGACAAGTAAGTTAGAGGAGTTGAGTCTGTGCTGTAGTTCAGACAAGAGTGAGTGAGTGGCAGCAAGTTGAGCTTTGGTGGAGTTGAGTTCCTGCAAGATAGAGTTTGAGTCACGAGAACTCGCAGAGGAGTGGTACAAAAAACTAAATGGACCAGTGAAGATGTAAATGGTGGCAAGGTTGGTGAGTATGACTAGCACAATAGGCTTCAGCTTGTGCTTTTGGCTGTGAGCATATGTTTGCAACTTTTTTGAGTATTGTTGGTCATGAGCTTCGTTTCCCATAATGGCTTAGATGAAAAAGGAACAAAACAAGGTACAAGTGAACAGAGGAGGGGAAATATTTTGTGTAATTTAAGGAGGGAATTTAAGGATTTGCAGATCCAAGGAGGGAAAATAGTTCCACGTTCTGTACATGTTTGTAGCAGTGGAACATGAGCATTGGTCATTGTGAAGCGCCGGTGTGGACGTTCTAGGAATATAAATACTAAAACCTGCCTCGTGATTTGACCCTTAATGGTAGGGAAATTGTAGCCCCTGCTAGTTGAGTATGCCTATTATTCATAGCTTGCTTCTTGTTACTTTACCACCATCTGCGGATCTCGCCCACAAGCCAGGAATTCGATATCAACCCCACATTACTAAACACATTTTAACAGATAATTTGGTTGCTCGAAAGATTTGATCGCTATTAAAAAGCTCTGGCTTTGTTCTATCTTCAATCAAAAAATAAAGGATGGGAGGTTGTCACGTTTTCATATGTTTTACTAGTCTTAACAATGATCTATAATATGCTTCTTTTATATTTTCTTCGAACCATTTTCAGTTTGCAGTTCAATCAGTGGAAGGAACGAAAGAGGGTTCTTTCCTTTTTACTATATTACTATTATAATCAGAATTACTACATAATTTAAAACAGCTTTTTGTTCCCCTGAATTTTTCTTCTTTTCCTTGAACGTGATATAAAAATACTTCCATCAATTTATTCTTATTATTAGCTGGAGCCATTATTGACGATAACAGGGCCTAAAAGCATCAGTGGATTCTATGTCTTCAATTCTATCTTAGTATTCCACGCAGTCATTTTAGTACGAAAAAATTGTATAATTTGACAGTTTTCTTTTTATTCGTATGAGCATAGCAAAAGCCTATAATAAACTATCAATATTTTATATACGTATAGCAACTTTATTTAATGGAATTATGATTCAAGAATCCTGCATTTTTATTATCAGATTAGAGATGAACGTTACAAAGCCCCTCTAGCTTAATGGTTTGAATATTAAAAGTGCTGATAAGGACACCGTAATCAATGGAAGTTGCATTTATGAGACCTCCTTAGTCAACATGCAAATATGGGAGACTGCAACATAAATTACAAACTGTGCAACATTTCAACTACAAGCTACATCTTACGACTTTTTCCCTGGGGATTATCTAGACTTTTATTACTACTGTTTGCATGGACATTCTCATCTTGGAAAAATAAATAGGATATGACTCTTTTGCAAATGTTTCGAAAACTTACAAGAGGAAAATGACTCCCAGATTCTTTATGAAATATTTCACTTTAAAAATATATTTGACTTCATGTGATAATCTTTCTCTTGCGTATTTCTTTGTATTCAATGGCAAAATACTTCTTTGGACAAATAAAAAGACTGATTATATAATAATTTCCATTCATATTATCACATGCTAAAACCAGAATCCTATTGAATTTCATTCGGTCGTAGGTTTTGGGGATGTTATAAACAAATGACAGAGGTTTTCCTTGGATTTGAATCTTCTCAGGGGAAAGTGGATTAAGTAAAATGGGTATATCTATTCTTAATTTTGACACTGCATTAGGAATTAAGTTAATTCAAATCAAGATAAATACACTATCACTTTTCACTTAACACCAATCTTTATTTTAAAGGAATTAAACACAAACCAAAATCCATGTTTATAAAATGAACATAGTGACAACAAAATAGATATAAATTACTCTACTTATACCTTGATAAGCTTGACATAATGGCATTCGCTATTACTTCTACCTTGTATCAAAAATAAAAATATAAAGCAGTGATTACTTTTGCAGACGAGAAAAAACTAAATGAAAACTAATTACTCTGTGAGGGTGAGCGCTGCAGGAAGCCTTTAGCTATAAGGCTCTCCGCTGCTTCTCTCACAGCATCTTGTATTGGTGTGAAGACAAGGCCCAAGTCTATTAGTCTCCTTGCTGCACCATTACAAGGAACCAGGCCAGGTTGTGTTTCTTCTGGGAACCTGCATGTAGTTCTTTCTCAGAGAATTTGGTAGCTTTACACAGATAAAACTTAAATATGCATTCTATTTTGTTTAATTACAAACTATCTGGTTTTATATAAATCTGTCAGGAACCATAGCTGTACTATACAGAAAAGGAGCAAACAATCAAACCTGTGGATAGGGAATTCAGGGTACAATTCAGAGACAGAGGCAGCAAAAGCAGAAAACTGATAGATGCCATTGGTGCAGAGATATCTACCAGCAGCAGAGGGAGTTTCGTAGAGCAATACATGAGCTTTAGCAACGTCCTTCACATGCACCGCACCCAACCAGTGATACTCCTGCGTCTCCTTCGACCCCATCAACAGCCTCTGTAGCACGCCGGAGCTCGCGTTCAGCTCCGGCTGCAGCAACGGACCCAGACACGTCGCCGGCAGGACCGCCACCACCTCGACACTGCCCTCGAACTTCCACGCCGCCCTCTCTGCCTCCGTCTTCGCCACAGGGTACCACTTCCCCCTCGCCCTGCAGAACTCCACGTCCGTCCACGACTCCTCGTCAACTACCCTTCCCGCTGGCCACCCCGGGTTCGGCACCATTGCGGAGATCGAGGACGTGAGCACCACGCGCCGCACGCCCACGCTCCTCGCGGCTTCGAGCACGTTCAGCGTGCCTTGCACCGCGGGTTCTAGAAGCTCACTTTGAGGGTCCGCGGGGTCCTCCAGTGTGCAGGGGCACGCAACGTGGAAGACGCCAGAGCATCCCGCGACGGCGCGGAGGATGGCGGCGGCGTCGAGGAGGTCGGCAGGGAAGACGGTGATGCGGGAGGCGGCGGCGGAGTGGAGGGTGAAGAGATGAGAGGCGTCGGAACCGGGGAAGACGGCGGCGTGGATGGTGTAGCTATGGTTTTGGTTCTCCAAGAGGGTCCGAACCAGCCACGAACCGATGAAACCGTTGGCGCCGGTCACGCACACAACCTCGTCGCCAGGGTTTTCGTTGGCCATGGGAATGGAAATGGTTTTCTATTGAACGAATTGATCCTTAAATAACCATTTTTTTTGCGATAAATGGAATTGTGATCCAAATCTGCACTGTGATTACACCGTGAAAGTAAAGTGACAGTAAACTAATTTCAGACTCTGTTTTTGTATCAACATCAAATTTTACTTCATTTGTAAAAAGAACAAAAGAAATACTTGCATAAATGCCAAAAGTTGTTTTTGTCTGATACATAAAAATACTGGTATTTCAACAATTTCCTCTTTTATAAACTCTTCCTATCTCTCCTATTACCTTCCCATACCCACCGCCTAGTACCGCTGCTGGAAGCGATTACCGGCGATTGTTAACGGTTGAGCACATGAACCACTGTAAAATATTCAGCTTCTCAATTTAAGATATTATAAAGTTTATAATCAGTTTTTGTTTTTATTAATAAATTAATATGGCGATTGTTACCGGCAAGAACCTCGGCCGGAGAACAGTTTCAGAGGGCATTGAATTTGTTCCGCAGGTATCCATCGATGAAGATCTGTTTTTTCATTACATCCAACCAAAACGAACCCATCGAACCGAATCGAATAAAATCATATCCAGTCAAGCCAATCCCAGCTGAAACCACATACCAAACCGAACCGAATCAATTCAGCCAAGTCAAAACAAACTGAACCGAGCTATGCCAAGCCAAAATCGAAAAGAACTAAGCCGACTCGAGTGGAATCGAACAGAGAGAAATCGAACCGAAAATAATTGAACCAATCCGAGCTAAACCGAATCAAGTCAAACTAAACTGAACTGAATCGAGTTGAACCGAACCGAACTGAGTGAAATCGAACTAAGTCAAACCAAATTGAACTGAACTGAGCCAAACCGAATTGAACTGAGCCTACAAACCGAACAAAATCGAATTCAACCGAATTGAGACGAGGTAAACCGAATTGAGCCGAACCAAGTCAAACCAAATCGAGTTAAGCTTAGCCAAGCTGAAGTGAACCAAACTGAATCGAATAGAGGCAAGTTAAGCACAGACAGACCAAATCAGACCAAATTGAACCAAACATAACTGAGTCAAGTCAAGCCAAACTGAAGCGAACCGAATCGATCCAAGTCGAGCCAAATCGAACCAAACCGAGCCAAATTGGATCGAGCCCAACCTAAGTGAGTTGAGTTGAACCGAATCGGACTAAATCAAACTAAATCGAACCAAATCAAATTAAGTCAAACCGAATCAAACCAAATTCAACTAAACCGGAACGGAAAAAACCCAACCGATTAATATCCATACAATTTAAATATTACACATAAAAAATTATTTTAATGATATAGTTATATATTAAAAATATTGCATATTTAAAATATAGGGTTAAATATGTTTTTGGTCCTTTAACTTTTCCTGAAAATTGGAATTAGTCATTTTTCAAAACTTTGGCCTAATTTAGTCTCCCAACTTTATAAATATATCAATTTAATCCTTTTAATCAAATTTTGTTTGTTTATAAGTTAACATTGAAGCAAAAGTGTGTCAAACAATATAAACAATCCAAATGCTATCATGAAATGTGCGGAAACATCAAATAAATTTAACAAAAATTAATTAAAAAGACTAAATTTATATTTTTCTAAAATTAAAAGACTAAATTAGACCAAAATTTTAAAGAGAAACTAATTCTAATTTCCACTTAAAACATCAAAAACTTATTTAACCCTTAGATATATATAATGATATACTTCTTAAAGATATATATTATATAATAATATACTTCTTAAAGATATATATAATGATACAGTTATATATTTAAAATATTTATAATGATATACTTATTAATTTTGATTAGTTTGTTAAAATTTTCTGATGAGTATTGGATCACCCAATATCTGTTTTAGGATTTTCCAATTGTACAAAGGTTCCAACTTTTGGTTTGGTGCCTTGTGGTCACCCTAGAAAGCCAGTGGCCAGACCAAGCGGTGTGAGTGAGTGGTTTCTCCTTGTTTGTTCTCTGCTCTTATTCTCTCTCTGTCTCTCCACACTTTCATCTTCGACTCTGATGGCGAGCCTGTGGCGCGCGGCGACCGGCATGTCGGACAATACCACCGACTACGACGGCGTCGAGTTCTGGTCCAACCCTGAGCGAACCGGCTGGCTTACCAAGCAGGGCGAGTACATCAAGACTTGGCGTCGCCGTTGGTTCGTCCTTAAACAGGGCAAACTCTTCTGGTTCAAGGATTCCGCCGTCACACGCGCCTCTCGGCCACGCGGCGTCGTTCCCGTCGCCACGTGTCTCACCGTCAAAGGCGCCGAAGACATCCTTAACAAGCCCAATGCTTTCGAGCTTTCCACGCGCTCCGACACTATGTACTTCATCGCTGATTCCGAGAAGGAGAAGGAAGACTGGATCAACTCCATCGGTCGCTCCATCGTCCAGCACTCCAGATCCGTCACCGATTCCGAGATCGTCGATTATGATAGCAACTCCGCAAAGCGCTGACCACGCCCTCTGCAATTCACTTGCCTCTTTCGGTGAATTCTTCTTTTTCCTTTTTTTCACTCCGTTTGTGTATATTATAATGGTTGTAATTATGACTTTAATAGCCGATCGTTCGCGTTCTCACGAGGGAACTCTGTTTAAGTACTTTAACTGCTATCAAATTGTAATGTTTTTGGGTTTTGTGGATTGGACCAATCTTTTCAATATTGTTTCTGAATTTCACTCCTTCACATCAAATTCGGTTTAGTTTCATTATTGGCTAATGTCTTTGTGCTCTAGAAATTGAGATCGTTTATATATCAGTGAGAAGATGAACAACATGATTTGAGTTTCAATTGTGTTCAATTATTCTTGAGCCAATCCGGTTGCAGTGCGTTGCACTCAGCGAAAGTGTGAACTCACATTAGCCTCCTTTGCCTACCAAATTGGATAAAATATATATATACAAGATGCTTCATGGATAAATATCGTGTAGTATCGGATTCTTTTTGGTTAAGAAAAAGTGATGGGTTGAATCAATGTTTTAGATATACATTTAAGCCATTCCCATTTCTAGGACAAGGCATTATTGTAGAGAGGATGGGACAGTAACATGAGAAGAATAAAAGAGGGATGTATGTGAGACTTATCCCTAAAATTTGAGCTGACAATTGTCGAGCATCCTTTGCTATGCTGACACCATTCCCTATATTGTTGGCCTACGAAGCCTTTTGAAGCTCTTAAGTGCCTGTGACTTTGGACGTTGCTGTTGTCACTTAAGCTCTTAACTCCTATTCTATTCTGGTTGCTGTTAAAACTAATATGCATATTATGGTATGGTTACTTGAATACCAAATTTTGCTTATTGTTATGTTTCCTTGTTAGCCAAGACTTGACTGTGATTCTAATGTCATATAGTTTATCTCTAGTGGAAAATTCAGATTCTTTCATGAAGATTATCTATTTTAGTAGTTAATTTCTTTTGCACTAAACTATTTTATTAGTGGCTGACTTTTTAAATATAAATGTTATGCTTTTGACCAAAAGATTAATTGCTGTAAGGGTGGTCCTGTTGGGAACTCATTAGCGTCCTGAAATCTATTCCTGGATGAAGGGGATGCTACTGATTCAAATGTTAGGTTCATACCGACAGATCGTAGCATGTCTTTAATTTCTTGAACCAGTTTACTCATTGTGGGCCTGTCAACTCCTGACTCTTTAAGACACTCCATTGCAAAGTCCACAAACTTCTCACCCTTCAGTGTTGATCCTGAACAGATGGCTCGATCAATAATTTTGTGAAGTCCATACAAGTCTTTTTTGTCTTATCTATTGTATTCCTGACCATTTCACTATGTATTTCCCTCGTTCTCATGGATTTTTTGGAGTAATTAGCTCCAGCATTAGCACTCCGAAACTATAGACGTCACTCTTTCTGGTCAACCGCTAACTAGTATAATAAACTGGGTTCAAGTAGCCATACATTAACAAATTGGATGCATTCTCATCAGCCATCACTAAAATGAGATTTTCTCCAACACAATATTTTGAAAACTAGATTTTGCCCCAGACAGCCTATGTGTTTTCCTTGTCTTGGTATGTGTTGACTGGAAGAGCTTAGATGCTTACATAAATTCATGAAAATTCTGAATTCAGGAAAAAAATTAGATGAAAAATATTTTAAAACTCAGCAAAAGCGTGCAATCAATCATATTCTACCTCCACGCATTTGCAATATTCCAATTAGTAAATTTGCTGCTGCTTTTATAGTAAAAGTTCATAGATGTATAAATACAAACCATTGTTCCTTTAGCTTGAGTGGTATCATGCATGATCTTGATGTCCCTGTGTATAATAGGGGGATCAGCATGTTCATGAAGATAAGCCAAACCCCTTGCAGCACCTAATTTGGTAGAGTAAATACCGAGTTATGAGTTTGACAACCACTTACAGATTTGAATATCACATTTATAAGAAATGAAAAACTGGAAATTGAATTTAAGTTAATTTGTCTTTCAGAAGCAGATATAGTTTAGTGCTTTGTCATTGTCCTTTTGGATGATGCTTAGGAAACTGAATAGGGAGTACTGACCAAAAGATGGATGTAGTAAAATATTCCATAATAATAATACTATTATAGTATGTGCAGTAAGTATCAAACTGGATATTTATCTCGTCTAGTACTATGAATATTATTGAAATTCAATTTGGTTAACTTGTTAACCATTCAAGTTACTATTGTTTTGTAAATAAAAATGCTTCTGCCAGGCGTGTCATACTTCTGTATAGGGTGAGAAGTTGACCAGTCATGTATGGTTGCAAGGTTAAAACTTTGTTGTTCTTTTAAGAAAGTTCTCACCCGTCATGTATGTATCTTATTCATAATTCATAGCATTACATTAAAGTTGACAAGAAACATTCAAGACCTTTTCATAAACCCCTGATCCAATATCCTTGGCTTGTGAGAAGTTGTCTGTATTTCTTAATTTCCTTGAAAGAGAAGTGCCTTGTTGCTTTTACTTGGATCCTAGTTTTCTGCATTTTTGTGAAAATTAATATAAATCCACAGAATTCCTTGTGGCTGTGCAGGAACTGTATAAATAATTAAGGATCCAAAGTATTGCTTCGAGACATCGCTCTTTCTGCCCTTTTCTTCTGGCGGAAAGCATAAAACCTGCCAGGATAATAACAATAGCATAACAGAAGAACCCCAATTGCTACTCCAATAATTATTGCAGTTCTTGATGAATTACTTGACTGCCTGGGTACTTTATTATGAGGAAGAAGATTGACAAATTAGTACTAGTATTTCTGTCTCTAGATAATGGGCGAAAAAGTCATCATCGGAATATAGTATTTAATTATTAAAAGAGACCGTCAGGTAAAAACCATTATTTTTCCAAAATTTATATGCATAATTTTCTTCAACAATTTATGTATCATGATGAACTTAGAAAGCTCCAACTTGGTATTCAGGTTCCTTTCTAGCAGAATAACGATTCAAAGTCTTTTTGCTTTTTATGACGAAAAGTTACAGTTATAATCATTTTAACTGCAGAAAAAATTGATCTCTGAATCTCTGAAAAAAGTAGAGAAGCTGACAAACAAACAGGAGAAGATATACTCATATGAATGGCATATAGCATACCCGCCATTAGCAATTTCATCAGTGCTATTTTAAATGTGTATGTCACAATCGTTGTGGCTGGAGAACTGTTAAAAAGTAAGGTTGTTTTCTTCTAAGTTGTACATCTATGATTTATTCTATCCTCAAATATTCTATGCATCATTGTCTTCTCTTATTTTTCATTGCTGTGTTAAAAGTATAAGTTAGAAGTCTTTTATGGGATAAAAAGGAACTAATGTCTTTTGTTTCTCCGTTTGTGTTTCCCATACGTAAGACTCGAACCCTCATTGAACAAATTCCAAATTGTCTGTTACCTTAAATGTTTGAAATTAAAAATCACAAAAATGGATTTTCCTCTAACCCATGACGCATCTCTTGGTCCGTGGTTCCAATGAAAGTAGGAGAACTTCATTCAAGTATGTAATCCAACAAACACGTGATTAAGAAGGGGTAACTTTGTAACAATATAAATGTTAACGTCGAAAATTGGTTTAATATTTTTTCAATCGCTGCTTATTAATTTTGAGTTATAAATTACTTTTTAATTTTGGAATAGATTTATCGAATGTAAATATTTTATTTTATATTCAAACAAAGCTAATTTTTAAATTAATTATTCAATCATACGTGTTTATATAATAAAAAATTACCTATATTATTATTGTCATTATTATGAAAAGAAGAAAACATTTGTTTCTCAAAAGAAGTTAGAACTTAGTAAACTGAAAAATAAATAAACTTAAAATATGAATATTATTTTCAATAAATATAATTAAAGATAATATACTGTTTTATATAAATAAAAATTTAAGTAAATGTAACAACTATCTTTAATCAGTATAAAATTATGCATTATATTTCATTTTGAAAGAACTACGAGTGAAGCAACCAACAAAGACAATCAAATCATTAGAAAAGAAAAAGTGAGTTAATAACAGAGTAACGAAGAGCAAAAGAAAAACATAAACGAGAGTTGAGTAATTGAGTTCCTTAGTGGCTCTCACAAATTGTTGTAGAGATCCCATTAAACAGCGTTGAAGACAGTAACAGAAAGCGATTGCGAGAAGATGGAGGAATCAGAATCGACGGTTGACAAGGTGGTGGAGGAGGTGGAAAAGGTGAAGAAGGAATGGGATGAAACGTACAGGAAAACGCAGAAACACATCGAGGCAATCGCAGAATATGGAAAATCAGGAAGAGAGAAAGAGGAGAAAAATTCGCTTGCTAGGTTGAACGGGATCGCTCAGGATGGCTTGTCACTCCTCTCTTCCTTCCTCTTCACTCTCGATCTTCTCGCCCCTCAGTTGCCCTCCCCGCCGGAGGTCAAATCTGCACGCGAATTGCTTCAATCCTGGAAAACCCTAACTCAAAAGTACCGCCCACACTCTTCCTCGAATGGAGATTAAATTCTTGTTTGTTTGTTTGTTGGCTTTTGAATTGATTGAATAGTGCATTGATTTGAAGTAGTGGTGGTGGATTGTGAGTTTATTATTTTGCAATTTATGTTGATAGTGTTTATTTTTTTTTATTTGAACAGTTTGCGGCTGAATCTGAGGAATGCCAATTTGCAAGCAAAGGCTAACTTGAGGAAAACTGCTCAGGAGGAGGCAATACACTTAACTTTTCCTATTTAATTTTTGTGATGTTATTTGGAACGTTTTCTAGTCTTATCGATAACCGCCCTGCTGAATCTATACTACTATTAAGATTATGGAGTTATTTATATAAACTTCTCAACAAATATGCTTAAAAAGGAAAATAAGAAGAAAAAATTAAATGAGTTTTTTTTTTTTTTTTTTAAGTTAAAACTTAGGTTTAGCTTATGAATAAACCAGATTATAAAATCTCTCATATTAACTTCTGTAGAAGATATTATTAACTTCTACGCTAGTTAAGACTAACTAATATCAAAACTCATTTCATTATTCTTCCTTTTGAATATTTTTTTCTCGTAAAAAGTGTTTACAAGTAAATTTATTGAAACAGCTCCTGTCTTGACCGCAAACATGTTGTATTGTGATCATGGACTTGTGTGAATTGTGTTTCTTTACATTGTGCTGTGCGACTTATTTTGTTTCTTTATGGTGCAGAGAGAACTACTTCTAGGTGGTGGAGAAGAGTCCACTGCTCGCAGACGCAATTTACAGTATGTCCTTGGTGTCTCATTGAGCTGGGATTCAATTTTTCTTTGCATATTTTATTTTTTTATTATTTAGTGCCATTCCAATAGAAAATTCAGTTGGCATGATGCCATGATGAAGTATTTTTGTCTTCTAAATTGCGTGGCCTTCCAGGACAAAAGCTGGAATGACATCTGCTGCAGAAAGCATCACAGAAAGCCTTCGTCGAACTCGTCAGTTGATGGTTCAGGTCAGTTGTTAGGTATCTTTTTTTGCTAAATTTATAGTTTAATTGTTCTCTCAGTCCTCTGTAAAATTTGACCCTTTTTAGTATGCTGATTATCATATTCATCATATCTCTTCTGCCTTGATTAGGAGGTTGAAAGAAACACAAGCACACTTATGACTCTTGGTATGTACTTTTTCCTCCCTCTCTCCCTGTTTATATTGATGGCGGCTTTTTTATCTCTCCACTTGTACTTTAAGTTTCAATGGTTTTAAATCATGTTATCTTGGGTGTGTGTGAAATTTATCTGATGACTAATAAAAATGTTTAAAAGAATTTTAAGCTGGCCAAAATCAGCCAGTTGGACTGAAAGAAAGAAGGTTGCAGGCAATGAGTTTCAAATTAGCTGGCGGCTGTTGTGTTTCTAGCTCCAGGTTGCTCCATGTCATGATTTTAAAGCCTTCTTTTCTTTTGAAATGAATCTTCGTGTCCATCCCCGCAATATTCAAGAACCTCGGGTTATCTAGATTTGAAAGCTTTATAAGAAATTGATGGGATTAATTATTCCTATGAAATTTTCACATTCTCTTTGTACCACTACTAGTGAATTTAGTGCAGTGAAAATAAAATATTTGTTAATAAATTGAAAGATTCGATGAAAATCAAGATTATGCTTAGCGTGTTGGATTAATATAATGTGAACAGAGCGCTATGGTGACACTGATATGGACCAGAAAAACAGTCTTTGTTACCTCCTCCCCGTCTTGAATTACTTTTGGGCCCAATCAATTTTCATTTAGCATAACTGCCTTTCCCCTCGAGTCTATGTTTGTCCCACTTCCCTCTTTTCTGGATTTTTCTAAGAATCGAATCCTTCTAACCACAAATCAAGTTACATATCCTTGAAAAAAAAAGCTCTTGAAACTGAATATTGAAGAAAATAAAGTCGAAAAATCTTTGTGGCCTGTTCAACTTCTATGACCTCATCTATTAGGTGGAACTTGTTAAAGGTTTATAAAGTTAACTTGATCGTTTGTTTGCTAGAATTGACAATTTGGAGCATTTATATGTTGAAAGTGTACTCAATCAGCCTCAAATTTTGAGCCATAAAGCAAAGTATGCTGTGGTGCCATTACTGTGTGAATTGAAGCTTAAAGGTATTATAGCTTGGATTTACAAATGTGAAATTAAATGGTCAGTTTCTCTAGGCATGCCATTTTGATGAGGATAATAAATTGTTTTTTAATTTCACAAGGTAAGACACACCTTTGGAAGATAATAATTAGTGGAACGTAAAGAGTTCGAATGAAAGGATAAGAGACATCATTCCTTTTCCTCCTTGGATTTAAGAAAAGAGAGGTCGAACATTTAAGTTGTATCCCAAATTTTGACCAGCTCAAAATGGAGGCTGGAAGGGAATACGAGGGATACTTGTTTTATCATTATTAAAAGTACACAAAAAATTGCTAATAACCTTTACTTTCCTTCACCTTCCTTTAACCATCCCACCTGATTAAAATATAGGTTTGAGCTTTTTGTATGATTTGACATAGATTTTGTTTGATTATTGTTTGAGGATATTATATAGGGCTACAATAACGATAACATTAGTAACTTTACGCACTTGTATATTAATCTATTAACAGTTCCCAGGGGACTTTGTTAAGTACTTGGTAGATAACAGTGTGTTTGGCTAACCTATCTGGTTCAATTCTTTTTATACTTGGAGCTAATGTTTTTAGTCAGTTAAGTTAAGACCACTGATGGATAAGTTCATCTGATTTTTACGCTACCAAATAACAATGACATATTTTACAGGTTTGAAATTTGAATTGCATATAGCTCCTTATGCCCAGAATAGTTTATATTATGCATATTATATTTGCATGTGCTGATTCTTTTACCTTCCCTGTGACGTATTTATTATGTAAAGATGCTTCTTTGTTCTCTGGTTGCGCTGGAGTTCTTGTTAAAATTTAAGTTCAATAATATTGTTTTGATGAACTGAGATGCTGAAATTGTTTCCACTAATATGATTAAGGGAGAGTGAAATAATAAGGTTGTTCTGGATATTTGTTTCGCAAAATCGTTTTGATATGTAGATGAATCAACTGGAGTGTTAAAGAAGGCTGAAAGTGAATATAAAGGGCACCGCTCATTGCTGATGAGAACACGAAATCTCCTCTCCGTAATGCAACGTCAAGATGTCATGGACAGGTATGGAAACAGTTTATTTTAGTATCCTCCCTATTTGTTGTTCCTGAATGTTATTGCTAACAATTAACTATTTGAATAGGCTGATTCTTGGGATTGGCTTTTTCTTATTCTCCCTTGCTGTTCTTTATGTTGTTTCCAAGCGGATTGGACTACTTACGTTGCAGAGAAAGATTACTGAGGCCATAAAAGCTGGTGTTGTGGGACAAGCAGACCTAAGACCCCAAGCTGTTGCAGGGAACGTGAATCTGCATCAAGTCAGAGTGGATCATGTTCATAATATAGAGGCTCCTTTAGAACAAAGAATACATGATGAACTATGATGATATGTAAGCAATATACTCATGTTGTCAGTGTTTATTTATTTACATTTAGAGAGATCCTATACCCTCACAAAACAACTTCGGCACCCTCTTAATTGCTTAAAGATGACAAAAGTAAAAGTATTAGCAATCTTGATAGTTCAAAAAGCCTTTAATACCTTTTGTTTAGAAGAGGATTATTTGTCGATCTGTTATAATGAATTAAAAAATTCTCTCTAGTTATTTTAGTCCCGCCACAGACCTTTCAGTATGAGCAAGCCATAATTGTTGGCTAGCTGTCTCTGCCTGCTTTTTCATGCACCTATACTTGTCTCCTACACATCAGCTATATTTAAGATCTGAAACTGACATGAAACTTAGAAAGCATCATATAATAGCATCAGTGCCACAATAATTTCGACATACTTATCAATATAAATAAAACTGAGTTCACATGCAATGAATCCGTTATCATAAGTCGTGATTACAACATAAACAAATGCCATTAAAAATAAAACAAAATGTAAGGCTTACATCCTCGTGCACATAAACCTGTGTGTTGATGTTTAACTTGTCCCTCTCTCCAATTCTTGAGTTAATTTGAGGTAAATATCCGACCCTAGTGGGAACAAGCAAAGCTTTGTTTTTCTTGTGAAAAAACTGCTGCAGGCTTCGGTATTGCGTTGAAGAAACTTGAATTACTGGAATTATCTTCTATTTAACTTGGATTAAAAATATATACAATTTTACGGCAAGAATAACAACTCGCGTAGATTCTATTCTTTATACAAATTGGGTAGATTAATCAAATCAATATGAGACAAATTATCAAGCAATATAAATATTTGAATGTTTCCTTAATACTTAAAATAATAAGAATTTTAGTTGAATTAGTTTTTATGTTGTAAAATGGTCAACTCTTATTGCATACCGATGTACAGTTATTTTACACTCATGCTCCAAATACTTTTACAATATCTTGTCAGAAAATTCAATATGGAGAACAGTGTTCGTAAAAAAAATGTTAAAAAGGATAAATTTCTAAAATGAATGTTAAAGCTGGAAAAAGTATAAAGAGTGGGTAAATTTGTGTAGATGAATATGATTGAGTTGATTAATCTAATAATGGATTGGGAGGGGGAGATTATTATGTTGGGTAGAATTTGGAAGGTGGAAAGATGGGATGTTAGGTGGAACCAGGTCAGGAGACGACACATTTGGTCGGGAAGACCGTGAAATTTAAGGGACAAATAAACGCATCTGATACACCACAGCACAGCCATAGAATTGGGCCCGCAAGACCCAAGCAGGCCCATTGGGCTAACGAAAAGTAAAGGCACACGCTGCGGATATTAATAATTTTGTGACGCTACACCACACCACAGTTCTCATTCCCCCTTTCCTCTCCGAACCCTCGATCAGTGAGAGAAACACACGCACACGCTCTCTCCCTCTCTCTCTCTCTCACGCGCTCCTATATCCGCTCCCCCACCGTCGCTCTCTCCAACGACCGCAAAACCATCGTCATCTCCATGGTCAGTTTTTCTAATATTCTCTTTATCCTTTCTCCGTTTCGATTGCCGATTTGTTCTCCCACATCAACTACTAAATCCGCCTATTTCCACTTTTTTATTTTTTTTTATATTTATGTGGCGTTGAATTTCCTGAGCTGGATTCTTATTTGATCTGACCGTGGCACTTAAACGATGTCTTTTTTTCTTGTGTTTTTTTAGTTCAAAAATATAAAACCGTGTCGTGTTCAGATCTGATTTCGGTGTTTCGGTTTAGTTTTTTTTTTTGTTCCTAATTGATAGCTTATTGTCATAATTTTAATGCGAATTACAATTTAAACAGCTTACGATGTGTGATGTGTTTGATCTGCGGGACAATCGGTTTTGGGATCTGACGCATGGGTTTTGGTTTTATTTATTTTAATTTTATGGGATAAGCTTGTGGATTTAACTTCTTCTATGCGGTGAGGAATTTTCAATTAAAGCATATATTCTTTTTTTAACATATGTTCTTATTCCTTTTTACATTATTCTTACGCTGTTATTAGATTTAGTATGTCACGGTTCTTTTATAAGATTCATTAATGAATGAATATGATTTATTTTGGTATTGAAGATGACGCGACAAACATAACACGGCTTTTTACTGATGTTTTATCCTTTGGCACTAATCTTTGTTTGCTTCTAGCTCCTTGATTTGGACTATACTGTGTCTGTACAAGTGTTATTTATTTAGTTTGTTTTGTTCGCTATTTATTTCTTCTATTGTATTTCATTGTTCTCAATCTCTGAATTGACTCTCTATTTTGTAACCATTTTTACCTTTATTTTGGAAACGTTTCAACTTTAATATGTTAGGACTCATTTGTTTCATTCTTTCTTGGAGTAACTATTTGAATCGAAAAGAAAATAACATATTTTTTATTCAAATACTCGCGGTTGATGGTCGTGGTGTGTGTCTGCAACTTTGCAATTCAATAGGCAAACGCAGCATCAGGTATGGCAGTCCATGATGACTGCAAGTTAAGGTTTTTGGAGCTCAAGGCGAAGAGGACGCACCGTTTCATAGTTTTTAAGATTGAGGAGCAGCAGAAGCAAGTCATTGTGGAGAAGCTTGGTGAGCCAAACCAAGGCTATGAAGATTTTGCTAGTAGCCTTCCTGCTGACGAGTGCCGCTATGCTGTTTATGATTTTGAGTTTATGACTGAAGGGAATGTCCCTAAAAGCAGAATTTTTTTCATTGCGTGGTAATTTTTGCTTTTGAATATACAGACAGTTTTCCCTGCCGTGTTACTATCTTCATTAATTTTGATGCTTTCTGTTCGTAGGTCTCCTGATACATCAAGGGTCAGGAGCAAGATGATTTATGCAAGCTCCAAAGACAGATTCAAAAGGGAGCTGGATGGTATTCAAGTAGAGTTGCAAGCAACTGATCCTACTGAGATGGGTCTTGATGTGTTCAAAAGCCGTGCCAACTAAATGATTATATAAATATTACTCTTTCTGGTGGGAAGCACCCCTTAAGCCTTAGTTACTCTCATATGGAAATATCCTAGTTTGTGGGATGGATGGTCAACTTGGGTAGTTATGGTCCCAAACTCTCAATTTTCCAAGTTGTGGAATAAATTCTACTGCACCTTTTGACAACCTTTGCTTGTTCCAGTGTATTTTATTATGATTTGTGATTTATACAACCTTTGCGTTTGAGTGGTATTTTAGTAGTCTTTATCCAATACTAGTTGAATTTGTAATTGTTTTGTGTGATCAGACAAAAAATGGGGTTCTTCACTTATTGACTCGTCTCATCTACTAATGTTCTGTGACTTTTTTTGTATGGGCAGACAAAGGCCTTTTATTCATGCTATGTATCCCTTTCTTGTTTTTGTGGTTTGGTGAAAGAAGATTTTGATCAATTGGTTTTGGTTGGGTATCTTCAATACTTAGGATACCAATTTCATATGAAATGAAGCACACCCTTTCCTTACACAAAATGTCTTAATATATAATGTTTTATTCAACTATATTAAATTGATTTGATTCTTAAATTTCAATCCAAATACAAATTAAATGATTTTCTTGACAACAAATTTTAATTAATCCGTACGAGATTAAATGTGGTAATTTCATTTGCTTTTCTAACTTGTATTGAATTGTTGTGTCTTTTTATTTCATTATAATTATAATAGTAATAATCATACATTACAAATAAAACAAGGTTTCGCAACAATTGTTTTATTTTTACTCATTTTTGCTATCTTTTACCTATTTTAATAAATCTCAATTTTCTTTTATTATTATTTTCAGTCGTTCGCTTTTTACCATATCATCCAAATACATTATAAAAGCACAAATAAGGAGTAAACAAAAAAAAAAAAAAAACCCTTGGAATTTTACTATAAAAATAATTGTCACGACACACGTGTTTTCTTCTTTAATATAATTAAATAATAGTTAAACGCAATTCAGTTTTCTTAGTTCATGATATGAAGTATCTTGTAATGGCAAATAACCCATACTAATGAATATCAAACTCCAGCCGATTTTGATAAGGAATATTTGTTTATTATCTTTTTTTTTTTTCCAAATGAATTGGACCATAGGTATAATAAAATGGGAGAAAAAACAGCTTTTGGAAACAAAAATTCATTCAGTATTTTATTTCGGACAAATAGTAATGTTTGTGTCTTCATTCATTTTATATCGTCTCATGGTTTTATTTTAAGAAAAACATGGAAGAGTTGTACTTGTCTTTTTTTAGCAAATTAATTTAAGTAAATGAAAAAAAAAAGACTTTTATAAACAAGAGCTAACTTCGTTAATTCCAAATTTTTTTTCCTTCCTTATTATTATATGATTTTATTTTAGCAGCAATTTAATTTAACGACGAGGCAACAATCAATTGTCGAGATCAAAATAAAAGTGGGAATTTGAGAATATATGTTAAGTTGGAAGGAATAATCGAGTATTAAGAAATAGTTACAAAATATTTAATTTAACATTTGTCTCTGTTATAATTTAAATGGATTTGTGTATTATTTAAGTTATATTTCAACTATACAAGTAGTGTGATATAAGACTTTTTATTTAGAGTCTATAGTATGAAAAAGTATTTATGAAGTTCTTAAGTTTTACTCATTAAATTTTGTTCAAAATAAAAACATTAAAATATTGAGCTTAGAAATACTCGAAAAGTTTTGAATAAACAAGTAAAGAGCTTTTCAAATTGAAATCTCTATTTTGAAAAATATCATACAAAAAAGTTTTAACTTATTCAATTTTTGTGTTAATTGATAAATATTTTTCCAAAAGAAATAATCAAACATTTGAAACGTACATTCAATAAGTTTTCTAATTGTACTTAGTAATAACTTTTCAACTGTATTTCGTAATTTTAAGAATTCTTCACCGTATAACATTTAAGTCAATTTTAGATTATGCAAATGAGTCTTATAGATGGTATAAGGTATTTCATTTAGAGGTTGAAAAGTTCACATTTCATTTATTGAAATGACATGAAACAAATTTTGTTGGAAAACAAATATCAGACCAACATTTCTTCAAATTATGAAGAATAAAATAAAAATGAAGATTGGAAAAAATTTACAAGTACTTATGCATATTTTTATCGTGTTATCTAATTTTTACATTTTAATTATCTAAAATAGTGAAAACTTGCTTTCCAAAATTAATACCATGGTTATTTTAATATTTTATGGAATTTAGACAATCTTATAATAGACTGATGTTTGAATTATGAAATTTGTCCTATGGAATACTTAAAAGATTATGTGAACATTTTAATTATTTATGTTTCAAGAGTGAGGTTTTATACTGAATTCGAGGTTGAAGATAGATGAGGAACACTGTAGCAAACTAAACAAGGTCCGCAAGAGATTGATTGAGAACTTTAGCATATTGAGAAAGTTGTGGAGAAGGTCAGCCAAGCACTATAGCATACCAAAGAAGCGGACAGGAGACTGATTGAACATTGTAGCAGACTAGGTAGAACGTACAGAATGTCGACTGAGCACTGTAGTATGATGAGTTATTAAGGAGACTTACTGAGTTGTTGGAAAGCTTGACTACATTTTGTTCCACTCATTTAGAACATGTGGGAGGGTACCTACAAAAGACATTTCGATTGTAGGTGACCATTCGGATGGCTAAAAATGCATATTGTGTGCGTGATGTCTAAAGTCATACTCGATACCTTTATTTATAGTAGTTGTGATGCACCTTTTCATTTTGTTGACCTAATACAATCCAATCACACTTTAATATGTTTTAGGAGCTTAATGAGTATTACCGCTAATAGATGGTTGACTTGGTCAACCTAGTAGTTAGCCTTGCTTGGTAATCAGGTGGTCAACTTGATCGGCTTGATAATAGACCCAATGGTCAATTTGGTAAGTTTGATGATGGATTTGGTAAGTTTGATGATGGATTTGGTAAGTTTGATGATGGATTTGGTAAGTTCAAATATATAGTACAACTTAACCTTATAAATAAAAACTTCTAAATTTTTTCTTTCAATTTAACTATCTCTCAAAATTAAAATAAATATTTATAATTTTTAATTTAACTATCTTTTAAAATTAAAATAAATATTTATAATAAAAAAGTTTATCATAAAAAAAGTGGCATGAACATGTGGTTTTGCAAGCAATTTATAAACCATTCGTTGTTCCTGATCTCATAATTTCTTTCAATTTTTTCTGAAAAAAAAATAATTTAACACATTTTTTATGTCATTTTTATATTATGTTATTTTCTCGTTAATTCATTATTTATTTATTATTGTATTGAGATATTCTAAATTTAATATTTTAAATTTAATAAAAAATAATATATACAATATATCAAAATATCATAAAAAAAAATCCATGTTATCGTATTATTATCCATAAAAAATTGCAGAGGAAGCACATTAAATTTTAATTTATCCAATAATTTTCTTTCTTTTTTCATACAAATTCTCTTAAAGAATCAAAGATCTGGTATCATATATGACATGACCCATGTCAAGACTTTAGAACTTAATCTCATCTCTTCTAAATAATAAAGTTAATTAAAAGTGTGTATTTGTTTATTTAACTTAATAAACAAGTTTGAAGGAATAATTAACAAATCAAACTCCAATCACTGAACTAATTGATGGTTAATTCTTTCTCATCACATTTATAACTATTTCTCAGTTTTTCTTTTATCTCTGAAAAAACTATTTTTAAACTTGACAACTCCATTTATTCAAGTAAATATAATATTTATATTTTGTTAGAGTAATGATTATATTAAAGAAATATTCAAAAGATTCTTTTTAAAAAAAATTGATTAAAAATAACCTTTGCCCTACTTATGCATATATTGTTAAAATATTTAAATAAGCAAATTTCTGCTAAACGTGAAAAGTGCAGAAAAATTTGGAATCTGTATTCTTCGAAAAAAACACAAGATTGTGTATTTTAGAGAGCTAAAAAGCGCGTTTGAAGAGAACGAAGAAGAAGCGTCAGCATGCTGTGCTTCTGCTTCTGCTTCTATCTTTCGGACCGAGGTTAGCGAATTCACGGTTGGTAACTCTGCTCACTTTTCACTAATTTTCTTCCATTCTTTCTGTCTTCAATTTTTCACTCGATCCTATTATGTTCTCTTGTTTCATCTTTTACCAATGCTTATTTCGAGGGTTTCACAGATTCGGAACCTTTTATGTTCCTTCAAATAAAAATAAATAAATAAAATTAGAGGTTAGTTATTGAGCATGATATTACAGTTGAACATTTAAAAAATGTTAGGTTTAGAATTTAGGGTCTTAAATTCGTATAAGATTAGGCTGAAATGAAAAACCCTATCACTGATTGTAGTTAATTTATGTTTTTTTTTTTTTTTTTTTTGTTGATTAAGAGGTGCAATCACTTCTTGGTATAGGAGGCCTATGTTAGATGGAAGACACCTCTCTCTGCTGTGAACAATTGCCGGATGGGGAATGCATTGAGGTTCAGAAAGACGAAGATGGCGCGCTGATTGAATTGGATTGTCAGAATGGTTTTCCTGAGGGGAGAAAGGAATTTGTTGCACCTGCTGTTGGAATGGAGTTTGAGTCATACGATGATGCTTACAATTATTATATTTGCTATGCCAAGGAGGTGGGGTTTCGTGTACGGGTGAAGAATTCGTGGTTCAAGCGGAATAGCAGAGAGAAGTACGGTGCAGTGCTTTGCTGTAGCAGCCAGGGTTTCAAGAGAATAAAGGATGTTAATCATCTGAGGAAGGAGACGAGAACTGGTTGTCCTGCAATGATAAGGATGAGATTGGTGGAGTCACAGAGATGGCGGGTGCTTGAAGTTATGCTTGAACATAACCACATGTTGGGTGCTAAGATACAGAGGTTGGTTAAGAAGATGGGAACTGGGTTGAAGAGGAAGTCCTTGCCTAGCTCTGATGCCGAGGGGCAGACGATTAAGTTATATCGTGCACTTGTGATTGACGCGGGAGGTGATGGAATTTCAAACTCCACTGCAAGAGAAGACAGAAGTTTCTGTGAGTTTTCTAATAAGTTGAACCTTAGAAAAGGTGACTCACAGGCCATTTATAATTTCCTCTGCCGAATGCAATTGACTAATCCAAACTTCTTTTACTTGATGGATTTCAATGACGAAGGGCATTTGAGGAATGCATTTTGGGTTGATGCTAGATCCAGGGCTGCGTGTGGTTATTTTGGCGATGTTATTTATTTTGACAACAGTTATTTGTCAAACAAATATGAAATCCAGTTGGTGACTTTTGTTGGAATAAATCACCATGGTCATTCGGTCTTATTAGGATGTGGCCTCCTTGCAAGTGAAACAACAGAGTCTTATGTATGGTTGTTTAGGACATGGGTTAAATGTATGGCGGGATGTTCTCCCCAAACTATTATTACTGACAGGTGCAAGGCTTTGCAGAGAGCAATCATAGAAGTTTTTCCTAGATGTCGTCATTGTTTTGGCTTGTCATTAATTATGAAAAAGATACCAGAAAAATTGGGAGGTTTGCACAACTATGATGCACTCAGGAAAGCACTGATTAAAGCAGTTTATGAAACATTGAAAGTGATTGAATTTGAAGCAGCATGGGGATTTATGATTCAACATTTTGGAGTTAGTGATCACGAGTGGCTTCGTTCTCTGTATGAAGATCGAGTTCATTGGGCTCCGGTATTTTTGAAGGACACATTTTTTGCTGGAATGTCTGCAGCTCGCCCTGGTGAGAACATTACTCCTTTTTTTGATAGATACGTGCACAAACAGACTCCTCTGAAGGAGTTTCTTGATAAATATGAATTAGCTCTTCACAAGAAGTACAAAGAAGAGTCTTTTGCAGATATTCAATCAAGGAGCTCAAGCCCCTTGCTGAAAACTAGATGTTCCTTTGAATTGCAGCTCTCCAGATTGTACACTAGAGAAATGTTCATGAAATTCCAGTCAGAAGTGGAAGAAGTATATTCTTGTTTTGGTACAACACAGTTACATGTGGATGGTCCCATCATAATTTTCTTGGTCAAGGAGCGTGTTTTGATTGAGGGAAACCGACGGGAGATACGGGATTTTGAAGTTTTGTACAGTAGGACCGTAGGTGAAGTTCGTTGCATCTGTAGTTGCTTTAATTTTTATGGATATCTTTGTCGACATGCACTGTGTGTGCTCAATTTTAATGGGGTTGAAGAGATACCTCACAGATACATTCTTTCGCGATGGAAGAAAGATTACAAGCGTCTTTATGTTCCTGATCACAGCTCTGGTACCGCTGATGATACTGACCGCATTCAATGGTCTAATCAGTTATTTAGAAGTGCCTTGCAAGTTGTTGAGGAGGGTATACTTTCTCTAGATCATTACAATGTAGCGTTACAATCTTTAGAAGAATCATTGAGTAAGGTTCATGATGTAGAGCAGAGACAAGAGTGACCGGCTTTAATGTACTCTAAAAAATTTTCTGTTAGTGTTGTTACTTTGTATAACTGCTTAGCGCTGTTTAACTGTGATATTTTTACAATGTCCATAACTTGTATAGCTGAAGATGTTTTTGAGTTAAACCATACGTAGTTTCTCACATGTTATTTATTTACATGATAGTGGTACTGCTTCGGAAGTTTATTGAACAATTGACATTCTGTTACATAAGTCCTTTTTCTTTCAATTTGCTATCAGTTAAATTTGTTCAATACATTAATTAGAACTTGATGGAGTTAGGAAGTTACAAAGTAGTTTTTTTCTTTTCATGGTTATGGTTCATCAATGTTACAAAGTTGTGTTTTAAATTTGGTTCGACCGAAACCTAGTAAAATCTAACAGAAGATTATTTCTGTTAAAGACTGAATTCGAAAAACCTGAACTATTCCACTCTGGATATAGAGATTGAAAGAAAAATATTCAATCTTGTTAGCAATTGTGAATATGAACATTTGCTCTTGTAGAAAGGGGAAACCTTGGAGAATGAAAGATTCTCCTCTTCAATTTAATTCCAGCGAGGGGAGTTTATTTCTGTTTTCATCTCTAAAGTTGATTATTTCTTCACTGATTCAAACAGAGGGCAACAAAACAGTATAATTTATTTGTAAAAAGCGTAAAATATTTTTTTCTTACTCCACTTAGTATGTAGAATATGCACATTTTTTTATTTTGTGTTGCCAAGCAAGTATTTTTATTTTATTTTTTGTCATGTGTTATTTGGTAGAGTGATTTAAATATTTTTGTAACAAAATGACAAATAAAAAAAATGAACATAACTTTATGAAAAAAAGATATTAAATATTTATTATTTCATTTTGTATTTTCTTCTTTTAATAAATATAAAAAAACACTTTTTAATAATTAAATTATCCTAAAAATAAAGGTTGTTAAGTGTTAATGGAGTCTCAAAGGATCATTTCTTAAATTAAAATAAGAGAAATCCAAACATCAATGGTGTCATGCAGTGGTGAGTTGTAATGAATTTTTCATAAAAATAAGAAAAATAAGACATTTTTTTTACAATAGATGCTTATAGAATTTGCAAAAAATAATAATCTATAGTAAAAATGAGAAAAAGAAAATAGATAACAGAAGGAAGAACGCAGTTGGTAGTGAAGAAAAGAGAGCAGAGAAACAGCATTTCGTTCACTGCCACTCTCTCTTTTCTTCTCTAATCTTCTCTGTTACTGTGAGTTTCTATCACTTTCATCGCAACCTAACTTTTACGATTCTCTTTCTCCGCTGCAACCATCTTTTTATTTTCACCATACTTTCAATCTTTATCTGATTTCCGCCGCTATAGCTTTTGTTTCATTCAATTTTGTTGATTCGTGTGCTCAAACCGCATTATCGCAAACCTAATCGGAATCCCATTTGGTCAATTACTTGATTATGCGTAAATCCAAATTTCACATACCGTAAATTGTCTGTGACTATTGCTCAAAGTCTTTCTTCTAGCAGTGATGGAATCAATGAATATGTAGACTAACAATTTCTGTGAGGGATTTGTTTTTTCGTATCCACACTTGTTTTTGTGCATTCCAAATTCATATTTAAATGCGATGATCAAGTGTTCGTTTAACCGTTTTTTTTAACTAGTTTGACTAACTCGGGAATTTTTATTTCTAGTTTTGTTGATAAAACTGAGACTCATAATGTTGTGAATAAGTTTGAATTAAATGGAATTACTTGAAATGTGAGCTTATGGGCATGGCAAGGCTAACTGACTTCTCATACTTGACAGAACTCATGTGAACTCTCTGGCTATGACTGACGATACCATGTGTTCTCCAAGCGACAAGGACTTGTCGCTGAGTCCTAATCTTGATATCACGGTAAATTTTTGTCTGTGACTTCATGCTCTGTCTTGTGTTGTACTTTCTGTGAAATCTAAAACTTTTAAGAGCAAGTGTGTGGCTCAATTGGTGACTTTTTTGGTTTCTAACTATCATACTGCGGTAGGTCTTGAAGAACCTTAGGCTCTTGATCATTCTTGTATTGACACTCCTGTTAATGCTTGTTAAATGCGTTCAAAGGGGTTCTCCCAGTTTTGAGAAAATGGCACAATTTCATTGGACTGGTGTTTTTTTGGCAATTCTGCATTCATATGAATTTCTTGTGAGTTAAATGAGGGAAGAAATGTATCGATTGTCTCATTGGTGAAGCTTAAATACTTCTTAATTTGTGAAGTATTGGTGTTCTATTCATATCTGATACCACCAATATATGAGCGATATTTCATATGCGTATAATCTGCCTAGATACTTACCTAGTGAGGACTCTCCTCTTTTCCTTTGTAGTTTTATGACCATTACTTGCCGTAGCTAGTTATACTATAAAATGCAATGCCTTTCAACAACTGTTTTTTAATATAAAATACAGCAAGTCTCGTTATAAATATTGTGCTTGTATGTCAACAAGAAATTATTAATATCTCATCACAAATATCATTCATAAATATAAAATGTACTTTTTTTTATAAACCATATCAATGTATATAGGCTGTATCACGTCTTTAATTTTTAAGAATTCTTCATAGCCCTATACCTGTTTCATAATAAATTATTGGTGGTCCTCTTCAAATACAAGATAATGATGGAGAGACTTTCCTTTTCCTCTTAGTGGATTATAAATCATTGCAACTAAGATAGATATCTAATTCATTTTTTAATATTGCTTTTGATCTGGGCGATGAACTTGTGTGGAAGAACTAGTTGAGTTATTGCTTCTAGTATATAATTACAATGTATGGTGATAGGGGTAGTTAAATAAAGGATAATGATTTTGTCTGAACAAATAAAAGAAACCTCATACCAGTTATCAATATAAAAACTTCAAGTTAGGAAACTAACAAGATCATTTGGTGGTCAAATATATCAACTTCCCTGTAAAATTTTACTGCTTGCTCAAATTTCTTATTTTGAATTTGAAATATTTTTTCACCTTTTCCAGATAGATGATGGCTCTCCGAACAGTGAGCAACTCCTTGACATAGTGGATGAGGGCAACGAGCTTGACAATGAATGTGGACAATTGTTTGAGATTGATGAAAATGGGCATGAAAATGGGAGGGATGAAACCAGAGTAGTTGATAGTCACAGTGGAGAATCTCAAGGGAAAGACTGTCCCCCACCAGTTGTGGGAATGGAGTTTGATACCTATGATGATGCCTACAACTATTACAATACCTATGCGAAGGAAATTGGATTTGCAACTCGAGTTAAATCTTCTTGGACGAAACGTAACAGCAAAGAGAAGCGTGGTGCGGTTCTGTGCTGCAACTGTGAGGGTTTCAAAACAACCAAAGATGCAAATAGTCACAGGAAAGAAACAAGAACGGGCTGTCTAGCAATGATTAGATTGAGATTAGTGGAATCTAACAGGTGGAGAGTCGATGAAGTCAAGCTTGAGCATAACCATTCATTTGATCCTGAAAGAGCACAAAACTCTAAATCACATAAGAGGATGGACACTAGGTCAAAAAGAAAAGTTGAGCCGACTCTAGACGTTGAAGTAAGAACAATCAAGTTATATCGAATGCCTGTTGTAGATGCATCAGGTTATGGAAGCTCAAATTCCACTGAAGGTGCAACTAATAACCACATTAATTGTTCCAAGCGTTTGAAACTTAAAAAAGGTGATCCGGAGCTGATTTCAAATTACTTCTGCCGCATTCAATTGACTAATCCTAACTTTTTCTATGTGATGGATCTGAATGATGATGGACAACTGAGGAATGTATTTTGGATTGACTCTAGATCTAGGGCTGCTTATAGTTATTTTGGTGATGTGGTTGCATTTGACTCAACGTGTTTGTCAAACAATTACGAGATTCCTCTTGTTGCATTTGTTGGTGTTAATCACCATGGAAAATCTATTTTGCTAGGATGTGCTCTGCTTGCAGATGAGACATTTGAAACATATATTTGGCTATTTAGGGCATGGCTCACATGTATGACTGGTCGCCCTCCACAAACTATGATCACAAACCAGTGTAAGGCCTTGCAAAGTGCAATTGCTGAGGTTTTTCCGCGAGCTCACCATAGAATTTGTCTATCGCAAGTCATGCAGAGCATTCTTGGGTGTTTTGTGCAGTTTCAGGAGTACGAGGCATTTCAAATTGCGCTTACTAAAGTCATATATGACTCTAAAACGGTAGACGAGTTTGAAAGGGCTTGGGATGATCTAACCCAGCATTTTGGAATAAGAAATCACGAAAAGATCCTAACCTTGCATGAGGAACGAGAGCATTGGGCTCCAGTGTACTCCAAAGACACATTTTTTGCTGGAATATCTGATTATGAAAAGGGTGAGTCTGTGGTTCCCTTTTTCAAGGGTCATGTGCATCAACAAACTTCTTTGAAAGAATTTTTTGAGATTTATGAATTAGTTCAGCAGAAAAAACATAAAACCGAAGTTCTTGATGATCTTGAGTCATGCGATTTGAGCTCAATACTGAAGACAAGATGCTACTACGAGTTGCAAATCTCTAAATTGTACACAAATGCTGTATTTAGGAAGTTTCAAGATGAGGTGATGATGATGTCTTCTTGTTTCAGCATCACGCAGACTCAAACTAGTGGCTCTACGGTGACGTACATGGTAAAAGAACGAGAAGTGGAAGACCCTGCAACAGATTCCAGGCATTTTGAAGTCATGTATGATAAAGCCGGAACAGAAGTGCGCTGCATTTGTAGTTGCTTTAATTTCAAGGGCTACCTGTGCAGACATGCCTTGTATATCCTTAATTTCAATGGTGTGGAGGAAATTCCATGTCAATACATTTTGTCAAGATGGAGGAAAGATTTTAAGCGTTTGTATGTACCTCATCTTAGTGCTGATAATGTTGATATTAGCAACCCAGTTCAGTGTTTTGATCATTTGTACAAACGTGCCATGCGAGTTGTTGAAGAGGGGATGATATCCCAAGATCATTATATGGTTTCTTGGCAAGCATTTAAAGAATCTCTGAATAAGATTCGCCTTGTAGCAGACAAGATTGAATAAACAAATCAAAGAATAATGCTAATAATATGTTGTGCATAATTTATTATTCATTTCTTCCTTTTCCTAGCACTGACAAACGGACATGGTTCTTCTTTGGCTGCATTCTTATGAAAGCACAGAATGTATTCTTTTCTCTGTCAAGCAGATCGTTTTGTTTCAACTTTTTGTCATGCAAAGGGGAAGAATTTGTCATTCCATAGTGTTCTTTTTTCCTTAAGTCAAACACTAATGAATATTCACAAAAGCCTACAAATAACACAGCCATTAATTTGATACCCGTAAAGTTCTAATATTTTCAGAAATGGTCATTCTCATTGGAAGTTTATAATGGTTCTCTTGAAATAGTTGGATTCAGAGACAATAAAAAAATTAAAAAAAGTTGTGATTTACTCTTTTTTACGGGAGTTTTAATTATTTGAGTGATTTGATGCATCTGACAACTCACATAGTTTTCTTCTTTCGTAGAATTACATATAAAAGAAAAAGTTTACAAGAAGTCCTGTTCCACTGCATGAACTGTATTTTCTTTACATTACTCAAATAAATTAATCTAGTTCGTATTCATTTGGTTAATTTATATTATTTTCTCAATCAATTATTTTTTAATTTTATATTTTGTTAATTTTTTCTTATACTTTTACTGATTTGATATTTTTATGATCATGTTTACTGTTACTAAGTGTTTAATTTGATTATACTTTTTTATATATTATAGAAAAGAAATAACTACTCAGTATTTTTAATTAATTTACATTTTAAATCATTTACTCTCTCCTCATGAGTTAACAACAATAATAATAATATTTATTATTATTAATATTATTATTATTATTATTATTATTAAATAAATAACGAAAGGGAGGTCAAGTACTAGAGTTGACAGAGATTGAAAATTTTGATTCAGTGAAAGTCTTCTCTCGTTGTTCCCCGACCGACCATGTCTCATGTAAGTTTCTGTCTTTCTCTCTTCTTTTCGACATTTCAATTTCATTCTTTTGCCGTCATCCACTTCGCACCAATCCAGATCTGTTTTGCCCCCATTTCTCTGTGCCTGTTACTCGGATCAGATTCATATATTATACCTAATTTATGATTTTACATGCATGCATGTCTTCCCTTCATTGCATTACAGTCATAATTGAATTATGTCATCTAATTCGTGTAACTATTTATGTATGTGGTAGTTTTGTCATTTGAATTTGGTTGCAAAAATGAAATTACTCTTGGCTTATTTGCGGATCACACTACTCTGATCTGACCCAACACTGGGCTGCAATTGAACTGTGATTACTTTTTGTGTGTTTTAGGTATTGATTATTCTGAGATTGAGAGAATCTGATTTTAATTCACTTAGTTCTATGAAAATTGGAATAATTTTAAGCTAGATGAAATGCTGAGATTTTGAAACGTTTTCAGAGGTCCCTTTGAGGAATTTTCTGATCCTCTTCCCTGTGTTTTTCTTAGGAGACATGCCCTTCTGTGAAGAACATCCTTTTGTTGGATTCTGATGGGAAACGTGTTGCTGTCAAATATTTCACTGAAGACTGGCCAACGAATAGTGCCAAGGAAAATTTTGAGAAAGTTGTGTTTACCAAGACTCAGAAGACCAATGCTCGCACGGAAGGTCCATAATTTTCTGTGATATAAGTACATGATGAATGACCCTGCCATGATTTATCGATGAAACTTTGTCTGTGTTTGGTTTATTTGGCAGCGGAAATAGCAATGTTTGAGAACAACATCGTTGTTTACAAGTTTGTCCAAGATCTTCACTTCTTTGTCACCGGTGGTGATTATGAAAACGAGCTTATCTTAGCTACAGTTCTTCAGGCTTTTTTTGACTCTGTGGGGCTCCTGCTCAGGTTGTTGTCTTAAATGAACTATTTATCTATGCGTCATAGTCAAGGGTGTTTTCTATCTACCGCTATTAAGTATTAGCACGGTAGTCCTTTGATGATTTTATACTGCCTTTCTCCCTCCAGAGGCAATGTGGACAAGAAGGAAGCACTTGAGAACTTGGATCTCATTCTGTTGTGCATTGATGAAATTGCTGATGGCGGGTATGCTATATGCTATTCATATAACATTACATTCTTCAGTTGTTTGTTTGTAAGCTTCTCTATGTCTTCTCTTGCTCTTCCCACTTCTTCCAACTTGCAAACTGTAGCAGCTATTTGATACATCAGAGATCAATTCTTTTAATGCGGTTAAATTATTAGAATTGTAAATTTTCACCATGAAAGCAAAAGAACCTTCTTTGAACTGTTATTCTGCTAGGAAGGAACTTGAATACCAGAATTGGGGCTTTCTAAGTTCATCATGATACTCTTGAATTCAAATTTTCTAAACATCCAAATGTTCAAGTAGCCAACTGGCTTGCATCAGTTTTCGATAGCTCAGGAACGAGATCAATGAGACGAAATAAATGCCACTTTAACAAGATCTATACAGTTCAACAGCCAGGGTAGAATTTGAATACATATGATATTTCCGCTGAGTTTTTCACAGGATGACATCTATTTTTAAGTTCTTTTCATTTTTAAGCCAACCACATGCCCTCGGAAGATATATGTTTTTTTCCCCTGCTAAACAAAAAGATGACACATTTTGAGTGAAGTGGTAGGTTGTTTGGATGTTTTGGATAAAAGTTCCAGCAAGCCATACATTTTCAGAGATCATGACTTAACCTTAAAAGACAAGACTTGACTTGGATACAGTTAATTGTGTTGCTACTCCTTAAATGTTTTACCCCCCAGGTTTTCCGTGGGAAAATGCACAGTACACATATAGTTGTAGTACCTTGATACTTCAGCTGCCTTTGTGATTTCAATAGTTATAGGTCCCCTTGTACTGTGTTGAAATACCAGTGGTATCAGATCTTGAATCACATTTATCTTGAAAATGGCACACCCCTCTAAGCTTCCGTCTCGTTTTCACCTCTGCACTTCTCTCCTTATTATATCTGCTCTACCTTTTTCTTGGCTCCACCTGTGTGTCACATAAATTTCACGTCGTCACATTTTGTGCAGTATCATTCTTGAAACTGATCCAAATGTTATAGCTGGGAAAGTTGCTAGCAATAGTATAGATTCTGGTGCTCCTTTGTCTGAACAGGTATGTTACATCCTTCACTTTAATACCAAAAATGAAAATTGACATTAAATTCACTAATCTGAGGAATGTGTGTATTTCTTTTCATTGCAGACACTAAGTCAAGCATTGGCCACAGCCAGGGAACATCTTGCAAGGTCTCTTCTAAAATGATTCATATGGCATTTTACAAAGGAGGAAATTTGTCTTTTTGACTTATCCTGCAAACGTTTATAAGAACATCATTCCATTCTCGAACAATCGAACCTTGAAGATAATGGTACTTGACATGAGAATACAGGATATTTTGGCACTACTTTTCTTGTGACGATTTGTTTATATAGTTACCCATTAAAATTTAAGGATAAAGGCGTGCTGCGTATCTTTTAAGTTTCAAAAAATTTATTTTAGTACATATTTATTCTAAATTTCTTACTTTAGCACAAAAGCGTACAACTTTGCCTCTGAAATTGATTGTTTATCTTATGTTGATATTGCAAACGTCACTTGCCATGTTAAATAATTTTCGGGAAAAAGAGAAATACAAACACCTGATTCTTACACACAAAATTCACGAGAGTTGAAACTAAGGAACGGAAAAGGTTAGGACACGAGTCAGATTGAATAAGCTTCTCTAAATGTTTATAGTGGAATAGGTGTAAAAAGGATAAGTTTTCTAAATAAATCGTTTGAGAGATAAAATTAATTTAATGATCTTAAATTTCTCAGGAAATTTTTTATATAACTTTTCAATGAACTATGTTACAAAAAAAAAAATACTTAGTAGTATTTTAAAAGCTCTCTTAAGTTAGAAACCAATTCAAACCGGGCTATATATAATCCAAAAATTCTATCTCCTGTCTTATTAGTATTACGCTTCGAAATACAAACGAGTCTGTATATAGCCTGATTGAGGTAACAACTACCAATTGTTCCTTCAACGTAATTCTACTTGAAGAAATATAGGGTGTAAAAAGTTACAAATTCCACTTCAACGTAGTAAAACTAGAAATTTTATAGTCTCGCTAGAATCACATCTTTCACTTTCATATTTATAAGGAAATTCTTCTATATGTACATTAAATTGGCACCCGTCTGCAAATTCAGCTAAACTAAAGATGACCTATGAGGTGTACAAATATTCAATTCATATAAACTTCTAATACACTAATCGAAGAACTCATAGATCAAAGGCTACGAGAATTTTGGCTTTGTTTGAGACTTTAAGACCTACCAATGGCAGGCAACGATTGAGGATTCCTTCACACTCACCAAAGCATGTGAATAAGCAAAGAGAAATGCTTTTTCCTTCATGCTTTAACTTCAAACTTGAAACAGCCTTAACACAAAAAGTGATTGATGTTGAGCAATCCTTGGACAATTATAGTATTAGTATCTCTATTGTATGACAAGATAGTCCGCACCACTACGGAAAGCATCACCAGCTGTAGGGGGTAAGTTTTTGGGAGAAATGTTTTTCCTGACTTGGGCGTGAGTCTCTGCTTCATGCTGAAACATCTTCACCAATTCTTGCAGCTCGAGCTTCCTAACTTCAACCTGTTCTTCAGCAACGGGGGTTTTCAGCCCGAGGTAAACCATGCCAACTGCAATCAACACTACTCCAAGGAAGACAAGGATGGCTGTAAAAACACCAAATGCATATGGTGTATTTTCTGCCCCAGGTATCCCATCAACGTTGATCCCAAATAACCCAGTAACGATGGTGAGGACAACACCAACACCACCAAATACAGCTAAATTATGGGTTACCCGAAGGCTTTTATCCTGGATAGATATTCAGCAGATGCAAGATAATTGTCATGTAAATCTAGGGTGAGCAAAATAAAGTTGTTCTAGCTACTGTCTGAAAGTAAGGAAAGTATTCTAAATGAAGGCATTGATACCTGTAACCAAGCTCGAACAGTGCTCTGCATGACATCTTGAATGGTAAACAGACGGCCGCGAACTGCTTCTTGCTCCTCGATCATTTCTCTTGTGCTCTTTTTTATTCCCTCTAGCAGGCTTCTTGCTCCATTTCCTTTTAGATGTTGGAGAAGCTCAAAGACAATCTCTTCTCTTGCATGGAGGGACCATTTCACTCTGATAACCTGCAATGAAACATAAATATTGTAAAAGCTTCTGTGTAATGATTTGGCCATTATGAATTGCTTCTAGGAAAATAAATCAATGTAATTAAAAGAGCCCAGCAGCATTAGGCCAATGTTCAGCTTAATTGATTTCTGAATTAAGTACATCTGGTTAATTAACAAGCCAACACTAAATCAAACTACTTTCAAGCATGCTTGGTTCAAATTATCTCTCAGAATTTGACTTCCAAAATAATTATTAAGGGTTTTGCTACTGAGTGCCCAAAGGGCACAGATAAAGAAATCAGTAAATAGAACTTTTTTTTTTAAGAAATCATCGTACGATTGTATTGGAACCATCAACGGGGGGAGGGCGTATTCGTTAAACATTTTCCCATGAAAACTTACCACTTTTAATTCCGTAGTTAGAAAAATAGAAAGACCTAGGAAATAATGTATACGATGAAGTATATTGCTCGTAATCAATGTTGAGAAATATAAATAAACCCTAGCGTTGTCTAGTTTAAGCATACAGCTCCGGTATAATCTAACATTAAGTACTATATTATCGGTTATGTGAACTACTAAACCTGCAACGGCAAGATCAACCTTTGAACTACAACCGATTGAAAATCTCAACCATCGTTTTGTGTCCTATTACTGAGTGAAAATAATTAAACAAAAATGCATTTCCATCCTAATCATGAAATCAGCACCTTGTCTATGGATGTATCTTTAGGACATACCTGTGTTGATAACTTTCTGATTTCTTGATTTAAGATTAAGATGAAAAGATTCAAATCTTCATGGTTTCTCCTAGTCAAAGACAAAACTAACAATTTAGTGCAAGACAGTTTATAGGACTCGAGTGAAGCCAATTTAATTCACACACATTGCACATTTAAAAACCTGTTCATAAACTTCAATTCAATCTCATCTGCCGCCCCAAATATAGATTTACGGAATAACCTGAAAAACTAAAACAAATGTCAAACCAAAGTAACATGACTTCAAGTTTACATAAAGTTAGAAAAAAGAGTGTGCTGGAACATCAATGCAAGCATGAGGTACATTGTCCATCTTTAGGACATTCCTAAGGAACAAATTACCGGTATAATAAAGTATGAGGTGGTAAAAGTCAACAAATCTAAAGTACAAAATTTTAATGGAGAAATGCAACAAAACCTAACCTGGCAATCCACGTTTTACTATCTTTTGTAGATAACAGTCAGAACTGATAGACAACACAGTATATTCCTTTTTTATGTTCCATAAACAGTAACTCTTTTTTTTCATATCCTTGATTGCTTCTCTTTTAGAATATGTAATAATATTACAAATTTAACTCACCCTCAAACATCTTAAGTTATGTTACTAGAAGCAAGACCTAACCTACTTCTGACTGATTTTTCATTTTTTTTCTTGTTTTCCAGAATTAGGAAATGCTTTTAGACGCATCCAGAGTTCCAGGTAACTTAAAAAATAAAGAATCAGTAACATCGAGAGTTAGGTGAGTTCCAGAATAAAGATCAGCGTACTTCCAGGTTTTGTCCACCCAGTTCCCACCCGAAAACAAGATTAACTAAATGCATAAATATGATTAACTTAATCTTATAAATGGTTAAAAGTAAATACATACGACTATATAATTATGATATATGGTTGATATCACCATTAGTGAGGAAAAAGTAAGCACTATTAAACATTTTATGACTCTATTAATCATTTGCGAGACAAAGATAGCCATGATTAGATATTTCAATAGATTCATGACAATAATGACCACATTCATAATTGCATATAATCACATTCCTTCCCTCTTAAATCTTAGCCACTTATCTGATGAAACTACAATTTTTACACAAGTGGGTAACGGCAGGTGAGAGTCAAGAACAGCACGATACTATTAACCAACTTCTGAGGCAAAGTTAATCACTCAGATATTTCAAATAACCTCATGAAACTTTTAACCACATATAAAAAATTGTTTATAATTATATTCATTATCTTAATCACATGTATCACAATATTTTATACATATAATTAATTATGTATGTTAGGTGGATGCCGAGTGTAAAATATAAGTGGAACGAGTATCACTACTAAGAAGTTTAGGAGTCATGTTGAGTTAAGCACAGGCGGTTTTCAGCATGTGAACCATATCAAAACTCTCCGAATTTTTGGATTGAAAGCTTGTCCTTAGTATTGTATCCTCTTCTGAGCGTTGTATTGCTTGAAATTCACTACCGAGCAATTCATTTGAAAATTTCTTATCACGGAATCTCAGGCCCTCTAGAAATTCATCTAAAATGCTGAGTATTTTCAATTGTCCATTTTCCTATTCATTTTATACCTATTTCTCTATTTCCTATTTTGTATTTTTCCTCTTTTGTGCATATTGTTTTCCTATTGATACACATAAATCGAATTTGGACCATCCAAAATTCAAGGAAACCATTATATTAAATTCAGAAAAAAAAATTATCATTTTTAACTAACTTAGCTTAGATCTATATAATCACAATGCACAAGCCTACATGCTACAAATTGTTTATAGAGGAGAAAGGGAAACATGAACATGAAATAATGCAAATATGAGCTAGAAACTATTTACAAAGGAGAAAGGTAAAACATGAGTGCATGACATGATGGTAAATATGAACCACTTCATTTTTTTCTCAAGTGCGGTTAAGAAAATATTTGCAATCTAAAAAGAACAAAAGATCCTTTTAATCTCCTTTGAAATACAAACAGAAAAACTTATTTAACAAAGTTTATACTTAAGAATAGAAAGTAGAAAAACATATTGAGACTTGAGACTGACATGTATATATGTAAAGCTTCAAGAGTTAGTTGATCAAACCTAACCGGAAATAGAAGCATAGCCTGCAAGGTATTGCAGAATACACGTCTGTAATACATTTCTCTTATTTCTCAATACAGATTGCCATTTTCGTTTTATTGGTTTCTAACATATTGTTTCATGCGAGCTTTACCAGCTTCAAATACGAAGGAAAACCCGTTTTTCACTAGTAAAAAAAAAATACAAATAACAATGCTGTCATTACCTATCATCCCATCGAGAGAGGCGGCAAGCAAGATGTGCTATAACTTCATGCACAGTTCTCGGCACATTATACCCTCCAGCTGAGAGAAGCTCCTGCCATAGTGGGTCACTGATGAATTACAGCTTTCAAAAATAATATTAATGTGTAAATAGAGGCCAGAGAGCAAGAACAACCTGAACTTCTGTTATACCCAAAGCATTTATCCTTGACACAGATCCTTTAACATGCATTACAGTTACAAGGAAGTTCTGTGCTTGCCAAGACCTGAGAACAATAGGAATGTCATCTTCTTCAACAAGAGGATCACCAGCTGATTGTCCCAAGAGCTCAAATAACAGCCCTCCCGCAACTCTAACTGGGACCTACAAATAAGAGATAACTCCAATCAATAATTTAGACCCGTTTTCAAGGAAAAGTCGCAATGGGTTCACTCATTGCAGGCTTTCTTTGGGGTGGGGGGCAGTCCCAGTCATTGAATGTCTACTTAAACAGTTATATTTGTTTTACCACCAATGATTGGCACAAATAGAAGTAACTTGTCTCTCTTAACTAAGTGATCCAAGATTCAAATCTTAGTAATGTCACCTTTGATATAGAATCAACCCTATTACGAGGGGAAGACCTGTGTGCTCAAGGTCCTTTTGGGGACCATGAATAATGTGTATCAATACCACAGTCAATAACACAGCAAATGTTCCTTTATGGATTTCTTTCAGAAAAAACAGCTACCTGCTGGTTGTGTGACACAATCCAGACTGAGGTTTAACGCCTAAGGAACCCAAGGTTTACTTTTTTATTCTTCTAGTTTGCTTTTTGTGATTTCTTGATTTACAAAGTCTCAGATCTTATTTTTCTTGGCAAACTTATAAAAAATGCTCCATATCACATCCCTAAAATTTTGTTGCTATAATATATACTTATACTAAAACTATCAAGTTAGTACAAGGATTCAAGCATGCTGGCTTTTCCCTAAAAGACTTCTTTATCATTTTCTCGAAAAACTAAACACAATAGCATGGAATTAATTGGTCTCTGCTAGGCTGATACTGGTCTTCGTTCTACTTAGTACTAAAACACATCAAGTAAAGATCCAAATTTCCAACAGTTATATGTATACTTTATATTTGTTACATGTAAATGCGTTTAGCAAACAAAGATCCCAATGTAGATTTCCAAATAATAGCATTTTTTAAGACTAACAATTGCCAATGTTGAAAATGCTAAGTACCTCATAAAAGAGGTGTTTCATCCGGTCACTTATAAGTTTACTTTCGTCTCTCAAAGCTAGACTAACAGCAGGATGTAGCCATTGAGCATTGTTGAGCCAAGCCTCAACATTGGGGTGACCAGCAGAAACATGACACCACCAAATAGGCCCAGCTGGACGCTCCCAGTAGGGAGCCGCCAAATCTGCTACAGTAAAATCATCTTCAGAATCCTCAAACTCAAATTGATGAGAAGACCACACAGCATCAACCTGAACTGTTTGGACAAGTTCAGAAATTCTTGCCCATCCAATGGGTACCCAATGCCCACCATCATACTTTCTAGACTGGCCAGCCTGACGAACCTGGCTCTCCTTGTCATCATCAGAGGCACCAAACAAATTGTCCCGTGAGACATTTACAGACGAAAGATCTGACAACTTGTTTTTATCCGGTCTCAAAGAAGAAGCCTCCTTTAAACCATCAGAAGGGGCATGCATCTTTGAATTTTGTTGCCCATTAACCTGTAGTCTGTCTGTGGTATTTGATGAGGACCTCCATTTAGTTGATCTGTTTTGTCCTCGAACATATTCAAAAGCACAAATAAGCCCATCAATCCAGAAGTTACTTCCATGATTGGGATCTCTACCATGATAAATTTTTTGGCTATCTGGTTTCTTCGTTGTTCCTGAGGAATAAAATTGAACTTCAGCATCACTCATTTTTCTGCTCGTAATGAACCCGGCATAGAGCTTTTAAGTCATCCCTTCAAAACCACTCATATATGAGGAAAGTTACAATGGCCTGGCGTTTGAAAAACTTCAGATTTCAAGCCAGAATTTGACAATCAACATCAAGCTCCCTGCTTCCCTAAGTCATCACAAATCAATGCCAATTTGCACGGAAAACGTATTAATTGTAGAAAAAGACATCAGAGATATTCTTACTAAATTCAGCAAATCAATTATTAATCTGTCATGCAATCTATTTTCTTGATTAAAAGAAGGAACAGGTTAGGGTATGGCATTGTAAAGTCGTGCTTTACACAAACAAGGGAGAAAAACAAAATTCAAATTGATGCCAAAACAACAAATAACTCGAAACTGTATCTATCTATCAGCCACAGAAGGTAAACAAAGGAAACTGCAAATAATGAAGACAGTGATAACATTTAATTTGATTTGAAGAACGAAAGGAAGTTACCAGAGACAGAGGAGAGTGGAGTCTCTCAATCGCCAAAAGAATATTTATAAAATTAATTATAAATTAATGAAGAAAGAACACGCAGCACGCGAAATTCTACCACTCCTCGCTAACAATCATAGTTGCTGCAACAACTGGGCACACGTTTAAAAAGAAAAAAAAAAATAGAATCATTGTAATACTTTATTTTACTGTAATTTAAGTTGTTACGCGTTCAAGCATCTATTCTTCTTCTTTTCTTTTTCCCTTAACGTTACTTTCAACTCTCAACTCTCAGATTAACCAAAATTCTGCATTTATTCGGATTTGGTATGTCTATGGGGGAACCTAAAATAGATCAAGTGCAAGTAAATTCTTTGTACAGGATCTTTAAGAGTGAGGGCTTCCAAATTTTTTCTTATTCGCGGTCCTTTTTTTCATCCTTGATTTATTGTAAGGCTAGAGAGGCATAGTTTCCATGATTAGAAAGTCTTCAAAAAATTTAAGAGAACGCTGAACACAATGTATGCAAATCCGAATTAAGGCTTAGAAGTCAAATAGCGGGAACACAGTGTATGCACTTGTATATTTTTAACTAAATCTATCCGTCTAATTATCCTTATTCGAGAATTAATTGTCTATATTAAGGTTTTTCAAGTAAACTCTAAAAGACACATAAAAGAATATTAGATTGAATGAACTCATAGATATGGAATATTTGTTGAAGGAAAATATGAGATGAGTATAAAAAGTGAGAATATTATTCAAGACAAAAGAGAATGTTAACCTGTAAATGTGAAAATGCTCCATGCCAACCTATATAAGGGTCAACACTGGATTTATAGACTAAGTAAATCTCTTCGTTTAATTTTTTTGGCTTAATATTCCTGATGGTCCCTATTTTTGTCAAGTGTGTTTACTTTGGTCCCATGTTTTTTTCTGTTCAATGTTGTCCTAAAGAGTGTAAATTTTATTTAATTTGGTCCTTTTTGCTAAAGCCGTTTAAATCGTTAACGGCCGGATCTCCACATGTGCAATTAGAGAGTGAACTGTCATTTATGTTCTGACGTGGACTAGATCAGTCATCATCATAGGAACTACAAATGAGGACTAGATTGAACAACTTTCATTCATTACAAAACATAGAGCCACATCATAGTCTTCTTCAACCTTCAGCCCAACCAAAAGTATTAACCCTACTTTCTAAAAATCTAACCCTAGCGCCGCCACACCTAAACCCTCAGGCCACCACCGCAATCACCACATACCTACAAACGAAACCCAGAAGACCATTACCATGACGCCGCTGCGACCACCTCCACGCGCCACCATCTTCATCGCGCGCCTTCACCATTCTTCTTCCCAGTTCGCGCTGCCACCATAGCAATTGAGGGTTTCGATTTGGGGTTTTTGTTGTGTTATCTGGTTTTTGTAAATTGGAATGTATGATTTTCGTTTCAAAATTGATTTGAGGAATTCTTGGTTCTTCTCTGTTTTGTGAGTGATTAAGGATTTTGTTCTTCCCTGCAAGTATGGGTTTTGCAAAGTGGGGGATGAGAGTTCAAATTGGGAATGTTAGGGTTTCTGAACTTGGGGTTTTTCGTTTATTTGATTTGCGATAATGGGTTTTGTGGTGGTTGTTGTTGGATGCATGGGTGGCGCCAATGAAGGTGCTGGTAGGTGGCCATGGGTGGTTGTTGGAAAGAGAAAATGATGGAGGTGAGAAGATGGTGGCTGGTGGCGGTGGTGGTTAGGGTTAGGTGGTGGCTAGGGTTTTTGTGTAAGGGAAAATTAGGGTTTTTGTGTAAGGGAAAATTAGGAACCAAAGTGACCGCACTTGACGAAAATAGGGACAATCAGGAGTATCAAGCCTTTAATTTTTTATAATAACGGTAACAATTAAAAAAGGGTAAATTGTCCGTAGACCTGATTAAAATTGTGAAATAATTCGGTACCTACCAGTTTTTTAAATGAATAATGTTTATGAAATATCTAATTTAAATCAATGACAGATGAGAATTTTGTTTTTAGCGTCCAATTTTACGTATTTTATCAATTTAAAATTTCAAGTATTTAGAAATAAAAGGCAACAAACATCGTATTAAAACGTCGTTGCTTTGAAATAAAACAATAGAAATGTCGTTATAGTTTTTGAAAGGGAGGCCTCTATAACCACCGAAACTGAAGCCTGCAATAGAAGCAAAAAATAGGTCTTGGTTTTAAAAATAACCGTAAATCAGTTTATATCTTTAAAAATCATTTTTAACTTCGAAATATGCCATTATCAATGTTGCCCTTGATGAGTTAAAACGACATTGATGTTGAAGTTTGAAAAGATTGTCAAACTCTTCTATAACCGACGATGTACTTCAAAAACTGAACTATACACCCAGCCGATGTAACTTAACCTGATTAGTTACAGCATTGAACGTAAAAAGTTAACAAGTGAGAAAACTATCCAAAAGTGACTTTCCACTATGATCAGATGACAATATTAAAACAAAAACAAAAACAAAAAACGTATTGAGTAAACCAAATTAGCACACTTAGTACCTACGTTAAACATGACGAACATAATTATGTAGAATACAACCTCGTGGCAATGGGCTCATGGTCTCTAGAGACCAAACAATGATACATTAAGTTACTAGACCGTTAATGCCTCTGATTAACCACTTCCAAACATCAATACCCTGAAAAACCGGGAGGTGAGTAGGATTAGTAGCTGTTTTGCCATAGTTGTTGGGACTGCTTGGATGGTTGGCTTTGCGGACCACCCAAGGAGGCTTCCCGAGGATTTTGTGGCTGATGTTCCAGAGAAATGCCACTCTGAGATTGGTAGAAATTAGGATACCCAAGGGATCCAAAATGTTGCGAAGGTTGTTGCTGTTGCTGCTGCTGCCTTTGCCGAAATCCACCTGGCTGTTGTTGATTCTGTCCCTGCATGCTATAGTAGTTGCTGGGAGGAACGGCTGACATTGTTCGAGGCCCGGCCCCCTGAACCCACATGGGAGAATTATCGTTCTACCAGAAAACAAGAATTAAACCCATCTCAGCTTTGAGTATAAATAGCATAGAAAGAAGTAAACGAGGCTCCATTTCATATTTCTTTCCTCACCCCCACCACCACTCCCAAAAAGAGCAATTCAGTTATATATAAGCCTTCAAAAGGATCAAGTTGTTATCAAGCATAAATAAAAGTCAACATATTTACAAAACTTAACGAAATTTACAAAACTTGTCAGAAGAATCATAACAGGAAAAAAAATAGAGTTAAACTTAAATGTAAGTAATTTTAAAGCTAGATCTTTATACCTGCTGTAGTGAAATCATATGGTTGCTGTCCTTAAATTGGGAGTTTATCAAATCCTCGTATCCAATGGTTGTCCCAGTAGGAGCAGCAGGCGGACTCAAAGAAAAATTCCCTCCAGGAATGCTTGTTGAACTGCCAAAGCCGTATCCAGGTGGAATAGCAGCAGACTGAGGCAAACTGCTGACAGAAACATTATTCTTATACTGTGGAAGCATTGCTGCCAGAGATTGGTGATATGTGCTGTTTCCAGGAAAAGTCTGCTGAAAAGCTGATGGCATATATGTGTAGCTCTGAGGCAAGAATGGATAGCTAATCATATTAGCGAAGTGTCCCAGAGGAAGAGTAGGTTGGGAGTAGGGATGCACAGGAAGGTGCTGAGGAAGTGCGGGTCCAGTGGCAACACTTGCACCAGACAAGTTTTGGGCATTAGGTTGAGGTGTAGACATGGCGCTTGCTCTTAGAGCCTGCACATTGACAAGAGAGTATCAAATAACTGAATTCCCAAATTTTTTATCTTCCTGTTTTATTGAAAACTTCAAAAGAGATATGCAACAATCAAACATGCAAATTTAATCATTAACAAATAATAAAATCCAGAATAAACCCAAGAGCACCTCTATGAGAATTTTTCTTAATGTGAAACAAATAGATTTGACCAGCAGAAGTGGCATACCAACCCCATCCACTTATTTGAGTTGAGTAACTGGGGATGTAAGCCAGCTTTAACTAATGTACATAGTAGTCAATTCCACAGTTGGTATGTAACTGTAATTTATAACTATTGACATAATAGCCAGGGTGAAATTCGTGATGCAGCTTAATGAAAATTAAACTAAAAAATATTGGAATACTATCGAAGTACTTCAATATAATATAAACCAGAATTCTTAACTCCAGTATTTACCTTTTAGGCTAACACAGCATAGAAAAAAAATTCAAAACACTAATAACATATCATTTTAACAAACAAAAATCTCTCAAAAGCCAATAGAGAAGCTTAAATACGCTCAAGATCAGAAGTGCACCTCTGACATGGTTATGCTGGAACCACCAATTGAAGAAGCAATATTACTATATTTTGTAGGCATTGATTGTGTTGAAGGGAAGGGTAAGTATGGGATATCTTCTCTTGCTGTTTGAACTGTTGAAGCCAGCAGAGCATTGGGCAAAGAATTTGAATGTGCCTGCTGAAACATCGACAGCAAGGCAGCAAAATTTATATCAACATAGCAGGATTGCTAAATAGAATTACAAGATATAAGACAGCAACCAGTGTTTTAAATCTGGACAGCAAACCTAGGCAATCGACTTCACAATCAGGACAGCAAAGACCATATTGCTATGTACATATAAATTCGAAAAAATTATAAAAATTAATCAAAATTAATAACACTCTTAAGTAACAACAAAATGTCATTGGTGTCTTAAACAAAACATACATGTAAATACAAACAAAAGTCAAATACAGGTTTCATAAGAAGGAATCGTCAATTATCATTTTCTAAAGAAAAGTTTTATTTATCATTTACACTACAATTCCATCCATAGATTTCAATTTTGGAAATTTAAACCCCCAAAATAGCCCAATAATAATGCCTTCCTGTTCAAAAACACATGGTGCCACTATAGCATCCACTTCGGTTGGCGATGCAGCCAACACTACAAGGGCCCGTGTCCATGTAGTGACTGGGCCATTATGCACTTCTATAGATAACTATTCAGAACCCTGGCAGAAACTATAGCAATATCAAATGTTACTGTACTTAAAAAACAACGATATAGCAAGCCTATGTTTGGCCAAGTTTTTTTGGCTTAAAAGCTACTTTAAATTAAAGCTCCACGAATAAAAAGTTTTCTTAAAAGTAGAAGTCTTTTGCCAGAAATTCCTTTCAAAACTAAAAGCCCCATTTTGTTGACTAGATCAAGATCGAAGGGAGAGAAAAGCAAAGGCGCTCAACTTATTTTTAGAAACGACTTCTTTTGTAAAGCTATCACCTCCACCCAATCTTTCTTGTATGAAAATAAAGTTCCTTAATTAATTAAGAACTTTACTCCAAAAGTGTTTGGTCCAGTTTCTTTTAAAGAGAAGTGAAAAACATTAAAAAAGATGGGTCAAACAATATCCAAACATAGGGTTCCTTTCAAACAAGTTCGCTTCCTAAAGCACCAGAGAAGTGATATAATACAAAGGCCTTTGTGTGCCACAATCTCACTGAATACAACAAGAAAGCACCGTGTGTCAACTAAATGGGGTTTTATATGGATCAAACAACACCATTGTGTTCCATCAAACAAACACCATCATATTTCATAAAAAGAAAAAAAAAACGTTCAGAAAGGTTCTTTAAATCCCAGTCCTTTCTTACAGTTTCTCTTAGTAAAAACTGTTTTTCCCCACCAATACAGACACAAATTAAATAGCACTGCTACACTGCTACAGTGGTGTCACATAAAAGAGAAGCCCCATAACACTTACGTATGGGCAGTGAAGTGTTGTGGTTGTTCCAGTGCAAATTGTAACCACTTTCTCCTAGAATTGCAGCCATCTTAACCATTATTCTTTTCCTATACCAAAACCCCTTTCTAAGGCCCCACAAATGATGTCAGAAGACAAGCCTTGTTTTTTATAATCTCAGTCATTGCAAAGGTTAGATGAAACACTGCTCTGATTGCTCTTTTCTCTCTTCAGTGCAAACAATCTGACCCAGAGCTGACCCAGACCTCTCGGCTACATACATTTCCAGTCACTTAATGGCACACCGGTGGTGTTTCTGGTCAACCCACAATCTGTGGAAGTATGTCACATGGTTTAGTTTTCACTTTATTTCACTGCTGTCTTCAGATATATAACCTTATGTTGCCCTTTCTCGCTGTACTTTCTTCATTTACTTTTATATTGATCTGTTACTAACTTCTGTATTTTGCTTAAAATTATGAGTTTAAATTACGAATTTCTTTATTAAGGATTTTTTTACTTTTAGGTATTTATGTGTAATGTAATATGAATAAAATTTCATAAATAGTAACCATGATCATCTCGCTATCCCACTACAGCAGTTTTACTATGGGACTGATGACTATGGGTTCAACAAAAATATATTACTACTATACTCCCAAGATTCCCAACCTAAAGTTTGAGAGAATACAAGGTTGATTTATCCGAAAGGAACAGATCCATCCACAGCAGCACAATTTTACACTGGAATACGTCCAATTAGGCTTTGCTTGTTCAGTGAGACAGGGTTTAACAAAAAATTATTATTACTATTCTACTCCCAAGATTCCCAACCCAAGGTTTGCCAGAATACAAAAGGTTAATTCGTCCATTAGGTACAAAATCAATCCACAGCACCATAAATCCCTAAGGTTTTAGAATAAAATACCTCCAATTAGGCTTTGTTTGTTTAGTGATGCACAGACCTAACAGCTATTTTGCTGATGGAACAAATCTCTACTTTCAAAATGCTTCAGAGTATAAGATTTTCACATTTCAAGAAATGACAATCTAAAAAAAACATGCACAAATCATTCAAAACTAATTCACTAAAGGAAATGTGCATTACCATTAAAACAAGTATTACCATTAAAACAAGTATCACCATTACAATCTAAAATGTGACCAAGCCATAGAACATGCATTACCATTACACCAGAGAAGGAAGCAAGATTCTGCATCTGTGAGCTAGTCTGTGAAGGAGGAAATGTGACCTCCGGTTGGTGGGCATTTTCATATGGAAACCCATGAGATTGTGAAGGAAATGAATACTGATTTTCTTGAGCAATTTCAGGAGCTTCAGGTTTTAAAGCTTCCTGTGAAATTGAAGTATGCTCAAATGTCCCAGCACTCACACCAGTTACTTGAACTAAATTTCCATCTGAGGTAGTAGTAGCAAGATGCTCATCCCCATAATAGTCAGGATTTCTATAAGAAAAACATCTTTAAGGAAACAAGGAATAATCATGGTATTGAAAGTTTGAATAAAGTATCCTGTAATATAGCCAACTTACCCAGTGTCTGAATTTTCAATTGTAGAAACATCTGTAGCACCAGATGTATCCTCTAGCTTACTTTTCAAAGGCCTAGATGTAAATGACCCTGGTCCAGATAGGGAGTTACCGAATCCAAAACTTCCAAAGCTCAGATTCATGCATTCTGGTGTATGGAGTTGTAGGTGATTTGGAATTACAACAGAAGGATTGTCATCCTCTTGTTCTGTCCCATGATCATCTCTCTGTATATTGAGCTGCTCTATGTTTGCAGCCACTGATGAAACATCGTCCTCAGCTGAAATGAAGAAACCAATAATTAATACACAGGCAATGTGTCTTACATTTATGTAGGACACATACACCAAAAAGATGGTAGAAATTTATTTCCATGTAAACCATAAAAAATAGATGTACCTCCCGTGTTATCTTCTGATGTACTTTTAGCAGATATTGAAGCATATTCATTATTGTCTGCATTCTCAATGGAACCATCTTCGGCATCATATTCATCCAAGGGAGTTTTCTGTTGCCAATCAGTTTCAACAAAGCTCGATGAGTTTGCATAGTACTCAGAATTTGCATGGGTATTAACATCTTCATATGCTCTAACATCATGTTGGTTTTCAATACAAGACCATTCATCATTCTGTGCAACATTCTCACTAAGGGGATGATCTTGATCAGTATTTGTTTCTGAAACCTTAGAAGCATATCCTTGCAATGAATGCAAATTGTTATCCGAAGCTGCTGGAGGCAACAAGATGTTCTGATTATTACCACTCTGGATGGAAGAGTGATGCATGGAAGGTCTGGTATGGGGCCTACCCATCTTGACAATGTCGGCCATTGATACTTGACCTGCATTCCCCATCCATGCAGATTGCACTCCAGTATGTTGTGATGATGATGGTCCATCACTGATGCCTAATGCATATGTTTTTTCAGTAGCCACAGAATCACTGCAACAATTTGAAAATGAGACATGAGAAGTGGGAACTGCACGTGAGCAACCCAATACTGATGAAATTCGTATCAAAGTACATGAAAGCAATATATAGAAAAAAGGACAATTTTATGCTACAACAGATAGATAAAAGAGGAATGAACACATAATCAATAGATAGATTTTCTGTACAGTTAAAATGTTACAAATAGAAGTTGCACAAAACATAAAACAAAACAAAAACTAGCACTTCATTTTCAACCGATTTCATTCTAAATCCAAAATATTCAATGTTCATAATATGTACAGCAAGATCAATATAGAACCTTAAAACAAATCCAGAGAATAATTGACAGATCACCGACTGTTTGGGAAGAAAATATAAAAATCGATACACAACATAGATTGTTATAGAGTAGGATGAAGAGGATCTACTTTTTAAAATAAATTGAAGGATTGTTACTTTGTTATTAACCTCAGCATGTCAGGCTTGGTTTGCAATTTCGTCTTATAATAACTAGTCCAATTTGCAGATGTATCAAATCCATAGGAATCCTTATAGCCATCGTGATACATTTTCCCATTTCAATCATGTCAATTTTCAGTGAGTATATATATGATACGAAGGAAAATAAACCTGTAGGATATCGGTCTCCTGTTCGAATTATTTCCTAACACACTAGATGTTGAAGATGTAGACCCTCCATAAGTAGGTGCTCCATTCTCCTTCTTGTATGCAGGCTTCCCCTGCAGACCAGAATCTGGCCTCCCAAAACAGGGCAGAAATCTAAATAATAATAATAATGACAATAAACGTGACAGATAATTCAAGTTTCATTAAGTGCAGAGCAATTCAAACACCCATCAGCTGCATACCACTGCTTCCGAATTGGTTGGCACTACCACGTCCACCATGACGATCTGTCCCAGCCCTACCGCCACCACGACTAGATGTATTGCTTGTCCCACTCCCACGAGACCTGGAATCTATTGGGTCCTTAATCTGAACCAGCGAGGACAAAAACAGGTAAACAAAAAAGATAGACAAACTCGAACAAAATATCAAAAAATTAAAAACAAAAGTAGAGACGGCTAGCAGAAACAAAATGCTCAAGTCAAACAAACTCTTCATATCCTCGTACAAACTTAGCACACATATTCACCTACTGTCACACAGCAGTAGAACACAGTCATGAAAGAAGAAACCGAATTGATAATTTGATTATCTGATTATCAAACACGGATTCTTTCTTCTTGTTTTTAAGATATCATGGAATCAATCCTGAACAGCTGAAACCAACAAAAAAATCGTCCACCTCTTTTTTCTTTTCCCGCTTGCTCTTCACCTCATGAAAAGGATCTACACAATTAACAAACCTAAGATTAGAAAAATCGCACGCATATCTGATAGCATCTCTAACACGTGGATTAGTTCGTTCTGTTGTTTCTCATTTTCCCGCAATGAGCGAGCGAGCAAAGCAATAACCTCGAAACCTTGAACGAAGGTGTTCGCACGTTTCGCTCTAAGTGAAAGAAATATCAAGAACCTCAAAACGAAAAACACAGAGAGATAGAAAGAGAGAGAAAGGAACCTTGTGAAAGGAGGCGACTAACAGCTTCGTTAGGGTCCATGTTACAGTCTTTGAGTGTAGCGTAGATCTCGTGGTCGGGGAAATTGGAGACAATCTCCTTCAAGCTCTGAACCATCTTCCGCGATGACGCCGGAATCGTTGCCGACAACGCCTTGCCGCCGCCATTGTTGTGGCTGCCACCGCCCTTCCCGCTCATCCTTTCACTCTCTTTGTCTCTCTAGGTTTCACAAACCACCGGACTAGCTAGGGTTCCGCCGCGACAACAACGGGAAAGAAGAAACCTCTCGCACAAACGCACGTACGCTCCTCGCTTCACAGTTTGCAACCAAAAAGCGAAAACCCCTTCTCGCTCTCCCCCCACTCCTTTTCTCTCTGCGTCTTTTTATTATTATTTTTTTAAAACACTTTTCTTTTTTGTTTTTAACATTTTTTAAAAATGGAACAAAATATTAATTCATAAAAAATATTATTCGGTCTTGTAGTTCTTTTTTATTTTTAAGTGTACAACAATTTAAAAAAAATTACAGTACAATATTTTCAAATAATTAAAATATACAATTTTAAATATGAATAAAGACAATATATCTTTTAAAACCTTTAATAGTAAAATAAATAAACAATATGCAATATGTAGTTTTACTGAGAAATTAATAATATGACATATATATATATATATATATAAATATATATATATATATATATATATATATATATATATATATATATATAATAGAGAGAAATTACTAATATGACATGTGTATAGATAGAGAGACGCACACATATATGATGCAGCACTAAAGTTTTTTAATATAATTTTTAACATAATATTTTATTATAACAATATCATAATAATCAAATCCAAAGTTTATAAAATTTGGCTTATATACCAATACATCAAACATTTCACGCAAATCTAAATTTGATTGATTTCCGATAATAATAATAATAATAATAATAATAATAATAATATAATGTAATATTATTATTACAATAAGAGTCTATAGTTTCAGATGTTTTCATGTAAAATTTAAAATTACGTGTCGTGTGTAGTATTATTCATTTGGTTCTGTATTTTCATTTTAAGAAATTATTATTGATTAATTTTTTAAACATGGATTGAGTTTTATAATTAAGTAAAAGTTGTTTAAAAGAGTGTGCAACATTTGTTTATTTCAGTAAAAACAACTTATTTGAAATTACAAAAGTAATTCATGACATTTCTGTCATCTTTTTAACTTGCTGAGTTTAAAACCGATTATTACAAAAACAATTTTTTCAAAAAAAAAAAAGTTTTAGCTTGTGTTTGGATTAGGAAATCAATTGTTCCAAGAATTTGAATAGAAATGCATTACGTTTTAATTACTTATGGTCAGATATTTTTATTTTTTAAATAGTTTGTTTAAATTAACTCATTAAAATATCTTAGATTTTAATTATTATTTTCTTTAATAAAGTGATTTAGTTTTTCTTTTGACATAGTATTGTATTTTAAAAATACTTTGATAATTGAGTTTTATTTTTTGATTTGAATTGATTTTAGTTGATTTCCGATCTAAAACGATTCGTTTCGATCTTTAATTCGAGTTAAAAAATCTCAACTTTTGTTTTTCTTGACTTGTCCCAACATTTAACCATTATCAAATCATCTCGATCTTAGATTTGAGATGATTGATTTTGACATTCAATATATTTGAGTCGTGTTGACCTTTAACTCGATTAAATCATCTCAACCTTTGACTCATGTCAACCTCTTTCAACCTTTGACAGACTCGACTTGACCACCTTCAATTTGAATTAACTCAACACAATATTTGAACTAGGCTAAATTATTTTAACATTTAACTCATACCAACTTGTTTCAACATTTACGTTGAACTAAATCGATTTGACATTTTGTCTAAATTGACTTATCTCAACTTTTTACTCAAATTGAATCATATTAACCTTTGATATGAACCTACTTAACTTGACTCTGATCTTGTTTATAGTTGTTTTGACCTTTAGCCTGAACTGAATTATGTCGACTTTCCACATCGTTGACATTGACTTACTTGTCTCGACCTTTAACCCTAACTGAATCAACACGACCCCTAGCATATACTGAACCGATTCAACAATGTCGCAGTTGAATCTACTCAACATTTGTTTCAAATCAGTTTGTTTTTTACCTTATGCTAAATCAGCTTAACCTCCGTCCCACATTGAATTAGCCTAACCTTCTTCTTATGACGACTCATCACAACTTTTGCCTTGACTTACTCACTTCAATCTTTATCATATTAGTTTAACATTCTTCTTATGATTATTCTTCACAACTTTCATGGTGACCTACTTATTTTAATCTTTGTCATAACCAATTTATCTTGACTTTTGTGAATGAAATGAGAGTGAAGTGAAAAAAGAGAGTAAAAATATTAATTGAAAATACTTGAAGATATTAATGTAAAATATATTCTAAAATTTCCTAAATTTCAACTCCTATCCAATTCCTTTGCAAGAAAAAAACATTACAAGATAAAAATTTAAAACTATTCATATAAATGAATTATCAATCTAAATTATCTATCAAAACACACCAGTAAGTTTTTTTAAAATTTGTTCAGTCATATGTCAAGTTTTTAAGAGACTTAAAATATTATTTCCCAGAAAAAAAAAATATAAAACACAGAGTATACAATTATTTAATCATACAAATCTTATAAAAAAATTACGTAGGAGTATGTTGCCCAAATAATTTGTGCGAAACAAAAATTGAAAAGGACTTCTGTAAACTTATTTAAAATCGAAAATCTATTAACTTAACTATTACTAGTATATTCTATAGATTAACCTTGAAATTTATTTAACAAAAGTTGTTTAATTATTAATTAATCAATTATGGTCACGTTCTAATTGTAACTTTTAATAATATGATGAGTGTTATATTATACTTTTGTTTACAAACCAAATTATTCATTCCATATAATAATCAAACGAGCTTCATACATTCCTGTATTGTTAGCTAAGCAAATTAAATGTTATTAGCAATGGTAACCAGAGACACGAAAAATCGTGTTGATGAATGTTCATACATAAGTTGTACACTTCACATATTCAATTGGGTGACCTAACTTTACCGTCTTTTCATTTTCAAAGATGCTTATATGACAATTATTATGTACTTTAGATAAGGTCGATGACACGTTTCATCTCACTGATTAAATAACTATTTAAATTATTGTTAGTTTTCATGAGTTTCAAAGAATATCGGTATTAAGTATCATTTTAACTAGTTTAATTCCTCTTAATAAACAATCATAGGCTTAATTACACTTTTGTTGCTTGAAAAATTCAAAAATAATTCTAATTTTTATTTGATGCAATTAAGTCTTTTAAATTTTAAAAAGTATCCAATTAAGTCAATATTATTATATTGTTATTAATGTGTCTATGTGCACGTTACATATTAACTCGTAAAATATATATTTTAATTTTGTAGGTAATTGTCGTGTCTAGTAATTATTTTATGTGTATAATGTCACTTGTTGTATTTAATTTAGTCATGCAAATGTCACTGCGATTAATAATCAAATGACAAGGTTATAGCATAAATCGAATTAGAATTGAAAAATCATGACGAAAAAAATATGAAAAGGAAATTATATAATAAAATTTGTCAAATGATACCAATTTGATAAATTCGAAATGAAAACGTATTACCCATTGGAAAATAGAAAAAGTTACAACAGAGAGTTCTGATATGCGCTGTAATAACAGGTTCATTGAAAGTTAAAACCTCCCTATGACCACTCTCTCCCTCTCTTTCTCACCGCTTTCGTAAACCCCCTTCCCTGTTCTCCTTTACCTCTTCCTCTCTCTCTCTCTCTCAACAAATCCCAAACAAAGCGTGTGTGAAAGAAGAATTTCGATTTGGATGTTTGATAGAGCAAAAGCGTGACACCGTCACCACCGCGGAACTGTTCCCAGATCTCTCTTGCAACAACCGAACTCCAAAACCCTACCAAACACTCCATTCAGATTCTCATCGATGGGGCAGAAGTCTCTGATCTACGCGTTCGTGTCTCGTGGAACGGTAATTCTCGCGGAGTACACTGAATTCAGCGGAAACTTCAACTCCATCGCCTTCCAGTGCCTTCAGAAGCTTCCTGCCACTAACAACAAGTTCACCTACAATTGCGACGCTCACACCTTCAATTACCTCGTCGACAATGGCTACAGTATGTATTTTTTTCCGTGTTTTTGTTTTCTTTCAGTTTTTGTGACGATGTTCTTCGTGCTTGCTGCTTGTGCTGAATGTGATTCTAGATCGTTTATTTTAAGTGTCCTTTTATTGGTGAAACTAGTTTGCGTTGTTCGTGTGCGTAAAACTTGCGAACAGACCGAGAGACACGTGGATTGTATTCGTTATGTGCTGGTTTAGGAATGTGTTTTGTAGTTGTTGGGGGAATGAAATGGTTATTCAGCTTAGGTATTATTCCTGTGCGAAGTTGTTTATGGTGCGCGACACATAACCGTTGTGGTGGTATCAAATATAGTTGAATCGGGGAGCGCCCTGGTTATGCAGATGTCGTGCCTGGAATTGTGAATATTTGTGGATTTCCTATTCTTTTGTTTGTTTTTGGAGGATTATTGTGTGAAATCACTCTTTTTCATCAGTAGTGTGTTGAGTTCGAAATCCCTCGTTCAAAACTATTTTCTGTTATCACTCACATTCTTATCTGTTTTTACACAATCCTTTTGATGCAATGCTAGTCGACATAGTTTCAGCCAACCGATTCAAGTTCTGCACGCCATTCCTCTTTTGTGCTTGTTATCTTTAACACGATCCAGTTTCCATGCTGGTATTTTTTTCCTCACGGTCTCACGCAAGTGTTGTCTACGGTCTTCCGTTTTTCTGCTGTGGCGTCTGTCACCCTTTTTTTTTTTTTTTTTGAGTAAACTTTGAGTTATCTAATTTCATTCCTAGGATTACATTCCTTTGGGCCAACATGCCTGCTTATTTTTAAATAAACGTGTTTGGTTAATAACTAAAGTTACGAGCGGATATTTTTTTATATTCTTCGGAATAATTAAAATGTGTTTGGTTCATAATATATTTTCTTGGGAATGTATGTTAAAATTATAATATGTAAAAGATGCTAATTTATTAATACAATGCATAAACATAAAAATAAGATAAATATCATAAGTACATTACTAATAATTTTTGGTAATATTTGTCTTTATAAATTGTTATAATTTGGTGTAAATTATCATCAAGTGTTTTATATCAGTTAACTCTTGAATTTTGTTCTCCATTGCATACATATTAAAAGAGTTTATATCGGCCATTAAGAAGCCAACCAAGATATTGACAGGAAACAAATCTTCTAGTTATTATAATTTATAATAAGAATAGCTGGGTATATAATGTATTATATTTTTGGTATAATATAATATTAAAACGGATTTGGATACTCTTGTACTTTATGTTATTGAGAGGTCTTGTTTAAGAAACCCTAACCATTTACTATGTTTATAAATTTTCATTTAATCCACTGTTGAAATAAAAACCAATTAAAACTATGAAAGAAAATTGGGTAGCATGCGTGCCTGGTTTAGTGAGTTTGTTAGTTTTTATGGTTAAATATGTTTTTGATCCCTTAATTTTTAGTGAAAATTAGAATTAGTCCATATTAAAAAATTTGGTCCAATTTAGTCTCTCAACTTTATAAATGTGTAGATTTAGTCATTTTAACTAAATTTTATTAAGTTTATTTGATGTTTCAAATACGGTTTAAGCTAATATTGAAGCGAAAATATGTCAAAAGGTATAAACAATTCAAATACTTTCATGAAACACTTTTGAAACTTCAAATAAACTTAACAAAATTTGGTTAAAAAGACTAAATTCATGCATTTATATATTAAGTAGTAACCATAATAAATTGTTAAAATTTATTAAATAGGACCTCTCCAGTTAACATTTATTCCTCGGAGTATCCAAATTCTATTAAAATGCATACAAAATGGTTTAATATATTGTTAACACATGTTGTGACAAGCTGGCGTAGTTCCATAAGTCTAGGGATACACAACACATGAAGCAGTGAAAACAATCCTACATTAAAAAAAGTAGATTTTTAATTCCGTTCTTCAGGTAATTATTTTGTAAGAAGCTTTCTCTACTTCTGTCTTATAGAACCGTAATGATTATTCGAAATTAAAAATAACAATATAATTATTGAATTGTTATTTAGCTCAAGACTATAATTTATCTTAAATTTTTGTTTCAATCATCTGCATATCTGAAGTAATAATATTATTTAAATTGTATAAAAGATTCAGAATGGCAGTCATCCAATTATCCATTATCTTACTATTGTCTTTGGAGGTTCTGGCCACAAATCTATGTTACCTAAGATTGATAACCATGCTGTGCTTCTGATTTTTGGGATTTCTTTTTTCTAGTTTTATCAACTGATACTGCTTTGCATAGGCGAAGCTTAAAATTTTGCAGTTTGGTAGTTCTGAAATGTCCTACTTTTGGAATTTTGTAGCATATTGTATTGTTGCCGATGAATCAATTGGAAGGCAAGTGCCCATGGCTTTTTTAGAGCGTGTCAAGGATGATTTTGTGTCAAAATATGGTGGAGGAAGGGCCGCCACAGCTCCTGCGAACAGCCTTAACAAGGAATTTGGGTATGATGTTTCTGTTCTAAGCTTTTAAAGTGTAAGGCAGTGGGTTTATATTGCTCTATTAGCTAATGTGTTAAGGTTTTCGCCCAGGCCAAAGTTGAAGGAACATATGCAGTACTGTGTTGATCATCCCGAAGAGGTCAACAAGCTTGCGAAGGTGAAAGCTCAGGTTTCTGAAGTTAAAGGTGTCATGATGGAGAATATTGAAAAGGTACACATGAACTACTTAATTGCACTAATTTAAGATGGTAGTAAACTGAAGAGATCGATGGGTACAATCATTTTTTCTGATCAATAAACATTACTGTGAATGTTTAAATTCCCAGAATAAATAGGACAACAACATTGAATGGATGTCTGCAAAACTGAACACGAGTCTATTTTGTATGAAGTTCATGGATTATGCTTGTGACGCATTGATATTTGGTCTGATCAAGCTTAGGCATATTGGATAGTGATCTGACATAACTGTATGTAAATATTGTCTTTATTACATTTGGGATCTGAAAGTGATTATCAAATCTTCTTCTCCCTTAAAGGGTGGTGGTTTGTATATGTGACATACAACTAGAAAGAAAATGAGATTGTTTATTGTAATCTTCAAGTAGCCAGGTTGCATAATTGGCAAAAAGAGGCCAAGGCAGGGTAGTTGGAACATTAATCCGAAATCTAAGTTCTCCATTTCCATTTCTATGTTGAAACTCTTTCCCATGTTTTCTGTCTACTGTCTAGGTTTTAGAATCTGTAATGGTTTTCGTAGGCTGAGCCCTGCTACAATAAAATAAGGTTTACAAGAAAGCATTTATAAAACTGAGTGCTGTCATGTCATTGCAAGAAGACTGATATAAGGCTCTGTTTTGATAGAGAATAAAGGTGGTAGATGAGTTAGGATAAAAGAAAATGTAATCTTGTCTAATTGTTGGATTGTGTAAAATGCTTATGGTCAAGTGAGTTCCGGTTCTTCATTTAGATGAAAAAAGTTGGTTTCTATTGAGCTTGGGGAGTTAGGTAAGGGACCTTTCCACCTACTTGTCTCCTCAGTAGTAAGCATAAGTTTTTAACAGCTGTTTATATTTGACAGGAATCAAGGGTATTAGAGTAGGTTGAGAGAAGATAATGTTATCTTTCAATTTGCTAATGGTCACCAGTCATTATTTTAAAGACCAAAAATTGTGAAAGGAAAATGATAGGAATTGTGAGAAAACTAAGAGAAAACAAGATGAGAACTCATATTTATGTGAAAATTGTAACTACTTAGTAGTTCTGTATAAAACCTAATTAGGCAGATAACCTTGCTCTAACTTACTGTATTCCAACAAGACTGTATCAGAACATGACAGTAGACATATCTAGTGGCTGTAGAAAACTATCGGAAAATTAGTTTCTTATTTACGAAAATGGTGCAGTTTGGTTTGATTATATCTAAATGGGTACTTTTAGAAAAATTACAAGAATGGGTAAGTCGTGAGACGAGAGATGACTTTAAAAAAGAAGTTGTGCTCCATAGCACAACTTCTGTGTTGACAAATTATTTGGTTTTTATCGTATCTAAAGTCGTGATACGAAAAGACAACTTCAGTCCATTTGATTTTTCTTTTTGAAGTCATGCTTGGAAGCACAACTTTGACTTGGAAGATTTTTATTTTTTTCAAACTGAAGTTGTGCTTGGAAAGAGGACTTCAGTGTGTTTACATTTTTATGTTTGGGTTGAAGTCTTTTTAACCCAGGCGTTTTTAGTTTCCCAACACACATTGTAGCAGAACATGACAGCAGACATACCTATAGTAGCTGTAGAAAACAATCGGAAATTTAGTTGCTTATTTTTGGTTTGATTATACGTAAATGGGTACTTTTAAAAAAAATTACAAGAATGCGTAAATCGTGAGACGAGGGATGACATTAACTTTAAAAAACAAGTGGTGCTTCCTAGCATGACTTTTGTGATAACAAATTATTCGCATTTTGTTATATCTAAAGTTGTGATCCGAAAGACTACTGAGTGCATCTTATTTTTCTTTTTGAAGTCATGCTTTAAAGCATGACTTTGACTTGGAACATTTTTTTTTTCAAACTGAAGTTGTGATGGGAAAGAGGACTTCAATGTTTTTAGACTTTTTATGTTTGGGTTGAAGTTGTCACTGCAAAGGTTCTTAGTTTCCTTTTTTTATTTTTTGAAGTCATGCTGCATGGCACGACTTGTGATTTTTTATTTAATTTTTTTGATGAAATTGTGCATTTGGACGATTTCTCTCTCTCTCTCTCTCTCTCTCTCTCTCTCTCTTATTTTTATTTTTTGGGTTAAATATGTTTTTGGTTCTTTAACTTTTAGTGAAAATTAGAATTGGTCCTTCTTCAAAACTTTGGTCTAATTTAGTCTCCCAACTTTAGAAATGTATGAATTTAGTCCTTTTAACCAAATTTTGTTAACTTTAATTAATGTTTTAAGCGCGTTTCATGATACCATTTGGGTTGTTTACACTGTTTGACATATCTTTGCTTCAATGTTAACTGAGAAACACGTTTGAAACATCAATTAAAGTTAACAAAATTTGGTTAAAAGAACTAAATTCATACGTTTCTAAAGTTGGGGGACTAAATTAGACCAAACTTTTGAAGAGGGACTAATTCTAATTTTCACTAAAAGTTAAGGGACCAAAAACATATTTAATCCTAATTTTTATTACAGTCTAAAAATATATTTAATGTGTATTTGTATTTGGAGATGATGTAATTTTTTTAAATTTAATTTAATATTGAAATTTTTTAGTAAATAGACTATTTTAATGTTGTAGTTATTATTTTTAAGATTTTAATTATTAATATTTCAAATTTTATGTCAATAGAAAGGAATTTTGGAAAACTAAAAATAATAACTTAAAATATATATTGTCATAGTAAAAGATGTTGTATGTGGAAGGAACTTGTTGAGATGATGAACTAGTCATGGTGTGAAGATTACCTAGGTATCTAAACATTGGTGGTATTTGGAAATTAAATTGAGCACCATATTGCAGTTGAAATTAGAAGAAGATCCAATATGTTCATATCATGGTGGGGTTGTGGTTGTTGAGGTGTCATATTGTTGGAAATATAACGGTTAATTTAGTTTGAATAAATACTGCTTAATGGAATGTATTAGAAAATGAACTAACATCGCTTGATATTGATGTTTGTTGAGGTGTTATGTATGAGATAGTGCGTTAAATATGCCATTACATATATTGTGGAGTATCACGCAAATGACCATTCCCACTAAAATTGTCTTCTTGAATTAGACAGATGTGTGATAATTCTACATTTCTATCCTGTTTTGATGATATAGTGGCCAATATCTGTTTTTTCTTCCTCTCATGTCTTCTTTATGAAAGCTTATCTAAGATTAATAGGAATAGATTGGTGAAGCCCAAATTAGCTTGGCTCGGTCAACTTGGTGAAACTTCATTTTGGCAAACCATATGAGAGGAACAAGTGCACGGCTCACCGAGGGACATGAATAGTTATCAAATGCTTGATGTTATTTTTACAATAAGGAGTCCACAAAAACTGAAAAAAAATGGTATATGCATGAGTCTAAAAAAAAATCTAAGTGGAGAAAAATGTGATTATTGTTTATTATTAACCTCTTGGTTATATGTGGTCAAATGTGCTACATAAGAGTTGAAGGGAATGATTAGGTGTTTTGTTTGTTGTTTGGGAAATGACCACCTATAAGCAATAATACTTAGTTATAAAAATGGGATAAATATGTTTTTCGTCCCTAAACTATTGGTTAAAATGTATTTTGTCTTTGCTTCAAAGTATATACCAATTTCGTTCCTATACTTCATAAAGGAATGTAAAATGTCCTCAATAGCTAACGACATTAAAGTCTCTCTCTCCTCCCTACTACTTTCTCTCTTTCTATAAACCCCACCACAATATGAACATATTGGATATTCCTTTGTTGCCCAACAATTTCAGCAGTAATATGGTGCTCAATTTAATTTTCAAACACCACCAATGTTCGGATAGATGGGTAATCTTCACACCATGTTCATCTCAATAAGTTCCTTCCACATACAATATCTTTCCACCTGATAATATAAGTTTGTTGCCCAACTTTTTTTCAAGTCCGTCTCATAATATCTTCGCAACCTCTACAACTACACTTCTTGCATACAATCCAACACCACTCAGATTATTATCGATGTCTTCACATTGATTGATAATGAAAGTGGACAGGATGAAGAGCAAGATGGTGACAATGATGATAATATTAAACAACAATTTCGCATGCCAGTTGCACTGCCATATGACCCATTCACGAGCACACAAAAGGCCTAGTAGACAACTTAGAAGGCCACCATGCGTCGTTGATTCACATATATAAATATTTATTTTGTGGTTATTAATCGACGATGTATTTTCATTTCAAATATTCTATTACTATGACAGTATACATTTTATGTTATCATTATTATTTTTAATCTCCCAAAATTGCTTTCTGTTGACAAAAATTTAAAATATTAATAATTAAAATCTTGAATAATAATTACAATATTAAAATAGACTATTTACTAAATTTGTTCACAGTTACATATAAAAAATTAAATCATCTCAAATACAAATCATAAATACACATTAAATATATATTAAAACGAATTCAGATATTTAAAAAAAGAAGAGAGAAATCGCCCCACGGGCACAACTTCATCCAAATCATAACGTCTATGTTTGTTAACAAACCAAAACTGCTCCATATTCGTAAATAAGCCAGAATTTGTTAACCGAAGTACTGAGCTGTGAGCTAGATACATAGAGTACCTTTTGCATTAGCAGGCTAAATTACTTAATAACTGGTGTTATAGTGATACCTATTTCTCTAATAATCCGTAGTTGATACTGTAGCGGCATGTAATGGCACCTAGCTGCAGCATTAGTTGCATCATATCATGTTTTTGCACTGTTTGTAGTAGCAGGGATCTTGTCCTTCATGGTCATCCCACTAAGATGGACTGAAAAGCCTGTTTTGTGCACACATGGTTATTCTGGCTCCATTGTGTGGAGTTTCTCAATCTTTTTTGCATTTAATGATTTTGAAGTTAGAAATCCTGGTTCATTCAAAGAAAATTCTGCTTTCTATTCTACCTGTTTTTAAAATTCTGGCAGAAACCTTTCAATTGTCAGGCAGCCAAATCTGGGCCTCTCATTTTTTCAGTCAATTCTAGCTGCCCAGTAGCTTTCTGTTCAGTTCCTTGTGGTATGTGTCTCTGCTCTGTTCATTGTATTACTTGACTCAATTCTTCACCTATTTGACAAAAGTAGCTCTAGTTGTCTGATTTCTTTGTTCTATGGTACTCTATTACTTGTCCGGCAGCTATTGCTCACTGTTAGGCTTGGCCTAAATGCAGTATTTTCATATAACACTTTTTAATTTCATTTCTAACTATTTCTAGGCTTGCACAATGTTGTCCAGTCCAGCTCCCTGTTGCATTTATTCATGTCTTAATTTATTTGATTTCTGATTATAATATAAATTATATTCATTGCATTCAGCACCTTTTGTGTATATTTCCACCCTGTTTACTGCGGCCATACTCTAGTTTTTGAAGCTTTTTTTTCTAATGAGTTTTGAGCATTATTGTACATGTGTAGTTCCAATTATTTGCATTGTATTAATTGCAATCGTTAGCTTATTTCATTTTGGGATCAGGCCGTTCGCAATATTTGAATTCTTTGACAATTGGGAAGCGTTCTTTCCTTCTATTAGGCAGTTGGATTAATTTTAAGTTTTTTTTTTCTCATACCCCAATATTACCTTTTGCTATTATATTGTGATGTAAGAAACTTTAAGGTATGGTGATTAGAAAAGAGATACCGTCGTTTGGGGGTTTATTGAAAACCTAAAAATAGGGGGGTATGAAGTACTAGCAAAATAGTTTTGGGTACCCATACTATGCGATGCATAAATTCAAACATTATAACTATTGCAACTGCAGAAGTAAGATTACCACAACGAAGATGCAATAAAAGCGTTCGAAATTTCAAAGAAAGCCAAGATAAATTTACCTTATATACGCTAAAGCTAACATACACCAGTCTCCTTCCCAAATGTATGGGGGGAGGTGTCATTGTTCGCAGCTTTCCCCTTGTATTTTCTGACATCATCATCATAAATTCACTGGTCGCAGTTGCTTGTTCATTTCATGTTCGTTGTTCTATCTTCTCTTTGAACCTTAGCAGAAGCTTTCTGCGGAAATGTACATATAAAAATGGGTTTGACATGCATCAGTGGTCATCTTTTTTTATTTATTGTAGTAATAGAAACCACTTTATTTCTGATGTTTATAATTGACTATTTTAATGTTCTCTCTTTTTTAACTGGCAAGTTTCGATGCTGGCCTATCTCATTTTTGTTTGATATATATATATATATATATATATATATATATATATATATATTATTTTAATAATAGAAACCACTTTATTTCTGATGTTTATATATTAACTATTTTAGTGTTCTCTCTTTTTTTGTTGTTTAACTGGCAAGTTTCAATGCCGGCCTATCTCATTTTTGTTTGATATGCTTGTGCACTGTGATTTTCAAAATTATATCTTTCCTAGAACTACTGCACCTTGTCAACCTGTGTTTACAATGTTCGTTTTTATCAACCAATGCCAAGACAAGTCAAGACAACATTATTGCAGACTTGCAGTTGTACTAATCGATAGAAGAAAATTGCCGTCAAATTTTTGTCAGGCCTTTAACTATAATTGGATCAATAAGTCTGATATATAAGGGCATTTGATCAAATTATACTGACATTTATAATTTAATGTAGGTTCTGGACAGGGGTGAAAAAATAGAGCTTCTGGTGGATAAGACAGAGAACCTTCATAACCAGGTTAGTATGTACTGTGTTTATGAAGGAAGTATGTGAAAGGAGATTTATTTCTTTTGGTGGGATTAATCATTTTTTAAGCGAATGCTAACTATAGCATGTTTCTAAATATCGAAAGGAGATTCCACACTTTTGGTGTCTTCATTGTTTCAGACTATCTAGTTACATCCACTTTTATATTTAAAAAATGATTTCTATATATTCCACTTTCCGCTCCATTCTCTCTCCACATGCTAAAACAATCAAAGAAAAGTCTCGGATCCCGATTTCCGTGTGCTTTCATATTTTTTTTTGGCTTTGATACGGATGTGGTAGTACGAATTTATGTTTTACCATTTTGAAGAAAAATATATTTTTCAGGCACAAGATTTCAGGACTTCTGGAACCAGAATCCGTCGAAAAATGTGGCTACAGAACATGAAGATAAAGCTGATTGTCCTGGGAATTTTGATAGCACTGATCCTTGTAATAGTTCTATCTGTTTGTCGTGGGTTCAACTGTGGGAAATAGGCACCATTCTCCGATGCCTTTATCATGTTATTTCAAGCTTGAGATTATATGAGGAAAGATCCTAATGATGTATCGCATGAGTTGTATGTAATATAGTTATAGATATAGATAAAGGTCTTATGGTGGTCGCTTTGTTTTACTTATAAATGCTTTGTTCTACTTATAAATTGGGTTTGTCGATTTGAATTTCAGTTTCCATTTTATTGTCATCAAACATGTAAATGTGTTATTTGATCTTATTCTTTCTAATGATTCCATCTACGCCATTTTGCATTATCAACCTTTATATCTATTGAACCCGTGGCCTTCCAAGGTCACTATTTCCTTGGAAGTAAACTTTTCAGTGAGAGTCTCGGTTGGCAGCACCAAAGAAAATTGCTCTCAGCAGAAATATATGATTCTATTTCAGTATATACTAGTGAGAGTTTCAGGTTAATATTTAAGTCTCTCACCTTGTTTTATTTCATTGAAGACTTAAATATTAGTTTTCACTTCTTCGAATGTCATGCTTTACTCTGAGTCATGGTAGATTCTTTTTGTTTTGGTGTTAGTCTGAGTTATTGATCACATGGTAATTATGATGACTCATCTATAAGCTTACATGTTTGGAATATTGCAAGTCGTGTCATCTCTTTGGTGCTGAAAATCTTCTTTACGCTAACATTTAACACGTTAATATAATTCTTTAAACCACTAATGTTTTTTCTGTTCATTCAACTCCAAGAGAAGACATGGTCGGTGGTTCAGATGCCGTGGGAGGGGGCTGGGGTTCTCACAGGGTATTTCTCGAAAACGCCTTATTGGTAGCTTTCTATCAAAATCGCGTTTCGTTTTTTTTATTATGATAAATTAATTTTTAACTGTTTTTACTTTTTAATCATACTTGCTAATAATTTTTAATATTATAATGTGAAGAAGACAGAGTAACTCATATTTTCTGTAATCTTTAGATTTAAAATCCTCTATAAGCAGTTTTGTTGAAGAACTATTAATAAAAGACTCGTTTATCAGTTTCAGTGTAGAAAATGGATAATATAAATTTAAAAATTTAAAATCTTTAAATATAGTAAATATCTAATAATAAAGTAATAAATGTAGTTCTTAGGTAAGTGCCGAAGAAGTTTCATGTATTTATCTATATAACTTATTTAAATATATAAGAAATATTTAATATTTTAATTTTTTAATCGAAACATATTTAAACTGTTGGAAGACAAAAAAAGTCTTTAGCATTCAATACAGGCTGCAAATGTCATAGTATAATGTAAATGTGAAAAACAAGTCACCTTCATTTGCGCAATTGGTAAAAAAGAATAGTCTGTCATAAAAGCAAAGTTTTAGGGGGAAATCTTATGAAACTTCTCTCCATCAAAGCATCTTCATTTTTTTCTGCAGTGTGATCTGACAATTTATTTTCTCACAATTACAAATACTGCATTTCATTACAAAAAACACTTTGAAAGAATTTTCATTTTAACAACTAAATTTAAAACTTAATTACTATGCTAGGTTGGTGGCCACCAGTTTTCAAAAGAACGTATTGGATTAAAATGAACTTGAATAAAATTTCAACTCACTTTCTAAGTTTTACCTCAATTTAGAAAATCCAAATAAGTGGTTTTGGCTTTTAATTGTAAAATTAAATCATTCAACTATCTCATATACAAGTAAAATTATATTTAAACATTTTTATTTGCAGCTTTTACTAACCTATTAAAAAAATATTCAAAAGCGTTTTTCAAATTATTTTGTTCTTTATTAGCAGTTTTTTAAAAAACAGCAAAGAGTAACATCTACATCACAATTTACTTGTTTAATATTCTCTCACTTTTTACATTAACATCTAACTAATTTTGTTATCAAAAGACACGTGTTCTTCATCACCTACTCAGATTAGAAAACACATTTAATTTCATAAATATAACCACCACATGCTTGATATCCACTAAGATTGACTAGTGATAGAAAAGTTTGCATAATTTGCATGAAGTGTTAGCTTGAAATGGTTGAAATCTCTCTCCTATAGTTGCAAAAACATCACATGCTCATTAGTAAAAGCACTATGCATAATAAATAATTTATTTTTTTCTCTCTTATTAAAACATACTTAATATTGGTAAACCCATAAGTTTAAAAATAAGAAAGAACAAACTAAACAAAATTATCATCCATTGGGTCCCTAGTAGAACAAAAATACACAAAATTGGGCAAACTTTTATGATTCAATAATCTCCAGAAGAAAATTGGAAAAGCAAAATACACACTTTACAAGCATATTAGTGTTACATTGAGGGGTCAAATAGCCAAACTTTCAAACTCGTGCATTGTGTGTTGAAAAGTTCCCTTTCTTTACAATTCAACAAAATTCTTATGTTAAATGGCCCAATTCTTTTTATCTTAGTCAACATGGCCCAAACCATTCAAACTTTTCTTTGTTAGAACTTTTTACAAACATGTGTGCTTCGTTAATAGTTAACACAAAAGACACCAAACGCTAGATTCTAGTAGAAATTTGATCAGAAAACATGCATGGGTGATTTTAATATCTTCTATCTGTTATTAAATAGTTCCCCCCCAGAAGTCAAACTATATACGTCAGTCAAAAATTTCTTATACTACTCTCCCAAATTTGTAATCAAATGACGCAAGAAAATCACCCCTTTCAATCCAACAACTATGACCATTGTTATATATCTACAACAACACACATTACAAGAAGAAAAATAAGCCACAAAACCGTTGTGAATTTGACATTGTCACTTACGAGGCTTCACTTTTAACACGTTCTTGCAATCCATTAGACCAGTTTTTCAAAAACAGGAAGAAGCCTTGAAATGCTTAACTTTCATTTTAAACAATAAATATAACTTTTTTCCATACGTGGAATTTCATACATACCCTATACATATCTCTCATGTATTAAATATTAATATTAATGAATAATCTGATAACGATTACATAGTAGATAATACCATAAATGTAACAAACAATTAATCTCTATCATTAAGATAAATTTAAATGGTTTTAATATAAGATATAAACTTGAATATATTATAATTCATGTTAATAGTGTGAATGTAAAATTTTCAACGACCTAAAATAACAAACATAATTTTACACATAAGAAGAATTAAAAAAGAGGAAGATTTATCCAATACACTAGGTGGAATTTTATATATGAGGAGGTGCATTAGAAAAAAGAGTATATAAATTGTCACTATCTCCACCATTCAACGTTTCACCTAACAATGGTTTTTGATCCAAATGTATAACTTGATTCCTTGCTTGTAAGTTAGACTGACCCAGATGAGGATGAGAACCACAATAAATAAAAACATAAAAAACACAAGTTGTGAGAAGGGTGAAGCACATGAAATGGTCTAAATCAGCTTTAAATAAATGGGTGTAGTTATTGAAAATGACATGATTGCAAGTTTGCACAGCATATCATAAATGTCTTTCCCCAAAACCGTTTTCATCTTTTTCATTGTTTTCATGAAAAGACAGGTCCATTAGTGCACATATGGTTCATTTTGGAGGTTACACACAAACAAGCCAAAACTAAAATAGTGTTTAATTATGGATGAAAAGTAAGTATTTGGGGTGGCTAAAGCTTTTTGTAGGACCAAATCTTATTGCCATTGCAAATATCAAATTACTCTGTCCTTTTCTGCTCATCAAATTCTTTTGCTTTCATTTCAACCTCATTTCTCATCAATACAATACACTGTCTTTTTCTTTTAATAACATCATTATCTTAAGAGTCTTCAAATAAAAGCAATTAAGGAAACTGGATTATTAGCTTTCTTCTGCTTCATTACAACCATATGATACCATCACACCATGTTTTTTTCTCATCACAACAAATAATTATAATTATTATTAATATCCTTTTTTTCCAAATCAAAAGATGCCATTCATGTATGTGTCTTACTCACACATACTTACTACTCAAACAAAATACTTTACGTAACCACCATTCTTGGCTATTGGTTAATTTTATAGCATTGTTTGGCAGTCTTCATGAGACAAATAAAAATAAAATTTTAAATATACTCTTTTTTAAAAGAAATGATAAATTTTGATTTGATTAGTGTATTACTTTTTTTTTCTTACATTTTTTTAGAATTTAAAATCATAATTTTTTTTCCTTACAAAATAAGGAAAGTTTTAATTTTTTATATACCCTTTTAATCTTAGATTAACATATGCATTCATTTGAATTGCCACCCTCTTGTAAATTAATATATAACTAATATGAGACAATTATATATGGAAGGCATGCATTAGCAAGCATGTGATGATGTAGGTTACCTTCAGGTCAACTTTCAAGAAAATTTAAAACATTTTTTTTTGGAAAAACAAAAAAAAAAGTATAAAAGAAATTTTCTTCCATTTGATTTCTTTACATATTGTTGTAATAAACTTCTAAAACATGCTTGCGTGCCATTTGGGTTGTTGCCCTAAAAACATATATGCTGACAGTATGTATAACTGATTGATTATACAATGAATTACTGAAAGGAAGAATATAAAAGAATGGATGATGTTTTGTTTTTCCTTTTTTGTTTGAATGGCATAGCCCTTGTGCTTGGTCTATGAAAGAGACGTACCTACAATAGTTGAAATTACGTCAGTTGTTACAAAAATCATGATGGTGGTGCATTTTGATGGGTTTCCACTTGTGCTTGAAAAGAAAAGAGATATAAAAATATTGAATTGAATCACATCATGAACATTGTGAATAAAGCCAAACAAGTACTACTCTTACATGAGTTGATAAATTGATTTAAAACTGTGAAAGGAAACAAAAAAACCATCATCCATCTATGTCACCACAAGAGCTTCATGCTCATACTGGTCCACACCCTATCCCTTAAGCCCTCCAATCTTTCATTTTTTATATATTAATTCTATTCATAACTTTGATTAAAGTACGTGACTCGTGACAACACTATCTATCAATTATATATAATATAATATAATGCTTTGTTTCTTTATAATAATACGTACAAATGGATGGCTGTCGTAGTGAAGCAGCAGCCTCCAAAAGAGAAATTGTGAGAAAGTGATGCAAACCAATCTCTCTCTCTTTGTTTCTCATTTTTTGCTATAACTTTTTCTGATACTGTCTGTCTTGCCAAACCTAATAATGCTTCTTTTTCAATCTGCTCTTCTGTCAATCGACATTGCCATATTTATTGGTGTCCAGAAGTTACGTATCAGATTTATATACACATATCAGATAAATTTACCACTCTTCTTCCTGTGAATTTTTCATCATTTGACTTATTTCAAAAAATGTTCACTCAAATATGTTAATATAACATGCAATGTTTCACTATCAGTAATTTTCTTTTTTTTTATAGAAAACACAAGGAGAGACATTCTGGACGTTTTTTTGGGTCTGCACATGTGGTCCTACCCTCATGCTAACTGCATAATTATCTTTTTCACCATCCATCCTTATTCTACAAGACATTTCATGTTTACAAGTACAGAATTTTTCCTTATTTTATACTTCTTTTACATATTCACTGCTTTATTTGTTTCTGTATATATGTTTACTGATTTTTCTTCTCATCTGTCACGTTTATATATATATATATATCTGTCAAACTCCTTTCAAATTAGAGATAATCAACTTAGTATTATATACTAAACATGAATTATTTGAAGGAGAGCAATGTTATGAAACAGTGAAAGGAATGTGTCTATGTATGATGATTGTCAAAGGTGTAATGATTGCTGTTGATATGTAATGCTACTGAGTGGAAATTGATTTGTTGGTATATCCAAGAAGTTTCTAGGAAAAAGAGGTTTTCATCCTAATAAATTAAATCATGTTTTGAAACAAGGACAACAATCATGGATTCCAAATAGTTCATTCATAGAAAACTACAATTCTCACATCTTAACTCTATAATTGTATAATGCAACTGAAATTAATTTCTGCACCCCACACCATTGTTGCTAGCTGCCATCTCTTGTTCATTTTAGGAGAACAAAGGACTCATCACATGGGGTTGTGGACACATTAAAGCAATTCATCAACATGTTCAAAGAGACTGAGCATATATATATATATATATATATATATATATAAAAGTTATTGATATCAAGAAACTAGGCATTTTGTTCTTTTGCTTTTCTTTTTTGGACTTTTGCTTTGTCCTTCACTATTAATAATGACTCATGGATAGTGTCCACAACAATAAAAGCCACAAGATTCAATTGTCCTCTATTTTCTTTTTCCTGTACAATCTGTCCTTCTTAAATAAGTCTTCCTCTTTCCTGCATATATACTATAAGGATATATACACTCAATTAACTATGCAATAATATTTATTCTATATATAATTAGACATTAAACTTATAAAAAAAAAACATTAAAAGTAATGTTGTGTTAGATGAATTCATGTTTTATTATGTTAAATTAACCTATAAATATCATCCTATATAGTGATTGTAAGAAGCTAAGAATTATAATAATATTATCTAGAATTGAAAAGTCTTCTTTACTACATCTTAAAGATTCGTAACACAAGTACACTTGGGTGTTTTATATGAATAATAATTAGATCACATGTTCCTTTATTAACACCTATCGAAAAAGGCCAAGCATGGTATGAAAGAATTAATTAATGGGATATGATCTTATTTCCGAGGCAACAGAATAAAATACCTAACAAATCATTAATTATATATTGTGTCCTTTTTTTCTTTTTTCAATGAGATGCGTTTCTTGATTTTCTTATTCATTAACTTGTTTTGTTGTTTTGTTTGAAAACAACACCCTATCGTGAACGATATAATTATTAATTGTGATGAAGTTAACTTAGGCAAGTTTGGTCATAAGAATTGAAAGCAAAAGGGACATAAAACAGCAAAGATTTGCAATGATAAATAATATATAGTCTTAACTTTTGATTAAAGAAACAACCATGTTGGTTAAGGTAGCATCAATAATAAATAAGACACAATGGGGTCAAGTCAGTTAATTGATCATCTATTACAATTTTTCTATTATGTTGATAATCATTCAATTAATTAATCAAAAGTCCAAAATCTAAAGGCTTATTATATATGGGACCCTATGCTCTACTTTTACTTTTGTGCAACAAAAAAGCATACAAACTTTATCAATTAATTCTCTTTAATTTATGATTTAGCTATACCAACTTCAATTTTGCAACAAATAAAGTGGTCCAAGCTACCCTCTTTTCTATTTTGTTCAGTCCATGCTAGATCACAAGATCCAATGTAGATCCCTGCAATAGCAGGGTGTTGATTAATTGCTATAGTAAATCTTTTATGTCATTTTATTTTCTAATGGGGTTTGCTTTTTCCCACTTCAAATTTTAATACTGCTCACCCAAATCTCTCAGGATCACATGCTCATCAAATATTTAATTAGGGTTAACTGTATTAAAAAGACAAATACTGATCAATGTACTAAGCATACCAGATAAAAAAAAATTCAAAAATTAAATTTTTCATTAAAGGTGTCTTTACTATTTCGCTTCTTTTATTTTAACTTTTCAACTAATATTTAAATGAATTTCAACATCAAATTCATTAGTATTATTAGAGTTTCATATTTGAAATATGATTTATTTTTATGTTTAATGATTCCATTATAGTTTTATTATAAGTTTATAAACTATTTTTAACTTCAATTTTTTAAATTAAGTAAAGCTATAGTTTATTGCATATTTTTAAAATCTTGGAAAGAAAATGTTGATATATAATTTTTAGGATTAGTATCAAATATTGTTTGTTTTGAAATTTAGAATTTTATTATAATTTTGTCTTTAAAGTGATAGTTTGTATTTATAACTTCGTTTTTGTTTTCATAAACAATGTCAATGTTCAAACTTCATATATGTAAAGATAATATTATTAGGATTAATCATTATATTTTAAATATTATTTTTTTTACCCTAGAGTTTAATTTTGATTTTTTTTAAAAAAAAAACATCTCAAAGAATTAATTAAAAGATGAATGTATGATTAAATTATCACTAATTTTAACTCCTAAAGGAGATAGAGTATATTAGTTTTCTCTCTTTAGTTCACTTCTTGATTAGATATAAGAAGGAAAAGAAAAAAAGGTTAACAAAAAAGAGAGTCAAAGAAGTGAGTACAAAAGCTAACTCCACACCATATTCAAACACATGAAAATTCCATTCATAATCTTTTCAACATATCACAGTGACACATCTTTTCTCATACGCGCCTTTACAACTTTGAAAACTCTTCAAAGTTGGTTGCCATGTAAATGCAACCTCAGTTTCACCAAACAGCCAAACAGTAACAACACAACCAAATCTCATCACAAATTCAAACCAAAATTCATTCACATTGTTTCTAGAAATTCGTGTTGCTGGAAACTTCAGGGAAAAAAGTTACAAATGTTCCTTTCTCATCATGAAATCGACACAGAAAAAAACATAATGTGTATATATATAATATATTATATCAGTTTGGACACACTTGACATTTGATGTCACATCTACATTTATGTTTCCAAGCCCACACATAAGAAGCAACTGCAACCAAACTTTGTCCCTGCAATTAGGTCTTGGAGCTGTCATTAACAAAGGACAAGATTACTTCAGCTACCAAAATTAAAGCATCTCATCTCACCCCATCTGCAATATTATTTCAATTTTCAATATCCCACATACCAAAATTCAATTTTTCTACTGCAATTTAATAACTCCACGAGAACGATGCAAGCATGCCTTGGGGGAATCAATTCAGCAACGTATGTAGCATATACCAGATACCAAAATAAAAAACATTGGTGTTCTCAGAAGGCTCGTTTATCTGTTCTATTCTAAACATACTTTAATTATTTGTGTGCTCTTTTTCTCAACTACATCAACTTTTACGCTTTCTTTTTCTATTAAATAACCCCATCAAGATTCTTTCATTGTTCATCACATACAGTGTACTGTATAGCGTATAGGGCATACTAATATATATATATATATATATATATATATATATATATATATATATATATATATATATATATATATACACACACACACACACATACTACTACATAGTATTTGTTTACTTCCAAGGTGGTAAGAGGTTAATATATGTAAGTAGTTTTGAAAGGATCTATGATACATTATGTTTGATGATGGATGAAAGCAATAAAAGAGGACATGGGAATCCATCTGTCTACATTTATGTTCTATCTTCTTCTTCTTCTTTCCTTTTGCTGTTGGGCACTTTATTTTTATTTTTTTAATTTTTTTAATCCTCCACACACCTTTTCATTCATTGTGCGTGCTTGTGGGGGAATTTAAGAATTGGAAATGTTAGATGGGTTCGGACATGGTGGGTGAGTGTTCCTTTTTATTCAACCCATATTATATATTTGATATTGGAGATTATTAAATCGCAATGCCTTACAAAAGCAATCAATTTTGCAGGCAGAACATGATATGTAGGTTCCATGTTAGTTGAAACTTGAAAGTATGATGATGTCAGTCCATTCATGGGATGGGAGAGCTGTTCCTTGTTTCTGTTTCCATGAAAAGGACAACACTAATAGGGTCTCCCTTCCAATCAAATATCTTGCTTCAAAATCTAACCCTAACCCTAACTTTATCTTTATCTTACCATTAACATTTCTAATTGGATTATGATAGTTAAAATTGGCTATTAGTTTCATGCTTTTAGCTTCAATTGTTTTATAGATTTTTCAAATTTTAATACCTATGTTAAACTCCAACCACAAATATTTTAGGTTCTTAATTCAAAACCTTTTAATGATATATAAAACTAATAATAAAATCGAAAAAATGGGAAGACAGAGAAGGTGAATATGTGTTGAGATTTTTATAGCTTTTTAAGATACTAGAGATATGAATGATATTAAAAATATATTATATAAAAAAATAACTTGTTATTTTATTTTATGTTGTGTAATAAATATACAATAACAAAATTTTAAATATTTACAATATTTCAATCTTAATTTTCTAAATCTAATAAATAATTAAATATATTTCCATCATGGTATTTATAAAACATAAATATAAAATGACATGATACCCTTTATTTTAAAATTTGCCTTTAAAAACAAACAACTATCCCTCTTGGATATGAATCAAGTTTCCTTTTGATAAAATGAAAAGCCCTTTATACTATGTTTTGAAATGTAACGCAATATTTGCAATGATGAAAAATGAAAAATTGTCAAAGACGAACAGGAAGCATGAAGTTGCTTTGATGGTGATAAGTAAGTTCATCAGAATTTGTCGCCTAAAACTTTGCCATTATGATATATATTTCTCTTTGACCAAATGAGCAAATGAAGATGACTTGCTTTTGACAATTATATTAGACAATCACATCTTAGCTGAAAAAATAGATTATGCAAAGACATGTGCAATCACGTAGTTTTGCATATTTTAGAAAATTTCCTCATATATATTTAGACGAATACTTTGAAATCTCAATGTACAATTCAAACATTGATTAGTTAGACACGATATTCGGATAAATGCATGTTAGTTGTTTGAAAATGGCAGTTTCAATCAATCCAAAATTTCTAAATTCCCCAAGCTTACAACGACTCTAAAATATTATTTTGAAAGTGTCTAATCTTATAAATTCAGATTAGTTTTGCACTGGTTTTAATTAAATTAATTTTTTTTATTTAGTATTTTTTGAAAATAATAAGAGAAAAATAATTTTAATTCTAAAATTGCGAATCTATATATATACATTTATTCTTTTAAAATTACATAGGACAAGAAATTGTTGTTGTCTTTTTTATTCCAGACATAGAAGTAGAATTTTCAACATCAACCATGTTGAAATGAAGATCGTAGACGAAACTTATGACATACAAGTTGGTTAAATTCTATGTTTTTCAACCTTAGTGTGTATACGTTCAAATATGAATTTGTTTGCATTATATTATACCAATATTTGTGTCAGTTTGATAGTGGTCCCTTATCTCGAACGTACGTTTTAGGTTAAGTTACTTTAAATATGAAAACCCATGAGTGATGAAGTTAACTTCCTCCTTAATTGGCTGTTTTTAGAGGTAACTGGCCTAACCTAATAGCATATGAGTCAGAAATATAAGTGGGGGTAGAGAATAAACATGTGTAAGACTATGTGCTTTTGATTAAAAAAATTTGAGCTTTATATAAAGTGAAATTATTCTATGCTTTCTTTTTATAACATCTTAAGTGATTCTGATTCATAGTTGAGTGGTTGTGTTATGCTACCACATTTCTAGGTAAAGCCAAACATCAGCATCTATTATTAATTGGCAAATTGTAACCCATCATCAAACCCTTGTGCTAACCTCATAAAAGGAAAAATTAAGACTTTCTATTATTCTTTAGAATTACCATGCTTCAATTCTAAATTAAAATAGTAACTAACTAAATTATATTTATCGAATATATGTAAATATAAACGAAGACGAAGAAGACAAACAAACCATATATAGTTTATTAAATACTTTTATTTAGAATAGGTTACATATACCTAAATTGTGTCACCATATTTATCCTCAAAACAACATCACATGCTATTGGCTAGCTATTATAATATATATAACAAACAAATATGCAACTAAGTATTAAAAAAAACAACGATAAAATGTGTTAAAGTTTTAACAATTAATCTTTAAATAAGCACCTGATTAACCAAGAACAATGGTAATTAACACAAAAGGAACGAAGAAGCTGATAACATTATGTTTTATGTCTAAAACAAATGCAGGCCTTGTGAATGTGAGAGATGTTTCACAACATTATAGTTGCAATGTGACGAGGAAATTGATTTTCAATACGAGGTACTTCGGAAGTAGAACATGTGAATGCCATTTTCACATTGCTTAAACACGCTTATGCATTTTCTGCTTCTGATTATGTGCCATGGTTGAGGATGGGAACAATGATTCAATGGTTGACGAGAGAATGAAGCAATGGAATAATGGAGAAAAGAGCCTTCAAGAGGACTTGCTATGCTAAAAAATCACAATGATAGTCCCACATTGACAGTGAAAGAGATCAAGGCGCTTACTGTAGTAATATATCAGTACACCCCTGTTTCTGTATTTGTCTAATTTACTTATTTTAGAAATAACTAAGCCTTTTTTTTCTTTTTTAATTAGCAAATATTATCTTATTTTATTTTGGTTACATAAATATTATATATTTAATTTAAGAAAAATAAAACAAAAATTATTTTCAAAATGATTTATTATATTTAAAACCTAATATTTCAGGATTTTGATAATAAAAATAGTTGATATGGTAAGTTTTAAATTAGCTGATAAGTTGATTTTCAGTATTTAAATTAATATTAAATAAACATATGATTGCATAAATTTTATTATATAAATGAATTTGTGTCTTAAAACATATATTATAACGTTTTGAACTATTTTTTAAAGTGATTAAATTCTTTTTTTTTTAAATTGTATTTTTAAAGTTATATATGCTGTGTTTTTCCATTGTATATGCTAATAAGTAGATAAGGTTGTAGGTAAGCAATGCATGATGCAAGAATAACATGTTTCAAAGCTCAAAGTTTGTAACTTTATATTGTATTTTGCTAGCTTATCATATTTATTTTTTCTAATTTTCAATTGTAATAATTATATATTACACAAAAAATAGAAAATGTTACCAGGACAAATATTTAACCTATAATAAGATTTGTTTATATGTGTAGGAAGAGGAAGGAAAGACATATGTTTTAAATGTTATTACAAAAAATTATTAAAAAAAAGTATATATAAAGATAGAGAGCGAATTAGCAAAATGATGAGTGATAATGATAATGTAACCCCAGCATTACATTTTATATTATTAAAATTTTCATGTTTTTAATTCATATTACAGATTAAACCATTTTATATTAATTCGTATCTACACCATTCAAAGAATAATCTGAAAATAGTTCACTTAAGAACGGTTTAAGTGGAAAATTTTGCAGAGGATTTGAAAGAAATAAATGAAATAAAAAATAGGAGTTGTTATTGAAGATGAAACATTGACTATTGACTGAGCTTAGATGAAGGAAAACAGAGAAAGTCAGAAATGTTTCATTGAGGTATTCAGCAGTCAGTATTGATTATTGACCGTACCTGCACTCCCACCTACATGTCCTGCACCTTCCCCACACTCTATCATTCACCTTTGACCACTGTCTCATATCATTATTATCCATCAACTTATATCTTAAACACTTTAATGTTTCTAAATATGGAAAAATAACAATAAACGCGTTCACATGATGTTTAATTGGATAATTGTAATTTGGAGTTTTACTTAATCTTAAATTTAATTTAAAGACAACTGTTTTAATTGTATTGCCTAATTTATCTGTTATATTTTTTCTTCTCATTTGTATATTTTAATAATCTTGCATTTTAAAATATTAGAAATAAATTTAAAACAAAAATTGCACGTGGAGACATGAAAATGCATATTGTTACCAAAAATAAATAATACATACATACGGGCAGTGCTCATGATCAAATATCATAAAAAAAAACATTTTTTATTTTTTTTTTCATCCAGTTTGGTAAATAATGTTGTTTAAACAGTTTTTCTCAATGTTATAAAAATATACGATATAAAAAGTGTACTTTTGATTGAATATAGCTCATAATTGAAAAATAATAATAGAATATAGTTTTGTTTGAAATTTTAATTGGTTTTTCAGGATAAGATTCAGTCTGGGATTTTGAAGTTTGGATCCATCTCTATCTTCATCCCTTTGCCAGCTTACAATTTTTGGCTGTGTCAGTATTTTTATTTTTCCAAAATCTTGCATGTCTATTTGTCCAACAAAATAATTAAATAAAATTATTCACAGCTGTAATTTCTAATTTATATTTTCAAAATTCCTTACCATACGTTAATTTGTCAATATTGAAAATTATATTTCTCATACCTGTCACGCAAACATTATGGAAAAGACTGATTTCTCATTAATCAGAAACACCTGAAAATTGTTATGTAATTTTTGTTTAAGATATGCTATTGTATAAAATCTATCAATATTTGTCTAAATGTGTTAAACTAAAATTATCTTATTATATACCAAAACAGACAAACCAATTACAGCCATACTTACCAACTAATATACTAAATATTCATACATACGTTTGTCTTAGTATTTACGTGTATAGGTATTATTACTGATGATATCATAAGAAAATCTTATTTATTCAAATGTATAAATACACGCTTCTGAAAAGTATATTAATACATACTCATAATTATTTTCTTACAACATCAATATAATACAAACCTAATTATACTTATACATATAAATATAAATAAGCCTACATAAATACCTATATTAATGAAAAGTTAAGAGTACTTTTCAAAACGATAGTAAAGTTAATATTATAATATATGTACTAATAAATTAATAATTATGATGATCTTATTATCAAAAGTAGAACATTTTATAGTAGCGATATCAATTAATAAATCATAATTGAATTTAGTGTGAAAGTATAAAATTAAATAAAACAACTTACATATCAGGGAATATTTTAATTTGAGATAATTGTGTTATTTTTGTGAGTATGTAACTCAATTAAAAAAATGTATTAAATAATTTCTATAAATATAATAATCAACATTTTATTTTTCTTACATTATAAATAGTATCTTATGCTAATCAATTAGTACTTAATTGTTAAAAAATATTACTCAAAGAACACAATTCTATTTAATTTTTATTTTAAATTGTATAATCAGTTATATTATTATTTTGTATAACTGAATTAATAATAAAATATATCTAATATACAATGAAAAGACTAACTTATATGTTTAATTACTTTACATTAAATAGAGGTAGTAAACGAATAATGTTTCATATTAATATATTATTATCATTAATTTGAAATATAAACGGTTTTTAAGAATTTTATTATTTGGTATTCATATATACAATTATAGTTTGGTTGTCTAAGTAAATAATTATTTTGTAATAGTATAACATAAAAACAAACTATTAACGGAAGAGATATATTAAAAAATTTATAGTTTAAAAATAAGTTTAACTATTTTAATTGAAATGATTTTTATGATCTTAATTATAATATAAACTAATTTTTAGTGGTAAACGTAGGAATTATATTTTTATAAGATAAGATGATATTTATTTCATAAGTAGAAGAGAATATCCTAGAGATTTGGATGACGAAATTGTGTTTTTAAAAATTGGTATTATTGCGGAGAGTGATGAACATGACATAAGGAAAGTGTAAGGAAGATGGGAAGTATATAAATTAGGGTTTCATATATATATATATATATATATTACAAACATATAAAAAAATATTACTTATTATATAATAACGCTCCATTATTTTATTATTATTTATTGCATGAATCATGTCAGTATTTATTGTGATGGTGGGTAAAAGAAAAAGAAAGAAAGTTAGAAACAAATGTCTAGAACGAGTGAACGTAGAAAAAACGTTAAAGTGAATCCGACAGACCAAAATCTGACAAGCCATGTTTAACATTTTTATTTTATAATCTTCCTTAAAAAATGATGCACAGATTTTGATTTCCTCTGGTTTGCTTTTATATGTGTCTAGAAAAGATGCGTTTGACTTTCTATCTCTTGAAAACGCCCACAAAAACCAAGGCTAAATAAACCTGATTCATTCATTCACTCTCCCTGATACTTAGCCACATCTATTGCATGCTCTCTCCTTCTTATTTTCTCCTTCATTCTCCATCACACTGCCAAACCTAACACACACACACACACAAACAACAACCTTAAACAACCACCATGGCAGTTGATGCTTCTTACATGAATCTCTTGCCTTCTCAGTTACTCACCAACAGGTACTTACAGCTACATCCATCCTCACCACAAAAATCACTTTTTTCTTTCTTTTAAGCTTTCATTGTTCATCATTTTTTATTCTCTATTTTGCAGGGAAATGATCAAATCCAATCAACAACAACAGTATAATAATCATCAATTAAACTGTGATTACATCTGCAATACCCAGATGGATTCAGCTTTGCCTCTTCCACCGGCGGCAATGCCTGAATCTCTTTTGTCTTTGTATCAATCCTCCTTCTGTGATCCAAACAAGGCAGACAGTGGTCTCACCTACAATCTCCCCCTTCAGAGAAAACGTTCAAGAGATTTCACCACTGAATTAACCTCTCTCCCACCTCGTCACAAGAACAAAATCTCTCCACAACCTTCCTTTCTCACTCAAGAGATTCTCTACCAGTTTCAGCATCACCAATCTGAAATTGACCGAGTCCTCGCACACCATGTAATTATTTCTCCACCCCTCAATGCTTTTTTCTTCATTCTTTTACAAAATTTCTGCACATGACAAATGGAAACCATTCATTTATTAACCTGATTTCCTGCAGCAACTTTTCCACACATTCAATACTCAAAACCGAAACTTTGATGACTCCTGTTTCGTAATCAAATTCAAGAGTCATCAGATTTTCGTCTTCATTCACACCGAATGTGTGAATGTGTGGAAAATTTAATTGGCAGCATTCAATTCAATCCCGCTCCATTCATAAAAGCCAGTAACTGAACCATTTTCAAAATTTCAAACTTTCTTCATAAATAATAGTCTCATTAACTTGTATCTTTAAAAACGGAAAACATATAGAAATCAGTAATTAAAAAGTTTGATTTTGAAGAGCATTTTTCATTAAAAAAAAACTTAAATTCGATTGAATTTTGTTACTATGATTATTAACGTGTGGTGTGGAATTGAACAGACCGAAAAGGTGAGGATGGAATTGGAAGAACAAAAAGTGAGGCAATCGAGGATTCTAGCGAGCGCAATTCAAGAAGCAATGGCGAAGAAGCTGAAGGAAAAAGACGAAGAGATTCAGAGAATGGGAAAGTTGAATTGGGCCCTTCAAGAGAGAGTGAAAAATCTGTGCGTGGAGAATCAAATTTGGAGGGACCTGGCACAAACCAACGAAACCACTGCCAACTACCTACGAACAAATTTGGAGCAGGTTTTGGCACACGCCGGAGAGGAACGCGCCGCCGTGGCCGACGACGCACAGTCGAGCTGCGGAAGCAACGACGCGGGGGAGGGGTGCGAGGACACGGCGGCGTCAGGTGGTGGGGCGAGGTTGTGTCGGAGCTGCGGGGTGAGAGAGTCGGTGGTGCTGTTATTACCATGCAGGCATCTTTGCCTCTGCAGGATGTGTGGGTCCACCGTACGGAATTGTCCAATCTGTGACTCAGGCATGGATGCCAGCGTGCATGTCAATCTCTCTTAGTACTAAAATTCATTACATAGGTTTTCTTTCCTTGTAGAGTTAAACACAAGCTAGAAAAAAAAAATAATAGTTTTATCATAGAATGTAGAATTCTTTTGTTCATATAGTTGTTTTATTTATTTATATATATAATTTTTTGGTTAATGTGGAGAAAGAAAAGGGTGTGGTAAAAGTAGTGATGGGTGTGAATGGAAAAGGGCGAAGGAGGAGTGGTTTGATTTTGTTTGGTTTCATTATTTTGGCTTGAAGAGGCAGCAAAAGTCTTAAAAGTTGAGACAGACCTAAAATCCTGATAAAAAGAGAGAGAAAGAAAAGCATTATGGTATGGGCAAAGGATAAAGCTTTGTCATGTCAATTCGGCATCATTATGGGAATAGGATGCTTCCTCTCTTCTCTTCTCTTCTTCTCTTTCTCCTCCATTTTCATTTTCTTCCATCACTTCATTCACAAGAAAGTAATTGCTTCATTTATGAAAAAGAAAGGATCAATCTTTCCTTCTGTTTCCGTTAAAAAAGAATAATCAAACATATTTACTTATTATCTGCACCCTACTTTTGTGTTTGGACATTCATGGTGGAATCTACCATTTATAGCAAGAGAGATACATATCTTCTCCAATCTGTACAAATCAAACCTACCTACGTTTCACAATTTTTTTTATTCCAATTATTTTAAATCAAATCTCTGGATAATTATATCATTTAGGTAATTATATAATTGTGAAAAAAAAAATGTTTGAAGGTTTTGATGATTGGTATTATTATTATTATTAAAGTGGTTGCTTAATATTGATAAATAGAGGCATCCTTTTCAGTCTCTCCTAACTTTATTTCTATCTTTTCCGAATTCTGAAATTCTTGTCTTCTGTCACAGAAAAAAAAGGGAAACTATAATTTTACTTGTACTTCTCTTCTCTATTTGGGATCCAATCATTCAAATCTTCACATATATCTCCTTTCCTATTCAATTACCTTTTTATTCTTTCTTTTCTTTTCTTTTTTCCCTTTTTCTTTTTTCATTTTCTCAACTCCACCACCATCTTTATGCTTTTTCGAATAAAATCCACCCCTGTGCAAAACAGTAGTATAACACACGCTTTTCCTAACCCTGCTTTTTTTCAGATAAGAAAAAGGAAAATTACAGAAAAAAAGAACAAGATGAAAAAACAGTATACTAGGTCTCTGTGTGTGCATGTGTTGTTGGGCATTAACGTCAGCATGTGTTTGCCAAGTAGAATCTGACACATCAGAATCACTCAACACAACACAACACAACACAAATTCTGCCAACTTTCTCTTCCCTCAGAACTCCATAACACCGCACCAGTTGAGGGACATCTCTATAATGCCCTAGCCATGTTTCTTCTCACCACAAAAAGACAACATCTGCAGTCAATTTTCCATAACCCAATCAAAAGTTAAAATCACTTTACAGCAAACAATACAGCTATTCTTCCTCACACACCCTTTCCACACATTACAGTAGACTCTAATATGCTCCTATTGATTGAGTTTAAATTGAGTATATGATTAAATAATTTTTTTTTAATAATAAAACTTTTTCTTGAATCTACGTTTTAAAAAAAATACAATAGTCACTTTATCTAAAGATAAAATATTAAGTAATTCTATCTTCACCGATGATTTGATCAAATAATTAAAATTATGACATCTCGCAATAAATGTATACCAACCTAGAATAAAATATACTATATTTCAATATATTCCTAATGAATACGGTGGGTTAACAAAATACACGAATTTAATAAGAAAAAGGATTCAGAAATATGTGAATTTAATATCTATTGTTATTTTTGACATGTTATTGGATTAATACTTTGGCTATGATTATGATATTTTAAAAGTAACTTTTCGATGTTCAGGTGCATTAGGTACTTATAATTGGAACATTTTTTTTTTCCTTTTGCCTAAAAGTAGAAATGCCACTCATCAATCAAAAATGAATCTTATATATTTTCATGAATTGATAAAATCAATTTCCAAAATAAGTCTAATTAATTCAATTCCGGGATTGAATTTCTCGTCTTTTATTTCTAAACAAACCCAATTTTGTGATCTTTTACTCGGATTAAAATCAATGCATTAAAAATAATTTATTATTTAATCTATAATCCATTAAAGATTGGGTCTGAAAATTCCTACCAGTTTATCATGTATTTAACAAAATCCATCCATCACTAATACTTTTTAATGGATGAACATGGAATCAGATAGTTCTTTGGATCAACAAGAAAAAAACACCATTCATCCATTTAATCATAATAATGCAATTGGCCCAATCAAATTTTTTAAAATAGTGGATGGGATGTTACGTGGAAAGATGATGAACACCTAGGATAAGTTTTATAACATTTCTAATAATTACTTAAAAGTGATTAATGATTTCTGACTAATTCACGATAATGATGTTTTTCTTTGATAATCCAGTGTGCTTATTCATTTACAAAAAGAAGAACAACTAAAGTAAGTTTTGATCGCAAGCATGATAACATGGTTGTTGAAGTTTGACAGAAGGCATGGAAAACATAAAGAAATGTATAAAAGAAGAGAGTAGTACAGTAGTGGTAATCCAAAACAGAGTGGGTAAATGGGAATACTCATAAAACAACCTCAAAGCAAACAGCAACATCTGAGGACCACTACTCAGCATCGGAAGTTGGAATGCGATCTAGAAACGAGCACCAAACCCGGGAAAAACGCCAAATACATTCAGAATTAAGAAAAGAAGCAAAATGTGATTTTTTATTTTTTTTTTGTGTGTTTTTAATTAAAAAGAAAAAATGTTTTGATGAAAATATGGGAAAAAAACAAAAGTAGAGATTAGGAGAAAGGGTACGTAAGATGGTTGTGTCAGGGTTATGAAAGTTAAGTTGGGGTAATCGGAAAAATGTTGAAGAGATAGATATTAGTATTATTGGGGAATGGGGTTGTTTTGGCTTTAAGGAGAAAGGGAGACGACACGATGATGATGACAATAATAATCTGGTTTCTGCTGCTACATCTGTTACTACTGCTATCATGAGTTAATGTTTTCAAACTGTGGTCAGTGGGGTTGGTTTCTGTGTCCTTCAAAATCCAAATACCAACAGTGCTGTGCTATGCTATGCTATGCTATGCTCTGCTGCATTCTCTGTCCCCACTCACACCACTACCAACTTCAGCCCCACCATCCATCTCTCTCTCTCTCTCTCTCTCTCTCCCCTTTTTCTTCCCTTTCACTTTCATTCACAATGCACAAATCTGGTGTGCACATAATCATCATCACCAAGGATTATCCTCCATTAAATATTTATACTACTTTCATTTTTATCTTTGCATTTTCTTTTCAATTTTTTCTCATATTATAAATATAACTTTTCTTAAATTTACATTTTGTATGTATGGATAGTTGGGTAAATAGATTGGACAAATAAACAATTAACAACTTTTAATCAATTAGTTAAGATAATATTTGAAGTAATTACAATAGATTTGATAATTCATCAAAATATTAATCATTTATTGGTAATGGATCAGGTACAAGGATAAATTCATTTTAATATTTATAAGGTTTAATGTTTCAATAGATCCCTATTTTTGCCTAGAATATAAAATAGGTCTCTTTTTTTGGCATCTCAATTTAGTTCTTATTTTTTGTAAAATTGAATCAAATAAGGTCTTTTCGTCAAACTGAGATTACGCCATTAAGAAGGGTACGCTGACGGTGTAGTTTTTATTACGTGGCATTAAAAATGTGACTGAATTGTATTTTTTTAATTTTTTAATTAAAAAATGAAATATATAGAGTATACTTCATTTTTTAATTTAAAAATTTAAAAAAATACAATTCAGTCATATTTCAATGCCACGTAATAAAAAACTACACGATCAACATACTATTCTTAACGACATCATCTCAATTTGACGGAAATGCCCAATTTGATTCAATTTTAAGAAAATAAGGACTTAATTAAGACACCGAAAAAAATGGGATCTATTTGAGATTTTGAACGAAAATAAGGACTTATCGTGACAATAAACCTATTTATATATATATGTTTGACAAAAAATCAAGTAACCAATTCTGAATACTAATTTAATTAAATATTATCAGACAAAGTTATTGACTTAGGTATTAGAGTGTCTTTTGCTGGTATTCACACAATCTGCAGAATAACTCTGAATGTTTTGAGTAAAGGTTTTCAATCCCAATCTGAAACACATTTCATTCTTAATATAAAGGATTATTCTAACCCTTGTTATTGGATTTTCATTTTTTTTTTCATTTTTATTCAATGATATGTTTGTTCAACTTTTTGATATGGATATTCGTTTAATCTAATTATAAAAATAAAATTTTAATTCTGATACTATTGATTGATGAATCTTTAATTGACTATTAATAAAGATATACAACACTATTAAAACATAAATTCAATTCATATTACTTTTAACTAAAATTTTAAAACAATAAATTTGTAATATATGATATTCAACTTATTTAACTGTATTCAATTTTAAAATTTAGATTTATACTTAAATTTCCAACCATAAATATAATTAATTTGTTTAATATGAGACAATTTTTTTTTCATGAATCACTATTGTATTGAGTTGTACTCCGAGACTCCCTGAAACTTAGATTTATCCAAACAGAAAGAAAAACCAAACATATTAAGAAAATCTGAATTTATGAATTAGATATAGTTCAGCATTTTGTTACCATAACAAGAGTACTATAACTGTCACTGATGAAATGATGACAATATGAGCAGAGCACATAGGAAGAAAAATATTTCATGACTACGTAACTTAATCACAGTTGATATATCAAGCAAACAAAAATTGAAACATAGCTAAAATTTTGTTTGTAGTATATTTTCAAAAAGAAAAAGAAAACAATATAATCAGCGCATAATTATATATATGAATAATAATAGTTGGACAATATTTTTTTTACAACATTTAAACATCATCTACGTGTCATTTTGTGATTGGTCCAAAATTACTCCACAATCAATAATAATAATCATAAACACTACTATAAACCAATCACAGAATGACACATAGATGATATTCAAATATTGTCAAAAAAATATTGTCTAAGTATCATTATCCTCTATATATATATATATATATATATATATATATATATATATATATATATATATATATATATATTTACTTGAGTAATCTCTGCGTATCAAAAACATAATCTGGTTCAGGCATGTGTTGTCGAGCAAAAACCATTTTATTGAAAAGAACATTTTTACTCGTAGCTCAGCCTAGCATTACGAGGCATGCCGAAATCTATGTAAAGCTAGCTGTGATGTACACCGCATGTAGACAGCAATTGGAACAGTGATACAATTAAGTGTATTTCTATAAAAAGAAATACTTTAAAAATGTATTTATATAAATTAACAATTTAAAGATCTGTAAATTATTAATTTATTAAAAATCTGGCAACTTCGTTTGAAATAATCAGAGAGCAGCAGATCGCGGATTTTGGGGAGTTTGCCGTGGCTTCTGGTGTTGCTTCGTGAAACTCCGACACACTTATCAGAATCTCGTCTTTCACCACATAATTTAAATCCGAAGAGGGTAGATTCCAACTTTAAATCTAATTTAATTTTATAAAATCGATTTATAAAATAAAATTTACATTACTTATATATTATGAATTTCTTTTATCGAAAATTTCCAACATAAAATAACAAAGGACAAGGTGTCGGCTGCATAGATGGAAACGTGAAAAAAAAAATGAGAATGAAGAAAAAAAACAAAGAAAAAGTGAAAAATGGAGAGCAATAAACGTGATGACATGACGTGAAAATGAATGGAAAAAGAAGAAAAGGGAGTGATTGAAAAGTTGACCATAGAGAGAGCAATGAAGATTTTGCACAGTGAAGCAATGTTGTGATGGGAAAGGAAGGATTGAAATTAGATTAGTTGGTTGGGTCTTATCATGTTTCTGCCACGTTTCCTACGTTGGACGCGGTTTCAACGTCAACACTATCAAATTCTTCCTAAATTGTTTTAATCCTTTGACTTGTTACTCCAACACAACCAATGTTGATAATTCCTTTTATACATCCCCCACGATTTGGAACAAAAATGGCAGACCCAACACATAACTTGCACTTCCTTATCTTATCTTTTTCATTTTTGCCTCACACTGTTCAATTAACATCCAACCATCTCACTTGTGTCACAATCATTAGTGGATTTTCTTCAACGTTTCTCATTCAGATATTTACCACTCACTTTATTTTTTAATATCTACATACTACACTCCATAACAACTAACTACAACATCAACATCTTTCATATTACCTCAGACTAATGCCTTCAAATCTTTCATATTACATATAAGATGCCACTTCAAAGAAGGAACTCATGGTGTCGAAGTCAAAATTGGAAACTGTGAATGAAATGTGCACAAAGTTTGGTCCAGAGGATTAGGTATGATCATTAGTCAAAATTTTCAGAAGAATTTGCAGATTCTATTTTTCCAAGCACTTTTTTTTTTTTTTTTTCATTTAACGTGTACTTTTGTGTCGTATGTTTGCTTGTCAAAAATTTGTGCTGGTAATCATAAATGCTCAATTGACAAATTTACAAGTATACAAACACAATGATAATTATATCGTTGAACTGGTCACTTCGACGGGTCAACTATACAAATAGTTAATGGATTTCACATGACTATGTTTGCAAACATTTAACATCACTGTGATGGTAAAACTATAAGATAAAAGAAATTACATGAACATGAAATAATTTAGTTTGGAAGCTAAATTCTGGTTTGTCTCAGCTTTGCTACAGTTACCATGCATGTTTTGCTGGTTGCTCAAATTATATTTGTTTTACTGAAAATTATTCTCTATTTTCTTTGAATCAAATTCATTTGTAGTGGAATTCCTCGTACATTAGTGCTCTGTAATTAACACTGTAAGTACAACATGATACCTACCAGATTCGAAAGTAACATGGTTCGATATCTGTATAGCGTTTCATGTTATTCAAAGGTGGCTTGACTGTATGTGTGATACACTTGCAACAAGGTCAAATTAACATTACTAGTTTCATTATTGTTGGAGATTGTAATCATCACTCATCCATGATCCATCTCTGCCTTTATTTTCTCGTTTTAATGATGTGGTTTGACTGTTAAAACACAAGGGTTGTGTAATCCAGCTGCTATACTTTATCTGCATCTGCATGAGTTTTACCTTTAAAAGTGAACAAGTTGAGTAATATACAGCTAAAACACCTTTTCTGGATTGAGTTTTTCTTTGTGATTCAATTCTAATAAGTGATGTTTTCATCAAGAGTCTGACTAGCTTTTATGCACACATTTTCAATGCAACCATATTCCAAGTAAATTTTCTCCATTTTATCACGTGCCAGCTTTAATCTTTAAAAATAGAATAGGCTAAAAACGTGCATGTCTTATTCTAATTTTGTAGCATTCGAGGAAAATTGCTGCCGACCTTTTTCCATCTAGTTTATTTGGTAAAAACATTGTGGGTGTGAATGAAAGTTTTAAGAACATGTTCAATTCGTGTAACATATGCGTGTTTCAAGTTTTAATTGTGAAATAGTTTCTTGTGTGAAAGGACTAAAAACAGTTTGTTTAACATTGTTTTCAATAACAAGGAAAAGGGTGTGACCAAAATAAAAGTTAATTGACTAACACTGTATTCTTCCCAGTCAAAAAAGAAGCAAAGATGTTTTCACTCCAAAGTTTCCCCTTCTGCAACCTCTCAAAACTTTAGTTGAGATTGAAAGTTGATGAACTTATTAGGTAGAAAAGTCTATGATCTATCACAGTTTTCATTGAATGTAATCTTCATAGTAGTTGTCACTTATCACAGACACAAATCTCTCTAGCCATGGAAGTTGATGTAGATCCTTCATGGGGTCTACATAGGAATCTGTACAGCGAGGAGGAGACTGGTAAGGATTGTGGTCACTGAGACTGAAACCGCCGGCCAGAAACCTCTGAATCAGCGCAAGCTGTGATCTTTCCTGGTCTGAGTATGCATCCACGATCATGGAGAGAGAGTTGAATGTCTCCCATGCCCATTGTTCTGATTCTTGAAGAGAGTGTGCCACTGAGTTTTCTGAGTTATTTTCATCCCAATATGCACATTGGCATGTTTGTTGCCCTTCTCGGTATTCCGCACCACAAGAATAGCAGAACTCATGACCACACCTGAAATCAAGACAAGAGCACATAAAACTATTAGAAAAGCTTAAAAGCAATAACTTGTGATAGTGAGATTCCTCCTAGTAAGGCTTTTTCGTTCTCTTTTTGATTCCTCTAGGAATAGAGCTGATAAATCAGTTTGACACTTCATGTTATAGTAATGAAATTTCACCAATCAATCATATCATCATTAACCTAAACATACAACATATTTCAGATCCAAGAACAAGGTTGGAACCAGAAAACACACACATCAATCGATTTGAACAAGAAATAAAGACCAATCTATACAGAAAAAGAATCTAATACAATGAAAGAAAATGGGTCAAAATTTAAGAAATATGAACCGATAAAATGATACTAGTTCTAAGAAAAAAACAATCTTACTATTATCGAATATGGAACTTGATAACGAAACAATTATTTAGTAACAATATGGTTTGTTAGATGGAAAATGGAGTAATTGATGATTTGCACATAGTTTGATGTATGCCTGAGCTGTGAGGCACTTTTGCAGGTCTAGAATTGATCTGGGTAAACAGAGTATATCCTTACAGAAAGACCCAATTGATATATTAGTAGTAGTTTATTTCATTAATTTGCACCAGATTCAAATGAATATCCAACATCTAATTTTTGGTTTGATCATCTACAGCAGCACCCTTCAATCATATCTTATCCAACTACCATCTTGGGATGAAGTGGACGTGAAAAGAAGACCGTGGATTAGGTTAATAATTAAAAGCAAACAGAAAGGGATTAATTTACAGCCTACTGTTGAATGTGATGAGCTACATAATGGAGGAGAGATCTAGAAATATAACCTCCAAAAAGCCAAGGAGAAGGTCCAAATTTGATCCCTTTTTGAGCAGAAAGTCTACTGATTTTTCCAGGGTTTTCATTTAACAGAGATAGAGGTTCATTGCAATAGTCATGGATTGATGTAATTTAACTGATTCATTCCATTTTGAATTTGAAAAGCGACCCTTTATTTTAAACTTAAATTAAGTTTTAAGTTCCTTATAAATTTGGATATTTTCAATTGAATCCCAATTAATTTTGTGTTTACTGAATCTTCAAATTTTTTATATTTTTCAATTGAATCCTTGCTGATTAATTTTTCCATAAACACATGGTTGTTATCTTTGCTCATCTCATCTTGCTTACTTGTTAATTCCACATGTTAAGAAATGCAGAGTTTTGATAGTTTTCAATATCTAATCATCTTATGATACCTAGATACTTTAGAATCAATTGGTTTAATTTCATCCAGCCTACCAGCACTTGAATTACAATATTAATCATATAACCATGATCCAACTTATAGTCCTCAGCCTGTATGTCCCCTTTCTTAGGACTTACTGTTGAATAAGCCTAAATAAACTTACAACTTTGACACACAGCCTATCACAAACCCACGTGTTACTAGTTTCTAACACCAATAAAACTTTCAAAATCAAGATAACCAAATAGAAGATTATCTTGGAACAAATCCTATTACGAATTCTAGCAGATTTCAGCTTTGCTTTCAAAAAGCCTTCATTAGCTTTTTTGGAGTACAAAACTACTTCGAGTCCTAAAACCTGACCCACCTCTGCCCCCAGGGCTGATCCTTCCCAATGCCAAATTCATGTAGGAATGTGTTACTTGTGATGGTCATTTCATATTTTATATTTTTCATAGGAACATTAAACATGCCAAGAAACAGTTCATAAAAGTAGAGATGTTAAAATGGATTCAAACCCATGAACTAACCCAGCTCACCGGTTCGGATGGAAAAAATTCAACCTTTTAAAATGTGGATTAGACTGAATCCGGCTCACTTAACCCGCAAGTTAAACTGATTTGAACCGGGTTGAAGATAGGTTGACATGTAATCTACAAACAACAATCTTGTATTAACTTTTTACCATTTTTTCATAAGCTTTTTATGATAACTATTTACTATTTCTAATTATGTAGGTTGACAATTTAATCTTTTTAAAGTCTAGAATATTGCTCAATAGTATTTAAATAGTTTGGATGTGTAATTTATTTTTATGTCAAATTATGCATGTTGACACTATAATTTTCAAGTAGTATCTTTATAATAATGTATGGTGAAATAGGTTAACAATTTGATTGTACTGCTATAAAAAAAATAGTCAAGTTAATCCACTTTATTGTACTTTAATAACATATAAAACAAATTGAAAAAACAAAATATCCTTTAAGAGAGTCAGCCCGTCAACCCGTGATGGGTTGAACTGGGTTAAAAAATTTCTAACTCACAAAAAGTGAACAGAGTTGAGCTGACTTGTTTTTAAATCAACCAGTGTGAGTCAGGTCGGTCCACTTTGACACTCCTAAGTAAAAGATTAATTTATATAATAATTTAAAACAAACTACTGACATCCCTGCCAGCCGTATGGCACAACCAAACCAATTAGCTATTTATCATCTAACAGACTCATTATATATTGCAGAGAGAAATGCGTTTTAGTTTTTTTGCTTCCATTGTTTTAAAACTATTTGGATTTTATTTATTAAAAAAGAAAAAGAAATTCATCATTCTAAACTATGCTCACATATACGCAATTCAAGCATCCATTATCTAATTGTTACCTAAAGAACCAGATCAGTTTAATTCTGCAGCATCAGCTCATGTTTTATATTGAATACAATCTGAAACTAATACTGAGGTGACAAAATTGCACAGACACACATACGGAGTTAATAAAATATGTTCAGGCCAAACAATTATATTTACTTTATCTCCGTTAAGCTCGGACCTACTATCATTTAGCAGGATCACACTATCAACCAATCTCTCTCTCTCTCTCTCTCTCTCTCTCTCTCTCTCTCTCTCTCTCTCTCTCTCTCTCTCTCTCTCTCTCTCTCTCTCTCTCTCCTTAGTCTAAAAATTGTCACTTAAATAATTGTCAGTCTTTATTTAGTTCAAAGTTACAATACATTCAGATTTCAAATGTTCTAACACTCAAACTGAAAATTAACTAAGGCCTAGAGATTACAGACAGTTACGTTTTACCTTTCTAGAGCACAGAACTTCCTCATGCATAATCATAAAAATGAAATGAGATACCATAGACAAACAAGGAAACAGAACTTGCATACAACACTGTTTTAAATAGGCAGATCCCTCTCTCACTGCTTAACATGTAAATTTCTATAATATATTGCTCTACTTTCAATATTCTAGTTTGACAGCATACATCTAAGCAGAATTCAGGATTCCAACATAAATAACCAACATTTTTGTATCTTACCAGCATGTCATGTGGTAACAGCCTTGAGTAAGTTCAATCACTGTACGACATTGCTGACAACGCTTCCACCTCTTATTTTGAGCAAGACGGTTCAAGGATATGTCAGAAGCATCCCTCTCGTCCTCTGGCAGATTCTGGAATTCTACACAATTCATAGAAGAATGCCAAGGAACCTTACAGTCCACGCAGATGAACCTCTTACAAACAGGACACTCGATACAAGAATTGTCAGACTGACTTGATGAACTTGCCCTAGCTGATAAACATTCATGAGAATCAAGGAGAACAGAACAATTTGGAAATGGGCAATAAATTCTATCTGAATTGTCAATACTGGCTTGGGAAAGAGCTTTCTCCAGTGATTCAAATGAGGTGAATGGAAGAAAAGACCTGCACTCAGTTGCAGAGATGCAATACTTGCACCCTGGTTGAGGGCATTTTATAGGAACTTGAGATGATTGTACTTTACCATCGGCATAGGCCCTCAAGCAATGTGAACAGAATGTGTGCGAACATTTCAGGGTAATCATAATTAGCACTGGCTTGTCATCACAGCAAATAGAACAGTTCTTAAGCAATCTCTCACCATTTATGGGGAAAGTGACTAGTCCAATAGCTACTTTGGCCAAATGCAGTGGCTGCTCAAGATCAGTAGACGGTATAAGCTTTAAAACAAAATCTTCAAAATTATTGCCAAGTTCTAGAATCCTTTCTCTCAATGCCATCAAAAGAGGCATGTCCATTTTCTTCCCAAATGTTATCTGTCAAAATATTCACATTCAAATGGAAGGATAATTAAAGACAGGTGACCTGGAAATAGCCACAAAAACACATTAAAGAATCATAATAGCTCACTCGCACAAGTCAAATAAATGTCAATCAATGTTTCTAAAACAAATTTATGATGTACGTTATTCTAAAAATTTAAATGTTAAACATGCATGAAAAGGTCTTAAACAAGCATGAAAAATATTAAAGTCACTTTTTTCAGCTGTTATAGAAAAAGGTAATTGCAGCTCAAATTTAATCATGGTATTTGCTATTCAAACTGAATCAAAGTGTGCCTGCTAAAACGCGTCCCTCTAAAATTTCTTATATACAGGCTAAAGAAACAAAAACAAAAAGGACACCCAAACAAAAAAAAGATAATAAGAAGTAAATAACAGACATGTCAGGCACAGTATCAAGATAAAAATTAAGAAATCGAAACACCATCCCATGTTTGTGCAAACCCAACAATAGCGCAAGGCCTAAATAATTATTATCTCAGTGTTCATCCATACAAGGAACAAGAACACGGAGGTATAGCATGCCAATAGATGTAGATATCTCATACAAGTGATTTCCAATTTTGGCATCCCGTGGTTTCTAGATCTTCATCAATTTATGAAGAGGCCATAATCATATCATAAAACAAACAAATATTGAAATCAAACACTGAAATGCTAACCTGATCATGCAACAACTCGGAATCTGTGAAAGCATAAACCCTGCGGATCTTTTTCCGCACAGCTTCCAGCAAACCATCCAAGAGTGCCAAAGAGTCAACCACAGACTCCTCCGCATAAAAGTCAAGTTTTTTCTGCACCCTTATAGCAGGAAGCCCTGGTGACCTTTCCATTACAACTCCAATTCCAGAAAACCCAGAACTTGAATTTTTAACCCCAGCCATTGACAAACCCTTGAAGAACATTTTCACTGAAAATTCATCAAGCTCGTCCTTCAACCCTCCCACCACAGCTTCCTCAGTCTCTTTCCACGCTTCCTCGTCTTCATCTCCACAACAACTGCAAAACTCATCTTCCTCCTCCTCTCTTCCAACGTTAACACCTAAAACACCCTGATCCCCCATTTCCCCAACAAATCACCCTCAGAACATCAATTTGCCATTGCAACAATTAACAAAACCCCAGCTCGACCCATCAACAAATCGATCTAAAAGATCTTTCTTTTTCACATATTACAAAATTTCACATCAAAATAAAATAACCATTTTGGGAAGACTGTGAGAGCAAAAAGAAATCAAATAAAAAATGGAGCGAGAGTAACCATTGACTTTGATTGAACGGTAGGTAACTAAACAATGAGAATAAGAGAAGAGAGAGAAAGGAAAAGGGTATCATGTAAAAGAGATGAAGCTTCGAAATTCCACACTCCTTATCTGGTTAGAATTTGATGTTATTATTCTTTTGAGCAGTGATTCTCAACCAGTGTCTGCAACAGAATAAAAACCCTAGTAATCTAAAAGACGACAAAATCATCTGCTTAACAACCCTTCTTACTCGGATTGATTAATATTAACTATTATTTATTAATATTAATTTGACATACCCATCCAAAATAATGATAATTAATATAAAAAAAAACAGCGAATGAGTGCGTGTGAGAGAGAAAGCACAATGCCTTGTTTTCGGCGTATTATTAGTAACTAATGTATCATTTAAGTTTGACTTATTCTACAACTTCGATTTATTTTGGATTATTATATTTGGAATATTTATTAATCATATTAATGCTATTTTTATTTAATTCTTATCATTATTTTCCATTCACGAATACTATAATCTCAACTAAATCTAGTTATCCCTTAAACCACCTTTTTTATAATTAAAGTTTAAATTTGATTTATTGCTTAAATTTTGAGACTTTTATGTAGTTTAACTCCTATAGAAAAACAGATTCATGTCAGAAAACTATTTACATAATTTAAAAACATTATATAGTTAATAATAAATATAATTTATATTCCATTGAAAATAAATTTTAACCTATGTCCTATTATAAATAGAATTTTTTACACTAGAATTTGTAAAAATACATTGTTTTATAAACTTGTATTGCTCTCGTATGTAATAAAAAAAATAGTTTATTAATTAAGGCTAAACTTAACATATTTTCTAAATTACAAAAAAATAACGAAATTTGAAATAATTTTTATTGACGTGGCATAGCTTACGGTCTCTTAATCACTGACGACATAAACACGGCCTTGCATTCTCCTATGTTTGCGGATTCCACTGCATGTACAAAACTATTATTTCACTTCAATCATTTTATTTTTCTCTTTTATTAATTATATTTTGTAAATTCTATTTAATTTACTTATTGTGATTTTAATTGGAATAATGCTTCAAATAAAAAAAATATACCGAGTAAAACTTAAGGTATTTTTATCTAAAACTTAGTATACATTACTAAAAACCGCCAATGCGTTAGTAAACTCTATTTGTATATATATAATTTTTAAACAAGTTGTTTATACTCTATTTGTATTCAACTTTTAAAGAATTAAGCTTAAGAGAAAAGTTCAAATGAGTATATTTAACTTAATAAATAAACTTAAAAAAGTTGTCTAGAGTAAAACAAATAAGGTGTAACTTTAAGTAAGAAACAAAATAGAATAATAAGATTATTAGAGCATATAAAAAATAATAATTTTTTAACATTGAATTTTTCGGACACTTGATCAATACTAATTAAGTGTAAAATAATAATTACTAACAATATTTTGATCCATTAATTGAGTCTCTCAAACTATTCGATTTATGGTCTTAACGTTTTGTGGATCCAAGGGAAAATATAAATAAGGTCTCGTTATATTTAAATATTTTAAAATGCCAATATATTATATAATTATATTTTCAAGAAAAAAATACATATAAATCAAACTAAATCAAAGTATGACCCCAATTATCAAATAAACACATATACGAAAAACTCAAGTATAAAAATAAAAAAAATAAACACAAATTATTCAGTGATAATGTTATATTACCAAATACCAACTTAGACATCATATAATATTAAAGTAGTCAGTATCAACATGATTAGGTGACCAAGAAAAAGAAAAGAGGACCATGATAGACCAAGAAAGGGGTAGCATGCGTTATTATAGAATATGAACACCATCACCCACTTTGATTTCCATAATCACCAACACCATGTTAGTATAAATATATAAGCAGAAAATACAAATCTTTCTAAATTGAATTTATCATTCTGACAACAAATTTTAATCAAATACTGCTTAAACGTGAAAATATCTTTATAAACAGAAAAATGATACTTTGAAAATATTTTTTTTATAATATTTTAATATTATCTACGTGTCATTTTATAATTGATCCAAAATTACTTCACAATCAATAATAATAATTATAAACACCAATTTAGACCAATCACAAAATAACACATTAAAATATTATCAAAATATCATTATCCTTATAAATATTTCATAAATAACATCGAAAAGACCGAAAAAGAGAGGATCAGAAGCATGAAGTATTCTTAGTCTTATAGAATTATCTGACCTTGGAAGAACATTAGTAATTTGGTAAAACAAGATGTTGAAAACATAACAAATTGCGTTCAAAAACCCACGTGACATCAGACACTAATATTGGTAAATACTTACGTATATATTTTTCAGTTTTCCATATATGTATCTGCCTAAGTTCAATCTTATAAGATTTTGAAATAATGTAAAATACATTAAAAAGTTTAAAAATATGAAAATTTTATGAATGGCAGGTTATTAAACCAGTTATAGAAAAATCCAAAAGAAAGTCACCCTTCATCTACCTTTCAATTCTAGTTTCCTAATGATAACAATAACTTCTAACTTGTATTTCAAAGGACTATCTGGAAGTGTCAACCAGAAGAAAACTTCTGAACCGAAAGGTTAGGTATCTCACATAATTACTATGGGACCAACTTTTAGATCTAAAATAAAAGATTCACTGCACCACCTACACCAATAGCAGCTTCATTCCTCAACTGCAAGTCACCATCCAACTCTGTTTTGGCTAAGATCAGGAAAAGATTGCACATCCTGTGCCTTTTTACATACATCATTCTACTGACATGAATACTGAAGTCAAACATGGCTGTGAAAAACAAGATGAACTACAGGAATTTGGAGAACAATAATGCAAAATATTATTTCATTCTTTTTGGAAAAAAAAATGTATGAATTGGGTCTGGAGGACTTGTCAGAATCTCAGGTTGTATTAACAAGAGAAATCAAATTCATTCTTTTATGGGATGAGTTTTTTCCTTTTTTTTTACCAACTTCATTTGCAGAAAATCATTTCTAAAGATGGAATTTTCCACTTCCTGCGAAAGAACTAAATGAGGGTCCACTTTTTTTTTTTCTTTAATAACTAAAGAGCAGACTTTGTGTTCTCTTAAATGTACAACAAAAGTAGACACGACTGGAGCATACACTTATAGACCTTTCCCACACGTGAACCCTATCCACCAACAGTAACACTTCCCTAACTGTAGACACACAACGTATACAGAAACCAAAACCTACCCTTCCGTTTTTTAACGACCAAACACTGCCAGAACTGAGAAATTTGTTTCAAAGTAATAGGTTCAATTTAAACAACGAGAAACTGTACCTTAAGTGTGTATTCTCTACATCAAAATCCTTCCTTTCGAGTGTGTCATTCATGCCCAGAAGTGAAAATGTTGAGCCAAGAAAAAGGGGCTCTTTCTACTCTGAAAGTGTGAAGCAGGAATGATTAATTAAACAAGGCACTGTTAACAAGAGATGTGATTGGTGCCATAGCTGATTGCTTGAAGATTTGATTCTGACATGTTTGTAATCCATCTTTTTGGACCATTTGATGTTCCTGGTATGTTGTAAGCATAAGAAGGCCATCTTACATTTTCCCCACACAAGTTGGTGCCATTCATTCTTATCATCTTCTGTGTTCTTTCAAGAACTATAAGACTTGAAAATGTGGAGAAACTGTTTCCCACAAAGGTATCAGCTCTTAAACACACTTCATAGTCTATTGCAGACTGAATTAAATATGGATACTTCTTGTAAATTCCATCAACACCGAGTTTTTTCTTCTCAAAAGGAACAAACCTATCTTCCCAACCTTCAAGTATGGAAGAATTGTTGAGGAGTTTATCAGCAACAGCAAGATAAACAACAACCGGAGTCTTCAAACCAGAAATGTTCTTGACTCTTTCCACTATCTCTTTCTTGCCACTGCAGATTTTATTCGTGTTCAATCGCCGCTCTAAATTTTTACAGTGAATCATCCAATCAATTTCTATCCTCATGTGGACAGCAACATATGGAAGGGGCTGAAAAGAAGGACCATCATCGGTGATACTGCTCTGCATTTCCACTGCTTGAGTGTTGCCTGTTATCTTTCTTCCAACAGCTCTTATCCTAGACACAACCCTGTCTACTTCCTTAGCAATCTCTTCTGTCAAATACAGGCACTCAAAAATCCTTGCATAGTCCTTCACAGGCCAATGATCATGCCACAAGAAAGGGTTCTTCCCTACAATCCGAATTACCTCGTGGTCATCAAAAGAGCCCTTGCCATGCTCCTTTAATTGTGACAAATCTCTCTCCACTGTCCACCTCCTACCACTTCCCTTTTCCATTTCCAACACTTCTGTTCTATTCAAGACATCTGAATAGCGCCCCAACCGGACAAAACCATGGCAAAGGCTATTGAACTTCTCAAATTGGAATATCTTGTCAAAGGAAATAGGTTCCAAGAGGTCAATTTCTTTGTAAAACAATGAGGCACTAAGGCTTGGCATCAACAATGTTCTGTTCAGCATTCTAGCAGTAAGACAGGCCCTTGCAAACGCAATCTTCTGGTTGTTTAATCCCCACACAATCTGAGGAACCACCAAAAACTTATCTTGTCGTATTCCAAAGTCAAAATTCAACAACGGAGTGCGGATATATACAAGGTTGCTCCATTCAATTCCGTCAAAGCCAGGGAAGGATGGTAACAACAGCGCTCTAAGAATCAAAACAGTAACAAGCAAAACCATACATTTGCTCGTTACTGAATTCATTGCGCCAGTCAAGAACTTCGACAACATTTCCATGTAAAATAACGATTCACTCTACCATGCAAAGCATCACCAATTTTTTACTTTAACATAAAAATTCAGATTACTGCATCACTTACAAAATTTATAAACATAGGCGTGCAGAAACCATGCCAACAAATTCGAAGGTAAAGATCCAATTTTGAAAGACCCCACAATCTGACTCGACTGATGATACAAAAGGAAAAACGAGAAAAGCAACAACTTTGCAACAGAGGGTTCCCCTCCAACGATGAATATCTACAAAAGAACAAAGAAAAATCACAAGAATCAGCTATGAAATTGTGCTGCTACAAAATCGGCTTCTGATTATAATATTCAGCGATACAAATTAGAAATTAAATGCATGTGAAAAAGAAATAAGAGACATGTGAATGCTGGTGAGAAAACCATCACAGGTAATACCTCTTCTGCCCTGTCTGTCTCCAGCTCTTTCCAGCCTTTTCGAACCCCGTTTAATCTATTTAATAAGATCAACGTTAATATTAATATTAATATTAATATTAATATCAATGTCAACTTGGGCTGCTTTTCTGTGATGTAGATAAATTTTAAAATATTTAACTTTTTGTTATACAAATAAGTATTTACAAATGCACAGTCTATAATATATATATATATATATATATATATATATATATATATATATATATATATAATAAGGTTTCAATCTCCATCTTATCTTGTTAAACATCAACGCTGCACTAATATCAAAGAGCTGGAGACACGCACCCAGAATCCGAAAAGGAAAGGAGACACGAGACGAGACACATCGAGAAGTGCATGTCCTGTGGAACCAACCATGAAGAAAAACAAACGACATTTAATGAGGATTTTGGTTGGGCTTGTTAAAGGCATAACAGCGTCTGTGTTGGTTTTTTCACCTTTGGAAAGAAAGTTTTGAATCAGCGACGAAACGACCGTGTTTTAGGACTGTGGGGTACACGAGAAAGCATCCCAGAGAAAAAAAAAACAAAATGGGTGTGATGAGAGAGGCAAAAGGAAGCAGCTTGAACGAAATGAGAAGTAATGAAGGGTGGAGTGTTGGGAAGAGAGAAGAAAAGACAAGAAAAGTTGGTAGGAAGAAACAATGGCACAGATACAGAGAAGGGAAAAGGCATAAGATAAGGAACAAAACATTTAAAAAATGAAAAAGTAAAAGAGCAAGGAATGAAGTGGACAAGTCAGATTGGATGTTGCAGACGCCATTGTTGCAGCTTTACACTGCAAAAAACCCTCAAACTTTAATTATGGAGAAAATTTCATACATGGCAACCTTTTTCATTTTCAAATAAATAATAGTGTGACGTGAGATGCTCTGAAATAGGATTTTGTTTTTGTTAATTACAGTTATAAAATATTGGATTAGGTATTTTTATTTTAAAATCAAAATTATAAATTTTAGATTTGATTTTTATACAACTTTTTCATTGAATTTCAATAATATGACAATATTTAAGACTTCAAAATTATAATAGTAAAATAATATGTATACTTTTATTGAAAATGTACTTTTTGTATAAAAAAAACTATATAAATTAATTATATTGGAGGTTTTATTTATCAGTATACTTATATTAAAATAAAAACTGTAAAAATATTTCTAAAATAATGTGATATATTCATAAAAATAATTCGCTTAATAAATGTATCTTTAAACTAGGTAGCTCGTGGAAAGTTTTATTATAAGATTCATCAACGATAACCTTCCGCATTGGTAACCATAACTTATCATTGAAAATAAAAACAAAAAATATTATTAATTTAATTCGTGAAAATATGTGATTTATTAAAAAATATAAGTTTAGTTTTTAGTTTGATTAACGTTTAATTATTTATCTATATTAAATTGGTATCCAATCTCGTTCCATTACCTTAAGTACCAAAAAAACCTTTTAAAACATTTTATGCTCATTCTCTCAAACCTAAGATTTAACGTACTGTCAAACACATTAAACTCCAACCCAAGGAAAGGATGGAAGATAAATAAAAAAAAAGGAAAAAAGTAGAAAATCCCAAAAGAATTATAGGAGTAAAAAATAATTCATTTTATCGTCACACATTATAAACAATACAAATTTAAAAGAATAACATTAAATCTGAAAAAAAATAGTAAAAACTCAATTAAATAAAAAAATGAATGTAAAAAACAATTAAATTAAATATGAAAATTTGAATATGCAAACCAAATTATTAATTAAATTAAAAATATAACACAAAAATGCAAGTGATCTGCCATAAAAATAATAACATGGATAGTTATTTTTATTGCATGTATGAAGATTAAATATGTTTTACTCTAAAAATATATATTTTTTACTATGTACATATTAGTTAAATATGTTTTCCTTTAACATGTGTGTTTACTCTTTATAAAAACAATTAGGTTTTTAAGTAATTTTTAAAGTATTTGTTTTAGTTTCTATGGTCAACTTTTGTTAAAAAAATGCTGATGTTGTCGATGATAATGACATTATGTTAAACATGTCGGGGGCAAAACCAAATTTAACTTGTTACGAAGCCTTAAAACAATAGTCTCGTATTTGTACGAATTGTAGAAAAAGAGACTTTCCAAAAAAATATAATTATTTCCATGCTATTTTCAAATAATTCTTTTTTCATTATTCTTAGTATTGAACCATTTTGGGATTAGAAATGCAATTAATTTAAGTTTTATATTGAATAAAAGTGAGAAACTTGGGTAATTCATAAACAAAAACTAATAGATTTATTATTTTAAAGGATAATAATATTTAGACAACATTTTTTTACAATATTTGAATATTGATGACGTATCAATATGTGATTGGTCAAAAATTACTTCACAATTAATAATAATAATCATAAACATTATTCTGAACTAATTTTGGACCAATCACTTGACACGTAATCAATGTTCAAATGTTGTAAAAAAAATGTTATCTAAATATCATTATCCTATTTTAAATTTTAAGATCGAAGATATCCTCAATTTTGTATGGATGAATTTTTATCTTATTAGTGTTATATAAATATTTAATATTTTAATATTTTCAGTTGAAAATAAAACTATAAAATTAGGCCAAGAATGAGTCAAGCGGGTCAACATTCCAGCAATTTGGGTTTTTCATTCTAAGAAATAACTTTTTGAGTATTTTAAAAGAACGATGATGATGAGTGTGAGGGTGGGAGATCTACCACCTGGGAATTAATTCTAACGGTTAGGATTTATTGGTTCTAAAATGAGTGGATAGGATTCACTAGGAAACTTCACTTGAGGTGTCTAGTAAAAGGTGTGATGGAATGGAACAATCCAAGGTAGTGTAACCTTCAAAAGTCCCTTTATGCAATAAACTTATATCTGTTTTTGTTATTTTTTATTAAATATTTTAATTTATATTATATTGTTAACAAGATATTAAATAATAAATAAAGGTGTCAAATAGTCTTTTTCCACAATTCAATTCATATTTTAAATCAATTATGACTTTTTGATCGGGTGTTTTTTATCTTATATTGGATTAAGACACTATTTTAACATATTTAAAAATGATAAAAATGGTTTTAAATCTAACTATTAAAAATAAAGTACATATTTTAAACCGTAAGTTATATTGATGAAATTAATTTTAGTTTACAATTATAGTAACTTAATAAATAATTTCTAATATGTATTATAAAAATAATATTATTTTTATTTTTTGAATTATTATTATTTAAGAAAATAAACCCACTCATAAATTTACGGATTAGTTTAACTAAGCTCATTTAATCCATTATCCAAGTAATATCAACCAAAATATCAATTTCACTTAAGTTGCAATATTTTGGGAGACTCAACCATTTAAAGTCCAATTTGACCTAATCAATTTAATGAAAATACCAGTCTTGGACATTTAAAAATAATATGATCAACCCTATGTATATATGCATACATGGGCTTAATTTCATCATTATAATATTATTAATATATGTGATCAGATCTCTACTCAAACAAATCACATGAGCATGATGACAAAATTACACAGGTAATACACACAAGAACTACACATTGCTCAAGCATTTCAATAAAAAAAAATTAAGAAAAAAAAGAGCTTATAAACATTACAACAATATTTTGTTGGACTGGTTTTTGTATAACTTAACTAGTTGTTTAATTTACAAGAGATAAGGTTCGTCTTCTAGGATTCTTTTTGTAAAATGGAACATTACATAGCATCTAAAGTATTCTAACTATAATCATCATATTCTTCTGTATTTTGGATATTAGCCATGATAAGGTTTGATTAGATGGTACAGATATGCCTTGGGAATAAAATTAAAAAAGTATAATAGAAAAAAAAAATGATTTGAAGACAGAGTGTATAGATTCACGCACAAACTTGACTATTTCAAGCGGAAAAGGCGGAATCTGCAATACATGTATAAACAGAGAGAAGGTATAAAGTTTTTGCACAAGTTGTGGAAGAGTGGACCTGAAATCCTTTAGATAAAGAACATTATGTTTTGTAGGTCAGCATGCAGTGTGTAAAATCCCTGTTCAAATGAAGTGGTTCGTGAAAGTGAGGAAGCATCTTTTGTTGGCTTTGGAGATTGCATCCCAATCCTTGCTTCATGGTATAATCGTCCTCTATAAGCAGCAAGGTCAGCATAATAAACAGGAGGAACTAAAGATACAGGTTTAGTGCACTTGGCAAAGGTGAAGCACATCTCGTATATGAGCTTCTGCAATTCATCAGATGTAAACTTGTGCTCGTCCCATAAAACATGGTAATGAGTAGGCTTGCTTGTACCTAGGTTTCCATAGTAACTACAAAGGTAGAAGTCAAACTCAAAAGGGTGTATAACTTTTGTGTCCACAACTGTTCCTGGTAATATATTGCCACTAGAAGATCCATCCCTCCAGCCCTCTGGAAAAAATCGAGTTTGATGTCGTTTTTGTGCCACAATAAGAGTGATTGTTGGAAAGTAGTTTACTCTTTCAAATGCTCTCTTCAAATCAAGCAGTTCTTCGTTAAGAACCATGTCAAACTGGTACTCACTCACCCCATCACGAAAAATAACAATTCTTTCGGGCCTAACTCCATTCATACTCCTATAGCATGAAACAAGCTCAAGGCAAACATCCCCAAAGCTCAGTATTTTCTCACTTCGATTGTATTGTGGGCATACACGTGCTGCATAACGATTTGCAGCAGGCCAGTTAATAGTAGCGACCACAGCAGCAATTGATGGACTCCTGGTGTCTTGATAACCAGGATGGTTGACATCAGCCCCTAAAAACATCACATGTCCTTCACCCACAAAGTAAGGGAGCCCATTACTGAGCTCCACGTTACTGCCTCCAAGTTTGGCATTGATCTTGAGAGCCAGATTGGTATAAAATTTGTCCTCTGCTTCATTAGCACCGTTAGACAAGCAGCATTGTGTTACTATCCCAAGTTTGGTCTCAGAAATCCATTTGAGGTACTTGTAACCGGAACTTTTTTTAGCCATTACACACATAAGAAATTGCAGGTGTACTTGGTTATATTTACAAATGTTGTTAATTTTCTCAAGTAACTCAGATAGCAAATCATAACTCGCAAGTATCTTCATTGAAGATTCTTCATACCAAATGGGCTCCTGCATGTATATACCCAATTTCTTGTATTTTCCTATAAGCTTTTGAATGAAATCCTTGCCTCTTAATTTGTACCTAAATGGCCCAAGACTAGTGAAATCAATAATGCCCCAATGCTCAACTGGTTTACCTTCCACCATTGATCTTCCAGCAAGATTCCAGTGACATTTCTCCAGATCCACTGTTAATTTAATGGTCTCTCCATTTGGATCACCTAACTTTAATTCTGGAGGGCCAAGTACACGTCCTACAATAGTTGTCATAGTTGTGTTGACACTCATTCCAAAATTTTGAGTAAAACCACCCCTGCCAAATAAAAACATTGCAATGAGACGTGTCTCCTACAAATTAGAAGATGAAGATAGTGTTCCAATCATATAACCACGAATATATTAACAAAAGCATTACAAGGTAACGAATACATGTATGTGCACGTTTGTATTTATACATGCAAACTAGAACAATTGCTACACAGCTTAGCATCTTGTTGATAATTTCCTGGTTTGAAATTAACCACTGTCACAATATTAAGAAAAGTAACTTCATACGTATTTCATCTGGAATTTAATAATATAATTTTCCTAATTTCGTGAGGGGTCGCATTAGCAGTGTGATTCATGTCACGTAACTACAAGTATAACCGTCAATTTTATTGTACTTCAAGGAACAGTCTTCATTTTCCTGGTATTAATAGGTTCAATCAAGTGTAATTGTTTCCCGTTACCAACTACGGTTGTCCATCCTAGTACTATGTTTCTTGTTTAAACTACCCAAAGAAGTATCCAACTTCCCTGTTGGCAGTTAGTACCACCAGAGCATATTGACCAAACTTGTTGAGGGTTTTGCACTTAGCACCTGGTACATATTCCATGCTTGGTTGACATGTTTTTCACCCAAAGTATGAAGTTTAGGGGATCATTTTCACCTTTTAAAACCCTATGCCTAATCTGCTCGTGGGCTCAATTGTAGAGGGCATGAAACCTGCAATTTAGTCTTTAAATAAGTACGCGTGACCTAAATCCATCATTGACATCACATGTAACTGTAACTAAGAATCCAGGAATGTAATAATGCAAGTTCCAAAAGGCATACACATAAAGAAGTAATGCAATTGGAATAACATTCCCTTACCTGCAAGGTCCATCACTAGACTGCACCATCTTATGTATTGCACACTCCCTCTCATTTGGGTGAGCAAGTGACATTGTTTTCAATGTATTTGCAGAAATACTACCCAGACGCTCTTTGGGATATCTTTGGCCCTCAACTAGAACACAGAATTCCATGGGTACATAGTTCTTCTTGTCTTTACCTAAATCTAGACAAGGAATATCTTTGTACATAATTTCCTTGCCATATTTGTCTTTATAAAAGGAAAGAAGACTAACATCCTTTGGGCGATTCCATCCACCGGTATTGTCAATGGGAAAAGTGACATACCTTGTAATCATAGGAGTTAATCTTGAAATAATGTATTTCCGATTGCTTTTACGATGAGTCACGCTGACTTTCAATCCAACAAGTGCGTCCTCAACACATTTCCTAAATTTTTCGAATTCATCCACTTTAAAGTTATCAATACACTCATGCAAGAAATCCAAGACTGGCATTCCCTTCCGAAAAGCCAAAACTGAGTAGTCTACACATAAGGACAGACCCTGAGCTGTAGGCTTTAAACTATGCTGAAATCCCCCAACAGCCATTATCCCATGGTGAAGATCCCTCATTACTACAGGTGGATTTGTGGGATAATAGCGTCCTCCTACAGAAACAGTTCGTCTAGCAGGATTCTCTTTCACAACCACATCCAAACCTTGTAAAATATCCCTAGGATTGGAGAGGTTATGTCCACTGAGATAGTCCATTAGCTTGCAAAGCCTGAGTTTATTAACAAGAGTTAATGTAACACTATATGAAATGATCTTTTCGTCCTCTCCATCAGATATCTCCACAGTAAATGTCTCTTCTGGTAACTGTACTGCACTATAAATATTTTTTGCACCGTCATGTGCAGTCATCTCCAAGGGCAACCTCTCAGGATCGTCAGAAAACAGTTTCTCTCGGATCATGGATAGATCAGACTTTGATAATTTCTGAGGCTGACCAAATTTTGAAGAAACCTTAGGCTTGACACCAACACTATAATGCATTATGGTACGCTCTGGATCAAACTTAACAGGGAAATGGTTGACACGGAGTCTGCTAGTTAGAATTGCTATCGTGCCACCATTATCAGGTCTCTGAATAGGTGATATTCTATCCTTTTTATCATGAGTACAAGTTGATGTAGGTAACTGTTTTGATATTAGTAGTTTTTCCAGCTTGGGAACAACGGAATCTGCAAGGAAAATCAATAGCTAAAAAACAAATCAACAAAATAATCACACAATTTCTAAACACATCTTACTATCAGTTTGGTTAAACATATGTTAGAATTATTACTTAGTGCAGATTATTTTCAATTTTGAATTACTATGATCAACAGTTTGCAATTTCAAAAACTTATTAGAATTTCATAAGTTTAAATGGCTAATACGATATACTAAACTCTTTCATCGACTTCAATGCTAATTTACTTGGTGTCCACTGTAATGAATGATTACAGGGTGAACACTAACACTCCATGTTTAGACCTGCCACGAGAGGAATCTTTCGGTAGTTCCCACGATCCCTATGGCAGTCTTAAAACATGAACACAGAGAGCAAGTAGCGAGAGGAACAGAGCATTTCCTCGAACAATGAATATACCTGTAGTCGGAGCAGCTCGCCAAAGGTCGTTAGGGTCACCGCGTCTTTCAACGCCACTGGACGCACTAGGTTTGCGAACACTGTAATTCTGGTCCCACGGAAATGCCGTTGAACTTGTTCTCGATCGTCTCCATTCGGGTTCCCAAACACTAGTACTCGGACTGGCACTGGCACTCGCGCTTGGCTTCGAGCGCCTCCATTCTGGTTGGAGAAGAATTTCCTCTTCGCTGCCACGGTTGGAAGGTTCGGAAGGAGGAGCGCTTGGTCTTCGACGGCGCCATTCAGGTTGCAGAATGAGGTCCGGCTCAGTCCCACTTGGTCCTCGGCATTCTGGCCGCAGATTCGGTTCCTCAGGCGGTTGCGGTGGCGGAATTCCTCTTGCGGTGTGACCGCTTCTTTGGGCTTGGCTACCGCCAGCACCAGTTTCCATTAGTGGAAGGAGTGAGGGTTAGAGAAAGCACGATAGGTGAATGATTTGAAATGGGGAGAGATTATATAGGAATTCACTCCACTCACCAAAATGCCCTGTCCCTTTTCTTCTTTTCAAAAACCGCACTACCTACCTTCCTTCTCAATACTTATTCATATATTTATCATTCAACCATATTATTAAAATATATTTAAATTAAGTATTAAGTGTAAGTGAAAATTAAAAATATTTTCTCACCAAAAATTTGGTATAATTTACTGTTAAAAAACTTTAGAAAGGCATAGTTTCTTCTAAATAAATTTTGTTAAAATTATTTAAGATTTTAAACATATTTTATAATAATATTTAACATATTTTTCTTCAATATTAATTAAAAAATATATTTTAAAAATAAAAACTGATTCAACATTTCAAAAAATAAATAATTCTAATTTTCACTTAAAAAAATTAAAAACATTTAATCCTTAAATCAAAATTTTATTAGCAAAAATACTTCTTATTCATGTTTTTATTATATTAAATATATATAATTAATTAGTGAAAGAGAAAATATATATATATATATATATATATATATATATATATATATGTATGTATGTATGTATATATAATATTGTAAAAAGGTATGTAATTTTTATTTTAAAAGATAAGTTATTTAGTTGTTTTAAAATAAAAAATAGTAAATTATTTATTTTATTAAATAAATAAATTTATTAGTTTTTATTTATTAAAGAATGAAGTTATTTAAGCATAATATAAAACTAGAAAAATTGAAAAATATGTCTAGTAGTTTGGTTTACAAATAATTGTATTTTTATTTTTGTGTGAATGAAGACGTTGAAGAAACTCCTCATTTGAACTGCTAAAGGAACATAAGAAGTTGAATTTCTGCAATTTTTATTTCAACTGGACCCAACTTAATTTATTCTTAAGCAGATTCAATTAGATTGTGTCAAGTGAGTCAAGATTTTTGTATTTTTTTTATTAAAAATTATAATTCCAAGTATCAAAACTTAATTAAAAAACAACATAATATTTGCAAAAATAAAAATAGTATTTGAAATAAACCAATAATAAATTATAATAAGCTTGTCCAAACTAAATAAAGATAAAAAAAATATATATACAACATATACATGGTTTATAACACAGTTAAAAGAGTAGAGTTTAATCCAATCATGAATAAAATTCAATCCAATTTAATTGGTTCAAGTTAAATAATCGAATAATCCAACTTAATAAATATCGTAATGAAATGGACCTATATTTATGGTTTTGATGGAAACAAACTTTACTACTTCTAGAAATCTACTTTTAAAAATAATAATTATAACTATAATAAAAATTAAGATAATTTTTACTTTATTAAAATATACATGTACTTGAATTGAATTAATATATTTAGTTAATATGTATAAAATTCAAAATTAATTTTATTAATGTTACTTAATTTTAAAACACATATTTTATTATTGTGTTAATCAGAACAAATACTTATTTTCTTTGTAAATAATAAAATAAGTCATAATAAAAATATTATAAATGATAATTCGTCTCACGATTTTAATCGATAAAAAGTAGTTTGATACAATAAAAAATAGTTTGACATATTATTATGATATACCTATATTTCAATTTGGTCATGTATTTATATTTAATCTGTATATGTATTCAATACTTCATGATACTTCAATGATATTTTTAATTAAGTATCTAATATATAAAATAGTAATCTTATTATGATTAGAGTGATTTATAATTTTTTGTTTTGACAATGTTTAATACATATGATTTTAATTTTAATTCATATAATAATATGTTTTTAATTAAAAAAAATTCTACTCTTTTCAATATACATATATCATGTATGGTATCCTATTATTTTCAAAATAAACGTATTAGTGTATCAAATAGTATAAGTATAGTATTCGATACACATATACTATCTATACATCATAGGTGTATTTACTTGAATAAATCACATGTGACAAAAAAAATATATTTTTATATAATGCGGGAGCAAATATAGGAATTTACAACAATAATATTACTAGAGTTGAACGGGATCACCAAAGCAGTATAAAAATATGTTAAATGTTTTTGTTTTTTTACCTTATGAAAAATTATATTAAACTCTTAGTTCACATTTTTTAACTCTAAGAATTATGTTGATCACATTTTTAAAATGTATTGTTTCTAGTTTAAGAACGGTAATGAAATTAAGTTTAATTATATTTACTTATGTCATTAAGGTGTTAAAAAATGATATATAATTACTACGTCAATGCTTAGAAAAATAGATTTGTTACATCAAACGTAACTACGTGTTTGTCTTATAGTATAATAAATGAAAAAAAAAATTAATTTTGAATTTAAATCTAGTATAAAAATAAATATCTATTTAAAATATAATATTTGTGAGAGATTTAAGATTAAGGATTAATATTCACTGCCAATAGATAATCAAAACACATTATACAAAAAATTAAAGTGAACGATAAAATAAAAAGCAGATTCATTTTTATGAATATATGATATTTAGAAAATAGTAAATAAATAAATTTAATTATATTTAACGAACAGACATACAATACTACCTAAAAAAAAACATTAATACAGTGGGACGCTTTCAACAATAAAAATATATTTAATCTCAGCTAATTTATTTCAGTATTTAATATCCTAAAATTTCACCCCCAGTTTTCTCTTATATTTCCACCTTGAATTTACATTATAAATACATGGTCACTAAATTCAACTAATATTGCAATGAAAAAAAATGAGTTTTATTAAGAGAATAAAATTAGTAAAACAAAATTAAAATTAATATAACACAACAATTTTAAATAATCAATAGAAAAGTAAAGGAAAAAAGTCAACATAACATGAAGTCGTGAATGAAGCTTCGTTAAAAACATGTATACAGTACCTTACTATTTTGTGAAAGAGATCGTGAATTTCTCACACAGAAATGACTAGAATATATATATATATATATATATATATATATATATATATATATATATATATATGTATGTATATGTATATGTATAGACTGTAAAATAATGCAGCAGATAAGATAATTATAGAGATGAAATCAGTTACTATTATGAAGAAAAGATAGACTAAATAATTAAATCAGTGCAATAATAGAACTTAACATGTACGAGGTGACACATTATAGAAAATCTAAAAAAGAAATGGCACCATTTAATTACTTTTGGGAATATTATTTTTAGTCCTCAAATATGGAATACATTTTTATTTTAAGAATAAAAAAAATCATAAATTTGAAAAAAAAAATCCTTGAACACTAAATCTGATAGATTACTATGACTTTTCTATAACATATATTATCTTTCAAAAAGTAAATTAAATTATTTAAATAATATTTTTTAAAATATAAAAAAAGTGTTTTAATTTATAAATTTGAGTAAGTAAAACTATTAAGTAGAGATGACAACATGATATGATATTTTTTCTTTTAGTCTATTCTGTAATTGACACATAAAAAGTGAGTTTTGTTAGTTGTCTCTACATAAAATTTATGAATTAACTTTGTTTTGGTGTACTCGCGTAATTAAAAATATATAATTTAGAGATTTTGTAAAAGTTAGGATCCAATTTAAACTTTCGGAACCAAATGGAGACAACCATTAAGGTTTTTATTAATAAAAGTTTCTTCCTAACAATGACTACAAACCGATGTTTATTTAAGTGACTAAATTGAAGTGTGAATAAGAAGAAACTTTATGCACCGAAAAGTTAGGTATCTCAAATAAAATCCAAAATTCATTCAACTACCCAGAACCTCAGCTTAGGAGCAACCCTTCCTCCTACTCTTTTATTTATAGGTTCCTTTGTTATTAAATTTTGGCTAAGATCAACAACAAGATTATGCTTCCTCAACTTTTTACATACATCAATCTTGAGAGTGAAGGATGGTTCTATGAATGCGTAAAAAAGTGAACTACAAGGAAAACTTTAGGAAGTGAAAAATTTACATAACGAGAAAGTGTACCTCAAATGTGTGTTCACTAATCAAAATCCTTCCTTTTCAGTGTGCCATTCATGCCCAGAAGTGAAAATGTTGAGCAGGAATGATTAATTAAATAAGGAACTGTTAACAGGAGATGTGATTGGTGCCATAGCTGATAGATTGAAGATTTGATTCTGACATGTTTGTAATCCATCTCTTTGGACCATTTGATGTTCCTGGTATGTTGTAAGCATAAGAAGGCCATCTTACATTTTCCCCACACAAGTTGGTGCCATTCATTCTTATCATCTTCTGTGTTCTTTCAAGAACTATAAGACTTGAAAATGTGGAGAAACTGTTTCCCACAAAGGTATCAGCTCTTAAACACACTTCATAGTCTATTGCAGACTGAATTAAATATGGATACTTCTTGTAAATTCCATCAACACCGAGTTTTTTCTTCTCAAAAGGAACAAACCCATCTTCCCAACCTTCAAGTATGGAAGAATTGTTGAGGAGTTTATCAGCAACAGCAAGATAAACAACAACCGGAGTCTTCAAACCAGCAATGTTCCTGACTCTTTCCACTATCTCTTTCTTGTCACTGCAGATTTGAGTAGCATTCAATCGGCGTTCTAATTTTTTACAATGAATCATCCAATCAATTTCTATCCTCATGTGGACAGCAATATATGGAAGGGGCTCAAAAGAAGGTCCATCATTGGTGATATTCTTCTGCATTTCCACTGCTTGAGTGTTGCCTGTTATCTCTCTTCCAACAGCTCTAATCCTAGACACAACCCTGTCTACTTCCTTCGCAATCTCTTCTGTCAAATACAGGCACTCAAAAATCTTTGCATAATCCTTCAGAGGCCAATGATCATGCCATAGGAAAGGATTCTTCCCTACAATCCGAATTACCTCGTGGTCATCAAAAGAGCCCTTGCCATGCTCCTTCAATTGTGACAAATCTCTCTCCACTGTCCACCTCCTGCCACTTCCCTTTTCCATTTCCAGCACTTCTGTTCTATTCAACACATCTGAATAGTGCGCCAACCGGACAAAACCATGACAAAGGGTATTAAACTTCTCAAACTGGAATATCTTGTCAAAGGAAATAGGTTGCAAGAGGTCAATTTCTTTGTAAAACAACGAGCCACTGAGGCTTGGCATCAACAATGTTCTGTTCAGCATTCTAGCAGTAAGACAGGCCCTTGCAAACGCAATCTTCTGATTGTTTAATCCCCACACAATCTGGGGAGCTACCAAAAACTTATCTTGCCGGATTCCAAAATCGAAATTCAACAACGGAGTGCGTATATACACAAGGTTACTCCATTCAATCCCTTCAAAACCAGGGAAGGATGGAAACATCAGTGCTCTAAGAATCAAAACAGTAACAAGCAAAATCAAACATTTGCTAGTCACTGAATTCATTGCGCCGGTCTAGAACTTCGACAACACTTCCATGTATGATAATGATTCACTCTACCATCCAAAGCATCACCATTTTTATTTTTTTACTTTAACATAAAAACTCAGATTACAGCATCACTTACAAAATCGATCATTATCAGTGTGGAAAAACAATGCCAACAAATCCGAAGGTGAAGACCCAATTTTGAAGGACCCCACAGTATGACTCGACGGATGAAAGGAATAACGAGAAAAACCACAAACTTGAAACAGGGGGTTCCCCTCCAACGATGAATATCTACAAAAGAAGAAAGAAAAATCACAAGAATCAGCTATGAATTTTGTGTACTAAAAAATGAAATCTGACTATAAGTGACGGCGATACGTTCAACTGATAAAAGGAAGAAATGAGAAACACCACCATAGCCTATTCCTGTAACGACCCAGAAATTCGAAAAACAAAAGATACATGAGACAATGACCCACCTTGAATAAACAAAATTGGGAGGTGAGGATTCGATGGGGTGTGATGAAAGGTGAAAAAGGAGCAACCTTGAGGCAGAGAAGAGTATTTGAGATAAAAGAAAGATGGGAAAGAAAGGAAGAGTTGAATGTTGCAAAGAGAAAAGAAGGGACAGGAAAAGTTGGTAGAAGGAGAGAGAGAATAGATAAAAAAGAGAAGGAAAAGTGAGGGAATAAGATGAAGGTGAAGGAAGAGGACAAGGAAGATACGATGTTGCAGTTGCAGAGGGAATGCCTGCTGTGTAACAGAGCCAAAAACTAAGGCCAAAGATGCTTATGTTACGGAAAAGCTTTAAGCACGTTTACTTTTTTCCTTTTCCTTTTCCCATGATCATATGCTAGCTAAGCGACTCAAATGGAAACTTTTATATCATATATTAATAGTTAAAAAGGTAAAGTTTCTCTGCAGGTAAGGTACTATTTTTAAGTCTTCTTTTTTATTATAATTAAATGAAAATTTTATTTTAACATCTTTCAATAAATCTGGATGCACAATCTCTATATAAAGTTATTGGGATTTTATCATCTTTCATAGGATATTATTTTTTTGGTTTAACCATATTCACTTAGATTTACATTTGCTGTTTAGTTTCTTTTATTTCTGAAATTGTTAAAATGGGACAACAATTATATATCTATATCTATCTCTCTATAAAATATTTATTATTTTTACCATTCCTGGATATTTGTTATGTTTAGATATACGTGTGATTTTAATTTTATGATTTTGTTCCAGTGGAGAATGTAGTGAACTAAGGTTTCGTGGAGTAGTTGTATTGTACTCTCTTACTACTGATAAAGTACAGAATGTGTCTTTTTGAGGTTTCCTATGTTTTTAGTTTAACATCTTGTACATCCTAATAAGGTATATATTGTTTTATAATTTAACCTTTCTTTCATTTTCACCATTTACTGTTTTGTTGGATATATTTGTATAATTGAACATTAAATAGATCTAATTTTCTATACAGATGATTTGTAAACACATTTAAAAAATTAAGTACATTTTAATTTTGATAGATTTAATAATATTTTTATCTTTTTTAGTTCTTTTAAATCAAAGTGATTAATTAAAGTAAACTGTTTTGATTGATTTAAAATATGATAAAAATAGATATAACTAGTTAAATTACTTTTCTCAGTCTTCTAAGTTAAAAGAGAGTATAAATTCTTGAACCTTTGAAAGGTAAAAGGGAGAGAAAATTTGTTGGGATGTCCTTAAAGTGAAATTATAAGGTTATTGTTTTTTCACTCTATAATCTATAATTATTAACTGCACTCTCATAATAAAGAAATAGAGAAAAAAAAAAGGAAAAATGCTGCAGAAAAAGAGTTAAAAAAAATTGTTTCGGAAAGCTTTTTCTGAAAAATTTCCGAAACATATTTTATGTGTTCCATAAAATTTATTCTTGAAATCTCATTCCAAAATATATTTGATGTGTTCTACAAATTTTACTATCTGGATTTTGCTTTTTCAAAAATTTTGTTTTGGAAATCTCATTCCGGGAATCTTATTCTGAAAATTCTATAAAACTCATTCTGAAAAGTTTTGGAATATGTGTTCCATAAAACTCGCTTTTTGACAGGGTAAAATGGTCATTTTGAAATTTTGAGCAGGTGCGTGAAGAAATTGTTGGGTGCAGAAGTAAAAGTTGAATTATAAATTTTACTTGATTTTAAGTTTGTCTTTGTTCATTTTTTAAAATGTTATTATTTTATGTAATAAACACTTATTTCTACAATTGATTTGACCTCTTATACCAGTACTTAATATTAATAAATATTTTTTATTATGAGCAATTAATTGGATTTTAAAAAAGTGGCCTATTATCTATTTTTAACAAAAACCTTTTTTTGTGGGAATATCTCACGTGAACATGTGAATCTAAAGAAGATAATAAGAAAAAAAAAAGAAATTCATAAATTAAAGGAGTAATTTAAACATAAACTTCATAAAATAAAAGAGTAATTTAAGTAGAAAATTTAATGGTATACATGATTAATTTGATTGAAGGTTGATAACTTGTTTTTAGTATTGGAAAAAACTAATTATTTGCATCTCTTAATTTTCATACCTTTCCAACATCTAATAAAAAATATATTCTTTTAACTTTTCCAGCCGATTCATTCTAAACTATTTTATGTTTTAAAATAAGCATGTTATTTTGTTGGTGTTGAATAGGTATTGAATAAAAAATGAGGTGATGGTGTATAAAGTCAAAATTATTCTTAGTTGTATTTTTAAAATATAAACATTTTTACTAAAATAGTTAGATGAGAAAATGGAAGTAAATTATTTTTTAAAATATCATTTATTAAAATATATTAATTGTTAATTTACAATAAAAATTACAAAAAAGAAATATATATAATAAATAAATTATTTACCAAACAATTATCGAAATATAAAGTGATGGGAACGTGAATCCACCTTTTCTTTGGCCCTCTTAGGGTGGTTTCCCACGCTCTGTTGGAATCAAGTGATACCATATCCACAACTTTTAATAGCCTAACATTTGTTGTGGAATTCTCTTACATGTAAAATATATACTTACATTTAATTTTATATATATATATATATATATATATATATATATATATATATATATATATATATATATATATATATATATATATATATATATATATATATATATATATATACCATTCATAGTTACATCGATCCTTACATCGATTTCACATTAATAACTGAACACAAATAATATAGATTACTTTTCTAATTAGTGGAATAAAAACATATTTAAATTATATTAGGCAATGTTTGGACCAACACTAACCAATACGAAAATAGAAAACAAAGTTAAATTGTGAAAGTGTGTATCTCGATTCCACATACTGAAACAATGGTAATAAATATTTATTAAGCTCTTAAAAAACACAAGAAATAATTATTTATATTAACCTTCTACCGTTATAATAAAATGTAAGGATTTTTAATTATAAAAATTGAAAAAGTTAATGTAAGATATTATAATATCACTTTTAAATTTAAATCTTGCTTAACCAATAGTTCAACTAATCTATCTCAATTTTTTATTTGAACTTAACTTGATTTTTTTAGATATGGTCAATTCATCTAAATCAATTTGATTTTTAGTTTAAGTCAATTCGATTAATCATTTAGTCTAAATTAATTGGACTGAGTTTTTTATCCAAATTGAGTCGATTAATTATTAATCTAAATGAACTTAACTCAATCTTAATCTTGATGAGTAAAGTGAAAAGAAATTAAATTTAAATTTTTTATATTTTTTTAGAACATTCTATTTTATTCATTTATATCACTTTTCAAACTTTCTTAAATTTAATTTTTTTAATTACTTTATTCGAATTATAATATTTTAATTTTTTAATTACTCTTCTAAATTATATCATCCAAACAAAACATAAAGGAGCAAGCTTAAGAATTTTTTCACTTATACTTTTAACTCATACTGAATTTCTACTAACTTTGAATTGCGATTTCAAAAGGAATCTTACAAAAGTTTAAACTTATCAATTCAAAATGCTCTTTTTCACGATTTGTGTTAACCATACGCAATTCAATTTTTGTGGTCCCTCCTTTATATTCTCTTAGATGCCATGTTCTTGAACCGATTATGAAGTGTGGTTGATATACCCTCCAAGTTTTGAGACGGCATTGTTAAGAAACTGCAATAAAGAGTGGCACGTGATGACGTGAACATTGGAAGAAGGGAGAAAGGGGACCATAGATATTTTTTATGTACTTTCTGTTATATTGTGGCTTAGATTGCTATCTTCTTTTGCAGTGATGCTGTTTTTACGTAGGCATGGCTTTCTCCCATATGCATTACAGGACAATGCAATAAACCTATTGGTGGGGATACCCATTATCATAATGAAACATTTATTCATTGATTTTGTGATTCTGTGTATTCTGCTCCAATCAACACATCTGTAAAAATGCATTTGGGGTCCCCCAATTCGATCATGCTTGATGCCTCAATAAGAGGATTTATCATATCAGTTTTTTTATCTTTTGCTCCAAAATACTAGTACAATGAGTAAACTCCTATTGTACTACAGCTACATAGGCATCAATGACATATTTGGTAGTTATCATAGGCTATATAGTTTAGGTTTTCTTACAGTTTAGAATGGTCATGTCATTTTTGAAGGCCAATTTTTCAGTTTGGAGCTTACGAAAAAAATTAAAGAAATCTTCCCTCCAAATTATTTGATGCAGTTTGTCTGCTATTATTGACAACAAATGGAGATTTTTTTTTTATTCAGCAGATTCTGTTTATAAGAAGAGATGGATGCTCACCCTGTTGCAGTCTGGAAAAAAACAGATGCACATGAAGAACTGAGTAAAAGATAACTTGTTATCCATGTGTAAACAAATAAAATAAAAATTGAAGTTCCCTCTTTTGTCTTCTATTTCTTCTGTTAACCACGTGAGAGGGTGAATAAAAGACAATGTGGCATTAGTACAAATTTTGTTATCTAGGAACAAACATAAAAACTGATATCCACACCATGCTAAGCTGCATGTTCTAACACTTCTTTTTCATAGAAGACATGTTCAATCAAAAGGAAAAGTCTAATTTTGTTCAAATCACATGTCAATTAGGAATAAAATCAAATTATAATATATAAATAAAATCAAATTATAATATATAAGTAAGTATAAATCTCACCACTATAATTGGATGATACATAAACTTACCTATAAAGATATTTTCAGAGCTATTTAGAACCTATCATGTCTATTCATTAATGCCAGAGGAATGACACATCGTATTTTAATACTTACCTTACAAGTTGATTTTGTAATATTAACTTATGTGAAAACTTTCATTTTAGCTTCTGATTTTTCTCTTGCATAGGTATTTATGGAGAAAGTTGTCCAAACATGTCCCAAGTGTACTATACTGAAGTCAATTTTAGTCACACTTTTGTGTTCCCTTATTATTGAGTAGTATATTTGGCTAAGCAAGCTTCTCAGAAAGTGAAATCATAAGCTATATTGAATAAAGCAGATATTACGTTTCCTTTGATACAAATATTCCCTTTCAAGCTAATCAACTATACAGGACAAGGATTAGTACAATCTCACATATCTAATAAAGAAGAAAGAACTTTGGAAGATTCAACACAATGAAGCTTCTTGCTAATCATTGTCTCAATGGCAAGCTTCTTTTTGAGAAGACTGCGATGAGCTCGTTGGCCGTCCAAGTCACTAGGGAGAGATTTCGGAGATGTGTGAGTGAGTTTTTGTCCAATGATGGTAAATCGGAGACACATCCTGATAGCAAGGACAGATGAAAATGAAGAACATTCAAACCTGTTATGCAGCTATATTTTTGTGAAGTTAACAGTAGCAGTTAAAAAGTGTTTTACACCAGTACCATGTAATTGAAAATTTATAGTTTTATGTACTTTTATTTTCATGGAAGAGACCATGATACAAAACATAAAAGTGTGGGAGAAAATGGAGACTACTAATCCTTTCATGATCTAAGTTAAAGTTTGATATAGCTTAGGAGATGGTTGAAGTTTTCATACCTGAATATTTGACAAGATAAAGCAATGAATATGATGCTAACACTCTTTCCTCAACATCTTTATCATAATCCAAGGATTGTAGTAATTGTGGTCTTAAGATTGAGAATACCATTGGTGGCAACATTCTATCTTCGATTAAATTGAGGTAGCTGCTCATCCATGAAATGGTTATGAGACTTGCTCGTGCTAAACATGGGATTCCATTGGCTATGGTATCTGCAAGTGCTGATAGCAAATTCTTATATCCATTGTTGAACAAGACAAGGGCTTTTCTTTTTTGCCAACTTTCTGCTTCTTCCTCTTCCTCCACATTCTAGTAAGTGACACAACCAATCAACAGTTTTGATGTGCTAAAAATAGGAACAGTAAGTACTAGAAGCAAGCTATCATATATGGAACAAAAATAATTTAAATATTGTGCATTGAATGATTGTAGTTTTTACTTTAAGTTTTACGTGTATAGGGATTTTTATACTGTTAATCAATTAGAAATCACAGTAGATAAGACTTTTAAAGTAATCACTGAGTCAAAGATCCTACAAAATATATGTATGACATGACAATCTTAACTTTTTTATATACTCTTAGTGCATCCTAATTAAACTACAGGCTTTTAACCAAAGTCTACCTTGTGAATTGAATCATAAACAACATTTTCCTTGCTCGGATATGAATCTTCGAAGCAAATTTCTCTGAAACCTGCTTTTTCTAAAAGAGAATTTTCCATTAATGGTTCCCCTGAATGAGAAAAGTGACCTCCTAATAGGTATAGAGCTCGTGCTGATTGCTGTTGCACTCTATCATTACATGTTTGACAATTCAAAGCTGCTACAAGTGCCTGAATTGCTTCTGATCTATATAAGCTTCCCTTGAAAGGATCTTCCTGCAACACAACTGCTATTGCATTTGTGAACTCTTCAAGACAAGTAAATCAATTCAATATAGAATCATAGAGAAGCCATAAGTTACCTTATTAAAAATAATGAAAGTCACAGAACTTAGGCCATTGTTCACAACCAATATTTCCATAAAGTACTAGTAAGTTGAATGAAAAAGAATTACCATAAGATCAAGCAGCAATAATATTACTGCAACTATAGGGCGTTCTTCAGGTGGAGCCTTCTCAAGGTAAATGAAGAAAACGTGCATTACGTTTATGCCACCCCATCCATCTTTAAGTCCTCTTAAGAAATTTAAAGTCTCTGTTCTTCTGGTATCAAATTTAAGTCCTCTTAACATTTTCAGATAGAAGAAAAAAGGGAAACCAAGAAGAAAAAATCTAGAAAGGGGAGTGATAAGCACATACTTCTCAAGGCAGAGCAACTCGGCCAGCACAGACAAGGCATAGCTACTGGAATTTTGTTTACTTCCAACAACAATGAGTTCAAGTAATGAAGTCTTATTTATGTTGTCAGCTAAGAAATTTCTGCAGCTTCCTTCGGCGCGGATGCAACATGAAATTATCATAACAGCATTGTTTCTCTCGTGGACCTCTCCTTCGATCCTTGCCATTAGCAGGGTCAATCCTCCAAGTGAAAGTACTTGCCTGGCATTTTCCAAGTTCTTGTCTTCATCAAAACCAGTAAGAAGTTGGTCCAAAACATAAAATGCTGCCACTTGAGGACTGCATTGTACTGTGAAGAGGGTCTGCAATTTGTCTCCAAATTCCAGCACTCGAAGGATTAATGGCACCCATTCTGAAGATAGCATCTGCTTTGCCTTTGGTTGTGATAGATAAAGTAGAACTGCAGCCTTTAGAAACAGACTAGTGTTTCTTAGAAGCCTCACAAATATTTCTAGTTGAGGATCAGAGTTCAGTATAATTTGTTTAATTGCACCATTCCTTCCTATTAATTCTGCTAAAATTGATATGATCAATTCTAGAATCTCATCATTAGTTGAGGAAAATAACACCTCAAGCATAGCTTGAACTACTCTGGGCTGTGTCAGTGCTTCTTGAATTAGAGGATCACCAGGAGAGTTCAACCAAGCTTTAGTAATCACACGAATAGCGAATTCACAGTCACTTAGAATATCTGATGAACCTATAGTTGTAATAGCTCCAACAAAGTTTCTTGAAAGAACAGCTGAAGCATTCTTGTGTCTACGGTTGCTGTTCTCAAAGCTTTCCTCTGGTATGAACCTGCAAGAAAGACACTGAAAATAGTCCAATCTCTGCGACGTTGGCCATAATTGAGCTTCATTTTTGCCGAATTGACTTGATCTTCCAACAAATACCCTATCGCCTTTCTTTACAAAGTAAGGAGATTACATCAGAAGTGAAATTCTATAATTTGAATCAGACGGTTTTCATCTACGAATTGAAAGCACAGAAGATAACCTGAACTGAACTGCTTTTGTATTCATCTTCATACAACTTCTCATCAATCTCTAGGCCTGTGGTAATTCTCAACACTCCATTTGGGTCGCCAAGACCAGAAGGTTGCTGCTCTAGTTTGGAGCCGAACACTGTCTTGAATCTGTTAAAGAAAACCATAAATATAAAATCACATACATAGCTACAAATTGCACATAGTTGTTTCTCACAGAAATATGGTTGTGGTGGGGAATCTAAGATGTTCATATCACTTACAAGTTTTGGTTGATTGAGGAATTTGAAACAAAAGAATCTGAAGACCTTCTTGATAATCTGTAACTTGGCCTTGATGGCAAAGAAACATTAGGAAGAGGTGGTTCACTGGCCCCTACTTTAAGCCATTGCTTGTAATACTGAGCAAACAGAATGGTCCCTCTATCAATCTTTTCATTGTACATTTTGTTGTGAACCTTCATTTTCCGTTCCTTCTCACCATGAGCTTCGTTTGAAAGGAACTCAAGCCCAGTGTTGTACCAAATTTTGACATGGAGAAGATGGGGAAGAAACAAATGCTCCCAAAGGTCAGGAAGCAAGTTGGTTCGAGCAAAACTCGGAGAATCACAAAACACTTGCAGTAAATGCTTAGAGGAAACCCTGTCATTTTTCTGCAGCTTGTAAGCCACAGCCAGGTATAGTTGAGCACAAGCTGAGAGATGTGAATTTGGCACGCCACAAGTTGAAGCATCCCTGGAAGTTTTAGAATTCAAGGTAGCAACTACGCTTAAAAGCTCAATGGAACTCCTTAACCTTTTGATCATCCTCACCTGTTCCATTGTTCCTTGACTTTCTACTAATCTATCAATTTTCTTCATACCCAATTCCATGTTCACAAAAACCTCATCACCTGCATCCTTTCTTCTCCTTTTGTCCAAGAGAGAACAACACTTCTCTCGGATTGTTTTCCTGAAAATATCATCTTTCACATATCTTCCTATGTAGCCACTGAGGACAGCAATCACTGCTCCAATTGCAACTTCATCCATCAAGGGTCCTACCCTTCTTGAATCTGCTGACACCAGTGACTTAGAATTTGATCTTTCAGAAGCAGAACCACCCCTTTTGTGTTGAGGAGAAGAAGACACACTTTTTGATGAAATCTTCTCTACCTTGTGCTTGGGTGAAGAAAGACCTTTTGGATCATGACAGATGTATGCAGGAAGTGGTTTTTTCTCATGTTGTGAAAGTTTGTGTTTAGGCCTCTCCGGGGTTGGACATTGGGCAGAATATTCCCCAAAGGCAGCCATACGCTGGTGAATGAGAAATGGGTTGAAAGAGAAGTATGAAGCAAGAAGGCTTCAATGACATTCTTGGAACTCGAACGAAACAAATATATGAAATAAAACAGTGACAGCTAGATTAGCCATAGCAGGAAAGAGGCACAGCAATGAAGACAAAGAAAGGGTTGGATTTGGTGAAAGGTGAATCTTTTAGGCTATATTTTAAATCATAATGTTCTGTTCTGTAAAGGCAAACACCCCTTTGGACCAGCTAACTCATCTCAGTGAAACTGTCACCACATTTCTAAACAACAGTCACTTGCAATTGCAAATTGCTTTGTTTGTTTAATTACACCATGCACGTGATAACTACATCTCTGCCATCGAACAATACCAATTAACAATTATTTTTTCATAACCAAAAATACTATTTTAATTCTAAGTTATTGTTTTTTTCGTTAACAACACAGTACCATTTATTTAACTTGGTATATTTATTTTAACATGGTCTTGTTTTATGCTCTGTTATGACTGATGTCTATGGCATGTGTCGTTCTGCTGGCTTTAGTTACTGGTTTCTGATGCTTTCTTGTTTGACCTCACTGTTGGATTTTGTTTTTCTATACAGTCACTTGCTAATTGTATATAACTTATTTATAACATGCAGAAAAGTACTTTTGTGTCAATAAGCGATTAAAACAAAAAATAAAATAAAAATTGTTGATTTTAATACTACCAAAAAGAAGTGATTCTAAAACTATTATTTAGTTCATTGACAACGCAGTACCTTTTTTAAAACTTTTTATATTTGATTCTGAAAGAGTTATTACTTTTATATTCTGCTACGAAGCATGGGTGGTGATTGTTCTCGTGGTCCTTCATGCAGATAGTGGCTTTGGTTAATGCTCACTGATTCTTCATTGTTTTGTTTTCTTTTCTTTGTTTTTTTCTTAATCCCGTTTAAAAGTGGTCTAAAAAGTGTTCGTCTAATAATAAATATATATTTTTCATTTGAAATGACAGTGCAAGTGATTGAGAATATTTGAGTGGGATTACTTTGGTAACACTTTTCAACTAAAAAATTTCATTTTATCAATATCACAATGTCCATTAAGCAGCATGTTTTTCTTGTAACATTTATTTTTGGAATGAAAGGATGATAAACAATGATCTCGCTATTTAATTTGCAAAAAATTCATCTCCTACATGTTTGTTACCCTAGCAATTACTTATTTAAAAATATATAAAATATAAATTAAATTTTACTTTTAATTAAATTTAACCCGATAAAATATAAACTAATTTTAATTTTAATTAAATTTAACTTTATAAATTATAAATAAATTTTTATTTTTTTCATATACAAAATACTTACATATACAAATAGTATAATATCCGTATCTAAGATTTTTAGAAGTGGATATTAAAATATTTGTTATTCAAAATTCACGAATAATAAATATTTGTAAATATCAACTATCTGTTACGAATTTTATCTCCAGATATTTGTTCAATAGTTTTTATTATCTTTTAACTTCGTCAAATAATTATTTTCTGTTTTGAGATTGTATTTCTGTTATGATTTAATTATTTACTATATTAATAAACTGTACACATTTCTCAATTTATATTTTTAAATTTCGTTGTATTTCATCATTAGATCATTCTTAAAAGTTTAATTAGGTTTAAAAGTTGATGACCGAAAATATATTATAACTACGATTTTAATGAGTCACCGTATAGGGAAAATAAAGAGCTTTCGAAGGTGATTAAGTTACAATTAAGACGTTTATATTTTTATTTTTAGATATTTCATTTCAATTTCTAATTATACAATAATATTAATAGTATTGTGAAAGAAATACAATTATTTTTATGCTAGAGAATTTTCTTCTATAACAACGATGTATTTCTTAAAAAAAACGTAACATTAGTGTTTAAAATTGAAATAGTCAAAATACTATATTGATTGGTGTAATTTACTGGGTTCATATTAAAAAGTTAAAAATGTACGTCTATGCTTTATAATCTTTATTGTAATAAAGTACTAATATATATGACAAATAAAGTAAAGTAGTTTGAATTTCAAAACATCATCATCTTGTAATTAATAAATAAAATAAAGTTTTTAATAACAACAAAAGTCTATAAAATAAACGATAACAATTAAACTCTATTAAAAAGTTGCAAAATATTAATTAGATTGAATATGTGATTTTGAGGTTAACAAAAACTTATTTACTCAAGGTTAATTAAATTTTAACTATTTTATAAATTTAAGTATTTTTAATTTAACTTTTATTAAAAATTGTAATATCTTGAATGTTTGAAATGTTTTTTATTTTTTTAATATATTATTGAGAATTATTACTTCCATCTTCTTGTTCAAGGTTCGTCTTCCATCTTCTAGTTTGTTAGTTTATTATGGCCCGTTCCTCATCTTACTGTTAGAAAAAATAATCAAGAAATTAAAAAACATTAAAAAAAAACTGATTCATGAATTGAAAACAATAAAAAATAACTCTCAGATAAAAAATACTTAACTAAAAATAAAAAATATTTTAACATTTCACTGAAATAACTTTTTAATAAAAAACTTAATTAAATAAAATACTTAAAATTTAATTAAACTTCTGACTATCCAATAAATAATATTAGAGTTAGACCACCAATAATTGAATTGAGTAACTAAATTTACTAAATATTTAATTTAAAAAAACGTAAAAAAAGTTACTTAAATGTTTGAAAATTATTTAAATACTCTTTTAGTTTCAATTTTTGTCCAATTTATTTAATGTGAGACTCGTTTTTTCTCAAATATTCAATGTAATTCATATTTTAGTAAATTATGTTGGACTTGATATTTTTATCAAAATTGTTAACAGAAAATGAATAGTATGTGACATGGTTCGCAGTTTCTTTTCATTTTTTTTTAATTTTTTATTAGTTTCTTTTTTCATTATTAAAATAAGTGTTTACGTATCAAGTCAAGTTAATATTATATCACGTTACAATATTAATGTTATATGTTAAGTCAATATTATTATCACGTGTTAAATAAATATCAGTATCATATATTAATGTCTTTCTGTTGAATCTCATTTTTGAGATAAAAAAACACATGACATCGTATACTTAATTTTTTTTAAACATTTTCAGCTATTTTAATAGATGGGACGAGATAGTTAGAATTGATGTTTCTTTTCGAAATACAAAATCGAAAATATAGTATCAAACAAATAATTGTACTAATGGAGTTTGTAAAAAGAAATGACCAAATTAAACTTAATTTAACAATTTTTTAAAAAAAAATCACGAACAGACTATTCATCTTCTATTAACAATTTAAACAATATCTTTGAAACCAAAATTAAACTTAATTTAACTAAATAAAAACCATATAATATTAAAAAAAAAGTTCAACAGGAAAAAAGTAAATAAAAAGGAGTATTTAAGCCTTAAAAAATAAATATGGCAAGAAAGTTACCTGCAAACCAACAATACCTTCATTTAAACTTTGTTCCATTCCCACGTTAACTTCACCAGCTGTTGCTCCCTCAAACGTAAATGATGTCAATAATTCAGTGTATCTTAAATTCGTTAAAAGAAAACTTACTGTCAGATCTATTTCCCACTTCATTAGGCGACAAACAAACTAATTAATCTTATTTGCAACAATATAATTAAGAAATACAAATTTTTTATTCCACATCCTCTTTGCCAACCATATTTTAGTTTTCGTTAAAAGATAGAAATGTGTTAAAACTCTCGTTAATTAAAAATAAAACAAATTTATAATATATAAATAACTACTAATCTTCCTTTATAAAATTGAATTAAACTTTGATTTAATCATTAAGAAAAAGATTAACTTATAAAAAGAGAAAACAGCAGTAAAAGAAAAATACAGAAGGGCAGAGAATCATAAAAAGGTTACAATAAATTTCAGCACCATAAAAGGATATGAAATTATATTCAAAATACATGGTGTGGATTACACAAGACAGTAAGACATCACCTTCTTTCAGAATTTTACAGAAGAGTTGGTGGGCATGATTACCTTTAGAATTTGCACTATATATATATATATAATATGTATGTCAAAATAAAAAACTGCTATGTATGGTTTTACTGTTACACTTTCCTAGCTCTGTAATGTACAACAGAATCTTTGAGGGAAGATGAAGATGATGAAGATGAAATGCCAGAGCGGCTAAACTCGGCCTTGTCCTTGCTGAAGGCCTTGTGGACATCATCTTTCAGCTCCATGAACCGTGTTCTTTTTATTCTCTGCTCTTCTTGAGTACCCTTTTCAAGATAAAACAAGTCTGGTAGGTCATCCTCCATGAACTTGTCCAGCACTTCCGAGCAGTGAGGGAAGTACCGCCGCCCCATTTCCACTGCCACCACCACCACAATATTCAACATATTTAAGAACAAAACACTGCTTAATTATGATAAATAACCAATGGAAATCAAAATCTAACTTTATAAAGACTGCAATTACCTGTCTTCATAAGGGCCTCCATTCTAGAAAGAAGTCTTTTATTTTGCACTATGGGAGTCTCATTCAGATCAACCTCCCTCAAGTTGCCGTTTGAATTTTTTGAGTTTGATGCAGAGAGACCAGCAAACTCAGATGTTGTCTCAGCATGCGCAATGTCCATGGCTAGTTTCGCCTCTGAAGGGAAGAAAAGCCTTGCAAATGCCACTGCAGTAGAGAGCAATATTTACTTTTCATGGTTTGAGCTTAAAAAACTAAGTCATGGCACATCCTACTTTCTTTTCTGGATTAACACAATAAAACACTAGAATCTATGTTGAAAATCCCACGTCGACTAGAGATATGACCAATTCATAGTATATAAATTCATAGTATATAAGTGAGTGTAAACTTCATCCTCCAAGTCGATTTTGTGAAAGTTGAATTAGACTTAAAATTTATTTTTAACATAGTATCAGAGTCATCACTAAAGCGGACCACCTGTTAATATAACTCGACATGACAAACAATTTATAGAACACAAACAACAGGTAAATGAATATCATCCATGACATGGTACCTCTGTTTTCAAGGTATAGTAGTTTCATGTGGAGGTCATCAGCCATGGCATGGGAAGAGATACCGGCCTCTCCGGCCAGTGGATTCCTCCGCATTTCTCTTTCGAGAACATCGATGCATATCCGATCATTGTTTGTTTCTTTCCCCTGTTCTGTTTTCGCATGATAATCCTTTGGCCTCGTCAACCTTCTACAAATACTAACAGCACTCTGACCGTCGAAAGTCACATCTGATGCACAAGCCCCTTTTGTAAGCAGCGATACTATAATAGAAGCTTCTTTCCGCATGGCAGCAATATGAAGCACTGTGTAACCTCGAGAATTCCGAAGATTAACATTAGCCAGTCCCAAACTAAGTACCTCGGAAACAACCTTGGGGTCACAATAGGCTGCAGCATAATGAAGAGCATGAGCTTCGTCTAAAGTAATGTCTGACTCGTTTAAAAGAAGTTTAACAAGCTCAACATCATCGGAGTCCAATGCCCTGTGTATTCTAGTGATTCGTTTCAGAGACAAAGCATCCAATGCAGATGCATCATTTTCAACGTCTTGCTGAGGGTTGCGGCGGAGCAATTTCACTTTTCCTGAGAGCTCATTTGGAAGCTCTTTGTCAATTGAAATCTGGTCAAGGTCTGATCTGGCCACCCTATCAATACATTGAGTCACAAGTTGACTCGATTGACAATGGAAAGCAACGGTAAGGATTGGAATGACATCTTCCACAAGAGCCTTTCCTATAAAGTTAAGTAGACGTCGCTGCAAAATTTAAGGCATTCATTAGTACCTTCATCCTTAAGCTTCAACATACACAATGATGCCAGTGATTAGATGTGAAATGAAATTGATTTCAGAGTAATTTCCCCAATGTACGAGATGCCAGGATTAAGGAATGTGCCTAAACAAACCAAGATATATAAATTACTGAGTTCAATTTCATACCCCTTTATAATCAACAACTGTAATGATTTGTTCAGGATATGAAAGATTATACATTGTCATGAAACATAGAATATACCTGGAAAAGTGATACCAACTCTGGTATTTGAAAAATGGAAGAGGCATACATCAACTCCACAGCAAAGTTAATTGCAGGTCTACAGGCATCATGGCCACATACATTGTCAACACATGTAGACACCTCCATTGGAGAGGGCTTGAGTTTACCAGTATATACATAACCCAGGAATATGAGGAAGGCTTCATATCCAACCTTGCCATAAGGCAACAAATCACTCATGTTATACTTCAACTTCCCTTCTTTTTCTGATGTCCCCTTCTCTCTCTTGAATAATTCATGGAAAAACTTGCTTCTAGAGGCCAGAATACATCGATGAACACTAACTGGGATTCCTTCTACAATGATGTCAGCATCACTGTAATCACAATCAGATTCAATCAAAAGCTGCTCCAAGTTGGAGCTAAGCTTACTCAAACTGATAACCTCAAGGTTAGGTCCAGGGTCAGAGCCGTAAGAAGAGCAAATGTTGTGACTAACTGAGCCATTTGATAAATGGGAAGATGATGTGAAGCTCAAAGAAGATGAGGGTTCGGCTGAATAAGCCATTTGTCAACAACTTAAGAACCTTAATGATTCTGTAGCATATCTTCCACTCTCAAAAAACCCCAAACCTCAAAGTTCCTCAAAGATAAAGTCTGAAAACCATTTAACTACCAACTGACGAATGGAACATACGTTACTTAACAAAACCTGAATTCCCCAGCAGAGACTTCTAAACAAAAACAACCTCTAAAAAAGGAAAGTATATATGCCGTGCAAACGTAAAACACTGATCTGTATAAGTGTTAACTACAAAATTTAATGTCACAACTCACAAGACATATGACATCTGATCCAACCCCTCACAAGATTACTTAACATAAAAAACATCAGCTAAAGAGACTCACTCTATCGCAAGAGAGTCCATACACAGATATGAAAAACATAAAACACAAATATTTTATATCTCTGCAAAACTTCAGCACCGGGAAGGCGCAAAAGGATCTAAGAACCCCCTTGTTCAAACTTCCAAAGCCACCAAAACAGCATAGCCAAACCAAAACAAACCCAGAACTGATCCCAAACTGAATAGCCGAAATCGGCAAATAACTTCAGTAAAACATCAAAAAAAGAAAAACTTTCGTTTACACTCGGAGAGAGGGTCAAGGAACAGCACCACCCCACAACTCAGTGCCGGCATCAGATCAATCCAAATCAGAAAAAGGTTCGAACTTTGATAGCAGAACGAACAAAGAGAGAGGGAGAGAGAGAGAGAGAGAGAGAGAGAAAGAAAGAAAGAAAGAGAGGGAATCAATCACCGTGTTGTAAGTCAAAGCATCAAATACGAGGAAGGTTCGAAAGGGAAAAAAAGGAGGGATTAAGGGTGTATATTAGCAGAGGAAGAAAGAAAGATTCGGAGACGAAAGGACAGCGATAATGTCACGCGGCTGTGAAGGTAAGGTACACAGCATCCCCGAAGTTTCGTCTTTCGTTGTCAAAAGAAAGAAGAGAGAGAAAAAGAAGAAGAAGAAACAGTGTCGTTGGCGTAGATGATTCAAAGCCTTCTGAAGTGGTTTGCATGACGCCACAGGTGACGTCACCCTCTCCAGCTTGGGTTTGCTTGCGTTGAATCTGGCGTCAGCACCCTTCTGCACACAACTTTATGCCTTCCCTAACCCATCTTATGCTTTGTAACTGTTACAATTGAATTCCTTTCTTTTTCAACATTTTCTTACCATTCTCTACTCCCCACAACGATCAATGACTAAATTTACAGAAAATGTTAAGGACTTTAAGAAATGCAGAGTAAATGTAAGAATAATAATAGTAAGGGTATTGCAATAATGGTGTTTTGGCCTAAACCTAACGCTTTTTCTATTATGGAATGTGAAAAAGAAGATTACTGAACTTTGCTTTCACATCTACCCCATTTGGCTGTGCTCAGTCTTGCCTGTGGTGTGAATGATGGAAATAATGCCTTCCGTCTTTGCCGACTCTGCTACACTGTAACTTTATTTTTCTTTTAGCTTTCTTTCATTTCTGTTTAGTATAAAGTTGGAGGTTTCATCAACCGACTCTTTGTTTTTCTTTTTCTCTCCTTTTAAACAAGATAAAAATAATTAGACAACATTTTTTTTATATTTAAATATATGTGTGATTATGTGATTAGTTTAAAATTATTTTATAATTAATAATAATAATTATAAATATTATTATAAATTAATTATAAAATGACACATAAATAATATTTAAATATTATAAAAAAGTATTGTCTATATCAAAGTAAAATCAATCAAAAATTAAATAAAAAAAGAGAGGAATAGGATGCTTTTTTTATTGTTTTGGAGAAGAATAATGAAGTATACATAAAATTTCATAAATGTTAGTTTATGAAAAAAAAATCATAAAATAAAAATAATTTGATAAACGCATAGAAAAAAAAAACTGTTTTTCTCCTCTCTTTTCCCATATTTGGAGTACATATATCTATCAAGTATCCACTTATATATAAATGGTTTGTTAATAATTTGATGATGAATATTTACTAAATAATATTAAAATTCAATTTCTTAAATAATTCTAAAAGACAAAATTTATTTCAACTCTGTATTGCAAAACTGATTCTTAAAGTGAGATAAATTTTAACTTTCTCAAACAATCAAATTTATTACATTTCACTTGAAAATTTTCTATTTTCTATTATTTTGGACAATCCAGATAATGAAAAACAAACAAAGTAAAGTTTTTTGTCCAATGATTTTGTTTTCATAGTCCAACCACTGAGGAAATAAAATGATTTTACTTTGTAGAAGTTGTGTGTAACATTTATGTCTAAACCATATTGTTGATAGGGAAATGGTAATTAACCTAAGTTTAATGAAATGGCAAGTGACGTGAAAATAGAAAGAAGTGATAGGTTCCTTTCACATCAAAATTTGTCATTTCCTTGTGGTGAATTGAACCTTATTAATGAATGGTATGGTCTCAAGGTCATAACAAAACAATACCTTTTGTCTTTCTCCATTCTGGTGCACATCACCTTTATCCTTTCCATAGTGAAATTAGGTTTTATTCATTCCTTTTTATTGCAAAATTGGAGGATGGATAAAAAGTTTATGCGGTTTATAAATATTATATCAATCATAATATTACATATTTTTACATTAATATGAGGTAAATAATCATAAAAATATAAAATTTTATATTTTTAAAGAAAAAAGAAAATAAAAATAAGAGAGAATATTATTAAAATAAATGTAAAATAGTTAATTGTATTAAATAATTATTTTTCTAAATATTAACCCTCCTGCGTCAAAATTCGACTACACGGCTCAACTCTTTCCTTTGGTTAACGTTTTTCTGTTACTTTTTTATTTTTTCTTTCTTTTTCTTTATAATAGTTCCCCGTAGGAACACTAGTAGAAACTTGATAGAATTTTATTTTATTTTTTTATCAAAATATTATTCTATATTTACTATTTATGTTTGGTTCATTCCTTTAACCTTTTTCTTTTAGATGTTTCTTTTCGTCTTTATTGACGTGATTTTCGCTACTTGTTTAATAAGTACTTTTATTTCTATGAATTACACCTATAATTGTGTTAGCTGTATTTGTTCGATTAAAGATTTTATAATTATTAAAGATCCAAATTCATTTGTTTTAATAATCATGTTTTGTTTGTAGCTTTATATAAATAAAAGTGAAATAGTGTGTTGAAATTAAATGACAGTAGAAAAAATGGAAAATTTGGAAATGAATTGAAATGGTCAAACTTAAATTTTAGGAAGGTAAATTATAAGGGTAAAACATAAATGGAAAAAAAAATTAAGAAAGTGATAACTCAAATTTTATCTATCATCATTGAATTTACTCATAACATTCTTAAAATGTTTAAACTGTAATTATTAAAAGTTTATAGTATATAAGTGAATGTGAATATTATTTTATGTAGAGAGGGATAACACAAATATAAATTTTCACACTAGTAAAATATTATTATGGATCAAATTCTTACAAATTTGTTTTTGGTACTACTATAAAATGTCTCTTACTAATTGAGATATTTTTTATATATAAATACATATTTATTTCTTATTCTATTGAATGTGAAATTTTGTTTGTATATGTCACACCCCATTAATTAAGCATTATTAGACACGGCCACGTGTCGACCGTCCGGTCTCTCCTGGTGAGTGGGAGACCAATTCTGCAAACATTAAATTACCGCCCTTCGTAATCCGTGCAGAGGCGGCAGAGCAGGAAAACCTTGAAAGTGGAAAACAGGTGGCGCGCTTGGGTTAGACGGACCTTTTTAGTGGAGACCAAGTGGCAGCCGGTGAATGGCCGACCGTTCGTGTTGGAGGTAAGAAGAAAACAATGCAAGTACTTTTTGCATGCAATATTCTTCTTCTTCAGCAAAACTAATATTCTGAAAATCTGTATTTTCTCCTCCTTCTCTCTAAACTCTATAACTTCTCTCTAAAACTCTGTCACCGTCTCATCTCCGACCATCAACTTCCTTCAGAATTATTACTCCTGGTGTCAAGAGCTTTCATCCTATCCGATCAGTTTTCAAATCGGAGCAGTTGGACGTTCGGTCAATCTTGTTGTAGAACTAGAAGTTAGCTGGAATAGAGGTAAGGGAAGCTTATAATAAATTTCATTTGGATTGTGTTTTATGAATTAATGTATGATGGTTTGAGCATATGATTTTTGTATGATTTGGATTAAATATGAAAGTATGGTATGTTGTTTGATGTACTGCATGTCTGATTTTGGTATGAAATTATCTATATGTATATAACTTAGTAAAATTCTGAATCTGTAATCGAAAGGTCATTAGGACCGTTCGGTTTCCCTGAAACAATTGATCTGATACCTCAGTTGAAAACTTAAAATATTTTGTTTAGTTATTCGTTCGGATTTACCTATTAAAAGACGTCCGGTCTTACACTGAATGTCCGGCATTGAATTACTTAATCATAGACCGAGTATTCGGCCTCATATTAACTATTTAGAACGTTCAGTCATACACTGAGCATTCGGTTTCTATTGATGATTATTCATTTGACAAGTACTAGGTCTTATACCAGTACTTGAATTCTGATAACGTCCGTGTTATAACAGTTTTATCTATTTGAAAGTCTTCGGTCTTATACTGACACTTGATTCCTCATAGAGTGTTCGGTCTTGTACTGACGCTCACTTTATTTGAAGAGAACTCTTTCATTTATTGTTGTCGGTCTCAAAGACGTTCAGTCTGAATTGTGATTTTATTCGGTTGGATCTAAATGGTCGACCTTGTGTCACTCATTAAAGTAGACTGGAAACAAGTTCATCCTCGGTGTTAACCGACCGGTTTATTGATTGTGTAAGAGAATTCCAAGGAGGAACTTCTCATGATTGATTTTATTTGGTTTAGTATGACCGTGGCAAAAGGCTCAGGTTCTGACTCTATCCTGATATTCCGTGATTACGCCACCTCAAGTAGAGGAGGGTAACTCATGTGTGGGAATGACAGGAGGTCCTTTAGCCTCAGGGTATTTCTATACCGAGGTGGTTTCACTGGACTAACCTCGGGTGGCGGTTTGTTGAGTGTATCCCAGCCAGGTCCACCCGGGTGCAGAGAGCGGCGAGCATACGGGGTCATACCGTCCGGACAAATTGTAGAATAATTGAAATTGTTGATGTTATCGTTTGGTTTTGAATGAAACTCTTTGGACTTATAAAGTTTGATTTTGATATTGTTGTTAATTGAATTTTTATTGAAATTTTATAAGCTTACCCTTGTTTATCTTTGTAATTTTTTTGTGTGTCGTCCGGTATTTGATCGTACGGTTGTTCTCTTCACTGCAATGATCGTCCTTTTTTGGGTGTGAGCAGAAGGAACTCAAGACGAGTCATTGGAAGAAGCTCTGCAAGTGGAGCAACCTTTGGACGTGCCGCCGGAGCACTTTGAAGGACCGTCCGGTCCTTAGTTAGAATTGTATATTTTAATTTCTGTAGATGACGTTCGGCTAAATTGTTTTGTAAAGCCGTCCGTCCTAGTCTTTATCTTTAGATTCATGACTTAGATATTTTTTTTATGGTTAAGTTTTATGTATATGATAAATTTCGTTATATTTCTTTTACTCGTTGATTTCTACTGTTCTTTAATATTATTTATGATAACTCCTACAATAAAATATAGCTTTTATTATATATTATTGGGATGTTACAGTATACATCTGTCACTTTTTTTTATGAGATAAAAGACTTAAATCCAACTGCTTAATAGTAATTATTTATCACTTTTTCTTAAAGTAAAATTGAATAACCTGTTTATATATTTTTTCTCTTTTTTCATAGATAAACCACAATAAAATAAAATAAAAGAGTTACATAGATTATAAATTATAATAAGTGTTTAAAAAATGTTCACGTTGTTTTAGTTATGTCTATTTAGCTCATGATTTTTTTTAGTAGTTACCATATGATAAACTCTCTTTTAATCTTGTGTTGCGTATCTTTTCGATTTTATTCAACTAACACATCTCTGGATATACTTGACCTTCTTAATATACCAAAATTTATTTGAAATTACATATTAATTAAAAATAAAACCAACTTGAACTAACTTAATAAAATTGCGTTATAATAACCTCTCTTTTGATTTAGTGTTGTCCTTCTTTTCGATTTTGTACAATTAACACTTTTCTCGCAGCATTATTTGAATTTTCAATCATTCTCTATACACCTATGTTACGAAATTTACATTTTCTACATCTGATATGAGAAAAATACGAGAAAGTATATTTGAAATCACATATTAATCAAAAGTAAGACCTACTATTCATTGAACTAATTTAATAAAATCGCGTTATGTTTAAGAAAAAAATTTGATAACAAAAAGATGATTATGTGAATTTATGAAGTAGAAGAAAAAATGAGATATACTTAAGTACAAATTAAACTCTTATATTAAATGTAAATAGATAAAATGAACAACAACAAAAAAACCGTAAAATTATTGAGTTGAAATTTTAGGTTAGAAGTGAATTTTCCATGTGTTCTTAAAGTAATTGTAACTAGAAGAGTATATTTGTGAAGGTTACCTACTCAATAATAGTATATCTTTTTTGAATAAATATTTAGAAACTCTTGATGTTTATGTGTGTAATGTAAATTATATTAAATTGTATATAAAGTAATTGGATATGATATGTGGGTCCATATTTGGTGACATGTTATCTCTATTATTGGTGTAAGGATGACAGTGTTGTTCCAATTAAATATTCAAACCACATGGTTCTGATTACTTCATTCATATATTAAAAAAAATGTTATTTTATGAAATATGAAACCATGTTTTTGGAAGCGCATGCAATTATTTACCATCTTGTAATGTTCTGATTATTTGTATTCATTGACATGTTTGCAAAAAACTTTGTTCTAAAGAAGGATCTGTGCCGTTAGATTTGATCTCATGTCTATCTGACAATTCATTTTATTTTTAAATGAATAAATTCGTTAAATTTGAAAATAAAAATTGTGTTAGACTCGTGTCTGATTTGGAAGAAAAACACGGCAATGAACAACAGAATTTTAAGTTATTAATTGGGAGTTTAATAATCACGAATTACTAATTAAAAATAATTCTACAGTTAATATGCTTTTAAAATAACTATTGTAATAATAAAAAAACACTGAATGTTTTCCTATAGTGTTGTTGCATATAACTTTTTTTTTTGTAAATAATTAATGTACTTTTTTCTATTTTGTTAGCCGCTCGATTAAAAAAAGAAATTAATTATTTCAATAAATATATTTTTAAAAACGATATAAAATAATTGTAACGGTTTCAATTATATTGTTATATTTATCTAATTCTCAGGCAACAAATAATTTCGGAGGATACAAATATAAGTAACATTGATATTAATATCAAAATCACTTTTAATTTCTTGGTATAAAATTCATATCATTTATTTCCCATTTATAATAAATAAAGGTGTGAAATAATTAAAAAAAGTAAGGAAAGACAAGACATTATTGAAATTTTATCTATTCATTCTTAAGTAGTTACTTTGGAGTGATGCATGAAGACCAAAAAAAAACTATTAATTATTTTAAATATTAGGGAAAGCAATATGCTAAGAATAGATTATCCTTTAATAGTATAATGTGTGGCTAAAAGTATCATGGTAAAGTTGAATATAAGATAATAAAATGTTTTTTATGATATAATTCAAAGTTAAAAATAACATGTTGAAAAGTTTGGTAGATACGTCCCAGTTCAACCCCATTTTACCCTTTCAATTCAAAGTCTAATTTCATGTCTAATCTCGCTAATAAATTGTCAAAGAAAATTAACAATAGATTATAAACGACTTTCTGTTAAATTACACCAGGTCTATAGTCAACTTTGCTTATTTTGTCACTTTACCAATACAAAAGAGCTATGATGATTCCTAATGACGTTTCTCTCACACTAGTTTGTCAAAATTTCATTAAAGAAAAACTTACCTAAAGATATTTTTAAGAGAAAAAGAAAAAAAGAAAGGGAAATATATATACACATGTAATTTTTTTTTCAAAAAGTACATTTAAAAAATGAAATTTTTGAAGGTATTGAACAACATTATGAAATATATATTTTTCTTTTATTTTGGAATAGGAGTTTATTTTAATTCCTGTAAAAACTTTGTAATGACTTCTATTGTGGAATTAGTTTTGAAATTCACTCAACATAATTAGGTCTGACTGAGTAAGATAGTTCTAACAAGTCAACGGTCAATGGCTAAGTCTGATTGTGTTTCTAAATATATTAAAAAAAACATATAAATTATTTTTCACAAAAGGGGCTAAAAGCAAGCGTTTCTCCCAGCTAACGCTTTGTTCCCTTGAAGAGATTGTACTGTTCAAGTAAATTTGCGAGCGAAGAAAGTTTTGAAAGTTGCGTTCGCTTGTACTGATTTGAAGCGATGGAAAAGCGAGGATTTGCGTTGATTTTGAGTGGTTTGCACTGTGCTCACCATCTCGCAAAAATGAGACGATTTGCGATGATTTACAACGAAAAGACTCATATACCCTGTATCATTCTGAAAATTCCAACTGAATAAAACATTATAATATTAATGTTTCTCGCACACACATTATCGTTTTTTTTGCAGGTCGAAAACGTGTGGTTGTGGAGAGGGGATGATGAAGAAGAAGGAGGCGGATGACGACGACAGATGAAGAAGACGAAGGTTGAAGCTGAAGATGGCGCGCACATGTATTCCAATCCAGACAAAGCGTATCCGGATGGAGGTATTTCGAAGATGACGGGCAGGTATTCGGATACACTCTTGTTGTATCCGGATCCACGTTTTTGCAGAATTTGCTTAGGAAGACTATCCGGATAAATCATCGTGTATCCGGTTCCAGCCGTTTTGTATCGAGTTCTTTGCATGGCAGGGTTGTTTCCAGTTCTTTGCATGGCAGCGATGGGTTCTTTCCGGTAACAGTCACCAATTGGCCAGACCTTCCTTCCTTGGTTCGTCGCCACAGCTAGCTTAGGTGAAGTGTCTTTAGCCTTGTGCATGGGTGATGCTACCAATAATTTCCCCTGATCCGAATCCATTCCCCGAATCCATTCCCCCTCTCTCCCTCTGAAGGTATATATGAATAAATAAAAATGAATAGTGTGTTGGCGATTTGGTGAGAAGGAAGAAGCTGGGAATTTAGGTTTGATTTGGGAACGGAGAAGAAAAAAGGAAGAAAGAAGGAAGATAGGGTTTGGAGGTTGAGGGCTTCCAATAAATGAATGGGAGACTGTGTTGGATTTTTGTAATGTAGTAAAATTGCTTCTCAGGAATTACTCCCTTTTAACGGCTCAGATTTCCCTGATTCAATTTCCTCACACGTGTACCCCATGCCCATTTTATTCCTTCCACTGATAATACAAACAAATACTATATTTTAAAAAATATTTATTCTACTTTATTATAATTTTTTAAATATTTTAAAAATTAATTTTACTTATTATTAATTAATTTTCTTTCTTTATTAACATTTATACATTTAAATATAACATTAAAAAATAAAATTTTATATTACTAAAATAACTAGGGGTATTTTGGTAATCTTTCATTTCTACCAATTAAACAAATTTTTTCATTCTATCACATCAATCAAATTCTACACTAATTCTCACAAATTTTACCCTCAAATCCACTCTCAATTACCCACAAATCTACTCAAAAAAACAACAACAAAATTACCTTCAAATCCATTCAAATCCACTCAAATCATCTCCTCCAAATCATCTCCCTCAAATCCATTAATAAGAACACAGCCTAAGTGTGGAACCAAGGGCTCCAATATGACATCGTTATAGCCAACTGGCCCAATAACACACTTCAATTTATTGGCCTTTTAAGGCAATTCATAGGCCCAATATAATTAAGCATATTTTATTGAAATAAATGTTAATAACTAAGTTTTAATTCTCAAATAATTTATAATCAAATCAACATTTGAGGAAGAGTAATAAAATATTGTAATTCGATTATTCATAGTAAAAACAACTAGGAGAGGTCAAGCCCCCAATATACTAGGTTGTGCAGGATGTAGCTAGGTAGAGTAAGTATAAGAACCATATAACACATACAACCATTGAATATAGCTAAGCAGATGTTTAGAAGGCCAAAACACTGAGTGCAGATTTCTTTTATTTATAAATATATTGATATCTTGTCACATCTCAGAAACACAATTTTGTTATCCAGCATAAAACTATATTTATTCAGCGATAAAATTTAAATAATCAACTTTTTATGGATGTCAAAGTTTAGAAGAGAAGATGATAGCGTAACTCGAGACAGAGGGAGCATGATAAATAACTTCGTTACGAAAATACTTACCTATATTTTGCTTCAACCAGATGAGTAAAAACCCAAATCACATCAATCACTTACCTTGATCACTTCACATTTAAAAGTGATCATCATTTGTCATAATTAAAATAAACAATGGATGAGAAATAAAAGGACCATATAATTCTTTTACCTTTGCCTATCAGTTTGCTGCTTACTATGGAGTTACTACACTGTATTTCCTCATCAAAGTGACATTTTTTTTCCTGCTCCTCTTTAGTCCTTTTCATTATAAAAAAAAAAAACAGCTTATCTTAGATTAAGGCATTCTTACATGAGGCGCCACCAGCCAAGTGCCAAATCATGTAGACTTCGGTTTCTAACATTGTGCCAAATCATTGAAATCGAAGTGCCACACAGTTTACAAAAGCTATTAGATTTCGGTTTCTAACATTGCGCCACCAATTGAAGATTCATGGAGCTGGTAGAGGATAGTGTGAAGAGTAAAGTTTAAAGGATAACACCAAAAATGTATATAGACTGGATGTGTCTTAGAATATTCACACAATGTTTGTTTTGTACAAAAACTATAAAAATATCACTGGAAATCTAACATATGGCAGCTCTTAATAATGAAATTTCCAATTGCAACTGCTTCGTTTCTCCCAACCATCAAGATTTCTAATGCATGACTACGAAGAAGAATTCAGACCTTTTAGCTTCGATTTGGCTGACTCAAGTTCTTCTACCGAACACAAATTTTGATAAAAAGAAAAAGAAAAAGAATAATAACAATCAGAATTGTATAGAACTTCAGAGTTTTAATTTGTTTCAAGAATGTAATGAGGAAGAACAGTGTGAAAGGGTGAGAATTCTTACTCTGTTCCATTGCTGTTGCTGTTTGGATGGTTGTGCGAAAAAATAAGTTCCCATCCCTCCGATATACAGCCTACATTTCATTGCAGGTAAAGGAAAAAAACAACAACGAAATAATTAGAGTAGTCAAAACATATAAACAGAATACAGTATCTCTAGTTTTATTTTTCTCCTTTTTATGCTGCAGTTGCTGAACCTGCTGAAAATAATGTCCTAATACTTCTAATAAAACATTTTCCAAAACGAAGGAAGGACTATAGCTTAAATTCTGAGTATACCACTAGTTTGTAATCTTGGGATTAGCGCAATTACAACAAGTAACAATCTAAATAAACGTATGGTTTATACCTTGGGAGGGTTAAAGTAATGGTTACTCTAAGTGTTTGTATGTATAACTAAAGCACAAAAAAACCCTAACCCTATATGTATGAAGTTGAAATGGTTAGAAAAAGTTAGATCGAAGGAGAAAAAGAGGTTACTCTGGAAGAAAGGTGATTGTTGAGCTCGGCTAAGGCGACTTCGTGGAGCCTCAGTTGCTTTGTCAAATCAGTAACATACGGCGTGGAGGTTGAATTGCTTGAAGAATGAGAAATAGATGCCATTTACAACAATATCTGACTGAATGTCAATGAAAATTGATACTGCTCTGCGGTTATTTCCGGAACTATAATTTATAATATAGCGCGACTACATGGACTATGGGCCAAGTCTAGCCTGTTAAGTGTTGAGCCATTTTGTTTATCTACTTATTTTAAGTAGCAATTTCATAATTTTTTGTATTTTAGGATATTTAATTCCGAATATATTTGAAATATGTTAGTATTTTGGCTGATGTCTTGTTGCAACTTCTTATAGTATATATTTAGGTTGAAGAGTGATTGATATAAATATTTTTTTGTAAAGAAACTTAAGATTGTTAGTTGTGTATATGCTTCGTATAGAAATGGAGTGACATTAATTGCTTGAATGTGCTACATTCTCCTAGCACAAATAAAACGGCATTTTCAATTTAAATAAAATAGTTGTTGTTTACAATAAAATTACAAAAAAAAAATGTAACTTATAATTATTATTTTCAGATATCATCGCAAAAAGATCAGGAAACCAATTCATGAAAAGAAAAATGCAAACAAAATTAATTGCCCAATTTTAATAACATTATCCAAGATGGTAAGAATTTCAAACATGTAGATTTTGAAATTTTCAAATTAGAACAGCTTTATCAAATCAAACATCTTTTTGTTCTTTTAAGAAAAATTCGTTTCCGAAAACAAAAAAAAACAGCCCTAATTGAGTGGTCATTTGCTTAGACCAAGAAGAAAGAACAATAAAATTAAAATTAGAAAAATTAACTTTGAGAAACCAACAATATAAAACAGAACACCTGAGGATGTGCACACATACATTCTATCTTTAACCTTACAAGTGACTTAACTAAGTACCTAGGCTTTTGGTAGAACAATCACCCTGTGCCAGGGCTCAAAAGTCCAAGTCCTGTATTCATATACAGGTCTACTATGTAATAGTTCCATCTCCTACGTGTAAAGAACACATTTCCCTACTCACTTTTCAATTTCCTATAGTTATTGTGACCAATACCATAGAAAAACCTAACTTACATGCTGTCATTATGATTGTTGTACACTTTGTTTCCTGCTTTGCTCATCTATTTTTCAATAAAAAAAGTTGTTTTATTCTATGGATAAAAAGAATTCCGAATCCTTAAACCCTACCCAGTTACTAGATATTTCCTTGCAGTAGTGCCCCTGTACGTCACGGCTTGTAATTGGTGGACAGAGAAATCTTATGCCTCAAGAATATAATTTTGGCACTTTAAAGTAGGAAAGCCATCTTAGCATGTCTTCTATTCACATGAAGTTCCTTTCGACAACCATCTTGAGCACCTCCAATTTTTGGATGATTTCCGGTCTCATCAGATCCCTTGCTTCCCTAATGAGGCTACCTTCTCTACTCAAATGATAAGCATCCACCACACTCTTTATCCAAGTGTGAAGCTTCTCTGGTGTCCTGAAAAAAATATTGAGCAAAAAGTTATTGCAAATGAATTCTGTTTCAAGTTATTTTATGGTCTGACATCTAATACATACGTGTACAAATTATCCACATCCTTTCCTTCAAGCTCTTCTCCAGGTGTAAATGCATCTTTGAGAGCAGACAGTTGCTCTTCCGGATCATCGATTTGAATAAGATACTTCACTATTCTAACCTCTTTCGGCACGAGTCTCTGAAGATTTCCTACAGCAGTCTTGTATAAATGATATAGGATATCCTTTACCTACGAATAAATGTTTCATTTTACAAGCTGAAAAAAGACAGTCTGAAAAGAAAATTCCAATATAGTTCTCTAGCTAATTAGAATATAAATCTGAAACCGTTAGATTAGTTACAATCAAATTGGACCTATAGTTATATACAGTCAACAAGACACTCATCCAAAATTTCTTATCATCCATGTTATTGAAATTAAAAAAAGAAATAGCACACAGAGGAAATTAAGGTCACTATCAAATTACCTCTTCTTTCATCATGTCTGACTCCTTCGCAGCTGACCAAGCTTTGGTGATCATCAATACCAATGTTGAGTCAAGTTCTTTTTTTTCAGCCAAATTGTCTATCTTCCTGCAGGCAGCATCAAGCGAAGGAGAACTGATAATATCTTGGAATTTCAACTCTGCAGCATTTACCTGTTCAATGCTTTCAGTTGCAGCATCATAGGCTTGTACAGCAGCCAAGCATGCGTTCCCAATCTTTGCCAATTCTTGAAACACAAAAAAAAAAAAAAAAAAAAAAAAACCATTATAGATTAGTATTGTAAAATCAATTACAATGCAAGCTTGAACTGTCCCATGAAAGCAACACAATTCTAAACATATGACATCTGCCACATGATCTTGGCTAACTATCAGAATTCCTCCCAGCCTACACAGAGAATATCCTGATATCTCCTAATTAAGACCTTATAATTATGTTTCAGTTGCAAAAATACTTCTGCTTCTACAAATTATTATTTGATGTTTCATGCAGGTCATAAATTTGATTATGTCCTACTAGGAAAAATAAACATTGGTATTTGGTTATACTCAGAGAGAAAGGATCTGAACTAATTGAATCAGATACGGTTTGACAATTTACCATACAAGAAAACCTGATGAAACATTCAGCTAAATTGGACACTATGTCCGGAAGGTTATTTCAAACATCAACTTAGATACTAAAAGCTTGCAACGTAAAGTCATACCATTTTGCTTTTCTTTGTTATCATAGTAGGATTCAGCCACTGTATAAAAGTGAATAAAGAACTCCTCGGTAAAATCTTTACGACGCTTGGAGACAATCTCACTAATTTCTGAAGGATCTTGTTTTACCACCTCAAGAAGGTCATTGTGTCTCTGCACATCCTCATCAATCTGCACAAGAGAATTCCAACCTTAATCAATCCCTAATCTTGTTTCTTATCCTCCAACGAATGTAATCATGGTAAGACTGCATATGTAATATAATGAGAAGCTAGGAGGCATGAATATACACAGGAGGATATATGGAAAATACAGAGTGCAAAATATTTTAAAATAACAAGGCAACACATTACACGTATGAAATCGGTAACATACAATCAAATCTTAAATCAAAAGAGGGAAACAAAATCTTAACATTATCAGTTTTTAGACAACAACGAAAACCTAATCCTAAGCCTACCAAGTGAGGTATATAACATTGTTCGCATGACGTCATTGACTCATTGGACTCTGTTAAAAAAAATTCTCAGGAATATTAGATATAGCATTTGTATTTAATAGACATAATAAAGCAATATAATTTGCCTAATTAATATAATATCCTCACACGCATTGGCATACAAGTTTCAAGAATAGGAATAGCAAGAACTGGAGGGCCAATTGTCAGGTAATATATTATCTGTAGACACTTCTTTGCATGAATATTTGAAGCGAGGTTCATAACTGATAACTTCGTGGAAACTGAACCGAACTCATGCTATTATTTAGAGGTATTTAGAATTTCTTAGTAACCAAGTATTTTATGGATAAAACTTGAGTACTGTTTTTATTGTTCTCCAATTGAAAGTTTCACATCGATAATCTGCATAATCCTTTAATGCATACGCAGATTATAGTGGAAATACTGCAATCCTTCCCATCAAGATAGGAGAAACTGTATCTAAGTTCAGTCTTGAATAAAATACAAACAGACTTGTACACAGTTCCTTCAGAGACTTTGGTGGTGTTCTCTAGAGTTTCAACTCAATGATCCACATAGTAAAAGTATCCATTAAATGTTAACACACGTTATCGCGATAGGAGAGTTGCATAAAAGACACCTAGTCGTATTATTTATTCCGCTAACATTCATAAACAAACAAATTGAAAACAAAAAGAGACCTGTTTGAGCTTTCTTGCAAGGCGTAGCAACTTCTCCTTCATGGCGGGATCCTTTTCGGCATCGGCTCTTTCTTGACAGCGAGCAAAGAACTGAGGCTTGAGGTTGTCCCATTCTCTGCTGAAAGCCAACAACCTTCTCCAATCGGTTGGGGTGGGCTTGTCCACCATGAAAACCCCAATCAGCTTGTCACAAATTCTATGCATTCGGCTTTCGTCCACCGCCTCACGGGAACGGCCGTCACTCACAGTCGCACGGGGTCGCAATCCTCTCATTCCTGCGCGTAAATCGCAATTGAAACGACACAGTTTACAGCGAAGAAATTCACAGATGCTGAAATTGTTGGTGCTTGGTACTTACTGTCGAATTCGCGTTGGGCGCGGATGATGAAACGGGGGAACGGAACGGAGGATTTGAGGTTTCGAACGGAAGCTGCGCGGGGTGTGGAAACGGATAACCTTGGTGGAAGAATCGCGTTGGCGGTGCTCAACTCCATTTGCTTCCGTTTTGGAATTGAGAGTGAGAGAGAGAGAGTCAGAAGATATGGTTCTTTTGGTTCTCACTTACCAGAGAAAGAGACAAACAGGGGTAGAAGCAGGGTTTACGCATGCTTCTAGTTTGAAAAAGGGGTTTGCAGGAGTTTTTTAATGGTATATTTTACCAAGTGATAGATTAAAACAAAGTTTCTATTAAAAACAATATAAGGCTATTTTAATAATTTTAAAATTTAATTTAAAATAAAAAATAAAACATAATTATTTATTATTTTATCAGTTCACGTAATTATTATGTTTTATTTTAAAAAGCAAATAATTTTTATTTTAAAAAATTATTATTTTTAAAAAATAATAAATTTTCATGGACTAATTAAAATAATAAATAACTATTTTTTATTTTCTTTATTTTAAATTAAATTTTAAAATTATTAAAATACATTAATTCTTTTTAATAAAAAATTTTTTAAACTAAAATTTAGTACAAAAAATATACCAGTTAAAAAAAAATTTTAAAAGAATTCAGACACCAAGCTATTCAAAATTAGTCTATAATTTATATTACAGAATAAACATGAAACATGTTAAAAAATTTATGAATGATAAAAATTATGAAATTTAACTTATTGAAAAATATAAAATTAATATTACTAATTTTTGTAAAAATTAATCATTAAAATTAAATTTTTTAATTCGTTACAAAAATTATATTAGGATCTCAAATTTGAAAAAAAAAATTATAGAATGAAAATAAACTAGGTTGATGAAAGTGGTGACATAGCACTCCAAAATTGACACGTGTAGTATATAAACATCTTTATGTTATTATCTTTTAATCATTGCTATCAATTTTTATTAGCTTCTTTGAGGATTAAAATTATTTTCCCAAAAGAAAAGTGATGTTTACCTATGTATAAGAGGTTTTTGCACTTTAAATATATAGCATAATTAGTTTCTTTTTCTTCTAAGTGTATATTTTTTAATTTGCTTCAGTTTTAAAGAACACATAGCAAACAGATACATGACTTTTGGTAATTTAATGACTACATGAATATATTCTTTTAGAGCATGAAAATTACATAATTATATTCTTTCGTAAGCATGTTGAATAAGAAAGTCAATTTAATGACTTAAAATAATTGGTTCAAGGTATTCAAAGGGAAAGTTATAAAATATAAAATATTTTAAATTTTAAAATTGTTAAAATGATGTAATAACATGGGATTATAAGTTGGTAGAATAACAATAACCTTATAAAATAACATTCACTGTTAAAAAATATTAAAAGTTAAATAGCAAAAACTTAATTAAAAAATATAAATTTATTAAATACTTAATAAACCATAAAATTTTACTAAAGATTCAGTTAAAAGTTTTAAAAGTTTAAAAAAGACTTTTAACTTAAGCAATCAAGATTAATTGTTAAGTTGTTTTTTAAAATTATGCTTTTTAAAATTTTATTAAAATATAAGTATTACTTGTTGTAATGGAATCAATTTCAATACTAAAGATTTTATTACAATACAAAATTGTAAAAAAAAATTCAAAATATATTCAAAATACAAAATTCCCATTCCATATGCTCTCTCTTATATATATATATATATATATATATATATATATATATATATATATATATATATATATATATATATATATATCTATCTACTTAGAATATCTATCTCTCCAGAGACAGTGGCAATTTTGTCAGAAAGCGCAGCCATCCATATTCTGAAGAGGAGAACCGTGACCCCTGCAAGGGCTTTTCTCCATCTGTAACAGGTTTACTGAGAGAGGTGCTTATATTATTAGTACCTTTTTTTTTTTTCATTTTTGTTTGTAATTAATACACCTTCTTGGGATTTTTCATTGCAGACTAAACCTTGTGGATGATATGTAATTCTGTTTCTTTTTTATTTTCATAAATGGTTTGTACTTGACAAGCTTATGATTCGGGGATACCTATTCGTGAATTTTGGACTTGGGTTGAATTGAATTTACAGTAGAATTACTTGTTTGATAATTGTGTTTATTTTATATAACATAGGTATATTTTTGTAACCTTTTCCTATTGATGCAAAACATCTCAAATATAAATTACCATGTTGTAGATTTTGTTGTTGTTGTGAACTTGGCAATGGAAGTTTTGCTGCCAAAACTTCCTTCTTTCAAATTTCCAAGTCCCAGTCACTGCTGCTCGATCACTATTAGGAGCTCGTCAATTGTAAGATTTGGGTTGCGACGCGTATCGTCTCTCTCTGTTTCTGCATCAACTGTCAACGAAGCTGTAGCTCAGCCAGCTATTGACTCCCCATCTTTGGGGCACTCCACCCGTCCGCACTTTCCTATACTTCACCAGGTGTCTTTTTTATTGCATTTTATCCTCAAATTTGTTTTCCTTAGTGTAGCTGCGAATTTTTAGAAGTGTTTGGTTAATCCAGGTTTGAACTTTCAATTTGATTATTGTGTTATAAATTTAATTCTTGATGGATGGACAAGCTTAGACCCTCTTAAAAATAAGAAAATACGTGCCGTAGAGATTGAAATGTTGACAGTCAAGTTTCAAACACTCACGGCATGTTTGGATTCTAATTTGAGATCCTCACTTTTGTGTGGAACCATAAGAGCAACAACGAGTTGCTTTGATTGGATGCCTCGATTGGATGCCACAGAAGTCAAGGGTTTCTAATTCATATTCCCCTATCTTTGCTAATGTCTCAAGAAGTATTATAGAGTGCAAGTCTAACTGTTTCATATGTGCCTTGTTGTTTTCTGAGCAGTATGTTGGCTTATTGAACAAAGTCTATTAGTTTTTGCCTAGTCAAAGTGAAGTTGAAATATCCAGTCTTGTCATAATATTAAACTATGCCTCACTCACACTAGAATTGTCTGCCTTGTTTTCTCTTTGCAAATTAGCTCGTGAATTTGTTAATTGTATACTTGACATTTCATATGTTGTTGTACCACATATTCTTAAAAGTACACTTTTAAGTTAACAAAACTTCACAAGATCAGCTTATAAGACAAGTTTTGCAATGACTTATATAGAGATTTGATCATATATTTAGTAAATATAGAATCTCTAACACATTTGTCACGCTGATTGCTTGACATCTTGAGCGTGAGATTTGAAGTATGCAGCTGGTTGATAGTAGCCCACTAGTGAATAACACGATAGACTTAACAAATTTTACTAGGATAGGCCATGATATCATTTTATTGTGTGTTACTACTTTATATCAACAAGTGGAAGTTTTAACATTCAAGAGGTTGATTTTTCTGTTAGGTGTTGCTTATCATTGTTGCTTCAGTTATATTCGTGTTGCTTATAAGGATTGCCTTTACTGATTTCCACCTCAACTTACTATGTGGGGTGACCTCGAAAAATAAAATCTAAAACTTTCAGTTATGCCTTTCTAGGCCTCACAGTTCTCAGTCCTCTTCCAAACTGATGTAACTGAAGCAACATGTGTAAGCTGCGCCTAAAAGCAAAAGCTAACCTCATGAACATTAAAGCTTCCACTTGTATACTATAATTTAGCCATTTTTCTAGATGATGTGAGATCTCCAGCAAATATTATGAAAGTTATGATACTTTACCTCGCTCCACAGGAAGTAAATGGCTCAAAACTTGTTTACTTAGACAATGCAGCAACTTCTCAGAAGCCCACCAATGTATTGAAGGCATTGCAAAACTACTATGAAGGTTACAATTCAAATGTTCATCGGGGCATACATTTCTTGAGGTACTTACAATATAATATTTGGTACACATGCAATTTGAGGAAACTTTATTTTAACTTCGTTTTTGCTTTATCAGGTAAATAAGCATACAATTTATTTGCAGTATTACTGAAATAACCTATTGCTTTATTGTATATAATTTTTGTGGAAGTAGTGCAAAGGCCACAGATGAGTATGAATCAGCTAGAAGGAAAGTTGCATCTTTTATAAATGCTTCTGATTCTAGAGAGATTGTATTCACAAAGAATGCTTCTGAAGCTATCAACCTTGTTGCTTATTCTTGGGGGTTGTCAAATTTAAAACCAGAAGACGAGGTATTTCATTATAGATTTATATTTTTAAAATTCTCTTATTTGTTCAACTAATTCTAAAATTATTTTATGCATTTTCTTAAAACTTGGAGAGTATTAAGGTTTAATTGAATTTATCAAAAATATTTTTTTTGAAGTAAAACTTTTAATAGCAGGGTGAAGCATTTGGGCTTCTTTTTAATCACTTAACCTTGCCGTTCTATATTTAGCATAAGCATAATGACTTTTGCTCATACCGGCATTGTCTCCAATTTTGTACTTGTAAAATCTTTAGTTTTATATACTATTACAGATCATACTTACAGTTGCTGAGCATCACAGTGCGATTGTTCCTTGGCAACTAGTAGCTGAAAAAGTAGGGGCTGTTTTGAAATTTGTGGATTTAAACCAAGATGGAATTCCAGATATAGGAAAATTGAAAGATTTGTTCTCACGGAAGACCAAAATAGTAGTTGTCCATCATGTTTCAAATGTGCTTGGTATGTTTCTAACCGTGATGGTTCATGTTGATAATTCCAATTTACTTAATGATACCTTGAATTTATGCTGTTGAAGATCAGGTGCCCGAGGGGTTAATTTTGTAGCTTTTCAACATTGATTCTCATTGGTTGATTATCTGATTTCTAAAGTCACTCACGGTTCCACAAAAAGGTCACTAGGTTTCAAAGGATTATATTGGAATATTGAATATTTGACTGCCTTGAATTTATAATGATCTCCGAGCTAACATGATGAGTGCTTGAATCGGCACCTATCATAATATAATGCTAAATGTTCTCTTGAATTTAGTATGGAGCCAACTAAACCCCAAAAGCTAGTCTAGGAAGTGAGGGTCCAAACTTTTATAATCTCTACTTTTGTTAGGAGCTGGAGAGTCTATGAAAGGAGGAAGAAAGTAGGGAAGTAAGAGAGAATACCTAACTGCTTAGGCAGTTAGGAAAAGGCGGGAAGGGTGTCTTTATAAGAGGACCCATTTGTATTTTCTGTTAGTTAGTTAACTACATTCTTTGTGCAGACAGGTCTTGGACCTGCTGAGGGGGGTTAGGCTCTTGAATTCATCATTGTATTCGTTGATCATTGCTATGAATACAATTCGATTCATTCACTCTTTCTTGTTTGTGTGCATTGGCGTGAGTGGGTGAGGGTGATTGTGAGGCTTCTAACTCAGTTAACTAACAACTTTGGTCTAATTAATGTGACATGACTAGTGTGGAGATTGTAGGATATTCTTATGTTGTATTGAGAAAGCCATAGGGTGATATGGTGGGTTTGGGTAAAAGTTTTAGACAGTTGAGGGTGACCCTGAAACTATTTTGAATTTGGGGCGAGTCTATCATAATCCCAAAAGTTAACTCATGAAGTGAGTGACCTAAGCCTTTGTAAGATCTACTTTGATCATAAATATAGTTTATGTGAGATCTCACTCTCAATATGTTTTAAAATTTAATAAACATTTGAGTGTTTGTCCACTTTGAATGTGAACCTAATATTCTTTTTGAATGATTAATTTCTCCATATGAGAATTTTCAAATTAGCTTTGTATAAGCTTATGATCCTTTTGGCGAAAGAACCAATCATTGCCCATTTCTTATTTTCCATGTAATTTTCGTTTTTATTCTTCTTGGAATATGTTCATATATATTTTCATATTTTTGAAGTTAGTTTTCAGTGTCTTTAGATTTCGTAAGCCATTATGATGATGACTATTGGGACTGAACGAGCCGTTGTGATGGTTAGTGGGAATTAAATATTTAGTGGGGAGTAAATATTAGTCGATGTAAAATGCTAGCGGATAAAAAATCTTTAGTGGGATTGTTAGTGGAAATTTACTCTTTTTTTTAAGGATTGTCTAGCTTAGCCTATAAACAGGAATCTCTTGTAGCCTTCCCAGACACAATTGTAAGATTAATGATATATTGCTTCTTGATTGTGAAAGCTTTCCCATTGGTTTTGGGATAAAAACTTAATAGCACTCGAAGGTTGTAGTTAAGGTAATAGTTTCCTTGGTAACAATATGTATGAGAAATCTATTCTCCAAATTCTTCTTGTGTGACTGTACTGGTTTTTGAGTAACAATATGTCTGCTAATATCTCTGCTTGTTAACACAGATCAAAATCTTAGGACGGTAATGCTGCATCTGTTCTTGAGTTTAATATTAATGTACTATTACTGTTAGCAGTGCCTTTGAAAATTAATTAATGATTGACAAATTGAGTAGGTTTAATGAAACGTAAGTTAAACATGTAAGCAGCTTTATTTATTTGTCCAAGAGAGTAGATCTCCGATGGCATCGCTTAATAGTTTGAAAAGGAATAATTATTCGGGCCTGCTTCTCCTTGGGTATTTGTGATACAATCTGGATCAAGGGGAAGAAAATGAGGGGACTTTAAAGAAAATGAAAGAAATAAAAGTTTTCCAAGTAATTTAAGGATCCTAGACCCTCCTCCTGATATAAACTGACCAATCTAATGCCCCTCCCTGTACCGACCACTCGTATTTAAATTCTGTCCTCCAAACTAGCAAAACTCCCATTATTTATTCTGTTAGAATTCACAGGATTTTGATTCCCTGTTGTACCCCTCTTCTTTCTGACATAACCATTCGCAGTTGGAGGTTTGTTATTAATTCTTGTATTTCACATACATCTTACCTGAAACTTGTGTTCCTGCACAAGTCCATCTGGTTGGGAAGAACACTCCATCCCATTCTCACAATGTGGACAAACTGGGCACTGATATTTATAGTTTTGAAAGCTAGATCAGACCTTACTGTCGATCAAGAAAATCAGTGTCACATGTCTGGTCCAAATAAACCACGTGAATATTATTGATACCTTCTATGACAACAAAACATTAGAACATAGTGCATATATGAATTATCACAACGGTCCCCCAATTCACCACTCTTTGCCCTTTCTTAATTTTTTCGTATTTACAATAGAATGTGTAGCTGAAATGAGTGAGATTTCATATATTTTGTACTCTGCTTTTATGTAGCTTCTGTCCTTCCTATTAGAGATATTGCACAATGGGCACATGATGTTGGAGCAAAAGTTCTTGTAGATGCTTGTCAGAGTGTTCCACACATGGTGGTTGACGTCCAGAGCCTTAATGTTGATTTTCTTGTTGCTTCTTCTCACAAGGTAGGATTGCTTACATGTTTTTGCACGGTAAGTATACGAAATAGTAATAATTTATCAAACATGTGTTTCAGATGTGTGGGCCCACGGGAATTGGATTCTTATATGGTAGAATAGACCTCTTATCTTCCATGCCTCCATTTTTAGGTAAGTTATTAGATGTAGTTACTTATATCTTCCCATTAAATAGGAACAGCCTACTAAAATGCAATAAATTAAAATGGGGTTGTTTGGTTTGAAAAAGCATTTTCTTTTGCATTTTAAATTATGAAAATGTCATGCTGTTTTCGCTTGGTTGTCTTTTTCAAATATTTGTATAAGAAACAATGAGAATTTTTTGTTTGTTTTTCTATTTTCAGTTTTTCCTATTCAATCATTTGAAAATAGAAAACGAAGTAAAAGTAATATTTTCTATTGTAATTAAAATTGAAAGCAGAAAATAAAAATAGGCACCTTTTTCTCACATTAAACAGCCCCTAAAAGTTCCTGTTTGGTTTAGTTCCATGTTAATAAGATTGACTTTTGAACTAATGTATTGCTGTTAATCTCTACCTTTAATTGGATTAGGTGGTGGTGAAATGATTTCTGATGTATATCTTGATCATTCAACTTATGCCGAACCTCCTTCCAGGTTTGTGGATTTGTTTTTGGTTTGACCAAGGCTTGGTTTTTCTTAGTAGACAATGTACATTGGCTTGGGTAGGGATCTTAAGTTTGATTCCAAATATACTAAAAAAGTATAAGAGTATTAGTGGTTGTACTACTTTTATCATTGTTTTTCTTATATTCTTTAAATTTAACTTGCAACTACAGTCCATCACTACCAAATTTATTCATAGGCTATTCTATTGACTAGCAAGTTCGCTTGAAATTATCATATATCTTAAGAGATGATATGTGTGAGATTAAAATTTGAAAATTGAAAACGGATACACAGAAATTACTTCAGAAGAAATTTCACATTGAGAGTGATATTCTCCTCTGTGCTTTCTATGAGTCTATTCTTCATTTCAATCGCTTAGTTAATCTTTTTCACTTCCTCATTTAAATTTGTCTGCACTTGATGCTAGACTAATATGATTTGGTTTTTGATTATTGGTGTTTTGAAACTCGTAAAATTCTGTGACCGGGAAAATGATTGCATCAACCATTTAAGTGATCATTATTAATAAAATAGTCAAGGGACAGAAACAGGTTTTGCCACATGGGAGTCATACTCATGATTTTTTTTTCTAACTTTAGAATAGCCAATAGTAATGCCTGGCATCATGCCTAGCTGTTTTTCTCCACCCTTCTAAGATATTTTCTCTACTTTTGTTGCATACAACAGTTACAGTACATGTATCTTATTATTTGAGGTATTTTGACTGTCCTAGATTTGAGGCTGGAACACCAGCTATTGGGGAAGCAATTGGTTTAGGTGCAGCAATTGATTACTTATCTGGGATTGGTATGCAAACTATACATGATTATGAGGTGAGTTGAGATTCAATCTTATAAAAAGCACTATTATTTATTAAAGGATGCATAACTTCTGGAGTTTAACTTTTATGTATTCTCAATGTAAAACCTCTTTGACACCATATCCAATCTTGTGTTTATGCTTGACACCCTTGTTCTTTGTTTCTTTTTCTTCCTCACTGTTGATGCCCTCTCCACTACCTTATTTCTAATTTTTTTTTTTCACTAAATTTGGTAGTAGTTCTAATGCACCAAACTTTGTTTCTTCTCCCCTATGTAGGTTCTTGCGTTCCACCCTTGAATCTACATTCTCACATTTGTTTCTTGGCTCCCATGTTTGTTGTTCCTCACTCCTTATTCGAACCCCAAACCAGCTTATCAAGATCATACTGCAAAGAATACATAATATTATATATACATTTGAAACTCAAATTACCGAATAAAGTCAATCATAAATGCTTTTATTTAAGAGGTTGAATAGTCAAAGAAGGGGAATCATTCATGTTCTCATGGTGGGAAATAATGATGCATTTAGTAGGAATTAAAAGCATGATAAAAATTACAAAGATAACCAAAAATTATATTGAACCCCTTAATATCATATCAATTTGTAATGTTTTTCAGTAGTGACAGATTATATTTGTATTCTGTGAACAATTACTAAGCATCAAATTTTCATAGGTGGAGCTAGGTAGATATCTGTACGAAAGGCTTCTTTCAGTCCCAAATATTCGTATCTATGGGCCAGCACCTTCAGAAAATGTCCAACGAGCAGCTCTTTGTTCTTTCAATGTTGAGAATTTGCACCCCACTGATCTTGCAACATTTCTGGACCAACAGGTAAGAGGATAAATGATTATCCCCAGATATGATTATCTTGGTCTTGGGAAGTTTATTCTATATAAAATAATTGTCACAAAGCCTGAACTTTGAATCTGTGGAAGAAACTTGGTGGCTGTTGAAGTTGTTAGGTAATTAATTGATAGTGTATCATTTCAGCATGGAGTGGCTATCAGATCAGGTCACCATTGTGCCCAACCCCTCCATCGCTTCTTAGGAGTCAGCTCAAGTGCACGCGCTAGTCTCTACTTCTACAATACAAAGGAAGATGTGGACTACTTTATCCATGCCCTCAACGACACTGTCAGCTTTTTCAACTCATTCAAGTAACCAGAATGATTTTAATGTATATTAAATTTTGTTTACACGCCAATGAGAGGGCTGTCTTAGTGGGTAGGAAAGCTGCGTCAATGAAATGTTCTTGAATTTCATTCCTTCTATTGATATCAATGGTAGAAACCAGGCATCCATTAATTGCAATATTAGAACCTATCTACAGCTGAACTTTTATGCCTAAAGAGAATGCCCATAAGCATTTAAATTTTCCCCCTCTTCATGTTGGAAGGTGAATGTTTTATCCATTTTTACTTTTTGATGGAATAATATGATGTCTAGTGCTCATTTGTTTTAAATTTAAATAAAGTTGTGGAATTAAACCACTGAACATAGTTTGGAAGGGCCCATGTTTAAATGTGTGCATAAAAGAAGGAAATATCAAAGACTTGTAATGCAGAGACAATTCAGAACATTCTGATAATTCTAAAGAACAGACAAACTTTGATCTGCAGACTGAAGAACTTTCTAACTGTGCTTGTAAAAAGGACACCTCTCAGATTCCTGGGCCATAAATTTCTTGGTGATTTAAGTGTCAACGAGGGTGTTTCTCTATTCATACTATATGGTGGTGTTATTCCCTGGCTCAAACATAATTTCTGCTTCCTATTCTGTGGTATAATGATAGCTATAAAATATGGTAAATAAACAGGGTTGTATATGAAAATCAATTTCTGAAAACTTTGATGCGATTAAACGTGAGTATTGATTGTGATTCTTTTTCAGTTATTACGGTATATAATTCCTTTTATTTATAGTTAAAAAACAAGAAGGAAAATCAAGAGTCATGCTTGAAGTAATTAGACTTAGTAATACAAGAAAGGATAACAATGGGGTGAGTGTATATTTTAGGATCACATTTTCACTTTTCATTTGTATAAGTTTCTTTATTATTTCAAATATTAACTAAATAATTTTAGGGTAATTAGAATTTTCATATCCACTAGGATGATGTAATTCTGAAATCTAAAGCTTCAAATGTAATAATTAACTTTCACTATTGATATCACAAGAAACTCGAAATTGGAATATTAATCATTCACAGTGTTTCAACTTCGAGAAAGCTGGTGTGAAAAATGTTACAGTTGTAAAGGCTATATTCTCTAAAATTCAAAATGGTTTTAGAATATATATAAAAACTTGTTATTTTATTTTATTTTTATACTGTATAAATAAAGTGTTAGATAATATCAAATATTTATAATATTTTAATTTATTAAACTTAAATAATAATTAAATCTAATTTTATTTAAAAGATAATTTTAAAACAGAAATACATGTTAAAATTTAATTTAAGTAAAAAAAAAACATAAGTAAATATTTTTACAACTTTCTTATGTAGTGTTTAATTAATAAAGTGAAATGAAACGTTAGCATAAGCAGTGGTGCACCTTGAAGAACAAACATAAGCAACAGAAAAATAAACAGTGGTGCACGTGATATTAAATCAAGGGTGTTTTTGTAAAAGTACATCTTTCTCCATAGATCTCTTTGTAAGAGGGAAGATGGCATAAAGGACGAATCCCACTTGTCCAGTCTGTTTTCTTTCCCAAATCAATACAGATTAACAGAAAATACCTTTTTAATTTCCTGTCTGATATTCTCTGAAAGGAGTAAATTTATATAAAAGAACACTATTTGAAGGAAAGAATAAAGAGATTTGAAGAAAAACTTTATAAAAGTTTGTGAATAATAAATATAATAAATTAAAAAATATTTTAATAGATAAAAATAGATGATTATTATTTTATTCTTAAGAATGAATAGGATATAGAATTAATATAAGGATAATGATATTTAGACAACATTTTTTTGACAACATTTGAACATTGATTATGTGTCAATCTGTAATTGATAAAAAATTACTCCATAATAATGTCTATGATTATTATTATTGATAATGGAATAATTTTTTATCAATTACAGATTGACACGTAATCAATGTTCAAATGTTGTCAAAAAAATGTTGTCTAAATATCATTATTCTTAATATAAATAGTAAAAATCATTTTAAAATAAAATTAAAATTGATATTTAAAATTAAAAAAATATTATTATTATTATTATTATAATAATTATTATTATTAGTATTAATATATACATATAATAAAAAATAAAAACTAAATATTTATATATATAAGAAAAGAAAATCATTTTTATAAACTACAAAAATATTATTATTATAATTATGGTTATTTTATTCTTAATGATATATATATATATATATATATATATATATATATATATATATATATATATATATATAAGTTAATTAATTATACTTATATAAGAAAATAAAATAATTTTATAATTATTATTATTATTATAAACATTATTATCTTTATTATTAATAATATGCATAATAAAAAAATTAATAATACATATAATAATAATAAAATTAATTCTTTTAACTTCTAATTTGGTCAGCCGAATATTTTTTTTAGTCGAAGTCTCGTTATTTTTTATTTGGAACAGTTCTAAAAGCTTAAAGAGTTTTTCAAGACTGCTTGGAGGGGCATCTTTTAAATTAGGGATTAGTTATAATTGTGGATATAAGGTTTACGCCAATATTTTGCTTAAGGTCGAATAAATGCACTGGACAATGAATATACATGCCAAAATAAAAATAAGTCAAAATGCTTAAAAATGAAGAGTAGTTTATAATATTATAAAGATGAAAAAAGTGTGGCTTATAGTTGGTAATGCTGTAATGACCATATTTATGTTACAGGTAAGTGAATGTTTTATTATTTTCTTACCATTTTTAACTTCCCAGAACAAGCCTTTCAGACCGACAGCAATGACTGTAGTAGCGGCAACAACGGCAGCATAATGCAACGAGTGAGTATTCTAGTCTTTGTATTATTAGTATAAGGTGCAGGTAGTAATCATAGGAAGCAAAAACCTCAAATTTGCCACAGGAATATTAGCGACCGATCGCAAGGGATTTGCCTTTTTTGTTCTACTAGAATATGAAAGGTTACCACCATTTTGCTCAGATTGTCAGTTCATTGGTTATGATACTAGCAAATGTCGTAAGCTTTCTAACAAAGATGGTCCACTGAAAAGGATTTATCCCATTCAATAAAGTGGTCCGGGAGTTAGTTGGTCTATTTGGTACATCAATCTACTATTTTCTATATCATTGGTCTATTTGGAAACCTCCTATATGTTCATAAATTAAATATGATATTGATGGGGCAACTAAAGATTCACCTGGTTTACCTACTTGTAGGGGAATTATTCAGGATCATTCTATTGTTGTTGCTAGTTTCTTTTCTATATATTTTCCTTTATCAGCAAGTTGCTTTATACGCCAAGATCACAGAAGTAGTAAACACAGTTGGATTCAGTATGGATAGAGAATGGCATAATTAGTTGACAAGGAGTGATTCAATCTTAGTGGTTCAAGTTTTTTCCAACTCACATTGTGCTGCAACTATTATCGGATAAACTTTTCATCTATGATGCTACTCCTCCATGTATAGTGGTAAATTTTCATTCGCTATGAATTTTACAAAAAGTTTCGATTTACCTTTTTATAACCTTGTTAGCTAAATGGGTTTCGGTTAGTCCCGCGCTATCTTGTATTTATACGGGCTGTTCTTTATTTCTTATGTCATTTTGGTATGTTGCAAATAATTGATGTAACTTGAGATTGAGATCATAAGCTATATAGTGATCTTTTGCGTACCCATCTTTCCATAAAAAAAATGTTATTAATTTTATGGTCATTTTCTAAAGACTACTCTTAAAGAAGAAGACCGAAATCTACTTGCAAATGTATAAAAGAACCAGTGATTTACAGAGAACCAGTGGATCAAAACCCCTGATAAAAGAAAGTCACCAACTAAACAGGTGTACCACTTACAAATATATATATATATATAGACAGAGAGAGAGAGAGAGAGACATCAAAGAGTTGGGGACAGTCAGAAGGATACAGTCTTTAACACATGGGAACTTGTTAACAAATATATTTATGACCTTTCTTCGTCTACAAGGATAGTAGAATCATTTCCAATTCCAAGGTCCATCAGAGATGAAGTGTCATTGTCAAGCATCAAAGGAAATGGAGAACCCTGCATACATAATGCGAAGACATGCAACTAAATCAAGAAAGAATTTTTTTTTTCTCTGCAAAAACCATACTCATCTTGCAAAACTTTCTTGAGATGAATGATATAAACAAGTATGACCATCTCCCCTCCCTCATTCCCCACAATAAAGTTGTCACAAAAATGGTTTTCCAGAATATCAATTTGAAATTATTTCATTCAATCAGAGCAGAACACAACGATTTCTTAAGATTGTCTGGAAGCTGCTGCTTTTCATTTAGGAAAATTTTGAATCAGCTAATCAGACAATCGTAATAACAAATAGCACATCTTAATCTTGATAAAAGCAAACCTCTTCTTGAAGATATAACTTTAGCTTCATGGACTTCAGCTTAAAAAAGCTTTCGCATAGAGATTTCAGCTTACCGACCTAAGACAAGGTAATCAGAGGGGTTTTTTAAGTCTTGAAATACTGAACATTGCATTACTAAGGCAGTGTTGATGCTTAACTGTAGTTGTTGCTGGAAGCTTCTTTGTCAATGGTGGCTTCTCACCCATGGATGCTCCAACACAATTCAGAGTGATAGCTGCATTAATCTCAATATCAAAATAAAGATATTTCAAATTCCGAAAAACAAGCAGATATGCAAACTTAACAACCGTAATCCATACACAATAACCCTGAGCTGATTGTTTGTGGGACAGTAGTTCCACTTGAAGGTCTTTCATCCTCAATTCCATGAATCTTCTTAAGCTCGTATAACCTGTAGCAAATTGCACCAATATATTCACAAAACATAGTTCACCTGTATTGGAAATTAACTGATAATCCCGTCTACATCCAGTTTCAATTAATATCTACAGTAACAGAACTCTGATATATAAGATACGAGAACATGGATATATATATATATATATATATATATATATATATATATATATATATATTCGATCATTATGAATTATTTAAATTGACAATCAAGATTTATGTATTCAAAATCATATATAATCTAAATATGTAATTGCATAGGTTTTGTTTCTTATTTATATAATCATAATAGAAACTCATACAATAATTTATGAGCTTTTAGAAAATCATTGTATTTATCCTTATTAACATAATGTTGGAACTGTGTCAAGAATTATATTAGAGAAAAAAAATGTCTTTTGAATTGGACAATTCATCAATATGTGTTGTACGTGTGTTGGCGTCCGATACGTGTTAGACCCAGAGACACGCCAAACGTGTCTGAGCTTCATAGCTTCATGCACAACTAAGGAGCGCAAAACAACAAAACAACTCAACCCCACCCTCTTAAATATCCCACCCCAAAAAAATACAGAACCAATAAATTAAGAGCTATGAACCTTATTCGCCTAGTCAATCGAAGTCTCAGACAAAATAATGCCTAAGAACACAAGCTGTAAAACCTAGGTTTTCGTTGTTCCTCTTGGTTTTCTATTGGAATTTCAACCATCATATTCACTAGTTCTGACCCACGTCTTTTTTCCAATTTTGGAATCTGAACACCATGAGATATTTGCTCTTTTAATCCCATAAGAACCTACAGCAACTGATTTCTGATAGCATTTTCATCAGTTTTCAATTGCCATCACAACATATACCGAACATTAATGCTAGAGCAAAGGTTCCAGATATTGTCCGTGAATTTACCTGGGATGCTGTTTGATTTCTTCAGGACTAGTATGCAACCTTGAGATGACAAGCCGAACATACCTGCATAAGAATTGTAAATAATATGTAAGAATAGAAAGATGATGTTGCTTCGTACCATACATTAATTGCATATAAAACTCTAATTGAACTCTAAACCCAAAAGATAACCATGGTTGAAAAGGCTCACTTATCTCATGTATAAAGATTGATAAAATAAACAAAGGTATAATGGTCAGTCTTTAAAGAGGACTCTAACCACAAAAGTATACTTAGTATTTCAAAGTGATGAATACTACAAACAGATTAAATATTTCTGCCAATGAATAAAACATACGTTTGAGTATTTGTGGCATACTTAAGAAGCACTCAGCTTGAAAGGCCTTCTAGGAATAGGCAGCAGTGGCATGGTACAGGAAGCTAAAACTTGATCAGAGAGGTTCTGGAGGCTGCACTTGCCTTTAGCTAGGTTCTGACACAACATACAGGTGTAGGTTGGATCAATTTTATGTCGTATTCCATCGTATACTTAATGCTTTGGTTGGGTATTGAAGTATTCTGTACTTTTACTTTTTTGAGGTGGACAATATTTAGTCCTCAGGATGGGAAACTCAAAAATTGATTTAGTTTCTATGGTTGTGTAGCTTCTTGTTTGAGATGTGGTCAAGAAAAGCAAGCTAACTGAGACATGGTCTAAGAAGGAGATACCCTAAAAAATGGAGTCAATTGTTGTTCCTTGTTGGAAGTCCTCTATCAACTAGAGATAAGGCCAATTTAAAATATATAAGTAGGTGCAAACCTCACCTTACAAACTGGTTTTGTAGGGTTGAGTTAGACTTAAAATTCACTTTTTAACATAGTATCAAAGTCATTGTTAGAGTCTATCCTAACGAGATTTGTGGTGTTGGATATATTGTTTCACCCGTTGTCGGACCACCCATTAATGTCTAGTCCTATACTTGAGATGTATATATCTCGGTGTGATCTCGGTGTGAGGAGGATACATTGGAAGTCCTACATCGCCTAGAGATAAGGTCAATTTAAAATATATACGTGGATGCAAACCTCACCGGTTTTGTGGGGTTGAGTTAGGCTTAAAGTTTCCTTCTTAACATTCCTAAATTTCATTTCCTCTTCTATAAGGAAAATTGGTTGAAAGTTCATGGAAATAAGTAATTAGATTTCATGAAAGAGAACTATCTAACACTACAAGGCAAGTATGATTCGCATTGACAACAAGATGCATCCCACAAATGAGCCACCACCATCTAAGGAAATGGAACTTTTCATATACAACGCTAAGAAAGATGTTCCCCCCCCCCCCCCCCCCCCCCCCCTATGACACGCTGGAATGACAAGGAATATAATTACAGGGAGGCAAACAAACCAGATATCCAACCAACTATTTAGTCCAAATGAGTATAAACCATATATGAACATCTATGAGCAACACTAATAAAAAGACAGATAAAATGCATTATAAAATAATACACAGAATTGATGAGTATAAACGACGCTTCAGACTTTCAATTTCCAAAAGGGTATATAACACAAACATACCTAATCTCAGAGTCCTTCCTTTCACGAGGAGTAACCTGAAAGGTATAGCAGAGACATGAAACATTACGTTTAGTAAAAGAGTATATAAAAGAAGCAACTAAGCAACAGAGATATCTTCTGTCATACCTCACTCCCATTTAATATCTGAATTTTTGCTAAACGAGCTATCAAAACAAATCTTGGAACCCCGCCTCTTCTAGGATCAGTAATTGGGTTTTCAGAAAGCCTGATATCCTTCGTTGTTATTAAAGATAAGTAATTAGAACTGAAGCTAGCATTGCAAAATTCAGTCTAAAATAAACCGGTGAAAGAGAAAAATAAGGAGAAAATGGTCCCTTTGGTAATGAGGAAAGATAAATTATAAGCAAGTCAATTACTTTCTCAAAGGAAGATTGTAAAGGTAATGGACCAGCACACATCATTTCGGCAACTGTAGCTACAAAATAATCTTTAATTGTATCCCCAATTTACCATTTTCAAATGGATTACTTGATATAGACCATGGTCCAAAAAACTTCTCAGCAAGCAAGCAATTGTAGAACTAGAGACCAAAAAGTAAAATTGATCAAACTTCTTCAAAAGTTAAAACCAACTTTTCCACCAAAACTTTTTGAAGAAGATAACTTCCATAAAAGTTTGAATGCATAAGTTAATTCTAACTCACAAGAGAAGTTCAATTTCTTTAATTTCTTAGGATCATATCAGGCTGCAGTCCTAGACTCATCATTACAGATACATCAAAGTAACCATTGCATGCGTACTCAAGAATTTATATTAAATATGTAAACCAGTTCAACACTTCACAGTATAAACCTTACCACCAAATTAGGAAAAGAGTTTAATGAGTCAATGGAGGCCAGATCATCAATGTTGTTATTACCTGAAACATGATTTGAAAGCCTTCAACTGGTATCCACAATCCAGATTTCATTGGAATATGTAGAAAATGATATTTATCAAGAGGAAAAATTATAATATTACCCAATAGAAGGCGGCATAAATTTTGGAAGGGTTTATAGCATGTAACTTCTGATTCATACCGCTCATTATTATCCGGATAAAATAGAGAATTCAAACAATTCTTGTTTAAATAAAGCTTCTCCAAACTGAAAAAGATAACCAAGTATAAATAAATCAGATCGACTGACTTAAACAAATCTAACCAAAAGCAGGGGCACTGATCTGAGGAGGAAATACAGGAACAAAGAAGAGAAGAATACTTATGGCCAGTTCTAAGATAAAATCAGTACTTCCAGTGATACAGATACCCCCTGGGACTTCTAAACAATATTTCAAGCTAATTATATACTTCACCATGATGCTAACTGTTTTTGAGAAGTAGAAAATCAAGAGTCATGTGAATGAATCCGCGTCTTAAGTACACAGCAGAAGCTCTTATTTATAATTAGAGTTATAAATGTAATAAACAAGAGTTACATAATTATACAGCTCATTACATCTTAATTACAATATTTCTCTATTTACACAATATATCAGTCACAATTTACAAGATTACTAACACCAACAACTCACACTCAGTAGTTAACTGAAATTATAATGTATTAACTAAATTGTTAACTGGTTAGATCAAGTCCTATGTTATAATTTTAGGTATGATCAACATGGAAGTATATTTTATTGAAGTTAGATGTGGTTAAAAGTTAAGATAGAATCGTTTCCAAATGGTGTCAGGACTGTATTCTAGAAGTAAACAAAACTGCCATTACCGACCATCTTAGCTGAGAAAGCTTCATGATTTCATTCCATTCATCTATACAGTTGCTTTCCAAATTCAACAGCCGCAGACAATCAAATCCCTGAACCATAGAGGATGACCCAGGCTGAACAGAAAAGGAAAATTAGAAGGCTTTAGAATGCTAGTAATTTATATTTAAAAGTTGACCAGAAACTGAAGAGCAATATAAAATTAAACACGAAAGGGAAAACCTAATACGTACAAAAGGAATTACCTCCATACGAAAAAAAAAAGTAAACCATATTTTAATGTTAAAACAGAAATAGTGTAGCACATCGAACTGGCCAGTCAGCCAGATAAGAGAAAAAAAACATCTCAATGTGAAACAGCCATTATAAAGGCTGAGAAATATTGAAATGTTTGGATTATATCCGCAACACTATTCCTTAAATATGTCCAACTTGCATTCTAAAGCAATCACTTGAGATAGTAAATAAAAATGAGAGAAGGAGACAAGTTCTTCAGATACCCCAAACTGAAAATCGAAATTCAGGCTCCGGGGTGCTTAAAAGATTGTGTAAGTTTCCTATGTGTTTTAATCTGTTCTCAAATTGGAGGAAGATTCTAAGCCTACAGCTTTAAGATACTTGGCAAGCATACCGAACGAAAGATAACATACCAGTATTCTGCTTATATTGTTTCCCATTATATGTAGCTCTTCAATTGTTGTCAGCGATTGTCTAAGCAACTCAACCTGCCCAGTTTAAAAAGAAATATTTAGCAATTCCTATTTAAACCATCAGGAAAATTTATTAAAAAAACATTAGAAAAGATATAGAAGGAACCTGTTCCCAATCTACGCCAGTATTATTTAGAACCAGAACTTGGATGATTTTCAGTATTGGAAGATTGGTTTTATAGGGTGACATCAAATTGTTGGATAAATTGATTGTCCTCAGAGCAGGCAACTGTTCACAAATTGTGCCAACATCCTGCAAAGAGATCAATTGAAAGGAAAGTAAATGACAAGTACCCTCAATCAATCACTAACAAAATGGTAGACCAAACAAAAACTAAGTAAAAGGGATCTCATACATGAACAGTGCATAGGTTTTTTAATAGAAAAGGGATAAAAAAAAAGGGCAAGAACTATAGTTAAAAAGATTTCTACATAACAATTCAGGAAAGAAGATTAAACAAAAAATGAAATATACTGTAGTCCATTAGCCTTGCTATGTTGAAGTCCCACTAAGACTTGTCTCCACATCAAACTTCACTTCCCCTCCACCTCCCCTTACATAACGTCTAGACATCCTTTGTAACTAGAAAAAAGAAGAAAGAAATATAGCAAGGTTGTCCAATCCCTTGACACATAAGAAATGGGAAATCACTTAAGACACTCCCATAGTTGACAGAAGACCAACTGATAAACCAATAAAATATAACGCTGAGCACATAAATGGCATGCAATACAGCAATATGCTTGTTGTCTCATACAGGCTTATACAAAGAGTATGCTGCCCACAAACTGCAAATAACAACACCCTTTGCCTAATTACACACCCTACCAACTATCAAATATGTTGGGGATCTCAAATTGACTATAAATGTGTTTAATTAGAATATATAAATTAGTGCAAACCTCAGCTTACTAAACTGGTTTTGTGGGATTGAATTAGGTTTAAACTTCAATCCCAGCTAGGTTTATTGGACTTATTGTGTCATCCACTATCAGACCACCTACAAATATCTAGTCTCATGCTCAGGATGTCCACTTCTGAGCTTAAGATGAGATGTTGAAGATCTCACATCAACTAAAGATATGACTAAATTATAGTATATAAGTATGTGCAAACCTCACTTACCAAACTGGTTTTGTGAGGTTAAGCTTAAAGTTCACTTTCTAAGAAAATATCCTAATGCAAAATAAGTTATTTTCAATCACATACTAACAATACATTATTGCTCTTGACTTATCCCTTAAATACCAACATGACATTTATTTTTACGCTTATACCTAATAATACATGATTGTTGGTTTCTTCTCACAACTGAAACCATAATATTGCTTTCCCCTATATTTAACATATTTGATTATCACAATCCATACATTTTTGGACAAATATATAACAGCACAACAATTTTGGATGAAAATCGAAAAAGGATTATAGGATGTGTGTGTGAGAGAGAGTTAGAGGGAGAGAAAGGTGAAACTTTGGCATTCGTTAAGAAGTAAACTTTATCCTTAATTCAATCCCACAAAATCTGCTTGTAAAGTAAAATTTGCACCCACTTTATTATATGTTGTGATTTGGTCCTATCTCTAATCGAGGTAGGACTTCCAACACACACCCCTCAAGCTGAAATATATGCATCTCAAGTATAGGACTAGACATTAATGGGTAGTTCGATACCGGCCGATAGCGGATAGAACAATAGCTTCAACAAATATCAAATTTTGCTAGGCTAGGCTATAACCAATGACTTTGATGCCATGTTAATATCCCGCAGATCTATATAGGTAAAAAACAATATTTATATAGGTAGTCATATTTATATACAGCAGATCTATGTGATACAATGCCAATGAAAGAGTAAAAAACAAGTAAGCCAATATATAGGTACTATCCAAAAAAGCTTTTAAATAAAGCTTACTTTGAACCTATCTTAACAAAGAGTGAGGAAGTGCCTTGGTAGTTTGCAGTAGTAGAAATATTATCAAATTAGTGTCACCATTGTACCAAAAATCAAATACGCTAAAACCAATTAATCCACTATCATACAAAAAGAAAACGTAGTAGAATTTAATAAAACCTAGTAATCGTAATCACATATTAAAATGTAAAGGAGATATTCATAATACACACATTTCAACCAAAATGCAATTAGAAATAGAAAAACAGATCCAGTTTTCACAAAAGAAAGCTAATTTTCTATGAAGTAATTGTACATTTCTCTTCAAAAGTTCTATTAGGAAGCTAATAAAAAAAGTTATTATTTCTTCAAAATAAGTTGAACCAAAAACACAAATCATAGAAGTTCTTGGTAAGACTTGCATGATATGTTGAAAAGAAGTTAATAAGAAGCTGAAACGGTAGCAGGGATTGATTGCTAGACAAAACCTGGTTGCAGAACATACCTTCCACTCTGAAAGCAAGTTCCCAGTCAGGTCAAGTTCTTTTATATCTATCAACAAAAATAAAAGGCGGTTAAAGTAAGATATCAAAGAGAGAAAATTGCAACAGAACTCATTACTTATATTGAAAATGCAACAGAATAGAAAAGAATATCAAATAATCAAAGTTACAAATTATAACTCCAGTTTGAAACAGCTTAACCAAAAATAAAACCTAACGTACAAGCAACTAATTTATTGATACAGCAATTTTATCTTAAAATAAAACAAAATCACTGATATTACTAAGCCAATGTGTATTGATCTTGATATTAGCAAAGAAATGGGAGTGTCCTAGAATCAAGCTTACTTGGCACCGTGTTATTAATGTGAGAAGGGATTCCAGGGGAACTAATGCCCATGTATGACAATGATACACTAGTTAATTCATCAAATCTTCTTAGCTTATCTTGAATTTGATCTTTACCCAAAAGTTGAACAGATACTCGCTGGTTGCTTGTTGAAAGGACATACATTTCATCTGCTCAAAACAAAGAAAAAATACATTTTATATTCCAGGTTTTGTCAGTGTATGCATACAGAAAAAAGATGTACAGAAGACAGACTAGAATGTAAAATAAATAAATAAATAAATAATTAGAATGGATGGGGGTAAATTTTCAAAAACATTGTGAACACCTTCTCAGTTCTTAACTTGAAAGAAAAGAAATATATAACTAACAGAACACAAAATGGTCTCAGGGCTTCATATCAAATCAATTTCTAACAATCTATTATCAATAGGCAGGAATATTATGGAGTTCAAAATTCAAAATTTATAATTTGTCAGTTGTACATTTCTTAGATGATTTTCTCTACCACATATTTAGAGAATTTATAATAATAAAATATAATTACAAAAATTGTACTAATTAAATCCTGCACCATGCAACCAATTTGGAAACAAGTTGTAGTAGAGTTTTTTAATAAAAACTAGCGTAAAACTAAATGTTATCCTCCAACCTATACTCACCTATTCAAGACATGTGGAACAAAAGAAACCTTCCACCCCCCTCCCTTTTCCCCCTTCACCCCAACTGAAACCTCGAAGAATGAAAACAACAAAACCAAACAAATACAGTAACAATTTGGTAATAACGGTAGAGAAAACAGCTCAACTACAATAGAGTTGACTTCTTGTCTGTCGTACCAAAATTTAAAATGAAACTATTTTCACCCTTATTCATGGCCCCTAAATATAAATGTTTTAGACACAAATGAATTTAAGCCTGAGATATACCCTCTTCATCTTTTGTAGAGTCACTTTTATATCGACTTTCAAGAGCTTCAAGCAATGAAATCCCTTGGTTTAGATTGTGGGGACGAACAAATGACCCTGATCTATCTGATTTAGCATGGAAGTAGCGGACACCATTCATGGATCCATCATTTTTGCCTTCTCCGTTGTCCCAGTCAACTCCAACCCAAGTGTCTGAATAGCCTTCTATAGGTCCCACATACTTAACTGTACCAATTCGTTGAGGATCGCTCAATGCACACACTCGTTGACCCACCCAAAATTCATGTCTTGGCTCTAGCGAGTCCTGCATCTTTTGTTAAAGTTTGCTGAGAATTACTCTTAAAAAAACATGTAAGCTAGTAATCACAAATGCAGTTTAACAAATCATAAGATGTATCCTTGACACATATATCCTTGACACAACAAATTAGTTAATGCGGATATCCCTAATTAGTGTATTTGTTTTATCCTTCAATAAATATTTAATATTACAAATATTATGCTTTAACTGCTCAGCATCACATACACAAAACAACCTTTAATTTTCATCCCATTTTCTACAAATCAACGGCCATTTATTTTATCTATCTTCAACAATGAATTCCCTCCAAAATGAAAATGGAGCTGGGTATGCGGTTCAGCATACACCCATTTAGGCGGCATCCGCAAAAACCCACTCAATAAATAACCTATCCATTTAAACGAACCTTGATAATCAAGAATAGCACTCGCCGCAAAATTTTACTTAGAAACAAAAGAAATATAATTCTAAAACGCATTTCAAATGTCCAGCAAATCAAGCATTTTCCATCGTAGTTGTCCTGATGGTGTATCTTTAACTGCATTACAAATTATATTCCAGTAGATGATTCAGATGCCTACAAACTTAAATTGGTGCAAGCTTCCACTACTGTAAGAACAAGACTAATACTGATCAATTTCTACTCCAAAAATCACAAAACAGCAGCAAAACATTTTTCAGTACATAAACCAAAACAGAGGAAGAGAATTTACCGATAAGAGGAAGAGAATTCTTCAATGACGCAGAGCCACAGTCGCTGCAGAGACTTGCTAGAGTTGGAATCGTGGTGGTTCCGGTCGGTCGGTCGGTCGTGCGTGAGGTCGCCGGGGTTTGCTCTTGCGGGGTCGTTGGGGTTGCAAGCTGTAGATTTGGCTACTATGCCCACTTCTCCAATTTTTCCTTCCCCTCCCCTTTTATTTATCATAGGTTTTCTTGCATTATTGTTAACATCCATAATTGAAATGTTAGCATTCGTTGTGTGGACCACTTATTTGATTTTACTCAAACAATGACATAAATAATGTGGATATATTTGTGTTTTTAAAGTAGAAAATACTAGCTTAAAATAAGTTAGTATGTAAAAAAGTTATTAAAATAAAAGCAAGTAAAAATATTTAAAAACTTCAACCATTAATTAGAATAAATAACTTTTTTTTTATGAAACATGAAACGTATATTTAAATGTTTATTTATAATTAATAATTAATTACATTTAGTTAGACTTTTATATCTTTTTTTTATAATTTAAATAATTACACTTTTCACACCAATTTTCCTCTTTTTCTTGAGTTTACACTCATTCACTCTTTGATAACCATATTAATTACTTATCATTGCTTCGCGTCAAAGATATTATTTTCACATTACAACAATTCAAAATATTATATAACATAAAAACAAACAAGATAACCTAATAATATGAAAGATGGGAGATGTGTGATGAGAATCGAAAATCCAGTAAATTTTTTTGAGAGGTATAGTTGATGAATTTCAAAATCTAGTATATAGTTAAGCCTAATAGATTCTTAAATTGGATAGATACTAAAAAAAAAATTCATAATCTGATACTAATTTGTTTACATTTAACTTAATTTCAAAATTTGATAACCAAAAAACTTATACATAATTAAATTTCAAAATTTTATAAAAAATTATATAAATAATTAAATTTTGAAAGTCAAGGAATTTAAAAATTTGAGATAAAAAAAATTAGCAGTTAAATTAATTTTAAAATCCCATAAAACAAAAAATTCATACATAATTCGAAAAAAAAATCCACCGATAAAAAAATTGAATTTCACTTCTTCTTTGTCATTTCTTTCATCATTTCCCTTTTCAGTATCTTTGTGTATCATTTTCATAATGAACTATAACCCTTCTCTAGTAATTTTAATTATATGTGTGTTTTAACTGTTGCTTCCTTTGCTATAATAAATTTTGACCAACCTCGTTCTTTTTTCCAAAATCCAAGAATCTAACCTTTGATGTGCAGGGAACGTCATCTCCTTCATGGTCATGTAAGTATATGAACAGAGTGTAACATCCACCTAATTAAGGGATTCGTTTCTTACAATTTCCTTTCAATAAGTTTTTGTGTACCATAATCAATGTCAATGCTAAGTTTACAGAAAATAAAAAACCGCTGAAAGTTTGCTATGACTGCCTTATCTGGTGGCATTGTTGAGCTCATGCTATGTACCATGGTGCTCTGAAGCGCCCCAAGGAGTCCCAAGGAAAAGAAACTAACCATTCGCTTAGAGAAGGGTGAGAAGGTGGTGGATTGCTTCAAGTGGAGATTCATCTGTGCCGAGTCCAAGAAGAACAATCCCAACCACCATACCACCGACATCTCATTAAGATCCCAAAAGCAGTTATTCGACCTCAGCTTCCCCAAGAAGCACTGGACTGCTACTGCTTTGACCCTGGAGAAGGCGAAGGATATGAAACACCGAGAACTTTTTTTTTTAGATTTTTAAATTTAATTAAGTGTTAAATTTATTTGGTTTATAGGTTATGATCATTATTTTTCCGTGATTTTTCTAAAAAAAAAAAGATTCATCTTTTTTCTAGGTGAGAATTTTAAATTTTAAAAAACTGAAAGAATCAAGTTATTATAGTTAGTTTATGATTTTTTTTACTCTTTTAAATATTTTATTTTTATTTTTTTAAATGTTTTAAAAAAAAATTGTCACGTATCAAACTCATATGGTGATATCACGTGACAACAATAGACTAAACAATATCGAATCAAACCGAGTTGAATCAAACCAAATTAAACCAAATATCTGTATCAAGTCGAACCAAATCAAACTAAAATGAACCGAACCTAATTCGAGCCGAGTCAAACTGGATCGAACCGAATCAGACCGAATCGAATCGGACTAGACTAGAATGAACCGAACCGAACTAAACTGGACTTAACCGAACCAGACCGAACTAAACCGAATCAAACCGAGTTGGACAAAACCTAATCGAACCAAATCAAACCGAATTAGACTGGACCGAACTAGACCAAACCAAGATAGATGAATAACTCTTTCAATTACTTAAAATTTGTCATTTTAAATAAGTAGTTTCTTAAAAGCTTTTGACCATACTGATATCATTGACTATTTTGACCTACTTATGTTATATATTTTTCTGCTAACGATGTCTTTTTCATCGATGATCGAGGACTAATCATTTTTACAGTAGAAGAATTATTAGAACAGAAAGTTTTTTAAAACAAAAGTTAAAGAATTCACTCTCTTTTAACATTCTCTGATGATTAAATTAACTATTACCACTGAGGTACGTTGGTCCTACTTCGATTATTAGTTTTTTTTTCTTACTGACAACCTTTTCTCTGTCTATTTATTCTATTCATTCTCAACATCTATACAATAGTAAGTTTACATAAATCTCTAATATATTTTTCTTTTCATAACAATTTGGACTATATCTGTATGATTTTGTTCGAACGTATTGTATGTCAAGTTGTACACAATTAATATTTTTTCTATGATTACTTGACTTATATTCAATTATTATTTTATCTTTTTATTTAATATTTACGTAATTGTAAAATTTTCTTTATTAATGTTTGGCATATAAAATTGTAAATATTGTATATTTTAACATTAAATCATTAATAATATTATGTGTTACTTTGTTGTTGGTGTTTTTTTATTTCCTAAATACAAATTTAGTTAATATTTAAAATAGTAAAAAACAAACATTACTGTATCCATTATCCAATGAAAATAATAATAAGACAAAAGAATATCATACTTAAATACAGTTTTTGTTTACTTCAAAATGGGAGTAGTACATCTTACCCCCATACATCCTTAAACCCATCTCATTAATAATACTCACTAGTTATAATTAAAACAATAAAAAATAGTAAGAATAATGAATGGAAGAATAATAAAGAAAAGAAATTGAAAAATGACAAAAAGAAGAAAGAGGAATATAAGAAAAGATGAAATAGCATATGTTTAACAATTTTGAGAAGGAATTAATTAACTCTAGAAATAATTTTATTTTTATTACTTAGGGTGTCTTCGGTTGGATGAATTTACTATTCACATAGATTAGGAAAATACGATAATAATTTGTGTTCTTTTAAACGGATTTGCAAGGAATGGAGAATTAGTAATGTATTCTTTGAAACTGATTGTTTTGTGATTAAAGGTAAGGGAATCAGTTTTAGATTTGTTGGAATCGATTCCATGCTGGTAGCTAGTTATCTGGGAATCTAGTCTTTTTGTGCATGGAAATGTCGACATGTTTGCTATGTACTAACTAACTTTTTTTTCTACTGTATTTAATTAATTACCATGATCAATTATATCTATTAACTTACATTAAAAAATTTGGAATAATGGTAGTTTTATAACGTGTAATGTGAATTAATTATAGATCAATCAAATCTTATGTAAATAAATGTTTATTATCAGCAGAAAGACAATCTAGAAAGGTGATTAAGTTAAAAATATCTCATTATTGAATTTAGAGAGTTGATTAAGCATCTTATACATTCTAAAAATATAAATAAAATACAATCTCTCTCTCTCTCTATATATATATATAGTTAATGTGTTAGACTACTTTAATTTGTTAAAGCAGTTTTGTAAGATGAAACTGGGTTTTAATTTTCTTTTTGCGAGATTTAAGAATATTTAAAAATTTGATAATAATTTCACAAAATTATTGAATAATAGTTTTTTAAATAAATATTTGTAATTAGTAAAACATGATTTGAGTGTTCTACCAAAACCTATTGTATTGTTTATTTTTTAACTGTAGTAATTCAAATCATTTTTATAAAAGAAAACATATATTATTCATAAATATAATTTTATATTATTATTACATTTAAGGATAATTTAATAACTTATTTTTTATTTATTAAAATATTTTTTTAATTTATCATATCACTCAAATTTTTCATAAATTTTCAAATTATTTTTTATTATTTTAAAGAAAACAACAATACACTTTATTCTTTAAATTCATCCAGTCATCTTCCTCAAAATCATGGGAAAAACGTGCAAGAAGAGGAATACTATTTTAGAATAGCCAAGTGAATTAAGCACTTTAATAGATAAATCCAGCTCAGTGGAGTAGAGGCCGTATCAAGTCATACATTGCATAAAATTAATACTAATTAACATTCATGAATCAGAGGTAACACGAGACGCATTCAATGTATATTTTTAATTTACTAAATTTTAGAAGTTAGATTTAAGGCTGAGTGAGAGAGAAGCCTGTGAAAAGTTTTTATTTGATTAATTTAAAATTTCATAAAAAAGTGAAAATGATCAGGTAGCTTGATTGGATGCGAGTGGCACGTGTCATTGGACGCACGTCAAACAGAAGCCAACAAGACTTGTGTTTCTTCTCTACGTTCCTTTTCCCTCTTTAGGGAAATGCAGTGTTAGTAGCAAGCCCGCACAGCAATCAAAGAATCTTAACTGAAAGCAAAGCGGAGCGAATCAGAGATCCAAAGCAATCTGTTCGTCAATTCTCTGATTTCTCTTCACTTCAGCTCTCCGGCGAGGCATGGCCAACGACGGTTCCTGCTCCACGCAACTCATCGACGGCGACGGCGAGTTCAACGTCGCCGGCCTCGACAACTTCATCAAGACTGTCAACCTCGCCTCCTGCGGCCTCTCCTACGCCGTCGTCGCCATCATGGGACCGCAGAGTAGCGGTGCGTCTCGATCCTTCCCTTTGCTCGTTTTGAATTCTTGATTTACTTCCGTTGAACTTCTGCTGTGGTTCTTTTGTCGTTGTTGAGCCTGGATCGGTTTATCGTAGCGTGATTTATAATTCTATGTCTGCTCCGAAGTGGAGTTTTGTAGTTAGTGATTAGGTTTACTTAATTTGACGATTGATTGACGTAACTCGTTTTGGAACTTGAAAGTGAGGCTGAGATGTGATGCATTCATGGATTAGGAGAAAGAGAATATGTTATATAGTTGTAGCGAAAAAAAGTAAATAATTTTTATTATTGGAGTTGCTATTGCCATGCATGTCCGTTTCTGATTTTTGTAGTTTTAACCGGTTTTGGCTATCAATCGAGTGCAGTTTCTTTTTAGCTTTAGGCTCTCTCTCTCTCTCTCTCTCTCTCGTGGACTTGTGTGAGTTAATGTTATGTTTTTCTTGTGTGCAGGGAAGAGCACGTTAATGAATCATCTTTTCCACACAAGTTTCAGGGAGATGGATGCTTTCAGGGGGAGGTTTGGTTCTGAAATTACTGAGCTGTTGTTTTGGGTGGCTAAAACTGAATGTCTCTGACATTTTTGCTGCCTGTTATGTTCTAGTTTAAGGCGAGCATCTAATTGGGTATCATATTGTTGCAGATCTCAAACGACCAAGGGCATTTGGATTGCCAAATGTGTTGGGATTGAGCCAGCCACAATTGCTATGGATTTGGAGGGTACTGATGGAAGGGAGAGGGGCGAGGTAATCCTTGTTATTTTTTTTTTCTTTTCATTTTCTGTTATTTCTATCACCCAGTGCGATAGGACTATTCTTATTGTTATTTTCTACACAAGTCGTTTTTGTCTGTATAAAACCTGTAATGATCACACGAGTTTGATTTATTAGTCATTTTAGGCCGCCGCCTTTAGAGCATCTGATAAGAGTGACCTGATATTATATACTACGAAAATACTATAATTTCTCAACCTGGCTTGGTGTTGACTGTTGACTTTGGTTTTGCTACAATGTTTTCTTTCAACTTCATTTTTGTAATTTCCTTTTCGTTCAACCAACTGTCAAAGGTTATTTTTTGACAAACCTAGTTGGAAAATGAAATCTACTTTAATGGTCTCGCGAGATGCTTCCCTTTACCGTTCTTTTTATAAAAGAAAATTCCTCGAATAAATATCAAATCGCCCTGACGATATCTTTAGTTGATATTTTGAAATGTATGCTATCAGTGACTCGTAAAACAAGTTGTAGCTTCATTTTTACTGACAAATATTCCTGTTGTGTCTTTTTTATGTGAATCAAAACTCACTCTCAGGATGACACTGCTTTCGAGAAACAGAGTGCTCTTTTTGCTTTGGCAGTATCAGATATTGTTCTGATAAACATGTAAGTTTTTAGCTCTAAATTATTGCTTTATAAATAGCTGAATGAATCAAATTCTGGGGAAATGATTGAAGTAAGGCATTATGCTTGGCTATTTAAAAGTTTCTTAACAAATTCACATCCAATATGTTTGTGCAGTCCGTACATTCTGCATTACATAACTGAAGTCTAGGTGGAATTGCAAATCTTTCTGTCTAACTTGGTGTGTTTCCTGTTCGTTCTAGTAACTTGTGTTTTAAGATAACCTTGCTAATTGTCCACCTGACACTTAGTAATTAGGATCATTCACATTGTATGTCAGTGAATATACGATGAATTATAATATGTGCTGGTGCAAAAGATCAGTAATTGGATTTAATCAGAAAGTAAAAAAGAACTCTGTTTCATGGTTTATGGGAGCCTACAGGAAAACTTGTGCAAACATTCAATCCACTTTGGACAACTTTTTATGTTTTTTGTTTTATTCACAGGTGGTGTCATGACATTGGTCGAGAACAAGCAGCCAATAAACCTCTTTTGAAAACAGTTTTTCAGGTAGTTTTTAGCCATGGATTTACCTTTGGTTGGGTATTCAATATTTGAGATTTCACACTTTGGTCCTTCTTGTATTTGTAGGTCATGATGCGGTTATTCAGTCCCCGGAAAACGACATTGCTTTTTGTTATTCGAGATAAAACAAAGGTATAGAATCATGGGTCCTTTTTTGAGAACGCACCCTTTTTGCAGTATTTTACTATTCAATGTTTTTCATGTTTCTGGCTGTCTATGCAGACCCCACTTGAACATTTGGAGCCTATTTTAAGAGAAGATATTCAGAAGGTGTGTTTCCCATTTAATTTATGACTTTTATTCTTGTGATTTCTTGTTTTTCTTCATCATTACTGCTTACCTTGATGTGAATTCCTCAGATTTGGGATAGTGTTAGAAAACCCCAAGCCCATCAACATACTCCTCTAAGTGAATTTTTCAACGTAAGTTCTATCTATCTCCCTTTTGCACGTGTCAACTGTTTGTGTTTATATTATTGTATATGATTAATGAATCTTCAAATGAAGGTGGAAGTTACTGCTTTGTCAAGTTATGAGGACAAGGAGGATAAGTTCAACGAGGAGGTACTCTTTCAATAGACAATGCATCACTTTTGGAATTTGTGTTAGGTTACTTTTTCCCCTGTTCTGGAGTGATTACTAATTTCTAAAATTCAATTGATTTTTTAGACTTGGTTAAATTCATAGTTTTCAGCATGAGTGTTTTAGCAAGTAATGAAGATTTTGAAACTTTTGTACTTAAAACCTTTCCATTTTGGGTTCTTTCCTTATCTAGGCTGTAGAGTGTAGTATAAGCTTCTTTTACAACTGTAATCATACTCGGATATGATGTGGATCATAGAGTTACACTTATTCATACAGGTTGCTCTATTACGGCAACGTTTCTTTCATTCTATAGCACCTGGAGGTTTGGCTGGTGATCGGCGTGGTGTTGTGCCTGCTTCTGCATTTTCTATTAGTGCGCAGCAAATATGGAAAGTCATACGAGAAAACAGGGATCTTGATCTTCCAGCTCACAAGGTTTCCTATTAGCTTATTTTTAGGATGGGATGAAACAATTTTTTATTTTTTATTTTTTTATTTTTATTTTCTTTTATCTATTTGCCATTTTATTTAACAGGTAATGGTTGCAACTGTGCGTTGTGAAGAAATTGCTAATGAAAAACTTAACCAACTACAGTCTGACAAGGTGCTTATCCATTTCCTTTCTATCGTGAGTTGCTTCAGCTATTTTTAGAGTAAATAATCACATGAATGAATTTGGCTTAGGGTTGGCTGGAATTGGAAGAAGCTGTTCAATTAGGTCCAGTTCGAGGTTTTGGGGAAAAGCTGAGCTCCATTATTGATGCCAGCCTTTCACAGTAAGTTCCAGATGCTGGTGGACTTTCAATTTAAGTTCAAGAAAAATCTACGTTCAGTGACTACAGATATCTATTCCAGTTATTTTTTCACGCTTAAATATTTAATCTTATATATATATATATATATATATATATATATATATGTCTATTTGTGTGTATGTATGTATTATGAATAAATGCATAAGAATAAAGCTTATATGCATAACCAATTTTTTCTTGCCCTAGACTTTAATTTGATAAATTTTCTTTTAATAACAACACTTACTGTTGATTTTTCTTTCATTTGAACCCTTAACATAAGATAATAAAATATTTTCATTCTTTCTCCCAGTATTATGTATCATTTAATTTATCAACATTTTAAAAGGAAATTCAATTCATCAAAATTGTATTTGTAAATTGAAAGTTTCAAGAAATATGCAATTCTTTAAACATGTTTTATTCACTTGTGCAACTCGTGGGGGCTGTTAGTTAGCTTTCCATCTTTTTAGATAATTCAATTGTGTCCTAAGGTTCCAATCTTTTGTTCTATATGTTGATAATATCTTGTTTTCAACAGATATGATGAAGAGGCAATTTTCTTTGAAGAATCTGTGAGAAATGCAAAACGAAAGCAATTGGAATCGAAGGCTTTGGATGTAAGGCTGCTGGCTGTGCTTTTGCTATTTGTTTCTTGTTTTAAAAGAATTTTGATGTAGTAAATTATGTTTTGATTTCACTGTAATTAGAAAACAACTTTGATCGATTTTTCATCAGCCAAATCTAAGGACATCTAATGAAACTAAATCCTTAAAATGAAAAGGAGTAATAGTACAAGAAGGTCTCCAAATATTGGAGTGAACTAAGGAGAAAAGAGAAGAAACTCATTTATTAGTTCTATTAGAAAAGGACTGATGAATATTGACACCATCTTCTGCAATTTAGTCAACCGGTGATGTATTCATTAGGCATGAATCATTGGGGAAACAGTGGATGACAATCATCTGTTTTGATATTTGATCCTATGAGCAAACAATATTTTTAATTAAATTGAAGGTAATGTCATGGGATTTGGTCAGCTGGGTGAAAAAAAGTAAATTAAATGGACAGTTAGGTACATATAGAACATAGTCAACTGTAAGAGATGGATGGGGGTTGGTGCCAATGCCACATGCTTGTGTTTGTGAACCATCAATAACGGTAATGGAGGACAAATTGTCAGTAGTGATAAGGGAAGGGAAAAGAGAATGGTTACCAAACTTATTATTGGTTGCACCAAAGTCAATGGCCCAAGGACCTAGGGAATGAGATTAAGAGAGACAAGTAGATGATTTACCTCTGTGTGTCCACCAAAGCAATGCTACTAGCAATTTCGCGATTTTCATTGGAGAAAACCCACTTATGTTTCTGGAATCATACATCGCTGGTTAGCTGGCAATGCAAGAGCAACAGGTGACTTAGTAGTATATGCCTAAGCAATATTGCTCACCCAAGGAGGTTTTGCATGCAGCCTCCAACACCTATGAATGTACGGTCATTGTGGTAACATTGCTCACGTTTTAAACTTGTGCAAAAGCACCCAAAACTAGTGTTCTGTAAGGCAAATATAGAAGTGTCCCAAACTAAAGAGGTACACATCTCCATGTATATTTATTTTGATGAGACAAAAGCTACAGTATGGATTATTGGTGATCCTAGAATCTAATGATGTATCAACTTACTCTTGAGGATACCCATAAAAATCTGTCGTAAGAAATGTATATCGGTTCTCAAGTTCCTGCTTTACATATTTAAATCGTGTTAGGAACTCATTTAAATCTTGTTTGGTACATAAATCTTCCCAAGATAAGCAGACAGTGCCAAGAGGTCTTGGCAAACATTATGGGTTTGGGTGTGGTGTGTCCATTGTTTGTGTTCATTTACTGGGTTGGATTCAACTGTTGTAGTTAGATGGGATGACCCAACCCACTTAGCCGTGACCTGGTTTAGCCCAAGTGGAATAGTTAGATCCATCCATCTTCCCAATACTAACAATATGGTTAGAAAAGATTGGAGAACCTATTCTAGATGCAGAGTTCTTGCTTGAAGCCAATTTTCAGAATTTGAAAAAAGAGAATTAAAATAATTGAAGGAGAGAGGAAATAAGGTTGAACCACCAAATCAACTCTAATGGAGCCTCAATAGCAAAGGTGTGGTCACATGGAGGAAGCGACTTGGGTGAGGGGTAGATAATCCTCATGTGCTGGCAGGGAAGGCGAGATAGTGGATCCACTGAGCTAACATGGCTTTCAAGAGGCTCTGATATTGTGTTAAACTATAAGAAAAAGAAGTATTGAGCTGAAACCGTGTGCTATGTAACAACACTAGTGATTTAGTTATATTGACTTTTCAATACAATATATAGTGGAAGCTTGATATTCTCTAATGATAATATTATGATACTAGAATAAATAGTAAATGTCACTATAATATAGATATGATATTGATATGTCTGGTCATAAATATCTGTAAGTATAACGATACGATCCTTATTTCTGTAATTATAACAATATAAAATGATTTTTGAGTTCTTAAACATTATTCTACTTTAGTTGTACCTAATAACCGCTATGAATATTCAAACATTGTTTAGTACAATAATCGATCCATCTAAAGCTACAATATTATCCCACTTCCTATGTTTTTACTCATACCACCCTGCACAAAACACTAAATCCTAAAACTGCTGAATACTGAACTGGAAACTCAAGGACTTCTGAAGGCTGTGTTTGTACATAAAACTCTGGTAATGTTTTTTTTATTGGTGTCAACTTTTCAGCTTGTGTACCCTGCTTATACAACATTGCTAGAGCATATACACGCTAAAGCTCTAGATGATTTTAAGACCAAACTGGAACAATCACTAAACAATGGAGAGGGGTTTGCTTCATCTGTTCGCAATTGGACTCAAACTATTATGGATGAATTTGACAAAGGATCTGCTGGTAATAATCTGATTTGATTCTTCTTCATAACATGTACAACAGTCTATTCTAACTTTATATGCATGTTTCAAAATTATGTGAAAATTGGGGTGCCAATGCTAGCTTGACTTTTCATTTACCCTGAGTTTATATCAGTTGTCATTCTGTCATTTCTGCCTTGATTGTTTTACTTTCCCACTTAAGACTTGCATGGATGAGGATATTTAAAAATTAAAGAAAATTGATGGGAATCGAAACGATTGTTAGGATTTTGATCCTATTCTGTGAAGCTTTACATTTTATCAATACCCAAGTACTTTTCTGTCTAAGAAAATTTCATTGAGTATAATACGAGATCTTACTTTCAATTCATAGGTTTAGCAAATATAAGGGTGTCTGCATTCAGGAACGACCAGGGGAAAATAAGATAGTGTTTTTGAGAATGCATGTTACTATGGTGCTGCGTCTTTATTAAGTTAATTGAGTGAATTTTTGAGTTTGGCTTTGTCAAGGGCGTATTTAAATGACTTAGATTGAGATATGGAGAAAAAATGAATTCTTCAAAGGATGCATACTACTACGAGTCTCTTGGTTTATATATCCTATTAATGGGCCTGTGTTAATAGTGAAATATAGATTATTTGAATAATCAATTATAGGTATATTGGATATAAGTTTTTTGTTTGGATATGTTATGTAAAATGTGATTTTGAGATAATCTATTTTGTTTGGTTCAATTGAATTACTCAAGTGATTTGAGATGAAGACTATATATATGTTTGTGTGCCCCTGTCCACACATGCATATGTATGTATCTATTTATCTATCTATATATATATGTGTGTGTGTGTGTGTGTATGTATACACACACACAGTTACAAAGGAGCAATGAGTATAACAAGAAAAGAAAGCAGACGAGACGGGGAAGAGAACAGAGTTTTTCATGATTATAAGAAGGAATAATATATTATCTAAAGTGTAAATCTAGCACTGTTTTTAGTTCACTTCTATTTTCCCATTTTATCCACCACAATTGATTAATTTAAATACAAAGCCAAGTACTGCAAAATAACTCGGACCAGTCATTAAATGGGTCAAGATACTGGTTTAAAGATTGAATGGTTCAGTTGTTGTTGAAGAAATATAATATCATAACTTTATAATTGGAAAAACTAAAATATAACATGATTTTATAGGTTCTTAACATTTAAAGTTCCTTCAAAAGCTCAAATAAAAAAAATTACAATATTAAGTATCAAAGTTTCAACAATGTACATCATCATTTATATATAAGTTTCTATTTAGAATAAAAAAGAAAATGACAAATATTTTAGGTTTATATTTATTTTTTATGAAAATTTTAAAAGGCTATTATATTAAAAAAAATTATGGACCTGCTTTAAATCGGTTTTTACCAGATTTTCTTCTGGCTGTTTTTTCGCTTTATTTGAATCATCTCAGACCCCGTCTCTGTTCTAAGTGACTAGCTTGGTCACACTTTTTGTAATTTTACCTTAAAAGAATATTTCTTTTGGGATTATGTTTGAAATTGCTTTAGATTCTGTATTTTCTAAGATCATTAGTCAATCATGAAGCAGAAAATATCAGGAATTTATTATTCTTCCATATCACTGATACTGAAAGTTTGTCTTCTGTTATTTTATATATAGGTTTTATATTTGTTCATTTAATTAAATGGAAAGAAAAATTTGTGTATAAGATTGGCTTCTCTCTATCTACATCTCAGGATGCCTCTTATTATCTGCAGTTCAGGTCTTACTCGATAATAAGTTCATGCGTCACATGTTTAAAGAAATAGTTTTCATCAGAATTTGTAATTAGTAAATGGGTAACCCATTTACTAATAGCCTTGGAAATAGTCCTCACTTAGTCTATTAAGAGGCCTCTTTCTCTCTCTCTACACACAGACACACAGTATTTTTCTTTGTTTTCATACTTCAGTGTTTCATGGTCTAAACTCAACATGGATGAGTAGTATCATATTCACTGGCAAACTTTTCTGATGAATCAATTTCTAGCAACTCTCTGGCAGACTTTGTCCAACCTTCAATTGTCAATGACCTTTATGACTAACTTTTTGATAAACTTCTATCAATTTTTTGACAATGTTTCCAGCTAAATCTTACAGTGAATTGTCGTCTTTGTTGAATTTCTAAAAACTGTCAATTTCCAGTTGTGACAAATCTACATTTGGGTTAAATCTGCAGCTGTGTTTATTTTTAGCTTCGACATCTCTAACCACTTCTTTTAGTCCTTGTTTTAGTTTGTCTAATCAGGTCCTGTATCACATTTTCAACCAATTTTTGTGGATCCCATAATATTTTAAAAAGTGTTTATTTGTAGCTATCACCCATTCACTATTTACTTAGGATATATGCTCCATTCTCTGAAGAGTCTATATATATAGAGAGGGATGTAGATAAAGATATAGATAGATAGATGGATATTTTTCATAATCTAAGTACAGCGTAGTCAATCAGCTTCACTCTAGCAATTCTATCCTATCTCCCTTCGTCTTTATTTTCTGCCTTTTCCTCCCCCCTAAGCTCAGCGGTTCCTGTTGACTCTTTAGAATCAAATCACGTTTCTCACATATAATTGTACTTGAAGTGGAATCACTATATCTTTTTAGTCATTGTTTAAATGTTCTTTTGTATAATCACTATAACTCCCACTCCTATTTTGTTCATTTTTTAATAATATTTGCACTTCCCAGATGCTGCTGTAAGACATGCTAATTGGGGTGCTTCAAAAGTGCGAGACAAACTTCGTCATGATATTGATTCACACGCTTCATCTGTGCGTGCTGCAAAATTGTCCGAGATAACAACTAATCTTGAGGTAATATTGATATAACAGTGGTTTATTGGTTGAGCTGGGGTATGTTTTTTTAATGCCTTCTATTTCTATCAGACACTAAAATAAAAGTATCTTATGCAGAAAAAATTGACCAAGGCATTGACCAAGCCAGTGGAGTCTCTCTTTGAATCAGGTGGAAAGGACACGTGGCTTTCAATAAGAGCACTGCTTAAACGTGAGACTGAATCTGCCGTATCTGAATTTTCTGCTTCCGTTGCTGGTTTTGAGTTGGATGAAGAAACAGTTGAAAGAATGGAACGAAGTTTAAGGGACTATGCGAGAAAAGTGGTGGAAAATAAAGCAAGAGAAGAAGCTGGAAAGATTTTGATACGCATGAAAGATAGGTAAACTGCATTTCAAATATCATGAGATCACGTCATTTATTTTGGTGAAATTTGGTTGTGGATTGTAATATGTATATAAAACTTGATTGACTGTTGAATATTAATGTTTTGGAACTCAGTAGTTGTATTTTAAGTATTGAAACAAGACATGGTACACTGCTTCTTTTTTGTTTCATTGGTGTATTTGGATAGCGTAGAACTCCATAGTTTATCGAAAGTTTCTGTCTGTTCCAATCATGTCATAGTTGTTTCATTATTTTATTATGTTCTGCTATCATGTATTTTGTAGGAGCTACTGTATTAGACATGCATGGAGACAGACAGTTTACATTTATCTGATTAAAAGTAGCAAAAGAAAACTTAAACTATGTAAGGAAATAGAGAATTATGTTATTGATAATAATAACACAATTTCCATTCTAATCACCATTATTGTAATAATCGAATTCTTTAAAATAAAGAAATAAAATTATGTTGAAATGAAAAGGAAGATTTTAAAGATATTTTTTCCTAATCACTAGAGATATTGAGGATACTTCCATCCTAATAATATATTATTTACAACACTTCCTCTCAAATTGGTACATGAACATTAATCATTTGCAGCTTGCCAACAAGATTCTGTAATCTGGTACGGGGAAATCCTTTAGTGAAAATGTCTGGTATCCGAAGGAGTACTACAGGAACACGGATTGTAACAAGATCCTTGTCAAAGTTATCTTGATGAAGCCTTGTGAATTCCAATATTTTTGGTCCTATCATGTTGTATTGAATTATGGGCAATGCTTATGACTGTCTTGTTATCACTACACAGATGCATAGGGATGTTAACCTTTATTTTCTGATTTTTATCTAGAGTCTTTCACTCACTCACCTTGAGAAATGACTCAAAATTCAGCTTGTGCACTAGAATACGATACTTTATTTTGATTTTTCCTTCTCCAGTTTACCAGAGTTTCTCCAAGAAATATATAGTAATCAGAGGTAAATTTTTTGTCAGTAACCGAACATGCATAGTCTGGAAGGAGAATTATGTTGTTCAACTGTAAGACCTGCGGTGCTCTATGCTACTGAATGTTGGTCGGTAAAAGGACAACTAGACAATAAACTGAAGTAGTCGATGGGAGTGTTATGTTAGAATGTGGACATATAAAACAGGATGGGAGTAATAGTGAATATATTATAGAAAAGGTTGGGATGGCTCCGATGATTGAGATAACGGTTGAAAATAACTTTAGATAATTAGGGCTTATGCGAAGAAAACTTGAAGAAGTCCTGATATGGATAGTAAATCAGATGGAATGTTGCCCAATTGCTTAAGGTGAAGGGTGACAAAGACCGTGGCAAACTATAGGTGAAACCATTAAGAAAGATTTAATGGTCTCAATTTGATTGTATACATGATTTGTGATAGAGCATTATGACACTGTTTGTTCGATGTTGCTTACCCTATCTAGTGGGAAAATGCTTGGTTGCTGTCTATTGTTTTTGTATCGGAGGATGCACTATATAATACTTGTACATGTTTATTCTTGTATGATGAATGAAAGTGCACTATTCCCAATAGATGTTCAGATTTTGGATTACTTTGGTGGCTTACTGATTCCTGACTCTAATAATTTCCAGGTTCTCTACCGTATTCAATCATGATAATGATTCACTACCTAGAGTTTGGACTGGGAAGGAAGATATTAGAGCTATTACGAGGGATGCTCGCTCTGCGGTAATTGATAGCAACATCAAAGATAAAATTTTGACTCATACATAAAATTAATTTTTTTTTGTCTCATGCATGAAACTATACTGGAAATTGCTACTCTTTTTTAGCACATTGTAAAGTAACTTATGCTGCCATGTATCAGTCCCTGAAGCTTCTATCAGATATGGCTGCTATACGCCTGGATGAGAAGCCAGATCCCATTGGAAGCATACTTCATTCATCTCTCATAGATAAAACTAGTGCTTCAACATCTTCACAATTAGTAACTCGGGAAGCTTCTACGGATACTTTGGCTTCAAGCACATGGGAGGAGGTAGTATGTCGGGATATTGTGGTTTCTGATTTCCTCTATTAATGTTATAGTAAAAGTATTATATTTGAGAATCTATATAAAATGTAGGTTTCCCCAGAGGATGTGCTTATCACTCCAATGCAGTGCAAGGCTTTGTGGAGACAATTCCTGGGAGAAACTGAGTATACAGTTACTCAAGCTATTTCAGCTCAGGTAAAGTCATATTTAATATATTCCTGTCTTCTTATTCTGTTTTCTTGTTATTAATATATTTTTTCGGCATTGTTAGCCAACTTCTCTGCAGTATGTTTGAGATAAAAAACTATTCTTATGCCACCTTTATTTGAGAACTTGGGATTTTGGTACATTGATCATTGATATGGTATTGGAGCTAGTGCCATTAAGTGGTTTGAAAAGTTTAATGCATGTCATTCTTATTTTTCTAAAATAAAGTCAAGTTTCAAAGCAAAATAAAGTGGAATAAGCATTCTCAATGCTTCTTTTCCAGAAGGCTCTTGCATTGCATTAAAGGTGTGGTAGATATAAAACTTTTTGTGTGCTTCTAACATAAGAAAACCTTAGCTTTTGGGCTTGTTGTTTCCTTACAGTATAAACAAAATCCTTAATGTGTGCGTGTGTGCATGCATTGAGAAAGAAGGATGGATGTCAATTAATATGCAATTCACAACCTTGTATAACATGGTTTTTGGGTGGACAGAAGGATCTGTTCATAATATAAGTTTTGAAATATGATCTAATTTGCTGCCATGTTGTAGATTGCTTGATTTTGCCATGTTGACATATTTGCGTAGGTGTCATCCTTTTTTATTTCAACCAAATACTATAAAGCATATCACTTTCTCCGTTCCTATTTATTAAACTATTACTTAATTTATTAGACTAAAATATGTTCAATTTAGTTAATAACTATAAATTTGTTATAATTTTATTTTATTTTATTTTTTTTGTGAAAACTACTCTTTTCATTAACACTCATTTCTGCCTCTCTCCTAATTGTTTGCCAGCATAAGCTCTCTTTTATTTAAGGATATTTTAGTTTAAAATAATTAATTCAAGAGACATTATGGATGGAGTCTTATAAAAAGGGACAAACACTACTTCTAATTTGGGCTTTATAAAAACGAATTGAGTTTTTTTTATTCAAATAAAACATACTCTCCCCCATTCTACATTTATTATGATTGTATTTCATTTTTAAGCCTATAAAATGGTATTCATTGTAAAACATAACGTAGCTAAACAAATAATATATTTTATAATATTGTTATACTATTAAATACACAATAACCTCCAAATATATGAAAGTTCAGACACTAAAATTAGATAAATGACACTTTTAATATGGATGCAGCTCGAACAAGGCAATAACTGTGCAAACTCTTTGTTTGTTTGGCTTGATGGGGGGATGATGTACTGTAATATGTAAACTTGCATACTGGATTGAGTGAAGAACCGTCACGCAGAACTTATTTTGATGGCTTATCGGTTATATAAATTTCTGAATGGAATTTTATATGGATGAATAACAGTCAGTCATGTGATGTTATTCTCATGTCTGTCTTGGGTGATGTTTGAAAACCAAATTGAAGTTCAACAAGCAAGACCTTCAGGCTCTAGCTCGTGTTTAATTGGTTCAACCTTTGCCACTTAAATTTGAAGATGAAACAAAGTAATGTTCAAACTAAAAATAATGTTAATCCAGTCTGGCTTTTAGAACGTGAATCTCAAACCTCAATGCTTCTACATCCATTTTCCGCGACCTGGTTTTGTCCTGCTTCAGTTGCCTCATTTGCATGATAAAACCAGTTTGGTGAGAGTAATTCTTGTTAGGATTTATTAGAATGGCGTCTGCTCCAAAGTTTTCGCAGCTTCTATTTTTCTTCTTTATTTGGTCCTTTAAGTTTTACCTAGCGGCAGATTCTACGAAAATATACTTTTTTTTCCTTTATATTTTTGCCTTAAACACTTATCTAACTCCAGACTCACTAACAAAGGTATTATTTCCTTTTCGTTTTTGGTGTGTATTCAGGAGGCCTTCAAGCGGAGTAACAATTGGTTACCTCCTCCGTGGGCGATAATGGCAATGGTCATACTTGGTTTTAATGAGTTTATGATGCTACTGAAGTAAGTATCACTTTTAAAAAAATTAAACTATCAATTATTTGTTGTTTTCATTATTATGTTTCATTGGACCTTTTTTTCTGCAGTTTAATGATTACATTTTCTGACTTGTATGTAAAACAGAAATCCTCTCTACCTGTTGTTTATATTTGTTGCCTATCTACTTGGAAAGGCCGTCTGGGTACAAATGGATATAGCTGGGGAGTTTCGACATGGCACTGTGAGTACGAGTGAATTTTTTACCTTTCCCAGCAGTAAGATTGTCAAGATTCTGTGATGGTTTTTCTACCCAAGTCAATGACTCTTGCAATCGTGCCATTTGCACACGTACACACACGCACTAGTTAGGCCCATTGGCATTTTCTTTATAAATTGCATAACGCAAAAGTTATGATATTTGCTAAATATACATTTAAGGTTTATGTATTTATGGTCTAATAAATTATCAGATTTTGTATGTGGTTCCTAATATATATTTTTTAATTATTTTGTTCGTTATAAATGTTTGTTTTATTTTTTATTTTTATCTTAGAAACACTATTTCAGTCACTTTATTTCACTATTTATACAAACCGCTTTCAAGATCAAAAACAAAATAATAATTTTATTGGTAATTTATTAACGAATAGGATTTATTAGTTCAAAATTTATTAACGAATGTTATTGTAAGAGAAAGAATGATAAATAGAAGAGATGGCTGAATGATATCAGCTACAAAGGTGACTAGCATTATCTGAGTTTGTTAATGTTATGGCTATATTGTTTGCAGCTGCCTGGACTACTATCCATTTCATCAAGGTTTCTTCCCACGGTAATGAACCTTATTAAGCGTCTCGCTGAAGAAGCTCAGGGGAATCAAACCCCTCAAGAATCTCAAGGGTCAGCTTCCCAGACACAGATATTCAGAAATCAAGTACACAAACCCGATTCAGTATCAAGCTCTATTTCCAATATATCTAGTGTTGGCTCCTCATCTAATGATGATAATGAATACTCAACGGCAAATTTGTCTCAGAGGAGAAGAACAAACGCTCCACAAGCTGAGTTTTCATGACAATTTGATTTGGAGACGATTGGCATCAGAAAAGAAATGCACCAGTTAGAGTGACTTCCCAGATCAGTTTTGTTTACTACCTATTCTATTTTACATTTATATTTTACTCTTCACTGTAACGTGTAAATTATCTTATTATATGAAGGACCCCTATTTGGGTTCTGCAACTATAGAACATTATCTTCAGTCCAATAGCGACGGAATAACATTATAAACTAGTTTTCCTTTAAATTTTACCAATTTTAAAATGTTTCTGATACTTAATCATAGCTTTATCAACACATGAAATTGGCTATTTCTTTGGAGGAAAATCCATTTTCGTAGCTGACGCTCACACTATTAAAAGTTATAGATGTTTTTGACAGTTGTAAATTTGATGTTTGGTTGGTTGATAATGTTTGATTTGTTAATATTAGTGTTTGAGCGAAAATCTGGTTGTGTTAAATGTTTGTGTGTTTGCATTATTTGAATTAATGTTGAATTTAAGACCCGATCATTTGAACAAATTTATATAACTTTATATTGAAAATTGTTTTTGACAAAAGTACTAAGTAGGAATACTAGTTTAACCATTTAAACAGGTTCTTTTTTTTTTCTTAAATCATAATTTTAAGATTGCTAATATCTGATGCAGTGCTGAGCACTGACAAGATGACACTAAGCACCAATTTATTGTGTTGATCTAAGATTATTTGCTAAGTGTCACGAACACTTTGGCATTGAGCAGTAAGTTCTATTTTTTACAGGTTTATAATAATTTAATTTTAGATTGTTGAGTGTGGGAGAAAGGTGTCACTCAACACGACGTCTTCATTTATGCTAAGCAAATATTCTATAGAAATAAAAAAAAAATTCCAACTATATTTTAAGAAAAATTATTTTAGTTTAGCAGAAAATACAATAGTGATTTAATTTTATATAATTATATAGATTTATATAGAAATATTTTCTCCGGATACATAAATGTTAAAAAAAGTTGCTTGTTCTACTGAATATTTAAAAATAAAATGGAAACTCAATCATACTTTTTCTTTTCAGAGCTTTTCATTTTGTTAGGTTACCATTACAAGAAAGACGCTAGGAATGGGTACCAATAATAAGAGCGATAATTAGGACTACTTCACTATACGTTTTTAAGGCACCTAACTTATTCAAATCACGTCTCACCAAATAAAATTTGATAGATTAAAAAAGCAACTTTATAAATGTAGCTGCAATAGAATAGGAAGAAGAAGAAAAAATCTTTTAAATCTACACGTTATTTTCTTTTGATTAACAAGACATCAGGTGAGACTAAGAAAAAGGTTTGCATCCCCTAAGCGTAAGTAAGATTTTCACGTCCAAATGAGAGGATAGAGATAACTAAGAGTAACTTTGAACTTGACGTAGATTCAGTGCTTTGGGATGTAAGTGTAATAATAATGTATGCCACAATGTCAATTACAAAAAACCACCCGACCACTACTAACACATTCTCATTCCACCATGGGAAGTTATCAATAAAAATCTTACATCAGATGTATTACAATTATATTTACCCAGCAAATGCAATAGGAGCTTCTCCACAGCCAAATTCCAATCGAGAAGAGATTAGTCTTTGCTCAGGTTGCTGGGAGAGCGATGTCAGATCACGCAAGTAGGAAAACAAAAACCACACATTTCAGCGTATTTGCTCTATTCCTACATTGCAGAATTGTAATATGAAATTATCATACTAGCAAACATATCGCCTGAAGTTACCTATCTTAAACTCCGCTGCTTGCCCGCAAAAAAAATCTTCAACTCCAGAGCAAGTGTGATTATGTTGTGTTTATTGCTAATTTTTTGGGAAGTATAGAGCTCTGCACAGGAAAAAATGATGGAATACTTTCTAGTAGTCACAACTCTTATTCATGTAATAGAACATTTTCTCTTTAAAAATATTTAGTGAAGTTGACAAAATTACCATTCAGTCCTTTGCTTGTTCTTCGGGCGTATATTACGTAATTTTGAAATTGTTAGATCTGCACCTCCAAATCCATCCACTGTAGCATTTGCCAATGGAAACTCGGCTCTAGATGTCAAACTACAGGAAACAATAAAATATAAACAGTTCTCGAACACACCAACTTAAGACAATTACAATTCTACTGAACTTCCGATGAAAGCATGCAATAGTGCAATTGTGTAAACTCTGCATTACATGTTTGTTGAACTTCCAAGAGCAAATCACCTGCTTCGTAAAACAACACACGGCATGCCCACCTGTGTAGCTCCAGATACACCAGATTGGCTTCCAGCAACAAGGACACAATTGCAGACGGGTAACCCTGCATATTCTGCTCCCGCTCGTAGTGCAGCAACAATCTTAGCTAGACTGGACAGACCAATCAACAAATTAATGAAAATTGACATAATATTTAACTACACAGCTAATATCCAAATCAGTCATTAATTGAACAATTGGCAGATTAAGGCGTGAAATGATAATTTGGGTTCATCAACTTATGTGCCACAGCAGCTCAAGCACGCCAAAAATATACTGTTTCCGATTGCATTGAATTAACAGAAAGATATAACTCAATAAACACACAAATCCATTATAGTTTAAGGAAGAACAATTGTTCTAGTGAACATACAAATTCTAGATGGCATACAAAATCATTTATACAGGGGGAAGTCAAACACAAAAAGTATAGAAGCTGACAGAAAATTATTACATATATCATATATGTGAAAGAAAACTTTCAGATATTCTATTTATTTTTGGTGAAAATTACTGGAGATGAATGAACTAACCTTTCAGATGAGTTGGTATCAATCTCAACGCTCAATTTTAGCATGGATGCTACCTCCTTCGCTAGTCTTTGTCTTTCAGCAGAAACTAACAAAAAATGGCAGAAGTGGAAAGTCCCTCAGCAAAGAACATTGTGCGCTAAAAATGCTTGCAGGGGGGCACATACATAATCAATGACTGAAGTATATACCAGCTCTATTGGCTTCCTTGGCAAGCTCTTCATCCAAATCAGAAGCAATTACCTTTCCTGAGACTAGTTGTCCATATAAACTTTGATCAACCTCCTTATTCCCTACAATGATGACCTTTATGCTTCTATCTTTGCCAAGCTTTTCCATTATGGACCTAAAAGTTCAATAAGCACAAGAGGGAGGAAATATTAGCTCACATAATAGTGCTCTCAAAGTTAAAGCTCGAGTATAAACCCCCAAATAAAAAAAATAAAAAAACAAGCACAACTCACCCCACCCCACCCCCTTACAACACCTAAAAAAACTTTGTAAGTAAATCAGTAAACTGAGCTACTCAGTGATCAATAACATCTCAAAACCACAAAATCAAATTCCAACAATTATCATAATGTTATCATGCTTAGTATTGTAGAGCCATGCAAAATTTTGGAGCTAAATAAAATTACCCAGCAATATTGTCACCACTTTTAGTGTATGCCGTTAGTATTACCACTGGAATTCCTTCATTATATGCATCATCAATAAATCTGTCAATGGAGACATTACTATATGTTAAGGAATATAAATAAGCATATTAAAGATCCGTAATTATCCAAGTTCCTAAATTTATGAAATATCCTGGTAATATTTGAACCTTCAAGAGAATTAATATAAGCAATCGAAGTACAGATCAATATTAAGAGGCAATGAAAACAAGGAAAAACATTTTAAAATGGGACATTTGACTTTTGTAAACTGCAATCCTTCCAAAAATGAATAGAAGACCAACTACTATCAAGAAAAAGAGGAATGTAAACATGAAATATGCACATGACATCCACAAATAGCTTTAAGAGGCAGTGTATCAATCGTGAAGAAAAAATGCTATCCACAAAGATAGAACAGTGACAAATCAATCAAAATTACGTGTGGTTAAAATCCACCTGAATGGCCAATTGGCTCAGACCAACAAAGTGAAAGAATGACTAGGTACGATAACCTAATAGAAACCTTTTAAAAGGGTTTGCTATCCTTAGCTAATGTACATCTTGTTCTCTAATTACCATAAATATAGATCTCTTTTAGAGGTAGCTTCCCATACATGAAATACATAATGTGACATACAATCATATTCACAGAATACGAGATAACTCACTGTTCAAGACCAGGTCGTAAAGGTAGATCTTTTGACATCACAAACTCTTCTAACGCCTTTTCCTGCCAATATATGATCAAGAGTTGAATAGGATTCTCTACAAATTTTTATACACTTCTAAATATGAGTAAACTTAAAAATCATCTGGGGAAGGATTTTTAGCTTACTAGGGTAATTGAGTTCCTTAGGTCTTAAATATCAAAGTCGCATATTTTGCATAACTTAGACACACCCCCTCCAGTTGAAATTGTTTTTCCATCTATACTTCCCTTTTACTTTTGTATTTGGTGAAGAAGAACTGAGGACAAGTTATTCTAATAATTCTAAGAAACAACGTAAAAGCATATGATCCTCTGGATCCGATAATTGTCATTTAAAGCATCCATGAACTCAAAACAACATTCACTAGATGAAGCAATCTTATTCAGAGAATAATATATAGAATGTTTAGGAATAAATTGTTGTCAAAATATCTCATTAATCTTTGGTTGATGGTTTTTTTGCCCCAAAATAAGCTATCCAAATTGGCTTGTAGACAGGAGCTTAGCTTTCTGAATGCCCGCATCAAACATTTCTTAAAGTGACTAGTCCAATAAATGCTTGAAATGGGAAGACGAAAAGGCTTTTCTGCTAGGACATATGTTGTGTTGTGGTCTTAATAAAGTTTAGTATTAGACTAGAGGGGCATAACAGATATTTCCTCCTTATAAGGCAAAGTTCACGGAAATTAGGAAAGTTTCAGCATGATTCTATTTTTTTTTTTATCAATAACGCATTCCTAGTAAACTAACCTCCTTTAATATGTCTCAGTCCCCCCATACATCAAAGTGAAAAGCACACTAATTATCAGTAGTATACCATTCATCAAGATCAAGTGTAAGGACAAAACCTTTTGCTGCAAAACTCTTTTCGCAAATAGTCCCTGCTCATTTGTGGGTAAAGAAGCAGGCCATCCAATCTGCTTATAGATACAACAACAGAATATGGCTTACCTAATGTCGGCAACTAAGAAAACTACTAATATTATTACCAGTAAACATGCCTCTTTTCTCATTCGCATATCAGACAAAGACGAACAACTTACGCGATTAAAATACAGAAACACCATCTTTTCTTCATGTCCAGCACTCCTCCTAGAAAGTCATTGGAAAATGGTCTATAAGCAATGGAGAAACTCACTTGCATAACTTGCAGCACTCAATTGTGAAAACACTCCAATATTTACCGATCAAAAGAATCTTCAAAAAAGAAATTCAAAGCATCAATTTACTCGACGCCAAAGTAAAGTGTGGCAATGGCAAAGCTAATTCAACCACACACACACACACACGCATAAGCAACAGAACATTCTAATCTAACAAATAACCAGAAACAAACACACTTCGAAAGATCCGAATAAACAGGTTCAGTCCAGTTGGCGCAATCGAGCCCTAGCCTCTCGAAAGCTGCGGGAAAAGGAAGAAAAGTTACACCGCATTACATAGAATCACAGCAACGTAAACGGCCGATGCAGAAATGGGTCGAACCTTTGTTAAAGGCAATACGATTTCCTACGCGGTGCGCGTCCATAAGAACCCTAAAACAACAGAACAATAGTTTAAGAGTGTGAGAAGCAGAACAGAAAGACGGAATCGTGGAGCGTAGTGAGAGAAGGTTGATGGAATGAGGAATCGAATCACCCGTCGACTTCGAGAAGGACGGCGAGGTCTTGAGATGTGCTGTGGCTGTGGTCAGTGGATGAAGCAGAGAAGACGGCGAGGCGCGAAGAAGATTTAGCGGGAAATTTGGAAGAGGAAAATGTAAGAGTGCTGAAAGTTGAAGGAAAGCGAAAGCGAAAGCGGAAGCGGCATGGCGCGCGTGGGCGTGTGTGGGAATGGAGAATGGAAGATGCGAGTGTTCGTGGTGTTGCCATGGCGATTTCGTAGGTCACACTGTAGTGAACTGGTTTCTAACCCCAGCTAAGTTAAGTACGATATTTTCAAGCTATATATCTACCACCAACAGAAACATACATTATTTTCCGTAATTAATATTAGGTCCCCAAGAAAAATATCAATCAATGTAACATTGTAATATAGTTTTCTGGTTGAAAAGTCTAGTATATTTCAACCATTAAATATTTATTTCATATCAAGGTTTTAGATTCGTTTATTGTGTATTTAAGTATTTAATTTATATTATTATTATTATTATTATTTAGTTTTTAAGTTTTTCTTGTCTTATAATATATGTCATTATTTTATATTTCTTTTGCTTTAGTCTTTATAAATTTTTATATTAATGAGGTGATACGTTTAGAGATTTGATACTCATTAATGGGCATAAGAATAAAACTTTTGATATTAATGGTTTAAATAGATTGAGGTAGATAAGAAGCTCCTTGCAATGATAAAATTATGGAGAATCTTTTTCATTTCAAACTTCACTTCCATCAAAGACCTGGGATTTATTGAGTGAACAATAAAAAACTGTAACAGAGAACTGCTGCTATGACTCTTACTCAATCTTTCATTCACTAGTTTTCACATGCTTTTAAGCTATTTAGTTAGCGTACACACAATAAAACTATTAGGCCAGAGATCGATAAAAGCTTGAATGAGAGGGAAAGAAGCACTTATGAGTGTTATGTAATGAAAATGTGCTCCCATGATATTGTCCTGCATTATCCATTTGACCCTTAGATCTTATGGGATCCTTGGGGGACAAGGTGGATAAAACCGATTGCATGGTCTGTCTTTGTTGGAAGATATGTTCAATCATATATCTACAACTTTTCTTCCCTGTGACACAAAACATGATTTCCTCGTTAGCCATGCTTTGTTTGCTCTGTCAAGGGCATGGAAAAAGGGAAATGATGGGACCCATGTATCACTCACTATATAATTAGTAAAATTTTAAATGTGAATCTAAGTATCCTATCGAATTAAAAAACAGAAAATAGAACATCGTTAAATATTCATTAATTTATTATCTAAGTAATATTAATTCCTTATGATTAAAGTTTGATCTCATTAGTTTTGTATCTTTTTCATAAATTTTCTTCTCGATAAACTTAACAATAATTTTTTCCTTTAAGCAAGCACAGGAGCTTAAGACACTACTACGTTACAATAAATAGACAGCAAAAGGTGTTAGAGACTTGAGCAATTGAGAAGAAAGTAAGAGGGGCATCTCAATATAGTATTTGTAGCTAGATTTTATGCTTTTTAAAGGGACCACTAAGTCGTAGTGATTTCCTAAAGTCAAATTCATGTTCCCATTATCAGCATATCAGCAAGGAAATATAATAGTGAAGTGTGCTTAAAAAAGTATGATTAGGGATGACCTAAAATACTCCATATTTATGCCTCTAGAAATGTGTAGATACTATATTAAATGGTAAAGATTATTTTAGTTGATTACGGTTAAAGTAGATTATTAAAAAACTCCCTAATGGCTTTTACTCAGAGAATCATGGAATCTGGACCCATATAAAGATTTCCTTAAACATCAAGATACTATAAGGTTAATTGTAGTTAACATTTCATTATGCCCATTTGCACCTTATTAGTTGACTGAAACATGAGATGCTCCCAATTATAATAAACCAGTGGAAAGACAGACACAAGCCACACCATAAAAATTCAATTTAAGATGCACTATAATAATGAGAGGATACAACTAATTACTGCTTCACATATTCCATGTCATTTAACATAAGCTACAACGAAATTAGGATCATATATTATGCGTAGTTATTATTCTTTTCACTTATGTTAAAAACAGTTTTCTAGATTCAATTCAAATATTGTCGGTTGAAAGTCAACAAACTGATATATCCTGACAAATTTTGTATTTATAATAAAAATTTTCAAATATGATAATTAATCTAACGACATTAAAGATTTGAGGTAGAAACATTTATATTTCTGTTTTACTTTTTGTCCTTCACTTCTTTAGAATTGTTGTTTAATCGTATTAAGATATTACATGCAAAAGGTATTGAAATGTTAAATACAAATTTGATGGTCTAGTAATAAATACATATTAAATATAATCAATCTATTATAATATTTTAAATTTGTATTTCTAAATTTTAAAATGAGTTTCGAATTAACACTGATTTAATTACGCTCCAACGGGCAATGATCATGTTTTGGTTTAAAATAACCATTCGTAGTCCTAATTTTCATTTAAGGCTAACTACTGAGTTAATGATACTTGCCAACCAATTTGTTGGGTGTTTTTGATTAATGAGATTGTCCGTTCCTAAGCTGATTGAAAGATATGACATATATGAGGTATTCTTTACTAAACACTCCTCCACCGGCTCTTGAGTGCTAGAGTTTTCCAATATCTCCACCGAAACATTTAGATCCTTTGTTTAAAATAAAGGTTTGATGGCTTTGAGAAAAGCAGTAAGAATGACTAGAAGAGAGTGAAAAAGAGGAAAAGAAAATGGTTTGGCGCCATTACGATTCATTTGGTTATGAATATAAAAGGAAGATATGTGACAACACTTGAAAGAAATCATGAATGGTGAAAAGGAACAAGACATGACATTTATGCAATTGCTCTCTTACTTAAATGCTAACAAAGTGAATAATGCATCCTTCATTTTGACAAATATGGAAGTAAAGTGGGAGAAAGGAAATGAAGCATTTGGTATAGTGGAAGGTAATGAAGGTATATGTTGGGGACAAAAGGTTAAGAAATCGTCCAAATGGGGCCAATCACTTTGAATTTGATATGTGCATGCCTTCTCTGATTTCCAACTTTCACTTTTTTGAAGTCTCAAGTCAAAATAACCGAAAGAGAAAGCTGTTTTTTCTCCAACGGTCGAAGCATTGTCCTCTTCATTTTGACCATTAAATAGGACACACACTTTCTAGTTTCTACGCATAGAGGATCATCAAGGCTTGCTGCATGATGCATTTCATATTGTTCCCATTGTCCTAAACACAATGGCTTTGTTTGCCCATTGTTTAATCCTTCAGAAAGGAAAATGGGAAATCATTGCTTCACCTAACTCACCTGCCTATGAATTTCTTTTTCTCCCTCAAAAGCTCAAAGTCCTGCAATCATTCCATTCTTCAAAAATTTATGGTAGGTTGCTTCATAAAGTAGCCCAACCTCCTGCTTTCAAAAAAATCATTGCATTATTCTCTTTATTTTGCTATAAAATACTCGTCTTTAATTATTATTCATTTCATGATGGTATTGGAAATCCACGAGAGGTAGAAATGAAGATTTTGGCATTACCAGAATTGGTTGCGGAAAAACGTGATCAAAAATTAATTTTCTTCTGATATTATGTTAAAAAGTGGGTTTAAGTCTAACTTAACTTCACAAAAGCAATTTGTAAGGTGAGATTAAAACCCACTTTCTAATAGTGGACATTTCTATTTCCATCCTGCCGGACCACTATTAAACCACCCAATTTCTACTGTCACGCACGGGATGATGTATATACCTCGGCGTGAAGGGGGTGTGTTGGAAGTCTCACATTGACTAGATATAAGGCCAAATTATAATATATAAGTGAGATACAAACATCACCTTACAAGTCGGTTTTGTGGGATTGAGTTAGGTTTAAAATCCATTTTCTAATAGACGGTGAAATTAATTCTTCATTTTTCATCTCATATTTTTTCTCCTTTCATCGTTCCATATCACACATTTCAACCTTCACGTCTATGTTCAAAATTAACATTACTACCTTCTCATATAACTTGCTATCTTCTCATACAACTAGTCAAAAAAATATATTCCTTGTTAGAAGTTGCACCGTGAGGTAAAAGTTCAACATCAGACAACTTCTGAAAAAGACAAGATTCAAGAAGGTTGTGTTAAGATTTCAAGTTTGACAATGGAATTTTGACACCGTTTAACAACTATTTGACAAATCATGTAAGATTAAAATGGTTTTAAAAAAATTAAATCTTTGTATTTGTAGAGAGAAAGAGAAAGTGAAAAAGAACAAAAAGTACACGGATGCATATGATTTTTGTAATGGTCTTATATGTTTTGGTTTTATAACAAACAAAATATGTAAAACATGACACCTTTGTAAATTTTTACAAACTTTTAAGTCTCGATTATTGGAAAATCGAAATTTATATGGTTTTTATGTTTCGATTGCAAAGGAATGAGAGTCTATTAGTTCACTAAATTTCAATATTGATTTAAACTTTTTAAATACATAATTAGAAGTTCAGTCAAACAAAATATTTCTTAAAATAGTTTATCGAAGATAACTTTTGGGGAAGAAATGAATCAAGAGGATGGCTGTATATGATTTTAACATTTATTAATCTCTCTAAAGACCATTCATTTTATATTGATCTTGTGTCAGTGCAAACTATCTGTCATTTTGAGTTGTATTCTATTAGTTATTGTTGTCTCCTTTTAGGGTTTATGTCCCTCTAAAACAGTAGAAGCCTAGGTCAGTGTCCCTGAAGCATAGTCATTGACTAACTACTAGTAGACCCCAGAGTTGACTAAAAATAATTATTGGAGTTCATAAACTCTAAGATCTTGACAATGAGCATTTCATTATGAGAATGTTTCTGTTTGTGTAGGTAGGTGTAACAACGAGTTTAAAATTTCTGCATTCAATATTTATATGTATAAAATTCAATGTGGAGTTCATCCTTATATTTAATTTACTTTTACATGTATAGTTTTATTATCAATAATACAAGGAAAGCAAATCAATGATCGTGATTAAAATAACGAAACTAAAAATAAAATATAATGGTGCCGACATGATGTTATTGAAAATGTTGTTAATGGATATCATACCCTGCATGCTCTTGTTATTTTTAAAGAATGGTAAGGGAAGTATAATTGTTTTTAACACAGCAAGCAAGAGTGTAGTGATTGTTGCATCACTAATTAAAGGTATAAATATTCATTAAACAAAGAAAAGATGCATTCTCTATGTAATGTTGCCACAATCAAACACATGGTGACATATCACTTTTTGTCGTAAACAATTATAGTGTATCCTTTTTTCTTTTAAGTGGACACCCCATTAGTGTGTATTTGAAACTTTATTCTACATTTACTTACACTAGTTTATAATAAAATTTATTAAAAATATTATAACTCGCAATCATTTCTTACCGATGATTAAACTTAGCTTACATTTAATCTTATTTATACAGTAGAGAATCTTTAAGGTAGTACAATTTATTATTTTTTAAAGTTGATGTATTTATTAGTGTTTGTATTGGTGATTAATCTGCAGAAGACACTCTCCTTTAAATTAGATATGTTTTTCAAAAATATTTAAAAGAATTAGGTCATAAAAAAGTGTGTTTTACCTTAATAAACCTGTATTTATAAATCTTATAACAAACAGACGTATTAATTCACTATTAGTAGTCATTAATATTTTTGTTAAGTGTCTATCAATGACTGTTATCTCATTGACTTTTAATTATAGTTATCTGTATCGATCTGACTTATAACCTACTGACTGCTGATTCCTCTAGTTTTATACCCAAACGATGTATCATTTAGTACAATTGGCTTTGGAGAAAAAGTTGAAAGAGGATTTTGGATATTATTGTGTTATTCTAATTGTTGGTGTTATTCTTAATACTGAGGTTTAAAGTTTCGAAAGAATAGCTGGACAAAATATGTAGATACGTTAATGAAGTTTTTTAATGGACAATGATATGGTAACAATTTTTTTAATAATTTTTTTATAATATATTATGTGTTAGTATTTTATTAGTCTGTATTTAAAACATACCAATCACAAACTATCACATAAACATGATAAAAAAATTGTCAAAAAAATTGTTAAAAATTTATTTTTCTATATTTACTTATATTTTTCTAACCCTATTTTTAAGCAACGCCTAAAACAAAATAACATTAAACATACATGTAATAATTGATAACTGATTAACCGGTAAAAATGTGATTTTTTTTTATGATGAAAAACCTGTAAAAACAATAAACATTTTTTAGTGATTAAAAATGATTACTTTGTCGTGGTGCCTTCACTTTTTTTTTCTTTTATTTATTTATTTCCATTGACGTTTTGGCCTTACCTTATAATAATAATAACAATTATATAATGCGTGCCACTCCTCTCTCCCACATGCCTCACTCTTTTTTAGTCTCTCACTTTTGTTCACTTTCAAAGTATTTTTCTTCCTCCATTCACCATTTTCCATTGCTATCTGTGTTGTGTCTTATCAGCCATTCTTTTGTACCGACACTCCTTTTTTTTTCCACCGTTTAGTTTCTTTGATAGAGAAGGGAAAAACAGAAGAAAAAATCAGTTTGGAAGAGTGATTGCAGGTAGAATTGATGAAGGAAGGTGGTGGGAGAAAGCAGGGTGCAGCTTCACCCTGTGCTGCATGCAAGCTTCTCAGAAGAAGGTGTGCTCAAGATTGTGTTTTTGCTCCATATTTTCCAGCAGATGAACCTCAAAAGTTTGCAAATGTGCACAAGGTCTTTGGTGCTAGCAATGTCAACAAAATGCTTCAGGTTCTCTCTTTTTTTAATTATTCCCAATGTCTTCCTTCGCCAACTTTTATTGTCAATGTTCATTATTATAAATGGTTTTTCATTGGACTTTGCTCCTCATTCTTTCCGAATGCATCCACACACATTATATTTCAGAAAACAGTCTCAGTTTATCAACCATAAAACTTACTTACGGTTACGGTTACGAAGTAAACTTATCTCTAAATGTAGAACTTTCATCAAACACTTGTTAAGCGTTTGAAAATTTCAAGATTCATAACATCATGTATTAAAAATGAAATGTGTTATGTTATGTTTTGATTGTTCAGATAACTTTAATTAAAGCTTTCTTGTTTTGGAATTTTAAGTTTTAAAGTGATAGCAAAGGTTATTGATAGAAACATTGTCTTGTCCAATAATATTTAAACTAACGGTCAAAACCTACCTAATTAATCTAATCAGATTCGTTATTTCTAACATGTTTGAAAGTAGGAAATTCAAGACGAATATTAATTTGGTTTAGTTGAATTAACTTATTCTTATACAAATTTCGAAAAGAAAAATTACTAAATTAAAAACTCAACTTGAAAATCGCCAAAAGTATTCAACTATTCAAATACAATTTTCAAAACAAGATTGAACTACAACACTTGTTTATTTAAATTGCTTATTTATATTATTAATGCAATGTACCTTGTGTTTATTCAAAGTTCTTGTCACAAATATCTTAAAATGTATAGAGCTTTTATGTAATTTTTTTTATATTTGTCCATTTTCTAGATTTATAAACATTAAAAGGGTTGTATTTTTTAATATTATGATTTAACTTATACGAAAATTTTTATAAGTTATTTTTCAGTCTCTCGCCCCTTTTACTTAGTGATAGGTCGTTGAAAAATTTTCACTCTTTTGAGCATCAGATAAAGGCAAAAATCTTGGTGGCACGCCATGTGAAAGGAGATCTTCAAATTATTCCATGTAATCCAATCATAATTATATTGTTTTAGAGAGACAAATAGGATTAGAAGAGAGTTTGATAATTAATTTACCATGAATGGTTTTGCTTATATTAAAATAAAAGTAGAGTGATTTAGGTATCTCCTAAAGGAAGCAAGAATAATTAATCCAATATATGAGAGAAAATAGTGAAATATTTGAAATGAGTTACTTACAGACAGAGCAACCCTTTGAAAGTTTAAGGAAAGACCAAGAAGATTGGATGCATTATCATCATCTCTTTGTCTGCTCTTAATTTTAATCTGTCTTTTCATGTTTTGATAAAGATGACAACACTGTCTTGCCGCTCAAAGTTCACATCTGTGTAAATTTTGTAATTTTAATTTAAGAAAAAAAAAAGCATCTCAAGTGTTTTAAAGTTTAAAGTTAAACCCCCACCACATCTTTTGCAAAAATTTCTACACCTAAAAGTCCCATCTAATATATGTTTTTCTTTTTTCAAATATAGATCAACAAAACTTAAAATGTTTTGGATTCTTTAAAAACGCTTTTAATAATCACAGTGATTATGTTGGGTACCTAAAATATTAAAGAATTTAAGTGAGTGTAAGTTTTATTTTAGATAAATATAAGAAAGTAGAATATTATATAAAAATAAAAACTAATTAATTTATTCTCTTGAAGTTTTAAACAGTGAGTGATATCAACGTAAAAATAAAAACTAATATAGAATAATTAATTTATTGTAAAGTTTTGAAAAGTAAATAATGTCAATTTCTTATATTATTATTAAGAGTGTTGTGTTTTTGGAGTAAACTTCTTCCATCTTTTTATATACCTAACATGAATTAATGATTAACAGTTGAATATGTCTGATTAAGCTTTTTTAATTTTTCTTTCTTTTTTAAAAACTTGACCTTTTATTTTCTTTCATTATGATTTGGGTATATGGGGGAGCCAATGGGAGATTGGAAACGTGATGTTGGCACCCAAAGTCAAAGTGAAGCACGAATTGTAGCGTTTGTGAAACAGAAACGATAGTTTTCTTTTTACCATTTATTTATGTTATATTATATTATCTTGTTCACTCAATAAAGAAAAAAAGAAAAAAAAATTGTGTGATGAAATTACTTATGATAAAAATAAAATGAAAAAAAAGTGTAATTTTCTTGTATTTTTTTTTTTTCTTTTGATGAAAGCATAATAAGTTTGAATTATTTTCAGGACCTACCAATGCATCAAAGAGGGGATGCAGTGAGTAGCATGGTGTACGAGGCTAATGCCAGAGTCCGAGACCCAGTTTATGGGTGTGTTGGGGCCATCTCTTCTCTTCAGCAACAGATTGATGTACTACAGACCCAATTGGCCCTGGCCCAGGCTGAGGTGGCCCACCTCAGGGTCAGGCAAAATAGGTGTTTTTCCATTCATGGGCCTAGACCTACAAGCCCAACCAATACCTTGGACTCACATGTCAAGCCTATTTTTGACATGGACATGGTGGTGGACCAGGCCAGCTATGGGAGTTCAATGTGGTCATGATAATAGTTATAATAATAATTATTATTATTATTAATATTATTATAGCATAGTAAGTACCTATTTAATAGAGCATAGGAAAAAAAAATATTGGCCTACACTTTCACTCGGTGGGTGTCGGAGTGGTGGTGCCGGTGGTGGCCGGCCACCGTGGTGATGGAGGAGCTGTGGTGGAGGCCGTTCGCCCGCTTGATTAATTTTGGTTTATGGGAAGGATTTGTCATTGAAGGTAAGGTGTAAATATTATTATTAGTTTGTTTGAATGAAAGAATGTTGTTTAAAGGTGTTGTTCATCGTCTTCGTCAATTTTTCAACCCCCCATCCTATTCATCTTTGACCCATCAGCTTCACATTCATCATTTACGGACCCTCTTCATTACATTACATCTTCCTCCTTTATCACAAAAAAATAAATAAATAATGGAACCCACACACATAGAACACGACAACACCGACAACATATTATTCAGCATCCATCATTCTCAATTCTTTGCCTCACCTTCATCTTTCATCCATACAACATGAACACAACTTCGTTTCATTTTAAAATTTAAAAATAACATTTAACAAATAAACCGTTTAAGATAAAAGTGTTAAACGTAATAGTTGAAATATATAGTAAACGTTGAATGTTAGTTAAACATACTACATCATTAATGTATAATACCTTAAGAACCTTAAACACTTTTAATGCATGAAAGTATTAGTGTTTTGAATAAACATGTTGGGTTAATCATACATTTGTCGTTGAAGCTATCAAATCAATACTACTTCATAAAACAACTTCAGTATTGCTAAGTAAGTGGTTAATAAAACTAGATATGATTAAAGTAACCTTCAGTTGTTTTCTAACTTATATAAAATTGATTCTTAACAATTAATTCTTATAAAAACTATACAAAATAATTAGGAAAACAAGAACTATAAAGAATATAAACATCAATAAAAAATTATAGAACAAAATAACAAAAGATAAAAAGAAATAAATTTATAAAAAGATTTAAAAAGACAAAAACAAATACAAAGATAATAAGTTGATTTCACTGTTTTTTCAAAATAAGATTTATCATTGGTTATCTAAAAATTAAGATTATTGTTCAACTAATTATTGTGTTAAATTTTCAAATTAATAAATGTAAATTCTCAATTAATTTGTTGACATTCTCACTCTTAACCAAAGTGCATTACCAATTAAAAGCAAGAACTTTGTAGATTAGTCCTTGTAAATTTAACCAAAGTATATTCTCAATTAAATATTACTATACCTAATCATGTATATTCTTTTACCTTTTATATAAAGTAAAAAACTAATTAACCAAAGTAAATTCTTGATTAATTCTTGTTAAAGTTTTCATCTTTAATTAAAGTACATTCTCAATTATTGGTGAAAACTCATTCAATTACATGAAAGATTCTAACTTTAATCAAAGTAAATTCTCAATTAAAATTAAAAATCCTTGGATTCATGACTGATATGTTATGTAGATCTAACATCATGCTAACTTGCTATAATATAAAAATCATTACTTTTACTTGGTTAAAAAGCAAAAGACATGTATAAAAATAAATCACAACAAGAATAAAAAAAACAAACAAATTTACCACCTAACCTCATAATTCAATTAAGAAACTACAACGGAATCAATACTAGAGGCTTAACACTCTATGGAATGTTCAAAAAAGATGAAAATATAAAAAGAGAGGGTGGAGAATGCGAGAGAAGAGAGGGTGGACGAAAGTTAAACCCCCAAAGGGTTCCTAAACTCTCCCCCATGTGTTTTCCTAAGTCTCTTTATATAGAAAGTGGATTGAGCTTTGTTTTAAGCTTTTCTGTTGTTCTAATCTTCTTTATGATATAGTAATTTCCTTCCATAATCTTCTAAATAATCCAATATCTTCAAAATATATTTGATTGTTGTGGAGGTCTAAAAATATTGGAGAAGATATATGCTAGATTAAAAAAGATCTGGTAAATATTATATTTTGATATTTATTGATATAGTTAAATATGGTAATTATTTAACCATATCAAATAAAATATCTTAAGATATATTTTTCTCAAATTATCTTTAATCATAAACATTTATCAATTATCAAAGCTCTATTGGTAGAAAAAATAGAGAAAATTAAATTCCAAAATTCAACTTTTGTTGTTTGTTCCCTTTTTTTAGCTTAGAAAAATTTTATTACTTTTTCACGTTATGTTTGACTTCTCGTGGTCTTAATTATTTAATATTCTTTGATTTATCTTTAAGGTGTCATGACACTTTACCCAATTTATTTTCACACCTTAAGGAAAAGTTATTTTTAACCTATCCAAATATCCAAAGAACATTTATGTAATTAAAAAGTCATTTTTAACCTATCTTTATGTCTTATGTAAATAAACCCAATTATAACAAATTCTAATTAAAATGTTCTATTAAAGTAAAAATCAATTAAAAATTCAATATTAAAAATTAAATAAAAACATAATTATACAATCATCGATTAACCTTTCGGAATAGTGAAAAAGACAAACGGAAAGAATGACTTGTTGCATGCTATGAGTGCAAGAAGTTATACTATTTAGATAAAAGTAAAAATCTTTAAAAAATGTTAGAAACATATAGGATGTAATCAATACAGGTTGACATTCAAACCATTAAATGTTTTACGGCACATTTTTTGTATGCATAAGTTTTACAGGTGCATTTATTCATTTAAAGGTGTTATTTAATGCTTATTTAAAAAAAATCTATACGTACAATAATTGAGTTAAATAAAATATTTGTATTTTTTTTCATCATCTGTAATTTTACATTACAAGCAAATACCTATAAAAAAAATAATTAAAAATTAACTGAATAATAAGAGTATAAATGAAAAAAATGATTATACTATATTGAACTCGGAAAGTTATAGTATTTAAAAAATGTTAGAAATAGGAGTAATAATGAATCTATAAATCATAGTAACCATAAAGCTTGACATTTAAACCATTATATGTTTTAGGTTCATCTCTTGTATGTATAAATTTTGTAGCTATATGTACGAAAATGAGTTGAAATAGCATAAAACTACAGTTTCAGTGAGCTGCAAGAAAAAAATATTGAATTTTGCAACAACTGTGAAACAAAAACGAACATGGTGTCTCTGATGATGCCATAAAATCATTTAATTCTTTCTACTAACTATACATTTTTAATGACCTCTCTGAAAAGTGAAATAGTTAGTCAGCAAAATTAAATCACCAAGTGTAATTATTAGGCGGTAGCGATTACTTGAATTAGGTCTCTGACTGTGACAATTGAAGCAAATAAACATAAGAAAATTGTAACTGAAATTAGTAACGTGATCAACATTAACATATATAATGAATAGCCCGAAACAACTTAATAATGTATGTTCTCTTTGTCTCTTGTTGAGAGTAGAAAGTTTGTATTTTTATGTCTATGTGCTTAGTGCTTAAATTGAGTTATATCTGGCTCTCACAAAAGCAAGTTGCGTATGGATATCAAGGGAAGAAAAGTTTATATATGACGCTATAAATTAATGAGTATATTAAAGAAATTATATTGTGGTATATAAAAAAAAGGAGGTATATATATTGACAGAATGAGTCTGAAACCAAGCATACAAAGATTGATTACACACAGTGCAGTAAGTTGCTCTCTATTTTCTAAATATATTTTTTGAGGCTTCAAGCTAAAATCCCACATTCATCATGAATCCTTTAGACCCAAAAGAATTTAGGAGGCAAGGGCACATGATCATTGACTTCCTTGCTGATTATTACCAGAATATTGGCAACTATCCAGTGTTAAGCCAAGTAGAACCAGGTTATCTTAGAAATCTCATGCCAGAATTTGCCCCTCTCAGTCCTGAACCGATTGAAACCATTCTTCAAGATTTGCAGCAGCACATAGTTCCTGGCATAACACACTGGCAAAGCCCTAATTACTTTGCCTACTTTCCTTCCAGTGGCAGCACAGCAGGGTTTGCTGGTGAGATGCTGAGCACGGGTTTCAACTTGGTAGGGTTCAATTGGGTGTCATCACCGGCTGCAACAGAGCTAGAAAGTGTTGTCATGGATTGGCTAGGCCAGCTGCTGAATCTCCCCAAGGCTTTTCTCTTTTCAGGGAGTGGTGGAGGTGTGTTGTTAGGGACAACATGTGAAGCCATTCTGGTCACACTTGTTGCTGCTAGAGATAAAATGCTTAGCCAAATTGGCAGAGAAAATATCTGTGACCTAGTCGTTTATGTGTCTGATCAAACACATTGTGCTGTTCAGAAAGCAGCTCATATAATAGGAATTCACCCCAAAAATCTTAGGGTAATCAAGACAACGAAGTCGAGTTCCTTCACTCTGTTACCAGAATCACTATCATCCGCCATTCAAACAGATGTGCAAAATGGGTTGGTTCCTTGTTATCTTTGTGTCACTGTGGGCACAACTTCAACCACTGCTATTGATCCATTGGGACCACTGTGCATGGTTGCAAAAAAATATGGCATGTGGGTCCATGTTGATGCTGCTTATGCTGGTAGCGTGTGCATTTGTCCTGAGTTCAGACACTTGATTGATGGAGTTGAGGATGCAAACTCGTTCAGTCTCAATGCTCATAAATGGTTTCTCACTAACTTAGATTGTTGCTGCCTTTGGGTGAAGGATCCAGCTTCTGTGATAAAGTCCCTATCGACACATTCAGTGTACTTGGAGAACAGTGCTAGCGATTCAAAACTAGTGGTGGACTACAAGGATTGGCAGATAACCTTGAGCAGAAGATTCCGTGCACTCAAACTTTGGCTTGTTCTAAAAAGCTATGGTGTTGTCAATCTCAGAAACTTTCTCAGAAGCCACGTTGAAATGGCCAAGACTTTTGAAGGGTTGGTGAAAAGGGACGAAAGGTTTGAGATTTTTGTGCCTAGAAATCTTGCTATGGTTTGCTTTAGGCTTTTACCTTCAGCAGTTGCAAAGATCAGCAATGGAAGTTCCAAAACTGAGGATGTTGCAAATGAAATCAACCGTAGGTTGCTGGATTCCATCAATGGTTCAGGCACAGTTTACATGACTCATGCAATCGTTGGAGGGGTTTTCGTGATTAGGTGTGCCATTGGAGCAACGCTTACTCATACAACACATGTTATCATGGCATGGAAGACGGTGCAGGAACATGCAGATGCCATTCTAAATTACTGAAGAAAAAAAAAATAGACTTTTTTGCATCTTTTTCTTATATAGCAAATCTGATTCTTCCCAAACTGAATTGCGTAAAGTGGTAGCAAAATAAAATTTGCTTTCAATAGTGTTTTTTTCCTTTTGATTTTATAATGAAAAACTTTCTTTTCTCAAAGTTTTAGAACGCATATATCATAGTTTGGGATTCATCTACTTGTTATCAATGTAGTCTATTATAAAAAAAATTGTTAAAAAAATTATTAAATCATGATTGTTTCATAATTGAAATTAATTGCTTGTTTATTTGTTATCGACAAAAGAATCATATTCTATATTTTCATATATATAGAAAAGTCTATGTTATATTTATATGCTAATCGACATGTCATACAAGTGTCACGTCTTCGTTCGCTCTCTTCCTTAGAATTAAGCCTATTATGATGCATCAAAACATTTAATATCTATTTTTGTTATTTTTTTTTTCTTTAGGCAATAAGATGTCTTATTAAATGCTTTTAATTAACATGAAAGTAAAATATTAACTAATTTTTTAGCTTTATATTAATAAATATTTGGATGCTACTTATCATGACAGGAAATAATAACAGGTACAACAAGAAAAAAGAAAATCACCTATCCCACACTTAATAGGTGGGGCATTCCAATGGATTTATATATTAGTTGCATATAGTTAGACACGTATTCCTCTGGTTTCTTCTTCTTTTTTATAATTTTAAAAAGTAATGTTAATTGATGTTTTAGATTATTACAAAATTAACATTATAGTTTATGACGTGTTTTTTTAAGTAAACTTTTTAACAGTTCATATATGGAAAATAATTAATCGTATAAGATAAGTGTTGATTCAATTATTATATTATATAGTTACATCCACACGTTTGCAATAAAAAAATGATGAACTATTCAGATTAAACAGTCCATGAATAGCATCCAACTAATTCAGAAACCATTTGTTAATAATAGAATTTCTTAATTTCATGAGATATCCTATTGATTAGGATGGCAATCTATTTTTGCTTTTCAAATTGACATATACCACACAAATTAACGTATCTTCAATATATGGATGTAGACTTCTCAACAGAACCAGCAAGGCATTTTTTTTTTCGAATTAAAAGTAATGAATCTCAAATATAATACAATACAATTTATAACATTTATCTGAGTAATAATTAAATATTATTTTTTAAATTAGTCTTTTATTTTCATAAAACCAAATTCAATCTTAATTTTTTTAAAATTGAAATTGTGGGAAGAAAAATATTTATTTTTGATAAATTTTACATAAATTATTGCTACATAAAAATAGTTAAATAACATAGACAAAAATACTTAAACTAATTTAGATATTATTTTATAAATTAAAAATTAAAGATAAAGAGTAATTTAGAATCAATCATAAGCGTATTTAAATTATAAATGTATTACACAGAAGATGAACTTTAATGGCTATGAACTTGGAAGGAAGCTTGAAACATATATTTGGAAAATTGTTGAAGAATCCAAAGAATTGTGTATGAAGTTGTTGGCAGGTGTACCATAATGTTATTCTAGGAGCTTCCTCTTTGCGTGGAGATGATAAATTCTACGTGTACTTTATATGAACCATTTCTCATGATACAATTTAGGAAAATTTTCTTTTAATAATTTTTTTACAACACATGGTATAGCCATGTTCATCTGCACGATAATATTTCTTTTTTCCCTTTTTCCAAAATAAAACCACATAAACACCCTAACAATTTCTTTCAATTTTATTGGAACATTATATATCTTGTATTTCTACAAATTTCACGATATTATGCCTTTCTAAAATATATCTAGAATATTTTTTAAGGATTCTTGATATAAAAGTTTTTTTTTTCTGAAAAAGAGGAGGGAAAAAACGATTATGAAGATTTCAATTTATTGTATTTATTCAAAGCCTCCAACAATACTATATATTTAATTATTCATCAAATATCCAAAAGATATATTCAGGGAAAAAAATAAAAATAATATAGACCTAATATTTCAAAACATCAATCTCAAATCTTAAATTTATAAAACCTATAAATAAATTTAAATTTAAATTTAACTTAATAATAATACATATAAAAAAACTTATTTCTTAATTATAACACTCAAATAAAATAGGAAAAAATTCTTTTAACAACTCTTTTTTAACAATTTTTTGACAACGTGGTAGTTTATGATTGGTCCGTTTTAAATATTTTTTTAAACATAAATTCAAATAGACCAATAAAATAATAACACATATCCTATTGTAAAAAAATTGTTAAAAAAAGAAAATAGTGTAACTATCATGATCCAAACATTAGAGCTTTATTGATGGAATTCATATCTTTAACTTGTATAAAGTGATGAGATAACTTTAGAAACAAAATTTTAAATTTTGTTTTCAACGGTTCTTAACGAAGGTAAAAAATTGAAATGCAGCAAGGTTTGAGGAGGACCAAGCATTTTATAGTAGAAAGAATGGAGATGCCAAAAATGGGAGGAAGAGAAGGATTATATATAAGAGGATGAGGGTGTGTGTATAGCAAGAAAACGCAGGTAGCTTTATCTTTCTCCATTTGTCTCTGATCTTCAAAAGAGCTTCTCCAGAGAAGAGACAATGGAATTCATTCCCAAAACCTCTTTCATCCTTCTCCTAACCCTATCATTCCTCCTCCTCACAAAACCTGTTCTTTCATCCCGCGACATCCACATCGTCCAGCGTGAAATCCAAGAAGACATCAACCAACTCTGTCAAAAAACAACAGATCCTACACTCTGTGCTAATACAATCAAACCTCACTTCGCCCAAAACAAACTTTCACCCATAAAAGCTCTCGACGTCGAAGTCGATGCCACGCTCACCGAAGCAAAAACTGCCCTAGGAAAAATCCAATCTCTCGAAAACAAAAAAGACAACACCAAGTCCACCAAGGACTCCCTCAACGTCTGCGATGACCAGTACAACAGCATGCTCGACGCCATTGCCGACACCAAACAAGCCATCGCCAAGAACGACGTCACCACCGCCAAGTTCAAGTTCAGCGCCGTCATCTCCTACCATTCCGCCTGCCAGGACACCTTCAAAGGCGGCATAACCCCCTTCGACAAAGACTCCGACGCCGTTTACAAGCTCGGAGGGATCGCATTGGACATTATTGCTGACATTGAAAAGTCTCTGCCTCCTCCGCGTTCTACACCCGCGAAATCTGCCCCTTCTGCGTTCAGCAATGTCATCGGAACCGTCTCATAAGGCGTCTCTTCAAAACGTTAACAAAATCATGGAGTTGGCTTCTTCTGTCAAACCCATCACGCAGATTACCAAACCTATAACTTTTGTATTATGTAACTTTTTTTTTTCTTTTCTTTTACATATTCTTTACCAAAATGAAAGTTTTGAAAGTTTTGGTTTTGGTGTAGGGAGTGATTGTCCCCTCTTATATATATATTTTACCTAAAATTTAATAAAATACATATTTTTTTTATTACATCCTGTCATTTTAACTTTGTTCTTTCCTTAATTATGCTTTAAATGGTTTGTTTATATTTTTAATAATTAATGTTATATTTAAATTTGCCACCCTTTTCATCTATCTTCTTCTCCTTCGTATTAATGTTTTCGAAGCTTTCGTTCCAAATCAATATCTTTTGTTGAATGTGCTATTTATTTGTACTCAATGCACATAAAAAAGAAGATTGTAACTAGTCTTATTTCAAAAGGAATGACACTTCTTTGCTCTCATTCTTCTTAAATTCATAGTCTTGGAAAAAATATATTTCAATTCTCACTTTTAAGTTATCAAATCTAATTTTACTTTTCTCATCAAGGATAATTGATTATATTAAAAGTTATGTTACATGGTCTAATAAAAAACACAGCACAATAAAACTCATTAAGCTTCTTTATTACATTATGAAGTAACTCAAATTTATGAGTAATATCCACTTATCAACTAAATATCGACAATTCTATATTATGATTATTATTTATTACAAGATATCGTTATGTTATTATTAACTATAATTATTTTAATAAAATATAAATTAATGATTTATATTGATTTTATAAATTCAATTAGTATTCTTTAAAAAATACTTATTTTATAATCATTTATAATTACTGTATTTATAAATATTTATAAATATGTTAAACCTTTTTACTAACTTAAGCAAGAGAGCTTTTTTTTTTTTTAAGATTGATCTTTTCCTTACAAGAAATTTCACTTTCATCAGCAATAATTCTCAAATCACACTTAAGATCTTCTCATCTATATGAAAATTCTTGCTTAAGATCAAGTTATAACCAATAATTTATAGTGTTATAGTATTAATTGATAGAGGATAATTAGATATTCATTAAATATATATAATTTAAGATAACTAAATGATAATTTAATTGCGAGAAAGTCACATTTAATAATATTATAGCATTATTTCATTTACATTTATAATAAACTGAATTCTTATACACTCTAATTATATGCTTTTCAATAATTGCGATACATATAAGAATAATTTTGAATTGAGTTTTGCTGATACTTTTGTATTTTTCTTTTATACACTGTTGGAAAAAAAAATCACTTTTATGATAGTCATAAGTAAATGATGGTCGAAGTCACCATTAGACTCGATGATATTTTTGTACTCAATTTAAACTTTTTTTTATGAAAATTAGCAAAAATCATCATTGGAAGTTCAAAACTTAGGAAACAATTAGAATGATTGTAGGAATCAATATCGTGATTAAAGGTGGTAATTATGACAAGACAGTTAGTCACAGTGATTATCCTTTATCTCCTCTCTGTCGCTGCCATAATAGTAGCTTTTATTATCTGTTGTTAGTCATCTAATGTATGAACCTAAGTATAATGTACCAAGAATTCTTGATTTATAGTGCAAATAGATTTATTTTTGTTATTAGTTTTAACACACATTTTATAAACAAAAGCTTGTGACTATGGGAAAACTTATCTTTTAAGCTTTTTAGTAAACAAAATATTTTTATTTATAAATTCATTATTTGGTGTTGCTTATTATTAAATTTTTATTATAATATTTAATTCATCTTTTAAATTTCTTCAGTATTTTTTTACTGTCCTAATCTATATATGAAAGTGATTAAAAATTGTGTATTCTTTGTAATCCTAAATTAGGTATTTAATCATGAAGAAAAAAAAAAACTAGTGCGAGGACATATAGTTATTGAAAATAATTTCATTGGCAACAAAAGATGCTAGTAATAGAAAAAATGTTTGTAGAAAATTATGATTTTTGTCATAGTAAATATAAATTTTTTATGTTTAGAATTGTTTAGCTTCTTTTGAAAAAAGCATCATGTATTGTTGTACATTAGTTTAGTTTGGTCTACACTTTTTTTAAATAATATTTTTCATGTCACAGCCAATAATAAATGTGTAATACAAAAAAGTTTGAAAAAAAAAGTTACATGAAAAACAATTTTGGCCATTCTTTTTACTGAAGTACAAATAAGTTGAATTGGAGATGATCACAATAGTTAATGAGGAAATTCAAAAAAATATCAGAATAAATTGAAAGATAATCAATTAAAATTTGTATAATTGAACTTCAAATATAATTAAAACATTGTAGAATTAAATTAAAAATAAAATTGAAACATAATCAATTAAGAGAATAGCATAATCATATAGAAAAACAAAATTAAGATATATTCAATGTAGACTGAGAAATGTGATTTATTTTTTTTAGTGTGAGAAACAATATTGTTACCGTTTGCAAAAAATAGAGTTGATATATTTTTTAGAGAAAGAAAAAAATTATTTATTATTGTATATATAAATTATAAGATAATTTATATATACAAATTTATTTCATATATTTTTATTTAAGTTTATAATTTAAAAGAAGATAATTCATTTTATGATTAAAACACAACTGGTAATAAAATCACATAATTTAAAAAACAAATAAATTTCTTCATTTCCTTCTCGTTTTCCTTAATATTGTTCCCATAACATCATCTCATTTCCTACCCACACAAAAGTAATATCCAGTTACAAACCACAGGAAAAGAGAATAATTGTTTAAACATTTATTGACTGGGATAATATTGGGCCTAAGTGCAAGGCCCAATTTGATTCTGACACGGGGTAAGAACTGCTGGTGGTGGGCCGACCTTTGGGCTTCCCACAGGTTGTCCTCGGCGACGACTGCTCTCTCTATCTTCGATGGCTTTCATGAGGTCCAAACAGTTCGCTCCAAGATTGTACAAGTCCTTCCCCTCCTTCACAATCGGTGAATTGTTGAACTCGTCGGTGCATGCGGAGAGGTACGAGAGCACCGCGCTGAACTTGAAGCGTGCCTCGCCGGCGTTGCGTAGCTCCACTACCTTCATGGTATCCTTAATGGAGTCCATCATGTTATCGAATTGTTCGGAGCATATTTGGAGAGAATCGTTCAGATCTTTGGAATTGGTTGGGTTGGTGAGGAGTCTATTGACGAGGTTCGTAGTGTTTACGACGAGTTCCCGTGTGGTTTCAATCTCTATTTCTAGAGCTGTGTAGGCATTAAATTTTCGTAAGGTTATGACATGAGGAAGTATGGTTGTGAAGCACACAACTGGGCTGGTGGTGGGCTTGCAGAGGGTCCAGACGCGGGCCTGCGGCGTGCGGGCGGCGTGGGCACGGAGGAGGAGGCCCGAGAAGGAGACGAAGAGGAATAAGGTTTTGATGAAGCTGAAAGCCATGGTTCTTCTCCTATGTCCAAACTAAAGGATGGATAGGAGAAGATTGATAGAGAGGGTCGCCTCTTGCATTGGGATCGTTTCCGCTATTTGAACTGAGAAACTTGGCCGTAGTAAGCGGTTCCCAACAACAGAATACGCTCATTATAGCTCCTTTCAAACGGTTACATCGCAATTCATATTCTTTAACACCCTTTATTGTGTGGTGAAAAAGAGACCAGTTATTATAGTTAGTTATTGACAATTACTATAATATTTTCTTAATTAATAAATTAAATTAAACTATTTTATAAATTTCATATACATACAATTTTTATTTTTTTATTTTTTGTTGGGGTCTTTTAGTTTGGTAAGACACACTCATGTCATGCTTTCTATACTGTGCATAGAAGAAGTTATATGGTACAATTCTTAGATTCTATAAGGTTGCAACAGTGCAAATTGTATGTGCTCAAATAGTTCTATAACAGACAATATGAAAATCACACATACTAAGAGTTTAATATTATTTTAAAAATTACAGGGGTCGAATTACAAATTTTTGGGGTGCAAAAAGAAAAGGCCAAAGGCTGACAATTATCCACATCCAATAGAGTTGGATATAATGGGCATGTGACTCAAACTAGTTATATGCTTAGTTCTCTAAGGTGGAAAAATACACAGCCGAGATTCTTATGAAAATCCAATCCTTTGTTCTATGATTTTTAAAGGGACAAATTATATGATATGATTGATTAATCAAAGCTGAAATCCTACAAAATAAAACTAACTAACACCTAATACCTATATATTCTCTAATTCAGAATATTAAAGCAAAACAAAAATTATGTCAACAGATTTTTAAGTATTAAAAAACATTTAAATACGTTCTTGAACATTAATAAAATATATCAATTTAACGAGTAAATTATGAAATATATGGAGATTTTGCTTGTATAATTTTATTAATTTGGGAACTACTTATTCTAAATCTAAAAAAGGTAGAGCCGTCAAAATGGGTCACAACCCGCGAGCCAACCCGGCCCGTCACGGGTTCGGGCCGGGTTGGGTTTGAAAAATACAACCCATTTATATGCAGGTCAGATTTAAACCCGGCTCATTTAAACCCGGCTCATGCGGGTTGAACCCGTGGTGAGCCGGGTTGGCCCACCAACCCACCTACCTAATTTTATTTTTTTAATTTATTATTTTATTTATGAAACTCTAAAAAATAAAATACTTTTTCTTCTATACAAAAAAGTAACATCTGCTCTCACAAATCACTCTCATGGTACATGCTCTCATTTGACGGTGCTCTCACCCTCACTTCACTAAAATTCTTCAAGGAGCAGGTAAAACACCCTTCCTTTTTTCTTCTCTTTTCTCCACATTTTTGTTTTCTCACTTCTCTTTCTTTTTTTTTTCAAAAATCCTATAATGACAAAAATAGGGGTTTGTGAATTTGTTTTTTGTTTTGGGGGATTTGAAGCCATGGAATGATTTTGTTCATTTTATTTAAACAATTTGAGTATGTATTATTTGAACAAGCTCTTTTTGATATCTTTGAATTTGGGAAATTATGTTACAAATTAAACTATTAATTTTTTGTTGATGTTATTGAGTATTGGTTCTCTTTTTTTTGACTAATATTTTTTTTATTGATTGTCAGAATTGTTCTGATATTAGGAAAATCTTTATTAGTGAATTTAGAGACAACAAGAACAAGGGTCAAGGGTTACAAGAATTGATATGATAGACTACATTCCGGTAGGTTTGACATTCAGGATGATTCAAGAGAGCATAATATTGTGGATTTATCTATTCAAGATTCTAATATCGTAAATTGATAAGGAACAATGATGAATATAAGAAACTTATTTGTATGGTTTTTGTGTTTGTTTTTCGATGACATTTGGATTATATTGTACTTTTTATTATTATTTTGAATTGTCTTTAACATAATTTTTTGAGAGTGAAATTTGTTTAAATTTAAATTACAGAAAGTTTGTATTTTTTATTTTAAAAAAAATAATTAAATGGGCTAGTGAGCCAACCCGTGGTGGGTCGGGCCGGGTTCAAGTTTTTCTGGCTCGCTAATAAATGAGCCGGGTTGGGTTAGCTCACTAAATGACCAACCCGTGGTGGGCCAGGCCGGGTCGAGCCGGGTTACCCGTTTTAACAGCTCTAAAAAAAGGTTTAATGTCTCAATAGGTCCCTATTTTCGTCCAGAATTTCAAATAGGTCCCTTTCTTTTTCAACGTCTCAATTAAGTCCTTATTTTCTTAAAATTGAATCATATAGGACCTTTCCGTCAAATTGAGATGACGCCGTTAAGAATGACATCTTGATCGTGTAGTTTTTTATTACGTGGCATTGAAATGTGACTGAATTATATATTTTTAATTTTTGAATTAAAAAATGAAGTATACTCTGTATATTTCATTTTTTAATTTAAAAATTAAAAAAATACAATTCAGTCACGTTTTTAATGCCATGTAATAAAAAACTACACTGTCAACATACCCTTCTTAACGGCGTCATCTCAATTTGACCGAAAAGCTCTATTTGATTCAATTTTACAAAAATAAAGACTCAATTGAGACATTGAAAAAGAAGGGACCTATTTAAAATTTTGGACGAAAATAAAGACACATTAAACCTCTAAAAAAAGACTTAGTGCAGAAACATTTAGAAACAATATAACTTTGAATTTTGATAATTTATAATATTAATTTTTTTTATGATATAATATTACTATAATTATTGATCAGCATTTCTAATTAAAAAAAAAAAAGAAAGAAGAAGAAGAAGATAGAATGCGATTTGGTTGAAGTTTCCCCTTGAGTGCAACGTAATCTGCACAAAGATTGAGCAGGGCAGCACAGAGGTAGCAGATTTGCATTACCTGGTATCTCCCATGCATGCCAGCCCCTCACACAAAACTGTCGGTAAGGAATCTCCAACCAGACCCTTCTCTTTCTGCTGGTCCCCATACATGCATCTCACCCTTACATTTTTTTAACATTACAATATCAAAACAACCTAAGTTTTACATCACCATTAATATTCCAAAAATAACCCAATCCAAATTTAATTAATTCAATTTATACACTCTTTTTTATTATTAAGTTGACCTCTTCCTTAGTCAATTTAATACTTTTATGCCAACAAATGTTTAAATAAACTCGAATATGAGAGTTTTAATCCATAAATAACTTGGCTTATTAAGGATTTGAGTCTTTAAATATGACTCATATTGAATCTAATTATTTTAACTCACAAGTTTTATTAGTTTTTTATAATTTTTTTCATAACTTACTATAATTATGTAGGAATGTCAATTTTTTTCTAAATACTAAAAATACTTTTCCGTAATATATATTTACATGGTTTAATGTTTAATTTATTTGTTGATCTAAGTTATGTAGTTTGATATTTAAATTTTTAACTTTTGTATTTATAATAATGTTTGATAAAATAAATGAATATTTTGATTGTACGGTTAAAAAAAAGTAAACTGAATTAATATATTTTTATTGTACTATAATAAATACATAAAATAAATTAAATAACATAATAAATTAACTCACTAACCCAATGTATAGTTGATACAATCAAATTATAAAATTTATGACTGATAACCAAATTAAAACTCGTAGTGAACCATCGAATTATTTCACTTTGAAACCCTATATTCATCTCAGTTTTATAAAATTAATTTTTTATTTTATTTTAATTCAATGATATTTGGCGTCTTTCGTTTGTATATTTTATGTATGGGTGAAAGTTTGTTCAGTCCAGGAATGTCATCTTCCCTATTTTGGTCTTTCTCGTAATCATGCCTTTCTTTTCTTTCGCACGTGTAATTTTTGTTATTCATATCTAGAATATGTCTCTGTGTGTACTTGTCATTATTCAATATCCAACCCATGGTGTGCAATAATACAATGCTTCTGTTCATCATGAATTCTGTATAGTATTCTCATCTTTGCATCTTGTGCTCAACCATCCGACATAGCAGACTATTTAAACCATATTTAACTTGCCTTTTCATCCCACATAAAACATACACACAATTTGTTTATACATATAATAAATCTTGTCTTTGTAACTCCATTGGCGTAGGTTGTGTTAGCAACCCTAAAACATTTTATTACTCAGTTCTTATCGGCTTACACGTAAACAACTTTCCCACTCCTAATTTTTTAAATTCAATAACTTACTTAAAAGGAAGGTATTTGCTTTCGGTCCATGATTATGCATGTTTATAGTTAGGTTAGAAAAGTAGTCACTAATAGATGGCAACATAAATAATAATAAATAACTTGATTTAAGTAGTTAGCAACACTGTTTTTTTGAGGATTCCAACAACCAAAATAAAGTATTTCTTATGTTGACTTTCAAATTTCAATGTCCATGCCTACACATCTTTTTCATACTTTTTTCTATAAAATTAATCAAATACGGTGAAATTAAAATAACTAACTATATAATATATTAGGTAATGTCATTCATATTAGTGAGTTTCTTCAAGTACTACGTGGTTTCCAAAATTTTAACTTGAAAACGATGTTTTAGACTTTGACTCTTAATGTAAGACATTGACTCTTTTAATGTGGTAGAAAAAAAAAGAAACAAAATTTGAAATTAGAAAAGATCAAATACGTCAAACCAAAACATTATGTTTCTAGTCTTTATTTTTTCTATTCTTGAATACTATTATTGCAAAAAGATACTTATAAAACACATTTTGAAGAAAAAAATGGCAGAACTATAATAAAGAGCAGTGTGCACGACTTAATATTTTGAGTTACTACAAACGAACGATGGTGAATCAATTACCAGGTTTCTCAGTAGGATTATGGATATGCTTAACAAAATACAATGTCATGGAGAATTTAACTATCATTTGCATTATTGAATTAAAGGATAAAAGATATCCTCTTTTTTTGTGAATTACAGAGCTTATTGTTGCTCTATGAACAGAATGTAACAAAAAAGAAAAATTATATGCACATGTTTTGGAATATTCCAAAAGTGAAGATCAATTGATGAAATACTTATAAAAATTCACTTTTTCCCAAAATTTGAGCAAGTCGAATTTGCATTTAAAGGAAGAAAATGTATCTAATAAATTAAATTCACTGTATTACTCAGTTTAAGGGAAAAAAAACACTTTCTTTTTTAGTGAAAAATGCACTAGAAATAAATATTCACTGAGGTATTATTAGTCAATTTCATTTAAAAATCTTAGTACAAAGAGTTTATAGATATTCTTTTTCCGTGTTATTTAATTCTCATAGTGAGTAATTTAAACTTACATTTAGATTCTTAATAATATATTTAGGTTCTTAATAATAGACCACTTACTCTAAATTTAATTAAACTTACTCATATGAAGAAATTTAATTGTTCTGTGAAAGATTCACTCAGTACCTTTTCGTATACTAGACATGCAGTTTTTATTTTATTTTGACATGACTTTGTTAAAATGTGACCAAAAACAGTATTTGGAATTTTGTTGTCTCAGATTGTGCATATCACCATGCATTTTTTTTATCAGGTGGACAATTTTTTTCCTTGAGTATAAGTATATATTAGTATTAAAATGTTTTAAAAAACACATTTTTCATGTATGTTGATTTGATTCTTTGTGCAAGATATTGGCTAAATAGATACTAACCAAATCTGTTAATTCTACTCTTCTAACAGTTAAGCACGAAAATTTATTTAATATGCAATTACTTGAATATTTATTTGTGATACCTGCTGTGTCGAAAAGGACTAGATGAACTGGTTGTAGAATTAAATCATGACCACCAAGTCTTAAATTATAATATCAGTTTACATAAAAAAAGAATAAAAAAATAGCTCAATAATAAGAATAAAAAAATGCAATTATCGTCGGTTACATACATCTTGCTATCATATAGCTTTTGTTATAATAATAATACCAATGAAAGGAACAGCTTCAAGAAACAAATGTTGATGCAGAAGTGCTGAATATCATGCAGACATTACAAGATGACAGCAACTGCGTACCCTTTAAACGTCAATGATAATGACATTACCATTTTGTATAACAAATAAAATTCACACTATATCAACAGCTATAATGAAATTGTAATACTTTAATTAGTATTTGCAATTTGGGAGATTTTTTCTGCAATTCTTTTATATATTTTATAAGCATTTCTGTAAAGTTTCTGCACAATTTTGGAAGAATTTTTTATGAGAAACAACCTATTTGAATTTAGTAGAATTGCGATGAATGATAACGGTATGTATTTCACTACTCAAGCTCATTGCGAAATTTGACTATTTTTCTAAAACTATATTTCACCTATTTAATCCCATCTGAAATAATTTTTTAGATTGAGAAAAACTTTAAGAGAAGTGACGAGAAGAAAATTAATGTATTAGAAGTCTCATATCGACTAGAGATAAGGCCAATTCAGTATATATAGACTTAAAAGTGGGTGCAAACCTCATCATACAAGTCGATTTTGTGAGGTTGAGTTAGACTTAAAGTTTATTTCTAACATAATATTAGAGCTATGATTAGACCCACGCTCGATATATATATATATATATATATATATATATATATATATATATATATATATATATATATATATATATATATATATATATATATATATATATATATATATACCTTGGTGTGAGAAGAATGTGTGTTGGAAGTATCATGTTTAGAGTTAAGCTTAAAGTCGATTTATAAGATAATGAGATTAAAATGATGATAAAAATAGTAATTTAAAAGGCAGGTAGTTTAAACGGAATTGAATTGTTAGTTTGTATCCGTGAACAGTAGATGGAGTTAAGAAAGGTAGGAGCAATAGAGGTTTGCATAATGTTGGGTAGAGTCAAAGATTTTGATATTTGAAGGGACAGGAAAAAGCAAGAGGGCGATGGAATGTGTAAATAGAAGCGTGTGGGCAAGGCGAATATTTGCACTAATATTGTGGTTCACATATTTTTAGTGAATGATTAAAGGGTTAAACTGATGATCAAGGAGCCTAAAACAAAGCCATTTTGTCTGGTGAGAAAGAAGCGTGATAGTAATTAATAGGATTATGGATGGTGGTGGCCCCGACAACACTTGGTGGCGACAATGTTGGCTTCTAATTAAGTTTGTTTGACATGCAAATGCAAATTCTATTCTCACCTAACGCTACCTTTGACGGTGTCCCCACCCACATACATGCCCAAGATTCACAAATATCCCACCTACAAACATTTTCATTTTTTTTTTCTCAGACCATTGCACTTGCCCGTCGGTGACTGTACCAGGAAATCGTTAGGAAAGTAAACGATTTTTATTTTATCTGTGGACCCATTCCCAGAGTAATTAATTAAACACGGATGATTAAGTTAAGTGAAAAGCAAGGCAACGTCGTAAAAATATACTTGTTATCATCTTTTTGACCCGCCATCTAAGGAACGAGGAAAAGCGACCAGTTTCATGTTTCTCTTTTAGGTTTTTAGTGAGATTTTGGATCATGATTTTGCTGTCACATTGGAGAAGGACCCATTCACGAGTGAGTTAGTGAGTTAGATCAATCACTCCCGAAATCCTTGTCAATTCCGGCAGTAATTGTGTGACGACAACATGAAAACGATGGATTGTGAAATGTGATTCAACTTAATTTGTGATCATAATCATTAACATCGGTTAGGGAATGGATCCATGTTTCACCTCAACCAAAAACTGGGCTCCAACTACACCATATTCAGGCATTTTTTATCATTAGATCCTTCGATTTTAAACCATATTTTAAAACTGAGGATAATGTATTCAGCTAATTTGTTCGATTAACTCCAAAACCATATTCATATATCGGTTCCATCTTATGACTTTATTATGACAGAGCATGAGTCAACTCTTGCTTTTTGCTCTTCACATTAAAAAGTCAACCATAAAAATATATTTTTTGTGTTTAGTTATATATTGAATAAGTAAACAAATTTGGCCTATACTTATCGTTTCTTTAACATTTATAAGAACCTTGAAAGGTCATTTCTAATTCTAAGTTTACATAAGAAGAAAATGTTAAAAGATTAAGAAGAAAATGTAAAAGAGTATTAATTGTGATCCTTGATCCTATACTCCATACACAAACTATTTATTTGAATAACAATTTGAATACTTTCTCAGCGCAAAAGGAAAGAAACAAGTAATAAAAGGAAGTATAGTAAGTATTTTAGTGTTAATATTAAAAATGAAGAAATATGAAGTGAAGTATAGTGTGAAATAATTTGAAGAAATATAGTAGATATATGTAGGAATTGATCATGTGCCGCCGACAGAGTGAAAACAGTTAACATTTCATTCCTTGGTAATTTATGAGCATGGCTGCCTCATACAGCTCTCATATTGTGACCTTCGTCCTTCGATTGACCCCATTTGTAAGTATTTGACTACTTGTCATTCTCCCCAACAAGTACACATTTCTATATATAATTTTCATCTCAAACCCATCACAACCACATTATCTTTCTCTTTCCGCCTCATCCCTTTCATGTTTCTTTATATTTTCTCATTCTCCATCTTTTATATTATAGATTGATGGATAAATTTCATAGAAGTACATATTATTTGTATTATTTAATTTTAAATCAAACATTTTTAATACCTATTTTTACTTATTAGAGTTGAATAGCAAAGATTTTGTTTCCCTTTGTGTTCTGTTTTGATTTGTTTATTGTGTATTGAATGAAACAAAATTGTAGCAGCAAGTTGAGATAGGATTTTGTGGGTTTGGCATAGATAGGTTGAGTGTGATGAGCACAGCACAGCTAAGCAGTAGCAGTTGGTAGACTGGTACGCGTTGATGGACTTATGTGGTACGGTTTGAGAGTGAGTGGTACTACTGTGACTGAGAGAGAGGGGTCCAGGGTCAACCATTAATACTAAAAACAGATAGATGGTTTCATAAATATATATGAACACAAAATTCGATACATGTGTGAAATTTGAATTGTTTGTATAATATCCAAAAGGGTATATAGGTAATGGAGGGTTAGATACGGTAAACCTGGCATTTTGTTTGTTTTCTTGTTTTAGCCTTGTCCTTAAAAGGAGAGAAGATGAAAAATTAGAGAGATAGAAGAAACGATTGATTGTCGGTACGAGCGTAGAATGCATGGAAGAAAATAAAGAGAAAAGGGTAAGATCTGTGAGTGAGACCACATCTTTGTGACTGGCCCTACTCAGATTTTCCCTCTGACCCTTACACTACCCACCAATGCTCTTCACCAGCGACGTAACACTCCCTCCCTCATACCGAATCTCATCCCCAACATTACTCTCCAAAATATCAACTTACTTTTTTTCACCTAACACATTCTTACATTATTTCTATCACCCACATCATCCTTAACAAATCTTTTTAACTCTCATATTATATATAAATAAATAAGTAAATTACTATATATAAAAGTCTAAAATATCCATTAATATATTACTTTAAAAAATATTAAAATAAAATTTTTATTCAATTATAAATTTATATTATCATTTAAAAAAATTTCTAATCAACGTGAAATATGCTACTTAATGTTGATATGTTTGTTGCATTTGCTTCTTTTACTCTCCCCAATCAAAACAATCACTCTAATATTATTGCACTACCCATCAGAGCATCTGTGTGTAGCCTGTATGTTCTGTATTCACCTTGCAAATTCAAAGTACAATTCTTGAAAAGAGATTTTAATGTTAGGAGATTTAATCCATGAATTTATTTATAGTACTAATTCCTATGGCAACTTGTAAACGCACGTTCTCTCATTAATGCCTGTCTTCTACTTTTCTCTCTCTCTCTTTTATATGCGCCACAGTTTATTTTATCCAAATTTGGGAGAGAAAGGGTTTTGCATGATTCCACATTTACATATATGGTTTGATTTCTATGTATTCCGTATAAAAGTTGCTATATTATTAATTCATTTATTACTAAAATAAAGAATTTCAACATTATACGTTTTAGACATTTTACATTAAATGTACTATTGATTTATATTAGATATGTATGTAAATGTTATGGATTTTTGAAGATATTTCTTATATTGGTTACTAACAAATGCAAAAGAGGTGTCACCAAAGACTGTGTTGCAACGAACACAATTTATAAATGTAAAAGCCATTTTCAATGAATATATCAAAATTATAATACAACATAGGAATGTAATGTTGCATGAAAAAATCAGTTAATTTAAAATTTATTTTTTAACGAAAACAAAACTTAGATTTGCAATTACACACCAAAGAAGATATCGTATGTGAGTATCTTTGGCACTACTCTCATTATTTCATAACCAACAATTGGTTTTTTGCACACGTGGGACGTCCCTCTTTGGTTGCCAATGGCCTAATGCATTTAAATCTCGACATCAAAAGCATTCTTCATAAATTTTTGGGCCAATCTTTCTCTTTATATAATGGAGACGATATTCCAATTTAATGAAATTTCATGTTCAAATCTTATTTTAACCATTTTTATAGTGATATCTTTTCATATTTTATATATTTTTTTAATATCTTATTTAACCATCTTAATGACAAATATTTTTTTTTTTATTTCACTGTTTGATTGAGAAATTATAAATTTAACATTTTTTATTCTATTAATGGAGTCTAAACATACTTTTTTTAAGACTTTAAAACAAGATTTTCTAATACTCTTTAACATTCAATCCAAGATATTATTTACTTCATTTTCATGTAGTTCAAAATATATTTAAAAATCAATATAAACAAAAAAAAAATGAAAGATGTGTCTATAAAAACACTGTAACATTCAGGTTAGATACATGCATAAGAATGGTAACAGGTCGGGTCAGGCACGAATAGTGCATACTCATAATCCGACCTACCGGATAAAAATGTACCCATCATCCGACCCGCTATCCGACGGGTACCCGTTTAAAAAATATCTGCAGGTATTTTAAAACTCGCGGATACCCGTAAAAAAGAATATTTTATACATTTTAAAATAAAACTTAAATAAAATTATAAAAAATATATATAATAATATAATATAAATTAAAGTAAATATAAATTAAAATTTAATTTTAATTAAATTTAACCTAATAAAATATAATTTAATTTTGTTTTTAATTAAATTTAATTAAAAAAATACATAAATTATTTTTTTTTTAGTTTTTACGGGTAACGGGTATCCGCGGGTCCGGTAGTATACTACCGTACCCGACCCGTTTAGAAGCGAGTATTAAAATACCCGCTACCTATTACCTGCGGATAGTAAATATCTGCGGATAGTAACTATCCGCCGCGGATTTTGCCCACGGATATCCGTGTCCGCGGATTTTTTTTGTCATCCTTATACATGCATAAGACTAATAAATATTATATTAAATACATAATAATTGTGTTATGAACAATTATTTATAATATGTTCATTAATTTTTATATAGTTCGATCTAAACTATTTACATAATTACTTTTATTAAGTTGTTTAAAGTTTTATTAATCATCTTATATCTTAATTTTTTTTATCAATTAACCTTTATTAACTCTAATCAAGATGTTCTCTCCAACATAATGTAATGTGTGATATGTTATGAGTCTCATATAATACATTTGTAAATAGATTTTCTAACAATAATCCGGGACCATAAAATATAATAGATAATTTTTAACAAATCATTCAATGTGACAAAGAAATAAAAAATTATATTATATTTTTTTTAGAATGAAAGACAAAATAACCGACCTTCCCTTTGGTGAGAAGAGGAAGAGACTTGAAAGAGTCCAAAAAAGGAAAACCATGAGCTATGAGGCTATGGAAAAGTGACAGTACAAGATTGGAGCCTAGGCTAGACTGTCTAAAGTATGTCTTCGTACACACGTGGTAGCACTAGCTTCTCATATATCACACTTTATGTTTTTTCATTTCTTCTTCACTCAACTCTGTTCATGGATTTTCACTTAACTTTCCTATACCTTCTAAAGCTCCCTTTATGTTCAAGGATACAAAATATTAAAAAGTATGGTTCTTTAAATTATTAATAGAAAAATATAAAAAAATAAAACTGAGTAATTTAATTGATATCATAAATTTTAAAAAATATATAAAATAATATTGAACATTTAATAATTTGTATAAAGTGTTTAAAAAAATTGATAAATAAATAATAGAGAAAAAACTTATTTTTATACTAGTTCACTTTAATTGAGGTATGTTCAATTTTCTTTTACGAACTCTTTATATCTTGTAATTTCCTAAGTTAAACAAATAAGTATTTTAAATTACACTAGTACAAAGTCGCATATTTTTTGCCTTTCATGTCGAATTCGAGAACAATGTCACATCGTTAAATTGACGTCGAATTTAAAAATTTAGACTTTAATTTAATGTCGAATTTTGTCAATATACAATGTTAATTTAACGTCGAATTTTGTCAATATACGATGTTAATCAATTTGTCTATATATTTTTTAATTAATTGTGATCTTTTTTACAACTCTACAAAACCTGAAAAGGAGAAAAACAACAAATTTAAGTTTATGGTATTTTATAAAGCATGAACTATGAACAGTAGGATCAATCAAAGAACAGTAACAAACAACAAAAAAGTTCAATCAAACAACAAACAAGTTGAATCGAACAATAACAACAAACAAGTTCAATCAAACAACAACAACAACAAACAAGTTCAAAAAAAAAAACAAACAAGTTATCAATTAATAAGTTCTTCAAAAGGAAAATGAAAACGAAAACGAAAACTAATCTTTAAAAGGTAGGTTCATCGGAACAGTGTTGTCACCAGTGAGAGAGAAAGCAGAATGTGTCTATGAAGGACAAGAATACGAAAATAATCGGTGAAAACAAACGAAAATCATACCTAATTAGTTAATTAACATGCATTTGTATCAAATGAAAGAAACCCATGTGATGGTTGTCAAACTTTGTTTGAAAAAAGTTTGAGCAGAAAAAATGGTCTCGCTTTAAGATAAAGTGAATGAATTTTAAATCTCCCGCTCAAATTTGTTTGAATTCACTAACTTTTAACGTCTAACGCTGGGATATTCCACATTTTATATCTTTTTACGTTGAATTACAATTCTAAATGACGTTTAATAATTGCATTTAATTACAAAAATGCCACCGGTCATTTTTTAACGTTGGCTATTAAGTGGTTCGACATTAAACGCGTGACGTTATAAGCTGTTTTTTCACTAGTGTTACTTCTAATTATACAAAATCAACAAAGTATTTTTATGAAAACAAGTATAAATAAAAACTCTCTTAGAAAGAATATTTTAGTAATACAAAATTTATTTGAATAAACTTATTACAATGATTTTCTTTTTTCAAAGTGCTTAGACAACGCAGGTGAAAAAGAGTTCTTACAGAAGAAGAATATATAAAATAAAGTTATTTTTTCTTTTTATGTGATCTTCTTTATATAGGTAGCTTCAAAAAATATCCATTACTTTGCGAAATGGACTTTGATGTAGGTGAATAGCCTTTTCTGTGAAGTCATATACTATATTGCTTTTGTAAAGGCAACTGTGTTGCTAGTACAAAATGAACAAGTAAAAAGACATTGAGGAAACATTCCTAAAATGTCTTTTTATTTTTTAACTTTTTTTTTTCAATACAGAATTTTTGAATAAAGCATTGTCCTTTACGATGTGCACAAATAATGAGCATGTTACATACAGATATTATATATGAATCCATTACATACGGATTTTTCTGTATGTAATGAAAAACAAATTTACATATGGATTATCTGTATGTAACTTGACGCGTTTGGGCGAGAACATTTCCAAAGATATATTCATATGTAAATGGAAAAATAATTACATATGAATGTTACATACGAATTTTTAATTAACTAATAATTAAAAAAAATTATTTGCTTCGAATTTGGAAAAACCCTCGAGCTTCTTATAACTTTGAAAAAGAAGAAACCTAATTACAACTCTCCCAAATCAATCTCGTAGTCACTTACCCTTCCTTCTTCCTTCGTTTCAGATAAAAGAAACCCCCCACAAACCTTTTCTTCTTCATTCGTCTTGAATAAAAGAAACCCTCACATGGTTTTGTCTCCCCATCTCACACCCTTTCTTTTTTCTTCTTCCTTCCTTGCAGCAAAGAAACCATCGTCGAATTGTTTGAAATCCTCACGAACTCCAGATGAGGTGAAAACCCCAACCGAGGCATTTGGACGCTAGAGAAGGCGACATAAACGAAGGCGCGAACACGGTCTGCCACGAAGGTGTAGAAGGGGTTGGCGTTGGGGATGGGTGCAGAGTCACCATGAATTGAAGAGAAGTCGCATGAAGAGATGAATAAGGCGAGCATCTGACGAGACTCGAACTTGTCACGGGATAAATCATGGGACTCAATTGGTTTGATTGTTCTCGATTTTTCTTTAGGTTTTGATTATTATCCTTTGTTCTTTTTATTTTTTAGCTTAGTTGCTTGATATCAGAGCTCTAGTGGAGATCATACTATCCCTAGATGTTGGTTTATGAAGAAAAAGGTAGTGTCGATTGCTTATAATGGTGATGATAAGTCAGGGTTCCTTAAGAAGCTTACATTGAAGTTTAAGGAACCAGAGAATACCACAGTGTTTATTCTGGACAAGTTAGAGTAACATAGAACAATTTCATCTCCATTGTTTTTTGTATTTGTTGTTATGGTCAATGTTCATTATGCCCTGTTAATTGACGAGAAAAACCCAAGTCTCACTTTGACAATAGATAGTACATGATAAGAACCTATAATATTGAGCTTATAAGTCTCTAATTATTTTACATATGGATTTTTCTGTATGTAATTATATATGAATTTTACATACGGATTTTTTTTTATGTAATTACATATAAAAAATATGTATAAAAATTATATACAGATATATCTATATATAACTTATTTACGACAATTTTATATACAGATTTTTGTCCATATATAAGTCGTATGTAACCAAGTATTATATACGAATTTTGAGTTTTATATACGAATTTTGGTGATATGTAATTCAATTTTTTCTTATAGTGATAAGATCTATAATCTTTCAAAACAAGTAACTCTCTTAGTTTTCTTATTCTCTTTGCTTTCTTCTTTCTCTCTTTTATTCCTTATAACAACCTGAGTTTATTCTTTTATTTTTAAATTTTTTTTAATAGTTCTAACATAGTCAGATATTTCATAAAGTTACTATTATATCCCGAAAAGTTTGCGTAATATTACAGATAAATCTTTAAAAACAATGAGTCTTCACACCTTCAAAAATCTTAGTTCATGATTTTATCAAACTTTCTACCACATAAATTATATGTTTATTACGAGAAACAAAATGAGATTTAACTAATAATAAACACTTAAAGAATAACAATATCTTTAACAATATTTTAACATGATATTCTCGTAGCACTTCCAAGACAAATTGAAAAAAAAAAAGTTAGTGTACTGAAAGACTTTTAATTAAAGAATGGTAAACTGGATTGAATATTATAGTTGTGAAAGAGTAAAATAAGAAGAGAGCATGACATTCCCACCACTAAGTTTTAAAATTTACAATCTGAATTGAAAGCAACCGAAAAAAGCAACAGCACGGAAGAAAAGAAAAAAGAAGAGTAACCAAACACTGTACCCACCAACAACATTTTAAATTCTCACCATAAAGTCCTTCAATTGTAACTTTGTTTCATTTTACTTTCCTTTCAACGCATCGCTTTTGTCTTCATTTTTCTAAGTGCCATCAGTTTCACCCATCTCAAACACAATTCCCTCCAACATTAAATTACAATTCCGTTACATTTCAATATTTTCTTAAACTTTACTAAACATAGACTATAGTTGTTTTCTTTTTAATATTTTCAGACAAAGATAAAATTTGTAGTTATTATATTATTATTGCTATTTTAAAAAGTACCATTCATCTCAAAAACAGTTCCCTCGCCCACTCTCTCTGTCCAATCCTTTAACACGCAATATTAAATTCAGGAAAAGAAGAGAGAAAAACAAAAACACAAATCGCGTGCCGATTAATCGCCCACCACGGGGATGCGGAATGTTCTTCGATCGTCACATTCACTCACTCTCATTCATCACTATATAAACCCATCTTCCACTCCTTTCTTCGTCATCACAATTCTTCAACAACACAAACACAAAACACAAACTCTCTTCAAAACCTCTTTCTCTCTCTACGACTACGACAGACTTCGCTCCAATTGCAGAAATGGCGGCAATGTCCACATCTCCAATGAACCTCAACATGATTGACTCTAACTTCCAAGTTGACAAGCTCACAAACGAAATCTTCTCCATTCTCGAGAACAATTTCCTCTTCGGCTACGGCGATGCAGAGAACCGCACCAATTCTGTTCAAAACGCGAGAGACGCGAAACCGGCTAAACATTCCGCCGGCAAAGTCAGGATCCTCTGCATTGACGGCGCCGGCGCCACTGACGGCATCCTCGCCGCAAAGTCCCTCGCACACCTGGAGGCATGCCTTCGCCGCAAGTCTGGCGACGCAAACTCGCGCGTCGCCGATTTCTTCGATGCTGCCGCCGGCTCCGGCGTCGGTGGTGTCCTCGCTGCTCTGCTCTTCACTCGGGGGAAGGATGGCCAGCCGCTGTTCACCGCCGAGGAGGCGCTGAGGTTTCTCTCTGACAACCGCCGCAGGATCTCCCGCCGGCCGGGGATCCTCCGTCGAGTGCTCCGGCCCGAGTCCAAGGCGGAGAAGCTCTTCCGAAAGACGTTCGGCGAGTGCACGCTCAGGGACACCGTGAAGCCGGTGCTGATCCCGTGCTACGACCTCGTCACGCGCGCGCCGTTTGTTTTCTCTCGCGCCGATGCGTTGGAAATGGACGGCTACGATTTCAAGATGAGCGACGTGTGCGCTGCCACCTCAGCCGACCCTTCTTTCGCGGGCCCCACTGAGATGCGGTCCGTCGACGGCAGGACGAGGATAGTGGCCGTCGATGGAGGCGTTGCGATGAACAATCCAACAGCTGCCGCCATCACGCACGTGCTCAATAACAAACACGAGTTTCCTTTCTGTAACGGCGTCTCCGACCTTCTCGTACTCTCCCTCGGCAACGGAGAGTCAGACTTTAACGCCGTTAAATCACCGTCTGGTTTCGTAAAGATCGCCGGCGAAGGAGCTTCCGATATGGTAAGAATTACCAAATTTAATAATCTTCCTCTTTTATGTGCATTCTTATCTTTTAAAATAAAACGCACAATTTGACGTTTCAATTATTTTTTCCTAAACGTTTTATTTATATTATAAGTTGCAGTTCATAATTTAATTAGTGACATTCTAGTCTTATCCTTTTAATTAAACATATTAGATTAAAGAAATCATCATTTAATTTATAATCATTATGATACCAATAATTACATGATTTGTAACCCAGTTACTTTTTATCCCTATAAATGAAATGAAATAATAAAAAATAACAATACATCATATGCTAAAGTATGCTTTGTTAATATATAGTTTTAATTAATTTGGTAGTTAGGGAGAGGACAATGAATGTGTTAACTACCTTACAAACACATCCGACATATTTGATTATATAATTACATGTAACTATAATATGAATGAATTGGTTTACTTAATTATTGATTTAGATATGTATTCTGATGGGAATGAAAAAAAAAATAATGCAGGTTGATCAAGCCGTATCGATGGCATTTGGTGATTGTCGGATGAGCAATTATGTGCGGATTCAGTCAAGCGGTGTTATGTCGAAGGCGAACAAGGGTGCGCAGGTGAAGTCCTGCAAATCAGAGACGGATTTGTTGGCTGTTTCGGAGGAGATGTTGAGCCAGAAAAACGTTGAGTCCGTTTTGTTCAAGGGGAAGAAAGTGGCTAATAACTCCAACTTGGAGAAGTTAGAGTTGTTTGGGGGAGAGATAATTAAGGAAGGAGAGAGAAGAAAAACCAGCATTTTACCAACTGTGGTATTGAAGAACAACAACGCATCACCCTCCCCCAGCAGAACCTCCTCTGCCACAACCTTGTCCACTTTGTCTTCCAATTGTTGAGGGAAGAACATCCAAAGTTAGATTTGATTGTTGGGTTGGATTTTTATGCGAGTTTTTAAGTTTGTGGTGTTGGGTTAGCTGCCGCTTGGGACCAATTAAGGCAAATCGAGACCGAGCTGTGCAGAACCAAATCCTTACTACTACTTCCACTGCCTACCTACATTATATTATATATTTTTTTCTTTACTTTTTCGTATATATTACATGTATTTAGTGATAGTGATTTGTGTAAATGGTTATTGTCGCGGATGAATTTTGGTTAAGGTTAGAGCTGTGCTTGATTTGTAAGAGAGAAATGTACTTTCTGTTCGGTAAGAACATCTCATAGTAGTAGTATTGTGACTGAATGAATGCAATGGAAAACACTAATTCTGGAAATTTGGATCGTTTGCACCTTCTGCAAAGGAAACACAGGATCATTATAATTACATCCTCTTTAAAGAATTAGAAACTATGGTAGTTTTAAGAATAGGATATTTGATGGCGATTGAATTTAAGGCTATACTTTTTTGTCTCTCTCAGATTCGGTTTTCAAATTAAGTAAAGTAAAATTGAAATCGAAGTTGGAATGCCATTTTTGTTGGCATTCCAGAAGCTATTGCAGTTCAGTCTTAATAATCATTACCAATTCAATCACATAAACTGTTAAGTGAATCCAGTATTGATTTAGAATGATTAATACGTATGCATGACACGGTGTTGACGTTTTTGTGTAGGACTGGTATCCTAAAGAAGGCTCTCAGTATTTTGAAAATAAGTGGTCACCATGTAGCACGTTGAAATTGAGTATGCTGTTATACCAAGACAATACTAATAATAATTATAATCAATGCTTGAAATTTACGATAAGATTTTTCATGCAGGACCACTACTTGGCACGGAAAAACCAGTACAAAAAATAACAATATTTGAAGTTGAAATTTATTCAAGTTATTTTGGTGTTAAAAAAAAAGATATTTTCAGATTTTTAGTAAAAAGTACACGTTGTAATGTTTATCACTGAATTTAATTTCAAACATAGGTGTAATTAAATTCTATAATTGAAAATGTATTGTAGTAAAATTATTTCCATTTAGCTTAAACAAATAAAAGCTTTTTGGCAGGGTTTGAATGCATTTAAGGGGCGAAAAATGAGAGTGGAACTGGCAAAGGAGTTTTTGTGGTGGGTAGTAGAGTGTATTAATGTTGAAGGGGACTTTATAGGTGTATTTGTAGAAACATATCTAACAATTTAGCTATAGAAAATATTTATATTAGAATAAATAATCTAACTGAATAGTTTTTGTTACACAACAAACTATCAATTACTTTTATTAAATGTGGGAAGCTTGATTATCTATCATTTCTATATATAATTAAGATAATTTCGTCAATTTAACTTGTTTCAAATCCATAACAAGTATTTCATAAAAATAAAATCAAATTGCAATTCCGTATTTTATACTGTAATTGATAAATTGATTTATTCTTCCTTTTCTAATATTGAATTTGAATGTTTCATTATGCACCTCCAACTCTTTCCTCCTGTACTTCCAAACTTTAACAAAATAGAGTAAATACTGAAAAGAATGTGAGTACTTAATACTTTTATTTGTCTTTATATTTGTGTAAAAATTTCAGTTCAGTTCTCAAGTTTTGAAATGTCTCAATTGGGTCATAATTTTTGTAAAAATGTCCACATTTTACTCCAACCGTTAACTGATCTCAAACAGCGTTAAGTTTAGCTGACGTGGTATGCTGATGTGTTGGCTTAATCCCTTCTTGGTCCTCTGTGAAGATCTCAGTTCGGTCCTCAAGTTTTGAACTGTCTCAATTGGGTCATAATTTTTGTAAAAATGCACACATTTTACCTCAATCGCTAACTGATCTCAAACGGCGTTAAGTTTATTAGTTTTATCACCAGCCTTTAAGCTATTTATTCTATGGATAGCCGAAGATAACTGTTGGACAATGAGATCAGTTAACGATTGGAGTAAAATGTGGACATTTTTACAAAAATTATGACCCAATTGAGACAGTTCAAAACTTGAAGACCGAACTGATATTTTCACACAACTACGAGGACCAACGGACGTATTAAGCCTAAATATTATTAACCGTTTCAGCTTTTATGTTTCTCTACCATTTCATTTACTGCTCACAAAGTACAAGCACAATTTATTTTATAACAAATTTTAACAAAATTAAAAACTAATAAAATAAATTAAACATTTATAATTAAATTATAAAATAAAAAAATATAATAAACTTAAAAATTAAAACACCAAAAAAATAATAATATTGAAAAATACCTAATAACTTTTATAGTCTTTTGATATGAATTTTAAATATTTTTTACATTCAAAATAAAAAACTTTTAAATTTTAAAATAATATATTAAAGATTTTAAAAAACGAACTTTTACATTATAAATAATATAATTAAACCTTTTAAACTAATATAACAAATTTTAAAATTATCATTAAATATTTGTAAATAATGTAATTAAATATTTTAAAGTAACGTAATGAACTTTTATATTATAAAATAATCTAATACGTTAAAAAAAATTACAAAGCACGTGGGATTTTGATGTGCCAAACAAATTTTTTTAAATATGTATACATGCATTTCAAATTGCGATAAACAAATTTTAGAAAAAATATGTATTGGCTATCCACATCCCATACAAGAAGAATAGGATATTAAGATCCCAAATTTCTCCTTTTGGATTTTCGATGTATATATCTTTATATCTCTATTTTTATTTTTTTTCATCAATTTTGTTTATTAAATTTAATAAAATCATTCAAATTATTTTTTAACATTATAAATTATCTAATTAAACATTTCTAAATTCATAAAAATTCATACAAAAGTAAAAAAATAAAAAATGAACTAATACAATAATTAAAAATGTCACGACCCAGAAAATGGGCCGGCCAAATAGCGACCGGCCGGTCTTCTTTTTATTAATAAGCAAAGTTTTAAAAAAATTCATTTTTCGAAACCCGTGCAGAGACTGAAACTCAGTAAAAGTGGCAGACAAACTCTGCAGCAACAATAAATTCCCCAACCTCGGGATGCGTCCGACTGCAAAGAGAATGAAGGATTTTTGGGTTAGTAGGGAACCACGTGGCACCGGGAGAACTGTCCAGCTGTCCGGTTCTGGAAGAGCAATTAAGGTAGAATCTTCGAAATCTTAAAACTCTTTTCTGCATGCAAATCTTCATCTTCTTCCTCAATACCAACCTTCTGAACTTCCAAATTCTCTCCCTTCTCTCTAAAAGCTCAACCTTTCTCTCTCTAAATTTCTAACCCAAACACTGTTCCGACCATCTAAACTTCTTTCAGAAAATATACTCCTGGTGCGAAGACCTTTCGTTTGCACCGATTAGTTTCACGATCGGAGTTCTTGGACGTTTGGCTTACCTCTTAGTAAAGTTTTTGAAGATTAGCTGGATTAGAGGTAAGGGAAGCTTATGAATATTTAAGTTTGATGTTCTATATGATACAAATGTGAATAATTTGATGTATGTTAGTTTATAAAGTATGTTGTTTGAAATGCATGAACTGAATGTGGAATGTTGTTATATGGGTTATGAGAAATGAATAAAAGGAAAAACTTAGAGAACGTGAGTTGAGATTGAAGATCATTAGTATCATTCATTCTTCCCCTACTTTTCCGTCCGGTCTAATCGGACTGTTCGGCCAAGTTGTCGTTGAACTTAAGATTGTTTCATTAAGAATCTCAGTGCAAAATACTTACTAAACGTTAGTCATAAACTAAACATTTATTCTGGAAAGTGTTTGGCATTTGGTTGACACTTAAAACCACGTAAAACTTATAAATACGACATTCTTCTTTGTAAATAGCCGTCCGGTTATTTAGTGACCACATTGATTAGTAAAGCTTATTTATTTGACCGACCGGTGTGTTTGCTTATATTATTCTTTGGGATAAGTGTTCGGTCATAGACCAGTCTTCTAATATGATTATTACTTATTTTATTCTTTACCAAAACCGGCCGGGTAACTAATAGTAATAGTTAACTTTGTGGTTGATACTTTATTCATTGTCGGTTCAGTGTTCAAACAAATCATTCTTCTTTTCCCAATATCACCTTGATTCTACCGCCCGGTTATTTTGTTATTGAGTCTTTGAGGATTAGTTGTTAATCGTTGCCAGAATGGCTTATCAGAATCAATAAACGTCTTTTATAGTCTTCTCAAATATTCTAGTTATATTTCGATCTTATATTATTTCGGGATTCCATTGTTGATAATACGGTCATTGATCCGATAACTTTGTTTATGAGAGTGATAATAAATAAGAGATTTGACTAAGTAAGAGAATTCCTCGGGTGGAATGTCTCATGAATTAGAATGATTGATTGGTAAAGTATGAATGTGGGAATGACTCCGGTGTCGTCCTTGTTTCCGATATTCCGTGAGGACATTTTCTCAAGTAGAGAGAAGTCGGTCATGTGTGGGAATGGCGGGAGGCCCGCGGTTATAAGTGAGTATAACCGTTTGAGGGCTAACCTCGGGCGGCAGCTGAAGGAACAGTTACTACACCGCCCGGGTGCTAGGGACGACCGAGCTACACGTTCATACGGTCCGGACAGTGTCTTGTCGGTTAATATTATGTATGAGAATGATATGTTGTGTTGATTGATTTTTGTAAAGTATGTTTGTTTGTATATTGAATGGATAAGTTAAATGTACATAAGCTTACCCTTATTTTTTCTTGTTTTGTATATTGTCGTCCGGTATCCGACCGGTCGTCTTCTCTTTCTCAAATGCTATGATCATTCTTACGAATGGGAGCAGAAGTTACTTTGGAGGCAGCCTTGGAAGAGCCTTTGGCAGACGCGGTGCAAGCTGAAGAACAACTCGAAGAAATCCCCGAGTATAGTGTTGTACCGTCCGGTCCATAGAGATCGTTCTCTTTTGTATTTTAGTTTATAAACTGTTATGTATAGGACTTGCTTTTATTTTGACCGACCGGTATATGTTTTGTTTTGTAAGCTAAATTGTTAACTCAGTTTTATGCTGTGTTGATTATACCCGGCTCATATTCAATGTTAGTACTAGCGTATCTACCTTTCTATTTAATTTGAATTCTTTACTGTTTTCTATATTATATTGTAACTCCTAAAATAAATCAATACTTTTATAGTAAAGTTTATTGGGATGTTAAAAAAAACTAATATAATGAAAGATTTAAAAAAAAACATTTAAAACATGAATGAATATCTGAAAATCATAATATCGAATGTGGACATTTGATTCTTCCTGTATCGGATACCGACATCTGATACTGTGATTTTCTAATTTTTATATTTGATTTATGTTTTAAATGTTTTATTCTTCTTCTAACATCCGATGTAACATATACAAATCCAATAATTGAAAATGATGCAGATGCTAGGAGAGTCTTAGAAAACTAAAGGAAATGGGATGCAAACACTCAACAGAGGTGAATCAGATGCAGGTCTTCTAAACAATATATTCAACGCTGAAAAAGGCTCAATTTAATGCACACATAAAATTTTCCAACAAATCAATTTTAATTTATAGCCACCTCTATTAATTAGAGAGTATTTATGAAAATTGGAGATGCCGGATAAAAAGGTTGAAGGTGCAAAATAAAACACCTATTGAATTTTTGTTTTCCATTCATATGGCCCACATCATTATGTCGGCCCATATCGAACTTTCTATCTTAATTTCTTTAAATATTGATTATGGTTGTGTAAAAGATTATAGATATTGGGTTGGACTATATTTAGATCGAATTTTATTATAAATAAGTACTTTTCGAAACAATATAAACACGTGTTCCAATACTTCTCAACGTGTATTTTAGAAGCAAAACAAAAATTCAACATAATTTTTTTATTGAATTGAAAACTACTCTACATATAAATTAACATGTACAAAAACTATCTTCTTTGGACTTTCTCTAAATTAAATTTTGAAATTTATGCGGAAATTAAATTATTTAATTTTAGTCCAGATATGAGTGTGTGGGAAATGTTGGTTACTGGTATTAGACAAAGAGTTCTTTTACAGAAAAGTTTTTTTGGATTAAATTTAAATAAGGACAGTGTAACAATGAAAAGAGGTAGTGTATTTAGAAATTGTCCTATCAAGTTTTTGTAAAAGTTAGCCCGACTCAGGAATCACCTTTGGGTTGGCAAATAAAAAATATCATGTATATTTCTTTTGTAAGGGCTTTTTATTTTCTGCACTCCCAGAAATATTAAATCCACACTGGTAATTTTCTAAATGATGATTTTAGCTTATATGCTATTTTTTAATGACGATTTTTGAATTCTATATTATGTAAATATTCTAAATGAAGGTTTGTGCATTATTATCTTCGTAACAAGATTTTTAAACAAACATTCTAAATAAAGAATTTTAGAATAAACTTTCGAAAACAAAATAATTTAGCAGTGATGACATTATCAATGTTATAGTGTCAAGGTAAATAAAACAAATTAATAATATAGGCAAATAAAATATAACAATAAAACACAATCTGTATTATTAGGATTAAAAAATGTTTAGGTACTCAATTTTATCAATAAACCCTTACGGAAAATAGTTTGAAATATAAGACTTGTTTCTTTTGTTAAATAGAGTAATATTAAAAACAAAATTGCACTTTCTTGTCTCTCTAGGTTCAAAAGTTATTATTATTATTTATCTAAACATCTCAAGGAAATGATAAAGTGATTCCTGAAGTAAATGAGTAAACATTTAAGTTAACATGAAGTTTCTTAAAATAAGTTCTTCCGATGAATTAGTTCGAAAAATCTGTAAAATGATTTAAATTAAACAAAAGAGTTCTGATATAAGTTGAATTTTGGTTTGGTGCATTTATTCTGTGACCTAAATAGAGCTTAGGCCAAGATCTTTTACAACATTTATATATATATATATATATATATATATATATATATATATATATATATATATATATAAGTATTAATAGTATGTTTTTATTTGAAAAATACAATTTTTAAAAGCATAGAGACTAAAACCAGATTCCGTGTAAAGTAGCAAAGTTGTCGCTAGAACAAGCCGAAGAAGCAAACGTAGGAATTGATCAGAGCATAGCAGAGCAGAGAAGAGAAGAACAGAGGAAGAGTGCGAAGAGAATGGCAGAGGGGAGCGGTGACAGAACTCTGCCGAGAATCGCAGAGGCATTCAAGGACCTCGCAAGCGTCGTTACCGATTCGCAGAACGCGGAGGTGAAGGTTGCTCCCTTCTCCCATGCCTGCTCTCTCGTTTCCCCTCTCTTTGGTTGCTTGGGTGTTGCCTTCAAGTTCGCCGAGATGGATTACGTTGCCAAGGTATTCGATTCCCTCACTCGGGATCCTTCAATTAAACTATTTTATTTTTTATTTTTTACTTAATGCTGTTTGTTATGGCAGTTTCTGGTTTGGATTGTGGTTGATTGTTTGATGTGGTGATGGTAGGTTCATGATCTGGCAGCGGCGTCGAAGTCTATTCAGAGCTTACAGTCTCTGATTGATCTGGATGTCCGAGGTGGCACTGTCAGGAATGGAGGTAGCCACACGCGGAATCTGCTGAGAGTGAAGCGCGGACTTGACATGGTTAGAGTACTCTTTGAGCAGATTCTAGTTACCGAGTATGTGCATCACTCACTTGTTTACTATGTGCTTAATTTCTTCTATATGAACTGTACGACATTGTGTTTTGAACAATTTTATTGAGACACCAAACAGCATGGTTGGAAATTGTCACTGTTGATGTTATCGAAAATTGTGGCTGCAATTTTAGTTGCGACTTGGTAGCTGAGACCTCCGAAACCTTGATGTTTCAATCGCAATTTCTGCTGTGATGTGGTGCCGAGACCTCCAAAACCTTGATGTTACCATAACAATTGCTGCTGTGGACTGTTTTTATAACCTTGCCAGAAAGTGGAAATGGAGTGCAGTGAAAATGAAGGGATGGATTCTGCTTTTTATCCATGGGAAATAGGAGAGTGGCGATAGAGATCTTCCACCTTTGCTTTGTATGGATGAAGCTGTGAGGAATAAGAATTCTTATTTTAAGACACTAAGGAGTGAGATTTTGAATTGTGGTTGTGGTGTAGTCGCGATGCTTGATATTTGGAAAATTTTTCTGATAAATAGACTATAACTGCTGTTACAATATGGTCAAAGAGACGTCAAAAACCTTCTTGTTGCAACTGTGATTGTGGTTGCGGGCTGCTATCTCAAACCTAGCCAAAGGAGTGGAAATATAGTGCAATGAAAATAAAGGAATAACTTCTATTACTCATCCACGAGATTTGGAAAAGTGATGATTGATGTCTTTGTATGACTGAAACAATAGGAATAAATAATTCCACGCTTGCTATGTTGCTATATCCGTTGAATAATTTTAAGACATTGAAGAGCTAGGTTTCAGCTGTGGTCGTAGCTTGGTCACATCCCAGTTTTTACCGAAACGGGATTGCAGTTGTAATATGGTCAAGGAGACACAAAAACCTTGATTCTTGACCGTTTCTAGAACCTTGCCAAAGAGTAGAAATAGAGTGCAATGAAGCTGAAAGTTAAGCTACTTTCATCCATTAGAAAAAAGGAGACTAACGATTGAGGTTTTTCCCTTTTACTTTCTAGACTTAAGGCATGAGGAATAAAAATTCCATATTTACCACTTATTTTCAATTGTCTATTCAATTTGTGTTTTTGAACAGTGTAATGAGGGAGAAAGGTAGGTGGCCTGCCTTGCTGTATGTCCAATCTTCAACTTTGTCACACCTGATCTTATTGGCTTGGTTGGTGGTGCCGAGTATATGTGCTTTTCCTTTAAAAGAATACTAGTTAAGTGTTGAACTATATGTTCATTTGTGGCTCTTCTTCATACCTTTGTCATTTCCAATGTTCATTCCATAGAAAATACGAGAAATCAGTTAAGGCTGGTAACTGATTTTATTCACTTACCTGCTGTGTTTCCTTTGTAACTAACCACCAGTGACCAGTAAGCACACTCTAGTACTTCCATCAGCAACCAACTGGTTCAGGTTCAGTCTCCCAATCAGTTTCATGAAACAGAAAAATAATAATTGATTAATTTAAGAATATTTTCCATTCTTTTTGTTTATCTCCACATGCTTATAGTGCGGAGGTGGGTTGCATTATTGATAAATATTAGCAAAAATTTGTTTCTTACGCTAAGTCAGCAAATACATCCGTGTAAGAAAATCTGATAGTAAATGAGCTGAGTTACTGCATGTCTTTTTGGCAGGGGTAATTCCCTCAAGGATCCAGCTTCCAAAGCTTATGATCAGGTGTTTGCACCCCACCATGCTTGGGCAATCAGGAAGGCTGTTGCTGCTGGAATGTATGTCCTTCCTACAAAAGAACAACTTTTGAAGAAGCTCAATGAAGATGGTAAGTAGAGGATTTGGCTTGCTGGCACTTTTATTGGAATTTAAACCCTGATTTTTTTTTTTTTTTGTGAAGTGTAGTTGTTTTTAGAGCTTGAGCAGGGGAGGCAGGTAGTATGAGATATCATTTTTGTGAAATCTATGCATGGCGAATCGGGAATGGTTAATCATTTTACCCTGCCTATCCTAAGTTAACGGTTTCATCTCTTGTTTAACCTTGAAGTTTCTGGTAGTCTACCACCTACATTTAATGATGTAGATTTTCCTCTTTAAGATCCAATGTTGCTTTGTAGCCACACGTCTATGAATGAATTTAGATTTCAGTTCTGGAGCATTCAAACCAACTTTCAGTTTTTGTTGAATACTGTGCCAACATGTTTGGTATTTTTCAGATTTAGTCAGAGGAAAAGTTTCATCACAACCTCATGTTGATATAAAAACTGCAATGAATTGGTTTTTTTAAACTCAAATGAATTTTCTAACTGAAATCCAAACGTACATGATTTGTTCCATCATATCCTTTCTTGTGGTTATTCTTTTTACCGTTCTTTCTCAAAGGTAAATCAAGCCATTGTAGTAATTTGAAGTTGACGTGATTATGATGTTCACTTTTCTTTTGTATTTGTTGTTGGAATCTTTGCTTCAGAGGCGTCAGCAAAAGTTCACATGCAAAGTTATGTCACTGCATCAGCACCTCTAATCCAATACATCGACAAACTCTTTGTTTCCAGAGACTTGGGAATAGATTGGTGAATCTTGGCATAATTCTTGTATTTGAGATTGTACAATATGATTTACTGTTAATTATACGGCATAATTCTTGTATTTATGATTACTAAGTATTCATTTGTTATAGAATTTGTTTATATTGCAAAAGATATTACAGGCTATTGAGATGGTACCTGATATTGTCACTGAAAGGTAACGGTGGCTTAAGAATAAGCTTTTCCTTCAGCTTTGGAGGATTACTTTGTGAATTTTATCTTTCCACTTAATTTTTTTTTGGCGCAGTCTTTGAATCTTTTAATGTTTTTAATTTACTTCAGTTTATTCAGTATATTATAGTATCAGATTTAAATACCAAGTGTTTATATTGTGTGCTCAATCCTATGTAGTTCCTGAAACATCATATAAGACAATTTCGGGCTACTGCAACAATTTGGTGCATTCTATGTGGGAAGCTTTGATGGGTTCAATTGATAATGTCATTTTCCCTAATTATGGTAAAATAGAAATGCTAATGTTTTTCTGTCAAAAAATGGAGTCGCCAGGATCGGGCCTCCCGATGTATGTAGACTATGTTTTCGTTTTTCGTTTGGGGTGTTCGAATTTAGTTTAGAGAATAAATTCAAATTGGATTGACTTTAAAATATGTCAGTATATTAAAGTTGTATAGAAACTCAGTTTTATAGAGACAAAACTTGATTTGTTTTTGTAAACAGTTTTTTTTATCTTAAATTTTACCAAGCTTTACTTTGCTAATCTGAATACCACGCCTAAAGATACTAATTCTCAGTTTATCCTTTCTTAAGTTTAACAACTTCTTATAATTTTATAATTTATACTTTTACAATTTTGAGATTATCATATGATTATTATTTCGGTTAATTTTAATACACCTAATATAGTGTTTAATTTATAACTAAGGATTAATAAAACTTAATTATTAGCCTCGGAAAAACAAGTTAGAATAATTGATATGTAATTATGTTAGATTACACTCATTTGAGTGTGTTCTTTATTATCCACAGAAATTCTACTATGTACTTTTTAAATATTTTTACAAATAATTAAAATGAAGTTTAAATAGAATTTTGGTTCATCTAGTTTTTTTATTCTGAAATTTCGATTATTTATTTTAAGATAAAGATATTAAATATCATTATTTTAGAAAATATGCAATTTTGATAAAACATTTAATTGCAAATATGTTTATTTATTCTTGACTATCTAACATATTTATGTTTTATTTATTTTATTTTCTTGAATTGAATCTAGATCAAACATATTTATTAAATTATAAAATATATTTAATTAATTACAAAGGTAGGAAATAACCAATTAAAAAATAAATAAGATTTTTGAAATTAAGTTATCAAAATGTTTTTATCTTAAAACGAGTGATAAAATAAAGTATCGATTCGGCAAAGAATATAATTTATAAACTATATTTAAGAAGTTGAATTTTTTCTACTGTTTTAAAGGAGTTGGTTGAATAAATTAAAATAATAAATTTAGTAATTAAACATAAAACGAAAGAAAAACCTAAAAGAAAAGAAGCAAAAACCAAGAACAAGAAAGCTAAGTTTTTTTTGGTTTGTGTCTTCCAACACAGTGACCTACTCTTCCTTCGTCTCCGAATGCATCGTATTCCCAGGCCCCTTTCAAATCCCTAATCCACTTCAAATCCACTCTTCAATACCAATGGAGGATTCCGAGGGAGTCCTCAGCTTCGATTTCGAGGGCGGCCTCGACACCGTTCCCTCCGCCGCCGCCGCTCCTTCCGGTCCGCTCGTCCAACACGACTCCTCCGCTGCCGCTTCCGCCGTGTCCAACGGAGGCCCTCCCGCCCCGGCCCCCTCCGCAGCCGACCCCGCAGCCGTCAACGTTCCCGGCCGACGGAGCTTTCGGCAGACGGTATGCCGGCACTGGCTGCGTAGCCTGTGCATGAAGGGCGACGCTTGTGGGTTTCTGCACCAGTACGACAAGGCGCGGATGCCTGTTTGCCGATTCTTCAGGCTCTATGGAGAGTGTCGGGAACAGGATTGCGTGTATAAACACACGAACGAAGACATCAAGGAGTGTAACATGTAAGTGTTTGACTATATGTATGTATTGTTCGTTCTTATTTAGGTTGTGATGACTGTTATTCAAATTTTCCGTTTTTTGTTTTTTTGAGTTTTGGTTGTGTTAATATTGTCATATTATGTGTTTGAGTTGTTTCTGGTTGGGTTGTGAGTTATGGTGTAAAGGATCTGTGCTCCCAAGTGGTTTGGTTTAAGAAAATCTTATGTACGTACTACCAAGTTGCTTGATATATAACCGGGGACGTTTCATTCGTGTTACTTACCCCACTTTCATTTTTTGTCCAAGAAAATGTTTTTCATTTTATGTTTGTTGAGTTCAATTGTTTATTACTTTAATTTATTTGCGTAAGATAAGATTGTTTATGCTTCTAATTTAGAAACTTTGCATCTGTAGGTACAAGTTGGGATTTTGTCCTAATGGGTCTGATTGCCGATATAGGCATGCTAAATCTCCTGGACCTCCACCTCCTGTTGAAGAGGTCCTTCAGAAGATCCAACATTTATATTCCTACAATTATAATTCATCTAACAAATTTTTCCAACAAAGGGGTTCTAGCTATGCCCAACAAGCTGAAAAATCCCAACTTCCTCAAGGAACAAACTCTACAAATCAAGTTGTGACTGGAAAACCATTGCCAGCAGAGTCAGGAAATGCCCAGCCACAGCAACAAGTTCAACAGTCTCAGCAGCAGGTCAGCCAGAGTCAAATGCAAAATGTTGCTAATGGCCAACCTAATCAAGCCAGTAGATCTGCTACCCCTTTACCTCAAGGAATATCTAGGTGTGTTCAGGGTCTTGTAGTTTTCAGTCAACCTATGTAAAATATTTTGAGTATGCTTACTGTTACATAAATACTATAAGCAAGGTACATTTTTAAGTTGTTCTTTTTTCGTTTGGGGGATTATACCATTATTTGCCTTCTGTAGCTAGTTTTTCTTAAATTTACTGCCATTTACTTGGCTGTCAACACATACATTTCACGCTGTACAATATTGGCTGGTTACACTTAATGCATATACGTTTTAGTGTATTTCTTTTGCCACTTATTGATTTTAAAGTGGTTAAACTTAAATGTAAACTGTACAAAGTCCTCTTTCTAGTTTTTAGTCCGTCTTGGAAATATAATAATCAAACAGGATAAGCGTCAAGTTCTTCACTACTGAATGTTAAAACTGGTCAGGGGATATTGTTTTTTATTGCCTGGAAAAACAATGATTTGCAAGGTATGCCGGAGAGTAATTAAGGCCTGTTGAAAGGAGGAGGAGAGAAAAAGGGACACAGATGGAAATACAGCGAAGGAAGGGAGAAATTGTTTGGGAGAGAGGGTAATGGCAAACAAATTGGACAACTGGCAACAGGCATTGGAGAAGCGCAGGAGTAAAAATGGTGGGGAAAATCATATAGAGGATAGGCTGGAAAGTGAGGGTGGCATTTGATGATTTTGGGGTTAATGGCCTTGGACAGAATGAGGAGTGTTCTCTTGTATTCTTAATTTTTTACACTAGTTTTTTCTTTTGCTCCACACTCAGAAGATAAAGTACGAGGCATAACTAAATTTGTGTATTTGCTGAGAGGGCTGGAAAAGACAAATAAGTTGGGGTTAGTAGAGGAGAGGCAGAAGTGTTCCTAATTAAACTGTGCCTAGAAGCCTTTTAGCCATGGCAGCAAGGTAAAATACCAGAAGGGAAAGGTTAGATAAAAGAGACTTGTTGCCAGTAATCTAATGAGTAGCCCTAGAGTCAAGGACCCAAGAACCAATAGATGGGGAATAAGAGAGACCAAAAAAGAGTTATTAGTTTGTACAACAAAATTAATGGGGAATTGAAGGCTGACAACCTCATATCACTAGGGGAGTTGGTGTGAATGGTTGGTGGTGGTTGATGAGTGTTGCAATGTCCCCATAATTGTGGAACCTTGGCTTGCCTTAATTTGCAGCCTTATGCATCCTCATTTCGATAGGTGAAAGGCTGAATGTGTCTCATATTGGCTAGAGACAAGGCTTACTGCTTTCAAAAAACGACCATGGTGGATTTTGGTGGTGGAATTTCCATCAGCCACCAAAACATGACGGCAGTGAATCAGGTTTTTCATAATGCCTCATAACAACTATGTTGGGCATCACAGAGTGGTAGTTTGGAGTGACCATGAAAGAATTATGGTCACAGAACTCCAAACTTGGAAAAGCTAGCAATCAAGATTTTAAGCTTGGTATCTAGCTCGTTGGGATGTGAGTGCAATTTTTAGTTTGAGCAAGTAATAATTGTTGTTCATGATGTGAATAACTTATTCATTTATTTTGTACAAAGTAGGAAGAAATTAATTAACATATAACTTATTCATAATGCAAATTCATTCATAAAAGAGGAATGGACTTGACCACAAAAAAGTTGCATAATTTGGTTTGCTTAAAGTATAGCCAACAGCTAGCTCAAAGATATAATATTGGGGATGGCATGGACCCTATTCTATTGAATGACATTGGTGAGTGCAATGAGTGGTTAGTCGGACAAGTGGATGGGATGATGATAATGTTAATGAAGATGGGGAAATGAGTAGGCTTTTTATGATGATCCCGCTCTTAATTGAGCAACTATTTCTGAAGTTTCAGGTAGTCGGATAACCAAGAATTTATAGAAGGAGAAATGCAAACAGTAAAAGAAAGCAACCACTAAATGGTAGTATTGTTATCGGATCCTCCCAAAAGGAGGGAGGGGCAAAGAGAAGATTCAATGAGAACGAAATGCAATTTGATACCTTTGATTTTGGGTTTGAATAATTACTTAACTTTGACAATAGCTTTTCTGAAGGAGAAGAGGAGGGGTATGCCCCTTTGGTATTGATGCCTATCTTAGATCCATTGTTGAGCCACCTTCATTGCCAGACTGTAAGATGGTAGCTTAGAGTGTGGTGGGGAGTGTTGGAATGTTGGCTTAGTTGCAATTACCCTAAGTTGCCTTAAACGTGATTTCTACTAGGCCACCTTAGTTGCAACCTCATTCAGGGCTGCTGTAACTGTGTCCTCAAGGATGGTGCTTAGTTCCATATTAATTAAAGATATAATTGAATAGAGCTTACAAAGCTTGGACAACCCTCATTTTACAAACCAATTGTGTGGGATTGAATTACGTCCTTAGTTCAAATTCTAAGATTACTTATTTACCCTATTTTGGTCATATTACCAATGTAGAACCTGTAACACATCCCTCTTATGTTGGGAACTAGACATCGCAAGTTTAAAGTTTGACTTCTATAGATGATTCAATAGCGGGTAATTCAATAGGTCCAACAAAAACTACTAGGATCACCAACACTCCTCTCATGTTGAGGTCTGAACATCCAGCCCTCTTTACTTGTTTCAGCAGTGTTTAGGGTGGTTTGCTGTTTCTACTGTTGGCTTTACGTTTACTGAGAATTTTTCTGTTGTAAGGAGCTTTACTTCATTCCTTATAGTTCAATACTGTCCTGATTTGTAGTCACGACTCATTGATGGAGAGAGGCAAGTTTTTATATATATATATTAAATGGTTTGACATTAAAAGGTCAGAGATCTCTGTTTTCTTAACTTGTTATTGTGCCGCCTCTGTTATTCAAGTAAAGTTATGGTATTCATCCTCTGCTTCTAGAGTCTAAATTAGCATTACCTGATGGATGATTTTAATGAAGCACCAATTACTGAAATGAGATTGATACATTATAATAGTCTTTGGAAGTTAAAAGATGGATAAGTTCATGAGGGATTCAACACCTTCAAATTTTATTTAATCCTATAAAGTATTGCTTTAGTTGAATCAATATTTTCTCACTGGTGCGAATTGGTCTAATATACTTTCCCACCAAAACCATAGGTATTTTATTGTTAAAAGTTGCAATCGTGAAAATTTGGAGTTATCTGTACAACAAGGAGTATGGGCAACTCAAAGGAGCAATGAATCCAAACTAAATGAAGCATTTGACTCTGTGGAAAATGTGATATTGATTTTCTCAGTCAACCGTACTAGACATTTCCAGGTATGTTTTGTGTTAAGCCCACCACTTGGCTAGGTCTGTTAAACTTTATGGATTTAGGCCATGATCTATTTTCTAGCCAATTGACTGGAAATTAACATATTCAGCTTTACAGGCTTACTGTAGGCTCAATTTTTGGCTAAGAAATAACTTATCAATGTTAGTAATATTTCACATTTAATATGGTGATTGAGCTTTACTATCTTTCTGGCACCCATGTTTTAAATCTTCAACGGGGCCTCTTAATATAAGTACTTCCATGACACTGTTGGTTAGACTAGTACTGCATTTTAATTAATAGAAACTTCAAAAGTCGGATGTTTAATCTCAGGTTGTTTAATTTTGCATATCATGCTCTGTATTTGGCCTTTTTATCTCTAAAATTTTTAGTGGCATATCAAGTTCTCTTATCTATCACATGCGTTGTATAAAAGGTATTTTCTTTTATTGGAAGACTTTTAGGAGTAGATCAAAGACTGGTTTTCGAAGCTATCTCTTCTAATATTTTTAATATAAATTGCCAGTGTTTTGTTTAGCAGACAAAGCAACAATAAAAATCACAGCTCTTTCTCTATTGAACAATTACCTGTTTTTGTAGTTTCTTTTGACATATAATCAACCTTGATCTTTGTCTCGCATGTTTTTCTTATTTATCTATGTATTTGTTTCTTGAAACATATCGTATTGTAACAGTTCCATATCAGTATCCAATTAACCTGTAAAACTGTAATTTAAATACGGGAGATAAGTTAATCATAATGGATTAGTTGGATAAATTTAGAGATAGTTGATACTCTTTCTTTGATTTTGTTGTGATGCTTAAATTTGCTAAGTTAGGCATGAAGAAATGAATTAACCCAACTAATTTTATATTATTGATTGCTTGTTAATTGGTCCTTTACTGATGATCCACAAGAGGAATAGTCTTACAATTTTAATTCTCTAATATGCATTATGTTTACTTAGTAGATTACTTAATCCACTGTGATCATCGAATGCTTCCTGTCAGCCCTTAACAATTTTCATTTATAAAATATAAAATGAAAAAGAATCCTTTCATGGCTTTTCTGTGGCTGTGGCCAATTTCCTGAACCTGAAGTTACCTGTGTTTTGGCAGGGTTGTGCAAAGATGACATCCAGAATTGGTGGTTCTGTTGCTGGGGGTAACTGGAAATATGCTCATGGAACTGCACATTATGGGCGAAACTTCTCAGTTAAATGGTTGAAGGTATAAAAACTCTTTTAACAACTTCCATGTGTTAATTTTTTCAAGGGATAGCAATAGTCTTGGGTGAAATCACCCTAAGTATACTTAAATAGGTCTGTTGCTAAAGGGAAATTCAAATTTCAAATTGCTGTTCTGGGGAAATTTTAAAATTTATTAAGTTGTATTTTTAGTCACTATTCAGTTTATAATATTTGGGTGTTCCCTTTATCCATTATGGTGAGGAGTTGCCTGTATAATTTGGAGAGACTCGTGATTGTTGACTATTTAAAGTTAAGGGTGCAATATGTAAGATTTTGTGGAGTAATAGCATCTATTTGGAATGGAATTCAAGGACTTCAAGTTGATCTGAATAATTTTATTGATGTAACATGAATGGTTTGTGCAATATGTACATTCAAGAGAATGGGATAAATAACAGAATCAATTCTTAGTTGGGTTTGAATCAACAAATTATGGAAACTAGGAAGTGTGAACATGGGAGATACTCTAGTCATGTGGTCAGTTGCTCCTAAATCAAGAATCTAAACATCCTAATACATAGGGCCAATAGTATGGAGTGTACTCTTATCTTTCATGGATAAAGTATACAATTTAGAGGACTTAGTCATTTATTCAATTATTAGGATATAGTTCCTTCTTACAGGCTTTCATACATGTTGAAGAAATAGCAAAACAAGGATGTTTGGCAAAAGAACCTAAAAATTTTATCTACTCAAATTGGAGCCTAATGGGTATTTACCCTCACTTGGAATGGGCTTAGGAGGTCCCAACGATCTTGTCTATGAAGGGGCCGTGGTGAATGGGCTTTGCCAGAGCAAGGCGGATGGTCTACATATGTTGGATACTGGTGTAGTGTGCGATGGTATGAGGCAACTTTGTTGATGACTCAACTATCAGTGTTGTGATTGCCAACGTGGGTTGGACAATTCTGGCCCACCACTAACCTCAACAATAACCTTGAACAAGGATGGTGGTGGTGGTGGTTAACGGGGCAACAAAAACCTGGCTCTTGGGATCTTTATACCAACTTTAATTATGTAAGGAAATAAAGAATTATTTTATTTATAACAATCAAACCAATTACATTTTCATCATTTATATTTGTAATAATCAAATTCTTTAAAATAAGAAAATAAAAATATACTAAAATAAATAGGAAGATTTTGAAGATATATTTTCCTAATCACTATGGAGATACTAATGATATTTTTATCGTAATAATCTAATATTTAAAACAATAGTTTCAATCTATAGAATCAACACCTTGAGATCCTTCTTGATCAACACCTATAGAATCAAGGTCATTTGGATAATTACCAAGATAATATATTTATTTGATGAGATGCGTATAGCATCTAGGGAAAACAAAGTGGTTTGCCTTGCAATGGATCATTTCAAATTGCTCAATGACCGCCAACCAAATGTAGAGGTGATTGTTTCATATTAGATTTGAGTCCCCCTGATGGACAAACCTGTGAAATTATATTCCTGCTAAGCACTACCGTAGTGTTCTCAACATATAAAACATGACCCTAGAGGGAGTTATGGACTTCCAACCCGTTTTGTCTGGTTGGAAACATCAGGATGAGGTTGAAACTAAAAGGATGTACAACTCTATCTGTCAGAGGAATTAAAATCCCACCTTAACCTACCTAATCGTTTGATGGAATTACTGAGTTAATGTCATGTAATGTAACCCATTGTCATTACTGCCAAATAGTTAATTTATACCTGATTTATGATTTCTTAACACTGATATTCAGCATCTTCGGAGATATTTTTCTTGTTAATTGTCTCCCATCCACGAATTAAAAGTTACATTAGTTTAGACATTGATATAAAAGCAAGTTTCTAAAGATGCTCACGACTATCAGCGAATTGAAGAAGCTTCCAATTGAGAATTTGCTTCAGTTATCTGACATCTTGCACCTATTTTTTCATAATCTAACTAGCAGATGCTGCAATTTTATTATCATGTTTTCAAATTTCTCCCCTTCCGTTCATCTTCCAAACATTCAAACCTTTATCAAATTGGACATACAATATCAATTCATTCTCTGACCACAAATTGATCATCCACAACTTTGTTGTCTGTGGTTATTATTGAGCATCCATGATATCTTCCATTAGATTTTAGTTTGAGATTTTAGGATTGCTCAATTGAGAAATAAGGTTCAGCCTTTCACCAAAAATGAAGAAAAAGGAGTTTGGTATTGTTATTTTGAGGAATTCAGCTTATGTTTGTTTTTCTTGGGTTGTAAAAGAAAACGGGTGTGAAAAAGAAACAATTGTCCAATAACTCCTAAGACTTAAGTAGCTGTGAGCTGTCTAACTAACCGACATATATTTTTCTTTTTCATGGTTACTGGAGTTGCCTTTGTTGATGGTTTTCTCTGAGCTTCAGCTACTGGGAGAAATTTGTGCATGCACCAGTATCGGAAATTGCATAATGATATATGATAATTTTCTGTACATTAAATCTGTCTAATTGCATTTCTTATTTGCAGTTATGTGAACTGTCTTTCCACAAAACTCGCCATTTAAGGAATCCATACAATGAGAACTTACCAGTGAAGGTATTATCTTTCTCATTTCTATGATTTAATTAGTAGCTTGGTGATAGTCTTTTTCTTGCTTTACTCTTGACTGGGTGTGAAACCTTTTGAGTGGTTCTTATATAGAAAATAGTTGCGTTTTGAAACTACTTTCTGTCAGAATTTGATCCTTCTAGGTGTGGATGTGATCCTTATTACAATGTTAATTGGTCTACCTCTCCCTTGCCCTATACTTTGAATTTCATCTTTTATCGTTCAACTTTTTATCTCTTTCTACCTTGGTTCTTTTTAGTAGCCATTTCTGCTGTACCGCTTATTAGGGAATAGGTCTACCAAGTATATAATACATGATAGGTGTAGTCTTATGTCATTTGTTATGATATTAATTATTAACTGCTTCACATTTAACAAATGAAAGTTGATTTACTTGGTTACAGTTGCCAGTCAGCTACATCAATCAGTTTCTTAATGATGAGACTGTCTGTTTCTTGCTACACACTAGATGCATGCTGATTGTGGAAACTAAAATTGGCTATTAATTTTTAGGTTAAATCTTTATAGAGCCACAACAGAGAAAGTGATATTGGTATGAAACGAGACCAAGAACAGACCATTTTTGGCATGTCCTGAAATTTATGGCTGCTCAAAGTTATTTGATGTTTTATTGAGTGTAGATGTTTCTTTTTCTATATTCTGAAATCGGGATATATTTTTAAATCATTGATCCATGTGTGCCCACATATTTCAGCACTAAATATGTAACGGTTGTTTTCCTTGTTCTTTATGTTTATTCACATAACTATACCACCAATTCACTTTTTGTGCTTTCACTTAACAAATTAAGCTAGTGGGGGAGTTTGTTCATGACTAGTATTAAATATTACGTGTATGCAATTGCAGATAAGTAGAGATTGTCAGGAGCTGGAGCCCTCTATTGGAGAGCAACTGGCATCATTGCTTTATCTTGAGCCAGATGGTGAACTTATGGTATATTCTCCTATGAGTCATCATTTTTTTTGTGAATAGAAATGAATAGGTAATAATGATGATATAAAAATGGGAGAAAGGCAAAATGGTCTGGATGTTACAATGAGAAACTGAGTATCTTTGGATTGGTGTGATATTTGTTATACCTCGTATAAAATGGAACGTTGTTGGGAATAAGAAATTTCTAGACATGATTGTAGGTTGGTATCAAGAATCTTGTTAAACATGGTTCAAACTTAAAAGATGCTACGATAGTCACTTTTTGTCTAAGCTGTCAACCCTTGTAGTGTGTGCACACGTGTGAAAGAGAGCGGGAAGGAGGTAATAACATAATAATGAGTGCAACTCCTCGTACGTATCTTAGTTTGACTGTGTGACCTAGTAATTCAGAAATCTATGGTGGACAACCTTTTTATAAGGAAATTTAGGAAAAGAAGACTTTATATGCTAGTTATTATCCTGAATCTCCTTAATCGTTAGCTAATCTCTCAGAGATATTGGTCAACACTCAAGTCGAAACCTTAATTAGAATTGTCATGGCAACGTTTTGTAGCATAACATTATATTGGGAAGCTTTCTTAAGCTCTAGTGGATCAATTATTCTCTTCTATAACTCTCGGGTTGAAAATTTTAAGGATTAGATAGAAATAAGGTAAAGGGAAAAAAGATAGAATAAAATCTAAAATTTTTCAATCACACTAAATAATTAATAGGTTAAGTTACTTTTTAGGCTTTCGCAGTCTTATGAATCTTTATTATAATTTACAAGTTTATATAGTTATAAAGATTTGGACTGGGTGCATATACTAAATTTCTCGAAATGGATGCGAAAAAATAAACTGCAGTGTTGAACTGAGGTGGTTTAAGAATTGTATTAATCTCAGCTCTTTTGTATTTACAGGCCGTTTCAGTTGCAGCGGAGTCTAAACGGGAAGAAGAAAAAGCAAAGGGAGTGAATCCAGATAATGGAGGAGAAAATCCAGATATTGTTCCATTTGAAGACAATGAAGAAGAGGAAGAGGAAGAAAGTGATGAAGAGGATGAGAGCTTTGGTCATGGTGTAGGGCCAGCTGGTCAAGGCAGGGGTAGGGGCAGAGGTATGATGTGGCCACCTCACATGCCCCTTGGGCGTGGAGCCCGACCCATGCCTGGAATGCAGGGCTTTAACCCTGTAATGATGGGTGATGGGTTATCCTATGGGCCAGTTGCACCTGATGGTTTTGGTATGCCAGATCTTTTTGGTGTGGGACCCCGTGCTTTTGCACCATACGGTCCCAGGTTCTCTGGTGACTTTGGAGGTCCTCCAGCGGCCATGATGTTTCGAGGGCGACCTTCTCAACCAGGGATGTTTCCAGGTGGTGGTTTTGGGATGATGATGAATCCTGGACGTGGTCCCTTCATGGGGGGGATGGGGGTTGCAGGGGCAAATCCACCAAGAGGTGGTAGGCCGGTTAATATGCCTCCAATGTTTCCACCACCTCCACCCCTACCTCAGAATACAAACCGTCTTGCCAAAAGAGATCAAAGAGCTAGTGACAGAAATGATAGGTATGGTTCCGGATCAGAGCAGGGTAAGAGTCAAGACATGCTCAGTCAAAGTGGTGCACCTGATGATGACACGCAGTATCAGCAAGGATACAAAGCCAACCAGGATGAACATCCTGCTGTCAACAACTTCCGGAATGATGACAGTGAAAGTGAGGATGAAGCACCTAGGAGGTCAAGACATGGAGAGGGGAAAAAGAAAAGGCGGGGCCCAGAAGATGTCAATACAAACTATAATCATTAGCTACCTTATCCTTTCACCAAGCACTCCATATTCATGATCCACTAACCAGGGTGCCAGTTTCTAATGCTTTGTTTCATAGATTCCTTTGTTTCTGAAAATATTTGAAACTTTGTTCACTGATCATATAATTTTTACATATGGTTCATTGGATATTTAGTATCAAACGTATCAGGATCAACATGGTACTTTAGTATGCTTGGTGAATGTACACCTACATGTATTTGTAAAGGGATCGTATCATTCGAGTTCTCAATGAAAAAGGTGGGATTTATACCATACACTTATGGAGGACTTATTAACCAAGACAACTCTTCAGCTTCTATCTCGATTAATGAACATAATAATTGTCTGATTTAATTCCTTATAATTAGAAATGACATTTAATGTAAATAAAATGTTTATTTTAATTGTGTGAATTATACAATGTAATGAATTTAATCATTCAACGAAAAAATGTTAACGTTGTTAAAATAAATGCTTAACCTGCTTCTCTAAGCTTGCTCATTGCTTATATAACCCTCTTTAATAATAAATTATAGGTTTAATACCCAACTTTGTCCCTAGTTTTGTTAGCAAATTTCAATTTAGTCCCTCTTTAGAAAAGTGTTTGAAATTGGTCCCTACTTTTAAATTTTTGAGCCAAAATAGTCATTTTCGTTAAATATTGACAAACGTCGTTAAATTTTCTTTTTCTCTCTTGTGCATTGCAGGTTTTTGTCGGTATTTGCAGTATTTAATGATTATTGTACTTTTCCCAATAAAATTTAATATCCTTCATTGAGTAATGAAGTCAGAAAAATTTAGTTATAAATAAAGATTATGCTCACTTATTACCTCTATTACCAAATGGAATACCTTTTATAAGTGTGATTCCTTTTAAAAAAAATACTTTTATTCAGTTATTACTTTTACAGTACATTTTTTTAAATTTTGAAAAATTGATTAAAAATAAATCTAAATATATATTTTTAATTCCTTTAAAATAAATGAGTTTATAATTTGTTTAAAAGGTATTTTTTTCTTAATTACTCTAAAATTAAAAATAAAAAATTTAATTTTTTAATGATTTTTTTTTGTTTTTGTTTAAATTTTATGATGTATATAACTAAATAATATTGCGGGTTTTTGTTTAAATTTTTTTTTATATTCCATTTGGTAGTAGAGGTAACAAGTGAGTAAAACTTTATTTTTCTAACTTCATTACTCAATGAAGGATATTAAATTTTATTGGAAAAAGTACAATAATCATTAAATACTGTAAATACAACACTGTTTGTGGAAGGGACTATTTTGACTCAAAAATTTAAAAATAAGGACTAATTTTAAACACTTTTATAAAAAGGGACTAAATTGAGATTTGTCAACCAAATTAGGGACAAAGTTGGATATTAAACCTAAATTATACGTACTAAAATTTTAAATTAAAAAATAAAATAAATATAATTTAAATATTATTATTTTAAATTATTAAGTAAATGTTTTTTTATTTGATGCACCACTCACATAGAACTTTTTAAGCAATTATATTGAACGTGGCTTTAGGAGAGCTTTTCGTACAAACTAATTGAATATACTTTTTTGCGTTAGTTTAGTTTGGTTCCTGCAAAAAAGGCACTCTTCTATGCAATCCCAATGCTTATTTTGAATAATTATAAGAATTAATTCTACTACTTAAAATTACATAAGAAAAAATTAAGAAGTGAAATAATTGTTAACTTTGGCTTTAACGTGAAATTGAAATAAGGATAAAAAATTGAATCTAACTTTAAAAATAAGTTGAGTTGGACCATAACCAAAACATCTTATGAATTGTGGGTTTGTTGAGTTGACTAGCCAAAATTTTAAAAATAATAAACATAAAAAAGTTATAAACAAAATTGAATGATTCACCATTGCTGAAAAATATATAAATCTTATAATTATTATGAAAACAATGTTAAGATTACAAGAATATTAAACCCTCTCCTTGTCCATAAAATGCCCCAATTTTAGATTATTGCTCATTACACCAACATTATCGATTTAATTCAATATCCTTCTTTTTCATTTATGGGTGTTTCATTGAATTGTGAGTACATACATTTTTCTTCCGGAATAAAAAAAAAGATAAAATAAAAAATAACTTCCTTTTTTAATTATTATTATTAAATTAAAGAAAGTTCGTCTATTTAAAATTTTAAATAATGTTATGAAAAGATAAATGAATAGATATTTATATTTAAGAAATAATTTAATTTTTTATTTTTAAAAAAGTAGATGATACACTCGAAAATCGACCAGTATAAACCTTTTTCTGATATATGAACAAATTGCTGGTATATGAAGCACATGGATATATGATTGTGCTTTCTAATTCTTACAACTTGAAAACAGCAATTGTTATACAAATGAGAAAAAAAAAATTCCTACGTTAGGTTTGGATTTTATGACTGCATGTTATTTATTTATTATGACGTTGTTTTTAACACAGTTACACGTAAAAAAAATTTAAATAATTTATTTTACTCTTCAAAATAACTAAAACTACTTTTATGATTTATTTTTTATAAAAATAAAATATTATTATCAACTAACACATCTCATCAGAAAAAAATTTGATATTGATTATTTTGGATATTATTGTAGAATTGAAACATATCCACAGAAGATAAAGAAATAGTGGCTTTTTGGTTTTGATTATTAAAAAATGGGCCAAGCTAATTTATTTGGCCAGTCTTATATTTAGCTTGTAAAAAGTGGACTTAGTTATTTTGCATAAGAATTATTGGTTAATGTTGTTGTTCTATCCCTATATTATGATTGTTTTTATTTGTATAATGATTGGTTAACGTGTATGTGAAGCAACCCATATAAACAAAATTGAAAAAAAAAAATTATACAAATGTTGTAACATTAATTTCATATCTTAATAATAAATTTGAAATAAACATAATATTATAACCACATCAAATAGATATATTAAAATTAATTTTTTCATGAAAAAAAAACATAAAAATAAATTATTGTTTAAGCTAAAAAAAACACAAAACAATTAATTAATATTAAATGCAGATAATAGAACTTAGAAATTTAAATATGGATAGTGAATGAATAACAGAATAAAATAAATTAGAAGAGTTTTATCTAACTTAAAAATTAAAATATAATAATTATTTTAATAGACTATATGTAGGTTAATCTGTTTTACCTCGTCATTGATTCACAATATATGTATTATACGTGACAAGAATCCACAATATTTAACTTGTCTCATGTTTTCTTGTAGACGAACAAGTAACTTCACATAACATATTTGCGTTACCATATCTAATTTAGTATTATATATATATATATATATATATATATATATATATATATATATATATATATATATATGTAGATATATATATTAAATAATTTACTGGATAACAATAGTAAAAACAATAATGTTTAAAGGATTAACTTTATGTATGTATGTATATATAAAGTGAAAACAATAATTTTTACCATCATTACATCACTCCAATAATTATTTCGACCGTAATTATATTGTTTTTCATGATTACTATTTCTTTACTCTAAGTTTTGATTTCATCATTCTCGTACTATACCATTATTCACATTGCTATCACTAACACTAAACACTGCTTTGAATCTTGGGTGAATGAAAGTGAGCTGTTCATTGTAGAAGCACCCACCTACCTGTCTTCTCTTCCTCCATTTATCTACCACTTTTCATTACAACTACGTTTGATCACTTCACTGTTAAATCAATTTGATGATAAGTATCAAATATAATGAACCCTTATCTTTATTGGTTAAGTTCTTCTAGTTGCATTTTTTTAAACCTATTAATTGCTGCTTAAAATGTCATTCTTCCAAATCTTGAACTATTAATCCTTCTTTAATTTTGTCGTTTCATAAAAGATATATATATACTGACATCATGTTATAATTTTGTCAGTCTACTTTCTGAGAAATTATATTGCCAAAATGATTGATACAAACAATTTTAGCATATTTTTGCCGGTCCTACGATGATGCAATGAAAACATTGACGTCGATATGGAAGAAATGCAGAAAAATTGATGTGTATAAATAGAGGATGGAGATGAGATGTGAGCATAGAGCAAGTGAGAAGTGAAAAAGATTGTGAAATGGGTTGTATGCGTATATCAGTAGTAGCAGTGTTGTGTGCATTACTGATGCATGGAGTGTCGTGTGCAGATTTGAGTTCTACTTACTACGACACAACATGCCCTATGCTATATTCCATTGTCTATAGAGTCATCAACGACGCTTACATCACTGATCCCCGCATTGCTGCCAACCTCATCAGGCTTCATTTTCATGATTGCTTTGTTCAAGTACGTCACTGCTCATATTTTACTTCAACTTCAGGAATATTTGGGTAGTTAAAATATAGGAGTATATTGAAATCTTGAAATTGCATTTGATTTTTGTGACAGGGTTGCGATGGATCAGTTTTGCTGAACAACACTGATACCATACAAAGCGAGCAAGATGCAGCTCCAAATGTCAATTCATTAAGGGGTTTGGATGTGGTCAATAACATCAAAACAGCAGTGGAAGATAGTTGTCCAGAGACAGTTTCTTGTGCTGATATTTTGGCTATTGCAGCTGAAGTAGGTTCTGTTCTGGTAAGTCCTTTTTCCAAACCCTAATGGTAAGTCCAGAGTACATAAATTAAAATTTTCTAAATTCAAACCTTATTTTCTTTTTAACCGGAGTTTGTAAAGCCTTGATGACATTGTTGGTAGATCTCAGTTATCAATAAACATTAAGGTGAAGAATACATATTAGTCATGATATTTAACTTAAAATGCTCATTGAATCATCCAATGCAGAAGAATATGTCAGTCAGACAGTACACTCAACTATATGGTATTCCCCCAAAAAAAGAAAAACAGAAATTGTACTTTTTCTTAAAACCAAAAACCTTAAAACTGTTATAAGATTTTGTGTTTGACAGGGAGGAGGTCCATCATGGTCAGTTCTATTAGGAAGAAGGGATAGCTTAACAGCAAACAGAACCCTTGCCGAAACAAACCTTCCAGCACCACACTTCACACTTTATCAACTTAAACAAAATTTTGCTGCTCAAGGTCTCAACACCTCTGATTTAGTTTCACTCTCAGGTATACTCAATAAAATTCATATTTTCTCACAGATTGAAAATTTAGAAAGTTAAATGCTTGAGATACTTTTTTGTGAACTAAATTCGGTATCATGGTCTATTTAAAACCTTAAACTTATTACACTTGTCATTTAACATTAATTTTTCCAAAGTCCGGGTTATTTATGAAGCATTAATGTATGAACAGGTGCACATACGTTTGGACAAGCACACTGCAAGAATTTCATCTACAGATTATACAATTTCAACTACACTGGAAGTGCTGATCCAACTCTGAATAGCACTTACTTGAAAGCATTGAGTGAGATATGCCCAGTAGATGCTACTGAGGATAACCTCGCCGATTTGGATCTGATAACTCCTAATCAATTCGATAATAAATACTACTCCAATCTTCAGTACCAGAATGGGCTGCTTCAGAGCGACCAAGAACTCTTCTCCTCTTCTGATGCTGATACCACTGGCCTTGTGAATAGCTTCAGCAGTGACCAAAGTGTTTTCTTTGAGAACTTTGTAGTGTCAATGATAAAAATGGGTAGTATTTCAGTGCTGACAGAAGATGAAGGAGAAATTCGATTGCAGTGTAATTTGGTGAATGAAGACTCGTCTGGTTTAGTTGGTGTGGCATCCAAGGCTCCAAAACAGAAGCTCGCAGCATAGTTATAAGCTGTAAAGGCTAAAAGTTTAAATTGCCCTACTTTTTCTTTCTCTTCTTCTTGCTCGCTTTCTTTTCATGGTTTTCTCCTTATGCTTGTTTCTCTTTTCTTTTATTCTTTGTTTTCTATGTATGGGTTGGGGCAATCCTTTTACATTCTTTTGATGTATTTATGATTATGAATAAAATCCACTTTGATGAATCTCATTATTCCATCTTTCTCATTTCACGAGTTTATAAAGTTTTCTGTTTTATATTCTTTTACGCTTCATGATATGCTTATGTAAGTATATAAGCATGCGAGGGTTTTTATGTTAAGTGTGATCACACAAAGAAAAAAATGAAAATTCTTAGCATGAGGAGATCCAGAGCTCAATTTAATTTGGGGTGGAGCTTCGTAAAAGCTTGCATGGTCCTTTAACGGATTTTTGTATTATTAAGGAGGTTCTATGGACTAATGTTTCGATTACCTTCATAGGGCGCTTAAGCTATGCATCGCTTTTCCCTACCTATCAACCAGTCCAACTACAAACATCATAGCGCATGTACGGATAACCTTTTATGCCAACAACTTTAAAGCAAAACCAATTCACATTCATCCCACACAATTCAGATTTAAATTTCATAACCATATATTCAATAAAAAGTGCAGAAATTTATAGAAATGAAAAATATACCAAATCATGATTGATTAAAAATTCAGAAAAAAAATATATTAAAATTTCAAATTAATTATTTAAAAATAAAAATAAAGAATTATTCACATGAACGTCTTAAAAAGTCTACCCTACAAAAGATAAACACAAAATCAACAATTACTTATTTATACTATAAACCCATCGTTCTTATAATTATCTCCGATCAATTACTCCATGCAATTGCTCCATGCACTTGTAAATATTCACATTTATAAGGGTTCAGAATTTAAGTATGAGTTTAAGTTTTATAATGGGTTCAGAGTTTAAGTATGAGTTTAAGTTTTATATAGGATAAAAATGAAAAAGTGATTAACATAAGAATAAAAACCTAGTAATTCATTGTCTTAAAATTTTGGATTGAGAATTGTATCATCATATTCTGATCTCATTGGTGTTGTGTTTTTAGAACAACTTCTTCTCCATAAAACTAAATGCACATCTTAAAATATATATAAAAAAAAAAATAGAAAACAAAACATAGTGACAGGAAACTAGAGGAAGATCAATGAGAAAAGAGATTATGCAAAATAAAAAAACGGAAAGATCTTGCAAAAGAACTCGTAACCTAAGAACTTGGAGCTTCACATGATCATCAAAATTTAAGGATTACAAAGGAAAGTAGCTTGACATGATTAAAATAATAATGCGTGGCAACTTATAGACAAATCTCAAGAAAGAAAAGTCATTAGCAAAAGGATGGCGGTTGCACACTTCTTCACGCACTTTCTAATTAACTATGGCGAAAAGGATATGTCTTTCAGGGGGTGTTTATCTCTAGGAAGCTTAGTAGAAATGGAAGCAGATTTGGCTTTGTTAGATTCCTAGATGTCAAGAACTCCAAGTGATGGGCATCTCTAGATGCTCCCGAATGGTCATTCAGAGATTGTGGTGACTTGAAGCAAGCGAGTTGAAGGAACGAAAATGAGTTTGTGAATGAAGCAAAAGTGAAATTGAAAGTGTGCTAACCAAGCTAGTTTAAGGAAAAAGGCTAGGTGGGACTGAAAAGGACTCAGGTAAAATAACTCTTAAGCAAGAAAGAAGTTAGAGTGATCTCAATAGCATATCTTTACTTAGCATCAAAAGTGACAATGAATTTATAGCGGATTCAGCCTCCTTACACTAGCATCAACCTTTGTTGATCGTTAGCCACCTCCCACGGATCATATGCCATATGGAATCATGTTTTTAAGGTGTGTGTACACGTATACAAAACAAGAAAAAATATGACTACTCTAGAAGTTCTGCTGGCGAAACACCATGTGGCTTGGGTTGAGCGATCCTCTATTTGCCAACTTAGCTTGATATATAATGACTTGTTAGCCTTTGATATCTCCTCTTCTAGCTCTTTTTGTATTCTTCTGATCATTTTTCCAGTAAGAGGTCCATTGGTTAACCCTATTCCATCACCAAGTTAATATGGATTGGAAATTTCAAAGTCCAATTTAATATGCCAAGATTCAATAGATATGAAGATGAAAAAAAACGGGAAAATAGACATGTGCTCAGGTAGCAAAAAAGGATAGATTAGGCACTAAATCAAATGGTGTTGGTGAATGAGACAGACTTTGGGAAGTGGTGTGACAATTATTTTAAAGACAGGTTAACCAATTCAACACATTAAGTGAAATTAGATTGGAGAATATGAAATGTCAAACTATATATAACCAAGGGATAATCAAATGTTAATCTGTACCATTACAGAGGCTAAAATTAGAGAAGTTGTATGGTAGTGTGAGGGTACCAAAAGTCCATGACTAGATGGTTTTAAATTAGGGTTCATTGAAAAAATTAGGGGATTTTGAAACAAGATGTGGTACACGCTGTAAATTATTTCAAAACAAATGGTTTCATCCTAAATGGGTGTAATGCTTCCTTTATTGTACTCATACCATAAAATGATAACCCTATATATGGGCCTACATGAATATAGACCAATATCCCTAGTAGGCTGCATGTACAGGATACTTTCTAAATACCAGCCAACAAACTTAAGCTAGTTTTACTCAACATTATTGACTCTACACAACCTGTTTTTCTTAGGAACACTTGATAGTGTTTTAGTTGCTAATGAAGTAATTGATGATGTTAGACAGAATGCAAAGCAATCCGTAATAATTAAACGGGATTTTGAAAAGGCTTATGATTCGGTGAAGTGAGACTTTCTTTTTCATATGATGGCTAAATTGGGTTTTTGTACTAGGTGGTTACTTAAATCTTTTATAACTCTATACCACTTTATTATGTCTTTATTATTTAATATACCAATCTGTGTTAGTGAACACATTATGAGAATACAAAGAAAAGTTTTGTGGGGTTTGGGTGAAGATGGGAGGAAAATAGCATGGGTTAAATGGAAAACATTATGTAAATCAAAGAGGGAGGGAGGTCTTAGCATTAAGGATTTAAATTTTTTGAATGCAAAACTTTTGGCTAATTGGAAATGGAGGTTATGTGTAGAAGAGAAGGGATTGTGGAAGGATGTTTTAGATTCAAAATATGGTTGTGGAGTATATGGAAACATAGAAATAATGTTGTCTTCAGAAATGTCATATCTGCTGTAGAAGAAATATTTTGCATGGATCAAACATAAAAGAATTTGGACATACGTAGTTTACTAGATAAAGTCAAGTTTGTTATGAAGGTCTTAATTTACAAGTTTATTCGTATATGTATTACCCTCCGGAAAGATAGGAAAACAAATGAAAATTTAGAGAACGCTGTCCAAGCATTTTCTCCTTCTGGCCCGATTATGCCAAGAAATAATGTTCTCATCATGAAAAGTTTGGAGGAATAATGTTTTCATAGTTATATATAGAAACTCGATATTATTAGGTGCGATATATATTTTTTTATATTGATAATACTGTTTTTTAATCAGACTTAGATAACCTTTGGATAGTTAACCGTGTAAATTTTTTACACAAAATATGTATATTTGTAATAATTATTTGAAAATGTCACATGATAATGTTTTTATCAGTTAACCATATAAAACCTTTCAAGTGGAGGGCACATGCAAATCAAACTTTGTTTTTAAACTCAAAAAGTCAAATTGTAAAAAACAACAATACTATTATGCAAATGAAAGCTTATGTAACATTTAAATCTAGCTTAATTCTGGTTATAATTTCCAAAACCCAACGCAATACTAGCAGGTACATATGTATCTAATTTTAAACATGCCTTTACAGCTAGCAATTATATACATATATAATTTCAAACGTTAACTTATTTTTGTTATAAAAAACAGAACTATATTTTCTTGACTTCGTTGAATGAAGCGCACCAACAATTATAAAGCAAATTTTAAGTAGGATTCAAGATGCTGAACATAGTACACAAGTTTTGAACTTCAGTTTTCATGACAAAATATTTGTGTGAAATACAACGTTTTCTAAATTCGTGACTTTGTGTGTTCCAACCACATTCGACAGAATACGGAAATAACATTTGAAGAAGATAATGATTCCTACTCTTTACTGGTCCTACCATGGTACAATAATTCCATAAAAAAAATCAAGAAGTCAGCATCAGAAACAATATCATACACGAAATTAAGTTTAGTTTACCCTAATTACGAGAAATAATTTATAAAAAATTAAGTTAATGCAAATATTTGAGAAGTCGTGAATTCCAAGATATCCACCCAATTAATCTCATCTATAAATAAAGGATCAATGTGAGAGCATAATAACTTGAGATTCAAGAACAGCCAAAATGGGTTTCATGCGTGTAGTACTAGTGGCAGTGTTGTGTTCATTTGCTTTGCATGCAGGGTTTTCTGTCACTAATGCTCAGCTTAGTCCTACGTTCTACAGAACAACATGTCCAAATCTATTCCATATTGTGTTTCAAGTCATCTTTCAAGCTTCCACCACCGATCCCCGAATTGGGGCCAGCCTTCTCAGGCTTCATTTTCATGATTGCTTTGTTCAAGTACGTACTTGTTTTTTCACAACACTTATCATTGTTTTTTACTCTTCTTTTGTTGTACAAGCCACTGTGTTTGTTAATTACCAAAAATGGTTTTTTTTTTCAGAACCTTACTGGTTTGAAAAATAATCAGAAGAGATAAAGAAAGTACAACATTTAGAGTTTTTTTATCATGAGTACAGGATATAGATATTCTGTCAGAAAAGATAAATCTCAATAATGACAATAAAAAGCTATGGTCAATATCTAAGGTTAAGGTGAGAAATGAAGCTGTTATATTCTTGACAGGGTTGTGATGCATCAGTTTTGTTGAACAACACTGATACCATACAAAGCGAGCAAGATGCAGCTCCAAATATCAATTCATTAAGGGGTTTGGATGTGGTCAATAACATAAAGACAGCAGTGGAAGATAGTTGTCCAGAGACAGTTTCTTGTGCTGATATTCTTGCCATTGCAGCTGAAGTAGGTTCTGTTCTGGTAAGTACAAATTCCCAATCATTTAATTAACAGATACATATATATATATATATATATATATATATATATATATATATATATATATATATATTTATTTATTTATTTATTATGTTATTTATCCAAAATTATTCTACAATCAATAATAATAATCATAAACATCAACATGAATCAATCAGATAATGACACGTAAACATCAACATGAATCAATCACACATAATGACACGTAAATGATATTAAAATATTATCAAAAATATTTTGTCAAAATATCATTATCTATATATATATATATATATATATATATATATATATATATATATATATATATATATATATATATATATATAAAAGTACAATTCAACCTCAACCCTTTATATCAGAGCTACTACGTCAGAATTCATATCATTGGAAGATCTCAATCTTCCAAAAGTATTAAGATGGAATCGGTCATTTTGTTTAATTTTAATGCTCTTGTAGCCACCAAAAAATTGTGTTATATATTGTGATCAATTAGTAATCATGTTGTGGAAGTTGTCTTTGGGTTTTAAAAAAGAAGCAAGACAAGGAAGATTTGCAAGAGTTGTAGGTTATTCTTTTATGATAATTAAATGGCGTAATTTAAGACTTGATTGGGAAAAAAAATGGCGCAATTAAGATTAAACCTATCCGAGTGAGGTGGTTGAAAGGGCATAGTTTTTAATACCATAATTTTATGTGACTTGCTATATTAATCATATGAAGTAATGGACTTAATTAACCGTGTTGAAATTTGCCTCCAAGATATATAAAAGAGAAAAGGGGACCTTCAGCAATATTCAATTAATTAATATACAACCATGAGTGTGAAACAGCTAGTCATTTTTTTCAAGAGGCATAAAATTCCTCTCAAGTAACATACCCAAAAAATTCGGGTACTTAGGTATTTATTTATAAAGACAATTTGTCATGACTTTGAACTGTAGTATACGGCAAAAATGATTTTGTTAATACCTCTCACCATTAAAGTCAATAATTTAAGTATGTGTTGCATGTGCGACGTGGATGTTTCGTGTAAAATGCTTATTACTCAAAGCTGTTTTTTTCTTCTTTTCAGAAAATCTGTAAAGGAAAACAACATTATATATATATATATATATTTGACTTTTGTTAAATAATTAATGACCAACCTTACACAAAATATTAGTGCCATATATCTAAAAAATATAAAATATGAAATATGGTAAAAGGTTTATAATATATATATTAAAGCCTTCTAATTTATCTATTTCAGGGAGGAGGTCCAGGATGGCCAGTTCTATTAGGAAGAAGAGATAGTTTAACAGCAAACAGAACCCTTGCAAATCAAAACCTTCCTGCTCCTTTCTTCAACCTCACTCAACTTAAAGCAGCATTTGCTGTTCAAGGTCTCAACACCACTGATTTAGTTGCACTCTCAGGTATATACATTAAAATATTAAATTCAAATTCATAACATAGAGTTTCTTAAATTTTGTTTATAATTTCTTAAAAAGTGAAGGCTATCAATAAGTTTTTTGAAACTGCATTCAGGTGGTCATACGTTTGGAAGAGCTCACTGCAGCACATTCAATAACCGATTATACAACTTCAACAACAGTGGAAACCCTGATCCAACTCTGAATACAACGTACTTAGCAACACTGCGTCTGATATGCCCCCAGAACGCAACTGGGAATAACCTTACCAATTTGGACCTGACCACACCTGATCAATTTGATAACAAATACTACTCCAATCTACAGCACCTCAATGGCTTACTTCAGAGCGACCAGGAACTCTTCTCTACTCCTGGTGCTGATACCATTCCCATTGTCAACAGTTTCAGCAGTGACCAAAATGCTTTCTTTGCCAACTTTGTAGCGTCAATGATAAAAATGGGAAATATTGGAGTGCTCACAGGAACTGATGGTGAAATTCGCAGCCAATGCAACTTTGTGAATGGAAACTCCTTTGGATTAGCTAGTATGGCGTCCAAAGATCCTAAGCAAAAGATGGTTTCTCAATGTTAATGGAAAGTGTCATCTGTAAAAGGCAAATTGAAGGTTGTAAACCTCTTTGCTATAATATTGAAATAAACCACAGAAATATGCATGCAAACGTGATTCTGCTATGCACCTGTTATGTGTTTACTTTGAATCTTATTATTGTTCAACCATCATTCTCCGCTTTATTTTTCCAGCAATAAAACTCGCAAAGATTTTATATATCTAATCTTTATTTTATCACCGAACAAAATGGCAGATTTTGTGTACTGACCCCCTTCCCATATATGTAGAAACCTTTAAATAAAAACTCATAACAGATATTTCTCTGCTCTTTAAAAAAAAGAAAGAAATATATTTATAAGAGAATAATTCGACAACACCAAACCATCTGTAGATACTTTCTAGAGAGCCCTTATTCTAAATCTTATCAGGCCTCCAAGTTGACTTTAATAAGCTAGAGAATTTTCTAAAACTAGAAAAAATAAAACTGGAGCGTGGCATAATTAACACCACTGACAAGCTTTAAAAATGTTGATAATTGTAGGGCAAGGCATTCATACCAATTTTGCAAAGTATAGAAGATTACCAAACTTGGTCATCACGGCTAAATAACTTGCAAGGAAAATATTTAAAATTGAAGTGGTCTTGTAGCATTAGCTAAATTAAAAATGATTTGGTGCGTATGCTTATATCATGAAGCTTTTCTAATTAAACAAGATAGAAAACTATATAAAATTGTATGAAATGTTGAAAATATTTAAATTTATATATGGTTTTACTTCTGTAGCCTTGGAAAAAAGAAATAGAGACTTTATATTGAGTATTTCTCCCTGCACTCAATCATCTCGTCCTGCACCTCTCAATTTTACTTTAATTTCCACTGTATCCCTAACCTCTATAAATGATTCTGCTGCAACTCACACTTAAAAAATTCTACACCCCCTTTCTTCATTCTACCTTTACCTTCTTGCTCTCCACCCCTCTACGATCAAGTTTTGAAAGTACAGCTACCTTGTTTGGTTTTATGTAAAATAACATAAACAACATCATTAACCGCATTTCGAAATGCGGTTAAGGATTACCGCACTTCAGAGGTTTTGCTCTTTTCTTTTTCATTTTGCACTTCCAATTTGATTGTCGGTGTTGTGTCTGAGTGGCAATATCAATAAAATGAAAGAAAGTTCACTGTTACAACCTTTGCACCTTGTTCTAAAACTTCGTAGCAATAGCAGAAATTATGGTGATGGAGGAAAGAAAAGTGAAGGAAATTGTTGTGCAGTATTTCTATGCCAAATCTCTGATGGAGGAAAGATACGGAGGACCTTGCTGGGATGCCACCACCATTTTCACCTTCATTGTATTGCTCCATGGTTTCACAACCATTCTACCAAAATTAGATCAGCATCTCCTATACTTCTCTCTATTATATATTATATGTAATAGTTTTTGACTTTATTAAAGGAACAATAGAATGGTAAAATTGGAGGTGCAGGAAGAAGGAGGTGAGATGCAGGAGAACCACTCCTTTATATTACACAAGTAGGAGAGAGGAGAGAGAAAGTGGAATGTTTTATGAGATTCATGGAAGTAAATACACACCTAAGAGCTAGATGGCAAAATCACTTTGCCATCTATCCACACTTATTTGATTCATTTCAACACAGCACAAAGGTTTAGACCCTTTTATTTTGCCTCTACAACGCATATTATATATAACTTACTTAGATTGAGCAACAAGGTTCACTTTAGGATCTTTGGAGGCCACACCAGCTAATGTTGCGGACGAGTTTTCATTCACAAAATTACATTGGGTGCGAATTTCTCCATCAGTTCCTGTCAGCACACTAATATTTCCCATTTTTACCATTGACACTACAAAGTTGGCAAAGAAAACACTCTGGTCACTGCTGAAACTGTTGACAAGGTCAACGGTATCAGCACCAGTAGTGGAGAACAGTTCTTGGTCGCTCTGAAGCAAGCCATTGAGTTGCTGAAGATTGGAGTAGTATTTGTTATCAAATTGATCAGGTGTGCTGAGGTCCAAATTAGTGATGTTATCAACAGTTGCATTCTCAGGGCATATCCCACGCAATGTTTCTAAGTAAGTTGTGTTTAGAGTTGGATCAGGGTTTCCAGTGTCGTTGAAGCTGTATAATCGGTTTAAGAATAAACTGCAACGAGCTCTTCCAAACGTATGAGCACCTACATATGTATCATCAATGGTTTGATAATGGAAAAATGATATTTTTACGTATTTGTTGTTGCTGGCAAATTGAATCTGATTTTATGTGTACCTGAGAGAGTGACTAAATCAGTGGTGTTGAGACCTTGAGCTGCAAAGGAAGAAATGAGTTGATCTACTGTGAAGAAGGGTGCTGGAAGATTTTGATTTGCAAGAGCTTGACTTGCGTTTAAGCTATCCCTTCTTCCTAATGGAACATCCCATGATGGACCACCTCCCTGTAAACACATAAATTCAACTTCATAGCTATAATCATAGCCCTAATATCCTTCTTCTGTGCAATCATATTCATAAGTAATTGCATAACACACGAGCAACTTAAGATTTAATAGCTTATAAAGAATAGTCAATTAAGTTCTCTAAAAAATTGTTGAAATGATAAAGCATAAAGATTCTTTGATACATCTATATTTTTTACATTCATTTGACATTACCCTTACTTACTTTTTACTCTCTTTTTTCTTAAAAAACTACAAAACTTTATGCTTTTAGGATCATTTTATCCTTGTATTCTGTGTTAAATGAATGTAAAAGTGTGTCATGGTATTATTACTCAATGATAAAACATAGAAAGAAGAGAAATAATACCATGACACACTTTTCCGTTCATTTAACACAGAGTATAAAAGTAAAATAGTCATAAAAGTATAAAGTTTTCTATTTTTTCAAAAAAGAAAAAAACAAAGTTGAAAAGAATAGTATCAAATAAATATAAAAAAGTTAATAGTATCAAAGAATATTTTTCTAGAAAGAATACGGTCATCTTGTTGATATGTATATATCTTCTAGTTTATTTCTTTATGCATAATCATTTTATAGTTATTATTGTTATCTTTGAGTTTGTTTTATATATATATATATATATATATATATATATATATATATATATATATATATATATATTTATATTTGGATAAAAAAAAGTAATTACAATGAGAAAATTTCCATAAATTACTCTCTAAGTATCCATAAGGTAGGACAATCTAAAAAGAAGATAGCTTGTAATGAACATACATGAAAAATAATTTGGTATACCATATGTTGAGAGTATATAACGTATGATGTCTTACATGATTTTTTTTTTCAATATTGCACCAACTTTTTTGTGTATTGGTTTTCATTTATTATTTTAACATATCACATAATATGTCTCACTCTTACGAAACTATGCTATTTTTTCTTTGAGTTCATTATTATTTTCCAAGAAAAAGGATGGAATAGGCATTGTACATGTCCTACAATATATGCTTCAAAAGTTGACTATATATATTGAGATTATCCAAACCATTTTTGCCGACCTACCCAGAGTTGAATTTTTGTAGATATTAGTTATAAATAGTGGCTAACTTAGCAAGTTTCGCACTCAAGGTTCGAAAATTAAAAAGAAAAATTGCTTAATTTTTTTTTTCTTTTGAAGTTTATATTATTAAAACAAATATCCCTTGCATCAAGCCGACGAAAAGATATATTAAGGCTCATTGTTCGAGTGTTTTTCATTAAACAATAACGTTTAATAAATAGATCACTGAAGACATGACTTGCACAGCCACTCTGAAACAGTTGACAACTTGGAAAAAGCAATAGAAAAATGCAAAGAGAGAGAGAGAGAAAATATATAGGAGGAATAAGTTATATAATCTTGTCATCTGTCCAACTTCTGGACAGCATTGTAAGTTCTATTCTAGATAATTAATTTTTCAGTCATGTGTTTGTTACAACTTTGATTATAATAAAAATTACCGAAATAAAATCAATTATTACTTCTGTAAAAAAAGTTATTGTCAACAAACAAACATTACACTACTTTTACTTTTTGAAATCTCTAAACATAATCACTAAATTATTTACTTCGGAATATTTTTTAAAATCTGAAATATATTGGATGTAAACCTTAATTAAGACAATTATATAGTTCACGTCTAAATATAAATATAAAAGAACGAAGATTTTACTCAATCAAATTTTTATCAAATTGTGTAAACATGATTACAAATCATTTTCATACATAAGTAGTATATATGATCGGACAAGCTCAATAGAAACTACAAATATGCAAGACTTTTCCTAGAGAATAGTGGTGGAGATAAAAATAACACAAACAAAAGAAAATAATACTATTTTTAAGGACCTAAATATTAAGTGTTTTTACTTAGTTAATGTAAACCAAAAGAGTTTTACTTCTTTTCTAATTTTACTTTTAATAAAATAAAACCTAATCACAGTGAGAGTATTTTCCATTAAATCATGTGTGTTTATTGATAATAGAGATCGACCAACTATAACCGTAGCACATTACATAAAAAGTGTTAATTATGTTCGATTTTTTATTTATTTTTAACTGTTTCATTTTTTTTTTCTATTACAACTTACAAACTTTAAATTTGAATCCCAATACGAAGAAACATCAATCCAAATCTAAAAGAAACTGCGATTTGTGTTTTTGGTCAATATTCACCATTAGGGTTTGGAAAAAGGACTTACCAGAACAGAACCTACTTCAGCTGCAATAGCCAAAATATCAGCACAAGAAACTGTCTCTGGACAACTATCTTCCACTGCTGTCTTTATGTTATTGACCACATCCAAACCCCTTAATGAATTGACATTTGGAGCTGCATCTTGTTCGCTCTGTATGGTATCAGTGTTGTTCAGCAAAACTGATCCATCGCAACCCTGTCACAAAAACAACAACTTCCTTCTTCACTTATCCCTACAGCTTTGAAATTGCTATATACTCCAATTAATGTTTTAGTTACTGAAATTAGTTAATCATAGCAAGATCATATTGTAAAATAACATTCATCTGCACAACACAGATATATATATATATATATATATATATATACACTACCGAGGCACCGTCCATTAAATAGACAGCTGTAAAGGTCAACGTTTGTTTGTTAGGTTTTAGGATTACTCTTTTCTTTCTCTTCCTTTGTAAGGATCGAAATAAGGTTTGAGAAGAACAAATTTTGTTTATCTCTGCCAAAAAACCTCTTGCATTCATCTAAATCTCATTGTCGTTAACAATACCTGTAATAATTAATAATCCATTCAAGAAAAGTTTCTCTTCACCCTTAAAGATTTTTTTCATTACTCGCTGTTTTCTTTGTCTCAGTGTTCCAAACCAAAGAAGTCAAGGTTGTGAAAAACAAAACTAGCTGGTGATAGCAAATATGCACGGGTTCAGTATGGTAAAGTGAGAAACATGATATATCTGTGTGCATCTAGAGAATGTTACGTACTTGAACAAAGCAATCATGAAAGTGAAGCCTGATGAGACTGGCACCAATTCGGGGATCGGTGAGGGAAGCATTTGAAATGACATTAAAGACAATATCGCTTAGCGTTGGACATGTTTCGTTGTAGAACGTGGGACTGAGCTGAGCATTAGTGACTAAAAACCCTGCATGCATCGCAAATGCACACAACACTGCCACTGCTACTGCACTCATGGAACCCATGTTGAGTGTTCTTCAATTAATGCTGAGTTTATCTGTGCTCAGATCTCATTCCGAGCCTCTATTTATACAGATCCTTCAGTTGATTTCTTGTAAAACTTGTATTAACTTATTTTAAGGAACTATTTCTCAGAAATTAAAAGAGCATAAATTAGCATGACGTAAGTGTGTGATATCATGCATGCTTTCAATTGTGAATCGATTATTGCATCGTGTAGGGCCAGAAAGAAAGAGCACGATCATTATCTTTCTTAAATGTTTTTTTTTTTCTAGAATCTGCTAAATGTGGCTGGAGTTTAATAAAATGTCAATGTTTCACAGAAACATGTTGTGATCAGACCAAAAGCTTGAATCCCAATCAAAATCTTCACTTAATATGGCTGGAGCATGTGAAAAAAAAATAGAATAATGTTACTGTTTTTTGACACAAAAAGAAAAGTTAATGATTAGAATTAGATGTCTACACTTCCTAGATAGCTCTTGTGTTAGAATTAGATATATGTAATTGCTAACATCTGCATTAGGTTTGAGAACAATGACATTATAAACCAGCATTAGGCTATGGAAAACTAAAATTTAAATTTCATGCTTTCTCATTGTTGAAATTATTTTACTCTTGAGTAGTAATCATAGAAGAAGGTGAGTAGATTCTCTTCATTAATCATGTGGTTCACTTTGTTTAGAAAAGAAAAAATAGTTTATAATATATGAATAGAATAATTCATTATAAATTTTAATTTTATAAAAATAAATTAAAATTAAAACTCGCTTCATAATATATTTCATCAACTAAAAATAAAAATAAATTTATTTTACTATCCATTTAACTAAGATGTATTTTTTTATTAACAAATATTATCTGTTAGTATTTTGTTAAGAAGAAAAGTTGGATTCATATAATCTCTCCTTTTTTTTTTCAAATCCTTCCAACCATTTTATATAAAACCTAAATATTAAGAAGAAGAATTGAATCCACAATTTCCTTCCCTTTCCTTTCAATTTTTATGTTAAATTCATTATACTTCTGTTTAATTAGGATGTATGAAAGAAGTTAAAATCAAATAATAGAATTTGATGTCGTCAAAGGTAACTGGATTTATTTTATTGTCTTTATCCCTTTTAGTATTAGTTACTTTGGTAGGCTGTCTAAAGGTTGGTTTTTGTAATAATTAGGTTAATGTGAGAAGAATAATGATATTTGATACATTATACATTTATTTGATATAAGCATAAAATAGTTATTCAAAATCATATTTATAAAAATAAAAGTAAAAAATAATATAAAATTATCTCCGATAAAAAATTTATGTACGGTGAAAATATCATTACTCACAATAAATATCACAATAAATATAGCGAGTAACTGTCGTACATCTTTGTTTCATAATTTGTGGTGTTCTTTTTGTTACGTGGGTCAGTTTCTACTACTTGTGTTTACACTGTACCAAGTTTCTAACCTTTTGCACTTTCTTCTTTTACTTACATTTTCTTCTTTTCAAAAAGTACAGTGTAGGTAATATTTTTTAAATAATTAACAAGATTAGTATAATCGTTAACTGATATTAGTGTCATATTTTTATGCATGTGACACCGTGAAGCGTCACGAACCAAGGTCATGGAAGAAAGAGACACAAATTTTGAAATCAGAATTACAAAAAGACTTTGAATTTCTAAGTCATTTAAATAACAATATATACTAATTAAATTATCAACTCAACAAATCCCACTGCTTTCAAGCTTAGTTAAAGAAAATACTACAATAATAATGTTAAAAATAGCTTCAATAATTTCACTTGTCGTTTCACTAATTTCCTTCTATATTTTATCCCATTTTTTTAAACATTTTCATGGAGAAATATTAGCATGCAACAGTCTTATTAAATAGCTCGTTATGTTGACCAAGACTTTATTTAGTAGTAATTAACAAGTATTAGTTAGAAATCTTTGTAGTATATTTTAATCATTGTTTTTATTTAAAAGCTTTTTATTAACTTAAAAGTGGGACTTTATCAAATTCATATTATACTTGAATAATTTCAATTAATTAATAAGATAAAGAGAATATTAGGAAAAGTGTTACTCTACTCTACTCTGAACGAATTATTTTTCTTTATTAGCTAAGTATTTGATATTCCATCTTACTCGGATCTTGTCTGTGGTTACCATCACAAAAAAAAAAAAAAAATTATGTATGTATATAAATTAGAGATGTAAGAGACAATTGACTTGAAATTATGAAGAAATGTAATAATATATTATATAACAAATACTCATCTTCCAAATATTTATGACTTTATATATACATGCTTTAATTTGTATCGAAATGTTTACTAATTCACACACCCATTTCTAATTTTCTTATAATCATGGTAATTATATTGTTTATTCATTTTTTTTATTTGCTTCCATACGATATTTTCTTACATTAACATTATTATCATATTATACTAATCACAAAATTTCATAATTTCTATTCATTTAAGACAAGTAAGAGAATGAAACGTCACTTGGATAATAATAAAAAATTTACCTACTATAAAAAAATCAATTAAAATATTAAGTATTTTATAAAAATAATAAAATTTTAAGTAATAAAAGACTTAAAGCTCAATTATATATATTTCAAAACTTGAAAATAAATATATAACATTTTTAAATTATTTTCACACCTCCCTCTAGTACAATAAATAAATAAATAAATATATATATATATATATATATATAATTATTAAATAAAAATCAATTTTAGAAATTAAAAATGATTAATTATTATATTAACTATTTTATATATTAATTTATAAATTAAAAAAATATTAGTAATTAAAATAATCTTTATTATAAAATAAAAAATTTGATTTATAATATTAACTATCAAAGTTTTGACTTATTATTATTATTATTATTATTATTATTATTATTATAAATTAGTCTTTAATTTTAAATTAAAAACATTATTTTTTAGGAACTAAGATACTGGTAACTATTATAGACTAATTTAAACCCTATTTTATAAACTAATTTTAATTTTTTTAGTTTATAAATAAATATTTAAATTAATTAATATAATTATTTTGATCTATAAAATGAACTGCTATTTGATTATTTCTTATGATATATATATATATATATATATATATATATATATATATATATATATATATATAATAATCTTATTAATGTTTTAAATAAATATAATTAAAAATATTTAAGATTTTAAACTAAAATTAATTTTACTATTATTGTTGTTATTATTTAAGAAAATGAAATTTATTTTTTCACATGAATTGAGTGTTGACAATATACATAAGATAATATTAAATTTTTATATTATAAATATTTGGATTTTACACCTCTTATATTTATAATAAAATAATATTTATCTTTCTTATTTTTTTAACCAAAATAATATTTTTTTAAAAGTTGTTTACAGTCTTTTAATTTTTATACTTCAAAACTTTACTTTTTAATTTTTATATATTTTATTTAACTTTTAATTAATATGATGTAGTAGGTTTTATTTTATTAAAAATATAAAGAAAATATTATTATTATTAAAAATATCCATTTAAATAGTAAAAGAGATGTAAATATTATTTTATTAAAACATAACGTGAAACTAATAATAATATCAGTAGCATTTAACATAATAACATAGTTACAATTTCCAAAATAATAAACATTCAATTAGTGTGTTAATAAGACGTAATATATTTGTTCACCCATATGTTCTTTCTTTGAAAAAAAAACAAAAAATAAAACTTTTTAAAACACTTAACACTTGTTAATTCGCTTATTTTGTTTTTGTAATAATGTGTTGTCTCACGTCTCTTTGGTCTATAAATGTATTTATTTTGTCTTTAAGAAAAAGGTTTGGAATAATAAAATTTATATGACAAAGTCCAACTTTACATTTCTGTCTTGATTGGGTGACCAATGAAAAATGAAATATTTACTATAATTTTTCATTGGATGGTTGGCATTGATACATTAAATTTAGAATATTTTATTGAATAATTTATATTTATTTAGACCAAATGTAATGTATGTAGAAATGACGAAAGTAATCTCCATGTTCCTTTTATATATGTCCAAAAAATTGGTTTTTGACAACACTTTCTCATTTGAATCAAGATATAATTAAAAATGATGAAAATATCTGTTAAATGTATGTACATTTAAACTATTTCAAAATTGAATTTATCATCACTAAGTCTTATTTATATTTTTTGAGGTGACTTCTTAGTAAAAAAAATTTTGATTTTTTTTTCCACTCAAATGATTTATTCCACTTAATTTTTTCATTCAACTTATATATTCTCACTTGTTTAGTCTCTCAAAAAAAATTATCTTTATTTTTTATTTAAAGTCTACAATATTAAAAATTTTGACAAAATTATTTTTCTTATTTTTGGTCATATCAAAATATTCAAACCATTAAAACTCTTTCTTTTTTTTTATCTTTTTTATGATATTAATATAATGAAATTAAATTATCTCAATTCTACATTTAATAAAATAAGACTTATCTTACTTATATATTATAAATTAGTTTTATTTATATAATTAATATAATGTGTCTCACACATTTTTAGATATAAAAAATATTAAGTATAAAAATAAAGAGAGTCAATAGAAAATTTGTCACAAACCAAAATCTCAATTAAAAAACTCTATACTTCATACAGATAAAAATAAAAATATTTTAAATTAAAATCGATTATTTACAAAAAAAAAAAAAGTCATGCTTATTATAATAGAAAAATATCTTAGCAAAACGAAAGAAAAAAATAATATCTAAAACTCAAATAACTTATTATCTATAATATAGTTATTAAAGAAAAATTGAATAGAATATTAGACATTGCTTTTATCTCATTGGTAAAACGCACAGTACCATCAGTAAGATGTCATTGCCATGATTTTTCGATTTTTGAAAAATGGAAAAGGAAAATAGTAGACATTGCACCCAATAAAAAAGTTGCAGTGTTTCGAATGATGCACATTTGTCCCAAAATATGTTATTGCTCATCACTTTTCTCTTTTACAGAACTTGAACAAATTCAAATGAGCAACATAACTTTTTTCTTGAACTTTACAATTTAAAAATAAAAAATAATTTCGGAGTGTAGGACTCAAAATTTGAAATTGTAATTTTTAATTAAAATGGGGGGTGCATACATTATATTTCATTTTCAGAATTGGTAGTCTATAATGTAGTATCCAATAACTATTATATTCAAACACTTCATAAATCATAATTATTATGAAATAGAAAAGACAAAGCAATCATTTTCAAACAAACAGGGTGCAGAAAGAAATGATAGCGCTACAGAAGTATAATCTCATTCTTATGATTTGGTTTTCCTTTCCAGTTTCATGGGCTGTGATCCATTGCCAAATTAGTAAATATACAAACAAAAATAAAAAATTTTAAGAATAGAAACTAAAAAGTAACCATCCTTACCAATTATAGAGAATAGTTAAACATTTTAAAAGAAAATTTAATTTTAATTCACTTTATTTATTCTAACCAATGTTTGTTTTTTTTGTTAGAAATATAAGTCTTACATTGAGTAGAAGTGAATAAGTGAAACATTATATAAAAATAATATTTCGGTTCTTCATTGACTGAATGATCAACGTTTTCAGATAAACATTAAGTGAGAGAGTCATTATCGAAGAGATACTCTAAAAAGTGAGTTACCATTTGATCAAACTTCTACTAGACATCTACACAGGTAAAGTAAGAAAGTAAATGATTGTATTTATTGTAAATTTAAGACTTAATTGACTTAAATGTTGGAGTGTTTTTTATAAATACTCACTTACACGACTTAAAGTTAAAATATTAAGAACTTAAGATAATTTTACAACGAAGACCTAAGACGATGTTGAGTGACTTGAAAAAAAGTGTGAATTAGTATTTTGATTGTGATACCAGATCTCACAACTCAAAATAATAATGGTGTTAATCTCTCACGTGATCGACTCAAGTTTCATTATTATTTTATTATTGTATCTTTTCAATAAAATTTTTCTTTTATATATATCCAAATGTTTTTAATCATGTATGAACCAATTCGAAGCAAGGTTACTTATATAATTTGTAAAATTCCATTAATATAATTTTTTTTTAAGTTTCACGCTGAACTTCGTTTTAGAATTACCCACATTGTATAATCCCATTAAGAAAATGTCACAAATTGTAACTTAGATGAATTAGATGGAAGGCATTTCTTGTTGCTGTTGATAGTGATCAACAATACTGTACATTTGAATTGGAATTAACTTTGAATCAGATCCATACTTTACCCTTATTATGGAGTCCACCAATAAATACTATATATATATATATATATATATATATATGGAGTTTGTTAACACGCGTACGTCTATTTTTCAGTTGGTACGTTTTAACAATGTGTACTGAATTATAATAGACAAAAATATCCTCATTTATCATGGATTATAAGTTTTAAGGTCAATGATATTTAAATAATTTTCATTCTCAAAACTAAAAAAAAAAAAGAAACCCCCAAACCCTTACTCACCTCCTTCATTCCTCTCAACCATTTCTCTTTCATCTCTCTCACTCTAACATTTTCTCTGTCATCCCTACTGTTGCCCCAATTGAAAAAAATCAGAAACATTGTTTTGATAATGAAAATTAAAGAAATAGGTATATAAGAACTTCCTAGGAGTACAATTATTTCAATTCTAGGTTGTAATCTTACATCATGTATACCATACCAAAAGAGAAAGGAAAAAGAAACACTTTGTGTAAAGGAAAAAGGATAATAGATGGAAATATCTTGTTCTTTAAAAATATAATGAAATGTGGTGTAAATGTGTAAATGATGTATGAAAATGTAATTGATTTATGAAGGTTTTATTTACATGATTTAATTTAAAAATGAAATTTAATAATAATAAGAAGGGAAAATATATAACACATCCTTCAAATGAACGAACAGAGCAAGAGCAATCAATTACGATGTCGCGGGTTGTTATGTGTGGCTGAGGGAGAGTATGGAGACGAGAGAGAAACAAATTGGATAAGTGAGGAAAGTGGATTAGGGTTAGACAAGGGTTTTTTTTTTTCAATTGGAACAACAGTAGGGATGACAAAGAAAAAATGTTGGAGTGAGAGAGATGAAAGAGAAAGGGTTGAGAGGAATGAACGAGGTGAGTAAGGGTTTGGGGTTTTTTTTTTTTTTTTGAGAATGAAAATTATTTAAATATCCTTGACCTTAAAACTTAGAATCCATTATAAATGAGGGTATTTTTGTCTACTATAATCCGGTACACATTGTTAAAACGTACCAACTCAAAAACAAGCATACGCGTATTAACAAAACTCATATATATATATATATATATATATATATATATATATATATATATATATATATATATATATATATATATATATATAAATTTTTTATTTCAGTTTTTAGTTAATAACACAGTGATACTAGCAAATATAGAAATTTAAATAATATTTTATTTTCTAATATTAGGCCTTTCGCTGTACTGTTTTATTCTTCATTCTCTAATGGATTTTACTTTATTTTATTCATCCTATCTCTCACAAATATTTTAATTCTTATTTTGCTTTCCTTTTTTTTAATCGAAATGATAAAGGTTAGTGGGAATCTAAATGCAAGAAGAAATTCATGAACTTGTGAGCCGTCAGGTTAGACTGCGAAATTATAAATCATAATAATGTACCATTCCATTCACTTCATATTTTTAAGGCAATTTGTTGTATAAAACTACCATTTCTGTGTTGTGTTATGGGTTACATATTTTTTATATATGTTCCTTTGTCTTTACTTCTTTATACTCTTCAATTCATGCCAAAACAAAAATTCAACATTTGAATTTGAATTTGATTAAAAAAGTTAAGCAAATGCAAACGAAATAGAATATTTAGTTTCTACTTATGAATTTTCATGTATTTATTGAGGAATTAAATTCAAAGTCAGATTAATAACAAAAGGAATGATTATTTTTATGATGTTTATTTAAATGCCTTTGTCAGAAATATTGTACGTAATATTTAAATGCGAAATCATAATCAAACTAGGCGTTCCATCGTAGAAAGATAATAATAATTACCGTGGCAACTTGCATGGAATTTGGTAACTTTCAAAAGCCAACAACATGGCTTCGTAAGTTGACTCTTCAACGTGCACGTTTTTCTAAATAATTTGTTCAAGAACCGAGGGTAATTCTGTCATTTCTCCTTCAAACTTTAAAATGTTTCCCTGACCTTGGTATGTACAGCTGGAATAAATGTAGATAAAGAGATAAGGTTCTTTTATTACATCCAACAACTTAAACCAAACTATATCATCAAAATAATTTATATTTTTTCAAATTAAACCAAATACTCTCATATTTGGTTCATAAGATTAATAAAAAATAACTAATGCGGACATTCCTACAAGGTAGCTTTTTACTTTCGTAAGTAAAAAAATGAAAAAATTATTAGTGTGAATGATAAGGTTTACGATTAAAATTAAAAAAGGAAACTATTAAAGACAGTGATCGAGATCTTTAACAAGGTTGAAATATTAGTGATATAGTTGCAGAAAAACAGTGTTAGAAAGGATGGGATGGAGTTAGTTTTGAATTAAATTAAAGGGCATTAAAGGACTTCATGATGGTGGTGGCTAACACAAAGTAGTGTTTGAAAATTGAAGAGTGACATGTGAAAATATGCCTTCTTGCTACCAAACAATATCCAAAGACTAAGACTTTATTGCTGTTTTAGTGAAAGCCACCACCCCCTCAGATTATTTCTGCTTTTTAAATCTTTAAAGTTCTATTCTTTACAAAAACAAAACACATCACGGATCGAGACACTTTTCTGCTTGCTTTTCGATCAGATCCCCCAATCAAAAACCAAAACTTTTACTTAAATTGGTAACTATTATACTTTCCTATTTTTGACGACCAATCATTCACTTCTTTGGTTATTTTTCAATTCAAATTTTGAGTACTCTAAAACATATATTTGTGTAAAAAATGGTAGGTGAGTATTAAATATGGAAATATCGACACAACAAGTTTACTTTTTGGTAAGATAAAAGTAAATATTTTGTTTATATTTCACCTTTAAGTATAGTGAGAAGGTAAAAAAATGTTGTATTTTATAACGTGTTCACCTAACGTGTTAATGGCGGCAATAATGAGTGCACCAAAAAGTAAGCAGCAGTTGAAGAAATGATCATGGTGTGGCTAAAACATGGAAAAGATTAAGTGAATCATGGACAACATTGAAAACTCCAAAGACAAAAACCACAACTTCTTGTTAGAATTTGCAAACCATTGCTTACTTTAATACTACTACTCTTCAACACTAATATGTTTTTGTTGAAGAAAACTCCCACCATGCCATTTCCTAAAGTACTATAATTAACCAATGACGTAAATTTCAAGAGATTCTACATTTTACAGATTTCACAAAAACAAACCGTGGGCGTGCGGCCCACGTGTCAGCACCAGGACCGCTGATTTTGTAGTGGAAAAAAAATAAGAACGTGAATTTCATTTGCTGGCGATCGGCAATTGCAGACTTTGCTTTTTACGGGTCCACGCGAGGCACTGCACCAAACCAAACCCCTTTATCTCTATATCTAATGTCAATGAAAACAAAATCATATTCGTAATTTTTATTTATTTTTATTTTTTATTTTCAAGTGATAGAAGTGCCTTAAATATTTTAACATAAAAAGTAAATAAGTAGGTAGGAAAGAGTAACATAGGGAAAGTTAAGAATGAGTGTTTCAAATATCATGTATGTATCCGATGCCATGAATATCCACCATGGCCATTTGTTGCTATAAATAAAGGCTTCGTGTCTGCCTAACTTACACGCCGACAAACGCAGAGGTAAAAAGACAACGAGTTAAGGAAAGGAAAAATGAGGGTTTTTCATGGTACAGTGACAGCTCTGTGTTGTGTAGTGGTTGTGCTGGGAGTGTTTCCACTCTCTCTAGATGCACAACTTGATCCTTCGTTTTACAGAGACACATGTCCTAGGGTTCACTCCATTGTTCGTGAAGTCGTCAGGAACGTTTCAAAGAAGGATCCTCGCATTCTCGCCAGTCTCATTAGACTTCACTTTCATGACTGCTTTGTTCAAGTACGCATGCACACATTCTTACTTTCTCTCTTTTCTTTTCCTGCTAAACCTATCTTCTTTTCACCACACATTTTTTTACATACTTTCTTCCACGTAAGTGTATTCATGAAACACTTTTAAGGTAAGAACATAGATTTTTTGTATGCACGAAACCAAACTTCTTTTGGAAACTAAAAATATCGCTGAAGATTATGTTTGATTCCCATCCACATGTGATGTTATATTATATATAAAATATTAGTCTGATGAAAAATACGATGTAATATATTTATTTTCACTGTACATTATTTTTGTCCTCTCGGTTGATCATTTACCGTCATTCAAAGTTTTGACGTACTATTTTGTACAATAGACAAGTGAAAAGATAAACTTATACACTATCCTTCCTCCAACCACTCCAAAATCTGACGAACAAAGAGTTGATGTTGTGGCATGCAGGGGTGTGATGCCTCGGTTTTATTGAACAACACTGCTACAATAGTGAGTGAGCAGCAAGCTCTGCCAAACAACAACTCGTTAAGAGGTTTGGATGTTGTGAATGATATCAAGACAGCAGTGGAAAATGCTTGCCCCGGCGTGGTTTCTTGTGCAGACATTCTTACCCTTGCATCTGAAATATCTTCAGTTCTGGTATACATATATATAAATGCTGTTTCCAATTTATTTTACTTGTGTTTCTGTATCAAATATATGTTTGACCAAGTTCATATAAAATCAAATATTTAATCTTATCACTTGTGTACAAAACACGATTTCTTGTCAATCATAATTATGCAGAGATCTTTCAGAAAAGCATATTTATGTTGATCATAAATATAGTAACTCAAAAGTCTATGAAGTCCGTGATGTGCATCATGCTTAATTAAGAGTTATGCTGAAATGAGTTTGTGAATATATAGGGAGGTGGTCCTGACTGGAAAGTTCCATTGGGAAGAAGAGATAGTTTAACAGCAAACCGAACACTTGCTAATGAAAACCTTCCAGCTCCTTTCTTCAACATCACCCTACTGAAAGCTGCATTTGCTAAACAAGGCCTTGACACTACTGATCTAGTTGCACTCTCAGGTAATGAAATTTATCCTGTGTTGAAACAATTAGATACAATAAGAAATGGGAAATTGACCATCTTCTTAGAGAGACATCACATGATCAAATAGCATATAAATGGTTCATTTCAGGTGCTCATACATTTGGCAGAGCTCACTGTTCTTTCATTCTTGACCGATTGTACAACTTCAGTGGTACTGGAAGACCCGACCCAAATCTGGACACAACTTACTTACAACAATTACGGTCACAGTGCCCCCAAGGTGGACCTGACAACCTTGTAAATTTTGATCCAACTACTCCTGATACAATCGACAAGGTCTACTACTCCAATCTTTTGGTTAAAAAGGGTTTGCTTCAGAGTGATCAGGCGTTGTTCTCAACTCCCGGCGCTGATACCATTCCCATTGTCACCAGGTTCAATAGCGATCAAAAGGTTTTCTTTGACGCATTTGAGGCTTCGATGATTAAGATGGGTAACATTCGTGTGCTCACTGGGAAGCAAGGAGAAATCAGAAAGCACTGTAATTTTGTTAACAAGAAATCTGTTGAAATTGATACTGTGGTCTCTGAGGAATCTTCTGCAGAGGGTTTGGTTAGCTCTTTCTAAATGATTTGATCGGCCACCAATAAACTAGTTTTTAGCCACATCATGCCATGTGCCCGCCACTTGTTATGTTGATGTGTGTTAGATTTTCTTTGTTCTAGTTTGAATCGTGTCTTTTAGTTTTTGAAAGAGATCCTGAAGAAGCTAAATATGATCTATCATTCTTATACAATTGGATGATAGAAGTTGAACCGAACATTTAAACTCTAATTGACCGTTGTTTGTATTTATTGGCTTTCCATCTGGCCAATGGTTCAACTTGCCATTTCAAGAATCATAGTTTAAATGAAATCTTCAGAAGAGAACCTCTTTCTTGTTCTTACACATGCGAAATGATATAGATCTATGGTTTTGGATTTTCTCCAAAAAAAGAAAAAAACTATTTCACGTTTAATTCAAAATATTTTCTTAACCATTCATTTCAATGTCTTAAACATGAAAATATTAGTTTTAAATATGATATATGCATTTAAAATGAATTGAATGAAAAATCATAATTATTTTGATATTTTCAATCCAATAATTCGCAATATTTTTCACATTTTCTTTCTCAACTTCATTTGCTTGTAATTGTACAAAAGAAAACTTTATCATGGTGGCAAAGCCAAAAACTTTTATTCATCAAAAAATTCTTTTAAAATTATAAACAAAATTTTATACACAAAAATAAATTTATCAGTAAATTTGAATTATTTATAAATTCTTTTATTTATGTTTTTGATCTATTGAGAGTAAGGATACAAGAATCTTTTGTTATATGTTACTATTATTATAAGTAGTCTAAATGATCCAAGATTATTTTTAAAAAATTGTTTCGAACTTTAGAGTAGGATTAAAAGTAAGCAGTAATAAGAGTGTACTTAAAAACAAATGAATGGACGAAAAAAAAAATGGAAAGTCCATACAGAACCCATAACTGGCCGAACAATGTGTTAGATCTTGGCTTACTTTAATGTAACACTTATGTTTTTTAATTCCTAAGTATAAACTAAATTTGATGCCATACTCCACCATTCCACCAACCCATGTTACTATAAATATAGTAAATGTCAAGATAAGATACTTTTTATTTTAAAAACAAATTCTCCTTCTGTTACCTATGCACCAGCATCTCGTGCGATAAATGCTCCGTCCTTTCTAACTATGATTTATTTTTTTAGAAAAAAAAAAACTAATGAATATTTATAACTAATTTTTTTTATAAAAAAATATTTTACCTTTTTTATATTTACATTATAATGAATATATATTAATTAAAAAATGAGGCGATACTACTACAAAAACAGCGCATAATGTCACGTGTTCAACCTCCAACCACAAAATTAGTTAACGTTAAAAATGACAGGTGACATTTATGTAAATAAAAGTTCAATTTAGACATCAGATATAGAATTATCCGACGTCAATTGGTTATAAGACGTCGGATATTGAAAAGTCTGACGTCCTATTAGATAAATTTCGCAAAAATCTTTGACGCGAAGATAAAAATGTACTTACATGTGATGTCGAATGCTCTAGTATTAGACGTCAAAATGTTATAAGACGCCAAATGCCCTAGAATCAGACGTTTATATGTTAGTGAATTCAATAAAAATTTGGACGAGAGATTGAAAATTCATTCACTTTATCTTAGTGCGAGACTATCTTCTCTGCTCAAACTTTTCTCGAGCCTTATCAATCAACACATGCAATCTTTCTTTCATTTTATATAAATGCATGTCGATTAACTAATTTAGGTATCATTTTCGTTTGTTTGACTGATTGTTTTGGTGTTCTTCTTCATAGGCGCATTCTGGTTTCTTTCTCACTGATGCCAACACTTTATTCCGACGAACCTACCTTCAAGAAGGTTGGTTTTCGTTTTTCAAGAACTTGTTTGTTTTATTATTGAACTTGTTTAAGTTTAGTTTTCGTTTTCATTTTCATACTACACTACATGTCAAATATAAAAGCTTTAGGGTAAAACTCAGGATATGGTCAAAACAACTTAAAATGACTTAAAAATTTGTTCAAAGTCTTTGAAATATTTTTGCAAAGTTTGAAAAAAACAAAAAAAAAAAGTTGTCGAAAAATAGAAAGCGATCTTTTTTTTCTTAAAAAAAAAAATACTAGAAGGAACAACCAACTATTCCGACTGCCACATGATTGAAAATTTTCTTCTACCCCAAATCCATACATAATAATAACAAATGAGATAATCGAAACAAAAGTTATGATCGTTTAAAGATCTATTGTAGTTTACTTTGCAAATAACTTTTATACTTTTCAGACAACCAAAGTAAGGGCTCCAGGTTTTTTTTTCTGAACTAGGGGTTCTAAGGAGTGATAAAGAAAATCTAACCAAAACCAATAACCATACTTATCAAAAACAAAAAATCATAATTAATTAAAAAAAAACAAAAACATTGATTAATATCAAACAATGACAAAATTCAGCGTTAATTATCATCCGACATAGAACAATATTCGATATCAATTTGCTCTATGTTAGAGGTTGAATATTCTTTATATCCGACATGAATTAATATCTGTTTCGGTGGTGGGTCCGGTCACACTCACCTACACATTTACTTCTCACTCCTTCAAGCCGTCCGCTCCTCTGCCGCTTCACGATCCTAAGTCTCCTCTCCAAACTGGCCGGTCGGGTACCTGTTAAAGACGCTCCGACGCTCAAGTTAGATTATGATCGTTCGGTTTTTAAGTTCGCAGTATTAAATGCTATTCAATTTAACGTACCTACCTCTTCTAGTTGACCTCTATATATAGAGCTAGTTTTGGGCCTGTGATTAAGACTTTACTAATCACGGCCCATGGCTTTTGCCTGAAGAGGCGGGGTCCGTTCAGACCTCGCCTCAACCGACGCTTCGGGTGTTTGGACGCATTCGCTGGTCGGGTACCTGTTAAAGACGCTCCGACGCTCAAGTTAGATTATGATCGTTCGGTTTTTAAGTTCGCAGTATTAAATGCTATTCAATTTAACGTACCTACCTCTTCTAGTTGACCTCTATATATAGAGCTAGTTTTGGGCCTGTGATTAAGACTTTACTAATCACGGCCCATGGCTTTTGCCTGAAGAGGCGGGGTCCGTTCAGACCTCGCCTCAACCGACGCTTCGGGTGTTTGGACGCATTCGCTGGTCGGGTACCTGTTAAAGACGCTCCGACGCTCAAGTTAGATTATGATCGTTCGGTTTTTAAGTTCGCAGTATTAAATGCTATTCAATTTAACGTACCTACCTCTTCTAGTTGACCTCTATATATAGAGCTAGTTTTGGGCCTGTGATTAAGACTTTACTAATCACGGCCCAATACCCTTTTAATCAGGGCCCAAACATGTTAAACTCTTATCAGAATTAAACCTACCTCACGGTCATCGGGGATGACCGGCCGACCGTTATGCTCTTGATTATCCCTGTGGCCGGCCGACCATAAGTCCTGTGGGTCGGCCTGAAGCCGGGCCGGGTGACCAGTACAATATCAAATTTTTTAAATATGGTGATATGATGTTGATATTTTTTTAAAGGTAAAAAATACCAACGTCAACATCTTTTTTCACTAGAGTAAAAAATAAAATTTAAAGTAATCAGTAAATATAAATAATTTTAAAAAATCATTCTTTTAACATAAACAGAGTTATACATATATGGAGAGAGAGGGAAGACTTACCTTCACGCATGACACACCAGCACAAGCACAACCCTTGCACTAGTTTAAGGAAAATGTAATACATATGTGTAACAGAGTAGCAAGATTTGTGTATAAATAAAGCCTGTTTACTACATAGTTGTCCACAGCAAGAAACAGAGATAGAAAATGAGGTCCCAAAAAACTTTCTTTCACGAACAGAGGAGAAATCAGAAAGCAATGTAACTTTGTTAATGCTCCTGAAATTCTTAAAATTTTAAAATCTTATAATCAATTTTTTTAACAATAAATTATATTGGTTAGTTTATATTTAATTCAAAATATTTAGCATTCATTTCATTTTTGTGTGTAAAAAGCAAGATTAATTATTTTATAGTTTAATTTACTAACTATTAACTTCAAATCTTATAATAATTATAACTAATAGTAGTCCTCGATAAAAATTAATCCTTCACCCATTAAACTTTTTGTAAGTCATCAATGGTGATGTGGTTTTACAAACTATCTTAATAATTCACCCATTACTGTTTTCTTAATGTTCTTGGAATGACTTTTCATCAAGATATAAGGGTTGCTTAAATGAAAACGTTTTTACCATATGTTAATTAATATATTTTGCAATTCATATTAGTTAAATAGAGATAATTGTGTACTCGTGAATTCGTTTTGATTACTCTCAAGTAGTCTAAAAAATTAATATTCAATATAAATAAAGAAATTTAAATATATTTACTAAATACGAATATAATCTATATAATTAAGTAATTGAAAAAGAAATTTTTATACCTAATATATACTCGAAGTGAAAAAAAAAATCATCTTTACATTTGTAAGAGTCAATATAAAACCCAACAACTCATTACACATTCTTAGCATAAGAAATATAATTCCAAATGACAGATTAAAAATGTCTATATAAAAAAAAATGACTTAAAAATAATGTAATTTCCAAATACGAAGGCAAATAAAAAGAAATTAAATTGAAATTCTTATTCTTCTAAGCTTGGTCGAAAATTTTGAAATTTGAAATTCAAATTTCCAGATGTAATGAAATTTTGAAGCATGAATGCTGTTCGGTGCATCCTTTCTGTGATCATTCTTTCCTTGTTTTTTTCCCTTTTGCACCCTTAATCTCAAACCACACCTACTTCTTTCTCGAATTTCATATAGATGTGGATTAAGATGAGCCCATCAAACAACTATTAAATATATTACAAAAATAAAATAAAAGTTTTTACAAATTAAAATCAAGAAATATAAGATAAAGAAAATATAAAAAAACTATACTTAAAAGTAAAAGTATTTAATCTTGTCCTACATGTTTCGTTTTTTTTTTTAATTCCATACTATTACTTTTTTTTCTTAATCTTCCTCTTTATATACCCGTTACATAGTCAAATTGTAGTATGTTTTCACAACATGCCTGGTTTATATTTTTTTTTTAAAGCGCACACACACATGAAGACTTCTATAATCGATTTGTGATGATACGGATTAATTTTACTGCAGTGAATTATTTTCAAATGCTCATTAATATTTAGTTATTTTTAAGTGTGACTAATTTGACAACGTTGGGGACATAAATTAAACAATCGGTATGAGTTTTTAAAGTTCAACAATGGTAAAAATATCAAATAAATAATTTTTCCATAAAGGTGAAAGCACAATGTGTCATATCTTAAAAGACACCAAATTTGGTTCACATTACATGGACAAAATCAAGCATTGAAATAATGGAGAGTTAAATATGTTTTTATCCCTTAACTTTTAGTGAAAATTAGAATTAGTCCCTCTTTGAAATTTTGGATTAATTTAGTCCGTTATCTTTTAAAACCCTTAAACCAAATTTTTGTTAAGTTTATTTGAGGTTTCAAATGCATTTCTGAATTAACATTAAAGAAAAAATGTGTTAAAGAGTATAAACAACTCAAATGTTATCATAAATATACGTTTGAAATGTTAAATAAAAAATTTGGTTAAAAGAACTAAATCCACATTTTTCTAAAGTTGAAGGGCTAAATTGGACCAAAGTTTCGAAGAGGGACTAATTCCAATTTTCACTGAAAATTAAGGGACCAAAAACATATTTAACCCAATAATGAATTACCTACTTTTTGAAGTTAAGAATTAATTAAAATTTATATGAAAGCAATTTCTATTATTTTTATTGAATGGAAACATTTATAAACTTAATTTCACGATTCTTACAATATTTTCATATACATATTTTTTTTAGAGAGAAAAACTTATCTAGGTTTATTGTAAAGTTTTTTTAATCAATGTTTTTCCTTCTCTTACTACTCTTAAATAACTTCTTAATGATATAGAAATGATTGATTAAAAGTTTCTTTCAATTCACTATTTCTCTGTCTTTTTAAGAATATAGTTATTCTTCTGTCTTTTCAAGAATATGACTCTTTCACATAAATAAAATTATCTATATTTTATGACACTTTATTAACATAATAAAATGTTAAAATGTTTTTTTAAGTGAGAAAAAAAAATTAATTTTAATAACTCTAAAATAATATTAATAACTTTTATATATTTATATTTTAATAATCATAACATTAAAAAATTTATATTAAAAAAATTATTTAAATTACATGAATCAAATATTAAATTAATATAATTTAACAAAGGTAGTCTTAAAGACGTTGGTGAAGTGTTCGGTTTTCTTGGTAGACATTTGTCATTGACCATTATCTCTTTTGAGTGCCCTCCAAAACTCTTATGTACATATTCAAAATCTTCTGTGATGATGACACGAAAGAGATTTTATAATGCGATTTTATTATTATTTTTTCTAATAAATCCATGCCTTAAAACGGTACACACGCTAACTCTATGAAGTTGAGTGTGCAACAATTAATAACAAGGGATGTCAATTTCATATGGTTGTTGCTCTTCTATCAAAACATGTTTCAAATTTCGTTCTTGAAGTGACATCTCATTGGTACTAATTTTACTTTATTCTATAGATTATTGAATTGGAGGAGCTACTATGCTTCTCGGCTCAATGGCCATATCTTCTTCTTATCTTGCTTCAACTATATATCCATATGTGTAAAACACACGCATACTTTATATTATATATATGTAAATCACATTGTCTAATTCTTTTTCTTTATAAATAGTTATCCACAAATATCATAAGATTTCATCTTAAATTGATTTTATTTTTCCGGAAGATAAATAAAATATAACCAAGAATTATTTTTATAAAAAAATCGAGATTTTTGGTTTAAAAAGTATTTTTGTTCAGACTGAATTTAAAAATTCAAAAGTAAGACATCAACATCACATTGTGCATTGTCTAAAACAAATCGAGTAAGGAATCGGGAAGCAAACACTAAAAGTCTATATCGTAGATTAGATCCTAACGGAAAAGGTTGAAAAATGTGATAAATGATTATATAATTATGTTAGGATTACGTCGTATGCTTCTAGATATTGTCGGCTATGATAAAAGTTTTGTTATGCATGTGTGTCTGCCTCAACCAAAGCACGTTTTCACCACACTATCTTCTTTCATGTGCAAAAAGACAAGCTAAAAGCAGACAAACATGACTGACAAAAGTAGGTTTCAACACTTAGGTTCTTTTTCGTATTCCAACTACGTAAGTTATATCTCTCTCTTTTTTTTATAATCTTGTCGGTTTAATATCTATATATATTATGACCACTTCCATAGAAGTACCTAAAACATTGATTAGTACTAAACTTGTACATGTCTCACGCTATCTTGCTGTATATGTATTCATTGTCCATACCCCTCACTAGATATTGCCTTCCCATAGTTAAGAAAATATTTAAATAATAAAACTTAAAATAAATATAATAAAAATATTTTTTAAGATAATACCAAGTCATTTATAATATCTATCTTTGTTTTAATTTATTTTTCATATAAACATATTGTTCAGAAATCTGTATTCAAAAATCGTATTTTATCTGATTTATCTTAATATGTATATATACATATATCTATAATTTATGAGACCAAACATACTTTTAATATTGTAAGTATAGTTAACTTTTGATACAATAAATTAAAAATATTTGTCATAAAAGAAAAATTAAATAAAAATTAATTTGAAGATTTAATTACAAATTTCTAAGATGCAGGGATAATTGAATAATTTAATCTTAAATGAAAGGTTCTAGAATTGTGTACCTGTCACCTAAAGCACGTGACTTTGCCTGTGTGATGTATTTTGTCTTCTTCACCAAAAACCAAACAAATCAAACCACGATGAGAAGAAATAAATTTAAGGTAAAATATATTTTTAGTCTCTATATTTTAGAATGATTTTGATTTTAGTCTCTTTTTAAATTAAGGTACAATTTAGTCTTTTAATTTTAGAAAACTTTGGTTTTAGTTCTTTTTACTAATTTTTTTAACTTTATTTATAAATAAAGTTAAAAAATTTTGGTACAAATGACTAAAATTAGAGTTTTCTAAAGTTGAAGGACTAAATTATACCTTAGTTTGAAAGAGAGACTAAAACCAAAATCGTCCCAGTATAGGGACTAAAAACATATTTAACCCATAAATTTACTTTTTGAGAACATATTATTGTTGTTAGTATTATTATTTAATCCACAATTATAACTGTGTGTCATTCACTAAAAATTATCTCTAATTTTATTAATAAGAATGGTTTATGGCTTGATTTTAATATATATAATGTATGTTTAGTTGAATACATGCTTTCTTCTATTTTGAATTAATAATTATTTAAACCTTCTATGTAATCATGGAAATGATAGAAAATTATGATCTGATTCAATATAAGAAGATTTTTACAATTCAAATGATATAAAGATTTCAAAATCATTAAAAGGTAGAATCAATTTTAAATATTTAAAACGTCTATAGTTTATTTTAATTTTAATATTAATTTTGTAAGTTTATTAGGTAAACAGTGTATTTCTGTTTTAAATTACAAATTATTTTGAGTTTAATATCTTTAAACTTTTTTTTAAAGATTTTTTAGGTTACTTAAATATTTATTATTATATATAGAGATTTTAAATATATTTGTAAAAATTTGTATGTTCATTATATGAATTTTGAATTAAAGATATTTTTTAGTTTTTGGATTAGAATTTTAATTCTTATCGTAAATATATTTTTTGTGATGATTTTTTTGTTGACTTATCAATGTGATAAGTTGTATTGTCTTTATATTTTGATTCTTATTAAAGATTGTAATTTTTGTAGTAAATTTTTATTGACTCATAGATGGTAACGTTTTTATTTTTACATTATTTTTTAATTTATTTTTATTGGTGTTTATTGAAAGATTTAAATTTATTGAAAAGTTGTCCCTATAGTGGAGCTTGATATGATGTTGGTGTACTTTTTGTGTATTATGTTCACCTGATTACTATGTTACGACAATCTATAGTCATCTCATGGTGATGAACCTGTGAGGGTACTTCATATTGACGATCCTCTAGTTTATATATAAAGGTGGATTGGTCTAGATAAATCTAAGAACATGTACATAAAGAAATAAAATATGTTATGGGCCTGGCCCAATTATATATAGGCTCAGTACACATATATGAACTTAATGATGAAATTTAAAATTAATATGAATTACACTTTTGTTTGACTAATTTATGAAGAGAGGTCTTAGCAATATATTCTCAATAATATATATATAAAGAGCTGAAGTTAAACGATGTCGTACTATAACAAAAATTTAATCTTAACCCCCGCAAACTATAACAAAAAAAAAAAAAAACTTAAACAACCCAATTATTCCAGTATAATAATGTAGTAACATTTCCATCATTATGTTCAATTTATTAAATAAATGAACTAATAATACATAAATTTTTCTAATAATATATTCATTAAATTGTATTTATATCTAAAGTCTTCACATGTGTTTTTAGAGAGAACTCGATAAAGTTTCTTTTGCAAAGATTTCTCAAAAAATAGAATTTTAAATCAATAAGTTTTCTTCTTCCTGATGTAAAAATCCAATTATTGAGTTATTGTGACATGATATTCCGCTCACCTTTATTTACTCGAACACTCTATCATTCCATTTATTAAACATGTTTTTAGTTGCATTCATAAGATTATCAAGATAACAAGGGTGGTTTTAACTCCAATATCACAAAACAAATGGTATGAAAACATTGGGTTTTAGTCAAATTTTGGAAATTTAAGATGAAGAAATTTCACACATCCAATAATGCTAATTCGTGAGAGTTGATATTGTACACGATACGTAATGAATATAGTCTAACGTAAACGTGGGAAGACATTGGTGCAATGTTAGGAAAATTATATGTTGTTTGGCAACTGAAAAGCACAATTAATAGAAGGACGATTATATTTTAACAATTTTTTTTAATAATTTTTTTTATAACCGATTATGTGTTACTATTTTATTAGTTTGTATGTTTGAAACAGATCAATCATAAAACACAATTATAAAAAAATTATCAAAATAAATTGTTAAAGATACATTTTTCTTAATAAAAATTTAAATTCACGTAATGAACTCATAAATTGTTAAATTGTTCATATATATATATAATCTTCAAATGATACTTTTCTTCTGTAAAATGCAACTTTAACTTGTAAGTTGACGTAAATAACCTCTTTCCTTTGGGTAAATTAAAGAAAAGAAAACACAGAAGGAGTTAAATGTGGAAAATGAAAATATGCTCTTTGGAAAAAGTAGGTACTGATGGGAAGACTTTCATAATTCATTGACAGTCACATTCTGTCTTTTCATTTTATTGTAGTCTTATTAAAGCCATTCAAATAACATGGGCCACAAAAATAGAACCGAACCTAAAGGAATATTGTATTTTTATTTTTATATTTATATTTAAATTTAAATATGTTTAGAAGTGGGGGCGAGGAATTACAAGGACGGAATTAAAATATTTAAGTGTACAATATGAAAATATTACAAAATTAAAAATATCAATTTAAAACATGTCACCTATCAACTATTTATAGAGAATAAATATGTCGTCATAGCATTTAATTACTGATACTGACATCTGTATGATGAAAAAACCGAAAATTTATTTATATAAACAATAATGAGAAGTGTATCAATTATTGCTGAATCTGCTAGGAAGTTACTCTTAAAATAAAATAAAAGTTATTTCCTCTGTTTATTTGTTCTAGAGCATCTGAAGGTCCAAAAGTATGAACAGGGAGTGTGGAAAATAAACACAAGTGCATGCACGAAGTCCCATTCAACCTTCAACTTTTTCTTTTCTTCATTTCATACTAACATTTTTCAGAAATAGTTAACATCTTTTATTACTTTCTATTTTTACCGAAAATTAATTTCTTAAACATCATTTTAGCAATCACTGACACTTTTCCTGCATTTGAATAATCCTAAAAAAAGGTATATATATTTGATTTACGTTTCTTCCAACTAAAGAAGTTTCTTATGCGCAGCCTTTACTTTTTAACTTCAAAAAGCGGAACTTACCTGTGATTGAATACGATGTTTACCCTTCCTCACACCACAAAAGTATTCAGTCCCTTTTTCTTTTTACTTTCTATATAAACTTGAATTTAAATTTGAATAGAGATAGGCAAAATACAACTCATATTCTAAAAAAGAAGTGTGAGAACCAAAATAGCGAAAAAAATAAACAATTTTATTTTATATTTAATGGTCATTAATCATTTTACCTAATGCCATACATACTTATAAATACACTATATATGAAAGTTCTTTTTTAAAATGAATTAAGGTATATCTAGAAAGTTTTACATCCAATGTGTTTAATATAAAACAGACATTCTATTTATATATTCATGATATAATATTCAAATTTTACATTTTTATTGTTGTTTTTCACTAGAGATTATTCATTTGATCATATATTAACGTATAATATATTTATATTGCGTTAAATTAAATAAAGTACAAATAATAACAAAAACGCAAAGATAAGCTTAATTAAAAAAAATATCATTCATTTCATTTCATATTAATAAAGTTACAATAAAATATAAATCATTCAAATCACCATTTAACAATTAACATAAATAGTAGTTTTAAAGGCAAAACAGTGTTAATGTTCTTGTAAAGTTTTACATTTATTATAACTTTTGATACAATAGATTCAACATTATCAATAACAATCCATTTGTCCGAAAAATCATCATCCTTATCATAAAAACTATCACCATGAAAGGGTTAGTTTCTTTCTATCATTTATGTTACAATATTATTTTGTATCCATCCTACAAACTAAGAATTACATTCGACTTCTATCGTCTAAATCTCATTCTTTATATGAATAGGAAAATTTAATAAAATCAATATGACTTTATGTTGTAACGTGTTATACCAATGTATACATTTTAACACCAAAAATAAATTTTAATAATTTTATTAGGAATAAGTTTAAGAATAAACTAATAAGATAAAAAATCCTATATGATGTAATTTGGTTGTTAATTTAGAATGTTCGACAGTTCCTACGTCAAAGTATTACCATCTTGTGTCATCTTGTGTCATTTTATGCGTGGAATATTATTATTTATAAGTAGTTTAATAGCAAATAGAAAGTGAAATAATAGATTTAATAATATTTACTATGATAAATTATGATACTATATTGAATAAAAGAAATTTGAATATCTTTTACTTTAAACCATAAATCTGAAGCAAATGTATAAAGTATGTTGAAAATGAAGAAATTAAATATATGGGTTTACAAAATAAATCTTTATAAAAAAGTAGAATTTCACTTTAAGTTTTGTAAATATATATTCTATTATAAACTGTGGTTTATATTAATTTACAAATTAGTTTTTTTTTTGTGTATATGGAAAAAAATACCGAAATTGTAAACTGATAATCTTAATGCATACAGTAATGGTTCTTAGATTTAACCGAATTTCAGTTACTAATCCAGTAATAAACCAAAGACTTTTATCATGACAATATGAGAAACACATCGTGTCTGTAAAAACAAGTGTAATATTCTATTTCAATTATATTTCGTATACAAGATAATCTTATTCAATCTATACAAGATTACCACCATATGCTTTAAAACTTTCATTTTCAACATTTAACCTATGCAATGTGTTCAAAACTTAAACCCAGCTCTTGGTTTAGCTAATTTAATTTTTTTAATTATATTATTTATACCAAATATACATCTATGAATTATGTTGATAGGCAATCTCTATCTACAAATCAGACTTATAATTCTTAGAGGTGTTATTCTTTGAATTGGTTTTTTTCATTCACATGCTTAAAACCTTGTTAAAGACGATCTATAAATAGAAGCAGCTTATCTGCATGTTCTTGCAACAACAACACGCTCATAATTTCAAACATCAGAAAGAACAAATGAATTCCCTTGGTTTATGCTGTGTTCTGGTCGTGCTTGGAACACTACACTGCTTCTCCTGTCAACAACTAGATCCATTGTTTTACAATACCACATGCCCAAATGTTTCTTCAATTGTAACAGATGTGCTCTCAAATGTTTCCCAATCTGATCCTCGTATGCTTGCAAGTCTCATCAGACTCCACTTTCACGACTGTTTTGTTCAGGTAAATACATTTTTCACTCAACTCCTTCTTTAAGCCTAACATCTTACTATATATATTTTATATGACTAACAGGGGTGTGATGCATCTGTTCTGTTGAACGACACTGATACCATTGTGAGTGAGCAAACTGCAGCGCCAAATAACAACAGCTTAAGAGGTTTGGATGTTGTGAATCAGATCAAGACAGCCGTAGAAAATGCTTGTCCTGGGGTTGTCTCCTGTGCTGATATTCTTGCTCTTGCAGCCGAGACATCTTCTCAACTGGTATCTGCATAATCATTTCACCTCATTTTACATTTATCACCTTTATATACATTTAAGATGTAATGTTTAATATTCCAATCTAGTTTATAGAAAATGATGAAACTTTGTAAAATTTGAGTTGTAACAAATGTTTTTGATATTTTGCAGGCTGGTGGTCCTTCTTGGGAAGTTCTACTGGGAAGAAGGGATAGTTTGACAGCAAATCGAACCCTTGCTAATCTAAACCTTCCTGGTCCTAATTTTACACTTGATCAACTTATTTCCTCGTTTGCTAATCAGAACCTCAGTGTCACTGATCTAGTTGCACTTTCAGGTATGAATATTTATAACATCAGTGTAAAAATATCAAAGGTCCTTTAATAGAAAAGGTATTTATGATTGAAAATATTTGATTTTTAGGTGCCCATACGATTGGAAAGGCTCAATGCAGATTTTTTGTGAATAGATTATACAATTTTAGCAGTGGGAACCCAGATCCTATTCTCAACACCACTCTCTTAGAATCATTGCGAGCAATATGTCCCAATGGTGGAGTTGGAACAAATCTCACCAACTTGGACATAACTACTCCTGAAACATTCGATTCTGAGTACTATTCCAATCTTCAACTTCAAAATGGCCTGCTTCGGAGTGATCAAGAGCTGTTTAGCACAACTGATGCAGAAACTGTTCCTATTGTCAACAGTTACATTAACAATCAAACTCTTTTCTTTGAAGACTTCATAGCGTCAATGATAAGAATGGCCAACATTGGAGTGTTGACAGGATCAGAGGGAGAAATTCGACAACAATGCAACTTTGTGAATACATTTGATATCTTTAGCATCATAAATCGTCAGAAGATGGAATTGTCATAAGCAGAGAAAGATTAGTGTGGAAAATGTAGTGATTAAAGTTATAATAAAGAGTTTTATGTGTAATGCAGCTTATGGTGAACGGTTTACGTTGGTACTTTTGTATTCTACTCAAGCTCTATATATGGGTGAACAAGCTTGTACTACAGTCTTTTGCAGAAGAAAAAAATGGCACTTTTTTCATCTTAATAATAATAAAAACAAAAAAGAGTATCACTTTCAAGTATATTAATTAATTAGTTTTATTTATAAATTCTGTAAGAAGCAACCATATGCACCGTGGTCTGAAAATTATATGCATTAACGAAGGTGAATTAAAAGTGTCGGTCGTATGTTGGTTTGAAAATTCATCTTTGGAAAAAGTTAACCAAAGAAAGAAGGAAAAGGAAAAATTACTGTGTTTCCAAATTCCAAGCTAAGTGGAATTTTTCGATTGGGAAAGGTTTGGATTTTGACTTAAGAACAAATAAAGGATGATGATGCAACAAAATTTTCTCTTACAAAAGATCCTAATAATATTGTACTAAAAAATAAAATATAAACTTAATTTAATTTAATATCATAAAATCAACTTATAAAATTAAATTTACGTTTATTTTAACATTATAAATATTTTTGGTAGATTTAGAATTTCAAATACGGAAATAAAGACATTAATTATATCATAAATACATTAACTATGATAAGAATGAAGGAGAAGCCAGATATAGAGAATCCAACTTTCTTTTTATATGGTCCACTTTGATTTTAATGCGTTATATCTTGGAGCAAGTTTTCTATTTTATTTATCTTCATAGACTATATATGATCAGGGTCATTTTTTAGACTAGTTGTTGATATAATAATTATTAAAATCATGCGTTGAGATCATTGATTGTTGACCTGGTATTTAATTTATTCACATTATTTCTTGTTTGTTTTGGATGAAATAAGATGGATATAAAAATAAACATTTTTTACATTTTATTTGAGAGAGGAACCATAATTAATTGTTTCTGTTGTACTTTTTTATTCTCCATCATACGAGAAGAAGAGAAAAAAAAACACTTAGAATATATAAATTTACGTATTTATTTTTTAACATTACATTAAAGTTTACAAAAAAAATATTTTTACCTTTTTTATTTTTAATTATATTCTTTAGGAAACAATATATATGTATACGAAATACTTATGGCACCTACATATCATGAAAAGGTGTGGTAATTACAAATTAACGAGAGACTGAATAATAAATAATTAAAGATCATACATGAATCTGATATCACAAAGTAATATTCGTTATCCATTTGGAGCATCAAATTAGGTTTTGAGCATTGTTAAATCCAAACATAAAGAATGGAAAAACTAGCCAATGAAGTTTAGTCTATATTATAATAATCATCTTCGTAACAACTCCTTCATATTTCAATGCCTAAATTAATAATTTAGGTAGAAATTTAAAGCAACCACGTGGGTGTGATCAAGAGAAAGTCGATCTCGATTTAGGTTTTAACAACTATATGTGGAAGGAGATAATAAAACAAATTATGGATAAGATAAAACGATGTCAACGATCAACAAATAAAAAAAAAGAATATTATTTATGCAATTTATTTTACAAAAAATACTTGATGATTTAAAAAATACTACTATTTGTTTCGAAAAATATTATAGCATATTAAAAATCAGTACAAAATGTTGAAAAAACAATAATTACCCAAACATTTGTATGAAGTTCTATCTTCACTCAAAACATTTGTGCCAGAAACTGAAGTCTATAAACGATGATGTTACGTTCAAGACAATTCAGGATTGAATGTTGAATAAAATACTTACACTAGGCCTACTACTATACTAATAATTAAATACAATAAATAATTAATAATGACCCAAAGTGGAGTGTGGCGAGTTTGAATATTTGGAAATAATATTATTATAGAGACCACGTAATAACATATATGTTAGAGTGTTCAAAGCAAATTATATATGGACCACATATTGATTTATTTATAATTTAAAATAATTACACCCAAATACCTAGAGATTTAGATTGTTCAACACACTCCTCCTGCTTCTGCGCTTGCCAAAAGATAGATCGTAAGACTATAAACTACCCAATAGTATGAAAAGAATATTCATCGTACTTTTTTAAATATATTATCGACAACAACTTTAAATTTCTCAGAAATCATCATTTTCTTTTCTCAGAGTTTAAATCGATTTCAGATATATTTAAAAGCTATTCTTAAGATCATTTTTAAACATTTAACAGTACAAAGATGAAATTTAAATTACACATTGTTTACATATACATTCATTCATATATATATTTATATTATTATATATATGGCGTGTATTATTTTTTTGTGTGCTGAAAATTGAATGTCACAATGTCCATACACAAGAAAACTTCATGTTGGTGAGATAAATGATGGTATATATATCCGGAAAGCTAAAGTACGACTTTATTTTGGTAGTAATCGACAAGAGTTGACTTGGCAATGAATGAGTCGATTAAGAATTGCAACACGGTAAAGACTAGCATTGCACCTTCCTTGAAGAAGTGGCTCTTAGCATAATCTATCATAAATACTTAAATCATCATTTAGTATAAACAAACAACTTGTGTGTGAATTATTTTTAAAAATATATGCGTTTTGTACCAGATAACGTGCCCAACAGGAGCAAGGACATGGCCATTTGTAGCTATAAATAGTGTAGCATTATGGTCTGTCTCAGAATTAATACAGTAACACACAAAAACACTCAAGGGGTTAACGTTTTAGGCATGAAAATGAGGTTTCTTTGTGTTGTGGTAACAGCCCTAGTGGTGCTTGGAGGGTTACCCTTTTCCTCAGATGCACAACTAGACCCCTACTTCTACCTGTGGACTTGTCCACCCGTGCGTCATGTTGTGTTCAAAGTGGTAGAGAGAGCTTCACAAAAGGATCCCCGTCTGCCTGCCAGTCTCGTCAGGCTTTTCTTTCACGACTGTTTTGTTCAAGTATGTTGAAACAACTATCAAACATTTGATATTTTTAAGAACGAATTAGAAATAAACTGTTACTGGTTGTGGTTTGCAGGGTTGTGATGCATCGATTTTGTTGAACAACACTGCAACGATAGTGAGTGAGCAACAAGCCCTGCCAAACAACAACTCCATAAGAGGTTTGGATGTGGTGAATGACATCAAGACAGCAGTGGAGAATGTTTGTCCCGGCGTTGTTTCTTGTGCAGATATTCTTACTATTGCAGCTGAAGTTTCTTCTATTCTGGTACGTCTCAGAACTCAGACCAAACTTCTTTTCACCTTTTTGAAGTTGTCCAATGATGTAAAAGTAGTGTGTGATTTAATATTGATAGGCTGGTGGTCCTTTCATCAAATTTCCACTGGGAAGAAGGGACAGTTTAACAGCAAACAGAACACTTGCGAATCAAAACCTTCCTTCTCCTTTCTCCACACTCGATCAACTTAAAGGAGCATTTTCTGTTCAACGTCTTGACACTACTGATCTAGTTGCACTCTCAGGTAATAATTTGCAGCAATAACAATAATAAATGAGGAAAAAGTGTTGAAAACTGATTTGGATGTGGTTCGATTTCAGGTGCTCATTCGTTTGGCAGAGCTCACTGCTTTTTCATTCTAACCCGATTGTACAACTTCAGTGGCACTGGCAGACCCGATCCAACTCTCGACCCTGCTTACGCACAACAATTGCGTAATATATGCCCTCAAGGTGGACCAAACAACTTGGTAAATTTTGACCCAACGACTCCTGATAGATTGGACAAAAACTATTACTCCAACCTTCAGGTTAAAAGGGGTTTGCTTCAGAGTGACCAAGAGTTGTTCTCAACACCCGGTGCTGACACCATCGCTCTTGTCAACAAGTTCAGTGCTGACCAAAATGCTTTCTTTAGCAGCTTTGCCAAATCAATGATAAAAATGGGAAATATCGGTGTTCTCACCGGGAACAGAGGAGAAATTAGAAAACAATGTAATTTTATTAACAAAAGATCTGTTGAAGCTGATATGGGAACTGTGGCCTCCGAATCAGAAGAGGGTATGGTTAGCTCTATATAAATCAATTAGGAGGAGTTATCTATACACTTCAAATTCTGTCATTCGCTTCGTCAATAATAACCAAGCTATAGCCACTTTATTCACATAAAGTGCCTGCAGCTAACCATGTTTGATTGTCGCATGTACTGTTGCCTTTGTTGTATTTTGCAACCATGTTCTGTTCTTAATATCAGTTTCTCTTTTTCTTATCTCTTACCTTTATGTTTAAAACCACACACGTTTCGTCAAAGAATTTATACAAATAATCTAAAAATAACTCACTAACATTATAAACTATAACTAAATATACTTTTTGTTTTTTAATCTGCATACAAAATTAAAATCTGTTTTATACAAAATTTTGATGTATTTAAGTTTCCAAACTTTAATAATAAATATTGAATATTTGTCATTTCAGAAAAAGACTTTCAATACGATGATAATAAAAGATGATCATGCCATCATAGTGGCATTCCGACTATCACAACTTGTCTCCACGGAACAATATCAGAGGAACAAGTTCTTTTATATACGTTTTTCTTTTTATTATCATAACTCCTGCATGATCATAGCCCTTTGGTCAAGATTATGTTTGCATTTTAGAGATCAAACTGCCACTTCATCAATGTTGAAGTACATAAGCCTCTCACCATACAGTAAATTGGTAGACTTCAAATTGGAATTCGATTTTCTAATTTTAACAATTTTTTTTATAACAGGACATGAGTCACTATTTTGTTGATATGTTTAAATTTATTTATTTTTTAAAGTATTTGAAATGACCATTCACAAACATTGTCAACAAAATTTGTTAAAGAAACTTTTTCATTAGACTTTACCTTTATGTTTAAAACCACATATGTTTTACCAAATAATTTATACAAATAATCTAAAAATAACATTATAATATAAGAATAAATATGTTTTTTACTTTAACTTCCACACAAAACTAGAACATGTTTCTATACAAAATTTTGATATATTTAAGTTTCTAAATTTTAATAATAAATATATAATAACTATTTTAATTTAATTTTGTTGATCTTCTTATATATTTTATGTTGGTATTTGAGATATTTATATTATTTAATATGTTTTTTATGTTTAACCGTAAAAAATTTTAATATAATTAATTAAAATAAAAATATATCAAAATTTTATACAAAAACAATCCAAATATCACATCAAAATTAAAACACTAAAAAATAAACACATATTCAACTCTTTCCTAAATTCAAATCAATTTAAAAGGAAAAAAGTTATGAAAAAGCCAAATACAATAATGCGAACTTTGTCGAGACAGAAGAAGGGTTAGAAAACAGAAGAAGGGTTGGAGTGGTTAATTATAGATTGAAATATAAAATTGCTTAAAAACTATTTGCAAGTTATGTTTCTACATCTGGTATATTATATTAGATTGAACAGAATAATTCACCATAACTCTATCCATGCCAAAGTTCATTGCTACATCATGCTACCAATCATATGTTTGTCGGGTTCGGTAACATTTCATTCCTTGTTAAATCTAACGTTAAGAAAAGTAATATAACTAATTAATTTATATATATATATATATATATATATATATATATATATATATATATATATATATATATATATCATAATTGGTTTAGTCACAGTGTCATTAATAAAAAAAAATTGTATCAAATATATGAATAAAATAACATTCTAACCACCGTATTATTTTTAAATATGAAATTCTCTATCATCATATTAATTTATATCATTATACACTCTTATAAATCAATTTTTTAAACACATTCTCAACTTCATCTAAAAACTCTTTTAATTAAATTAAATTGTCTTATGACTTAGAAAACTATTGAGCACATCAACAAAAAAACTAACTATTTCTAGTCAATAAAATTCAACTTCAACCTTACAAACTATAAATTTTGTACCAACATTTTTCATGTTTTGTTTAAATTATGTACTCCTTAGTACACAAATGTTTTATTTAAAATAAAAATATATATATATATATATATATATTACTTTTTTTTTCTTTAAGTAACTTTACATTATTATTGAATTTTCATATGCAAATAAACTTTAGTAATAAAAAGTGCGCGGATCTCGATAACTTAAAAAACTTCTGTTCATTACACGTTTTGTTCTTGAGTAATTAAAGTACATCAATCAAATACTTTTATTTCAGATTATTGACTAAGATGAAATAAAATACATGTGCAGTAAAATCCAAGCAAAAGTGTATGGGGGTTTAGGTTGAAATCCTAACTAAAAGTTAGACAAAATCTACATTAATAAATAATCAAATCGACGTGTGGTTCTAGCAAGACGTTCCTAGAATCCAGTTTGTACCAAGTACTTAAACAAATTTAGCTATAACGTTAATTAATTCCATGTACGAAGCACGAGCACTGTGCATCCAAACAAACAAGACCTACGAAACTAGGGTTAATTTCTTTATTATTAATTTCATTCTCCAAGTTCAATGCTCCGTTCAATAACTTTGATTTAATAATTCAATATACTTTTTTTATGAAATAAAAGATAATTTAAATAAGTTGTATCCACACAACTATTGAAAAAATTGATAAAAACACAACTTAAATGGATTTTCTTATAGATGAATAATTATTATCGTTAAGAATTTATCAATAACGTATATACAAAAATTTCTTAAGAATTGATATTATTGACATTCAAAATCCAATGATAATGTGCAAAATTTGTCGGTAAATAAAATTTACTGACAGTCAAATTTCGTTAGTAAAATTGTTGTCCATAAATTTTATCGACGGATTTTTGTCATTGGTAATCACTGACGAAATTTTCTGTTGGTAATCACTACAAAGTTTTTCATCGATAATATTGTCAGTAATTACCGACAAACGATAAATTCGTCGGTAAATATAGAAGATTGAATACATTATAAGGATAAACTTTGGTGTTGGCCAAACTTAGAGCAAAACGTTCGGTGGTGGCAATCGGCGATGGTGATAGTGCAAGGTGGTGGCAGTGTGCAGTGGTGGCAGGGGCGACCTGGCTGAAGCACGATAGAGGCGACTTGACTGAATGAAGCAGCGACTTTGCTGAACGGAGATGGATGCTCTCTTGATTTATAGCTACAATGGAGTGGAAGAGAAGAAAAAAGATGGAATGGAAGATGAAGAAGTAGGAGAAGAAGAAGCTCCCTTGTGCAAATGAGGAAGAAATGTGAGAGTGAGAGTTATATAAAGCGTCTAGCTCGCGGATAGAGAGGAAAAATGGGCAGAAAAATTCTTGTTCGTTTTATCGACGAATTTTCTTTTTGTAATGTATATTTCATTTACTGATAGATTTTCCGACAGACTAATCCCTCAGTAAGTCAAATAATGGGCAGAAAAAATCCCGCCCATTTTATCGATGGATTTACTGAAGGATGTTTTCGTGGGTAATGCATGTCTCATTTACCAACATTTTTCCGTGGGTAATGCATGTCTCATTTATCGACAAATTTTTTCGTCGATAAATGCAAAATGCATTACTGATGGTAAAATTCGTCGATAAGATAAGCCAAATTTATCGATGGAAATATATCTGCCAGTAAAAATTTGTCAATAATTTCAAGATTTTTTGTAGTAATAAGAATGTCTTTATATACATCAATGAATTCAAAATTAGTAAGGAAAACTTTGCTAAAGAATAAATATACACCTAAGATTGAAGATAAAAGAGAAGAGAAAAGAACAAACAAGAGTGAAAGAAGAGATATGTGAGCGATGTGTTTTTCTGAAGGTGAAAAAGAGCACCGATTTATAAATGTAGAAGAAGTATAAATGAGTGGAAAAATGATATCTCCTAACTTGAAGAGGAGAAAAGTCCAACGTTCACAATAGCCGCCATGTGTGAACGTTTATGGAGTTTTATATTGTATTGCAACTGCATAAGCTATATTCTTTTTATAATATATTGATTATCATAACAATCCCCCATATTGCAAAAGATAATATACCAAAAGAATGAGAAAAAGAAAATCTTGGATCTCATATAAGATATAATGTATCAGAGTTGGTATAGCAAACCATATATCAGTAGTAGATCAAGAAACCAAAGACAATTGACACGTGTTGGTGGTTTACATCCCATAATCCTTGATGTTATTGTTATGTTATACTTACTAGACCATGCGTGTGTTCGGTTATCATGAATGCTCTATAGATCATGCAAAGATCTCATGCAAACAGCCCCATTTGACACTCGTATAGTAATTTCATCAATTGTATGTTGTAAATCATGTACCACAAATACGAAAATCATTAAAAGCTTTGTTTAACTAAAATTCTTACACCATATAGAATTTTTATTATAAAGTTTAACCTCTCAATAATGCAATCTATCACTTTTCACACACCACAAGAATTGACATAATTGATTAAAAAATCAATTTAGTACTATAAAAAATAACAAGTAACTTGTCCTTACCTATACGAACCTTTTTCATGAGATCTCCAATTATAAAGATTGAGTTATCATCACTTGTTTATTTACATGAGATATTGACATAATTTCTAGAACACTCACGAATATTGGAGACACACATTGCTTAGAAAGCGCAACACATCAATAACAATAAAGACTGTGGGAATGTATTGTGATTGATAAACCACTAATATACGTCAAGTGTCTTTGGTTGATATATCTGTATATTAAGTTTCTCAATTTAAGACTTATTCATATAGTTTGTTATACCAATTTTGATGTATTATATCTTATTTAAAATTCAAAATATTTTTCTTTCATTCTTTTAATATCTTATCTCTTACAATATGTTAAAGATTTTTGTAATATTTAATATATTACATAAAAAATATAGTTTATGTGACTGCAACAAAACTAAGATTCAACTTATATTTTTTATGAGGGGACAACTAATATAGATAAATACAATAATTAACAAGTAATAGATCAATAAAATAAACCTTTAATTGGATATAGTTTGAATTAATTTACAGATTCAAGTTATATTGTATCGTGTTATATAGGTAAAATCTACGCGTAGCAAATTTGAAGAGTACGATATTTGTAATTTTTGGTTTAATTTGTATTTTATTTTATCATTGTTACTTGACTATACTAATCTAACACGTTATCGAGAATATGTTATACTTTTCTAATGACCTAAAAAAAAAGTCAAAAAATACATTAAACGAAGGAGGGTCCATAAAATTAAAAAAAAAAAATACAACATATTTTTCAGATACCAGAAATTAAAGGGACATTATGAAAAACTAAAAGAAAACCCCAATAATTGGAGACCAAATCCGTTGTTAAGTAAATTTTATTAATTAAGAAACAAGATGGAGATCGTAGTCAAATTAACTTTATCACGTGATCACTAATATAATATTAGTAATATCAAGTGTTGGTGGGATCGGATCTTGTTAGAAAATAGAAACTATAACATGAAAAAATCATTATAGTGTATTTTGTGACATATAAAACGAATAAATGATAAATTTGTAATTAAATAAAAAATATAGAGATTGTGTATAAATGTTAAAAGAGAAATACTATCATAACATATTTTTATATTCATTTAATACAAAATACAAGAATAAAATAAATTAAAAAATAAAATAAAAAAATAACTAAAAAGAATATGAAATGAACATAAAAGATTTTAAGGTGTCAAAATTATTTTTCATGTTAAAATGGTATGGTAAAAGCAAAAGAGCACGGTTAGGGACAAGTTACTCGAAACGAGGATGGGTTGATTTTATTGACCTAAAGGACCATTGAAAAAGAATGGTTGGAAAACTAAGATTAAAAAATGTATTTAATTCAGAATTCAGAAGGTCCCACGTTACAAGTTACTGTTTCAAAAGCATGGTGGTTGTCAGACACCTTTACTTTAAGGTTTAATAATGCAGATCGTATCTTTTGTCCAATATTAAATCAAAATATGTTGGGGACAAGATTTGAGTTTAATTTTTTCAAAAAATAAATAAATTTACAGTATTAATAAAAAATATATTATAAAATTCAAATGATGACTCAGGTTTAATATAAATTCATTTTCAACTCTACGTTTCATACATTTAGTTTAGAAATTATATAAAGTCTTTCTTTAAAATTTGTTGGAAAGATTCTACTGCAATAAGTCATGACGAAACACCATATAAAATATTACAACACTATTTTTAGATCTTAAATTCGAGTTGAAATTCTGAGAGGAGTAGGTACTTACGTAATGGAAACAATTTAATCCATATAAAGTATATAACCTCACTTTTTACTAAAAAATTTAAAGTAATAAATTTGTAGATATTTTTTTATATTATGTTGCTTAACTTTATTGATTTTACATTATATAAAACTCAATCTTAGATTTCATTCCTAACATAAGGATACATTGATAATCATGTATATTCATAGCCCCTCTTCACAATATTTTATTAATTGTTATTCAATAACTTAGTTTATATTTTAATTTAATATTTTATTATTATATAAAGTTGTTAAAAGTTTATTAAAAAATAAGGTTTCAAAAGGTTTAATAGCTATTTTGGTTCCTATTTTTGTTTGGTTTGTTCATTTTGATTTTTATTTTTTTTTTGTTCAATTTGGTCCTTTTTTGAAACGACGTCTAAATACTTAACGACAAACAGTACACTTGTGCACTGTAGTGATGATTTGGCACAGGAGACTGCCTACGTGGATGATCTTCAGCACAGTTATGTGGACCTAATTAAAATTAAATTTAAATTAGGAGTTTTTATTAGGGTTTTCGAATGAAATTAAATTAAGGGTTTTCGAATCAAATTTCCCCAATTTGAAGCATAGTGTGGAACACTGGGAAGAAAAACACTAACGTGTGGCTGAAATCGAAAGCGTTCATCGTTGACACAGTGAGGTATTGAGTACTATTGTCGTAATCTAAGGTTAGTGCTCTGCCATTCCTGTGTAATATAAATTTTTCTATATAATATAAATTTTTTGGTTTGAAATTTGTGCGAACTGTTGATAAATTGGTTTGAAATTTGTGCGAACAGTGTTTATGTTGATTAATTGGTAAATGTCAGTTTTTTATGTTGATCGTTTATTGTTTATGGTTTCCATAGTGGTCCCATTTACGGGTTTAGTGCGAACATAGAAGTCACTTTTACGGTTTCCATATTGGTCCCAATTTTGTTTAAAATTGATTTTGTAGGGTAGCGTTTGGAATGGCTGAGGATACTTTTAGAGTTGTGGTCCACCATGGTGGGACCCTAGTTAAGGACGCACCTTTTGAATATGTTGGTGGGGAAAAAACATATTGGACTGTAGACCCTGACAAGTGGAGTTATTTCGAAGTAGTAGATTCAATTAAGGATTTGGGGTATATTAAAGTGTCTGAATTGTTTTATTCCATTGAAAATTGTTTGCATAAGTTGTATAATGATAAAGATGCAATTAACATGGTTGGCGTTGCCAAATTTTTTGGGATAGTTAACTTGTATGTGGTCCACGATGTCAATGATGAGCCAGAGATAATTTCTGAAAGTGATTTAAATGAAGAAGTTTATTTGCTGTGTGATGGGACTATGGATAGTGAAGTTAACCATGTAGGTGGGAATGAGGAGGACAAAGTGGAGGTGCAAGAGGAGGAGGCTGAGGTGGAGGATGAAGGGGAGGAGGCTGAGGTGGAGGTTGAAGGGGAAGAGGCTGAGGTCGAGGTTGAAGGGGAGGTGGCATAAGTGGAGGTGCATGTGGAGGAGGCTGAAGTGGAGTTGCATGTGGAGGAGGATGAAGTGGAGGTTGATGTGGAGGATGATGAAGTGGATACACATGAACAAGAGGATGAACAAATATCTTCCAGCATTCTTTGAAGTTCTAGCCATTTTTACTACTGTCCTCTCACCACAATTGCAAATGGGAATTATCCCTAATCCCATTGAACCCCCACCATGTGAGGAATGACAATTTCGGCGGCTCATGTCATGGCAACAAGAAGAAGAAGATTGTGAATGAGACATTGCTAGCCAACCACCAAGAATGGGATGAAGATTGGTTAAGCTCTGGAACCCTGCACTTTTCAAAGTCTAATTTGAAAACCCTAATTTCAAAGTCTGCACTTTTCAACATTGCTTCAATTTGGACGTATTTGCAATAAAAAAAACCCCTAATTTCAATTTAATTTTAATTAAGTCCACGTAACTGTGCTGAAGATCATCCACGTAGGCAGTCCTGTGCCAAATCGTCACTACAGTGCACAGGTGTACTGTTTGCCGTTAAGTATTTAGACGCCGTTTCAAAAAAGAACCAAATTGAACAGATTTTACAACCTTTAGGACCAAATTGAACAAAAAAAAATAAGGACCAAAATGAACAAACCAAACAAAAATAAAGACCAAAATAGCTATTAAGCCGTTTCATAATAAACTTTTCTCTTATATATACATATAAACCAATAAGGTTGAGATATAGTTTTCTTTAATTAAATATGTTATCATCACGAGTTTGGATATGAAATAATACTGCTTTATTTTCATTAAGTATAAAGATTTAAAATAATTGAAACATTTATAGAAGTTAAAATATAAATCGTAATACTTATAATATAAAGAACTTTAATTATAATACAAACGACACAAAGAAAACAAGGTTAATAAGGTGAACTCGGAAAGAAAAAGTTATCCACAAAGAAATGGACCCCATGTTATCATGTGTTGCTTTTGTAGGAAAATCTTATATTTACATGTATTCTAAATTTCAAATACTTAATATTATAATTATTATATTTTTAACTGTGAATAGAAATAAATAAATAAATTACACTTGTGGAACCACCAAACCATGAACCATCTTATAAAAGGTTAAAACCATGAATAATATATTAAACCTACTTCAATAATATTTACATTGTACAGAAAGTAAAAATACCTCTTCCTTTTTCTTTTCTTTTTTCTTTCTCTTAGACGCACCAACCCAAATATGCTCTTTCTTAAAATAACATTACAACTAAAGTTTTCCAGAACTTCAATAAAGGTTTTTCAAGAACTTCAATAATGGTAACATTATAACTAAAGTTTTCCAGAATTTCAATAAAGGAAACCCAATTATATATGGACCATTTATGCACTCGTAAAAGTATAGAGGAAACATAAATTTATTTGTAAAAAATCATGTAATCTATCACTTTTTGTTATGAAAAAGTTAAAACTTATCAATATTGCTTTAATAATAGGGAGGTGAAGAACATCTTCCTCGTAAAATGGATATTGATAAATAATATAATTTGTATACAATAAGTCTTGGATATTAATTAAAATATAAAAATTAACTATAATTCATAAAATTGTAAAAAAAAAACTAATGATTTAATTAATAAGTCTTTAGGGACAAAAGAATTAATTACTCCCTATAATTTTTACTCTTCCTATATTTTAAATTTTAATTTCAATATTTAAAACATAAAATTTAAACATCTAAATAATACGAATACAGCAGGAAGGATAACGATACAAGGTATATATTCAACTTGTGATTGAAATCACAAAAAATAATAACGGTATTAATTTTAAAACAAATTGGAGGCCAATGAAGAATTCTAAACTACAATTTAATCAAGAGTTTATAAATGCAAAACCATTAACAGAGATGAAAGAACAAGCCCTATTAATAGTCACAAATAAGTCGTCACAACCGATATTGAAAATAAAAAAAAAAAACCAAAATCACGAAAAAGAGAAATTAGGCAGAAGAAGTTGCACAAAAATAACTTCAAAAAATTACGTAAATATTATTAATTTTTAATTATATAATTATCACCATGCAGTTTTTAGTCAAACACTTTGTGGATGGAGAGAGGAGAATAAATCGGAGACACAAATACTTCCTTTTACACAGTCTTTTTTTTTTTCATAATTCTATCTTCATTAAAAAAAACATTATTTTTGTGATATTTTTAAGTATGAAAGAAATTATTGGTAAAATAAAAAAGACACTGTTTTGAACAATAAATAGAAAAGTAATTTTTTTATAAATAAAAAAAATTTGGAGTACATGTATAGTTCCCTTATCCCGTATGTATCTAATATAAGTCTGGTTAACTTCAAACAAAAATTTAATTATATATCATATTATCATTATTCTTTGTATTTTAAAAAAAAGTAAAAAATAATATAAAAAATTTGTATATGGAAAGTATCATCTCTTAAATATTGATTTATTTAAATTTTAGGTCAAAATTATGTTTTATTATATCACGAAAAATGATGTTTTAAGATATAAATTTTTTTACATTTATTTAATATTATTTTCTAAAATTTTATTTTTGAAAAATACAAAAGTGTAATTTATTTAAAATTATTTTACTCTTATAAATATGTGAAATAAACATAAATCTTTTAAATAAAATATTATTATTAAAATCCAGAAACATCAAATTTGACTTTTCTCATTAATTTCGGTAGCATGATTGAAAATCTGAACCCACCAGCAGCAGATCATGAAACTGAACCACTATCCACTTTTCTTCTGTCTCTTTAAATAGACCCTAAGCATTTGAGGAAGCTCACAACAACATTACATTCACAGCTCAAAACACAAGAAGCAATGAGTTCTTTCAGCGTTTTCACAGTGAAAGTAGCACTTTTCTGTGTGGTGGTTTTGCTTTCAGCATCACAACCCTTCTCAAATGCACAGCTTGATAACTCTTTTTACAGGGATACATGTCCAAGGGTGCATTCTATTGTTCGTGAAGTTCTCAGAAATGTCTCAAAATCTGATCCTCGTATTCTCGCCAGTCTCATAAGACTTCACTTCCATGATTGCTTTGTTCAGGTTTCATTTTTCTTTTATAAATAAAGCTTCAATAATAGTCTTTCTAAATGAATAATCTATATTAAAAAATCAATCAAATTTCATGCTGCTGTGTATTTGTTCACATGACAGGGTTGTGATGCATCAGTTCTTTTGAACAGCACTGATACGATCGTGAGTGAACAAACAGCAGCGCCAAATAACAACAGCTTAAGAGGTTTGGACGTTGTGAATCAGATCAAGACAGCAGTAGAAAATGCTTGCCCTGGCATTGTTTCTTGTGCTGATATTCTTGCTCTTGCAGCTGAGATATCTTCTGTTCTGGTAACTATTCTTATCTTCCTCTATTCATCATATATTAACTAATAATGTAGTTAAAATAAACAAATCTCGGGCTAAACAAATCAAACTTTCCATATATAAGAAAATAAAGTTAGTATTCAAATTTGACAACAATGCTTCTTATATCAGGAGAATCTGTAATTAACCTGAAGCTGATATTCTGACTAATCTTGAATCATGAATCAATTTCATATACAAAATTTAAAATAAAATTTTTTTAAGAGTATTATTCTTATTTAATGCATATGTCTCCTCAATTTAATTAGACTGATATCTGTGGATGTGGTAAGTGAGTTGTTGTGGTGTTACTGTCAAGATTTTAATGGGTACTCCATAATGACAGATCCTATAGTACAATGAATCTTGTACTGATGCCAAAAACTCATCACACATTTTTTGCCATATAATGACTTTTCATAGACGGAAGAACATAGTGATCCATAACAAAAGGTATCAATATCTCTTGTTTAAAACTGTTCAAGATTAACGGCAAAGGATTATGTAGTTCCCGTTAGGTGTTGAAATTTATGGTATTATGCAGTAGGAAGCTTCGTGTGCTTATAGTAATACTGAAAAAAAAAAAGTAAGTCTCTCAAGGACTTTTTTCCAAATAGGTAAGTCTTCCTTTAAATATAGGAAAAAGTCTCTTTAACAACTCTTTTTTTGACAACATTTTGACAACGCATACGTGGCAGTCTATGATTGGTCCATTTCAAATATTTTTTTAATCATAAATTCAAACATGCCAATAAAATGATGACACGTGTCCTGTTGTCAAAAAATTATTAAAAAAAAGTTGTCAAAATATCATTGTCCTTAAATATATTATCTTACCTTGCAATCATTTCTCTTTATCTTACAGACTATTCATAACTACATATAATATAAAAATCTGTAAACAAAAAATATATTTTTCTATATAAGTGACATCTGATGTATAGCTACAAAGCATAGATATACTAACAGAGGTAGCATCACTGTGTCCATCAATTATTTGGATCATTTCGAAAAAACATTTTATTTCAAAAAGTAAAGAAAAAAATTGCTTATAGATACCTGTTATAAAATTAAAAAAAAATTTTATAATCTATTTATTTATAAGAAAAGTAACAAATAATTTTTCTAGCTTTTATTTTCGTAATGAATTTATATAACTATTGTTACTTTTAACCAAATCCAGATGCTAAGTGTGTCATTGTAGTTAACATCAATCAAATAAGTTCCATTTAATGAAAATAAAAAAATAAAATATTAAGAAAATAAGACAGATATAATTAAGTATGAAAACATTTTCCAGAAATTCCACTTGTTATAAAACAAAACAAAAACATATAATCAAAGAATAAATTTATTTGAAAAAAAAATACATTCAAATTTATTATATTCTAAATCTGGATCACATCAGAGGTTTTTTCACGGTCATCATGGACTTGCCTTTGACATTTGAGCCCAAGTATAAAATATAAAGCCCACATTTTCAAATATGTTCAAGGCTTTTCTATTCTCACTATACTTGTGCTAAGTTCACCACCACTTTTCCAAAAATAAATTGATAGGAGTATCTTAAAGGAAACAGTATTGACATACATAACCAAAAGATCAGTGGATGAACTCAGAAAAAAAAAACAGGGTGGAAATAACATAGTCCTATGTTTTATACTTTACACAAAAAATATCTCCTCGAGTTTTTAGTTAAAAGAAAAACAAGTTTAGAGACAATTTTGTCCTTTTTTTTTATAAAAGTCAAATGAATTAATTTTAAATATTGTTTAAATTTATAAATCAAATCCTATCTTGTTTGTGTTGTTACTTTTTAGGCTCATGGTCCCGATTGGAAAGTTCCTCTGGGAAGAAGAGACAGTTTAAACGCAAGTTTTGATCTTGCGAATCAAAATCTTCCTGGTCCAAATTTCTCCCTCGACCAACTGAAATCTGCATTCGAAAGACAAAACCTTAACACAACCGATCTAGTTGCACTTTCAGGTATATAATTTCTTGAATATTAAGAAACATATATTGAACAGAGTTGGTATAATGTATAATTCCTTTTCAGGTGCTCATACAATCGGCAGAGCTCAATGCAGATTTTTTGTGAATAGATTATACGATTTCAACAGCACTGGAAACCCTGATCCAACTCTTAACACAACTCTGTTACAAGCACTTCGAGCAATTTGCCCCAATGGTGGACCTGGAACAAATCTCACCAACTTGGACCTAAGCACACCTGATAGACTTGACTCTAACTACTACTCCAATCTTCAACTTCAAAATGGCTTGCTTCGAAGTGATCAGGAGTTGTTTTCCACCACTGGTGCAGATACCATTCCCATTGTCAACAGCTTCAGCAGTAACCAGACTCTTTTCTACGAAAATTTTAAGGCTTCAATGATAAAAATGAGCACCATACAAGTGCTCACAGGAACACAGGGAGAGATTCGAGCACATTGTAACTTTGTCAATGGAAATTCAGCTACTTTAACTACGTTACCCACCCAACAATCTTCAGAAGATGGTGTTGTGAGCTCTATCTAAAAACATGAACGAGGAATGTTGTAGTAAATGCGACGCAGTGGTCATTAATAAAAGGTTTTACATAAACATGCATGTGTGTGGTAGTGTTGTGTTGTAGCAACCTTTGTATTTTGTACTGGCTATACATAATATCCACTTATGAGAATTTTGGTTTGTTTGGTCTCTGCTAATTTGAAAGAAAAAATTATTTTTGACTTGGTAAATTTGAGATCTAGCTTGATAAAAAAAATGAGTTAAATGTTTTATGTTAGCATAAATAAAAAAAATTGAGTAATGTATTAAAGATAAAATCCAAAATGTCAAAAGTAGCAGAAAGTATAAATAATTGATAGCTAGGAACATGACCATGATGACATTATTGATGGCTTGGAAACTTTTAGTGTGGAGTTTTGATTCTCTGGAAATATTGTACCTCTAGTTTAATCATAGTAATTACTCTTATTTTACTATACTAACTATAATTGATCTTATTTATAATGAAAATGAAATTTACAAATCATTTATTTGGCTCATATGTCTAATATACAAAAGACAATTAACCAAACAATTTTTATAAAGAAGAAATGTACCATTGTAACCATCGTATAAATAATTGAAAATAGTAAATTTCATTCTACTTTCAACTAATCACGTAGGATATATAATCAATTCCAATCTTACATATCAAATGCTTGATCAACAATTCTTAAATTGTTTTCAACCATAATGAATGAAAGCAGTGAAGAAAATAACTTATAAATTTTGAAATTTTATGTTAGATAAAGAAATTACAGAGGGAATTAAATATACTCCGAGAAAACAAAAATGGAGAATGAACACAGGCAAATAAAGCAAGTACATAAATAAATAAAGGTGAATTAAAGACCATAGTAAGGGCGTCTTTGTAAAATTAAAAAAGAGAGGGAGAGAGAAATGAAAAACTAAAGGCAATTGCATAATGCACTCCGTTGTTTTCTTCCTACACCCCCCCATCAACTTTCAAAAATGACTATTTTACTCTTGGAAAAGTGGCTTTCGGATTTTTAATTTCAGAAATAACATTTCCAGAACAAAATTTTACTGAATAAAATTTTTTAAACGAAATTTTCATAATGAGATTTTCGAAATAAAAATCTCAAAACAGACGAAGTACATTCTGGAACAAATTTTTCAGAATGCATATAATACTTTTCTCATAATGAATTTTTTGAAACTATGAAATATGTTTTCGAAAGAGTTTTTCATAAACATATGAAATCTTTTTTGTAAAAAACTTTTTGAAACGAGTTCTTTTAATTCGTGGGAAATAAAAGGTAAAAGAATAATAAGACTTTTTTTTTTCACGGTATAAGAATTTTTATTATGTTTTTTATGACTTTCTATAAATATATATATATATATATATATATATATATATGTGTGTGTGTGTGTGTGTGATTTTTTATTATTTAAAAGTAAAATAATTAAATATATTATCTTTAATATACTATATTGAAATTTATGAATTAAAATAATTTAATTATGTAGAATTAAATATTATAAACTTAATAACTTAATTAGAGGGTTAAGTATATTTTTACCAAGTAAATTTATATGTAAAATTGAAATTTATTTTTCCTAAAAAATTCATATATTTTAGTAATATATGAAATATACTATGATTCAACGACATTCATTTTTCTTTGAAGTATCTACCAAGTATTTATACATAAAATGACATGTGTAATTTAAAAATAAAATTCTTGTTTTACCCAGTTCGTTTTCAAGATCTGTTATTATTATAACTCAATAACCATCTATAGAGTTGAAAGAGGAAAAGAAAAGATTAAAAAAAAGTATAAAAGAAAAAAAAAATTAATAAAATTTTATTTTTAAATTGCATGTATATACTTACAGTTATGTATGCAGATCTTTTAATTCATTTCTTCACAAAAAATATAAGGTTGTTGAATGAGTAAAATGTATTTTATACATTATTGAAATAACATATAAGATGAACTTTTCAAAAAACGAATTCCGATTTTACATAATTTTAAAGATTAAAAATATATTTAATTTTAATTAATTATATTTAGAATGTGAATGATTTTTTTTAGCAGAAAATTTTGTTTTCATTCCACCGATTTTGTTTTTCAATTTTTGTATTGGTATTTAAATATATTATTAAAATTGAAGTGAAGCCCTTGTATAAAATTAAAATTTAAAATGATATGAAGTTCACCCTTAATTACTGCTAAATTTTATTTTTTTTTAACTTTTATTGTATACAAAGTAAAATATTATTACTAATAACAATTTTTTAAGTTATTCAATTTTTATTTTCTGTTTTAATTAAATATTTTTTATATTGTTTTGTTAACCCTTTTTTTCCCTGTTTTGCTCTTTTTTCTTTTTTTTTAATCATCCACACACGTTAAGAAAGAAAAGAGACGAAAAATAAACAAGAGGAACATAATTCTCATTAATATCGTTTGTGATATTCCTCATTTGTTCATTAAAAACAATTAAATAAAGAAAATGTTGGATTCAGAAGACATGTAAAAGTATATTTTGTATACATAATCTTGCAATGTATGAAACCTGAATAATATAATCTTAAAATATATTTGTCTCTATTTTATTCTTGAGAATAACATTCTTAATTAAGAATATTATTTTAAATTAAAACTAAATATATGAAATTGGAGGTAATTAGATAGAAATTAGAGTTGAGTTAACAAGAATTTTCCCTGTTTTTACGAGAAAATATAATTTTCCCCTCCAATGAAAAAAATAAAGTAAGACAAAGTTTAAAAATAAAGTTCAAAATTAAGTCATTTTTGTTGTCGTTGAAGGAAAACCAAAAACAATAATATTTGGAGTCCTTAAACACAAACTATGTTTTTTTTTTTTGTGTGTATCGCTCTTAAACCCTAGTTTCTTCCTCTGTCTGCATCTCTTCTCAAAAACCCTACAAACAACCTTTGTATCGCAAATTCGAACCTTTTGAATCCGAATCATGCCGCGAAAGAAGAAAAGCCATGACCCGTTCTTCACCAACGATTCCCGAAAACGCCAAAAGCCCAATGGCAAACTTGACCGCGACGATGAAGAAGATGCCGAGATAGAAAGCGATTTTGATGAAGATGGCTTCTTCGCCGGCGTCGACGACGGCTCCGGTGAGGATCAGGAGATAGAAACAGGCGCGGAGGCTCGGAAGAGAATCGCACAGGACTATATCCGAATGGTTCGGCAAATAGCGCAGAAAGAGAAAGAACAAAAAGACGGTGAGGAGGAAGAAGACGGTGATGAAGAAGACGAAGATGGAGCAAGAGACTCGCTCGTAGCTCAGAAGTTGATAAAGGAACAACAAGAGGAAAGTGGACGCGTCAGAAGAAGCATTGCTTCAAAGTTTGTTTCATTCTTCACCAACTGTTTGTGTTTGAGTTTTAGATTTTGATGGAACACTAAGATTTGTTTGTTTGATATTTTAGGGTGAAAGTAAGTAGTGATGAAGGGTTTAGGGTGTTGGTGAAGCACAGACAGAGCGTTACAGCGGTGGCCCTGTCTGAGGATGATTCGAAGGGCTTTTCGGCGTCGAAGGACGGAGTAATTATGCGGTGGGATGTGAACAGTGGGCAATTTGAGCGGTATAAGTGGCCCAGTGATTCGGTGTTGAAATCTCATGGCTTGAAGGATCCGCAAGGCTCGGCTGCAAAGCAAAGTAAGCATGTATTGGCTTTGGCTGCTAGCTCCGATGGTAGGTATTTGGCGACTGGAGGACTTGATCGCCATGTTCATGTATGGGATACTCGTACCAGAGAGCATGTTCAGGTGATTCTTTATTCTCTCAAATGAATGGTAGGAATGTAGTGTGAAAGGTGGCTTGCATGTTTTTTGCTGGCTATTTGTGTAGATAAAAGTTTAGTTGGTTTCTTGTTTACTTATTGTTCGGATTGGACCGCATGTATGCGTATTTTGCTTCATTATTTGAATAAAAAATGTTTTACTGCTACTGTTGTATCTTTCGCCTTGCTTAGATTAAAGTCAATGAAAATTTTTGTGTTTTAGTGGGTAGTGAACTTATTTGAATGTAAACAGGATCCTACACAGGAATTGACAAAATAAAATGCGAAGTAATTTGCTTCCTTTGATTTGTAGTTGTCCTTGCTAACACGTTACAATCAATGTTTGGAAAACCATAGGCCTTTGTGGACTAATTGTTTGAAGATTTTGGACTGTTTAATTGTGGATTGGATTGCTGATATTGAATTGTAATTGTTTGTACAGGCTTTTCCAGGTCATAGGGGCCCTGTTTCTTGTCTGGCTTTTAGGCAGGGAACTGCGGAACTTTTTTCAGGTTCATTTGATAGGACAATTAAGATATGGAATGTTGAAGACAGAACTTACATGAATACTCTATTTGGTCACCAGAGTGAAGTATTAAGTATTGATTGCTTACGGAAAGAAAGGGTACTAACTGCTGGACGTGATCGTAGCATGCAATTGTTTAAGGTAATCTTACCAATATATTAAGATTTAAGTATTTGACTATCAACTATCATGTATGTTAAGTGTTCATTTATTTCTCATACTGTTGCTCTGTTCTTTTTTATCTTTGTGTGGAAAATATTCGAGTGATTAAGTAGAAACTTTCGCCATAACTACTTTTTTCTTGGGTTATTCCAATTTCTGTTTTAGACTTGACTTTTTTACCGATTGTTTTGTGTATTCTCCCTAATTTAGGTTCATGAAGAGTCACGTCTTGTATTTCGTGCTCCTGCATCCTCCTTGGAATGCTGTTGTTTTGTTAATAATGATGAACTCTTGTCTGGTTCGGATGATGGAAGCATTGAGCTTTGGACTGTAATGCGAAAGAAGCCTATTTACATTTTGAGGAATGCTCATGCCTTACTGGTGGATAGCATGAAATCTGACCAAAAGGACAGTGAAAGACTTCCCAATGGTAACATAGGTAAACAATTATGTGTGTACAAGTTTCCTTGTAATCCAAATGTCTCAATATTGGCAGTTCCTTCAGCAGTTTGAATTATCTTATATCGAATAGAAAATACTTACGATGTTTGTAACAACTTTTGTTTCTTTTTTCTTTCTCACTTTTCTGAAAGTTGTTGTGATGGACGCACTACAATATATATGATACCACAGTTTGTGTAACAAAACTTTTGGGAATATCTCTCTTACAATATTTATTGCATGCTATAATATTCTCTCTTTTATCTCTGCTGTATAGTGCGTTGTACTAGTTAGTGTACGAGTATCATTTACCTCTTTCAGAGTGTTCTTTATCTTCTCCATGTTTCTGTATTCCCTTACTCATTTAATGTATGGTCAAGATATAGCAAAGAGCATCTCATTTTGCTGTTGGCTTACTTTTACAATAGAAAGGTGTGAATTTATGATACATTTACCCTCCTCTTAATATCCTAAAGTGATACCATTGTCGTCACCATGCAGAAAATGGTTACCACCATCCTGAGAACCATCATTGTGCGTCAGTATTCTCTTGGGTCAGTGCAGTCACTGTTTGCAGAAACAGTGACCTTGCAGCATCTGGGGCTGGCAATGGTTCTGTTCGATTATGGGCAGTTGAAAGTGATACAAAAGACATTAAACCTCTTCATAATGTGCCATTGGTAAGTGAACGGAATAGCAGTTAAACTCAAGTTACTTTTCCTAGATAATTTTGTCTTCAATTTTGATTATAGTTACAATCTCTGCTGAAAAAAAAAGGATTTCGCTTATTGTGTTTTATTTTGTTCCGGTTGAATGTCGTTCTCTGTAGAGTCCTGTATTTTAGTGAACAATTATCTCCCCTTCTGCACAAACCTTACTCGTATGCCATGTGTATCGTTAAGGTTTCTCAGAATTGTAGATACTCAACATGGAAAACCTTGCTTCCATTATATAGTTCTCAATTTGTACATAGTGTTTTTTTAGTTTTACATAAATAGTCAAGTTTTGCTATTGAAGTAAAAATAAATTGCCAAACACCTAGTTCTTTATATTTCTAGTATTGAATTTACAATTGTCAAACACTGGCATTTAATTAAACATTTTTGCATTATAGGTTGGATTTGTGAATACCTTGGCTTTTGCAAAATCAGCAGAATACTTAATTGCGGGAGTTGGACAGGTGAAGTTTACATGCAACCGCCTTGCGAATATTTGATTAGCATATTTCTATTCTACCAATGAATATCCTGTTATTATCTCGATTAATTATTACACTTTTCCTTCCATTATAACCGCGTTAGAATTAGTGGTTTTTCTTGTCACTAAAGAGTAATTGTCTGCAGGAACCTCGTCTCGGGAGGTGGGGACGTAACCCTGAAGCACGAAATGGAGTTTCAATTCTTCCTCTTAAGTTGTGAGATGACGCAATGAAAACATTGTACCTCCTCAATTTTGGTATACGAATTGTAACATTGAGTTGAATGTCCGTCCGTGATCTTATTTATATGTATCGGTTACATTTTTTTGTTATAAATAATTTTAGTTTTTGCATGTTTGTATATGATTGCAAAATTTTGGAATGGTTTCTTCTGCAAAAAAAATAAAGTTATTTAAGTGATGGCTATAAAAATCCAGAATAAAAAAAGTCCCTTTGACCGTAATACCACCTGTTTCAATACAGTTCAATCCAATGATCTAAAAGCCTTTCAAAACACTAAAAGTGTCATGCACTAATCCTCATCCTCGTTTCTGGCGGTTTTTATCTGTGCTGTACCATCAACTCAGGCATTGTCGACTTATTTCTGACACTATTGAGGAACTTAAGCTGAATTTGTTTGCGTTTTATACAGACATTATTGGCTATTTGGTTTGTGAACCCGTTATTATCGGATGAATTAGAGTTAAAATAATAAAAACTCTATGTATAAAAAGACAATTAAGGTAGTTTCTGTATAAATTTACCATTCAGATGCTTTTACATCATCTCGTATTTTTGCATATCTGACAGTCTTCAGTTGAATGCTGATTTTATGATCAGGTGAGAGTTTGTTTTACACCATTTCATTACCAGGACTTGGATTTGACCAGAATCAGGTAGGAAATACGTTAGTAGCATTAACAGTAGTTCATATTGCACGAGTAAAAATCACTGAAGAAATTATGCCCAAAGTTGAATTCAATGCATTCAATCGATCTGTCATGTTCAGAGTAATATAACGTAAATCCTGAAACACTACTCAAATGATCAATGCATAGAAATTCAATTCAACTAGTTAAATCCAACCAGGAAGTCTTTCCAAAGTTGATTCCGAAGCAACTTATACAATATACTGGAACAAGTCAATACAAGTTTCATAACCTGAAGGTTCATGTAACAATGAAACGAATCTTGTTCATCTCAGAAAATTCGTAATTACAGAACGTCCTCCCCTATCCCCCATGTTTTGGTCTTTGCCCATTTTCAGTATGCTTTTGAGGTTCAACTCCTTATCAGCAACCATCTCAAGCTCTTCAATGCTAAAGATTCACATCATTTGAGCTTGGGCAAGGAACTTCCTATAAAAATCATCATACGAGGTTACTTTGAGCGATTGTATAAGTCAAGCAAGGAACCCGTTTTCATACCGAAACACTCGGATCGGAGAGACGTATTTATATGAACAGTTAATACGAAAAGGGGGAAAATTTAGTAGCACCTAATTGGGCGAGCTAAGCATTTGATATGAACAGGTGAAGAATTCAGTAGCACCTAACAGTATGAGCTAATAAAGCCACATCAAACATTGAATTTATAGCTTCAGAAGTTGGTGGGAATAAAAATTTAATACTCCTATTAAAAAAAAGCGTGCAGAGAGGTCTAAATGCTCTTGCCCAGCCAGACTCCAGGATGTACTTTTCCCACCTGATTAATTTTGCATGATTAGCTACCCAAGCCAGTTCACAGGAATTTACATTATCTATTCATGTTCGACTCCTTTGTTGTTGTCAGTTGTGTCCTTGTTACTGTTTCCTCCAACCTCAGCGACTGACCCATCCGAAGAAGTCGGTGCACATGAACTTGGATGTTCATTTACTGTTTTAGTTGTCTCAGAGGTTACGATGGTGGAGTTATCGAGAGATGCTGATGGCAAATCAGTAGCTAACTGCTTATCCTTTGTTACTGCAACACTGGATGATGGAGATGGTGATTCAGTTGCACCAGGATCATTGTTCCCAATTTCCCCATTCGGAAGAACATCAGAAGGGTCATTGGCATCTGAAGATTCCCTCCATTCAACCCACTCAACAGGTTTATCTGTCCCACCACCATGTTCTAACTTTGGTCCTGCTTCTGGAGAAGATGTTGCAGTGTCAGCTAACTCCTCATCCTCACCAGCAACATCATCTCTACTGGCTTTTACAATACCCTCCTCGGCATTAGGTGATGGAGAAGCAAGGGAACCGGTTGAGCGCTCATTGGCTACTCGATCTCTATCCTCCTCGAAAGCAAACCAGTTGGAATTTGTGAATAGAGATCCACTGCATATGCCATGGCATAAGGTATACATCCCAAGAATGTGAAGAAAAACTAGGCAAGACGTTCAATTCAAAGTACAAAACTGACACGTACGATCAACGAAAGCACACCATTTACCTTTCATGGTCATCTCCCAACCGCAAAGAAGATATAACGACTTCTGCAGATTCATCATCAAAGTAGACATCCTGCAACATTAATATTCTGTTAGATATTTTATCATAATAGTAAATAAAACCTCAACCAAAAACCCTAAGACACATTAGTGATGTCTATCAATTTACACGAACATGAGAAATCAGCCCTAAAAAAAGACACTCGCAGACTTGTATGATGAAAGCAATTAATTTACTCTGCACAAAGCTGGATAGGCAAAATTTATGTGATGGAGGAGTTAAAGTCATTAGAAGACACCCAAGAAAGAATGTCATTCCATCTTTAAACATATTTATCTTAAGCATTAACCTGCACATATTCAACTATATATTCACTTCACCTCAATTCAAGACTGGATTTTATCACATAAAGAGGAAAATATTATACCTCATCATCTCGTTCAAGAGAGCCATGAACCTGAAACACAGATACATTGGTCAGTAATCAAGAGCTATCGCATAGAATTATTAATGACAGAATCTGATAAGCAGTAGTATCACCACCTAAAAATAAAATCAGGCATTAGGAATTTATCATTCCACAATGCTCAATGAACAAATTGGTCACTACATCAGCTGGTCTACATACTCTAAGAACAAACTATTAACTGAACCCAGACTGAGTCATTCCATTCTCTGTTAATCCTGATATATATAAAACACTATAGAAATAATTTCTGTACGTATTTCATGTACTTCTGGCTTTATGAAAAAACAATTCTAAGGGCTTTGTGAAACCAACACCATATCAGAAAATGATTTTTAATAATCTCAGAAAAATTCCACATATTTCTGTTCTTCAATTCACAGCTATCTAACAAATGACACTACGAAATGCACATTCAGCTGCAGGCAGACAGGAGGTCCCCTGAAATAACTGCACTGTACCTCTTCAATGTCATCACTGTTGTAAATGCCATAACGGAAGGCTTGACTTAAGTTATTTGCTAATGCTGCTACATCATAGTCCCGGTCTTGATAATCATCCTCATCACTATCCCTGTTTCTGTCATGTAATGCTGTTGGCCTCCTGTAACAACCAATTAATTACGAATCAGCAAACGAGCCCAATACACAACCACAAGATGACCTACAATGAAGCTACATCAAAATACAATCAATCCCAACAATAATAAGAAAGGTATTCAGTAACAGGAATCAAGATCGTGCTCAAGTTTGAGGTTCCAAGCACGTATTTCATCACGTGACAGAGATCAGCAAGCATACGGTAGCACAGATTTTTGGAAAAGGGACTACGTATTCTGGAGGTCAAAGTTCTCTTACTTAAGTGAGCAATGATCTATTCCTCTAATCGGAGCATTGTTCTTGATTGAGAAAGGTATATTATACTCTGATGATTATAATGGTTGCTGTGACGTGTTTATGACTGTTAAGAAAAAAAATTAGAATATAAATCCGGACTCCAAAGATTCCAACCAGGACTTCTAAAAGCATGATGGCATTCAAGGAAATAGGCAAATCTTTAATTTTTCAGCTCATTCAGATAGTGGCACTGCAGATTCACCATGGAATATAACAAGATAGTGCCAGTTAAGGAAAGCAGCATACCCACACGCCCATTGATAGACATTCTCCACAGCATTGCGATTAGAGAGAACACCCGAGTACCAATCTGTCCAATCACTATTTCCCTGTCAATTTAAGAACTTTGAAAATAAGCTTCAAGATTATGTAGTTATCTTTAAACTTCATTTTGTTCGAGTACATGTAAAAATCAGACAATTACTTACTGGGAAAAGAAAGAGAATTGACCAAATATCACAACTAAGTTTAAACATTCAAAAATCATACCACAAAACTTGCTGGAGACATAGTAACAGACCTGCAAATGTTCCTGAATCACAGTGTTGTTATTCCCTAACTGGACAAGTTTGTTAGCTATACGGGTTAAGTGTCCTATGCATCCTATCCTAGGTGCTGATTTTCCCTCGGCAGGTATTGTTGCCTGCAAGAAATTTGCAGACATAGAACATTTAAAATATTTATTTATTCCAAAAGTTTTTTTTTAGTTTCCATCAAACATTGTATCAAAATCATAGAGCAAAACAAACAATTCTGCAAAAAAATTCTGCAATACAGTATTTTTGTGCATAAGGGGCAAGAGGAACCATGTACCTTGTTTGTATCAGCTTCCAACGTGAATTGCTTTTCTGCCTGAATAATTTTCCCGACAAAATCACAATGATGGAGAAGATGTTCCAGAAGAGAAGAATTCTTACTCTCCAAGCAAGATGTTATAATGTTTTCCACATGGTGATGCAAAAAGTTATTGTATGGGTACCTACCACATTGAAACATAGTAGCAAGGCATGAGATTAAATGACAATGTACAAGATACCAGAATTGCAAAACTTACTCAAAGAACAAGTGTATAATTCTTTGCACTGCTCCAAGATCAATCAATTTCTTCTCAGCAGCTTCACCACCAACAGTTACTAGGACTGATATGAACTCTACAATCTGAAAGAATAAATGTTCAGTTAATATTACTTACGGAAAAGCTACAATATTACTTTTCAACATCTTCAAAGAACAACAAATTTGAAAAAAAGGCAATTACTTGTGAAAGTACCTTCATGACAGCACATGTTCAAAACTAGTCTTCGAATCAAATATACAAACGGGGCAATTTCAAATAATTAGCTTACCTTTAGACGATGTTTACCAAGAGGTGGTTGTAATTTGCCAAAAGTAGTTAGCAAGAGATTTTCAGAAGAAGAAACTTCTAATAGCTTGAGTAAATCACCTGCAGAATAAGAGATAGATCAAAAAAAATTTCTCCTTTAGACAAAGTAAAATAAAAATTCAGATAAAAGAATATACATACAGACACAAATGGTCTCGCGATTATGTTTCAATTAATTTACCTAATTGAAGTGAACTCATTTTTCAAATGTGAAATGAAAATTATAAATCAGTGTAACAGGAATTTTACATGCTAGATGTGAGTACGTAATTTATTTCTTGCTTGAGGGAAAGGGATGTTTTTTGATTAAAACAACAGAGGAGAAAGAGCTAGAAAGCCAGAGAGAGAGAGAGAATAAAGAAATTGGAAAGAAACAAACGAATAAACCCCATGAAGAGTGTTACAAAACACACTCTAACACACTCTTCTATTGATTAAAATTTATTGATATCTACAAATCATGAGATGTTCACTAAATAAGGATGTGGAACCAAAATGTCAGTGATGTCCAAATAAACTCAAACCCACAAGAGTTTGTTCCTAGCACTTTTCTTCTCCCAAAAAACATATTAAGCCATTTAGAAGTCTTACCTAGGCTTTCTAGCATGCCTTCAACAGTCTCGGGATTTGCAGTTACCGTAGATCCATTAGTCATTTGTCGATTATATGTATAATAAGCTCCAAAAGTATGTCTCTTGGGGTCTAACAAAGATATGCATACAGATAAGGAGTTTACAAGAACAGATTTTGGCCGAGAGACTTCCAGGGCATGACGGAATAATCTTCCTATAAAGCTGAAGATATATGATGAAAAATGTTGGTTAATTAATAAAAACAATGCATAATCTTCCAAGTGATGAAAACTAATCTAAGATTGCACTAATAACAAAAAGCAAGTCCTCAAATAAACCTACCTAGGACTGCAGACTTTTGCAGAAAGCCCTGCAGGAGCAAATCGTGTAATAGCACAGAGAGTTTCTGCTGCATTAGCATGTACTTCTGGAGAATCCTGTAAAAGCCATAGCAAAAGAATATATACTCAGTGAAAATGTATTGGCTGGCCTTCGTAATAAAGAGAATTCGGCTTATACACATGATCCTTACTCTATTTATTGTCAGTGTTTACTGTATTAATCTTTATAGGTTATAGGAGTTTAAGGAGGTTTTGTGAAGTGTATTATTAGTATAAGTAATACAAAGATATCCTTATGTACCAAAAAAATTAACAGCCTAAGTGAAAAAGAAATTGGCATTGTATATTTGTCCTAAAATTCAAACAACAAACATTATGACAATACAGACAAAAAGAACAGTCTAAATGCATTACAGATATATTTTGAATTTAATCTACATGATTTCTTGCTCTTAACCTAAAAATTTTGTGCGCTTTCATAGTTAAGTTGGGTTTTCTGATCCAATTAAGTTTTACAGATTTCCAATGGTAATTCAAGTAATATGTTATTAGGCCTTGATTCAAACATACAGGAAACAGTTGTCAATCCCAAATGATCTTGTGAAGTGGCCAACACTAAATCTCATTGTAGCTAGCACGGTGGCCGCCGGTGTAACCAATTAGAATAAGAATAGTTAATGAGGGTAAAAAAACGAAAAACAACCGCAAGGACAACACAAGGCCAGGCAGCAGAGGTAATGTCAGCTGGAAACTGAAAATTTTTCCACAAAAATTGCCAGAGAAGGCTGGATACTTGGGATTGAGCATGGGCTGGGCTGAGTCAGGTTCACCCTTTATCCAGCCCAACCAAACCCAAAATTGTGACCCAATACCCTAAATAAATGAGATAATACTGGGTTAACCCATAACCCATATCTGTTACACAATATACAAATTTTAACATTGCATATAGTTAAATAGTAAACCATAAGAATAATAACTTAAATTAATCTATATTTTAAAATAATAAATCTATAATAAATATAGGGTTAGGATCTATTTACATCAAGTAGTCAAACATACTTTCAATAATTTTTTATAGAAAGCAGTTTTAATCTATCCAAATATTGAATTTCGTATTCTTTTTAATTAGATCATGTATCCAAAACTTCATACAGTTTTAAAGCTATAGAAGTTCTTTACATCTCTTCATTTTAATGTATAATGATATTCAACAGTTTGATTGATTAAATTTGTGTTCTATAAAAAGTTATTGAAGGTATAATTTAGATGACTTTTTCATCAGGTGTAAATAATTCTAACCTAAAAATATAATATCACGTTATACAAAATTTTCCAATATTAAATAAAAAGGTTATTACTAATACACAATTATCCCAAAAAAAAAAAAGAATTGAAAGAGAATCTTCTGACTAAACCATGTGGCAACGGCTAGAAACACAATCTAACCTCATCCTTAAAAAAATATCGCGTCTGCTTTTAAAACCCCAACCTGTCCAAATCAACTTTGGGTCAAGCTAGCAGGTTGGATTGGGTCATGCTCACATCATAACGAAGAGCATGTAAGTGACTGTGAGAAGGCTTCAATTCTGATTCAGAGAGGGGAAAATTCTTTAATTGAACCCCCCCCCCCCCCCCCCCCCCCCTCCCCTCTCCCCCCTCTGGAAATGAGCCTCTTCCATTATTAAGTACACATTTTCAACACACTTCAACAGCACTCACTCCAGCTGCAATTTTCCAGGTTTTTGAATGGCTAGTGTCAGATCTTGGACCATGTCTCCCCAAAACGTTTCTCTCTATGTTTTTAAAGTAAATACGTTAAATTATAGTTTGGCACCTGAAAATTCTATTTCAAGCTTTTAGCTCCCCCAACATTGTTTCAAGCTTTTGACTTCTCCAAAATTTTCAATGAAACTCCGGCACTGTGCCCTTCACAACATAATTCAGCAACAGCACCATTATATGGCTTGTATTAACCATTTTTAATTCTAGAATGGTTAATACAAGTCAAATGAGGAACCGTGATTTATTATTAAAGTATAAAGTAATAAAAAAAGACAGTAACAAATAAAACTTAAAGATCATACGTTCCATATGATAAAAGAAAATCATACACCATCAGTGTGCACATATTTAATTCACTTATTGACCTCACATATCAACTTAAACAATTACCTCTTACTTTTAATTCATCCAAACTCTAGCAAAGTTAAATTTTGAATTAATAACATCCAAATCCTCCACTATAGACATCAGAAAACTGATGATACTTACTGAAGAACTGAATTTATCTGCAATCATCTCAAGCACACTGGTATCTTCAATCCACTGCATTGCATTCACATGACTTACATACATATGTTCATCAGCACCAATCAAGCGTATCAAAACCTGGTATTCCGAAAAAAAAATTACCAATAAAATTGCAAATATACAAAACACACGCACAGAATAGAGAGGAAAAAAAAATTCACACCAATGAAAGTAATTGATTCCTAAATCTAAAAATACTAATTCACATGCAGGAGTCTAGGCATTAAATACCAGTAAAACAAAGATTTGAACTTACAGCAGAAAAGATAAGCCTTAATAAGCAAGTATAACAATTTAAAATAAAATAAATGCAAAAAACCCAACCTCCATGATAGATGTGATTCCAATCAAGTCAACTAGTTTCTTCACAATTTCCCGGTGAGCCTGGTTAGCCACAAAGACAACAGAACAGCATACTGATAAGTGCAACCCAATGAATGCAAACACATCAATGAAAACATGGTAAATTAAACAAACACCCTCAATGTTTATGGAATTATAATAACACCCCAGGATTTTGTAGTTCTACACAAACATCCCATTTGTTATAAAAACATTACACTGTCTCCCTTTTTACATTACGCATACACCTTTTTTAAGTTTTAAAATCATCACATGTCCTTATGTTTTTAAACACACAAGAAGTCCATTTTACATTTACCCCTTGGATCCCTTTAAGGGAGGTCATTGTAACAATGAAAAAAGCAGAGGGTGTCAGCATAGTTTGACAAAACCTAAAATTGTAATGTAGTCATTCAGTCCATTACCAAAACATATATATCACCAGGAAATATTCCTAAAATTGTTCCATAAAGTAACATTCTTTATTGTACACTTCCAATTCCAACACAATCACACCTTGTAGTTCAGTTGTGCTAATATAATAGCCATGAGAGGAATGAGAAAAATCTGTAGGATATCTTTCACATTCACATGTAATACACATATCACACTTTCATGGTGGAGTTATTCTAAAAGCCATAACAAGATTGAAGTTTATTAGGTATTTTTCAATTCACAGACTCAACATCTAACTGTACAATTGTAACATTTAAATTTAAAGGATGTCACAAATCAGTGAGTCTTGCCTCAACTGATGTATTCAATATATATGTACAATGAGAAGTATAACCAAAGGAAAAAGGATCCAGATTATGCCCTTGAGCTAGATACAGCCAGAAAGCAGCTTTAAAGCTGTAAAACAAACAATAAACTATTTTAACAATAACCATATGTGCAAAATGGAATAAGAGAACATACATTTAATATGACCCCTAGTTAAACTAACAATGAAGCAAAGGTCAAAGTCCAATCAAAACAAAGAAAACTACCTAACATTACAATTAATTGTAGCCAGCCACTCAACATTCAAACACTAATCTCAATACAACAAAACATGCATCATAAAAGATATTTCACAACACACTCCAGACCTGACCTGACTAGTACTGAATTTAGATTATACAAATGCACCCAAACAAATCCCTCGCCTCCAGACCACATAAGCTCCTCGAAAATTCTGTTTGAGGTGCCTTGCCAGGTTGGACAGGTGTAGAAAATAATAGCTATAGAAATCACTTATGTATTTGAAGCTCCAAGATGAAAGTTATGTGCAGAAAATAACTGCTAGTAGTTAGTTTTATATTAGGAACATCAAGATGAAAATTATATGTTGAAAAAAACTGTTGGTAGTTATGTATTAGCAGTACATATCAGATAATAGGGTATGGAATAATGTCTCTGCAGTTATTTTCAGCATGTGGACGGTGAATACTCTCTGCAGGAGGCCACGATCTCTGGGACAGCAACTGTATATCTAATTTATGAAAGGGGAGACTACTTCTCTCTGAGACAACAAATGTATTGCTGTGCTATCTGATGTCAATTCCCAACAGTGTATATTTTTTTTCAATAAAACTCATGTTAGGCATTACTATGTACTATGACATCTCAGTTAGGCTCATCTCAAAGCACACCAATCCTTTGCCATCACATAAAAAATATTATTAAAAAAGAAAAATAATAACACAAAACATGGAGTGTCCAAACCAAACTCATGCACAAAAGATATTATTAAAAAAGAAAAATAATAACAAAAAACACAGGGTGACCAAACCAACTCTCATGTACCATTTTGTTCAAGAGTTTATATTTCAAGAATCATGGTTTGTCACCACTGGGATGATCAATTGTTTCACAAACATTTTATGGAATAGAAATGGGAGACAAAGAAAATACAAAAGAGAAATATGATGGAGATAAACAGTTATAACTCAATTATAAATAGGATAAGGATTTGGATTGGATTGAATACCTACCCTAAAAGGTATAAACCAACTAGAGTTTTCATCATGAGGATGCATGGTATTAGACATTTACATGAACAAAAACAGGTTCTCCATGTAAAGTTGGATTATTTCTTCGTGGCTTGAGCTGAGCTGTGATAGGAGGAGGTGAAGAGGAATCAACAAGAATGTTGATTGAAGAAGAGGATTCATCTTATTATGGTTAGGAGACTCATGAAGAAGGAACCAACAATGGATAAAAGGACGGGACAGGTAAAACCTATTGGATAGTGTGTAAGCCTTGTAACGAAAAGGTAAAGTAGAGTTTCTTCAAAAAGATAACATCTAGAAACATCTAACATCTTTTAATGTTTGGAGAATGACATTGGTACCCTTTCCAAAGATAAGAATCGAGGAACACACATTTGATAGCTCAGGCTAAAAGCTTATCCAAACCTAAAGAGATATCAAGAACAAAACAAGTACAACCAGAAACCCAGGCAAAAACAAAATATAACTGTTTATTTCAAAAAAATTATAAATTGAGGAATTTTATGTTCAAAATAAGAGGAAGGCATTCTATTTATGAGAAACCAATCCCTATTATTCGTGAACAAGAATGCAGATCACAAAATATAATCAAATATACAGAGATAACTGCAAAGAGATTATTAACATACTTGAAGATATTCCCACATAATAGTTACCTATACATAAATTGGTGCATTATGTACATTTAGAGAGGAAGATGAGGAAGAAAGGATTTAGAGAAATATGAGAAGTGACTAAGGTTAGAAAGCAGACTTCAAAGAGTTTGTATAATATGTTTTCCTTTTTCTACATAATATCTCTAAGCTTGTGTTTGGTTGTGGGGAAGATCGTGTTATGAATTCAAGAAAAGGAAAGAATAGTGTGGAACGGTTGTGGTTTGGATGAGGGAATTGTGGAAGGAGTGTTCAGAAGAGCAAGGAAGACAAAAAATGAAAAAGAAAGTAATAACTGGTAATTTTTGGGAGATGAGTGATGTAAATGTTAACAAAAACGGTTGTGTATGGAGAAAACATGAGTATGAACACTTATGGAAGTGTAGATTCGTGGTTGAGTGGGGAGCATGGAGTTTGACAGAACAGCTACTCCATTTTGCTTACGAAAGTTATTTTGCTTGAGGAAACTTGGTTGAGTGTGGAAAAAATATATTATGATATGACATATTATGACCTCACTTTCCACCGTTTCTTACCTACTTCTCTTCTTTTCTTTTCTCTTTCACTCCCTCAATTTATTTCCTTCAACCAAACAAAGGCTAATTGTGGGCGCTGGCCACTAAATCAGAGAGGAGTATACAAATCTGTATTTCTAATCGATGGCTTATTAAATCAAATACGTAACACACTTGAGGTATGTGAATCAATAAAGCAATAGCACAGCTCTGTTTTTTCAGAATCAAGACATAACCATAATATAATGTCATCAAAAGAGGATGATATAAAAAAACATTGTTCCTCAGACCAACCAACTAGTGTTATTTACAGAAATGTATTATTGTCTGCAATAATCTTTTTACACAACAGTTCAATGTGTAACCATATAGCATGACAAGAAGGATCAGTCTAAATAAAATAAATAAGTTGTGGACTTACTTGAACATATTGCATGAAAGGAACTGTCTTACGTAGCAACAGGCATACAACTACCTAGCAGCATAAGAACTTAATAAATACAACGGTCAAGATTATTCGTAAAAGGAACTTTGAATTGGAAAAGAAATAATTAAATTAAAAAGAGAACGAAGGAAAATTAAACAGAATGCTAACTCCTGATCTCAATGGGAAAGGAAATGCCTGGTCAAGTTGACGGGATTAATTTTTAAGTAATTTTGGAGTCAGAGAGCAAAAGTTAACTCTCTAGTCAACAGACTTATTTCTGTGGGAAAGTTCAACAGTGCCCACAACAAAAGAAATTATGTTGCCTGACTAAACAGGCAGTGAGCTTCAAGTTTTAATGAATGGGTACCTTGCTAAAATATCCTGCTAGTAGGTTACTGTGGGAGTGATTTAGATCCAAAAAGGAGAACAACAAATTCATCAACTGCCAAAAAGGAATCAGGTAAGCACTACTTCAAAACATTAACCAAAAAGATTTTAAAAGTGGTTGATGACTTACTTCCTCATCCTCTATAAGAGTTTTGAGTATGATATCAACTTCACAGGTAAATATCTCACAAGCAATAAAGGGAAACCTGTTAAAAAATTATACAAATAAGGTTCCACAGAAAATATCAACTAAAAAGGAAACTCAGTCAATCTTCATTTTGAGCATCCTACTTAAAAGATCGCTTCTTTTCAGCATCCTCTGGAGCTTCTTCAATGATGTATCGTATCAGTTGTTCAACCTGTGGTTTTGCAGACAAACTGCAACACACAACATTGAACTTTGTTTAGTGCAAATGAATTAAAAGGGTAGTGTGGTCGGACAATCACACAATAAGAGACGTCATTTGAAAAGCACAAAGAGAATAATTGACTCCAAACCCCAAAGGCAACTTTGTTATCGGTATCCAAGCTAAGAGAATGTATAATTTAAAACCTAGTGACCAATTATCTTAATCTTTTAAACAGATGTGGGAAAAATTAGGTGTGCAACCAATTATCTTAATCTTTTATAATAATTCTGAAATAAGAGATAAACCAATTTTATCTTCATCTTTAGAAGACAAAGATACTGAGAGCTGCACCAACGAGACAACCCTTGCCCTAACAATTAACATAGAATGACCTACAATTGCTCAAAGTCTACAACTTTAATACAGTGGGAAGTAGGAATGTCTATTAAAAACTAAGCTCCATTAAACTTTTTTTCATACTTATATTATTCCTCTATATGAATATTAGCCCTTATTTTTTCCATTCATTGATTTTAGCCCCTCGGTTTACCAATAATATATGATGTCATTATAGGAACTTTTCATCCAAACTACTTGTGAAAATGAATGTTGCGTAGAAACATCGTTAAATAGAATAATCAATGATGATCAATGCATCTTCAATGGAAAAATTCAATGTCACTCACTTTAGTCCTTCATATGACTTTTAAAATAGCAATTGTAAAAGTTAACATAGTTATAATATATTTCATTTGAATTCTTAATAAAGTAATTTAGGGGGAAAATCATATTCCGTGCAGGTAGTAAATTGGGGGCACTGATAGGAACAAATTGACAACACAAGGACTAAAACTAAAATAATAAAATTACAAGTATTAAAAACTCAATTAAATCTAGAAATACATATTGTTTCGCATCAATTTGAAGAAATTTAGTGTCAAGGTATGCATCAATTTGCATAAAGGGAGGTATTTTAATTTCTCAAGGAAAATGGGCCTTAATATCCTAAAAGAAATAGGCATAATTGATAGTAGAACTATGGATAATCGTATCAATTCAAATCAGAAACCAATGGCAAAGCAAATTGAGCCCTTCTCAAACCCAAAATATCTACAAAACGTGCTCAAAAACTTATTGATCTCACTCTTACTAGACCTGCCTTATCTTTTGTAGTTGGAGTGGTTAACAAGTTTATGCAAACTCCTCGACTTGATCATTGGAATGTTGTTTTCCACATGCTCAAATAACTCAAAAAAGCTCCATGACAAAAGCTACCTTTTGAAAATAAGGCAAATACACATATGACTAGGTATTGTTATGTGATTCAACAAGATCTCCTAAAGAGATTCGTTGCATTAATGGATATTATGTTTTCATTAAAGGTGAAATTGTTTCTTGGAATAGCAAGAAACAAAATGATTGTTTGATCTAGTGTCCAATATGAGTATAGGACAATGGCATCACTCACTTGAAAACTTTTGTGGATAAAACAATTCCTTCAAGCAGTTTAGTGAAGTTTATCAAATGAATGTATTGTGATCACCAGACAGTTATTTTCATTGCTTTTCAATCTTGTATTTCATCTAAGAATTAAACATATAAAATGTAATTGTCATTTTGTTCGATAGAAGTTGTTGAACAAAGAAATTTGCATGAAATTTGTCGGCTTCAATAATCAACATGCAAATACTTTGTCTAACTCTTTGGAAGACCTCAAGTTCAATTATATATTCCTGCTTGGTACATACCATTTGTATACTTCTGCTTGGTACATATAATTTGTATACTTCTGCTTGATACATATAATTTGTATACTCCTGGCTGAGGGAGTGTCTGAATTGTTTAACTTGTTTAAATAGTTTAACTTTTTAGATGATCTTAACTTATCTTTTATATTAGCTATTGGCTCTATCATAGGTTGTTCCTATCTTTTTGTGAATCTTTGATATAAGAACCCATATAAATATACGAATCAGCTAAGAGATGAAACAATAAGAATTATTTCCATATTTTCTCTCTCAAGTATCACTTAGGATTGGTCCTTCTATTTCCTTATTTTCCATGTTTCCTTATACTTCATATCTACTTGCATGTTTAGCCACAATTACGATTTAGCAATAAAAAAAATTATCTCTTCATGTTTAAGTATCAGTGATACATCATAACCATATAACATTAACTTCAGAGAATTTAGTCTCTACTCTCTTTACACAAAGCCCTATAATTTCACGCCATACATTTTATATTATTATTTATGATGATGACTAAATGTAGGTAAAAAAAAAGGCATTTTTTTTATAAAATTGTACTTCCAAACATTATTTTCCTTACAAAAATAACAGATAGTGATTCTCATAAGTTTACTATGATGAAAACCTCATGCATTGACCATCCTTTTAACATTAGTATGAGTTAATACTATAGAAGAATTTCTCCATCCTTTCTTCACTCTCCTGATTCCTGAACAAGAGTTACTTTTAGACAAAGGCAAGTAAATGAGCATTATCTCAATGGTTAGTTATTTCACAATAATAAATATTAAGACATGCAAAACGGGTATATCTCTTAACCCCTACTCCTTATCACCGCCAAGGTGACAATTTTTTAAGTTCTGAATCAGATTATCAAAGAAAAAGTAGGATAAAATGGAATATCAAAGCAATATTTTGTTTCCAAATTTAATTAATTAAAACGTAGATGCACAAGTCCAAATTGTTAAAAAACAGAGTGAGGCTCGCTTTAGTGGATTCAAGCACGTCACTTGATCTCATCCTCACCTGTAAACAATAATATTAATCCAAAAAGTACTTGTTCATAAATCAGCTTTTATGATATTGATAAATTATAATTCACTTGTGAATGATAGTTTCTGAAAAAAAATAAAACAGAAAACGGAAAGCAACTGGGTGCATGTTTGGAACATATTTGTGGATGCTGAATATACTTCTAGAGTGAGATATTTTTTATCTTTTGTGCAAAACATTTAGAATGGATGCAGTAGTTATCAAGGCATGCAATAAATAATAAACTACAATAATTTCACATGTGAAAGACATTTGTAATAGAAGAAAAGAAGAGGATTACAAATTTATAAGGCGACTATTCAGAGCTTTGCATTCCTGAATAATTTCATCCTCATCAAGAAGTTCATCCAAAGTAAAGTTATCCCTGTCCAAAATGGTCTCCACCTGCAATATAATACACCAAATAAATAGCAAAATCACCATACCAATAGGTACCTATATTACTTCAAAAATTAAATTAAATAAATATATTCCGGTCCCCAAGAAACAGGCAATAAATATTGGTTCAAGCCTTTACACACCATCACAAGGGACACCCTCACATGTATGCATAAGAATTGAGCACATTCAATTTTTTTTTCTAACATCTTTTTGTTCTCTAACGTGCTTCTCTTTTCCATTTTGGATGACAAAGTGTCCTCATTCCAGATGTTACTACTTAAGTTTTTCTTCTACTAAATTTTACAATAAAAATAATCCTCAAATTAATATTTTACTGATCTAGGACGGAAGGAAGAGAAAGAAGGCATAACTTAGTAAACACTAATATCAAAGAAAAAGTTACAAATGTAGAAGTTAGTTATGAGCAGTGGTACAATGCCTTCTACAAGTTCCAAAAGACAATAAGAAGTCCTCCTAACTACAAATAACAGAAGAACTAAAAGCAACGAAAACAAGCCCTCCAAAATCTTCCCATATCCATTATGGAAAAAATAAAATAAAATCTGTCCAGCAAAAGTGCATATAACACCAAATGCAAGGTCAAGAACAGAAACCTATATCATTAAAATTGTGGAGAAATAAACAGCATTAAAATGTGGGCATTTCCGTACAACCAAATACACCATAAAAATATGTAATGTAGAGCTAGCAGCACGGTTATTAAATATTTAGACAGGGAAAAGGATATACAAATCGTTGCTAAAATCAAATACTTCGACGATAAATGGCAGCTCTTCTTTTACCCTGTTTAAAGATAACTGAAATTTGTGACCAACACAGGTCGTGTAAGAACAGGAACATTAGTTTCATTCAATCTATCCACAAACAACAAAAATCTTAATTCCTCCGCATTACTACATTGATCAGTCACGCACTCCTCACTCTTGTTATCGATCTACATATATCACTTCCAAGATTCTTAAATGCAGAGAGTACCCCAGTGTCCCAGACCTGATGTGGCACTAACTACAACCTGGCAAAACAGCGCAAGCCATCGCTTCACATGCACCAATTCAATTATTCAATACATCCGATTGATTAAACAAATTGGAGAAAAAAGACACTGAGATCACCGTAGAGTAAATTAAAGACAATAACGCTCCACATAGTCACACTTCCCAAGAAACAGAAAGAAAATCAAATCCAAGCAAAAACCGCATCCAGGAAACAACCGAAACCACCACAAAAACACATGAATCAGTGTCGGCGCAGCTTGCGCCAAGAATTGAAGAATGAGTGTTCGGAACTCACCGGCGACGCCGTGGACAGACCAGCCATGCGCCAAAACATGTTGAATTTCTGAAGAAATGACTGGGAATCCAGAAAGCGGAAAACAGAAAAACGGATCTGGCAGCGCAGAAACCCTAGTGCTGTGCCCCAAATCGAATTGGAGAAATTGTTATCAGAACGGAAACCCTAGAATCGGTAACGACGAGACATAGGAAGATCGAATAGAGAGAGACCAAAAACAACCTTCAATTGCGGGAGGAAGATTGTTTCCAAGTGATGAATGAACAATAGCATCATAACCATCATCATGTACCTTCATATATATATTTTTCTGAATTTTAATTAAATTCAAATTTAAATAGCTGGTGCCAGGATTTTATTTTTCTTTATGTATTTTAGTATTTATAAATGTATTTTATTAATTTATATTTTATTATAATACTAAATTTTGATGAACAATAAGCATTAGCAATAATGAATTGTGATGGATGCTAGAATGTAGCTTTTGTTTCGATTTTAGAAACATAATAATTTTAAAATATCTTAAAAAGATGTTATTTTAAATAAACTGGGAGTTCGTAATAAAATACACTATTTATGATTGCTCCTCTAAAGTTGGAGGATTATTGTTGTTGTCCACTTGCCAACATGAAACATTCAAAAAGTTCCCTCAATGGTCCAGATTATATGTTCCTTGTGATGTTTTTTTTTTTTTTTTTTTTTTGTTAAGGTTGTTTACCATGTAATTTTGTAGTCATGTGTAAGTCATTCATATTGTTTCATCACTTGATGTTTATTAACATTGTATATAAGTTTTTCAATGAGACATTTCTTCTAATAGGGAGATAAATAAACATTTATTGTTAAATTGTATTATTTTATGGGTTAATTAAAACATAAAATTATGTAAACAAAATTGATGAATTTATATATATACATATTATTTGTTATTTGATATACATAAAAATCACTCATTTTAATTGTATATCTATACATACATAATTTTAATTTCAAACTTATACATGGAAAAAAGGTTATAAAGGGTGTATAATAAGACATAAACAGATTAAGATAATGTATATAAGGAGAAAAATTCATTGGAATAAGTCATATAGATGAATGCTTTACTTATCAATGTATGGCATGAAAAATGCAATGCACATTAATTAGTGTTCATAAAATTGACCGAATGATTAAAAAATATACTCTGGTGTATTTAATTGCCATGTTGACTAAATGATTAACTGAGAAAATGATTAGGAAAAGTGTCTAGTCATCGGGATTTTTTTAAAATTTCAATAAATAAATAAATAAATAAATATATATATATATATATATATATATATATATATATATGTATGTATGGGGGAAAAAATCGTTTGAAATAAGTCATTCAAATCATTGTTTTACTTATCAATATATGGCATAAAAAAAATGCAATGCACATTAATTAGTTTCCATAAAATTGAGCAAATGACTAAAAGATATACTTTAGTCTGTGCACTTGTTATGTTCACGACGAAGTGATTAATTGAACAAAAGATTAAGAAAGTGTTTATTATCTCGTTTTTAAACTGGAAGATGCTTGACTAAAAGCAATAAAGTGTTTATTTATATTAATGCTTTATAATCGTATAATAATAAATCATGCTAGAAGAAAACTACTTATTTTTAACTATGTTAATCGTTCTCGTAATAAACAATGTATATTATCGTGATTATAGGAAATTATATTATAATTTTGAAGTACTTATGTGTTTTAAAGATAATTTTGTTGCCGGATAATGATATTTAAACAACATTTTTTTGACAACATTTGAACATTGATTACGTGTCAATATGTGATTGATCAAAAATTACTTTACAATCAATAATAATAATCATAATCATTATTGTGCAGCAATTTTTGACCAACACAGATTGACATGTAATCAATGTTTAAATATTGTCAACAAAATGTTGTCTAAATATCATTATTCTTTGTTGCCATTAACTTCATTAATTGCCATTAATAAATATATTTTTATAATTATGTTTTTTCGTTGACAAGATTTAAACCTCGACCTTAAAAACATTTGGTACATCTTATTTTATTTTATTTTGTTGTCTTTAATTAGTTAACTATTTAAAAATGAATTTAGCAAATATATATTATTGAGTTTTTTATAGATATTTTTTATTTTCGTTTTTCTTTTAATTTTTTTTTTATGTTCATACAACATACAATTTTGGAAAAAGTAAGTTAACTCAGATATGAGAAACTACTTTAAAAATATTAAATTGGTTTAATAAAATTGTATTTTCTGAAATTTGTATTTTGGTTTAAAGCTTAAATATATTTTAAAACGACTCTATAAGAAATATCGTCAAGTACTTTTCAATTTTCAGGATGAAATGATGTATTGGTTTCAACTTTATTCGAGATATATTCAGAAAATTTTATCATCACAATGTTACATTTTGTTGGTTCAAATGGTTTGAGTCACATATGGTACAATCCTTATCACACCTAATTGCCTAATTGATGCAATGAAAGTAAAAGTGGGGATGGAAACAATGTTCTTAAAGTGGTTGATGTGTTTTTTCTTAAATGTTTATTAAAGTCGTAAGGGAGAGTTTACTAGTGTAGAAAGAGCTTTAAACGTGTGTTATTTTGAGCTTTCAACATTATATTTCAATCCGACGTCTTTATGAGTAACGTTAATAGACGTCGGACTTATAGAATCTGACGTCTATAGATACGTCAGACATGGAACTAACCGATGTCTAAGGGCACTATACAAATGTCAGTTAGTGTCTTGTCTGACATCTAAGGACACTATAAAGATGTTGGACATGGCACTAACCGACCTTTAAGGGCACTATAGACGTCGGACATGGCATTAACCAACGTTTACTGAGCTGTTGTGTTTTAGTGCAGTTTTACTCGTGTCTTTGGATAGCCCAGTAGCACATTCTCCCTTTGTTAGTTTCCTCATGAGAAAAGTTTGCGTCTTTTGGATCTCTTGTGGCATTTCAACCCAAAACTGAACTTGGGTCTTTGCCTAATTCCATTCCAATTACCAATGAAAAAGAATATTGTGACATGAGAACTAGGCAAGGACCCATATTCGGTTTTGGGTTGAAATGCCATAAGACATCCAAAGAGACGCAATTTTTCTTACGAGGAAGCTAGCAAAGGGAGAAGGTGCTACCACGTTACCCAAAGACACGAGCAAAACTACACTAAAACACAACGAAAACTCACTTTAATCGATTCAAATAGAAGATAATCCATCAAAGACTAATTTAATCGGAGTAAAAGTAAGTTTAAACGGTTCAAAAGAGATAATATGCACCTGGAATGCAATGTCGCAAAGAGAAAAGGCGAGGAGGAAGACGATGATGTGCACGTAATCGCGGGTTCGTGAATTCTGATTTAACAAGAATCCAGATGTCGAATCCTTTAGTGCCTGACGTCTATTCTCGACCAGACGTCGATGACCTCACTAATTTGACATCCATTCGAATTAAAAATTAATATTCGCGGTGTATATAGACGTCGGATCTAGGGGAAGCCAACGTCCAAGACAACTTTTCACCTACCTTGTCAAGCCATTTAGACGTCGGATGTAAGGGGAGCCGACGTCCAAAACAACTTTTTCACCAACCCTGTCAGGCCATTTAAAGTATAGACGTCGGTTACAAGGGGGTCCGACGTCTATATACGATTATAAACGTCAGAGTGGCAGGAACAGACGTCTATATGGCGGAAAAAATGACTTTTCACCTACTTGTCAGTCCCATAGACGTCTGTTAGGGACGACTGTTAGGGGATCCGACGTCTATAAAATTATAGACACCGGGAACCCTACTAATCGGTATCTATATGATCGCTTATTTACGAAAATGCCACCGATCAATAATTTACGTTGAATATTTGTAATGTAACGTCTAAAAGATGGCGGTAAAGATCAATTCTACACTAATGGACTATCCGTTTCCATAAACATTTCACTATAAATTTAGGAGAGAAAAAAAAAGATAAATATGAGAAATATAACAATGATGTTTCTATTGTTGCTTTATACATGCACCATTTGTACTTGTTAAAGCTTTAAATTAATAAAAAGTATTCAATTTTGATTTTAAGAAAGTTTAATTAAAATAGTTAAATTTAGTTAAAATATAATTAAATTCAACCGATGTTTAATTTTTTTTCTTAAAATAGTAAATTATTATACTTGAATGTAATTATTATGTACAAGAACATTTATCATTTTTTGTTGTCAAAATATGTATTTGTTATGCTTAAATGTAATTAAGTTTAAATCAATAATAATAATAATAATAATTTTATAAAAAGTTAGTTAACTGAGTTTTTATTTTTTACCTTTTATTTTCTTCCCATCACGTCACATAATTCGTGATGTTTATATTTTTCTTTTCTTACTGAACGTAACATTTAGAATTTTATATGTTAGTCAATATTTTCTATTCAATAATGCAACATGGTTTACTTTTTCCGTGGAACAAGGACGTTGGTCCTTTCTTAAACTTCTAAACGAAAGTATGGTAACTATCCATCTTAAATATCTCCATAGCTTCTTCCATTATTTTAGATTATATTAATGCCCACGGTTTACTCGTGCAAGATTATCATCACCACGGCTTACCTTTCTACTTTTGCGTTGGTTTGTTTGAATTATTTTTTCTAGAAAATACAAAAATACACCACAGCAAGTTCAATTACGATTTCTTTTAGAGAATATTTTTAATGAGCACCTTTATAGTAAAATAATGAGATAATGAAATTCTCTAAAATGAATTTATACAGATGTTACAAAATATATAAGAAAACATACATTTTTTTTTACAAATTAATGTCATTTTTTTCGTATGAGTATTTATAAATATATATTTTTTCAAAGATACCTTTAAGTTTCAAATATTTTTCGAGAAACTGTCAAGTATATGTTCTATGGACAATGCAAAGATTGTCTTAAAGCAAGTTCAGTTGTAATATATTGATTGTCTATTTTACTTCTTAAAGTAATTCATTGTGATTGTATAATTATCTTGTATTGAAGCCTTGTTGTGCCAATTTATTAAGTTGTGTAAGTAATTAAGTAAAAATAGATATTTCATTTCATGAAATATGAAGTTTATTGCATTGATCCATAACTTTTATGGTAAAAATGAGTACATTGTTAAAGACAATAGGTTGGGACAAATTAATGCAATTTTTGTGTAAGTTTCATGTGAAACAAATTAATGTATTTTTTTTTTTAAGTTTCGTTGATTTTAGAAGAAACAAAGTCACATAGTTGGAGTCTCAAAAGCATAACTTGAGCACTGAAAAGTGGTTTAACCAAATTCAAATATTGTCTTCACAACTTTAAGCAAAAAAAATTGATACCTTAGCCATGTGAAAAAAACTTCACCTTAAAGTAATCTAAAACATTGAAGTATAAAGCTCAACCATAGAATAAACTTGCCTACGAAGAAAACCTTATTGGTTGAACATCATAGAGAAGGACTAAGCCTTGAGGAAACTTTCAATGAAAAGGAAACTCACAGACTAACCACCGTGTTTAAAGCTGCAACCAAGACTCAAAACTCTATAAATTAAGAGCAGACCCTGTGTTTTAAACATCCAATTTTCATTTTCATATTCTTAAACTTCTCCTTAAGGTCTCTCTCCCATTTCACTTGTAATATTTCTTAGAACACGAGGGACATAAGGGGATTATAACAATTATTATCATTGATTGTTAGAATCAACATGAGTTGTTGAATTTCTCTGTGTTGGGATTTGATGTAACACTCTCAACTTTTGTACTATTACTGTTTTGTTGTTTTAATAGTGTTATTTCATATGCTAGTGATTTAATTAGTTTTATATGCGTGATTAATTGATCACTCATCATTTTCATACACAACTTGAATTAGTTGAAAGCTAATTTGATTCATAGATCCAATTGAATCGTCTAATATTTGTTAGGTGGCAAACATGTACCTAAATGTTTTAGTTAGTTTAAAAGTTTTAATCTTAGCGCAAAAGTATCTTCATCAAAAAGTGCATAATTCACCTTAAATTCAAATGTCTTTAGGTCTTAGGTTGCAGACATGAGTTTATGATTACATTAATGTTCATCCCTAAATAATTAATGAATCTTGTTAATTCAATAAAATAGAGACCATGCTTGAGAACAAAGTTGTGAAGTATAATTCCAACATGTTTTACCTTATTGAGTTATTTATCTTAACTTTAAGTTATGGATCATAATAACATCACAAACAAACCGTTTTAATTAAAAATCCAAAATAGCACCGTAGCTTTTTACAAGAGTTGATACTACATTTGAACAAATACACTTACAAGTTTGACTGCTTTAATCAAAGGTCGTCATCTATGTTTATGCACTTTGTTGCCTTTGTTGATAGAATATTTGATATGAAGATAAAAGAAAGTATGAAGTGACAACAACATCAAATTTAACCATCTGTGTAATTTCTCATTAAAGAATAAAATTCTATTTGAGACATGTTGTGTGATACTCCACAACAAAATGGGAGAATAGAAAGAAAGCTTAACACTGTGGCATGAGCTCTCAGATTTCAAGATAATTTACCAATGCAGTTTTGGGATGAATGTATGTTAAGATCTTGTCATTTAATTATTTGCACACCATCTAATGTGATTAACTATTTGACACCTTGTGAAAAATTATATTATGAACCACCTAGGTTTGATAACATTAAAATATTTGGTTTCTCATGTCATGCATATCATCAACATCGTGATTGAGATAAATTTTCCAATAAAAGTCAAAAGTCTGTTTTTGTTGTACTCCTATGGGAAAAAGTGATGGAAATTGTATGAATTGGAAACTTATGAATACATTGTCTTTAAAGATATTAAATTTTAAGAACATGAATCTTCTTTTGTTTTGTCACCAATAAATACTCTTTATACACCTCACATTAATTATGATATTGAGTAGGTTTTAGACTTATGATGTATCGCACATAAGGGGGGATGTGCATTCGTGGCCTTGCTGGGAGAAGAGGAGTCACAATTTCAAGGGGAATTGTGCGAAGACTCTAATGAAAATGAGGGAGAAAATGTAAGTGGTGTGGTTGATGAGTTAGTGTTTGCAGATGGAGTTGACAGAGATGATGTTATAATAGTGTAAGAAAAAAATATCCCGAGACGAAAAAGAGAAAAGAGGATGAGAAAAAAAATTCCATCAACAATATATAAAGATGTTGTCATTTATGTTATTAGAAAAGTAAAGTCCTTGAAAAAATCATGTTCTCAATAACGTGTCCAAGGTATTTATTATTTTATTGTCCACTTTGTAAATAATGAATGATTTACTCCTAGACATCAAAACTTCATTGCAGCTCTAACAACATGGAAATAACTTAAAATTTCTATGGAAGCTTGTAAAGAATTATGGTCAGCATGCCACAATGACCAACAAAATATGAGCTTTAGAAAAGAATGAAACATGAGTTTTGTAGAAACTTTCATTCAAAAAGAAAACTCTCGAAAATCAATAGATATACAAAACAAAAACATCACTAAAATGGGAGCATAAAACGTTTGAAAACGAAATTTGTCAAATTTAGATGTCATCAGAAACAGAATATAAACTATGACGAAACATTTACCCTAATGATAAAAATGGTGACTATACATACCTTTTTTTGACATTGTCAACAATAAAAAATGAAAAGTTTATCAAATTAATGTACATAATGTGTGGTGATTTGGTTGAAGAAATATAGAAGAAAGTTTCTTCATGATTTTAAAACATTAACACAACTTTTGTTTATAAGTTGAAATAATCATTTTATAGCTTAAACAAGATCCGCATGGTTGGGTTAATAAGTTGACAAAATATTTATTTTTTTCTATTACATTTAAACTTTATTGATGTGATTAAATTATCAAGATTTTTTTTTTCCGAATTAGACAATTTTATTGTTCAAATAATACAATTTTGTTTTGCCAAAAAGTGAATTCTTCTAATGTTTGTCTAATTTTGCATATTGTTTGCAGCTGAAATTTTGTTTTTTTAGAAACGAATTCTTAGCCATAGTTTTTTTTTTTTCATTTTAATACATTTGTATATTTATTTATAGTAAATTAATTTATTACTTTTTTTATAAACTGAAGTGAATATAATTTTAAAAATTATATTTAATTTAATTTTTATAAATTAATTGAAAATAATTTTTTTTAAGAGTAATTATAATAAATAAGATAATTTAAATATACTTTAATTATGATTAATAGAATAGAAAAATTATCAGAATAAAATATTGTAATCATGGTTGTCTTTTGTAAAACTTATTTTGATGAATGTATATTTATTTAGTTAAAATAATTTATGTAATAAAAAAATTATGTAATAAGTTAGAAAAATAAAAGAAAATGATAATATGATTGTAGGTGAAAACAGTTGAGAAGAAATTTAATGTAAAGTTAAAAATTAATAATATTAATGTAAAACATTTAGGTTCATTTAAAAAAAAATATTAACAATTTTGGCATGTATAGAATTTGTTTGACGAGTTAACTCGTCTAATTTATCCTCCCAAAAAACTAGTTTATAAAATATAGTTTAATCCTCTAGCCCATTTAGCTATTGATCAGTGTTGTCTTCCTTTCATTAAATTGAATAATTTGTTTAGCAAGAGATATTGTTAACTATTAAAAATAAATCGTATGTAATAAAATAAATAATATTTTATTAAGCATTATTATAAGTTTTTAATAACTAATAAAAGTGGTGACACCGTGAACAAAACGTAATTGAATAAAAATGTTAAATAAAATAGTTAAATTAAATTAGAATGTGAGAAGAAAGATGGAAGAAGAAAGAGTGAAAGAGGTGATTGGGGGATTACAGAAGGGTTTTTGGTGGGTTTTACTTCCCTCCCTCACTCCCTTCCAAGCCAATGCTCTGACAACACTAATTCCAAATGCGTCGCCGCCTTCCCCTCTTCTCCGGCCGCCTCCGCCATCTACTCCTCCCCAATTCCACCAATCCCCTGCGGCCAATTCCAGTTTTTCCTATCCTGCATCCGCCTCTCTCCTCCCCTCGTCGTTTCTCCTCCTCTACCCTTTCCAGAGACGATGGCGTCTCCCTCTGCTGTCAGATGTGGATCGACAACTACCGCCACCCCGACCGCGTCGTCACCTCCATCTCCCCCCTCCTCCGCCGCTTCGACCTCTGGCTCCTCGCCTACCAGAAAGTCGCCACCGACGACACGGGCTCCTACGTCCCCCGCTCCTCCATCTCCACCTCCACCCTCCAGGACCTCCTCGCCCTTCGCAACGCCGTCCTCGACGGAAAATTCAAGTGGGGCGCCAGACTCAAGTTCTTCGTGAAATCCCCGCGAGACAAAACCGACTACGATTCCCTCTCCAAGCGCAAAATCAAAACCATCCTCACCACCACGCAGCCCTCACCCTTCCAGGACAAGATCGTTCAGGAGGTTCTATTGATGATCCTGGAACCAATCTATGAGCCTCGCTTTTCCCCAAAGTCCTACGCTTTTAGACCGGGTAGAACACCGCACACTGTCTTAAGGGTCATCAGAAGGAGCTTTGCTGGTTATTTGTGGTATATAAAGGCTGATTTTAGTGTTTTGTTAGATGGGATGAAAGTGGGGTTGGTGATCAATGCTGTCATGAGGGATGTTAGGGATAAATTGATTGTTGATTTGATTAAAGATGCGCTGGTTACGCCGGTGGTTGTCACTACTGTGGAGAAAAAAGAGAAGAAGAAGAAGAGGAAGTATCAGAAAAAGAGGGTGCTGGCCGAGGATGAGCCTAAGCCTGATCCTTATTGGTTGGATACCTTTTTTGGGTTTGCGCCCGAGGAGGCCGAGAGGGTTCCCAATTGGGGGCATTGTGGAGTGCTTAGTCCACTTTTGTCCAATGTTTGTTTGGATGAGTTGGATAGGTGGATGGAGGGGAAGATTAAGGAGTTCTACGTTCCTTCCAAGAGTGATGTTATATGGAATAGTCCTGAAGAGGAGCAGGGGAACACTTCATGGCCAGAGTTTGTGCCCACGAGTGGGCCGGATAAGACTAGGAAGATGGATTTTGTTAGGTATGGAGGGCATGTCTTGATTGGTGTTAGAGGGCCTAGGGCTGATGCGGCTGTATTGAGGAAGCAGTTGATTGAGTTTTGTGATCAGAGGTTTATGCTCAAGCTTGATAATGAGAGCCTCCCTATAGAGCATATAACAAAAGGGATAATGTTTTTGGACCATGTGTTGTGTCGGAGGGTTGTGTATCCAACTCTTAGGTACACTGCAACTGGTGGTAAGATCATAAGTGAGAAGGGAGTGGGGACGCTGTTGTCAGTGACGGCCAGCTTGAAACAGTGCATTAAACAGTTTAGGAAGTTAAGCTTTCTCAAGGGGGATAAGGATCCTGATCCCCAGCCTTGTTTCAGGATGTTTCATGCCACCCAGGCGCATACCAATGCTCAAATGAACAAGTTTTTGTCAACCATGGTTGAGTGGTACAGGTATGCGGACAATAGGAAGAAGATTGTAAACTTCTGTTCTTATATCATAAGAGGCTCCCTTGCTAAGCTGTATGCTGCAAAATACAAGCTTCGTTCGAGGGCAAAAGTGTACAAGATAGGTGCTCGTAACTTGAGCCGCCCATTGAAGGAGAAAAAAGGTCAGTCTCCCGAGTACCAGAATTTGTTAAGGATGGGTCTTGCCGAATCAATCGATGGGCTCCATTATACAAGGTTGTCTCTTGTACCTGAGACAGATTACTCTCCATTCCCAACTAACTGGAGGCCTGACCATGAAAAGTTGTTGCTAGAATTCATAAAACTGGATGATCCAAAGACTTTGGAGGAGCAACGGAGTTGCATCAGTGAACAAGGTCTTGTTACACCTCAAGATTATATTTCAATGCTTGTGTGGAATTACAAAAGGAATTCTCTTGCTATGGACCAGCTTTCCTTAGTAAGGAGCAACGAAAGTATTGTAGAACAGCATTCGCTAGTTGGCTCAAACCAGGATGATCAGGACCACATAAACAGAGAGGAAGAAGATGATGGAAAGATGAATGCAGCACAAATGTAACAAAAGGTTTTGTAATCTGTACTCCCCAAGGAGTAATATTTTTGTATATGGTCTTTGAATAGGTTCTTTCAGAATATTTTGGACTCGTTGAGAATATGAAATAATAGTTTTTTCATTTAGTTCCCTGATTCCCTCCCTCCCTTGCCTGCACAAGTAGCTTTAACCTATTATACCTGATCTTTGGGTGGTAAACTACTTTGTCCCTTTTCTTTTGTTCTTGTTCTTTTCCTTCCTAGTTTTATGACTTACTAACATGAAGTGTAAATATTAACATGTGTTAAGAAGGATGACTATTGTATATATAAAAACCAATAATGTACTAAAGCTTTTAGTAGAGTTCCTTTCCTTGATGTCGAAAACTTTGTGGATGAAAGATCAAGTGTTGGATGTTTACCACCTCATTCATGTAAATAAAGTTGAATGTCAGCATCAGATAAAAGAAGGTATGGGCATTGTACACTTAACAAGACAAGCGTGTCTTGCCTAAGGCCGTGTATTAGAGATGTATGGAAACCATTCATGTGGTTTCATTTCACTTATTAGCATTAACTTCTAAGAGAGATGATGATCCTGTGAGATATTATCATGATACAGGGTTGAAGTATTTCTGAAGTTTACTTAGGATGAGTTTCTTAACATAGAATGAGTTTCTATGTTCTCATTCTTTAGTTTAATTTGGATTTTGGCAGTTGGCTATTTCAGCTAATTACTTAACTCCCGCTATCTTTGTTCCGAAGTAACGTTTTGGAATTTATCAGAAATGTTACACTTCACATCTTTGAATCTGTCTCTGATGTTCCACAAACCCCTTTTCCTCTTTTCAGGTTGACATTGTCTTTTCACCTTCTCATCATGGATGCTCTCCAAGAGAAAGGATGCTATAACTGGAGTGGAGGGCCCATGCGTGCAGGCATTCAACTTGGGCAAAATATTAGCGCTGCCACTCTGCTTGTGAACACTGGGCAATGAGACTGAGGTAAAAGTTCACGCACTTCAAAATGTGGAAAGCAATTCCTTTCCTCGTACTGTTCTAGAGTGCTTATTTGTGAGTTCACAGGAAGGAGTATGCAGATTTCTGTCGGAGGCTTATAGAGTGTGTTCCTGGTGAGTGCATAGGACAAAGCAAGGTGTGAATTGGACTCCAGCTGGATCATTTGAAATATCATATTAATTTTGTAAATTAGCTATTTGTCCATATATAACTTGCCCCGATTATTTTTTAATGAATTGAGTTTATCTGCAACTCTTAGTTCTTAACCACTCTTCGATTCGTGTTTCTATTTTTCACTCTTTTCTGTTCGGGCCTTGAACGCAAGCTGTAAGAACACATTGAATTTTTGCAGTGTACTGGGAAGAAGCTCATTGTTCTACATTATGAGTTTCTATTTTTAAAACATTATAATTTAGTTCGTAATTTTCTTTTTCTTTTCCAGTTGTTTTTTTGTCTATTAAATATTAACTTTTGTTTGCTTTTTATTATATCAAAGTTTATTTATGTATTATTTTGTAAATATTACGAGTTTCTCAGCATTGAGAGCCATTTAGTGACTTCAGGAGATCCTTGACTTGAATCTAGTATAGTCTATAAAGTGGCATGTTTTGGTTGTTCTTTCTCGTTTTATTTGCCATTAATATACCACTAATTACACGTTGTTCTACGGCTGTGAGCAGTAAAAACAGGCGATTTCGGGGCTCAAGAGAGAGCATTGAGTTATGTTAATTTTCAAAGGCTCAAATGTTAAGAGAGAATATTTGAGTAGAATTTTCTGTAGTCTGCTTCAGCCAAATTATGGCAGTGTATTTGCAAGAAAAGATTAAGGTGTAAAAGTAGAAGGGACCTATTTATATGTCACTCTCTGGAGCCAGATGTTCTTTAGGGATAAAATGTTGGTGAATACCTCACCGACAAAATAGTAAAAATGACAACAAAAAAAAAATTATGAAAAAAAAGGATAAAAGAAAAAAAAAAGAATAATTGTGTTCTAAAAAAGAATACAACACACACACACACATATACACACACACACATATATATATATATATATATACTTAATTTTTTTTTGCAAACTTTTTAAGTTTTTTCATATCCCAAATATGAAAAATGAAGCATTGCAACATCTCTTATAATACCTCCCAATATAAAACCCAAAATAAACTTTTTTAAGTAAAACCTCCTCCAGTCTAAAATCAATAATAAATAATAATTATGTAAAAACTATTTCTTTTGGAAATAATGTTATTTTTTCAGCAAACGCATTAATTGGACTAAAATAAAAAATATACTATTGAAATAAGTCAATTTGAAACTTTTTTTAGACGAGGCTCACCTAATGCCCACACCAAATCTCCTAGTACCAATCATAAAGAACATTACTTTCCTAATTGTTCTGCATCTGGGCTTATTTACAGACATGAAATTGAAGTTTCAAGGTGAATGGTACAAGTAGAGGCAACAGGGTTGTAACCACCTCCACAATTTTCCCAGGAAAAGTCAAAATCCCAGTACCTCTCAAATACCTTCCTGCCTTAAAGCCTAGTAGATTTAATACCTAATTCCTTGGAACGGAGTTTTAAATTGTGAAAAAGAATGTGCTCAAATTACTAGTTCGAGAACAATAATAATGTCTCAAATACAATGAATTACACTAATAAACTAAGCTGGGAAGTGTCCCAAGTTAGTTCTCTAGCCGCCTGCTCCAATAAGCTCCCATCAATTCTGCATACCTATCAGAGTGAACAATCAAACACTTTAGTATTTAAAAAATAAACTCATTATGTACAAGCTCAAAATCACCAACATACCAGTTAAATATAAGCCAATGAATAGTGTCACCATGATGGTAAATATAGAAGCTCTTACACCAATAGCAGCCGAAGTTGACCTGCACAATGGATGACTCCTCAGTATAACAAGAGCAAATCTTATGAAATGAAAAGCTGTAAATGACTACTGCATTGGTCAAGATCTTGTTGGAATAACCTTTTCTATAAGTATTTACAGGATAAGAAAATAAGAAGATAAAATGAATTGAGTTCTTCTGTTCACTTGAGCACTTAACTTCACAAAAGTTTTTTTCATCTGACTTCTCCAAAAACTGAAGGACATACGTTGATTTTGGTTCATGGAGAAAGTTCAATTCATTTTACCTTCTCATTTTCTTCTCCAATATATAGCTTTCATAGTTTAAATGGAAATTACCTTGCTACCAGGTCCTTAACAGATTCAGTTGTTAGTCCAAAACCAAAAGGATAAAGAGGATCATAGTGAGGATCCCCAACATTCATCGGGAGTTGATCAACAGATTTGAACCATGTCCTTGCAAGCTTACCCGTGAAACCATAGTCACCAAAAAGGACATCTGTCACACCTTGGCCTTCAGTGCCTGGCAACCATGCGGCCACCAATGCATCTATAGTAGAAACGTATGGTTCAATCACAATAGGTCTGCCAGAGATGATGACTACCACACACTTAACAGTCCCACAGACATTGTTGATCACATTTGGCCCAGATTCTATCATTGTAAGTGTTATGCTGTCCCCAGCGGTTTCAGCATAAGGAGGCTCACCAACTACAATAACTGCATATTCAAAGTTATTGGATTTAACAAACTCATTATCAGGGTTGTCGCGATAGACTACTTCTGTGCTTGGATCAACTGCTGATTTTATGGCACTGAGAATAGTTGTTCCTGTTCAAGGAAAATAGTATTAGTTTCTTTCTCCTCCTTTCACATGCATGCAAACTACCTGCTATTAGTTATTCAAATATATGCATCACAAGCTTGGTGAATATTTATAAAAAGGGGAAGTTCCCTTTATTTGCTTCAGAAATTATAATATTTTGGATAACTTCAGATAATGCTCAATGCTCATTAACTAGTCTCACTCATCAAAATATAAAAAGTCACAACATTTAGAGCTCACGATCTCCATGGACCTAGACTTCAGCTTGTTATGAATGCCAGAGAATTGCTTACCTCTTGTGTCACTGTTGCCACTGAATCCTTGCCATTTGATTGTCCACCCTCCACATTGGTAGCCCAAGTTATCGGCATGGCTACCAGCAACTAGAATTTTTGGGACTTTCTTTGGAAGAGGCAGAAGTGGAGTACTTTCATTTTTCCCATTCTTAAGTAGCACGAGAGATTTTCTCACAGCTTCCCTTGCTAGGTCTCTGTGTTCCTAGTGAATCAACACAATCATGACTCTCAGCGTCTCAATCATAAAAATTACATGGTCAGATAAATTACAGGCAACAAGAACTGCCGCATATAAGAGTTTTGTTCATAAAAATCAGAGCAGGCATCAGATAAGTTCATTCTTGTGATGTGGACTTGGGTATCATGGGATGTCTAAGTTCCAATCATGCAGTAAGATTAAGAATGTAAATATATTATGTTTAGTTTCTTAATAAAAGTCAGTTTCAAGATTTTCATCTTTTTCTTAAAAGTGTTATCAGCTGAATCTATTAGGAAGCTGGATCATCTACAATGGGTTGAACAATTAGAATCAATCCCAAATAGGAGATCTTTATTTCACAACTATAGGACATGGTCAGGTGGTTTAGGAAGCAAGGCAGATTATATTCCATGTGGTTCAAGTTCTTGATATTGCCTGTGGTTTTCCGAGGCATTATCGGAAAACAATTTCATCAAATGTATCTGTTTTTTCATCAAAGGAAAGAGGATGGTATTTTATATTGTTGGTTGAAATAATCGGTTTGAATGACTCACCTGGCTTCCAAGCTCATTGACTAAACTGGTATCAGCTAAAGGGTTCTCAAAAAGACCCATGGTGAACTTTACAAGCAAAATTCTCTCCACAGCATCATCAATACGCTCCATTGGAATGATATTGCTCTTGACCAAGAGTGTAAGATCCTGAATGAACTCATCATATTTAAATGGGACCATGACCTGTGATGATTGGTAACAAAAGGAAAGGTTCATGAGCTACACTCGAGCAGAAATATTATTCACTCCAGTCCTGCAGGTAATTTCATCACGAAGAGAAACTAACCATATCAACACCAGCTTCAATGGAAGCCTGCACAGAGTATGTGTAATTTGAATCCGGTGGTGATGTTATTCTATCAATACCTTGCCAATCTGAGATGACAAACCCCTGATAAATAAGTAAACAAATTTGTTGTTAGCATCCAGAAAATGAACCATATTGATTAGATCAGGAACAGACAATGGCATAAAGACAGGCTGTACAGTAATAGAACATCAGATTGGTTTATTCTCACAGTATTCTTGAAAATATGGGTCAAACAACGTTATCCAAAGTTTAAATGGATTTCTCATGACTCACACAACAAATTTTGTAGTAGATTCAGTAATGCATAACATTACACATAATAGAGCAAATATTGATTTTCAAGGATATCCAAAGTGAGTTTTTTTGAAGAAGGATTTCAGAAAATCTTTATTTACAAACCTCTCCTTAAATAATAAACTTATATAGTAGTAAAAAATAGCAAGTTAGAAAGCAATCAAAACGTGACAGAAATATCAAACACTAGTCAAATGTATCAAGGGAAATGACTCGACGTTTTATATTTGAATTGAAAATCAAATGGAATTGACTCAAAAGACAAACACATAAACCAATAATGATCAACAATGAAGGCCTTGATCAGTTAAGTACAAGAATTTTCTTGTGCTGCCATGTCCAAATCATGTTATGCAGTGTTCCACCCATGCTGGGTCTGTTTTTCATACTTGACAGACAAGATAATATGATAGACAAGCAAGCGAGAAGCATTACTGTAAAAGCATTAAGTAGTTGCTTCCATTGCGTGGAACAACTGTACCAAAACATATATTATGCAAGAGAAAAAAAAAATAAAGAAGCCAAACCTTAAACTTGAGGGTATTCTTGAGGAAGCCAGCGACTAAATCACGATTCGCGTGCATCTTTACACCATTCCAACTGGAGTAAGAAACCATGACAGTAGAGACCCCCTTAATAATGGAATCTGAATAGGCAGGCATGTGAATGCTTAACAATCCATGCCAATCAATCAATGTGTTGTTCTCATTTACTCCCTTCACTGTACCACCATCTCCAACAAAGTGTTTAGCACAAGCTGCTACCTTTGTCCTACAAAATTCATAAGCCTAATAAGGGATGGAGAAAAACATAAGTACAAGTCAATCATGTCAACTTTTTTATTCATTTGGATTGCAGCTTAATAATGACGGTTGATGATAATAATAACTAATTGACTAGTATCCCTATATAGACTGCGATTTGTTTGAAGTGAATTCCCAAGTAAAATTATGATATAGTAAGACAGTCAACAGACCTTATTATCCAAATAAAATAATATCTAATCGTTACCAAGACGATGGATAACAAGCATACATCATATCAACAAGTTGCTGATACAGAGGCACAATGTTACTTTTTTCACACTTTAGTTAAAATGCCTAAGAATCTTTCAAATTATAAACTAGATTAGAGTTTAGATTAACTAAAATCACTAAAGATCCACAAATTATATCATCTTTGTGGGCAGAAAAACAATAGATTGGGGGCATAAAAATCCATACATCACGGCCCTGGTTTAAATTATTGAAAATAAGTCCAAAAATTGCATGAAAAAAAAATAGTGAAATGCAATCTTATTTCATAAAATGCTTTAAAATAATTAATACATACTTGCCCCCAACATATGGAAATCCCTTTCTGGAATTGGCAGGGATACTTCCTTGTAGACCAGGTATGATTGCTGTCATTTCTTGCACAATTTTAGCATCCTCACTATAGCTTTCATAACACCTACCCCATCTTGGATCTCTACAAACCTAAAACCAATGTTTCAGGAGTAATCGGTAACATTATCAAAGAAAAAGGTACACATTTGAAAACCTGTTTAATTTAATACGAAATTTTATAAAATCTTATCATTATAATCTCTCCTATTTACCGCTATGCATGGAGCAAAAACATAAGGAATCCCAGTAGCTCTGACTTCAAGAGCAGTAGCAGCACCAATCCTTTGTGCCAGGTCTGGATCCCTGTTCATCAAAGATTATTAGAATGGAACAACCTATGTTTTAAACCTACAGAATTGACGGCATATTTCTTTTAACCACTCCCTTCTCACCCAAGTATGCTGTTGGTGAAATGGTTCGGGTGACTACGTCAATTATCAAATTACATATGAAAGGTCCATTATTTATCAAATCTTGTTCATATGACACATACAAACAAAATAAATCATAATAAATCTTAAACTTGCCTGGTACATCCAAGACCAACATTATGGGGAAATATGGTTGCATTGTAGACATTATTGTGTCCATGAACAGCATCAATACCATAGATCATTGGTATACCCAACCTACTATCCAAAGCTCCTTTCTGAAATTCATTTATCATATTAACCCAATCTTCGGCAGTAGCCTTCGGAAGGGGCTCACTACCACCACCACTCAAAACACTCCCTGCACACAAATAATGTCTTATCATGAGTTTATAAAACTGAAATTAAAAAGAAAAAAAAAACACTATAGATTTGAAAGGAATTAGTAACATATTCAAATGAACAAGTACAAAGACGTTTGTAACAGATTGAGAGAAAAGGAAACTCAAACTGAAGCCAAGGAAATAAATAGCACGAATGTTGCAACTTTCCCACTTTCTTAAGGATGCCTTTCCTGTGCTCTAGACTCTAGTCTTCATAATTAGTGAATTAAATCTAGTGATTGTGAATACAGTGAAGAAGATGCTCAGAAGCTAATCAGCAACTGAGTTGGGAGCCAAACTATCTAAAGGAAACCCCCAGGAGTTGGTGCTGTTCAAGTAGTATGACAAATTTTACATTTTGAGAGGTCAAAGGTTTTGAGCTACACTTGTCTCTCCCTGGGGTAAAGTATATGTAAGTGTTTTACAAGTTCTCTTTAAACCCAAATACTTGCCTTTCCTTGGAAAGAGGTATCATCCCCTTCCCCAAAAATATCTTGTACCCAAAAAAAATTGATGTCCTGGGTCAACACAAAATTATCAATGAAAATGAATTGCAAGGCATATAATTACACAGAAGAAATCCTTCTTCATAAGTGAATAGAAATACCGAAAGCAATATCAAACAGATGTTGAATAACAGGAGACTCATCACCACTAAAACATGTAATTTGTAATATTAGTCAGACTTGCAAACAATCAAATGCAATGCAAATAAAAAGGAAAAACACAACATAAAACTGTAAGTTAGGTTACAAAACAGTTAATTTCCTAGACATGCGGATTTTTCTCAAAAACCATATGTACTCCCTTTTCTTTTAAGGGAGATACCAGATAATCACATATGTAGTCATTTTACCTTTCTTTTTTCTAAATAAAAAAGCTCCTGAGTAAAGAAAGATAACTACATAAAAATTCGCTCTTGAAAAAGAAATTACCGATTTAACTCGAACACTGTCAACTGAAAAGAGAAAAAGAAGCTAGGAGTTCTCAGTTATTCTTACCAATGAAGCTGGTTTTCATAACCTTAGCATTGGCAACACTCCTATCAATCTGAACCATTTGACCAATCTTCTCCTCCACAGTCATTCGACTCATCAAGTCCTTAATCCGAGTTGCAACTGGTTGCTTTGGATCTTTGTATCTAAGATACTCTGTTTGAGCCTCTCCAGTTGATGCCAACCACCAACATACCCACAGAACACCCAACAAATGAACCAATGCCCTAGACATGTTGAGCTCCCCAGCTCAAGCGTCACCTGCAGAATTTGACAGAAAACAACACCCGACCCAATAAAGGTTTAGTTTTTGGAGTTATACCCCATTTGGTCTCTAAGGTAAAAATATAGAACAGAAGCAAAAGAAAAGCATATCCAATGAAATGGGATTCAAGAAAACCAAACCCCATTCCTTGAAAGGCAGTTTTTTTTTTTTTTTAAACTTTAAAATGTGAAAAAGGTTCTACACTATAAAGTAGCAAGTGTCACCAAGATCAAACACACTTTTTTTTTGCAGCAAGATTTTTTTTTTATTCAACCACATAGAAAGGGAAGTGAGGGAATGGATCAAAACAAAGGAACAGCTACACCGTTCCAGTGAAGGAGAGAGAGAGAGAGAGAGAGAGAGAGAGAGAGAGAGAGAGAGAGAGAGAGAGAGAGAGAGAGAGAGAGAGAGAGAGAGAGAGAGAGAGAGAGAGAGAGAGAAAGGGTGGGGCAGATACCTCAAAGGGAAGCAAAAAACAGTGACTTTAAGAGATGATATCTAGAAAAGTTGGTAACTTTGGATCCAATGGAAAATGGGGTGATAGAAATAATGGAAATGGCACTCACAGCATAGGGAGGAAACAGAAAGAAAACATATGGATGGTAGTGGGAGACACCTATCACAGTTGTAGTCAGAAGTGGGCGGTTTTTCACTTTGAGAAGTGTGGAAGTTGGTTAACAAATGGAGGTGATCACAACCATGTGGGTAAAAATTCCAACATACGAAAATATCAATTTTTCTCCTTAATTGTACCAACTAGAGTTTGGTTCTACTGCTTGACTAAGATTGAACTAGTATTTGAAACGACAGCAAATGTTTATTTTATACAATTAAAATTTAAACTTTGTTCTTACCAAGAAGGATAGTAGTTTTCTGGAGTTGATTAGAGAAGTATTATTGGAAGTTGAGTTTGAATATTCCAGAAGTGATAATCTAGTGCTTATGAAGAGAGGGAAGTTTCACTTTCAGAACAATTTCCACGTTCAAGTTAGTAACAACCAGAAAAATTATAAAATGTGAAAGTGATAACGTGATAGTGATTTAGAGAAATCGAGTGACTAATGTGAAATTAATTTGTATTTATAAACTTTTAAGTTCTTAAACAAACACTGGAAATATTATCAATATAAACAAATAATAATAACACAATTGGTTATTGAATGCAATTTGATATATTAGATATCAAGAATGATATATAACAAATGGTTCTTACCAATTTATATATTCAAATAAGCGTTGTTCGAAATAATATTTCATATATTATTTCTTAATATCTTGAAAATAAGTGGTAAAAGCTTAACTATGTGATTATAATTTCTCTAAATTAATAAATTTGATTTAGCCTACAAATACTTTAGTTTTTATTCTCCAAATATATATACTTTCTTAAAATAGATAATAAAAGAAAGAAGACAATGGTACCTAAACTTTTTGCAAGAGTATATGAGCTTAAACAATAAGATATTCGGATATTAAAAGTTGTATTAAACAATACATTCAGATAATATTACGAGTAAATCCTTTGGATGTCATGTGAAAATGGATGACAAACTGGTGTTTTGACGGTAAATATATATTTACGTACAAAAAAATAGTGTAATTTGAAAAACATTATAGAAAGTTAGTGTAATTTAATCTAAAATATAAATAATTATTTTATAATGAGGAGTTATTTGAATTAAAAAAATAGTTACTAAAATGATAAAATTTAAAATAATGTTATTATGAATAATTATTCAAATTTTAAAAGTAGTAATTAAGAGAGTAAAATTAAAAAAACAAAAGAGGATATTATTTAATTAATAATATTTATATATATAATTATAGATATTTTTTTTAGTTTTAAATTTTTTATACTTTTAAATAATTTTTCTAGTCACTATTACTGACTATAATTAGTTTAAGTTAAAAATAAATTTTTTTAATTGATACAATTTTAAAAATATAAAATATTGCTATTATAGCTGATATATATGTAATTTAATTAAGTAATACATTTCTTGTTTAAAGATTTTCTTTTAATAATATATTTTTATTTGAAAATATATTGCAATTGTACTCTTATAATTTGTTTCTTTTTTAATAAATTTTATGTTATTGTATAATACCATTCGGTCTAGTGTTTCATAGGAAACCGTTTCATAAGTATGTATGGATTAAACGACCAATGAACAAAATCATAAACCTTGTTCAATTGAGTGGATTTTGGGGAGAGTAACTGAGAGGGTTTGAAGGTAATTTTTGTTATTGTTTATTTGAATAGATTTGGAGGTAAGTGAGAGTGAATTTGAAAGTAAAATTTGTGAGAATTAATGTAGGATTTAATTTCGGGTTAAATATGTTTTTAGTCCCTATATTTGGGACCATTTTGGTTTTAGTCCCTCTTTCAGTACAATTTAGTCCTTCAACTTTAGAAAACTATAGTTTTAGTCCTTAAACTTTAGAAAACTCTGGTTTTAGTCATTTTTACCAAATTTTTTTAACTTTATTTTCAATATTAACTGAGAAACGCGTTTGAAACAGCAAATAAAGTTAAAAAAATTTGGTAAAAAAGACTAAAACCATAGTTTTCTAAAGTTGAAGGACTAAATTGTACCTTAGTTTGGAAAAAGCACTAAAACCAAAATCACCCAGAGACTAAAAACATATTTAACCCTTTAATTTATAAGACATTAAAAAAAATTATTTCCAAATTTACTGTCACTTACTTCCAAATCTATTCAAATAAACAACAAAATCAAATCATCTCGATTACTCTCTCCCAAGATTAATTCAAGTAATGGAGTAAGAGAGACATACGTTAAAGTCATAAAGGATAGTTATTAAAACCACAATGACAGTCATTAATGAGTAATTAATAAAGTCAATAACAATCTTTAATGAAAAATTATCACTGTTTTGTCTTATTTTGGTTTATAAATGTGTTTAGTTTCAAGATACATCACGTTTTTTTGAATAATCTTAAGTGTGCCCAAGATCTCTTTTGAGAGACATATATGATTTGAGGATCAGGAATCACTCCCACTTTAGACGTTCTAAGATAATACATTTATTAGGAGACCTACGGTGGAGTTTGGACAACATTAATTCTCAACTCCATAGGCAAAAACAGTTATAATTTTAAAATATTATATTTTTCTAATATATTATAAATAATTAGCTTATCACTAAATAACCAAAAGATAAATCCGTTTCCAATATTTAGATTTGGTAATTATAACATGTTAATATTATACATATAAAAAAAAGTTATTCCTTATTTACTATCTTTCCATAATTTAAAGCTAACTCAAAATAATTTTAATCATAATATATTGATATATTTTGTAACTAATCATTCTTTAACAGCAAAATGAATAGTGCAAAATACAAAATTATACATAATCATGTTTTCAAAATAAGTTTTTGTAAATAAAAATTTAATTAATAGTTCAAAAAAGTTTATTTATAGAAAACATTAAATATATGAGTGGTTCACTCTCAAACACACATAGGTTTACTTAGTGAAGCTTTATTTGTCATCAATTCTCTTTAGATCATTGAACTTTTCATAAAATTAATTTCGTCCAATAAGATATTTACATATCTACCGAATTAAAAACATTGAGAGTTCTATATTAAACAAAATACGAACTCTTTGATTTTTTTAAAAATTGAATTTCACTCGATAAATGTATGATTGGTCAAATAAATTTACGCAGTTCGAAATCGAAAAAATATATTTGATTATTAAATTGACTCATACTGATTTTTTTTCTTTATTTTCTTTTTCAAATTGATAAATACATTTCAAAACAACATCATAAATCACCATTGTGATTTAAATGATTAAAATTTAACTATCTAAAATACTCAACTTAGCACAACAGAGTAAAATATATTAATTTCAAAAAAAGCATAAAACCTTGGTGTGTGTGTATATACATACATACATATATATATATATATATATATATAGATCATATAACTTGTACAATATCATTTATGTATGATACTATAAAATTAATATAATTCCCCTCACATCTTCATGAAAAAAATAATTTGTAAACTCAAACAGTAAAACTAATGAGAACTTGGATATTTAATACAAAATATTTAAAAAATAAAAAAGTTCAAGATATGATAAATTAAATGGATAGATCACCTTTTTAGGTGATTCCACTGGTATTAATGACAAAATTATAAAAATATTAAGAAAACAAAATAATTTTATCAATTTAATAGTTTCACATAATTTAAAAGTTTAGATATAGTTTAAATATTATGTTATCATTCATTTTTCTATTTTTTGATATATTTTTTAAAAACAAAACTTTATCGAAGTTTTGTACTGAAGAAATTCAGATATGTCAAATTTAGGATGAGAACAATTTTAATTTTCTCAATCAAATTATAAAAGGTTGGTGAATTTAAACTTTATATATCTTGAACTTTACCATTCAAATATTTATTTCACCTTTTAACAACATTTTTATACTCTTGATGAAAAAATAAATAAATAAAATTTGTATGTATAAAATAAGCAATATTTACTACTAGTAAGATATTGTTCGCTTTGAAACTAATTCTTCACAGATCTAGTTTTGATATTATTCAAAAGACCTCTTACCAATCTTATATGTATATAAATCCATGTTTATATCTTATTTTATCGAATCCGGGACTTTCTGAGACTTTGTTTGTACTCAACATTTAAGAGATCATTTATCATATCTATTCTTAAGTAATTTTTAATAAAATATTAAAAAAAATAGATTTTTGATTAAAATGGGATCACGCAAAATTTCTTATAAGTAATTAACAATTGTATTAGAAAACTTATAGAAAAATAATTTATATATAATAATATGGATAATGATATGTTAAACATATTCTTTGAAAATATTTTAATATACTATATTTTTTTAGTCTAAAATACATTATCATAATAAATAATAAATCAAATAAAAAAATAACATGTGTCATAACGTTGTGAAATAAAATATTTACTTCCTAACATTATATAACATATCTAATTTCCTCAAAAGGACAAGTTTGTGAGAAAAACATGTGTGGCTTGTTTTGGTAGGTGAGCTAAACAACTAAACAATAGTGTACAGTCAATCAATTAACTAAGGCAGGAAGTTACTTTTTTTTATAATTATTTAAGCATCATATTAGGTTTTTCTAATAAAAGTTATCAGAATAGATAAATTTTAAAATTTTTATTTATTTATATGAATAAATCGTATTTGTATACATTTTTATTATGAAAAAAATTATATATGAATAAGACGACTTCAAACTTTTAAAGTAAAGTTGTACAAATAATAATATTATACTAAAATCGTATTAATTTTGAATTATAGTTGTAGATCAAATGCAAATTTATTATGCTTAATTTTTTTTTTATAATTTGGACTAAAGTTTATAAGTGATATTAATTTAGTATAATTTGGTTTGAATTAAAATCATGTAAAATTGACACGATTTTACTATAATATAATTCTACGATAATTTCAATTTAAATCACATTACACTAAAATCATATAATCTTTGCATAATTTCAATATAAATTGATCAAACTTTAAGTAAGATAAATTTTTTAAAACGACAAGCTTGTTTGATTATAAAACTAAACAGATCTTAATAATTTGTTTTTCAGATAGAAAAAATAATTTAGAAAATTCTTAATTCCTCACATAATGGCTTCGCAACTATCCTTGAATTTATTTATTTTTCGTTTAATTAAAAAGTTTATGTGAAATAACAAGCAAATCGTGATCTTTATTTTACTGAATCACTGGCAAAAAGATGTGGAAAGGTGGATTCCATAACATAAAAAGTGTATAATTTGGCAAACTGATTTGAAAGGAAAGGAAAAAAAAGATAAGATTGTGTGGTAAAGACAAAAATGATTATTGTGGAACATGCAAAGAATAACTTCATCAATGAAACCACTTTTTTTTTGGAAATCTCATTCAAATTCAATTATTATTTACTACATTTTCTCAAATTATTTATTTTCGGATGAATAACGATACTTTAACAACATTATAACATTATGTACGTGTATTGGTCTATGTTGATGTTTACAATAATTATTATTGATTATAGAGTACTTTTGGATCAATGACAGAATGATATGTAGATGATGTTAAAATGTTATAAAAAAAAATGTTGTCAAAATGTCATTATCTTTTTATATAGAATAATAATACTGTGAGAATATTATTTTGACAACATTTTAACATCATTTACGTATCATTTTGTGATTGGTCTAAAATTACTTCACAATCAATAATAATAATAATAATAATAAACATCAATACATAAATTACATAATGACCATAAATATTGTCAAGTTATTAAACTATCATTATCATATATAAGAAAATAGAAAAAGAAAAAACATTTGCTTTCAATTCTCCATAAATTTCTTTGGATTCCTTGCTGTGGGAACTATGTTGCTTTTGTCTTTTCTTTCTCAGTCTTTATGATCAAACCTAGAATTGCACGCAAATTTAAAAAGGAGAGAAAATAATAGCAGAGCAATAAGTCCACTTTTTAATAAATTATAAGTACAAGTCATTTTTAACCTGTGAGGTATAATCAATATTTATTATGTTTATTTCTACAATCAAAATGACAAAATATTAGTGGGACGGGGCTTGTTCTATCTGCACCCCATAATTTCTAACAGTATCCCCTAAAGTTTATAATGACATTTTATATTTCCAAAGTTAATTTTCGATATTTACTTCCGAAAATTTTCAACACAAACTTTCCAATATTTTTGAAATAATTTTTGTTGAAAATAATTTTTAAAATAGAATTTTCAGAACAAAATTTTTAAAACAATAAAAGTTGGGCCTCAAAAGTTGTATTTGACTTTTATACATTGGAATGAGACTGATTAAAATTTCTCAAACAATGAGACTGATTAATCTCTATCAAATGATTTAAGCATATATTTATGGTTAACTAAACTCAAATTCGGAATGTTACTTAAAAAAATCTAAATCTAATTTTCCAGATAAAAGTAGTTATTTAATACAATGAAATGGGAGTTGCAATGTGGTAATTGTGATAAAGAGAATAAGATTATAGTGGATATGGTAGTGTTTTATAACTTTATTCTTATTCTTCACGCATAATTATGAATTTTGTTAAAAGTTTACTTCCATGAAAAATAATTGCTTTTACATATAAATAAAATTGTTTGACTGGTATACGTATAAGATATAAGATATAACTAAAGCTGTCAAAACGGGTAACTCGGCTCGACCCGGCCCGACCTATAACCCAACCCGGCTCATTTATTAGTGAGTCAAAAAAATTCGAATCCGGTCCGACCCACCACGGGTTGGCTCACTCGCTCACTTAAATACAATTTTTTTTAAATAAAAAAAATTATAAACTTTCTATAATTTAAATATAAACAAATTTCACTTCTAAATTTCACTCCCAACATGGGTGTTTAATTAATTTTGAAAATAGAGAACTTAAATAATTATTTCAAGAAAAAAATAATAATAAATATTTTTTTATAAATTTAAAATTAAATTTTAATAAAATAAAATTAGGTAGGTGGGTTGGTGGACCAGCCCGGCCTACTACGGGTTCAACTCGCATGAGTCGAGTTTAAATGAGCCGGGTTAAAATCTGACTCGCATAAAAAAATATAATTTTTTTAAATCCAACCCGGCCCGAACCCGTGATGAGTCAGGTTGGCTCGCGAATTGTGACCTATTTTGACAGTTCTGGATATAAGATATACATTACTTATAATCAATTATATCATTATTTATTATGGTTAATTGCAAAAATAATTATGAGTTATTATGTTTTAAGACCACCTTGTACAATAATGAGCCCATTGCACACTAGTTGGTTGAATCTTAACATCAACATAACCAAATATTGCGCAATGGTTGAGAGAAGAGAAACATGTTGCGATGTTTCCAGCAAGAATTGGATGCTTGAATTATTGAATGTTCTCAATTCTTCTCTACATTTAATTATTGAATTTAGTTTCCTCTTTATTTATTTCTTTATAATTCTGTTCAAATTTCGTTAAATGTGACATTTTCTTAATTTTATGTGTATTTATTTTGAATTGATAAAGACAAATTAAAAAAATAATTTCACAGTTACATTAAAAATAATTTTAACGTTTCTTCTTTTTATAATATTAATCATAATTGTAAACTTTGCAATTTCCAGTCGCTTTTTAATTACTTTTTTGTTCTTTTGTTAATACGAACAAAGTCATCTTTTACCTTTCCTTTTTTTTCTCCATTTCCTCTTCAATTCAAACAAAAGATCTATGATATATATATATATATATATATATATATATATATATATATATATATATATATATATATATATATTCTTTTAAACATTATTTAAATAACTATAACCAGTAAAAGAGTTTTTTTTTCTCTTATCCCTCCCAAATTTAAATAGTCAATTAATTTTTTAACTAAATATATTGAAATATAAACGTTGTGATGAAAACTACTGAGATGAATAATGTAAAATAAAAAATAAAAAAATTTAATTCCTTGGAAAATTTTGGGTTGAATATATGATTAAGTCTTTTATATATACATATAGAGAGAGACTTATATCTAAACGTACATCATGTTTGGTTATAAAGATTCAAAATGAATGATAAATAAGTATAAACAAAATTTATATTTATAAAAGTATTATATTTTATTCCAAATAAATCATGTTTTCGTGCATAAAAGTCTTTTATACCAATTAAAAAGGATTTTTTATATTGATTTTGAAATTGATATGGAAACAAGTGATATCGAAAGTTTTTATTATTATATATCGGTTCCAAAACTGATATGGAAAATGTCACTTTCTATACTGATTTTAATCACAATCTAAATAAAAAAAAATCCTTATCTCTAGTTTTCAGAACCGAACTTTCCAAGTACATTTTGTCCACTAATATGTTTCGATTGTCTGAAGACAGAAGTAATGTTCGGTTTCGGTTCTGCTATGAACTGAGACACTAGATAGGTGACCTTTTTTTGGAACTGAACGTTCCAAGTACATTTTTTCCACTAATATGCCTTGGTTGTCTGGGGATAGAAGTAATAGGACCGTTCAGTTTCGGTTCTGCTATGAACTGGGGCAGTATGTCCTGCCAGACAGGTGACCTTTTCTGGAATCAAACGTTCATTTTGTCCACTAATATGCCTTGGTTGTTCGGGAACATAGGCAATAAGACAGTTTAGTCTCGGTTCTGCTATGAATTGTTGCAGTATGTTCTGTCGTATAGGTGACCTTTTCTAGAATCGAACATTCATTTTGTCCATTAATATGCCTCGATTGTCTGGGACAAAGACAATGGGACTGTTCGGTTTCGGTTATGCTATGAACCGGGGCGGTATGTCCTACTAGACAGGTGATCTTTTCTGGAATCGAACATTTCAAGTACTAATATGCCTCAATTTAGGTGCGAATCGAGGCTTACAGGGTGCTTATTGCCTCGATGTTTTACTTAACCGAGGTAATAGCCCCTGCGTAAGTTCAAATTCATATAATAGTAGACGTGAATGCATTTTCTTGCGCAGTGTTCTTCCTCTTCCCTTTCATGTCTCCAAAGAAGTTCCTAACCGCACTGGTCGGGGTCTCGCGCAAGCCAAAAAGGGTTCTCTTTCGCGTCGCCGAGAGGGAGGCTTCCTTTCTCTTCTCTGTTTTGATTCATCTTGCTTCAAGTCATGCATCCAACTCAGCCTAAGGTTCTTCATCTCGCGCGACAACCTAGGGTTCTTGTTCTTCTTCTTCTCTCTGTTTTGATTCGCGGTAAAGGAGGAAGCTTCCTTCCTTCCCTTTTTTTGATTTCGATTAACTTGTTTTCTGTTTGATTGATTCCCTGCAGGAGTGGTGGTTGAAGTGCACCATCCTCGTTCTTATAGTGATTTGGAGTTTGCATTTCGTCTTGGGGCTTGATTTTTTAGGTTTCTTATTCATTGCAGGATGAGCTGTGAAGATTGAAATTCTCGGTTAGGGTTTACTGTTATTGTATTTTGATGTTCAAATTAGGATATTTGATTTGGATTTCTGAGATTCTTTGATGATGGTGGTGTGAGATGGAGCGGTGGGCGTTGATGGGTTGCGACCACGGGCTAAGAACTGATTAGGTGAATGGTAAAAACAAAAAAAGAACACAAAAACAAAATTCTTTACAACCTCAGTTGGATTTGAACCGAGACAAAAGCACACACCTTTTTGCCTTCGTTCAGAACCGAGACAAAAAAATCTACCCCTTTTGCCCTCGCCTATATATATTTCGGTTGTAAAACTGCTGCGTATAAGTGAAAATAACCTTTGTTGTTTCTTTTACTGCACTAGTATATATTTAATAATATTTTTAGGAGTAAGCCATTACTAGTATAAAATATAAAATAACATTTCAAACACTTATAATTTGAAAATATGATAAATTTAATTTAAACTCAAATAAATGATGTAATTAATGTAAAAGTTTTAATATATTTTTATAATACGAAGATGTACAGATGTGGTGCGTGAAACATGGTATAACAGTGAGTATGATTAGGAGATGTTGTTTTGTGAGGAACATTAAGAAGTTATGCAAGAATTGTGGGTGAGAAGGTGATGGAAAGCACTTGTGTTGTTGTTGTTGACAGGGCTATGTCGAAAGAGTCACTTGCAAATAAAATTGACCACCCATCATATGCAATACTCAAAACCAATCTTGACCAATTCATGCTTCAGATACACTTTTTTGGAGAATATGTATATAGGTGCCCCTACATTAATCACTCTCTCAATCTTAACATTTCCCACGACCACTATCTACTTTTAGTGGGATTCATGTTACTTGTTTTTTTTCTTAGTTAGCTTTATTTTTAAAAATACCCTACTTAATGCATTAATTTACTCTTTGTCAATCAAAAATTAGTTAACATAATAAAAACTTTGAAAATTAAAATTGTATGAACTTAATTTCATCAACTGAAATAAAATTATTATTTTTCTTAACTGATATACTTTGGAGTCACAAAAACAAGTCAAACGATCTAGATTTATCTATCATAACAAAATGGATGAAAATTTTAGTTCACCTCCTCAAGGCTAGTTCATCAATATTTTATTTTTATTTTTTTAATGTTTTATATTATACTTACAAACACACACGTGTGTGTATATATATATATATATATAACATTATTTTAAGTGTTTTCATCAATTAATTAATATATTTAATTTAATAAATTATAATAGTTATTATTTTACATTAATATTTTTAAAAAGTAACTTTAAACCTCATTTTCTTATTATTATAAATTTGTTTAATATTTAGTTAATGAGAAACTTTCTAACACTTATGTTAGAGTATATACATACTCACTCTATATTAATAATAAGTGATTTTTATGATTTTGATACCATATTAAAAAATAAATTTTTAAATCTAATTTAATTTTACAAAATTAATTTGTAAAATAAGGTTTAAATATATTATATAATATAAATTAACTTAATCTCTATTTATAACATGCTAACAACTTTTTATTTTAATTTTTAATTAAAAATATAAGTAGAGGAGCCAACTCACTGAAGTCACGAGTGAATGTCCATTTTGATAGTCCTTATTTTTATATAAACAAAAGTTGAGTTGATACTAATTTTGGTTTTCACATCTATAATTTGGTTTCTACATTTATAACAATTATTTAATATTTTCTAATTTTTTTTCTCGATATTGTCCTTATATTTTTTTAAAAAATACTCGATATCACTCATTTTCTTAAAAAACGGACGATGACAATAGAATTTCAACTTAACAATCTAAAGCCGTATCTCCTTTCATTTACTCTTTTGAACAATAAAATTTGTAATTTTATCATCCAATTAAAAGTTTACAAAAATTAGATTAAACTTCTTATCCACGTAAGTTCCTTTCTTGTTACACTTAATAATGATTAAGAAGTTATTTTATATAATTTTTGTAATGTTTGGCGTGAAAGTGTGTTTGGATGATATAATATACTCTGATTGAATATATTATAGTTGACATAATTAAAAAAAATGATGATGAAGTTGTGATTAGTTGAATGAAAATGTTGATCTTACCTTTCAAAATATCAATGTAAAAACAAAAACACAGTATAATTTTGGTGTTTTTCCGTCTCGTCGAATTTGAGATTGACATGATATTGAGAAATGTTAAATTAATTCGTATTTAAAAAATCTGACCTTAATTGTCGTCAGAGACAGAATAATTCGACATTAAGCAACTTTTTTGTTTTTTAGTTAATTATGATACATTTTTACATCTTGATGAGTGTTGAAAACAGAAAAACAACAAATAAAATTCAGTTTTTGATATTTTATATAACATGAATTATGAATTATAAGTAAAAACACAAATACTATGACAATAATAATATTAACTTGTGATTTTTGGTTTTGATAGCTATGGTTATTGGTTTTAGTTGAATTTTTTTTACCACTCTTTTAGAATCCCTAGTTTAGGAAAAAACACCAGGAGTTTTTATTTTGGGTTTATGTGAAGTATAAAAATTATTTGAAGAGTGAACAATGATAGATCTTGAAACGACCATAACTTTTTATCTGGTTGTCTGATTTGTATTATTATATATGGATTTGGGTTAGAAAAAATTTTCTGATACCAAGGTAGCTTGATTAGCCAGCCAACCCTTCCAGATCTCCCAAAAAACGCTGTTTTCTATTTTTTAGGAAATTATTTTGTTTTTTTTTTCAAACTTTGCAAAAATATTTAAAATAGTTAGACTATAAATTTTGAGTTAAAAGTTTTTGTGGGGGCTTCTCATGATATTTTGGTGCTTTGAACAAATTTTCAGATCATTTGGAGTTGTTTTCAATGTACTCTCAATTCTACCCTAAACCTTAGATATATAACGTGTAGTGTAGTATAAAACAAAGGTTTAAACCCTTTAATCGTCCCTATTTTTGGGGTGCTTTTCCAATTTCATCCCCCTTTTATTAAAACTTCCAATTTGGTTCACAAAAGAGCCAATTTGAATGAAATTGACCCTTTCTGTTAAAAAAAGTTAACACCGTCAATTATTTGGCCAACACAGTGGATGAGGTGTTTACTTATGCACAGGTGACGTTTGTAGTCATGAAACGTGTCATTGACCTGTTGTAATCTTGAAACGTGTCATTGATATGATGAATCATGGTTTTTTAAAAAATTAGATTTTAGAATAGTTTTTGGACAGTTTAAAATGAAATTAAATATGAGATTCATATTGGCTTTTTCATGAAGTTGAGAGGAACTGGGTTTTCGAAAGGGGGAAGTGCGAAACCTGAAGAAGCAACAAATGTGAGCGGATTGTTCTGTGTTCGTTGTTGACGAAGATTAGGAAGCTTGTGAATTTTTGAAAGAGGAAAGTATAATAGCTGAAAAAGAAAAAATGTCCATGGGTCATTCTTGTTCGTCATCCACTTGCAATGAGTGTGGAAGAAAACATTTGCGCTAAATAGAAATCCCTAAATCCCTAAAGCATTTGTTCGTCCTTTATCAAGAAACACTTCCTCGCAACCCGCAAAACCTGAAACATAGAAATCCCTAAATCTCTTCGCACCAGAAACCCTAAATTGCGACTTTGTTCATCTTCCAACCACCGTGACAGAGCAACTCCTTCTTTATCGTGAGCCATCATCTTCGCTGACTTGCAAATCACATGGGATGCAAATCACGAAACTTTTCCCTTCGCCCAAATTGTGAAATCAGGAAACAAATCCTCTTTGTAAAACCCAGAGTCGTGCCTCTTTTGTTTTCTACCTTAACCATTATCAGACCTGGAATCTAAAATAGCATCTCCACAATTCACAAAGCTATTTTCCTTTATAAGCATCCCAGAAAAAACAAAACTCTTCCCTCCAAGTTCAACATTTCTCTCCACCATGTCAGCCGAACAAACTGCTCCCATTATTGTTGTCCACAACAACGACCAAGAAAAAAAATGAAATAGAACAGAAGAAATGAAAACCTAATGCCTGCGCAAAAAATAAAGAACAACAGTAATATTCCAAGCGTTCCTCAAGGTGATGTACCGACTGATACTATAGGTGCAGCAATGAAAGTGATCACAACAGACCCCACTTTTCAATTAGCTTTGGCAGCAGCGCTCACTTTGTTTATTGGTGGCGGTGTTCGAGGAAATTAAGGCGGTAATAGTGTTGGTGAAAATCCAAGGGTCAGAACTTGAAGTGGGGTGAAGTGTTTGCAACGTCTAATAATTCATCTTCTACCTTGTCTTGTTCAACTTCGAAAGTCAATAGTAGCTTTAGAAAGGGAGCATACCTATTTACAGAGTGCTGAGAATGGAGAAGAAGATTGGGTTTCAAGAGTACAACAGGTGAATGACACTTTTCATGACTACAAACGCCACCTGTGCATAAGTAAACACCTCATCCACTGTGCTTGCCAAATACTTGACGGTGTTAACTTTTTTTAACGGAAAGGGTGAATTTAATTCAAATTGGCTCTTTTGAGGACCAAATTGGGAGTTTTAATAAAAGGGGGATGGAATTGGGAAAGCATCCCAAAAATAGGAACGATTAAAGGGTTTAAACCTAAAACAAACAACAATCAACAAGTTCAACAAACAAGTTCTTGAAAACAAAAACTAACCTTCAAAAAGGCGGGTTAGTCAGAATAAAGTGTTGTCACCAATGAGAGACAAAGCAGAATGCGCCTATGAAGAAGAAGAACAAGAAAACAATCACTCAAAACAAACGAAAGTCATACATAAAATAGTTAATCAACATGCATTTGTATCAAATGAAAGAAATTACATATACTGGTCGTCCAAGCTTCATTCGAGAAAAGTTTGATAAGAGAAAAAAGTCTCGCGCTAAGATAAAGTGGATGGATCTTCGATCTCCCGTCCAATTTTTTATTGAATTCACTAATATATGATGTCTGATCCTAGGACATTTGACGTCTTATATCCTTTTGACGTCTAATTTTATGTTATTCTACGTCATAGGTAAATACATTTTCACCTTCATGCTAAGTATTTTTGTGAAATTTACTCAATAAAATGTCAAATTACAATCATAAACGATGACTTCTTACCAATTAACGTCGAACGAATTATAGTCCTGAGCGACGTTTAATGATTGCATTTATTACAAAAATGATACTAGTAGTTAAGTGTAACTTTGTATGTTGTTTTTGTATTAATATCCGAAAAATATTACACGTTTTTTTTTTCTTTTAGCTTAATGGGAAATCTGCACGGCTTTTGAAGGAAATGTAAAAGAAATCTGCAATCCTTATATGCTTGATTCTTCTATTTTCACAACCAAACATAAATTTCTTATAGAATTAGAAATTAAATCTTATAATCTATTTTGTTCATTAGAGATTTAAAACACAATTTATTAAAATTATAAATCACTGACTTGTTAAACTTTTAAATGATGTATTATGTTATCGGTTAATTCTCATCCGAGACAGGAAGAAAATTATTATCAGAGAAAAATGAAGAAATTGAAATCAGATAATCACTTTTAAATTAATTTTGTTGTGTAGTGAAAGAGAATACAAAAGTGTTAAATCTGGGAAAGATATCTGGACGAGAAGCACTTTTGAATTATAATTTGGCGTGAGAAATACATTGAAATTATTTGTTTTTCTAAAGAGAAACATCCCCACCTTATCATTTTGGCATGGAAGCATCTTTTTCAGCTTTATCTCAACATGCGTTTTATTTTTATTTTTAATTAAAAAAAAAGACATGTGATAAGATTGTATAGTAGTTGTTTTGGAAGTAATGTGTTGTGAATTTGACATGTTTATTGTAGCCACTTGTTTTAGTATTAACTATTTGTTGACCCTTGTATGGTATATGGATGCTCTTTTCTGAGAGTCATCTCTATCATCTGCTTGATATTGTATGAGAGTTAGTTTTCAACAACTTCCATAATTTCACCTCAACGCTGTGCTTCCCAAAAATCTTCTAATATCACTTCAATAACATATACAAATACAATATCTACATTGAGCGTGCTTATATATTTTATTCTTCCATGCTTAATTGTCCCACGTTTATTCAACGGTCGTAATAAAGATAATTGAAATATTTTTTCAAGGTTTTAAGACATTGTTTAAGAATTAAATCAACACAAAACTGTTATTCAAAGAAAAAAATAATAACACATATTTATAATATATAAATAGGTGAAAACCTTGTTAAATAAACTAGTTTTGTAAAATTGGATTAACTTAAAATTTATATCTTAAGATGAAATCATACGAAGTTTATCATGACGAAATTTGTTATTTGTTTAATCAATTATGTCACTGGTTATTGAAAGTTAATTGTTTATTAGATCTATTATGTCACCTGTTATTAAAAAATTCATTGTGTTAGATTTATTATATCATCTGTTAGTGAAATTTGATTGTTTGTTAGATCTATCGTATCATTACAATCAGGTCATTGTCAAACTATCTATTAATATTTAGTTCCCGCTTATGAACTATATGTTTTAGTATGCGAGAAATGTGTTGGAGATTCACATTGACTAAAAATGAGACAAATTTATAACTGGGTGCCAACCTCACTTCATTTTGTAAGATTGGGTTAAACTTAAATTCCATATTTTAGATAATATGAGAGTGATCCCGAAATCTATCATTATTAGAAAGTGGTTTTTAAGTCGAACTCAACCCTAAAAACTAATAACAATTTGAGTTAAGATTAAAAACCCATTATATTATGATTACATACAATTTAAAAAGATTAACTATTGACTCGCTATATTTTATGTAGGAAGATGTTTGGAACACTCATGCTATGGCTACTATCTTACAAATTTTAACCAAGATCAATCTCCTTTAAAAAAAAATCTAAAGACACTTCTGTATGAATTGTCCCTTAACTAAAAAAATCGTATAAAAGTAATCAGAATTCAAACTCTTAAATACCCTATATATTTTATGGAAAATGATATTTTAACACCATTGTGACACTGCACACGTGTCAAAATATGGTTGGACGATTTCAAATTAAAAAAAAAACTTTGATTTTTCTCTTCCAAATATGTCCTTGCCTCAACTTTTTTTAATTTGAAATCGTCCAACCAATTTTTGACACTGTACACGTGTCAAAATGTCTAGAAATTTGACACGTGTGCAGTGTAAAAAATTGGTGTCAAAATATCATTTTTCATATTTTATTTGTCACTAAAAAATGTCTAGAAATTTGCGTTTCTCGTGCCGCCGCAAAAGTGCAATTTCAAATTTGCAATATGTAATTTGCATGTCTAACACACCACTTCCCCTATTTATTATTATTTCGGACAGAGTTTGGCAGAAATTTTTAAAATGTTAATTTTGCTGACCTCTGTGCTACATTAATCTTTCACCATTATCTTCTTCTTTTCTCTACAATCACCATATTGCACTTCTGTTAGCTTAAAAGCTCATTTGGATTAATTCATCTTAGAATGAAATTTTCATTACAAGTTCTTTTAAACTTAGAATATATATAATTTCATATATGTTATCCGTTAATTAAAAATAAGACAAATTGGTGTTGTATAATTAAGTTAAACTTCATTTTGAAATTTATTATTTTTGAGAACTATTATGTCACTATTATAAAGTTTCTATCGAATTATTATCTAATTTTAAGTTTGAATATATATAGAAAATAAGGTAATTATCCTTTTAACTAATTAAATTATCATTTTTTTTCTTCTTTTTCTCCTTTAGAACATTGATAGACTCAGTGAAGTAACTGCAGAATCCTAAACTGACTACAGATCATCTTACATTCAAAGTTCAAAGCGGTTTAACACATTTTTTCTTTTCTTTATTAAAAGAAATGAAGGATATGCATGACAATTGCATCCTCGTTATCATAGCTGAGCTCTACAAGCAGAACATTGGGATTCTCGACCGTACATCCGATGTTACGATGAAACAAAACAAAACTCGTCACCTTTTCTAGCATTACAAAAACTGCACACACATTGTTTTTTATTTAATTTATATATAATTATACAAAACTCCTCTATGCTGATATTGGCTAACAGCATCCCCAGATTGAAGCAGGGTTGCGATGTGAATCCAAGATGAAGGGGAAAACCTTGGCATCGCAGTTCTCACACATTCACCACAAAAAATCCTTCCTCCAATTAACCTCATCATTGCTGAAATAGAATCCATCCTGAGTGACCATCCAGGAGCACATTCTATGCATCCCACATCGCTCAGTGTCTCGTGAAGCCTTAAACGCCTCGAAACTCTTCCTCGTACTGTCCCATTTCATGGTACACTTCATGCGATTGCTGCTCCAAAAATTTGGCCTCATCACCCAGCTAAAATCATCGTGTTCCTGAAGGGCACGCCCTCCGAGATCCATCTCCTCGGAAGAACACCAAATCACCAACGGCACAGAGGAATTGTCAGTGAAACCATTGATCACTCGAACGTAGTAATCGTTGGTGCCCAGCAAGAACCTTGCCCTTTGTACTGTGGCCATCACCATGATAATGGAAGAGGCAAGACACAGCGTCAGATAAACACTCACAGAAAGTTTCATGGTCGAATCTGAATATGCATATGAATATGATATCTCTGTTCTGCTAGCTTCTCAGGCTTTATATATGTGCGTTCCTTCAACACTGTTGTGTCAAAGTTTCACCATTATTTGTGTGCCGTATTTAGTGTACTCTCATTTTATATTTTTCCAAAATCTCACCACAATCTTATCATTATCTGAGATCTTTTTCTTTGTTGCCACTTTATTTTTATGGTTTATATTACCCTTTTAAAGCACACCCCATGTGACAGGATTCCTGTTTATACGCCTAGATTTTTCTTTTTAACATTCTATTTTTCATTTATGCCTCAAATCTGTATTGTATATAATATGTTTTATAAAAGGAAAATGATATTTTAACATCAATTTTTGACACTATTTTGATACTGCACACGTGTTAAAATGTGGTTGGACGATTTCAGATTAAAAAAAACTGAGACAAAGACACATTTGGAAGAAAAAAACCAAAGTTTTTTTTTTTTAATTTGAAATCATCTAATCACATTTTGACACGTGTGTAATGTCAAAATGATGTCAAAAAATTGGTGTTAAAATATCATTTTTATAAAAGCCACTTAGTATTGTTGTTGTTCTCAGGGCTATGTCCAAAGAGTCACTTGCAAATAAAATTGACCACCCATCATTTGCAATACTCAAACCCAATCTTGACCAATTCATGCTTCAGATACACTTTTTTTTGGAGAATATGTATATAGGTGCCCCTACATTAATCACACTTTCAATTTTAGTGGGATTCATGTTACTTGTTTTTTTCTTTGTTAACTTTATTTTTAGAAATACCCTAGTTATACATTAATTTACTCTCTTACTATAAAAAAAAATTAGTTAATATAATACATACTTAAAAATTAAAATTGCATGAACTTTAATATTCGTGAAATAAAATTATTATTTTTGTCAACTGATATAATAGTTTGGAGTCACAAAAACAAGTCAAAAAATGGATGAGTATTCACGTAACGTAGTTCCATTCACTTAATAATAATCAAGCAGTTATTTTATATAACATTATTTTTACTGTTTCGTGTGCATGGATATATAAAATGCTCTGATTGTATATATTATAATTCACATAATTAAAGAATAATCGTATCATAACACACTTTTATATTCATTTAACATAGTATAAGAGTAAAATAGTATAAAAATATAAACTTTTGTATTTTTTCAAAAAAAAAAAAGTAAAAAAATAGTATTAAATGAACTTAAAATTTAGATATGTCAAAGAATTATTTTTTATAATTAAAAGAATGATGATGAAGTTATGATTGGTTGAACGAAAATGTTGATCCTACTTTTGAGAAGATCAACATTACTGGTGTAACATCCCAATTTAGTAATATAAAACTACTAAAATGAACATTACATTGAAAATGATATAACAATAACAACATAGTTGTTGTGAACAAAATTCTTCACTGAAGAACAAAAGTACAACCTACACTGTAAGCTTTACTTCCAACCTCCCGCTAAGTTAATTGAAAAATTTTATCCCTAAGCTCACACCATTAAGGTAATCATCGCAAAAGAGAACAACAAACAAAGACATACAAAAAAAAGGATAAGCTAGAGTGTCAAAAGATTTTACATATCAATTTAAAACGATAACAATATACAAGCATATTATAAATCAAACAACATAGCACTTTGTCCAATCCACTTGAAACCCTTTTTACTATTCGGACAGATGTATTGACGTCAGACTCATGGGGAACCTGCACCCATGTATGGTGGAGCAACCTAGCTCAGAAATAATAACAATAACCACATCCTCAACCACCACCAATAATATCATACACCAAGGTTAATCTGTCAAACATATTTAGCTCTAACTAGTGATCATAGACTAGGGCCTCCTGCTACTTTCTATGACATAATCACCCATCTTTACATGAAATGGGGTTATTGAAAGTGTTAGGATCATTCCGTAATTCAGGAGCCCTTACTTCAATGCATAACACCACATAACCAACTTAGGATATCCCTCCTTGGGATTCCTTTCTCAGACAATACATGAAATCCACATCTCATACATTGCTTTAACATCATCATCACATTTCATACATAATCACATTCACAACTTTGTTTCCATATCACATTACATACCATAATACACATTCATACATATTGAACAATGAATCTCAAAACTTCAATTGAATCAAACTATAACAAGAAAATAAAGAGTAAACTAAAACCTGAACAATTCGCTCAGCGCATACCATTCGCTAAGCGAATAAAACTGATAGTGCTCCCAGACCTCAACAATTTGCTCAACGCATACCATTCGCTAAGCTAAAGTCAACAATTCGCTTAGCGCACACCATTCGCTAAGTTAAAGTCCTTAGATAGCAAACCCACCTTTACCACCACTCGCTGAGCGAATCCATTCGCTTAGTGAGTCTGCATAATTTGTAGCGTCAAAATCTACAGAATTACACAAATCACACCAAGTTTACCAATTCTTGTTATTTTTCCCAACTTCTAACCCTCCTAGATTGTGTTATACACCTATTTATACGTAACCAATGTTGTCTAAACACTTCTAACCTCAATCTAAGCAATTAGATTCAAGATTTCACTCAAGAACTCACAAAAACTCAACTTATAGACCCAAATTGAATTCTACCATTTGTGGCACAATTCCAAGCAACTTAAGGACTCAAACTAGTCCCAAATGACTTACCAAGACTCCCCAAACTGACCATACAAGCGTAGAACCTCTAACTCACGTTTTCACTTGTTCACTTCCTCAAATTGTGTTCTAAACTAAGTAGAACTCTAACTTATTATCACCACACACTCACACTTATGATTTCTTCTATTCTAATTGTTAGAACAACTCACAAATCAATTTATAACCAACTCCAAATACCTCTCACCAGTTCCCAACACTTCTGTCACAATTTCCCTGTCTAAAACCTCATTTTTAGACAAAAATAGCTTACAATCACTAGTAACCGGTTCTTTTCCCCAATTAAATCAACATACTAGCTTCACAAATACCAATTTCCAAACCAGTAACACATACACCCAGATTCAACATGTTATAAGTCATCCATCATTACACCATTCACCAATTAACTCAATATCATAAAATACAGTTAAACTCTCCCTTTCCCAACATCTTAATTTTTATACACTTATACACTCTCACATACTATATCACAACATATATAAATCTCACTTCTTTCAACATAAGCACCATTTAAAGTAAAGATTCTAACTTCTCTTACCTTACACCTATGATACCAAGCTCTAATAACGTCTCGATTACTTCTCGCACAAGGAATTTCTAGAAACATCTACGAATCACCAATTGGTGATGGGAGACAAAACTTAGAGCCAAATTGAGCAATAATCAAGGAAGAAGATTACTTGATACATGCAAAACAGAATCTTCGTGCATGATCAAGAATCCTAGAACCAAGGAAAAGGGGTTTTTGACCTACTTGCTCTAAATAACAAATTGATCGGTTGAAGAGGTAGTCCTCGATGCCAAGATCACATAGACACTTCCTGATAATCGAACAAATGACTTGAAATCAAGAACTCTTATAGAGAAGTTTGAGAGAGTGAAAGGAAAAGGTTTTAGAGAGATAAAGTGTTATTAAAGTTTGAGACGAGCTTAAAAAATTCTATTTATATTATAAAATTATTTTATAATAAAGTACTCGATCTCAATTATTTTAATACACTTACCAACTCTAATACTCTATTTTCTAAGTTCTGATAAGTCAGAATAATATTAGACGTTTGTTTTCTTCCTCTTTTAACTTAGTGGGAAATCTGCACGTTGAATGAAATGTAAAAGAAAATCCACAATACCGATATGCTTGATTCTTCTATTTTCACAACAAAACATAATTTTTTTTTATAGAATTAGAAATTAGATCTTATAATTTTTTTGTTCATCACAAATTTAAAACACAACTTATTAAAATAATAAATCAGGGACATGTTACACTTTTAAATGATGTATTATGTTATCGGTTAATTCTTACCCGAGACAGGAAGAAAACTATTATGAGAGAAAAATGAAGAAATTAGATAAGCACTTTTAAATTAAACTTGTTTTGTTGTGTAGTGAACGAGAATAAAAAAGTGTTAAATATGGGAAGGATCTGGATGAGAAGCACTTTTGAAATGATTTGGTTTTCTAAAGAGAAACATCTCCCACCTTATCATTTTGGCATGGAAGCATCTTTTTCAGCTTTATCTCAACATGCGTTTTAATTATTTTTTTTTAAATAAAAAAAGACATGTGATAAGATTGTATAGTAGTTGTTTTGGCAGTAATGTGTTTTGAATTTGACATGTTTATTGTAGCCACTTGTGTTAGTACTAACTATTTGTTGACCCTTGTATGGTATCACCTCTTTGATATTGTCGGAGAGTTAGTTTTCAACAACGGCCATAATTTCAACTCAACGATGTGCTTCCAAAACATCTTCTAACATCACTTCAATAACATATCTACAATGAGCGTGCTTATATATTTTATTCTTCCATGCTTAATTGTCCCACGTTTATTCAACACTCGTAATAAAGATAATTGAAATATTATTTTAACGTATTAAGATATTGTTTAAGAGTTTAATCAACACAAAAATTTTATTTAAAGGGAAAATAACAAAAAAATATTCACAATATATATATATATATATATATATATATATATATATGTGTGTGTGTGTGTGTGTGGGAAAATGATTCTTTAACAACGTTCATTTGACAACAAATTGACAACGACACGTGTCGTTTTGTCATTTGTTGTTTTAAATGCTTTTTTAAAAAGGTTAAAATGGGTTTTGGAGGGCATTTTTGGAAAGGATTTTGCTTAAACCTGTGCGCCTTCTTCCATTCCAAATTCTCTCTTTCCAGGTTGTTCATTCCAAAGTCTCACTCCACCATTTCAAAGTCTCGCTCCACGATTCCAAACTCTCAACACATTCTCGACATGCCACTGTAATCCTCTTTCTTCACCTACGAAGTCCAGTGTTTCGTTAGTGCTTAATCGTTAGTGCTTAATTTAGTCCGCCATTGAAGTTCGCCATTGACGCCACCGCAATCCTCTGCCTAGGGCCACCGTTGGCAGGTTATCTCGAAAGGAGACGTTTTTTCGCTGTCATCGTTGTTCCTTCGGGGGTTGGGTGCGTTGGTCCTTCAAAATGCCATTTTTTCGCTCTCAAAATGCCATATTGTATTTCGTTGAAGGTATAAGGGTGTCCACAAAATTGGATTTTTATGACTGCTTCCAAGTGGTGTTGTGAGGAAGAGTAAGATAGGCAATTAGGTGCTTGTGTAATCGATTACAGAGTGGCTGTAATAGCTTACCAGTGAAAAAACAGAAATTTGAAACAAGTGTTACTGTGAGGAAGAGTCAGATTGGCACTTATGTGCCCGTGTAATCGATTACAGAGTGGTTGTAATCGCTTACCAGTGAAAAACCATAAATCTGTACTAAAACTTCAACACTGCTCCCATGCTCTGGTAGAGGCGCTCCCCAGTGTGTGTTTGGTCCTAAGTTAGTGAGATTGTTTGAAGGATGTTGAGTTAAAAGGTTGATTTTCATGACCAAGGACCTGTTGCTTTAGTATAGACATGGTTGGTTAGTATTTCATACAAGTGTTACTGTGAGGAAGAGTCAGATTGGCACTTAAGTGCCTGTGTAATGGATTACAGAGTGGCTGTAATCGCTTACCAGTGATAAAACAGAAATTTGTACTAAAACTTCAACGCTGCTTCCATGCTCTGGTAGAGGCGCTCCCTAATGTGTGCTTGGTCCTAAGTTGGTGATATTGTTTGAAGGATGTTGAGTTAAAAGGTTGATTTTCATGACCAAGGACCTATTACTTTAGTATAGAAATGGTTGGTTAGTATTTCATACAAGTGTTGCTGTGACGAAGAGTCAGATTGGCACTTAAGTGCCTGTGTAATCGATTACAGAGTGGCTGTAATTGCTTACCAGTGAAAAAACAGAAATTTGTACTAAAACTTCAACGCTGCTCCCATGCTCTGGTAGAGGCGCTCCCAAATGCGTGCTTGGTCCTAAGTTGGTGAGATTTTTTGAAGGATGTTGAGTTAAAATGTTGATTTTCATGACCAAGGACATGTTGCTTTAGTATAGTCATGGTTGGTGAGTATTTCATACAAGTGTTGCTGTGAGGAAGAGTCAGATTGGCACTTATGTGCCTGTGTAATTGATTACAGTGTGGCTGTAATCGCTTACCAGTGAAAAAACAGAAATTTGTACTAAAACTTCAATGCTGCTCCCATGCTCTGGTAGAGGCGCTCCCAAGTGCGTGCTTGGTCCTAAGTTGGTGAGCTTTTTTGACAGATGTTGAGTTAAAATGTTGATTTTCTTGACCAAGGACCTATTGCTTTAGTATAGACATGGTTGGTGAGTATTTCATACAAGTGTTGCTGTGAGGAAGAGTCAGATTGACACTTATGTGCCTGTGTAATCGATTACAGAGTGGTTGTAATCGCTTACCAGTGGAAAAACAGAAATTTGTACTAAAACTTCAACGTTGCTCCCATGCTTTGGTAGAGGCGCTCCCAAGTGTGTGCTTGGTCCTAAGTTGGTGAGATTTTCTGAAGGATGTTGAGTTAAAATGTTGATTTTCATGACCAAGGACGTGTTGCTTTAGTATAGACATGGTTGGTGAGTATTTCATACAAGTGTTGCTGTGAGGAAGAGTCAGATTGGCACTTATGTGCCTGTGTAATTGATTACAGAGTGGTTGTAATGGCTTACCAGTGGAAAAACAGAAATCTGTACTAAAAGTTCAACGCTGCTCCCATGCTTTGGTAGAGTTGCTCCCAAGTGCGTGCTTAGTCCTAAGTTGGTGAGATTGTTTGAATGATGTTGAGTAAAAAGGTTGATTTTCATGACCAATGACCTATTGCTTTAGTATAGACATGGTTGGTTAATATTTGATACAAGTGTTGCTGTGAGGAAGAGTCAGATTGACACTTATGTGCCTCTGTAATCGATTACATAGTGGCTGTAATTGCTTACCAGTGGAAAAATAGAAATTTGTACTAAAAGTTCAACACTGCTCCCATGTTTTGGTAGAGGCGCTCCCTAGTCTGTGCTTGGTCCTTAGTTGGTGAGAATTTTTGAAGGATGTTGAGTTAAAATGTTGATTTCCATGACCAAGGACCTGTTGCTTTAGTATAGACATGGTTGGTTAGTATTTCATACAAGTGTTGGTGTGAGGAAGAGTCAGATTACCACTTATATGTGTGTGTAATCGATTACAGAGTGGTTGTAATAGCTTACCAGTGGAAAAACAGAAATCTGTACTAAAAGTTCAACGCTGCTCCCATGCTTTGGTAGAGGCGCTCCCAAGTGCGTGCTTCGTCCTAAGTTGGTGAGATTTTTTGAAGGATGTTGAGTTAAAAGGTTGATTTTCATGACCAAGGACCTGCTGCTTTAGTATAAACCTAGTTGGTTAGTATTTCGTACAAGTGTTGCTGTGAAGAAGAGTCAGATTGACACTTATGTGCCTGTGTAATCGATTACAGAATGGTTGTAATTGCTTACAAGTGGAAAAACAAAAATCTATACTAAAAGTTCAACGCTTCTACCATGTTTTGGTAGAGGCGCTCCCAAGTCTGTGTGTGGTCCTAAGTTGGTGAGATTTTTTGAAGGATGTTGAGTTAAAAGGGTTATTTTCATGACCAAGGACCTGTTGCTTTAGTATAGACTTGGTTGGTTAGTATTTTATACAAGTGTTGTTGTGAGGAAGAGTCAGATTGACACTTATGTGCCCGTGTAATCGATTACAGAATGATTGTAATCGCTTACCAGTGAAAAAACAGAAATTTGTACTAAAACTTCAACGCTGCTCCCATGCTTTGGTAGAGGCGCTCCCAAGTGTGTGCTTGGTCCTAAGTTGGTGATTTTTTGAAGGATGTTGAGTTAAAGGGTTGATTTTCATGACCAAGGACCTGTTGCTTTAGTATAGACCTGGTTGGTTAGTATTTCATACAAGTGTTGCTGTGAGGAAGAGTCAGATTGGCACTTATGTGCTTGTGTAATCGATTACAGAGTGTCTGTAATCGCTTACCAGTGGAAAAACATAAATTTGTACTAAAAGTTCGACGCTGCTCCCATGCTTTGGTATAGGCGCTCCCTAGTCTGTGCTTGGTCCTAAGTTGGTGAGATTTTTTGAAGTTATTGTTTCATGTTTGCTATTTTAGTTGGTGAGTGAGTTTAATGGTCATGAGTGGTCTTTAGTGCACCAATGAACTTGTTAGGTCATTGATTTGTTGAGAAAAAATGTCATTTAGGTGCTGTCATAATCATTCACCTACATTCATAATTTTTTTAATTTAGTGAAATTTGATTTTGATAATAAGAAAATAAATAAAATATATAAATTTGAAAAGTATACAAAAATTAATTTTATTAATAACTTAAGATAAAGTACATTGACAATTACAATGGAAATATAAAAAAAAATACAAAAAGTTAAAAAAAATATTTAAGGGGAAAATCTTATTATCACTATATCTTTGATCTCTCTAAAATGTGCTATTCTACCCTAATTCTTCAACTTCATCCATGCGATGTAGTTGTTGCACTTTATATTCTTTAGATACCAAAACTTCAGCACTTTAGATTCAGTAAGAAAACTCATTTTCTTCCAATCAACATATCTACCACATGGTGCAACTGTTCCATCTGGATTCTTGATTAAACTTCCTACAATTAAATCTGGATTCTTGATTAAACTTCCTACAATTAAATCTGCACCCAAAGTTAGCAGACATTTAGAATAGGGCTAGCAACCAAAGTCATCAAACACAATTAATAGCTATAAACCGATAACTCTTAATAAAAGGCATCAAAGATTTGAGAAATTACATGAGCTTTCATCCACCCAACTTTGTCTTTTCATTCAACTTTAATCTCAATTTTATTATTAGAGTCCGAGTTACACCATTTAACAATCTTAAACTACCATTTATTTTTCTATGTGAATTAAATGCTCCTTAGACTAAAAAGCCCAAGTCAATAATTCTATCAATAGATGACTATAAAGAGTAGTACTGCTAATAAAATGGTTCTACCATTTATTTTTCTATGTTGCTTTATTTTTCAACATAGATCATTATTACTTGTGAAACAGTATAGATGCATTACTATTTAATATACAATATCCCAGTTTTAGCCACTATTTCTTCTAATAAAAATCCAAGGCTACTTAAGGTCAGTATGAAGATCTACTTTGCTATCTATATTTAGATAAGGAAACATAAAATGGTTTTATAAATATTCCAAAAATTCCTTCAAAATATCTTTCCTCACACTCTACAATTGCCTGCAACCGGATAGCTTCCTTGCACTCAACAATTCCTGCAGAAACCTTCCCAAATCGATCAAAGTTGTGCTCTCGTAGCAGTGATGCATTGGAGTCAAGAACATTGGCTCTGTCATACAAAACCAAAGCATCTTCAAATCTTCCTACCATTGCTACATGAAAACCACAAATAAATCATTCCAATAACAAAACAAGAACAACGATAAAGCAAGACAAAATTTTTAAATTGAAAACAGTTTCTTCTACTATTAGGAAGCAAATCCATCAAATATTGGTGTATAAATTTTCAAGATTGAAAGAAAAAATAATATGAAGGTATTCCCACTCCGATTGTAAAGTTCTTTTACAACATCATCAAGCTGCAGTATTACAAAATCAACAATACAAATACAATTATTTGCAAAAGTAATCAAGCGAAATCATGAGGCAAAAGCAAATATAACTTCCACAAAATAACTTCCATTAATTAACACGTTTTTTGTAGTGAGAATATCTAGTTACCATGCACCAACTTTCAAAATTTCATCAACCCGCAACAAACTTGGTTTTCAATGAATGACAAACAAACAACCTGTAACAGAAAATGAAATTATTCTTGAAGTTAGTTGAAGTTAGTTATTCGGTGGATTACTGTTAAATACAGTAATCACACCTCTGTTAGTATCTTTCAGTTAGGATTTCATATCTGGTGTATTCCCCTTTCCCATATCCCCGTGAACTCTATAAATAGAGTTCCTTCCTTTTATTTTAACAACATACAGAACAACACACATCATATATTCCAGATACAATGTTTTCTCTAAAATAGTAAATAAAATAGCTTTCCGTTTACCTGAGACGCTCCTCTTTCTTTTTCCCTTCATCATCTTCTTCTTTCCTTCATCACGTTGGGAGATCGCCCTCTGCAGAGAAGCCTCAAGCCAGAGCTTCATTCGAGCTTCTCACGCCCTAGCTTTTCTCTCTCATCGATATGTCTGAAGCAAAGTGAGGAAGCTTCTCGATAAAGTGAGTCTTTTCTCACTTACTCTGCCAGCAGAAGCACTTTGGGCCTTGGACTGGGTCAAGCCCAATTCTTTTATGGTATCAAGAGCACATAATCACTTCCGCTACTCAACTCTTTTAATCTTGATGGTTCTTGCTTGAATTTCTTGAAGTATTCGTGGTTCTTGCTTGAATTTCTTGAAGTATTCCTGGTTCTACTCAAAATGACAGAAGATCAGTCAAACAATCCTGCTAACCCCTTCTACCTACATCCTGGGAGAATCCAGGTTTAACACTCATTTCTCAGGTTTTAAATGAAACCAACTACTCTTCTTGGAGTAGAAGTATGAGAAGGGCCCTCCTTTCTAAGAACAAAATCAAATTTATTGATGGGTCTATCAAGAAACCCAAAAGAACTGAAAATCTGTTTGATTCATGGGAAAGATGCAATATGATGGTGCTCTCATGGATTATAAAGACACTTTCTCCACAAATTGCAGAAAGTGTGATATATGTTGAAGAGGCAAAGGAATTATGGGATGAATTAAGAGAAAGATTCTCTAAAGGAGACTACTTTAAAATTTCTGATCTCCTTCAAGATATCCACTCAATCAAACAAGGGGAAAGGAATGTCAACCAGTTTTTTACTGATCTGAAAATACTTTGGGAGGAATTGGAATCCCTTAGACCCATACCCAGTTGTACTTGCAAAATCCCTTGCAGCTGTGAACTCTCCAAGATTTCTCTAAAGTATAGAGAGATTGAGCACGTCATATGCTTTCTAAAAGGGCTCAATGACACCTACAACATTGTTCGTACCCAAATTCTTTTAATGGAACCCCTCCCACGCATAAACCATGTTTTTTCTCTTATTATGCAGCAAGAAAGGCAAGAAAGACCTGACATTGCCCACAATCAGCTTGTTGAAACAACAAAGATTCTTGCCACTGTTAATAACAGAGGCAGCAACTGGAAAGGGGACCAGACCTTGAAAAATCAAGGTCGCGGTTCTGGACAAGGAAGAGGCAGAGGCAGAAATCCTAACTACGGGAAACAATGCTCCTACTACAATAAGATGAACCACACAGTGGATGAGTGCTACTCCAAGCATGGCTACCCACCTTGGTACAAAAAGACAGACGGGAATCCTGAAGGCAGGGGAGGCTGGAGTTCAGCCAATGCTTGCCAAAGTACCTTTGGACCAGAGACAGTACAGAAAGACAGCACAAGCACTACCTTAAGTTCATTAACACCAAAGCAAATGTAGAAGCTTCTCAAACTGATTGAGAAAACTGATGAGCCCAGTCACAATGTCAATCACATGCAAAGCAATGATAAGGAAGGTGATCCAGGTACTCTCTCTTGGATTATTGATACTGGGGCCACAGATCATGTGACCCATGAGAAAGAAAACTTTGTAATTTTCTATAAAATTAAACCCATAAATGTTAGGCTACCTAATAATACTCTTATTACAGCCAAATATGCAAGGACAGCTCAGTTTTCTAGCAGTTTTATCCTTTTTAATGTCTTATACATTCCAAATTTTTCATTCAATCTAATCTCTATTCAAAGTCTTACAAAAGACTTAAATTGCAGTCTAACTTTTTCTTCTAAGAATTGCCAGATATGGGAGAATGCTACATTGAAGATGATTGGGTGTGCTAGCCCTTACAAAGGCCTCTACTACCTACAAGACTTTCCCAATCCTGATCAGAATTAGATTTCCAAATCTGTTTTCTCTTTTAGACATGTTGACATAAATTTGTGGCACTATAGGCTAGGCCATCCTGGACATAAAATTATAAAACAGATATGTGAACATTTTCCTTATGTGCAAATGAATGCTAACATTGTTTGTGATGTTTGTCACTATACCAAGCAACATAAATTGCCCTTTCCTATAAGTGTTTCTTTATCTGCTGAATGCTTTGATCTTATACATTGTGATATATGGGGTCCACTTTCTATTCTTCTATTCACGGTCACAAGTACTTTCTTACTATTGTAGATGATTATAGCCGACACACTTGGATATTTTTAATGAACAATAAAGGACAGACTAGGAGTTTACTGCAAAACTTTGTTGTTAGGGTGAAGAATCAATTTGGCAAGGTGATTAAAACTATTAGGTCCGATGATGGACCTGAGTTCAACTACACTGACTTGTATGATTCTTATGGGATCAATCACCAAACTAGTTGTGTTGAAACCCCTGAGCAAAACCCCTGAGCGTAAACACCAACATATTCTTAATGTAACTCGTAGTCTTATGTTTCAATCCAGTTTACCCAATGCTTATTGGTCCTATGCTGCCAGCCATGCTGTTTACCTTATAAATAGGTTACCCACTCCCTTACTTAAAGGAAAAACTCCACATGATCTCATTTATAACACTCCTCCCACTTATTTGAACCTCAAAACTTTTGGCTGCCTCTGTTTTGCTTCCACCCTTGAGGGTGGCAGAAATAAACTCAAGCCAAGAGCTACAAAATGCGTCTTTCTCGGGTACAAGAATGGAGTCAAGGGTTATATTGTTCTTGACATCCACACTACGGAATTATTCATAAGCAGAAATGTTGTCTTCTATGAAAATGTTTTTCCTTGGAAAGATCAGCAAAACAGTACAGAAATACACAATCAAGAAGCAGACATAACTGCTTTTCTTAATGATCCAATGAGCAGTATTGTTGCTGGAAATAGTGAAAGACATGCAGAAAGACAAACAGAGCAAAGTGACACTGACCAAGATAACATTGGGAGTCAAGCTGGAGGCAATGAAGAAGATATTGGGCATAGAAGGTCATACAGAATCAGAAAACACCCAGGGTATCTAGATTACTATGTACATCAGGTTAATCAATCCCTGACTATGAAGAACAATTTAAAAACACCCTATCCCATCTCTGATTTATTGTCTTGTGAATCTTTGACAGAGAAACATCTGAAGTACACTGTGGCTGTGGCTGCCAGCATTGAACCTCGGTCTTATAAAGAAGCCAAAGATGTATGAGAGTGGGCAGATGCTATGCAGAAGGAAATCAAGGCTTTGGAAGAAAATAGCACTTGGTTTTTAACTGAACTTCCTGCAGGGAAAACCGCAATAGGATGTAGATGGGTGTATAAGGTAAAATATAAGGCTGATGTCACTATTGAAAGGCATAAAGCTCGCCTTGTGGCAAAAGGGTATACCCAACAAGAAGGAATAGACTTCCTAGACACTTTTTCCCCTGTTGCTAAGCTGACTACAGTGAGACTGCTTATTGCACTGGCAGCATCCAAGAACTGGTTTTTGCATCAATTGGATGTGGATAACGCCTTCCGACATGGAGACCTAAATGAGGAAGTGTATATGGAACCACCACCTGGTCTAAATGCTCACAAAAAGGGCCAAGTTTGCAGGCTTACTAAGTCCCTATATGGTCTAAAGCAAGCTAGTAGGCAGTGGTTTGAGAAATTGTCTACATTTCTCATTTCTGTTAACTATGTGCAGTCTAAATCAGATCACTCTCTCAAAAGAACAAATACCAGTTTCACAGCTTTGCTTATCTATGTGGATGACATTGTGTTGGCAGGAAATTCCATGGAAGAAATCAATCACATCAAAAACCTTTTACACAACAAGTTCCATATAAAGAATCTAGGGGAACTCAAATATTTTCTTGGGCTTGAAGTGGCAAGGTCTAAGAAAGGAATCCATTTATCTCAGAGAAAGTATGCTTTAGATATTCTTAAGGAGACAGGGATGTTAGGTTGCAAACCCTGCACCACTCCCTTCCTCAGTGACACAAGTTCTCTATACAAAAAGGAGAACTACCTAGAGGATCCAAGCCCCTACAGAAGACTGATAGGGAAGTTGCTTTATCTATCTAACACTAGACCTGATTTGTGTTTTTCAATTAACCTCTTAAGCCAGTTCATGCAATCACCTATTGATTTTCATTTTCGGGCTGTCCAACATATTCTCAGGTACATCAAGTCCAAACCATCAGAAGGATTGTTCTTTTCAGCTGATTCACCTATACATTTAAAGGCCTTCAGTGACTCAGATTGGGCAATGTGTCCTACTACCAGAAGGTCTACTATGGGGTTTTGTGTTTTCCTTGAATCGTCACTCATCTCATGGAAATCTAAGAAACAGAGCACAGTTTCTAGATCCTCTACAGAGGCGGAATACAGGGCTCTAGCAGCCACTGCCTGTGAAATACAGTGGATCGATTATCTGTTAAATGACTTACAAGTACAACAAGTCGAGACTCCAGCTCTCTACTGTGATAATAAATCTGCAAGGCACATAGCCCACAACCAAAGCTTTCACGAACGAACCAAGCATATTGAGCTCGATTGTCACGTCGTTCGTGAGAAAATACAAGCTAAAGCTCTACGTCTTCTCCCTATTCGTTCAGATGAACAACTCGCAGACATCTTTACAAAGTTCCCACATCGGGTTCGGTTCAAGTCCATCGTTCCCAAGCTTGGACTGATCACCATCCACCATCCAGCTTGAGGGGAGGCTCTTGAAGTTAGTTGAAGTTAGTTATTCGGTGGATTACTGTTAAATACAGTAATCACACCTCTGTTAGTATCTTTCAGTTAGGATTTCATATCTGGTGTATTCCCCTTTCCCATATCCCCGTGAACACTATAAATAGAGTTCCTTCCTTTTATTTTAACAACATACAGAACAACACACATCATATATTCCAGATACAATGTTTTCTCTAAAACAGTAAATAAAATAGCTTTTCGTTTACCTGAGACGCTCCTCTTTCTTTTTCCCTTCATCATCTTCTTCTTTCCTTCATCACGTTGGGAGATCGCCCTCTGCAAAGAAGCCTCGAGCCAGAGCTTCATTCGAGCTTCTCACGCCCTAGCTTTTCTCTCTCATCGATATGTCTGAAGCAAAGTGAGGAAGCTTCTCGATAAAGTGAGTCTTTTCTCACTTACTCTGCCAGCAGAAGCACTTTGGGCCTTGGACTGGGTCAAGCCCAATTCTTTTAATTATATTTCTTGTATCAAGTACCCAAAAAACCCCAAAACCCAAAACGACAAACCAACGAAAAAACTAAGAAAATAACTAACCCCAAAATACGAATACGTCTCACGAAGTACATACCTTGTTCGAAGAACTGATCGAATCCATTGCATCCAACAAAGAAGAGAAAAGAAGAAACTTTAAACAAACCTTCTACGGAGATCGGTGAACGCAGAGCACGAACGAAAATGACCAAGGCAGCCGGTGAACAAAACAACACACAAAATGAAATCAAAATGAAACCCTAAAAATGGAGGAGGGAGAAGAGTGCAATGAAGAGAGAAATGAAATTTAAATCATTAAAATGGAGAGAGAACAGAGTGAAAAGGAGAAAAGAAAGACAACGAAAATGAAAAGGGCACTTTCAGAATCTAATATTCAACCCATTCTAAATCAGATTTTAAATTTAAAAAAAATATTCAAATTCGTCCAATTAAAACTTGACACGTGGCGTTGTCAAATTTTTGTTAAATAAGCGTTGTTAGAATATCGCTGTCCATATATGTGAGTACAAGTTAAAAATGACAAGAATAATTGGTATCTCATGTGTTTATTACTCGAATAACAGGTATTTTAATATCCTCTTATAGATAGGTTAAGTGAGGTATTATATTATCTGTATTTGTAATATCCATTACCTGTAAAAAATTAAAATTAAAATTTAATTTATATTTTATTAAATTTAATTAAAATTAAAATTTAATTTATATTTTATTAGGTTAAATTTAATTAAGATTAAATTTTAATTTATATTAAATTTGATTTATATTATATTTTTTTTTGTAATTTTATTTAAAAATTTATAAAATATATTTTTTCAAATATCCCTAGGTATCTATGGGTATCCGACGTAGCATGTGAATTATTTTATTGCATGTCGGTAGCGGGTAGGCACTATCTGTGTTCGATCTGACCCTTACCATCCCTAATACAAGCCTTGTCTTATAAGTTAGTTTTGTAAGATTGAATTAGATGTAAAGTTCATATCTTAAGATGATATCATAGTCATCCGAAGTCTATTATAAAATGAATTGTTATTTATTGGGTCTATTGGAGATATGTTGTTTGTTAGACTTACCATGTCACCCGTTATTAAAAAATTTATTGTTTGTTGAACCTATCGTGCCACCACAATTAGATTACTATCAAACCACCCATTAATGTTTAGTTCCACCTAGAGATGTATATGTTTTAGTGTGGTGTTGGAGATTCCACATATAAATGAGAAAAATTTATAAGTACGTGCAAACTTCACTTGTTTTTTAAGATTGAGTTAGACTTAAAGTCCAAATATTAGATGATATAAGAGTTATCCAAAGTCTATCATAACAAGATTTATTATTTGTTAGATCTATCGGGTGACTCGAGATCTAGTAACTATCAGATCATTCATTAATATCTAGTTTCACATTCGAGATGTGGAAAAGTGTGTTAGAGAGACTACAACTACTAGAGATAAAATAAATTTACAAACCACTCATTAGTGTTTAGTCTCGATATGTATATTCTTTGACATGAGTATTATTTTGGAAATCTTAGAGCAACTAAAGATAAGATAAATTTATTGTATACAAGTGAATGCAAATCTTACTTTATAAACTAATTTTGAAATGTTGAGTTAATTTTAAAATCTATAAAGATGGATTTGTAAAAAAAGTTCTTATAAGTTTTTTTAAAAAAAAATTGTATAATTTTTATTTTTATAAAATAACTCTCAGTATTTACTGTGCATGATAAAATGTATTAATCAATTTTTTTAATGAACCCTTTTATTATTTAGTTAAATATATTATATATAAAATTTCTTGAGTTTCATTGTTTTTGTTTAAGGAGTCTTTATCCTGAAGTTCAAAATATTTTAATTAAGAAGAATATTCGGAATATATCCTTTAAGTATTTTTGTTGGCGAAGATTTGCTGAAAACTATAAAATGAAAGATTAATTAAATATGGAAGGGAACTTGTTAAATTTTACAATTCTTGATAAACTTCAACTGATTAAAATGCGTATTTAAAATAGCGTGGTATAACAATATTAGGTTATCAACCAATAATACAAATTATGTTTTTATTTTTCTTAGATTTCATTTAAGACCCCAGAATTTTTTAGTTTCTAAATGTATGTACGTTGTTATATTAACTTAAGTCATTGAACTAGGAATAAAAAATGAACAAAAAACATCAATTTAAAGAATTAAATACATATTTTTCTTTTTAAAATATAAGGTTATCCGATTTTTCCTTATTTTATGTAGGAAGAGGTTTGGAACACTACGGCTACTATCTTACAAATTTTAACCAAGATCAATCACCATATTGCACTTCTGTTAGTTTAAAAGCTCATTTGGATTAATTCATCTTTGAATGAAATTTTGATTACAAGTTCTTTTAAACTTAGAATATATATATAATTTCATATATGTTATCCGTTAATTAAAAATAAGACAAATTGGTATTGTATAATTAAGTTAAACTTCATTTTGAAATTTATTATTTTTGAGAACTATTATGAAGACGAATCTGGATATGCATATGAATATGATATCTCTGTTGAGCTAGCTTCTCAGGCTTTATATATGTGCGTTCCTTTAACACTGTTGTGTCAAAGTTTCACCATTATTTGTGTGCCGTGTTTAGTGTACTCTCAATCTTTTTCATTCTATATTCTTCCAAAATCGCTTAATCTTATCATTATGAGATCTTTTCCTTTGCTGCAACTTTATTTTTATGGTTTATATTTCCCTTTTAAAGCACACCCATGCGACACGATTCCTGTTTTTACGCCTAGATTTTTCTTTTTAACATTCTATTTTTCATTTATGCCTCAAATCTGCATTGTAACAAAAATGTTCATGAGGATAATTTCAGGTTCGAAATAAATAGCAGGTAAACCAGTCCCACGATAATTTGATTTTTGATAACTTGTGTAAGAAACTATTTATTAGACCAGTGAATCATATTTGGAGAAAGTGTTTTGATTCTATTTTCATGAAAGTGATTTTTATTTATGGGTATAAAGTTCCAAAAGAGATAACATATAGTTTTGTGCATGTACATAAATCAAAAATAGGTATATATTTTGGGACGAGAAATGGACAGCCACTAAGTTACATTAATGTAAGACAAAAAAAAGAGAGCAAATAATTGTTCAATTGTGTTTTAAATTGTATAATGTGTTCGTACGATCAACAAGATATTCAGGTGATATTTTTATTAAAATAAATTGAGCGGTTAAAGTGTATTTATGTGTGTCTAGATGAAGTGGGTTAACTCAAAAAATCATTATTGGTAAAAGTCTAATTGTGATATGTGAAGTTTGGACACTAATTATGTTAGTTATAATGAAAAACCAATCAAATAAATAGAGGTGTGACTTATTAATTACACATTTATTACTTCTATTTTCAAAATCAAATTAACTTTAACATTAGGACTTTTGACAAGTACTTCTAAGATGTTGACGAACAAGAATTAAACTTGGAACAATAATAATGGATGATCGACCGTTGAAAAATCAAAACATATTGACACACACCATGGGATTCGAACATGACTTTTTAAATCCAGATAGTGATCACAAGGAACATGATAAGAATCGTTGTTGTGAAAGAAGGTTCAAACAACCAGATGAATCCTATGGAGATGATGAGGAACTTACAAAAACGAATGGATAAGATACAACACAAGTATGGGGAAGAGTTGAGAACCCTACGTGCTAAAAACGTAGTTATGCAACAGAGATAAGGTGCCAAAAATCATGTGCCCTCCACCCCAACTCTGACAAGACAAACCAAGCAAAGTGAAGATCTTGAAAAAAAAATTCAGGAGGACAATTCTGGGGAAGGAAAAGATCAGTCGTTTATAGCAACAATAGACACGATCGGGATGCTCCTGTTCACTGTAGGAATTTTGGAGATGCTTCTGTTAGATAACTGGAGGATGCTTGTCTTTAATAAGTATGACGACTCCACTTACCAAGACTAGCATATTAGAATGTTCATGAACCATATGGAACTTTACACAACGAGCAACATTATATAGTGTAGGATCTTTTCCACCTCATTAAAAAGGGAGGCCATAAATTGGTTTTCTTTATTACAACCAAACTCCATACACTATTTCACTAACATCCGATCAAAGTTTGGAGGACAGTTTGTTAGAAGTCGACCAAATCACTTGACTTTGATTGCTCTCGTCAATGTCGAGCAAGAGAAAATTGATCTTTCTTAGTGTTCGTGGAGCAGTTTGGCAAAGATGCACAACATATACGAAATCATGGTCTGAAAGTGGCTATGCACCATATGATCGCAACGTCGCAGCCAAGACCGTTCACAAATAGGTTGTGCATGCATCCTGCCAAAAACCTTAATGAACTTAGACAAATAGCTGCCAAGTTCATGCAAGCGAAAGACATTAGGGACTTTAAGAAGCAGATACAGGTGAAAGCCTTATATAGGGAGTAAAAGGGAACTGAGAAAAAACCGCATAGGAAAGGACATGATTCAAGATCCAAAGAGCTGATCAAGGGGTCACTCTTTCATCAATATACACCTTTGAACACCTCCTGCACGAAGATACTAGAAGAAGCTCTCATTGTATACCTAATGCCCGCACCCAGAAAGAAACTAACTCCATATAATGGGAATGAAAATAGGCATTACTTGTATCATTGCAACCTCAGACATAACACTTAAAGAGTTTGTCTAAACTGAGTGGTTGGAAAGAAGTTGACCTCGTAGACCCGTAGCCCTTAATGAGCACCCTAAACCAATCACCGCAAAAAGTCATCTCGTCGGCAAAGCCAGAGCAAAAGCCGCAGTAGGGAACGTCCATTAAGGGGTATGATTAATACCATTTATGAAGGATTTGTTCAAGAAGGATCCTTAATTAACAGTTGCATGAAAAAGTCATTTTCGGTCACTTAAGATTGTGTACTTGGTAAAAAAAAAAAAGTATTGCCAACCGACTACAAAGAGAAAAGCAACTTCTTCTTCTTAGCTATAAGGGACACCCACAATTTCTTCACATTTAGTTAGACATGAAAGTGGTGAAGGAACAAGGTGGGCGTGGAGGTCAAATTTAGTGTCGAGCATAAGATTCAGAGCATCTAAATGCACACCCAATTTTTCGGATGTAGTTGAGTAGGTGTGAGGTTTAATGCAGCATACAAAACTCATCGAACGGTACCCTCACGATTAGATCGTTGAACATATAGGCATACGTGTAGAATAAGTCTGAAGAGGAACCCTCCTTACCATGGCATTACCCTCAATGATCGTTTGACCTAATTGCACAACGAAAGTGAGTTGCATAATCACGAACCTCATGGAGTGCCCAGTTATAACTTAAGATGATTGGAAGGTTCAACTCATCCCCTTTGTAGGAAAAATAAACCTCAATTTTTATGGTTGAATCCTCCTCGATGGCAACATTAAAAGTTGTGTTTATTCCTTTCCTTAGTATGTACACCTACGGTCACACTGTCGATTGAATCCAAAATTCGCTTGATTGATCCCTAGCTACTGTGTGAAGACTCGAAAGATGACATTGAAGACAACAACACACCATTAGCATACCCTTGACCATCCTAACTAGAAGACTCCTCAAAAGAAGAAAGACAAACAATTAATTGTTATTGCCTTGAGCAAGAAAGTGAACAGTAAAGCTGAGACAACAAAAGAAAAAGTTTAGAATGATAGGCCAACCTCATCCATATTTAGAAGTGGGTACCTTAAGCGTTGTGAAGTCTCAACTGCTAGATCTCTTTACATCTAGCGATTTAAAAAGATCTAATACTTCTCATTCTCTAACAGACGCAAAGTTTGAAGCGTTTTAGTTATTGCCTTCAACAATCATAATCCAACACGAACGACTAAAATAGAAATCCATTTGCATCTCTTAAATGGTGCACAGGCTTGTGGGCCTTGTGTATAATGTGTCTCGTTCGATCAACAAATAGTCAGACACTCAACCCTTTAGTCAACAAGATAGGTGGTAATTTTATTCTATTAAGTTGAGTGGCCAAAATGGATCCATGCCATAAAGACCAAACAATTGAGATAAAGTGGATTAACTCAGAAAACCATTATGGTTAAAGGCATAATCGTGACTAGTAAAGTTTGGATCATAATTAGACCGATTGTAATAAAAAATCTTTTACAAAAACTATAAAGAGAAGTCTAAAGTAAAATGGTAAATAATTCATTAATTATACATTTATTATCTTTATTTTTAAAATTGAAATAACTTTGATATCGAAAGATCTTTGATAGATACTTTCGATCAATATTAACGAACATAAATTGAATTTTAAACAAAAACATTATATTATCAATAATTGAGAATAAGTTGTTCAACCACGCATACCAAAACACAGAATTTTTTAATGTCAGCTGAATATGTAATCCTTTATCTAGATTATCTTGAGCTAAGAATATGACATTTACTTTATCTCAAACTTGACATTTTTTATTTATGTTTCTTTTTCCATTTATTGCCACAAAAATGACAGTATTTTGGACATATGTTCATTTTTTTTTCTGGATAAAAATCCATGAGAAAGATGATTGAACTAGCATAAGTTGAATTTAAAGATGCATGTTTGATTTTACAGATTTGCGAGTGATTAAAAGTGATGATTTGCAAGATAAATACTTTTTCTCATCTTCATGCATTTGTACATATTTAAGGTGATTTTTTGGAAAATATCTAATTTGACCTCCGTTTAGTGTAACACACTAGTGTATCTCATTCTATACCTTTCGTTGATGCAGCTGCAAACATGGAGATTGAAGAAGAACACGTTGAAGACAAAGGGGAAGCCCATGGTCACTTGGAATCGATTCCAAGTTGGCGTATAGTGGGTGTAATCGATTCCAATAACTCATTACCCTCACCTTTCACCTGTAACCGATTCCATCCTAGGGGGTATGCGATTCCAACACTTTCCATGCACCCTATAGTTGTAATCTTATTAGTCATTGTTTTCATTATGCTAAATCATACGTGGCGCATAAAATATTATTAATCAAAGAAAACTTTTGTTCTGACCTTTATGACACTATCGGGTTGTTTAGAAATATAAATTATTTTTACATGAAGGTGGATATATATATATATATATATATATATATATATATATATATATATTATTAAATAAACTTGTTTTCAATACTGATAACCTGTCATTATATATATTTTTTTAATTAAATAATTTTTTTTCCTCTATGAATATTCCATTTTGACTATAAATACAAAAATTGTATCAATTATAACTAAATTATATTTTTAAAAAATTAAATTTTATACAAAATAAATTGACTTTATTTAAATACAATTTTATTTTATTTTTCAATTAATTTTAATTTTTTTCTATTTATAATATTTTTTTACCAATAAATATGTTATTAATATATATTATTTTATATTACTTTTAGTACTAAGAATATTTTGATAATTTTAATTTTTATCAATTAATTTTTTTAATCTATTTTATCGGTGAAATCTTACGCCAAATCAATTCCTTTAAGCTATCCTTCAACTGTATAGTCTCATACCTATACAATCTCCAGATCCCTCTCATTCCGGTGTATGTTCGATTCGTAAACTTTTGTAAATTGTACATTCAAATTCATTTTCAATCACCTTCAAATTCATTCAAAAATCAATAATACACCATTTATTATCAAATATCTTCAAATCCATCCAATCTTTCTCTCTTCCAAATTCACTCCCTCAAGTTAACACATCTTAATTATATACACAAACTTGACTAAACTTAATTAATGAACTTTCTTAAATTAAATAACCAAAGAGAAGATAGTAAAATTTTAATAGCGATCGTCGTAACTTAAGACTAAATGGAATCTTAGATGCTCTGTAAAGAGTATGCAATTTGATAAACAATGTTTCAAGTACTCTTTTTAGGTAAAACTTCTTTAGTTTCCACAATAATAAGTATCATTTGCATGTGTATCTTTAATAAACTACTCAAATATTATTTTTACACGAGCTTCTTCAACCCAACAAAACCTTTTGAAAAAAAACATGTTAATGAAAATAAAAAATAAATATACAACTTAAGTGTCTAGTCTTTCTTTCCATCGAGAAAAATACATACAAATTGACCACATTCAAGTCATGCAAAACTAGCAATGAATATTTTGTAAAATCGATATTTAATAATCAATATGTTAATTTGAATAGTTTGATCAAAATCACCAAATTTGTAAATTTAAGAGACTAAGGATTTCTATCGTGATGAGAGGTTGAAATTACATGGGAGAAAATAGGAGACCAAAATTAAATTTCGGCCGAACAAGAGAAAGAGATGTTAAAAGTAAGTCCATTCTCCATAAATTTCATCAACCTTTTCTCCTTCAGTTGTCTGGGCCGAAATTCTCTTATTAATTGGGCCGAAGTAACATTTAATTGAGCCCTTGGATTACAACGTGGACCTTGCATTTGAAGTTCATCAACAAACCTCAAATGGATCATCCTTCATCTTCCACTACTAATTTCTGTTTGCACCCCCACAATATTTTAACAACTGCTTTTGTTTTTTCTTGAGATGTCAAAATGGAATGAAGGTCAACTTGGTTCGTTTAACTCACGTGTTAATCGAATTTCAACTAAGTTAGAAAAAAATTAACATGTAATTCACCATCATTACCTTTTTTATTTTCATATATTTTTTATAATTATGTATTACTTTTAATTATATAAGTTGACAATTTGATACTTTTAAAAGTTAGAATATTTTTTTATATTATTTGAAAACTTTAGACGTTTAATTTTTTTATTTTTCCAAAATTAAATAAATTGATATTTTAATTTTTAATTATTATCTTTATAATATCATAAAATAAGTGGATATTTTAACTTTATTACTGTAAATAGATTAGTCTAATCAATTGACTTTCATTATATTATAATAAATATACAAAATAAATTATACAAACAAAATGTTCTTAAATAATTCAACCCACGAAATTAAATTAATAATTTTTTTAGTAAAGAAAAAATATTCAAATTAAAGTAATGATAAATAAATGTATACTCACTTTCAAACTCATGTCTTTGTTTTTTATAATATACACCTACATATTAAGCGGATATTAATACCTTTCAATTTCATAAGTTACAGATTATGATTTGAATGGAATACTTAAGAAGTTAATAAAAAATTATTTGACATATTAACTCAACCATAATCTGGTTTCAATTAACTGAATTTATTTTTTGTATGTATAAACCTAAAAAGTTTATCTGAATGTCACTTACTTGCATACACAACACATTATTTAATCACGCAAAACAATGAGATTTGATAACCCACGAAGGGATAAAGTTTTTTTTATTGATATTAATTTTTAATGAGGGAAACAGAGATAATCATAACTAATTTAGAATATATATTCTTTAATAACTTCTCAATAGAAAATTTGGTGCAAAATCAGTAGCAACATGATTGTGGAAGACACTGCTGATGACAGTGATGTTGGTAAATATAATGACAGACATGAAACACTAACAAACAATAATTGTCGGTCATTTTGGTTAATGAAGTTCATATGTGAGGACAAGAAACAACAATATACAATATATTAGTTTAAAATTAAGAATAAGAAAACATTATGAATTTAAAAGTCCATTACATACCATCATTTTCTTATACTTATTTAAGTTTAGAAGCATTAGCAAGTGTGGGTCAGCTGCATCAAACACAAATCCAAGTAGGCCAATTACAAATGTCCTAATTTCTGTTAAAAACATTTTTAAGATCATTTTAAAAAAAGATTAAATTCAAATAAGTTAGTTTTGGATTTTATTTGAAAGCATGAATGTGAGACAACATTATTCATTAAATTCATTATTTTAAATTTTTTAAATTGAGATATTTTATTTAGTTATAATTCATATTTAAATCATTTTTTCATACAATAAAATAAAATAAAATAATTATTTTCTATGTTTTAAAAATATGTTTAATCAGTTAAGAAAAATGAAAAATATTTAACCAATCAATTGATACGTAATTTTTTTATATAAACAAACAATTAAAATGTTTATATAACAAATTGAAAGTATTTAAATGTTTAATTAGGAATTAATTTCTTTTTTAATTTAAAATGAATATTTTTCTAAAATAAACTCATAAATTAATCTTGTCCTATAGAATTTTTATGAATATTTTAATGAGTTTTTTTTAATTGAGAATTTTTTAACATTATGATTTTTCTGACTCTAATTGATGTGGATTATGACTAAATCATGTGATTATGACCAAATTGAGAGGTATAATTTAATCATAAAACTTTATTAAAATGGTAGTTGGATTTCAATTTGGACAACTAGTTGAAGAAAAAGAATAAAGCTAGCTCAAAAAGTAAAAACCACTAACAATGTCAACCCCCAATTTTAATGGGCCCTAATCTTTTAAACTCTTATTCACATCCTAAGTCAAAAGGCCCATTTCACTTACCTTTTTCTTTTCTTTTTTTTTTTGACTTTCACTTTTCATTTTAAAAATATGTCCCTTTATCATATTTACTTTAGAAAGATCACTTTATTCACAAGTTCCACTCAACTATTTTTTTTTCTTTTAAAATGACAGCACTCAAGTTTCAACCTACAACTTTATATGAGTTCTTTACAATTATTATATTAGTCTCAATCAATTACAATTTGTCTTCTTATGCTGCCTTAAACTTGAACTCTTATTCACAATAATTCTTCTTTTCCATGAAGAAAAGATATTGTTCCATTCACATGTTATATTTTGAAAAAAAAAAAAACTTAATCTACTAAAAACTTGATGGTTTTTCTTGTATTATTGTTATATGAGCTATTGATAATAAGATATGGATGCACACATTGTGAATCCCTCTAAAATAAGACTTGAGATCTATGTGAAATTCAATACGATATTTTTAAGAGTAATATAGTTATTTAAAAAAATAAAATTGTGTATTTGTAAAAACGAAGAGAAATAAATAACAAAATATTGAATATGAAGTCCAAGTAAAGATTGATGATACCATGATTTTGACAGTTAAAATTTTTTATTTATTGTCTCAATTCATCTTCTATATTTTGTAATTAATTTTTTTATTATTTATTTTCGGTATTTAGCTTATACTTTTCATGGTAGAATATGTAAAAATTTCATATTGTTCTGTGAATATTGTAAAAACAATCTTATAATTCTTCATAAAATTGATGTACAGAGTTGTGCACTTTTGTTTTTAAGTGGGATGAAAATTTTTGTTTGATCTAGAATTACTTTCTGGTCAGGTGATGGTCCACAAAACTAGCATGATAGTACATTATTTCCTTCCATTAAAGAGCTCTCTGGTTACCATTAATGTCAGTAAATGCACCAAAAAGCAATCATAATTTTTTTGAGATGATATCCAAAAGGGAGTCAATAATCAAAATCTTTGCAGTGAGACTTTAAAACCCCTCAAATTTTGAAGCTGTCACTTTGAACTTTGGAATAGTATTAACCAAGCATTTGAAGAAGGTTCAGTGATACCCTTTTTCTTTAGTTGAAAAATCCTGTTGGGAAATTAATAAGCAGTGAATGAAAAGCAGTAAGCTAATTGATGAATTGGTTTGGAACAGTCATCTGCATTCTGCATAAATTTGTTGAGCACTATTCGGTAGTAGTTGATAAATATAGCAGACAAATTGTGCTGTTATGCTGCAAGTCCAACTTAAAAACATTATTCAGTACTGCAGTCTACTCCATGCATTCAATTAACACAGTTCAATTTCTGCCTAGTTAGTGTAGCAGCACAGAGATCCTCTGGGTAAACGAACCAAGTTACTCTGTTAATTCTGATCCTTTTACAAGTTTTTCTCTAACAAGCAATTTGACACAGACTATGCATCTTTCTTTTGCCTACAAATTATTTGTTGATTTTGATAATCTATCAGAAATTCAAAACCTCTTTATCTGGAATTCGATTCAACCAAAATAGTAACAACCAAAAACCCTGAACCCTCACTACCAACTTAGCAAAAGAAAGAAAAACCAAATCCCAAAGTAGCAGTCAACAACTTTCTCAAATTAACACTCTAAAATTCACAGACCATGATAGTCTAGTGGTCTATCATGCACAACTTCTTCATCTCTTTAATTCGTCTGCTAAAAATCTTAAAAACCCTGCAAAGCTGCAAAGGAAAGATATGTTTATTCTCAGGTTCAAATAGCCATCGCAAAGCCTATCATATACACCGAGACATAACATCAAACACTAGGTAGGTGTATGTGTGTTTGAAACCACACTCACTCACTCACTTTCCTTGGATTTTGAAAAGCTGCAGAACTTTGCACTTTAACATGTTGCAAAGGAACCAAACAGTGACCAAAGACATGCCTATTCAGAATCTTTAATTCAAACAATAAATATAAAAAAAGGGAATTTTGCTTGGTGTAGTTCTAAAAGTGCATGTGAAGCGTGAAACACACATATGATAACTGCTATAAACAAAAGTGGAAAGCGAGGGGTCTCACGCGGATCATACAGAAAAAAAATACACTCTCTCCTCTTTCATTCATCTTTCTGCTCTGTTCCTGCACTCACCATAACGCAACATTGACCCACCAATACAGACAATCCCTTATGCTGTTTAACCACATCTTCAATACTTTTTATGTCAAAAATACATAACCAAATTCAGATTAAACAAATTTCACCATAATGTGATTGTGACTCAGTACCTCACAACTTGCTTGCATTTATGAATTTTGTCCTATTAGATTAAACTCAATCATTTCTTCTAATCAGCTAAATTACAAGAAAAATCAGAGTAAAAACCGTGATTCTGAAAAGGGTAGCACACATTTTAGAACGGTAGGGAGAGAATAGAGAATAGGGCACGAGGCTCGAAACCACAGTGCCTTTCGCACTCAAACTTTAAAAGGCCTCGAATTTCAAAAGCTGAAAAGGATATCATCCTAAAGCCACCCAAAACAAATTACACCCTTCACCGATACTATATCTATATCCCAAATCACAAAATGCCTTATGCATCATGGTCATCTCCAATATGTATCATCATCATATCTCGCTATGTTGCTTGTGGGATATCCATACATACATATAACACATACATCCTGTATGTACACTTTCTGAGTAAATGGAAACAAGGTTTCACAAATTCAGAAATATTTAGACGGCATATGAATGTATCAAATTCTTGAAATAAAAATGTTTAACCAGTAATTTCAAATTATAAATTTAGTCTAGTTCTGATTATTATTTTTTAAGTTATGGCTTTATAAATAAAAATGAGAGAGATAGTAATATATAAGAAAAAAAAAAAAATATATATATATATATATATATATAAAACCAAAAAAATTTGTTAGAGACTGGAAATTTTTATATGGATTAAACTTAAATTTCATTTTTCATTGAATTCTAGAGTTCCAATTTGGGTATAAAGCTATAATTTCAAATTGTTTGGGTAAGTTAGGTTTGATTTGACTAAAAATTGGAAAAAAAAAAAACAGAGAGAAAGATGAGAGACAGAAGAAGAGGAGGATGATGAACTTGAAATGGCAAATGGGAAGTGTGAAATGGGAAGCATTTGAATAAACAGAAAAGGAATAAGAGACAAAAATAGGCAACACGTGTGGGGCCTTCACTTACCTAATTGTCTTCTTTCTTGTCACTCAAATCACTCATGCAATGCAAGGGACGTGTCTCATTCATTATTACATTTAAAATATTAACTATGATAAAAAAAAATTACATCGTATAATTTATTCATTTTTTCTCAATAACATCATATTCGAATTCATGAAAAAATATAAATTTATACTTTTTTCTTTACTTATTTATTCTTTTTACCATCAGTTTTGGTGCAAACTATTTTATACATATTTTTTATTAAATAAAAATCATTCTTTTAATATATTTTTCTTTTATTTAAGAATATTATATTAAAAAGTACACTTTATATATATATATATATATATATATATATATATATATATATATATATATATATATATATATATATATATGTGTGTATATATATATAAAGTAAACTAGTTTTATCTTTAATTTAATTGATTTGAGATTCATGACATGTTTTTTTACGTGATTTATATAAATTTCGTATGTGAAATTAAACATTGATAAGTGATTTAATGATGACCAATCATATGTTTAATAAACATTAAATCTTGTTAACTCATGATATTATGTTAAGAAGTAGATTATAAGACTAATTCAACCTTACTTGTACGATGAAATTTATACTTATGTACTATAAACTAACCTTATATCTATTTAATATATGACTTCCAACCTAACATTTTTTTAATTATTAGATCAAATAAATTATTAAAAGTGATAGAAAATAGGCTTATTATTATTTAGATACTTCTATGTTATATAATTTATTTTGATTATATACTAAATATATTTTATACTTCACTACATTAATATTTAATATTAATAAACGATAAAATTATTTTATTTTCTTATGAGGTATGTTTTTAGTTTCCAATCTTATACATAAATTTAGAATTTGTTTACGTTTTGAATTTTTATATATTTTAGTCATAAACTTTAAAAATAAATGAGTGTAATTCTTTTAATTCAATCACATTAATTTTTTTTATATGTTAAGCGTAATTTAGAATAATGTTTGAGTTATTTGTCCTACTTTTATATATGTAAGCTCAAATGTGATACTAAAACACAATTTAAGAAGTCAGATAAAATCAATTCACTTGGTTAAGATACTATATTAATTTATTTTAAAAATTTTAAGGCGAGAATGACAAGATTTTAATTTCACATATAAATTTATAAATTAAAAATATATTTTTAACCCTAATTTTTATTTTATTTAAAAAAAAGTCATATTAAATTGCCCTTGAATCTACTTTTACTTTATTTTAAATATTATAAGTCTACTTCAAAAAATATGTTATTTTTACTTTATTTTGAATTACAATATAAATATGCTATAAGATATAATAAAACAATAATAACAAATACACAATATATAAAAAATGTATTAGTTAAAAGTAAAATAGATACCAATTATATATAAATAAATAATTATAAGACTTAAAATCATTAAAAAAAAATAGGATTATAAAAACCCTCAATATATATATTCTATCAATAAAAAAGCACAAGATTTTAGTTAATTTAATTAAACATTTGTAATTTAACGACTGATCTAAAAAGTTTCATTCAGAAACTACCAACTATAATAAGAAACATATCATAACACGTAAAACATTAATAAATAGGCACAAATTAGATTAGGTGGCTAAAATTACATTCTCGTGTGACGAAGGAAATAAAGAAGATGATATAAATGTGATGAGTATTCGAATTCCATGGTTGAAAATAGTAGTGACAGACAGTAGAATGGTGAGGTGAGAGAGAGAGGAACAGAATCCATGGGATAAGGTAGGGACATGACAGGCACAGAGTTGTGTTGTGTTGTGATGGATCAACAGAACCATGTCGTCATCCCTTGTTTTGACCATATACACATTTACTCTAATTTGTAACCCAGATTCTGTGGGCCCCACATATCTCTGCATTTCCCTTTTTATTTCTTTAATTCTAAGTAAATTTACAAACTCATAACAAAGCTGCTATAAAGCAACTAATCATCCAGTGTGAAGACAGCAACAAAAGAGTCACCTTAATTTTTTGTAGCAGCACATGTGTTGGACCATTTAATGTTTAATGCAACAAAGTATCATTAACCTAATCTTTGTCTCAATTAAATCACAAAGCTTCATCATTATCATCAGAAAGCACTGCTTCATAGCATATATGCGTGTCCTTTAGACATGCAACATGTTCTTCCTTTGATCTCGCTATCAAAGTCCTTCTCCAAACATTCAGGCACAAAAACAAAAACATCATCACTTGTGACAACTAACCCTCTTTCATACACTGCATAATGCTGGTTGTGTTGCATAATAATGGTGTTACTTCTGTCGTGATCAGCATCTTGGCAAGACTCAAACCCATCACAGCAATGGGAAGTGTAGGTGACTAGGTGCATCTATTACTTGCGTGTCACTTTCATGTGCATCCTTGTCATGCAGAAAGTTCTCTACCACCCTAATGTTTTGAGTTTTTTCTTTTTTCTGTCATACAATAAGGTTGAATTTGGTATAGGTTTCTTCTGACACAATCTTTCACAATTACCCCATCTTGCACATAGTCATCATATCATATCCTTGGACAAGATTAGAAGACTCTTCATACCCCTTTTCTTCTTTCGTCCACCCCCACATGCCCATAACGTTCAATGTTTGCCATGACGCAAAAATATCTACTTGAATGACGAGGGTGAGGGCTACTACTGACTTTTGCAGCCTCACCAGATTCCTTGTTTTGACAACACTTTATGCAGCATAACAAACATTTTCCCCATACCAACTCATAAATAAATTTTCAAAGTAAATACTTATATTATACTGTCTTCTTTTGCTTAAAATAATATTTAGAGAAAAGGTGATTTGGATTTGGATTATGCATAACACCCTGCACTTCGGTTGGATTTCGATTTCTGCTGAATCATATAACACTGTTCCGAATAGGCTGACCAGTGACAGACTGAGAACAATGTCCCTAATGGTCAAATTTCTTTTGTATATTTGTGCATGAAAAAAAATACACATGTTTATATGTATGTCAATCGTATAATTTCCTTGTCGTTTATTTTCTCCTACATCAAACAATGGAAGGCATATTTTCTCTCTTTACATTCTTCCTTTCTTTTACAGTTTTATTTTCTTTTGAAAACCAAATAGAATGTTAGAGTGACAGACAAGAGTCCCGCACAAAAGTTACTTTTTCACCTATAAAGTAAAAGATACCATCATATATATCAAAATTCTTCCCAATTAAAACACGGTTAAAATATTATATCAGAAAAATAGCTTTTTGTTAGACTTTGGAAGTTGAAACCAAGGCGCACTTTTGCTTTAGAAGCAAGCAAAAACACCATGATGATCATCGTGATTTGTGAAGGAAGATAAAGAGAAAACATGCTACCCTGATGATGATAACATCAAAATGACCCCAGGTAAGTATAAAGCAAAAACCATCAACAAAAATTTAAAACAAGACTAATAACTATGAATACGAGGTTCTCTACACAATGTAAACTCAAATGAGAAGAAAATATTCACCACATTAAGTAGAACGTTTATATTGCAATAAAAAACCATAAACCTGACATAAAGTAAGGCTTACATTAGTACATTGGTCTATGATAGTACCATATGGTAATTAAGTACTGAATATAAATTAGTACATAAAATAAGTAGAGTCTATATGGTTCGTGCATCATACAAAAGACCAACTCATAAACATGAAGGCTAGGCAGTGATTAGAATCATCGTCATTCAGGACTTTCCATGCAATGGCCTGCTCATAAGACACTGGCCGATTCATACTCGATACACATATCCCAGCTGGTAGATAAGCAAATCCCTGAAAAGAAACAAAAAGAATTTTGCATAAGATGACAGGATATAGCAACGAAGAATAAACAAGTCATAGAATTGAACATAATTCAACACAATTCATGATAGAGCCAAAATTAACAAAAAAAAAATGCAGTTCACTTTTTAAGTACCTGTTGCATTATCTTGGAGAACTCAGAGCAAAGAATCTTCCTGCCAGATTCATCTAGCACTTTATCCAGCATTATGTCTTGAAGTGCGACAAGAGTAGTTTCAAGCATGTCTAACCCAGCTTGATTAGCAAAGGTGAACACTGGAGATGCCTGCGATGATTTTAGAAGGAGACCACTCAATGGAAATATTATTGGACAAAAGAAATGCACATTCTTCCAAAACATATGGCATATTATATTATTAACAACAAAGTCCTCTGACAACTATTCGATTTTTCAAATTCCAACGAAAAGAAATTAAAGATGCAATGCAAGGGATTACATTTGTTTTCACAGAACAGCACATGATTGCATCGGAATGGTGCCAAAGTTGCTTCAAGATTGCATCACCTGCAGTGGACTCAGCTCTAAAAAGCTCTGTGCCAGTGTGGATCCTTAAAGGAAACACAATATACTGTCAGACTAAACAGAATAAGATCTGCCGAGTAAGTCGTGCACAACTTTAAAAAACACCCCTCACGTTCAAACAGAATTCAACTTTCAATAACCAATAAACTACATAGATTATACTAGTAATGAATAACTATAGATATAGATAACACAGTTTCTAAGGGCACTTTAACAGCTCCTAAACCACTCTAATACAACAAAATCAAACATCTAATATGCTATGTTCCACACGCTGAAATAATAGATTTGCGATCCAAATTTATAGAAGACAAACCTGTAGCTTCTACTGATCCATCGTGCTAAGGTAAGGGCCTCAGGGGAACCAGGAAGTGACTTTGGCCCAAGTTGAGTACTAAGCCTGGAAGGAGCAATTGCCATGGCAACTCTCTGAACAGATCCAACAACACTACGCACATACTGCCGAGCCATTGCAGCAACATTGTCCCGCGTATGATTTTCGAAGGTAAATTGGAAAGCAATAGTAAGGACCGACCGAAGGTTGTATCCATTCAAATCAGCTTCACCGGCGGGACGAGCATTAGCAGATCCTACTTCCATTGTTGATGCCAAATCCAGTGTTCGAGTTGCAGCTGGACCATCCTGGATGCATGAGAATCAGATGCAAAAATATTAGTAACTTGACATCTGAATGTTGGTGCCAGTTCAAACTAGCCTAGACACCTTTCTACATCTTGTTAACAATAGCACACTAAAAAAGAACTAAGATACACCATAACAGGTTTATATCTGCTAATGCGATTATGCTACCGTGATTAGATGCAAATAAACTGGTAGTTTTATAACTACGAGCTAGTGCTCATAAAAAAAGCTAAGAACTAGAAATGAAACCGTACAAATACCAAAGAAATGTCACTCAACTGATTTAGGATCTAATGGAATGACACGAAAACCAGATGGCAGCAACAGAGCATCATCTGCAAACGACTCGTCAATAGGTGCAAAAACAAGTTGAGCACATGCCCCAATTGCATTTTCATCAACTCCACTGCATAGCTGCAACATCCAGAAGTTGCAAATAAAAAGGGTCATTAAGTGTCGAACATAAATACTTAAAGCTTAGTTAAATAAAATATGCAAACAAAATATTCGGACACATTACCTGCAATAGATACATATCACGTGCCAACGTCACATCCTCAGGAGAAAATGCATGACCCTCTATGCGAACCACCTCCAGGAACTGCAACATTGCGGCATGCCACAATTTAGCATGGAACATAAAATGTATTGTCAAACTAGAGAATGAGTTATCCCTTAGTTCAGAAGATAAATACCTCTTCATGCTCAATAGTATGAGCAAGAGGTAAAATGACCTGGCTGCTCGGGAAGCCACCAGGTCTTGCACAGGGAACTGCATAGGGACTAGCTTTAAGGCATGCAGCAGAGTATGCATCAACCCCGTAATCAGCCCATTCTGATCGATGCTCTCTCAAAAAACGAACAAGCAAAGCAGGTGGAACATTCTGTAGGAACCATTGTTCAAGAGGAGATTATAATAAACACATACAAAATGCTTGAAAAATTAGGACAAAGAGAAATTGTGCATATAACTTTCCTTCTAAAGTACCTGCAGGAGCATCGATGCCTTGGCACACAAGACCCCGCCTCCAAAGGCCGGGAACATGGAAGCATTATAATTGGACCCCAAAAATTTGTTTGGAGAAGAGTTTACAGCTATAGTCACATCTTCCACCCCATCAGTACCCATCAGCGACCAACCGTCATCAACAAACCCATTCACCGCATCATTAAATCCCCTGAAGAATCATGTTAAATAAAATATTATTGAGTAGAAACAGGCTTGAATTTTAGCGAGAATATGAAAAATGCTAATCCATAAGCTGCAACTCCACATCAAGTGTAAAAGTGCCCAGCAAATTATTCAAAATGCATAATGCAGTAGGTGTACATAACAACGAGATTCAAGCCTTACCTGCAAAGTCTCTGACTAAATGTTCTCAATACAGCAGGCTGGCGCCCCCCACCATATTGAATTTCTCCACTCGATTCTTGTGCTATCTGTCGTATATGTTGCAAGGCCTGAAAGAGTATAGTTTTTTTTAAGTCTAATGGTGATTTTGAGTATGTTATAAAGTCTAATTCATCGTACAAGATATTAATCTTACAGCAATGGTCAATTTCTGAGCTAAGATTTTTGATGATTCATATAGGGGCCTCAGTACTTCAGGAACACTCCATACCTGTAACAAACAATAACGGTAAAATACTGCGTAAAGGATCAGAGATTATAAAGTGATTTAACTTGTAGATGGTTTACTTACATCTAAATCAATATGATCAACTATGTGAATAATGGATCCACCACCCTCACACGGTCTAATCAGATAACCACTGGGAAGCATTTCAGCTCTAACAAAGGTTGTTGAAGGAGGCCCTGTGGGACCACCAGTTGAGGATGTCAATGATCTCTCACATATCTGCCATCCAGCATTATAATTTCATTAAGCCAAATTTGTTCTAAAATCCCATGAGGAAGAAGAAACAATCATTTTAAATTCTGCAACAACACCTTCAAATGTTTCAGAACAGAACTAACAAAAAAGTTGGAACTTCAACAGAAAAAATAAGAAGTCGTGTCCAATGGAAATCGTGTTTAGTAGACTTAGTGCAAATATGTTGTCTACCCTTCTCTTCAAGAGAGAGGATACAGGGACCAGCTCCAGAAATGACTATTTTCAGCACAAGAACAATAAACAACCGTTTTGGCAGGACAAATGTTTGTTAAAAAAAAACACAGCACACCATATCCTTTTACATACCACAAGGCTTCCATCTTCCAAACTTGTCGTGTATCTCAGTGTCCAAAAGTCCCGCGCCGCTGCCAATGTTGTGGGCGCATATGTCTGGCAAAAAAAAATCAAATTTCAACCAAAAACAAATCAAGAAATTAATCATTAAATCATTCCAAGTGCAGAAAGCGTCCACCAGACCTGCATGTACATGAGCTCTATGGTACCCCCATTCCCTGTGGGAACTATACTCAATACTTCCACGCATCGGCAGTCACGATACCACGACTGTCGATCTTTCAGAATCTCAGCAACCTGACAAACAACAGTCACAACTATTCAGAAAAATACAGTCCAATTGTTCGACAATGAGGAACCAAAGGAACATGAGGGATACAACAACACACCTTAGTGGGTTCTAGACTCACAAGGCCGCAGGCTCGTGCTGCCACACCACTACAGTTGCGGGAAACAGCAACGATTCCAATCGAATCCGGACCAGGCTACACAACACAAATCACCAAAAAATAATTACACACAAATCACTTTCATAAATGAGCAAATTCTACATGTTTTTCAGCTACATAGTAATGATTACTGCTTAGAAGAAGACATTAGGAAACAAGTTCTAATGTTCGTTAAAAGGAATATACCTTCATCCCAATCATCTGGACCCAGTCGACAGCAGTTCCAGTAGCCTTGGAAAGGAACTCTGCCAGGGTCTCCTCAGCTATGGCGAGAAGACTGAAACAATAGAGTAACCATGTTACTACCATGAAAACATTTAAATGAACAAGTACCCAAATACTAATAAGTAGTTCATAGTTTGTTACATACCCAGCTGGGTTGTTGGCATCCCTATTGGGATGCTGAGGTGTTGGGTTTTGCTGTTGATTCTGACCACTCATTACCACAGACTCACAGCTATTGTCTGTGGTGGTGCCCGCAGAGGCCTGTTCAAACCAAAGCACGGTTCATCCATTAACATTTAGAAATAAGAAAAACATGCAGAAAATGAAGGCGAGAGGGATGGGTTCTCACAGTCTGTATCTGTTGCTTCATATATCCATTCTCGTAAACCAGATGAGAAACCTGCTTCTGCAAACGGTCATTCTCTTCCATTAACAGTTTGTTCATCGCAGTCAGCTTTCTGTTCACTGTCTGCAGCCGAGAAGCCTCCTTCCTCTGCTTCTCACGACACCTACACACCAAATTCACCAATGTTTTGTAAGAACAAAAAACAAAGAAACTAAAAGGTACTATTAGAACCGACGCAAGCACAAGTTACTTTTCTTTACTGAGGCAAGATAAAAAAAAAAAGTAGGGAAGGTGATGGCTTTTTGTAAGAAATAATAAGAAAAAGAAGACTTTGACATTTGGGTTATTTGAAAAGGGTCACCTTCTATTCTGAAACCAAACTTTGATTTGTTTGGGTTCGATATTGGAAAGGATGGGGCACTCTCTGATGAGTTGCTGCCTCCGCAAAGAACTTGGTTTGGGACATTCAGCATAGACCCTCTCCAAAGCCTCAACCTGCTCAGGTGTGTACCTAACATACTTGCTTGAATCCATCTGGTTGTTGGCCGAGTCCTTGTGCAAAGTAAGTGCCATCTCACACTATCACACCCCAAAACACACTGCTTTCTCTGATATACACACACTGACACTAAAGTAATCTTTGAGACTGAAAAAAAAACACAAATGGGAATGGAGTGAGCGAGAAAGAAAGAAACTAGTTTGGCTCTTCTTCTTCACTGCTCTTGTTGGTGGTAGTCTCGGGCAGGCTCTCTTCTCCAAGAGAGCCTCCACTCTCCTTCATTAGATGCTGCTCAGTTCCTCAAATTCCAACTCTGGATAGAACCTCAAGGGGCGCTACAGTAGTCTCTATCCCACACACACCCCAATCTCGAGAATATGAGAGAAAGAAAGAGAAAGAGATGGAACAAGAACTGAGGAAGAAAGAATGTGTTGTGTGTTTTTATGTGTTGTCTCTGTAATAATATAATAGTAATATTATTGTGGTGTATTATTATATTGTATGTATACAGTGTGACATGTAGCATAGCATAAAACAATAAAATAAAGGTGATACGTAGTGCAATATGGCTGAAAAAAGCAAAGAGAAGGAAGCAAACAACCAATGGGCAATTAAAGGGACTTTAATTTGTTACTGAGCCATATTTTTTATTTGTTTTCCTTTTTTGGTTGCTCCTGCAGTACCAAACTGGTTTGCTCTTTACTCCTGGTCACTGTGTGATGCTAAAACGAAAGGCAAATAAATGAAAATAAAAAAGAGATATAAATGAGAGGACAGCACAAGCGCATAACAGATACGATTTTTTGACGACTCAGTTTCCCTGTTATTTGCAAACCCTTTGTCTTTCTCTCTCCTCTTTGTGCAGAAAAAAGATACTATATTGCAGGCACGCAGGCACACCAATAGCGAAGCTTCTCTCTCTTCATGAAGGCATGTTTCAAAACGAAGAAGGGTGATGATGATGTGATATGGTATGCATGCATGACTGGATGTACATGTAATGATGCAGATGATGTGGATGAGGAAGAGAGAGAGAGAAGGGTAGTAGTACCAGTACAGTGTACGTACGTAAAGAGGGTGAAGAAAGGTAGAGAGAGTAGACAAAAAAGACGGACAAATATTTGGCATCACATTTGGTTGCAGGGTGAAAATGTTAGCAGGATCCCATAAAATTGGCTTCACTTTGATTTTCCTTTTACTTCTTTTCTCTATTATTTGTACTTCAAAAATTCTACATATTGTCGCACAAAGTCTCTTTTTTTTTTTCTTTTTTTACTTAGATTATGTCAACTGTAATACTTTTATCAATCAACTTAACAATGGTTGGTTAAAAGTTTCGATTAAAAATAAAATCAATTTATAATATATAAGATTCAAATTTTATTTTACATACTAATTTTATTAATTGATTTAGGTTTAAAAACTAACTCATTTAATAACAATAATGCAAATTTTAATTTTCAATAATTTCTTTCCGGATTTTGAACAAAACACCTCGTGTATCTCATTTAAAACTTCTTTAAATTTGTTAGCTTTGCTAAACTAACTTAATATTACTTTAATTTGTGATGTTGTTTTATTAATTTCAATTATATAAAAAACACAAAACTCCTTTTATTTTATCGTTTATTATGTTTTTTATGAACATGGTCTACCAGATTATTAAATACAGATAGTTTGTGGAATATTATGTGACTTTATAAAATTTGTATGAAGAACATAAGCCTAGACTCATGTGTGACTAATTACTATGGTGTATTTGTCTTGCTTTTTGATAGAATCTATGAAAAAAATTTAAACTCGTTGTATGAGTTGTTGTAGACTACGGAAACATTCTCTTAAAAAGTGGCAAAATTAAATAATAATTTTACTTAATAATTAGCCTACTCACGAACCAAGAAATGATGAACGAAGGTTGAAGTTGAGGAAAAATTGACAACCAAGTATGATTATGAGTAAAAGTGAATTTTTAACTTAAAGGGTTATTATTTTTGTTTTCTTTTTCCTTAAACATGATACCTTATCTTAAATTTTGGGGCCATAAGATAATAATCAAGATCAATTTGAATAGACATCCACTCGCCACTACTAACAATAACAATAAGAGTAAAACACTTGAGAGATATTTGATAAATGCCAATTCATGAAGAAAATATTATGAAAAAAGTTTTAGTAAAAAAACATGTTATTCTCAACGCATAATTTATTATAAGTTGAAACTTGTGAAATATTTAATTTCTACTAAATTCTAATCAATAATAAAACATATTCGTTATATGTCTTTTTATGTAAACGAAATTTACATAGTTTGGTCCACAGATGTTGTCGTGTGAAAAATAATTAACATGATTGGATCCAAAGAAAATATGAGAACGTGTTTACCTTTTCCCTATTTTAATTTGAATATTTTTGCGTATTAGTTCTGTGAATTTATTATTTAAGCAGAAGGATTAATTGAACCGTGTTGAAAAAATTTGTATGAGAAGAGTCAGCGAAGAGCACTAAGAAATGTTAATCACATGATTTAAGACTATGCGATGGCTTATCAATTGCATGCATGCACCCATTAATTGTCCATTTTTATAAGTCAACTTTCATTCTAAGTGGTTCATCGTATTCGGACTTTTTAAATAAATTAAAATCTATTATTATGATCATCAATTGTATAATTAATCATGTTATTGACTCTTTTTTTTATCATTTTAGAAAAATCAGGACAAATCTTATAATTTAAATCAATATTAATTTATCATATTTAAATATCAGTCATTATCTACCATATTTCATTTAACCGAAGATTAAGTAACTTTGTTGCCCATTCAAAATGGAAGTAAATAATTAATCGATAATAGATTTGCATGAGAAAATCATTATTTATAACAATCCCAAAATTATTTACTCATAATTTTAAAAAGAATGCACCAAGCTTTGATGAACAATTGATATAACATCGATGAAACTTTTTGACAGAGAGAAAAAAATTGTATAGAATTGATAGCTACATAGTGTATATAACTAATTATTCAATTAAAAAAATGGTTTCCTAGTATACATAATGTAGGCGCATGTCTACTTTCATATGGACATTATCCAATGCCATAATTAGTCTCGGTTCAAATTATCGTCAGGGTGAAGTCATCTATTATATATCCATGCTTAGGCATGCACAAGAAATATTAATTTACATAGGAGATTTTTAATTGATGAATATATATATATATATATATATATATATATATATATATATATATATATATATATATATATATATATATATATAGTGATTATTATTATTAAGAAGAAGTTAATGATGGGAAGTGGCTTAAAGAAGACTGGTGTATCCGAGTGTAGAATCTAAATGCTTTAATTACGATTAAGTGTTGAATAAGTTTTAGGTCTGCAAGCTAGGTAGCACGTATCTGAACACTGAAATCGAACATTGTGGTTGAGATCCACCAAGCACCAACCTCCTTCCTTTTCTTCACAATTGATAGTGTTTCCCACCTCTTTCCCTTTACTCATAAGGATCCAAGAGCAAGAGAGATAATGCCACACAAAAGCAATTGACTTTTGGATATTTACAAGGTTGACATTTCCTTCAATCCTTCAGAGCATCCAATGATCCATCCAAATTAATAATCTCACTCATTTCGCTACTTTTTCTCTCACACCCTCCAACTGTTTGATAAAAAGAAAATGTTATTAGGTCTAAGTTCATATATGATTAATGGAGTTGTAATGGGTGTATACACAGACTCTGTTGTGTTTTTTTGTCTACCTTTGCAATGTGTGATGATGATGGAGTCCCCCCCTATGGCTATAGCTTTTGCTTCTGGAAGAGGAAGAGATTTGGGACAGTGAGACCCCGCCATTGGGACAGGGCCATTGCGTGATTTTGCTGATAAAAAAACAAACAAAGGTGGATGTCCCTTTCAATTCCTTCCAGTCCCATGCGGGGACCCTAAAGCCTTTGTTTTTTAATCCTTGGTTTTGAGCTCATCAACCTTTTTCCTTACATGCACCAAAAGAGTGTCATGGACTCACTCACAATACCCCACATGCACCCACCACCTTCTCTCTCTCTCTCTCTCTGGAATTGTGTGCATGCCTTTGCTTTCATTTTACACCTCTCTCTCTCTTCCCTTCATGAGGGTCCATGCATGATCAGAGGTGTAAAGGTGGCCGCCATGATAGGATGCTCATGTGAGTCAAAATCTAATGTCTTGCAAACTAATTATGCCAACATATCATTTCTAATCGTTATCATTAGTAGTGCTATTTAAGTATATACTGTCAATTTAAACTCCTAATTATACTTTACAAAAGGACTCAAATATTCCAACCCATCATCTCATGGATATACACTTATTCCTTCATACATTATTAACAACTCTCCAACTTCCCTGTCATGTATATATCACCCACCAACTCCCCATGCATGCATTACATATATATACTGTCTCCCAGATTAGGGCTCCTTCCTTCTTCTAACTAAGTTTCAATGGTTAACCTGTATATAACATCTTTCAACAATGTCAATAAAAAAAAATGGATTCCCTGTATTTAAGATTTAAAGTAATTTAAAGGGTTGAAGTAAAATTAAATCCATCCAGCTTTCTTTTACACTTTCCCACCTCTGTCACAATTGCACGCATTAATTGTCATGTTTATTGAAATTAGTGATTTATTTTTTTATTCTGGTTCAATAATGAATATATTAATTTCCCCATTTTTATTCACTTTACTCATTAATTGACATAAAATGAGACAAACTGACTGTGGAATCGAATGGTAGAAAAATGTGAAATTTTTATTTTTTGTGCAACATAAACTAATTTAAATATAAAAAACTAATGGAATATCTAAAGAAAAGTGAATTTTAATTCAACTCTATAAAATAATTTATAGGATAAGATTTGTATTTACTTATAAATTATAAATTGACTTATTTTCTAGTTCACGTGAGATTTTTAACTTTGAATACAAATATTTGATACTTTTTTAGATATGAGAAGCGTGTTTGTTTTGAATTTATACCTCATATCCATCCCTTAATCTGGATCGAGTTAAATATTCCCTCAATATCTATTGTGATAGCTCCTCGACACTATTCTATTTCTCAAGTTCTAAATACTCCAAATATACTTATATGCACTTTCATATATAATACTACCTTTGGCACTAAATTTCAAGGCATTGAAATGTTTCAAATGAGTATATGGTTGTGTTAGTGAGCTTATCCCCAACCACCTATTACTAACTTGTTAGAACGATAATTGAATTACTAATTTTAAGCAAAATACTAAATTTGGATGGAAAGAAGATTAAAAAAAAATAACAAACAAAATCAAGTATACTTTTAATGAGTAGGTTTGGAAATGAGAGTGCGAAAAATGCACAAGATGGAGGAAAATAATTTGATGATGAATACGAGAAGAATAAAAATCGAATCATTTGATTTTCTTTTGCTATAATAACCTGAAAGCAAGTGTGTGAATTCTTGCAGCCGCAAGAGAATAAATGAAGATAGATAAAAGAAATACAGTTATATTATCTCTCTATATACAACTCTACAATTTCAAAACTTTCAAATTGTTATTGTTTTGATATTATATGGTGACTATTAATCACTATTTTTTATATATTTTTAATTTTGAAATTCAAAATTCTAGATTATAATTTTATTCTTAAGATATATCATTGTCATATGTGGACAATGAAATCAAAATTTTAAAGAGCAAACTCGTTTCTAATATAAATGAAATAAAAGTCAATTCTTATTTTTGTTAAATATCGAGTAAAGACTTGTTTTAATGCAGTTTAAAAATAGAAAACAATTAAATATATTTTTCTTTTTTAACTTTTCAAAATGTCATATAATAATAAAAATTATAACAAAACTTTAAAACGAATAATGTCTTAAATACGATCCGTAACTATTATCTGAAGTGATAAAATAGATTCATACTCTCAATTCATCATAAATCGTGGTGTATAGAATAAAATCAAGGATTTAAAATAACATCAAATAATAGATCTATTTATTTTAGAATAAATAAATCTGAAAAGTTAAAAGAAAAAATAGAATCCAATCTAAATTAAAGAAACTGAAAGCGCAATTAACAGACAGATAATTCCATGATATAAGTTTTGCAGATAGCTAGTCACTTTCTATATATATGTCAGTGATATACTGATAAAGTTCAATAAAATAGAAAAGAAAAACACAAACACGAGGTTCTAATGTCAAATTTTTTTGTTTTGTGAATGTTATTTTAACTACAGACAAACATTGATGTTCCTGTCGCAGTGGAACAATGTCAATTAATAAGTGGAGGTGTAAAGAATACTGTCCAGAAAATAGCCTATTTTATGGCTTAAAATCTTCACAGACTCCAAATTAAGGAGTCACAAAACTCCACCCCTTATCAGTTTCTTATACAGAAAAAGGGTTATGAATGTGAACTTTTCAGCTGGTTCATGGTAGTTCAAATTCTGGCCTGCGAATGATTGATAAGTTGTTGAGGTCAAAAGCATAATTGCATTTCAGAATAAGATTCCCAAACATGTTTTTATGTGTACTCACTTTTGGTAATTTCCTCCTAACTTTCTTTCTTGTCAACTTCCAAATTTTCTTATCCGCCGAAATTCTTTCTACTTTCATTTTTAATTATAATAACAACTGCATTTACTCATACACTTGCAAAAACTAAAAATGGTTGCATTTTCGTGTTATATATTCTGGAAATTTTCATTTAACGAAAGAAATAAATGGAAGAGATGTTTATATTAACATGAAACCGATGACATTATTAAAACAAAAATTAGTGATGTTAGCTTTATTAAGCATCATTATTATTTGTGAGATATGGAATAAAATCGCACCTAGAAAAGGACAAATAACAAGTTAGTGATTGAGAACACTTATCCAAAAACTTACGATAAATAAAAAGTAAAAAGGTTAAAAAAATAAGAAGAAGTTTGGCAGCAATAAGACAAATCCCAACAACGTTTAGCCAAAAATGATATGATTGCTTGGCTAGAATCGGTGAGAAGCAGATAATGTTAAGAACAAGAAGCCAACAGTGTTCTTTTGAATTTTGACAACTCTCATTTGCCATTGAAGATATATATAATCATATTCATCCAATCACACACGCTTATTATATACCTCAACATTCAAATCATTGAAAATGTTCGTTCACCAATAATAGGAACCAATCACTTCTCTCTCACTTCATTCGTTTTATTATTTTCCAGTAAAACCAAATCTATAAATACATTCGATAATAGTTATATAAACCCATAAATATGGTTCAAGCTATATATTTTAATATATTTTTTTATCTATTTATTATACAGGAACATTGATATTTTGAGTTCACTACGAACATTAAGATGTCTTTTGTTTGAGTTAAGGATACTTGCATTTGTTGTTTGCGTTGAGAAGCATTGCAATTCATGCGAACTGAAAAATAAAACAAGTGTGTAAGGAAAACTATTGTAGTTATACTTCATCCTGCATCATATTTGTATTTGAGTAATTTTAGTCACGGCTTAGCTTTAAGTTGAGTAAGTTAAGAATAAAAAAGATTTTATATAGCTGTAAGTTATGTACGAAAAATCCGAATACAACTTATTTACAACCATTTTATATATAGTTTTCAGTTTTATATACGGATTTTGGTGATATGTAACATTATTTTTTCTTTCATTCAATAAAATAAATATTTAGATACTTTATTTTTAACATATATATTACTTACAACTGTAATTGGCATTACCAACTGAAATATTAATATTATGCAAAAATTAGCTTTATTTTATTTTATTTATAGTAATATATATAGTTAACTTTTTTATTTTAACACGTCTTATATATCTGTTTTACTTTTATTTTTTAAAAATTAATAAAATTATAAATTTTTTTTGATATGTAGATGTATTTATCCTTAATTAAAATTATAAAAAATGAGTATAAATTGCAAATTTATAACAATAACAATATGTAAATGAGATTATTTCTATACATTTCATATTTATACATACCATTCATTATATTTAAAAATGCATATTTCTATTTTACTCTCAATATAGAAAAAAAAAAGTAAAATTAAATTGTCCAAAAAATAGAAATAAGTACACATATACACTTTAAAGTCACTTCTTCTTTTTTTTTAATTAATGTTGGGATACAAATAAAGTCTCATATTGTATAAAAAAGAGATAGATATGAGTTTATATACGCATAAATACTTCCATTGCCCAAAACTTCTGTTAGGAGTTTCTGACATGTTTTCGTTTCTTTTTTTTGTCCGGAACTTTTGATCGAAACAACACAAGACAAAATCAACACAAAACAAAACATGAATCAGACGAGACCGAATTGAAACAACACAAGACACAATCAAATAGAGAGAGACTTATCTTTGAAGCGTGCTCGAACCTGAGCTCTGAGTACAATATGATAGACGGCGACTCGAGCTGAACCGGTGATATGGCGGTTTAATCGGCAAATCTGCCCTTTGACCATGCATGTTATGCTGACCCGTCCCGAGGCATTCCTTGCCCAAAACACTGTCCCTGAGGCTGTGCTGCTGCATCGTTTGCTATCTAGATTGAACACTCTTAGAGGAGTTCTGCTGAGTGGTTTGCGTCATATGGATATGACTCTGCAGGTGCTGTTGCTGAAATGGGATCGATTAGGAACTCTGTAGTTGTTGTTGCTGAAGTGGCACCGTTGTCCACGGTGTTGGGCAAAGGGACCCACCTGCAGTTGCAAGGGTTGAGCTAGCATTAATTGTTGTCTTTGTTGTGACGCCATTCCACCAGCTTGCATTATGGGAGCCTGTATTGTGTGATATGCAGATATAGGTGGCAAGCTCAGTCCACCCACCGACAAGGATGATGTGCCAGGTGCCAAGTTCCGTTCATTCACAGGCGTAGCAGGTCTTTCACATTGACTGACATTAGTCATTGGATTCAAGTAGTATAGTAATCCTGTCTTAAAAATCTGTCTGATTAAACAGTGGAAAAGGTTGGAAAGGAAGGTTTAATCGATGGAAATGGGGAGAAACTCTAGATAATGAGCTAAGATTAAGAGTGTTTGTGTTTGATCGATGTATATGGATTTTTCTGTATGTAAGTTATGTACGGAAAAATCCGTATATAACTTATTTACGATCATTTAACTTATTTAGGATCATTTTATATATTGATTTTTTTCCGTATGTAACACTATTTTATATATGAATTTTTTTGTCTTACATGCGGATTTTGGTTGTATGTAACAATTTTTTTTTCAATTCAATAAAATAAATATTTAGATACTTTATTTTCAATATATATATATATATATATATATATATATATATATATATATATATTACTTAGAAGTAAAATTGGTATTATCAACTGAAATATTAACAATATGCAAAATTTAGCTTTAATTTATTTTATTTATATAATATATATAGTTAACTTTATTTTTATTTTAACACGTCTCATATATCTGTTTTACTTTTATTCTTTTTAAATTAATAAAATTATAATTTTTTTACTTTGGTATGTACATGTTTTTATCCTTAATTAAAGTTATAAAAAAATAGTATAAATTGCAAATTTATAACAATAAGTAAATGAGATTATTACATACCATTGATTATATTTAAAAATGTATATTTTTATTCTACTCTCAATATAGAAAAAAAAGTAAAATTAAATTGTCCAAAAAATAGAAATAAGTACACATATACACTTTGAAGGTAAGAGTGTTTTTTTAATTACGGTTGGATACAAATAAAATAGATAAAATAAGAGACAAATATGAGTTTATATAAATATAGATACTTCGATTGATAAGAGACTTTTTACATTAAGTACCAAAATCAAATCCATAAAAAAAATTTAAAGGCAAAAATTCTTCATAGAAAATATTCACAAAAGTTACGAAGATAAATTTTATAAAAAGTTTTAATAAACTCTATTATTTATTATATAGGAAAATCGCGTAACAAATACAGGATGTTAAAATTTTTAACTCTTTGAACAAATTTAATATTCCTTAATTTACTAAACATATTTTAGAATATAAAAGATAATCATTTAATTTTTTATGAAAAATTATATAAATCAAAACTAAATAAACTATTTAAATTTAAAATAATTAATTTATCAATAAAATATTTTTGGATTTTTTTATTATAATCTTTTTTTCTTTTTTAATGGATGACTTAAATTCTATTAATTATTTATTTATCTTTAACTATATATTCATATTAATAAATAAATTATACTCAATAATTATATTAAATCACATATTATATATTTTATTTAATAACATAATAATAATATGATATAAAAATATTAATTTAAATATAATAAAATTAAAACAAAATATACAATATAATAAAATCTATAAATTTATATATACACAAATAATATTAGGTTCTCTAAGTTAAGTTTTGATGTTCAGTTTATTCTTCCCTTTTAAAAATGACAATCTTTAGTCCTTATGATATGAAAAATGTATCAAATCAGTCCTATCCCTTAATAAATCACAAGTTTTTCATTAAGTGATTTGTTGTTCATAACACCTTCCGTTAACAAATCATAAAATATTGGATACCTAGGTATGAAAACTTGTGATTTGTTGTTCATTAAGTGTTGTCATGAGGATTGATTTGATACATTTTTCATATCATAGAAACTAAAAATTAACATTTTAAAAAACGAAGACTAAACTGAACATCTGAACTTAACTTAGGATAAAAAAAGGTTTAAACCATAATATTATTTCTAAAAATTAAAGTTGTAGTTGCGACAATCACCTCGATCCTAATTCTAATTCCCTTTAGGAAAAGTTTTAGAGGTTTAAATTTGTTTTCTTCCTCACTTAGGAGATCTTATAAGAAGCTTTTTTTTTTAAGAGTATATATAATTACCTAATGGATCATGGATAATGTTTACATCTCTGAAAACCTAGAAATGAGTGCCAAGGAAACGGAGACTTGAATTACCAAAGTCTCCCTGCACTGAGCCTAAAAGTTTCAGATGGCCTAATTTTGTATTTTTAGTATTGCATTTACTGTTTGCACCCTGATAACTATTAACGCACTCCCATTATTTTTAATATGCCTGTTCTATCATTCATTGATGGTCTATTAAAATGAAGACTTTTGGAGTAAACTTTTTCAAACAAACTTGTATCCAGAATTCGGAAACCAGAGAATGGATAATTTAACAAGGTATTTGAAAATGACCAATTTAAAATATTAGTAACTATTTGTATACGGCTTACATGATAGAATAATTATCCACTCTCGTTATCTTATTTGTAGAGTAACAAATATATAATCGTAACTTGTATCTATATACTTGTTTTTTTTATATTGAATTAAATTTTTTTTAGTCCCTTAATAGTTAAGCAATTTTAGATTTAGTTCATTTTTTAAATTTTAATACACTTTTTATCTTCCAAAACAAACATCCTTAAAATTAGACTCACTTGACGAACGGTGTGTCAGGTATTTTTTTTTTTTTTTTTTTGAAAAGTGTCATTCTTTCCGTGTTTCTCTCCCTCCTTCTTCCACTCTTCCACCATTCACTGCTCCTTTTCTCTTTCTCTACCGTCTTCCAACTTTTTCACAACCTTACTCGCAAGTTTTTCCGATTCCATTCCAACCTTAACATCTCCAATTACATCGCACTTCCATCTTCATCATCATCACATGCTCCATTTCCACACATTCTTTTTGACATCAAACTTCCCAGCTCCTCTCTTTCCTCCCATCATTCCTTAACAACACATTTATAAAAACCATCCAATCATGTAACTCTTCCCTTTCCATCTAAAATGATTCCCAAAAAAACCACAAAAAAAATACTTCTCCTTTTCTCGCCTTTGCAAAACCATGTAGTGCAGCATCGTTCACTGTAACATCCAATTACCTTTTTCTACTTTTCTTTTATTATTTTTCAAGTTTGAAAAAAAAAATGTCAGAATCGGAGACAGGGATGTCGACGACTGCTTCGGTGCCGGTGACGCCAGATACTCTGACAGACCGTCGTTCACATCGCTGCATGTGGACTCGTTGTCGCACAAGCGTGACTCGTTCATCATGGCTAGATGCAAGTGCTTGTCGAGCAAAGGCCACACCTGCTTCGCCCATTTCTCGTTGGTGTTTCACTGCCCAATGTTTCTCTCACTCAAAAGGTAATACCGATGAAACCTTCTTTCTCCGTTTTTGTCAACGCTACGTGTTGCATTTTTCTCACATTTTCTTTTCTTTCAGTGAGTGATATTGTACAACTTGCTTTTGTTTTCTTTTGGCTACTGTTTATAAAATCCAAATAACCCTAATTTCTCTTCTGCTCCTTGCTCGTGGACCACCCAACATTGGGAAAAAGAGGGTTTCTTTGCAATTATGGTTTTAGCAGTGACCATCATCTAGAATCTTGATCGCAGGATGGCGCTGAATGAAGAGTTAGTGATTCTGGTTGTTCGGAGAAGACAGCGACGCTATTCAGGTGTCGGCCTTCTTCGTCACACAATGTAGGAAAAGTTTCTTCCTCTTCTGCCATGGCATAAGTCACACTACTAGGAGAGAGTCTCCCTTTCCTTCTCTTTTCTGGAATGCGATTCGTGGAAAGGAGGTGGCATCGTTATCTACATTGTTAACGGTATTGAAAAGGATGAAGGAGATAAATAAGAGCGAAGTCTCGCAACCTGAAGATGTAGATCGCCACGTTTACGCTCTGTATGAATGGATTTCACTATTCATTCATATTTGCAAGCGATGATTTAAGTTAATTAGCATCTTCGTTTTAAAAGATTTGTGTAGACTGATTTGAGATGATTTGCAGGATTAATGATTTGAAAGGATTGTGAGTGAAAAGTCACATTTGTCCTCTCATGCACAATTTCATCCCTTTACAATGAAAAACTATATATATTTTTTGTTTTTTTATGTGTATTTTAATAACCACAATCTGCATACCTTTTAAAAAATAATTTTGGTAATTATTTTTAATTTTTTACTCTTCATAAATATTTTTATAATTAAATATAAAATTAATAATTATCATTTTATATTATTTTAATAATCAGGGATATTTTGGTTATTTTTAATTTATATCAATTAAATAAATTTTTTAAATCTATCACATCAATCAAATCTCACACTAATTCTCACAAACTCCAACCTCAAATCCACTATCAATTACCCACAAATCCACTAAAAAAACAACAAAAAAATTACTCTCAAATCCACTTAAATTCATTCAAATCATCTTCCCCAAATTATCTCCCCCAAATCTTCCCATCCGAACACAGCCTTAAGCAAAAAAAAAGAGTGATGAGGCACACAGTTAGCCGATTCGGCCTAATTTTTAGAAACATTATATAAGGATCGTATAAAAGTTTGAAAGAAGTAAATTTAAAATGATTTAATAACTAAAGGACAAAAAACATATTTAATCCTTTTATATTTCAATATCAATAGATTGATTTATATAAAATAATAAAAAATATAACAAATAAAAAGTATTATTAAATATTTAACATCAAAATATTTTTTTTTCATTTTTTAATATTAAATATTTAGAAATAAATTATTATTATATACATTTCACATCACAGTAACAATTAAACTGTTACGAAAACCAAAACATTTTGTAAATGAAACTTAACTAATAAAATTTAAAAATATTTTTTAAAAAATATAAAGAGAAAAAAAAATTTAAATTAAAAAATATTTTAAATATCTCTTGACTTCAATTTTTTAAATTATAATGAATCATCTTTTGTATATAATAATAAAAATGTTTAATCATTTAGAATATTCCTACTTATGTAGGGTTTTTTTCAATTAGGTTTTTTTTTTCTTAAATGTCTTAATTAAGTCCCTGAATATGAAAAGTTGGATCAGTTAAGGACTTGCCGTTAAATTGGGTGGATGGCGTTAAAATCCAGTGTCCGTGGCACATATCATTTCTGACGTGGCAATGAATAACAGTATATAATCAACTGAGTTGGATTTGTGATTTTCGAATTAAATTTTATTGAAACAAATGAAACGCAACGTTTTAATAAAATCGCAACCTTTAAATAAAAATCAACTAGAAACGCTTTCAAAACAATTTGAGAAATTAAAAGTCTTCTACAATCTCAAGATTACCACCAAAATATTTTATGTCCACTACAATCTCAAGATAAACATTTACACCAATATTAACTCATTCTGAAATACAACATTAAGCAGGAACAATTAGCATAGAACTACAGTTTGTCAAAGAGAAGATTGTAAACATCACTAAGACACTCACTCCAATCATCTTTGCCTTTGTTCCCCAATTTACATCCCAGCCACAACCATCCTTACCCACACTCACGACACCGTCATCACCAAAACCCCAAGAGCTAAATCCAATCAAAGCACGAAAACATAGGGAGAGGGCTACACTAATCAGAACAGAAGAAGAAGAAGGGAGCAACACCATCGGCCCTAGGAAGCGCCATCAGCTCTTGGCAGGCTGGCGGCGGGCTCGACGGAGAGCGACGATTCTGGCTTAGCAGCAGCGGCACCCTTGCGACGACGAACGATCAGCGTTGTTCATGAATGAGAGGGACTCTCGCGCGGGAAAAAGAGAAGGGAGAACCCATGCGGTGGCCGGCGGCTTGGTGGCGAACGACGTCATCGGCCACGCCTTAGACCGTGGCTCCCAACGGTCAATCTCAGTGGTGGAGACGGTGGCACGCAGTCGCGGCGGAGATGAGCCTCCCCCGAAGGAGACCTTAGGTCTCTAGGGTGTTGAGCAAGAATGTGGAGAAGTTTTATTTAAACGTTGCTTTTTTATTAAAACGTTGTGTTTCATTTTGTTTCAATAAAATTTAATTCGAAAATAACACAAATTCAATACAGTTGTCACATCAGAAATGTCATTCTGCCACGCACACTGAATTTTAACGTCATCCATCCAATTTAACGGTAAGCCCTTAATTGATCTAATTTTTCATATTCAGGGGCTTAATCGAGACATGTTAAAAATCGAGGACCTAATTGAGAAAATCCTACATAAATAAGATATTCTAAATGATTAAACCTAATAAAAATTATAATACATCCCTTCGTCAAAATCACATAAATAAAAAATATTAAACTAATATTAATTTAAATCTAACTTATATATTAAGAATTTCAATATATGTTGTATATTGATAAAAAAATATTAATGAATATTACATTAAATTATTGTATTGTAGTAAACTTATGCAATTACAATGATAAGATTATAATTATAATAACAAGTAAGAAAATAAATAAAAAATTATATATAAAAGAAAAAATAATAATAAGAGAATAAAAAAAATATTTTTTTATATTGTATAAATGAAAACCTTGTCTTACTTAACACTCAAATAGAGAAGTTAAACGTTTACATGAGGAAAAAAAGACACATTAAATAAAGATATTAAAAAAAGTTTAAATATGAAAAAATGACAACAAATATTTAATTGACATATTTATTTAAATATTGTTACACAAAAATTTTATGACAGAAAGATATTTTCCTTAAAACAAGATGCATTAATAGAAAGTATTTGTTTTCTAACTCAAAAGTGTCAACATGAAGATGCATTAAATAGCCAAAGAGGAAAACAAATAAGTCGTTTTAGTTTATTTTTCTTTTCCTTCAGAATGTTTAACAAAATTGAACGGTAGACACCATCTTTTATTTGTTTGTTTACTTATAATGTAGTGTATGTAGTGTAGAAAAAAATATGAATAACCAGACTTGTACTTATAAAAATTTTAGACATTATGGTTATTATATTCTATCTCAATAGTTAACAATGTTGATACATGATAATGATTACTAAACTTCTTACAATATTCCAATTATCTCTTTTCTATACTTATGTTTTTACTATTTGATAATTTGGTACGGTTTGACAATCTAGTATTGTTTTTGGCAATTTGATAATTATGTTTGATTTTTATAAGTTATTTGAAAATTGTAATTATTAAGAGCAGATTTAGAATCATTTATTTATTTTTTTTATAAAATCATAAATTACATACGAATTTTTTCGTATTTAATCACATACGAATTTTATATACAAATTTTTTCGTACATAATTATATACAAACTTATTTTCTATATGTAATTATGTATAGATTCTATATACCGATTTTTCTGTATGTAAGTTATGTACGGAAAAATCCGTATATAAGTTATTTATAATCATTTTATAGACGGATTTTTGTCCATATATAATCCGTATGTAACACTATTTTATATACGAATTTTCAATCTTATATATGCATTTTGGTTGTATGTAACAGTTTTTTTTTTTTCAATTCAATAAAATAAATATTTAGATACTTTATTTTCAATATATATGTTACTTAGAACTAAAATTGGTATTACCAACTGAAATATTTATATTATGCAAAATTTAGCTTTATTTTATTTAATTTATAGTAATACATAAAGTTAATTTTCTTTTTTATTTTAACATGTCTCATATGTCTGTTTTACTTTTATTTTTTTAAAATTTATAAAATTATAAATTTTTATTTTGGTATGTACATGTATTTATCCTTAATTAAAGTTATAAAACTAATCAGTATGAATTGCAAATTTATAACAATAATAATATGTAAATGATATTATTTCCTTTAGTGTACATTTCACTGTTTTTTTTATTTAGTTATTGTTGGGATACAAACAAAATCCCACATCGGATAAAAGACATATATGGGTTTATACACACATAAATAGATACCTGCATTGGTAAAATGGATAGGAAGAATTATGAGATTATAATCTAAGATTGCGAAAGAGAAGATAATAATCTCCTAGTTCCTCGTTAGAGGTATCTATTTATGTGTATATAAACTCATATTTGTCTCTTCTTTTTTTCGACGTGGAACTTTGTCTGCACTCTAACATTCTCCCTCAAACAAAGGACTATGGTTCTCCTTCTCCCCCCTTTTGTGAAAGTCTTTTTATCCTTGAGTACACCATGGTCAACACTAAAAATCTCTTACTCTCCACCTCTCATGATTCAACCTTTTTAAACTTTTGCTCATGGACTACCAAAGAGCTTTGAAGTTCTTCAATAGACATTGTCCCTGTGTCCTTTAACTCTTCGATCGAAACCACAATATAGGTGAACCATGCTGTAAATGTTCAAAGTATTTTTTCAACCACCTTTGAGTCAGACATAAGTTCTCCATTGCTTCTCATTTTATTTGTCATTGCCATGACTCTAGCAAAATATTATATGATGGTTTCTATTTCTGTCATTTCAAGATAAAAGAAGAGACATATATGAGTTTATATACACATAGATACCTTGATTGGTAAGATGCCTTTTGGAACGGATACCAAAAGCAAATCTGCGAGGGCTTGGTTCAAAGCGGATAATATCTTATCACTGTAGAGATATGTGTATATCAAACTTTTCCAACAACTACCGTTATTCATATTATATTTTTTATTCAAATAAATATAAATATGAGTGTCTCGCTTTCACTAACTTTAGTAATTAGACTTACTTTTCTTATGAAAATTTAACAATAGATAAAAAAATTCAAACTCAAAATAAGAAATGAGTGCAAAAAATAAAACTCAACAGAATCACAATCCAGCCCAAGGCCTGAATAAAAATAAAACGTCAATGCAAGTTTTAATTTAGAAAAAAAAAATTATGGTAGGAGAATAGCATGATCTTTCAACTGAATTTTCTGTAACAATGTTTAAATTTAATCATACGTTTAGAATTATATATATATATATATATATATATATATATATATATATATATATATATATATCAAAATTATAAATATAATTATCGTCTAATAATTTTTCAATACGATATAATCGTAACTTGTATCCATACTCTTTTTATATTATTGATTTATATAAAATAATAAAAAACATAACAAATAAAACATAGTATTATTAAATATTTAACAACAAAATATATTTTTTTTCATTTTTTTAATATTAAATATTTAGAAATAAATTATTACTATGATTTTATACATACATAAATTGATACATGTATTGGTAGAATGGACAAGAGGAACTAGGAGATTATTATCTGAGACTGTGAAAGAGAAGATCATAATCTCCTACTTCCTCGTATCTATCTTATTTATGGAGGTATCTATTTATGTGAATATAAACTCATATTTGTTTTTCTTTTTTCCGATGTGGGACTAATTATGTTATTTTTTTAACATGTTCCCTATTCATCAATTAATTTTCTGTAATTTAAGGATTAAAATATATTAACGTTTAAACATTAATGAATTCAAATATCACATTAAGGTTGAATAATTAAAAATATAGTTAATACTTAAAACTATAATAGAAAAGTAAAAATGATTCATAAACCTTATTCTTTGAGTACTGTGCGTATTTATGCATTTCATGATCCATCCAAAAAATACATTTAGAAATATATAGATTTCATGAGGTATATTTGGATCTGAAAATAACTTCTAAATTATATTTAGACTAAACATTATGAATGGTAAACCCTACAATAAGATAAAAAGATACTTTTAAAATTACATAATCCACAATGAATTTGAAAAAAAAATCAATATAGATGTTTGATATTTTCTCGCTCTTTTCTCTTCTTTTTTTCTATAACAAATAAAACATAATATTATTAAATATTTAAGAACAAAATATATTTTTTTTCATTTTTTTAATATTAAATATTTAGAAATAAATTATTATTATGATTTTATACATACATAAATAGATACCTGCATTGGTAAAATGGACAGGAGAAACTAGGAGATTATTATCTGAGACTGTGAAAGAGAAGATAATAATCTCCTACTTTCTTGTATCTATCTTACTGATGGAAGTATCTATTTATGTGTATATAAACTCATATTTGTTTTTCTTTTTTCCGATATAGGACTAATTATGTTATTTTTTTAACATGTTTCTTATTCATCAATTCATTTTCTGTAATTTAAGGATTAAAATATATTAACGTTTAAGCATAGATGAATTCAAATATCACATTAAGGTAGAATAATTAAAAATATAGTACTAATGATTCATAAACCTTATTCTTTGAGTACTATGCGTATTTATGCATTTCATAATCCATCCAAAAAATACATTTAGAAATATATAAATTTCTTGAGGTATATTTGGATCAGAAAATAACTTCTAAATTATATTTAGAAGAAACATTACGAATGGTAAACCTACGATAAGATAAAAATATACTTTTAAAATTACATAATCTGCAATGAATTTGAAAAAAAAATCAAAATAGATGCTTGATATTTTCTCGTTCTTTTCTCTTTTTATTTTCTCAGCTACCGTTATAGAGTTGTACAGAGAAAAGAAAAGGAGGATAAAAATGTGATTTCATTACAACTATACAGTGCAGGCATAAAGAGAAAGGTGCAGAAAGAAAAATCTACAATGTTTAAATTTAATCATACCTTTAAAATTATATATATATATATATATATATATATATATATATATATATATATATATATATATATATATATATATATATATATATATAATCTTCCTGTCATCACTTTAGAATCTAATAATTTGAATCAATATTATGGCAATAATGGTAAGCAATAATTAAAAATATAAATAAGATCCCTTTTTTAAATGGACAAATTTTGTGATAATTATTATAATCTTTGTCTTGAATATTATTTGATTTATTCTTGCAATCAAGACCATTTCTTTCCCTATTTTGCTAATTGTCAATTAATTCACCATTAAGACAAGATTGTCATAATATTACAATATGTGACTATAAATACATACCGTGTGAAAAAGAGAGAGGGGGAAAGAAAGAAAAATGGGCAGAAACAATAGAAAGAAAGAGAGTATAGGAAAAATAGGTTCTCACACATAAGGGTTCTGCCAACCGCAATCACCAAAAGAGAAACAAGGGATACACCTTTATTTTTCTTTTTATTATGCTTTGAAGTTTTTCTAAAATGTATTTTTTTACTATACACAAATAATGCTTTCTAAATAATAAGATAAAGGATATGTGTCGGCCTATGGTCAGTTTCTTTCTTTTTCCCACCATTCTATAAAAAAATACAAAATTTTTAAAAACAAAAAAGGTTAATTTTTGTTAAACTAAATTTTTTTATCAAAATTACATGATCCCTGATTTTCGGGTTCACTTTTCAAAAATATAAATCAATCCATTTTTTTAGCAAACTTACAAACCTTTTTCTAGATAAAGAACTACGTGAGTCCTGATTGTCCATTAACGGATATACGTAGGACCAAGGTCAATCCTTGCCGGGTTCATAAAACAAAAAAATATTTTTTGTTCCTTAATAATTTATTTTATTTTAATTTTATTTTTATTTTTGGGGAAAATTATTTATTTTGAAAACCACATTAATTTTATACATTTAATTAAAGGTACTGCCTTTGGGCAGGTGCGATAGGGTGCTAATACCTACAGGCGCGGTAGGGTGCTAATACCTTCCTTACGCGTAACCGATTCCCGAACCTGAAAATCTGTTTTTGTAGACCATACTTTTATTTTAGGGTTTTACCATAGTTTTCCAAAATAAATTATGGTGGCGACTCCCAAAATCTTTTTTAAACCCGTTTGTTTTTCGGTTCGCCTTCCCGTCGCGATCCCGGTTGCGACAGCTGGCGACTCCACTGGGGACGCTAGAGAATCAGACCTTGTTAATTAAATGTTCAAAATTGATGTGTTTATTCTTTATTTTTTTATTTTTTTATTTTTTATTTATTTATTTCATTTTTATTTTATTTTATTTTATTTCCGTTTTATTTACATAAATGATTGTCTTTATTTATTCTTGTAATTTATTTATATGTTTTTATTCTCATTATTATTACTGTACATATCATGAGTGGGACCCTATACCCGGGTCTGAGTGTAACATTGAATTAGAGGGGTTGTGTAGCGGTGTCACGTCTGGACTGATTCCAGTTTGGCTATCGTGAAAACCCCAACCAGTTGTTATTCTCTTTACATGCAATTTCACACCTAGTTGCGATCAACTATTGTGGAAAAGCTGTGAAAAGGACCATAGCTCTGGTGGCCTTGATCTTAGGTTTAGGGAGCCATCCCCGTGAGATTGCATATACATTGCTTAAACATTAAAACATTAGACCTACTTTAGAGGCAAAAAGCATGTTGTGTTTTAATTATTTATTCGGCATATATGTTTTCATACATCCCATGCATTAGCAACATTTTTACTACCAAAACTAGCGAAAATCACATAGTTGTTTGATATCGTAAAGGTTGGAACTTAACATGAAATCTGAAACTATGCAACAAACTAATCTTGCCATATTAAGAAGAAGACCACACATTAGAGTCCCCGGCATGAATATGACGGGATTGGTAAGTTTAGGAAAGCAAATGAAGACTATGAAGAACTGATATTTTCATAACTCGTAGTCGTTTTTTCAGTTTAAATAAAGTTTGGTTTGTTTGCGATGGTATTAGGCTGTGTTAATTTCTCTTACAACGATATTAAGGAACCGTGACTTCCACCTTTTTTTTCTAGCATTCATCATCTCTGCATTTTCACGTAATTCATTTTTTCGTCTAATCCAAATTAATAAAAACAGTTTAAAGTTAAATAAAAAGAACAACGACGAGACTTCCACGACATCCTTATAGGACTCGAGCAAACGCCAAAGCTATGGAAGATTGGGAAGAGGAACGTGAAACTGTAAAGACCGATATTAGCCAGTTGAAAGATCAAGTCGGTCAAATTTTGGAGGCTTTGAAAGCCATGAAAACTGTAGGGGAGACTTCGTCTGCAAAGGCCGAGGATAATGCTCACCCTCCAATACATGACATTGTGGGCACGCAATTTACGTTTCCAATGTATGGTTTGCCACCAGGTTACACACCACCCATTGGAGATCATTCAGAGGCAGAGCACACTTCTTTGACATCTCCCGTAACCAATAGCGTACTTCCCATAAATACTCAAGGGCCTATCCGCACGAAAGAGACGAAGGTGAATGAAACAACCAAGTCTCCTTACACAGTTGTGGCACATGATGTTTCGACTAAGGCCACCATACACACGGGCACTGAAGAAGAGAAAAGTAAACTTGAGGTACTTGAAGACAGCCTGAAAGCCATATAAGGGATTGAAAGTTACGGGTTTGGTGACGTGGCAAGGTTGAGTCTGGCCCCAGGAGTGACAATTCCACACAAGTTCAAGGTGCTGGAATTCGAAAAGTACAAGGGTAACACATGCCCTAAGAATCATTTAACCATGTATTGTCGAAAAATGGCTCCTATGCTCATGATGATAAATTACTCATTCATCTCTTCCAAGATAGTTTGACTGATGCGGCGTTGAGTTGGTACACGCATCTGGAATCCTCTCATATTCGTTCTTGGGCAGATTTGGCGGATGCCTTTGTAAGGTAGTACCAATACAACATGCATGTCGCACTAGACAGGTTACAATTACACCATATGTCGAAGAAAGAGGAAGAGTCTTTTAAGGAATACGCGCAACGATGGAGAGAGTTGGCAGCGCAGGTTGAGTCACCTCTATATGACAAGGAGATGGTTGCAATGTTTGTGAGCACACTACAACTTCCTTTTTACGAGCATATGATCGGAAATGTATCTTCCAATTTCCCTGATATCATTATCATAGGCGAAAGGATCGAGATTGGACTGAAAAGCGAGAAAATTACGTCTCAAGCCACCACTCCGAAGAAATTTTTTTTTAACTCGGAAAAAGAGAAGGAAAAGGGAGTGCATATGACATCAGCAATACCCATGTGGAGAGGTCATTCGCCCACTCATAACTATCGACCAATCCCGAGTTACCCTCCTTGTGTGAACAATACAATGTCTGGTTTCCAAACAAGACCTCGACCGCCAGGGTATTATCAACCACAACAGGCCTCGAATAATGCTTGGGGCACTGGAGCCGGCTTAGGTCCTGATAAGAACTTTGGTCAAAATGCTCATCCTAAGAGGAACCCAAAGAAAAATTTCACTCCCATTCCTATGACATATACGGAACTGTTACCTCATCTCCTTAAGAAGGGTCTAGCCGCTATTCACCCAATGAAACCTTTACAACCTTCATACCCTAAAAGTTTTGATGCAAATGCGAGATGCGATTTTCACGGGGGAGCCGTCGGCCACTCGACAGAAATGCGCGCATCCCTTAAATTCAAAGTACAATCTCTAATTAATGCGGGATGGTTGAAGTTCCAAGAGGACAAACCTAGTGTTGAAGTCAATCCCCTTGCCGAGCATGGAAGTACCTAACAAAAAATATCTGACTGACAGAGGTTTCCTACAAATATACCTCGAGGATAAAGAAGAAGAAGTATTTGCAAACCCAATAATGGGAAGACAAAGAATTTGCCTATGATGCTTATTAAATTTGTAATCGCTTTTTTATTACCCTCACTGCTTTTCCCGGAGGCTTGAGGTTCGTGCGTTACGGGTTGACACTTTCTTTTGCATTTGGTTTAACTTTAAAAGATGTTTGTTTCGTTTTTTTTTTCAATCATCTCGTGTCTTAATTTTCTTAACTCAAATAATACTTATATGACAATAAATGTTTTGAAACCAATAAGTTGATTTTCCTAATTTTGAGCGCCCTATCAGCAACATGGAAGATGATTATGATTGACCTGGAACCCTCTCCAGATTTAATGAGATTCTAAGGAAATAAAACCCCATCAAGAAAAAGGTTGAAATCTTTAATATAAGAGGGCGATATGGAAGAGGTAAAAGTCGGCACCAGCACGAAAGAAAAGTTCAACATAAGTTACCACTCAAGCCAGAATGTCTTTGGATCAAAGATGAAGTACGAAAGCAGTTTGATGCGAGATTCTTAGCTGGGGAAAAATACCCCCAATGGGTAGCAAGTATCAAGAAGGACGATAATGAACAAATGCATGTTGGCAACCATGATTTCTCATTGCCACAAACCTGAACAATCAAATTTCATATCGTCATCCAAAGATGAATGGGGCAATCGAGGCTGCTAATGAAAATATCAAGAAAGATTAGCACAAAATGCTTCCTTTTGCCTTACACGGTTATCGCACATCAGCACACATGTAACTGGGACAACACCTTTTTCTTTGGTATATGGAATGGAAGCAGTACCACCCTTCGAGGTAGAAATCCCATACCTACGAGTATTAATGGAAACCCAGTTAGAAGGAGTAGTTTGGGTTCAAACCCGGTTTGATCAACCCAATCTCATTATGGAAAAAAGATTGACCACGACATGCCATGGACAATTATACCAGCAAATAATGAAGAGGACATTCGACATTAAGGTACAAAAGGGGCAAGTGGATCCAAATTGTGAAGGCCTATATATGGTAAACATGGCATTTGGTGTTGGGGTACTTATTCTCATAAGAATGAATGGAGAGGAGTTACCTTTGCCAGTTAATTTTGACGTAGTCACAAAATCCTATGCATAATGATTCCATGATAGGGAATGCTCTTAAAGTCGAATTGACAATATTGTATTTTGTTTCATTCAATAAATCTTTTTTTCATCTCTTCGCTCTTAATTTTCAAAATGCCACCCAAAGTTAATATACATCACAGGCAGATTCACTGCGTGCGAGTTTGTTCTTAAAGGATGTCGTGGAATTAATTAAAAAAAGGGTAATAAAATATACGGCTCTCCCACAAATTTTTCACTCATACATTCATGCATTCATCATCATACATCATCATGCATGCATCATCATAAAGGTTCAAAGAAAGTAGAAGGAAAGCATGGCACACCATGCATGCCGACGTCCAGAAAGGATTCATGATTTCGTTGGAAGGAGTTCAATTGATACATCAGTGAGAAAGTTCAAAACAAAAACAAAAGTTGAGCAAGGGTATCACATGAATTCCCGCCTATACATCGGTACATCAACAAAAGTCCAGAGCTATAAGAAGTTCAATTAAAGAAGCATATATTTTGAGCTTGTCAAAGGCTAGTTTTCATCCTGGCACAAAAGTCTAGTTTTCATTCTGACACTTGTCAATACCCAATTTCGTCCGGGCTAAATAACATATGTTTATGTTTTTTCACTTTATTTTATTTTATCTTATTTTATGTCTTTTAATCTTTTTAATTTTGTTTTGTATTATTTAATTTCGTTTTTATATTAGTTTTTATTTTATTTTTATTTTACTTTTATTTGTTTGTTATTTAGAGTTATCTCATTTTTTATTTTTATGTTTATTTTTATTTTTATTTTTGTTTTTTTCTTCCTTTTACGTTAGTTTCTTTTTATTTAGTTGAATCTTGTTTAACGTTAACAAAAACAAAAAAAATCCAAAGAAACAAAAGAAAAAGAAAATAAAAGAAAGTGGTATAGCGGACTGTTGTTTCTTTCCATTATCAGACGGGCATGAATTGAGCTGCAACATATCACAGATCACAACAGGCTTAAGGCAGTAGGCAACCGTGTTTACGTCAAACAAAAGAAAGCAATGCTCAAAATGTTTGTATGCATTGGCAGTGACAAAAGGCTTTTTGTTTTCTTTCTAATTGTTCTTACGTTGATCTGCCCATTCATCAAAAGAGTGAAAATTTTGAATGTTTTTGGTTGACGGATACGATGAAAGCATGAAAAGAGAAAAAAGACAAATATGAGATCCTGAGAGATACGCCTGATCACTCTGAAATGAAGGAAGACACAACGAGAACAGGGAACACAACCATCACAACAAGAGCACATGGTGACAACAGAGAATAAAAAAAAAGGCACAGGAAGAGAGGAGGGGGATCGAGGATTCATTTCAAACACATCATCGTCATCGAGAGCTAGAGCATTGGAGACTGACCACCATCACTGATCATCGGAACGTAGGAGAAAGGGGTTTCACTGCCGGAGAAAAGAAGAATCATTGGCTTTCACTCGGGAAAGTTCCCTTGAAGTTGCGGAGGTAAGTTGCCATATCTAAGCTTCCCGGTTTTGGTTTTATATGAATGCAAGCTCCATATTATGTCTGGATATGGACGAATGGCGTTTGATGAGTGCATATAGTTGGGTTTGTTTTCTCTGTATATGAATGAATGATCTTTGATCAGTGCATACAGTTACCTTTGTCTTCTTCATGGCATAATGTGTTAATCAAAACTGCATCCAAAATACAGTCTCAATCAGCATGACTCACAGTATAACATAGACATGTATATCCCCAACATCAAAGTTCATTATTCCTTTACTTGCAAAGAAAACACTCTAGGAAAAGTGTCATAAAAAGGAAGACTTCAGAGTGCACATCCAAGCTAGAATCAAATTCTTCCTTTCATATCAATTCCAAAACATAAAACAAGCCAGACATAAAACAGAAGAAGATTATTTCCTCCCATCAAGCCAAAAACGAAATCTGCTTCGGCTCTTCTTATTCCTCCATTCTCTGTCAACGCCTATAGCCCACATACATACCCCCATCAATCTTGATTTTCGATACAAGTTGTTTCCCTGCAAGAAAAAGAAGAACAAACTCAAACCTCCCAAATTGGTTACGGCCCTGTTCATTCCCAATCATCAACAGAGGAATTAAATCTTTAAGAAAGAAAGCCACCATAGAGTGAAATCAACCCAAGCACGATAAAGAACAAAAAAATATGAGCATAAGAGTGAAGAGATGCTGGGATCGTTGGCGGCGTCGGTGAAGAAGCACCTCCGGCAAGGACGACGGCGGCAACGCCCGATTTCGTTGGCAACAGCGGCGACGCCCATTCTCATTGTCGGCGGCAGTTTCGTGCGAGGAAGAAGGTTGGTTCGTGAGACGCTTTCGGTGGAGGTTAGGGACGCCGACGACGAACCTCGACGGGAATGGCGAGATCTCGGAGTCGGGGTCGGTGTCGCACGAAGCGATAGGGGAAGAAGAGCGACGACACCGTGGCCGACGGCGGCTCCGGTGGGATATGGCGTCATTGGCAACGACGAGGCTGGAGAAGACGACGGTGTAGTGGTGATTTGTGGTTCCGGTGGTATCTCAGGCCATGGCTTACAGTGGCCAGGAAGTGGATGGTGGTGCCCACTGAAGAAGGAAAAATTGAAGCCTTGGGGTGTTTGGATCGAATGAGGGCATCCCTCGGGGTTTGGGGGGTTAGAAAACCCTAGGGAAATTTCTGAAGGGGGGAATTGGGCCTGGTCCGTTTTGTCTTTATTTATTTATCTATTATTTATTTTATTTTTATGTTCCTTTTAATTTTTTACTTTATTCCCTACACCCCTGTGTTTTACAAACGTACCCTTTTTTTTTGCTCTCGCAGCCCCCTTCTCTTTGGACAAAAAAAAACCCATTACCCAACAAAAAGAAAAACTTCCTCCTTCGCGCACCCACTGCTCTCACTCTCCACCCCACTCTGTCTAAAAAAAAAACTTTTTCCTCCCTACACCCCTATTTCTGCTAAACCGCACACCTCCATCCAGTTTGGGATTAAGCCCAGTTTATTTATAATAATAGTTTCTACACCCCCTTTCTTCTAGTTAAGCACCTCCACACCTTTACTTATTATTTTGTTTTTTTTGTTTATTTAACTTTTTAGTTTATTTTATTTCTACTTTTTATTTTTAATTTATTATTTTTATTTTTATTTTTTATTTTTTATTTTTATTTATTTTTATTTATTTTTATTTTTTATTTTTTTCTTCATCTCTATTTTTCTATTTCTTATTTTCATTTTGATAATTATCTATTTATTTCATCTACTTTTAAATAAATAATAGAACAAGAATATTTTAAATAGGTTTAAGCACATGTGCGACCATTCTGTCTGCCTTGTGCCAAAAACCTTTTTCTTCCTCTTTAAAAAATCATAAATTGTTTTAAAGGGTTTAAGCACAAGTGCAACCATCATGTCTGCCTTGTGCTAAAAACCTTTTCCTCCTTCTTTCAAAAAATAACAAAAATACTTCAAAAGGAAGCACACGTGCAACCATTCGCGTCAACCTTGTGTTAAAACCTTTCCCTCCTTCTTTCAAAAACAACAAAAATATTTCAAAAGGTTTAAGCACACGTGCGACCATTCACGTCAGCCTTGTGTTAAAACCTTTTCCTCCTTCTTTCAAAAAATAACAAATATGCTTTAAAAGGTTTAAGCATACGTGCGACCATTCTGTCTGCCTTGTGCTGAAAACCTTTTCTCTTTCTTTTATAAAAAAATACCAAAAAATATGAAAATCTTCAAAAACTAAAAAACATCTTACAAACAATCAATCTTTCAGCCAGAACTACGTGATCCTTGATTCTCCATCCAAAGTGGACATACGTAGGAGCAAGGCTAGTCCTTGTCAGGCCCACTTTCCCAAAAATCCAAATTCTCCAGGCAAACTTTCCAAACAATTCTCCAAACGAATTTTCCAAACGGTTTCCTAGAACTACGTAACCCTGATTTCTCACTTTGAGAATACGTAGGAGCGAGGTCAATCCTTGTCGGGCACAAAAAAGTAAAAAATATATTTTGTTAGAGTTTATCTTTTTTAGGGGAAATTAAACATCTTGCAAACCACATCTTTATTCGTGTAAAGGTACTGCCTTAGGGCAAGCGTTGTGGGGTGCTAATACCTTCCCCACACGTAACCGACTCCCGAACCTAGAATCTGGTTCTTGTAGACTATGCCTTATCGTTTTTATGGTTTTTCCGTAGTTTTCCAGAATAAACTATGGTGGCGACTCCAAGTCTCTTTTTCAAACTCGCTTTCTTTTTGGATTGTCGTCCCGTCGCGATTCCGGTTGCGACAGCACCCAAGCTTAGTTTTCATCTTGGCACCAAAGGATTGGAAAAAAAAAAAAAAGAACATGACATACCATGCGTCGCCAACATCCAACAGGAATTCATGATTTCGTTCAAACGGTACATCGGCGAGAAAATTCAAAAAGACAGAGGAAAGAAAAAGGTGAATAAGGGTCTCACATAAGTTCCGTCAAACATGGCACAAAATGCAGAGATGACTCTAAAGTAAGAGCTATAAGAAGATCAATTTGAAAAACAAAGGACAAGGTGATACCCCTCCACAGTGAAGTACACCTCTTAAGCAAAGTAAAAGGTGATACCCCTCCACAGCGAAGTACACCTCTTAAGCGAAATCAAAGGTGATACCCCTCCACAGTGAAGTACACCTCTTAAGCGAAATCAAAGGTGATACCTGTAACGCCCCAACAACTTACAGGGACTGTTGACTGCCCCCACACATCACTACGAGGCTTTCCAGTGTGCTTTGTCATCACTCGCACACTTTCTGGGAAGGCTTTCCAGTGTGCTTTGTCATCACTCGCACACTTTTCGGGAAAACTTCCCGGAAGCCTTTAAGCTATCCTTCAACTGTATAGTCCCATACTTATACAGTCTCCAGATCTCTGTCATTCCGTTGTACCTTATTCGTGCCTCTTGCACTGGCGATCACTCCCCGCCCTCTCAGTGCCCGGGCGTCACATGCCCACCAGCTTCCGCTTGGTTCGTCCTCGAACCACACCGTACTGGGAGAGGCTAGGCTCTGATACCATCTGTAACGCCCCGACAACTTACAGGAACTGTTGACTGCCCCCACACATCACCACGAGACTTTCCAGTGTGCTTTGTCCTCACTCGCACACTTTCCGGGAAAACTTCCCAGAAGGTCACCCATCCCAAAATTTCTCCAGGCTAAGCACGCTTAACCGTGGAGTTCTTATGGGTTAGGTTACTGAAAAACAAATGCATTTTTGGTGATATGAGTAGCTAAATCAATTCCTTTAAGCTATCCTTCAATTGTATAGGTCCATACCTATACATTCTCCAGATCCCTCTCATTCCGGTGTATGTTCGATTCATCCATGTGCGCCTTCCACTAGAAGCCTGCCAGGAGCCGCTCCTTATCCGTGCCTCTTGCACCGGCGATCACTCCCCGCCCTCTCAGTGCCCGGGCGTCACATCCTCCATAGTGAAGTACACCTCTTAAGCGAAATCAAAGGTGGTACTTCTCCATAGTGAAGTACACCTCTTAAGCAAAATCAAAGGTGGTACCCCTCCACAGTGAAGTACACCTCTTAAGCAAAATCAAAGGTGATACCCCTTCACAGCGAAGTACACCTCTTAAGCGAAATCAAAGGTGGTACCCCTCCACAGCGAAGTACACCTCTTAAGCAAAATCAAATATGGTACCCCCTCCCTCCATGAGGTCCATACACCTCTCCAACGAAGTTCATAGGGTATGACACACCCTCCACGGGTGTCATGGCTCTTCAGCAAAATCCACAAGGTTGCTACACTCTCTACCAGGTACGCTTCGAGGTAATCATTTTCCATCTCTTTGGACCCGAACGAAATTAATGTCTTTATCTTTATTTAGCTTTTACTATGATAATACAAAAAACTCCAGAGTTCATGTTATCTAGCAAAATCTAAATAAAAAGGGGCAGCTGTCAACACCCAATTTCGTTCAGGAAAGTAAATAATCAAAATTAAAGAATAAAAGAATAATAGTTAATGGTGGACAAAAAAAAAGGAAAAGGGAAATAATAAATAAATCTTCTTTATTACAGGACACATCACTTTAGAATGTTTTTGAAATATTAGTTTAATTTGGTAATAATTTGAATCAATATTATGGCAATAATGGTAAGCAATAATTAAAAATATAAATAAGATCCCTTTTTTTAAATGGGCAAATTTTGTGACAATTATTATAATCTTTGTCTTGAATATTATTTGATTTATTCTTGCAATCAAGACCGTTTCTTTCCCTATTTTGCTAATTGTCAATTAATTCACCATTAAGACAAGATTGTCATAATATTACAATATGTGCCTATAAATACATACCCTGTGAAAAAGAGAGAGGGGGAAAGAAAGAAAAATGGGCAGAAACAATAGAAAGAAAAAGAGTATAGGAAAAATAGGTTCTCACACATAAGGGTTCTGCCAACCGCAATCACCAAAAGAGAAACAAGGGATACACCTTTATTTTTCTTTTTATTATGCTTTGAAGTTTTTCTAAAATGTATTTTTTTACTATACACAAATAATGCTTTCTAAATAATAAGATAAAGGATATGTGTCGGCCTATGGTCAGTTTCTTTCTTTTTCCCACCATTCTATAAAAAAATACAAAATTTTTAAAAACAAAAAGGTTAATTTTTGTTAAACTAAATTTTTTTTATCAAAATTACATGATCCCTGGTTTTCGGGTTCACTTTTCAAAAATATAAATCAATCCATTTTTTTAGCAAACTTACAAACCTTTTTCTAGATAAAGAACTACGTGAGTCCTGATTGTCCATTAACGGATATACGTAGGACCAAGGTCAATTCTTGTCGGGTTCATAAAACAAAAAAAATATTTCTTGTTCCTTAATAATTTATTTTATTTTAATTTTATTTTTATTTTTGGGGAAAATTATTTATTTTGAAAACCACATTAATTTTATACATTTAATTAAAGTACTGCCTTTGGGCAGGTGCGATAGGGTGCTAATACCTGCAGGCGCGGTAGGGTGCTAATACCTTCCTTACGCGTAACCGATTCCCGAACCTAAAAATCTGTTTTTGTAGACCATACTTTTATTTTAGGGTTTTACCATAGTTTTCCAAAATAAATTATGGTGGCGACTCCCAAAATCTTTTTTAAACCCGTTTGTTTTTCAGTTCGCCTTCCCGTCGCGATCCCGGTTGACAGCTGGCGACTCCACTGGGGACGCTAGAGAATCAGACTTGTTAATTAAATGTTCAAAATTCATGTGGTTTTTCTTTATTTTTTTATTTTTTTATTTTTTATTTATTTATTTCATTTTTATTTTATTTTATTTTATTTCCGTTTTATTTACATAAATGATTGTCTTTATTTATTCTTGTAATTTATTTATATGTTTTTATTCTCATTATTATTACTGTACATATCATGAGTGGGACCCTATACCCGGGTCTGAGTGTAACATTGAATTAGAGGGGTTGTGTAGCGGTGTCACGTCTGGACTGATTCCAGTTTGGCTATCGTGAAAACCCCAACCAGTTGTTATTCTCTTTACATGCAATTTCACACCTAGTTGCGATCAACTATTGTGGAAAAGCTGTGAAAAGGACCATAGCTCTGGTGGCCTTGATCTTAGGTTTAAGGAGCCATCCCCGTGAGATTGCATATACATTGCTTAAACATTAAAACATTAGACCTACTTTAGAGGCAAAAAGCATGTTGTGTTTTAATTATTTATTCGGCATATATGTTTTCATACATCCCATGCATTAGCAACATTTTTACTACCAAAACTAGCGAAAATCACATAGTTGTTTGATATCGTAAAGGTTGGAACTTAACATGAAATCTGAAACTATGCAACAAACTAATATTGCCATATTAAGATTGTCATAATATTACAATGGGTAGAAACAATAGAAAGAAAGAGAGTATAGGAAAAATAGGTTCTCACACATAAGGGTTCTGCCAACCGCAATCACCAAAAGAGAAACAAGGGAATACACCTTTCTTTTTCTTTTTATTATGCTCTGAACTTTTTCTAAAATGTTTTTTTTTATTATAGACAAATAATGCTTTCGAAATAATAAGATAAAGGATATGTGTCGGCCTATGGTCAGTTTCTTTCTTTTTCCCACCATTCTATAAAAAAATACAAAATTTTTAAAAACAAAAAGGTTAATTTTTGATAAACTAAATTTTTTTATCAAAATTACGTGATCCCTGATTTTCGGGTTCACTTTTCAAAAATATAAATCAATCCATTCTTTTAACAAACTCACAAACCTTTTTCCAGATAAAGAACTACGTGAGCCCTGGTTGTCTATTAACTGATGAATTTTGGAAAAAAAAATCAAAATAGATGCTTGATATTTTCTTGTTCTTTTCTCTTTTTTTTCTTAGCTGTGGTTATAGAGTTGTACACAGAAAAGAAAAGGAGGATAAAAATATAATTTCATTATAACTATAAAGTACAGGCAAAAAAAGAAAGGTGAGGGAAGAAAAATCTACAATGTTTAAATTTAATCATACCTTTAAAATTATATATATATATATATATATATATATATATATCAAAATTATTAATCTAATTATCGGCTAATAATTTTTCAATACGATCTAATCGTAACTTGTATCCATACTCTTTTTATATTATTGATTTATATAAAATAATAGAAAACATAACAAATAAAACATAGTATTATTAAATATTTAACAACAAAATATTTTTCTTTTCATTTTTTTAATGTTAAATATTTAGAAATTAATTCTTATTAGAATATTATGCGTACATAAATTGATACTTTCTCGTATCTATTTTACTGGGAAGTATCTATTTATTTGTGTATAAACTCATATTTGTCTTTCTTTTTTCTGACGTGGGACTAATTATGTTAATTTTTTAACATGTTTCTTATCCATTAATTCATTTTCTTTAGTTTAAGGATTAAAATATATTAACGTTTAAACATAAATGAAATCAAATATCACATTAAGGTTGAATAATTAAAAATATAGTTAATACTTAAAACTATAATAGAAAAGTAAAAATATTCATAAACCTTATTCTTTGAGTACTGTGCCTATTTATGCATTTCATAATCCATCCAAAAAATACATTTAGAAATATATAGATTTCATGAGGTATATTTGATCTAAAAATAACTTCTAAATTATATTTAGAATAAACATTATGAACAGTAAATCCTACGATAAGATAAAAAGATACTTTTAAAATTACATAATCTACGATAAATTTGAGAAAAAAAAATCAATACAGATGCTTGATATTTTTTTTTTCAACTACCGTTAAAAAGTTATACACAGAAAAAGAAGGATAAAAATGTGATTTCATTACAACTATAAAGTGCAGGCAAAAAAAAAGGTTGCAGAAAGAAAAATCTACAATTAAGTTAGCATAAGACAATAAGGTCTCCTTAGTATTGTACTAACCATAAATTGTAGCAAAGCATTCTACATTTATTGATTTTTGTTAGAAAAATTGCTAAAATATTAAAAGATATATTTATATAGAAGACGGTAACGTTTTTTTTTCATGACATTTTCTTAAAAATTAAAAATATCGGATAAAGCAAAAATTGTAGACATATGTTATATTTACAAATGTTTGATAGAATATTTCATTTATCTCACATTCCCAACTTTCTCTATTATTATAAAACATAATTAATTTTACGTATATTTCATGTTTGAATATGAAGGGAATAACTGTATTTTAATAGTTAGGTGTGGTTGAAGATGATTTCTCACATTCCTAAACACTAGATATAAAAATTTGATACTTTTATGTTGAACGGGATTAAAAAACCTAAATGATAATTAGTTACATAAAAAGTATGCTAAGCGAGTTGGGCTCGGCCCAAAACGACAGCCCAGAGGCAACTTCAAAAACCCTAATGTTCTCCTCCTTAAGCAGCGGGCACCGTGAGAGAAAAGGGTTTGTGCCGTTGTGTTGTGTTGTGTGGTGAAGTGAAGATGGTGTCGGGTTCGGGAATCTGCGCGAAGAGGGTGGTGGTTGACGCGCGGCACCACATGCTCGGTCGACTCGCCTCCATTGTGGCAAAGGAACTTCTCAACGGCCAAAAGGTAGTGGTGGTGCGGTGCGAAGAGATCTGCATCTCCGGCGGCCTCGTGAGGCAAAAGATGAAGTACATGAGATTCCTGCGCAAACGCATGAACACCAAACCTTCTCATGGCCCAATCCACTTCCGCGCCCCCGCCAAGATCTTCTGGCGTACCGTTCGTGGGTCTGTCAATTTTCTCTTTTCAAAAGTTTTTTTTTATTCTTTAGTTTTACGAAAACTTATGATTATGCTCGGGGCTTTTAAGGTCAGTTTCTACTGTCTTTGTTTTAATTCGTTGTGAGGTTTTAAAGGTTCGTATTGTGTTTTGTAGAATGATACCGCACAAGACAAAACGTGGGGAAGCTGCTCTTGATCGTTTGAAGGTTTATGAGGGAATCCCTCCTCCATATGACAAGACCAAGAGAATGGTTGTTCCTGACGCTCTCAAGTATGTCTTTTATCCTTCTATTTTTTTTTTTTGTGATTTTTAATAACGTGACATACTTTTATTGTACATGTGTTAGCTAGGGATCATAATTGTTCTTTGTATGATATGCTATTAGTTTTTTTTTTCCGTGGCGATTAATGAACTTACCATGTATGCTGATTTATAATTGGATGCAAGTGTGGAAAATTCTTATATTGCTAGGGCTTGCCTGTTAAAGTCCATTGAATTAACGGTGTTGCTTATATTGTGGACGTTGAGCTAATTGATGGAAATTGGAATCAGGGTTTTGAGACTTCAGAAAGGACACAAGTATTGTGTGCTGGGCAGGTTATCATCTGAAGTTGGATGGAGCTACTACGATACCATCAGGGTAAGTTTTTTGCTCTGTGAACTTATGGTTTAGTTGCAATTTTGTATTTTGTAAAAGAGATTGGAATACTTCTAATTTGATCTCCTTGCCTAGTGTGGAGAATATATATTTTTGTTTGCTATTTAGCTGTTGTTAATTAATCTTGTGATGGGGCAAAGGTGGAGTTTTATCTAGTATTGCCCATTGCTATCAAATATTATGATTATTATTCAGCTGTTAATTAATCTTGTGATAGGGCAAATATGGAGTTTGGGAATGTGGGTGGACATTTCATTTATCTAGTGTTGCTTATTGCTACCAAATATTATAATTATTATGATTGTGCCAATAGGAGAGTTTTGGAATATAGGTAACTATGTTTACTATTTTTTAATATGATACACTCGCTTATAAAAAATTGTCGTGTTCAATCTTGGAGGGCATGAAAAGTGATTGATGGAAAATTTGTGCTTCCGTTGTGTAAATGTTATGCCTTTTCAAATTAGACGTGTTTGGTTATTTGAGTAATTGTTTTGTTATTGCTCACAGGAGTTGGAGAAGAAGAGAAAGGATAAGGCCGAGTTGGTTTACGAGAGAAAGAAGCAGCTCAACAAATTGAGAGTGAAAGCCGAGAAGATTGCTGATGAGAAACTCGGTCCTCAACTTGATATTCTTGCCCCTGTTAAGTACTGAGTAGTCTTTTTAGTGTCTATTAATTTTTTTGTTGCCACTTTATACCAATCGAACTACCTTTCAATTTTGCTGGAGGAAATTTTTGTTATTGGATCATAGCTTTGAAATCTGATATGTGGAAGCTGTTTTTAATTTAATTAAAATGTTAGTATCATCCAGAAAATTCATTGCATTTTGACTACTAGTAGTTCACGGCCACCCTTTGCTGCTAGTTAAGTAAAAATTTCAACTTTTTGTTGTCATAATTATTTTTGTTAGGTAATCTCAAGTAATTGTTTTTGTAAGGTAATATTCAATTCAAGGATTATTCTATGAAGTCTTATTTTACTCCGGTATGTTGTACTGTCTTATTTTACTCAAGTAATTGTCTCAAGTAATTTTAATCTTTGTCTGATCATTTTTAAAAGACTTGCCCTTTTATTTAAGGAGTAATGTACAGTTCATGCATATACGTGATCCAACAATAATATTGTGTAGTTTTAATAGAAACTTTAGTTATAAGTTGAGTTGTAACATATTATATTTGAAATACAAAAAAAAATATTTATATTTTTGTAAATTCTCTCTCATTTGCACTGGAAATTTTAAAGAGAAAAACTGAGTTTTTAAAATGTTGAAACGGATATAATTGTTTCAAAGGTCTCTTTTCATTTAAGTTTTCTAATAGATTATTGAATTTGTACAGTTAATTGTCTATTCTCTTTTTAGAATATAGAAATTGTACACTCCCTAATAAAATATATAATTCTATTTGTGACAAAAAAAATTATGTGTGTATAATTTGGAAAAAAATAGAATGTCATTATAGTTTTACTCTGATACAATAATATAACACGGGCTAATTGATAATTTAGTTATTATAAATAATAGTAAAGTATTTATTATTATTGTTTTAGACGGCACATATTATATTTTTATAACATTATAGGTTGATATTTTAAGTGTTTATACAAATATTAGTAATTTTATATGCTTTTTAATGCATTTGTGTGTTGAACAATTTTAGTTGTTTCTAAATTAATAGAGGTTAAATTGTAGGTAAAACATTTTTATTATCATTTTATTTCCACTATATTTTAAAATTTTTATATGCAATTAAGGATGTCTAGCTCATTTGATTTAGTAGTTTTGACAATTGTTATAAACTCTTGTGCATACACGTATATATATATTTAATACCTGATTTTTTTTTTGAGAGTTTGTTCAAAGTGATCGTATCTTTTTTAAAAAGTTTATTAAAGTCTTACTTTTTTGTGTAAGTTAGTACTTTTTACTAACGATACTAATTATACTAAAGACAGAGTTGTCTGGTCGATTATTATGTGTTAAAAAAATTATTAATCATAATGTGGAAATGTAATAAAATTAGCATGAAGTCGATGGGTGACGAGAAGTTATCAGAAGCAGAGGTTTTAAGCAAAGCCTAAAAATGGTTATTGAGCTCAACAACGGAATATGCACTTTGGTGTCCAAGGAGTGCTGAGCTCATGCCCCATTTTGCTGAGGCTGCAACTTCTCTGAGGGAATTGAGAATCCCTATTGTTATGGCCAAAATTGATGCTGACAGGTATCCAAAGCCTGCATCTTTCCTTGGTGTCAAAGGCTTCCCCACTTCTAATACGGGAAATGTTTCTGAAGACAACCTGTAGAGAATATGTACAAAATAAAAGTGAAACACCATCCAAACTTACTGTTTTTTCTCTGAGCAAAAATCTCCTCGTCTCATGTTTGCATCCATTTCCTCCGTTTCAGCCTTGCTTCCATCAAACTCTAGCCTCTTCTTTTCGCATTTCTCCTCACATCTTCCATTTTTTTTTGTCTAATTACCCCAATTTTAATTTTATTACATTTTCACGTCATAAATAATAAATTTTTTTAATACATAATAGCCATCGACAACTTCCGTTAACAGAATTAACGCGTTATAAAAAAAGACTAATTTGCATAATTTTTGTAAAAAATAAAACTTTAGTAAACTTTTTAAAACAATGAAACACCACTTTGAACAAACTCTCCAAAAAAAAGATCAAAATAAGTATTAAACTTATTATATATATATATATATATATATATATATATATATATATATATAAAATAAGTTTAATACTTATTTTGATCTTTCTTTTTGGAGAGTTTATTCAAAATATTTTCTGCGGCATGTTTGTTTCATTATTTTAAAAAATAAAATAAAATGTTGAATAATTATTCTCATAAGTTTGTTATAATGGTAATTAAAATGATAAAATTGAAAATAAAAACAAAAAAGTGTATATAATTATAGGTAAAATAAATTTTAATTATTTAGGATTTTTTTTATAAGTATTATTGTGTAAATATTTTTTATTATGAATAATTATTTAAATTAAAAAAGTAGTTATTAAAATGATAAAAGTGTAAATAATTATTTCATAATTATTTGAATTAAAAAAGTAATTTCTAAAATGATAAAACTGAAAATAGTTTTTTATTATGAATAATTATTTAAATTTAAAAATTAAATATTAAGAAGGTAAAATTGAAAAAACAATTTTTTATATAATTATAGACTAAATAACCATTTTATGGAGTAATTATTAATCTAAATATATTCATTTGTAAAATGTATTTTACAGGACTAAACAAAAGTTCTCATATACTTTTTTTTTTTTAATTAGAGTAGTTTAGATTTTGACTATACATGTTAATGTTTTGATCATCATATATTTCTTAGACATTGTCACCATTATGTTGTCTATCTTTAGAACTTGAATTCCATCACAACATTTTATTCAAAAAGATTTTAGTAAGTTTGACTCTCAAATTATATACAACTTTTAGGCATGTAAAACAAACAATTAAATATCTAAAAAAAGTCATCACTTGCAATAACTTTATGAAATTTGAACATATATTTCTATACAGACTATAAAAAAAATATTATAATAACTATTAATTCAATTTTAAAAAATATAAATAAAATCATATTAAAAATAGAGAAAAAACACAAGTTTTATATTTGTTAATAACTTCATTTAACAATTAAAGAAACCTGCATCACTCTCCTTGTCTCTATTCATACATTAGAAGATACAGATGCTATTTTCATAATATTTTTATTTGTGGATTTTATTAAACATTATAGGTATATCTTTCTTTTAATAATAAATAATAACAAAATATTTTGAAAAGTTAGTAATAATGAGTATTGACCGGTCTAGCCACTGGATTAGCTAGCCCAAGAAAATAGGTTGAAATATTTTTAATAAGATGGGTAAAAGATTAAAAACACCACCAATCAAATTTGTCAAAATTCTGCAGATAGTGGACCAGGCCGCAAATCCAGACCTCTTTCACCCCTAATAATGACAACAATATAAAATACTATTTATATTTTTTAAATAATAATAATCTGAATGAGTAATTAATAATAGTATTAAGAGTGTTTAATTAAGTTAAAGTACTCCTAAATTGGTCTAACTATAGCAGCCTTATTCAAGAGATGATCTGACACTCCAGGAGCCAAAAAAAAAACCCGACCTTTCCCTTTCGCCAAAGGATCATCGAAAAACCCAAATCAAGACCTGTTTGAACAGTCCTTGGTGTGCTAGCTTCTTTATATTAGACCCTTCTAAGAACTGTTCTGTTTTTCAAATCTACCCTTTTTCCAATCACACCTTCTGCTCTGATAGCCACTGCAGCTTCTTTCTTCTCGATCTCAGGATGTTTCATTTGACTTTGTCTCAGGTACTTCCCTTTCACTCATTTCCTTTTCTCCATGTTGTCATTGTTTTGGGCTTTCCAGAATCAATGGGTCACCCTAATCGGAATCAAAATTCCTACTTTTTATTTTTACGTTCTCTTTTCTCTATTTTTTGTTTGGGTTTTTCTTTTTGGTGTGTGGAGATGTGTTTGTAGAAAGTCAAAGCTGAGAAATTTAACCTGAGTGGAGTTTTAAGTGATAATTCATTTTATCAGTTGGTGCATGAAATTTAATTAACGAGCACTAAGACTTTTATGGGGTTTAGCAGGCGGCTGTAACTGTCCCTATTGGCAGCGATTTGTCTCTCAGAAGATCTGCGTTCAAGGTTTGTTAGTCCTCTTGTTTCGTTTTGTCTGCCTTTTGACCTTGGAAGTTATTTGATGCTTCTGCTCTTTGTGTCATGTTAAATAACCGATCAACTGTCTGAAGAATATGTAGTTATGCTATCTTTTTATGTTTATGTTGATTTGGTATGGCTGTTACTAGAATACCTCGAGGGATTAATTTGAATTACACAGATTAGTGGACATGTTTATTTTTTAGTGTTTAGAAATGGGTCAAAGGGCTATGTTTTATTATAGATTTGATTCGCTTCATTTCTATACATGCAAAACTGTAATGCATACAGTGGAACATACATAGGACAAAGGTGAAAGTTTTATCTTTTGGTCATAAATATCTTTTGGTTGTAGTTGATAACTGGTGTTATATATGGTCTTCTACTTACCGAGAATTTTTAATTCTATATTAGACATGTGGAGCTTTAGCATTGATACATTTTGATTTTCCCAGAACAGTGGTGTTTTAGTTAGAGTGTCCACTTAACACATGTGTATTGGGTTTGTACAATCTTGTTTCCATGGATGCATGTATTGTTATATATTAATTGATTTTCATAGAACTAAGAACATAATACTGCAGTTGTTAGAATAAGAGATTCTGTTTATTTTTAACAAAAACTACACTTGACGATGCAGGCCCCTAACTTAAACTTTCGGGATAAGCCATGGGCACCAGTATTAACTTTGGATTTGAAGGCTAACAGTTCTTGTTTAAGAAGTCGGAATGTGGTATGCATGTCAGTGCAACAAGCAAGTGTACCCAAAGTTTCCGTCTCACCTTTAGAACTGGAAGATGCTAAAGAACCTCCATTGAACTTGTACAAGCCTAAAGAGCCCTATACAGCAACTATTGTGTCTGTTGAGAGGCTTGTGGGACCGAAAGCTCCTGGGGAAACTTGTCATATTGTGATTGATCATGGTGGAAATGTTCCCTACTGGGAAGGTCAGAGTTATGGTGTTATTCCTCCAGTAAGTGACTTATTACTGATTGTTATTCTGTGCTTCCCTCTCATTCTTTCTGATTACAGCTGGTAATCCATGATGATTGATCTTTGCCTTAAGATTTTCTTGATAAAGTGATCTTGATGTAGGAAATGGTTTTAAATATTTATTGTTTGATTATGAGTCCTTTTCCTATAGGATTTTGGTGATCAATAGTCATCATCAGAGTTTAAGCCTATTCTGTCTCCCCTCTCCACCTTCCATCTCAAAACTAATGGTGTCTTTTGGGCTTATTAATTCATGTATAAAGCGTTTTTTTTTTTTCTTTTTTGTCGGACCAGATTTAGGAGTTAATGCAGTTAAAATTCTAAATTTAATTCGCAACTTGTAAATACCACTTTACATGGGTGACAGGGTGAAAATCCAAAGAAACCCGGGGCTCCCCATAATGTAAGACTATATTCAATTGCTTCCACGAGGTATGGAGACTCTTTTGATGGTAAAACAGCCAGCTTGTGTGTGCGCCGTGCTGTTTACTATGATCCTGAGACAGGAAAGGAAGATCCGTCCAAGAATGGCGTTTGTAGCAATTTTCTGTGTGACTCAAAGCCTGGAGACAAAATTAAGATCACAGGTAAGTAAGGCTTAACTCTTTCCACTTCAGCAAAGGTTGACATACTCTCTAATTTCTTGTGTAACTTCCCAAAATTTGCATTCCAACAGAGTGATGCCTTGGTGCACCGTGCTCAAGTTTTAATCTCTTTTTATATATTGATGTTGTCATGATCAGTTGTTTCTTGTTTTTGCTGTTACCATAGGTGTGTTCTACTCACCTTACCAGATTGTGTTTGCTAATCTATACTTCCTCAATGTAATGTTGGAATATAACTTGTGTACTGCCGTTTGTTTTCTGCTTAATCTATTGGACTTTATGCTGTGAATGGTAGAATCGTATTAAGGCAGCAATGTGATTAAATGATGAACGTCGTGATTGAGAGAAAAATCTCATTTTCATAAACAATGATTTAAATTGAACAGAGAAGATGATTTGATGTGCTTAAATTCTCTGAACTTTGTAAGGTTTTCATGCAGTATACTAGTGAATCAGTTGTTCACACTTTAGCAGCTCTTAAATTATAACATTTGTTCTATTGGTTAACATCAAACTCTTATCGTATGGAGCATGGTAAAGAAATGTGATAAACCAAACAAGGAGAAAGTATATATTGAACAATAGCTCACGGGTTAGTTAATGCGTCCACTGCTAAGTTTCTCATATTGAAGTGCATTCATTGTATAATTATTCATTGTAGAAGCATAACAAAACCTACCCACTAGAGATCTATTGGCAAACTGTTTTGTTGATTTCCTTGCCAAGTTGCCATGGGTTAACTGGTCTTGGGTGTCAACCGTCAAGTACTGTGCATTATGAATGTTGATGAGCTTGCATCTTTCTGGGTAGGAATTGAGTCATCTACAATTTTTTGGCAGGCCCTTCAGGGAAGATAATGCTTTTGCCTGAGGATGACTCTAATGCTACCCATATAATGATTGCCACTGGCACTGGTGTTGCTCCATTCAGAGGCTATCTACGTCGAATGTTCATGGAATCTGTCCCTACATACAAGTTCGGTGGACTGGCATGGCTTTTCCTTGGCGTTGCCAACTCTGACAGTCTTCTCTATGATGAGGAATTCAGTAAATACCTCACAGATTATCCAGATAATTTCCGGTATGATCGAGCCCTTAGCAGAGAACAAAAGAACAAGAACGGAGGGAAAATGTATGTTCAGGATAAGATTGAGGAGTACAGTGATGAAATCTTCAAACTCCTGGATAACGGGGCCCACATATATTTTTGTGGTCTAAAAGGTATGATGCCTGGGATCCAAGACACTCTGAAGAGGGTTGCTGAGCAAAGAGGAGAAAGTTGGGACGAGAAGCTTTCTCAACTTAAGAAGAACAAACAGTGGCATGTTGAGGTCTACTGAGATTCTTTAGTGCAGATTGCAGAGTAGTAGTCCCCTTTGTCTGAAAGAAGAAAAATACAAAACATTTTCATTTTGTGCTTTTAATAATAATATTCATCCAGCAGCTTTAGTAGCTGTAGCTGTTCTGTATTAGTAAATTGCAATGATACATTGTGTTCTTGATCGATACAGAATTGAAAAACCAAGCAACTTGCATCTGGTAGAGTGACAGCAACATATTTTCTTTTGCCAAATTCTGAATCATTTTAATAAGGATTATAATCCTATAAGCATGAATGAAAGAAACATGTGAGCCCCTTTAAATTATTTTGTTATTTAATTCTGAGATCTATTTCCTATTTCTAGTCAATTGGGAGTACTTATTTGTAACATAGATGATAAAAGACAATGATTTGAAAATCCTTTTGCTCATTACATCGAGGAGCAAGGACATTTTCATCGCCAATCATACACAGAATTTTTAGATTTGGTTCATAATAATAAAATTAATACTTTTCATGTCTTAAATACATGAATTAAATAAAATATTAATTAAGATGTGAGTTTTGTAAAATATAAAATAAAAATTAATAAATAGTACTACATACTGACTATCATTTTGGAAAAATAATTCAAAAGGTAAAACAGGTTTATATTCATCAGACTCCTGTTCAACTCGATACAAAATAGAATAATGATGTCTTGTAAATTAGTCAAACAGAATTAAGTGTTTGAGAAAAAAAATGATATCAGACTCAACTTTAGCAGTACCTCAAATGTTATAAATTGTTATTTTTTTAACTGAAAACGTTTGGTTGACAACGTTTTATTGATTTGACTCCAGCAATATACTACTTTTATAATAAATATCATCATTTAATATTGATTAATAAAGTAGTAGGTTTTTTCATGATTTTCTTTTCACTGTATTTTTATATTCAGAATTTAAGATATTATTAAAAGTAAAATACAAAATGCATTAAATGAAAGATTCTTTGATATAAAAATATTTTTTTAATTTAATTTGTCATATAATTTGATTTTCTTATTTTAAAAAACTTGTATATCTTTTATAGTTCAATTATACATTGTTTTACTAAGAAGAAGATGAAATTAGAAATTGTTACAGCGATTAGTTTTTCAGTTTCTAAATATATGAAATAGAAAAAAACCCTTTTGTGTTTAAGAAAGAAAAATAAAAAATAGAGTTCCAAATGTACACAGAAGAACCCAAAATATATATATATTTTTTGTTTTAAATTGTATATTCTGAAATATAAATAAAAATACATTTTGAATTCTATTCAGAGTGAGATTTTTATATTTTGAATTATGTATTTTGAAATATAAAAAGTTGTATTTTGAATTTTACGTTCTAATATTCGAAATGAAATGTATATTCTCAATTATACAATCTAAAATATAAAATTTATATTACAAATTACATAAAATATTAATTACAAAATATAAAATTTGTGTAAAGTACAGATTAAATTTATGGAAATGCAGGAAAAAAAAATTGTCTTTTATTAAATACTTTCTAATTAGGAGAGGATTTTCGGCTATAAACACTAATGGTTGAATGATTAAAGCACTCAACTTATAATTGGGGAATTCATAGATTTAATTCCTACTAGATACACATTAATTGGATTCTTCCTTCAAAAAGTCTATCAAATTTTTGTTTATGGTGGTGTTGTGTGGGATATGTTCCTACTATGAAGAATTGTTATTTAGCAGAAAACAAATTAATCATGGAAGGACAATGTGGAGATAGTGTCCTTCAAAATTGACTTTGAAAAGGTCTCTCTGACTTAATGGGTTGAGTTTCCTAAATTTAATGATGTATGGAGTTTCATTCAAAAAGGAGGAAACAAAAAGATTTATCTCATTTGCTATTATGTTTGTTCGGTCAATATAAGTCTTTTAGAAAAAATTAATAATCAAGGTAACCTCTTTTTATATTTTTGCATAAAGTCTCGATGAAAAGTATAATTTAAATTTTCCAAGTTATAACACTTAACATAACATAAGTGTTCTTTTTCTCTGCAAAAATATAATTTATTGTTGGATATTTAGTTTTTTTTATAAAAAAGAAAGTTCATGGGTTGGATTCTGAGCTTTAAGGCTTTTTAGTCCTAGAAGCTTTTTTAATAAAGGATTCTTTTTTGGTCCTGTGGGTTCTTTTGGTTCCAACTCACATGGATTAGGATCAGGGCCTATTAGACAGGTCTAATGTACTTATATCCATATAAATAGATACCTCCATGTAGTAAAATGGATATGAGGAACTAGGAGATTATTATCTTCTCTTTCACAATCCCAGATAATAATCTCCTAGTTCCTCTTATCCATTTTATCTTTTGGAGATATTTATTAACGTGTAAAAAAGGTGTAATTTTGACATGATAATGAGAAAAAAAAATTAAAAGAAAATAGAAAACAATAACGTGAAAAGGACACTACAGCAAGCAAGTGGTGAGAGGGACAGCTAGTCACACAAGGAAACGCTTAAAACCTAAGCAACCTAAAAGAAATAAAAAATATAACACTCAACAAACAGAGCTTATTTTTTTCCTTTTGAAAAATATAAATTTCAGAAATAAGATCCTTACAAAATTATTAAATAATTGTGGAAAATAGATAACTATAATTAAATAATGGTGAGTGATTTTAAAAACTGCATGAATTAATTTGAAGGAAAAACTAGATAAAAAAATAAAATAGTAAAAGAAAAAGGATTTACTAAGTAGATGTTAGAACACAATTTAACTTAAAAATTGTACGTACTAACATCTCGTATTCCTTTTGTATATATAGTCATAGATTTGCTTAATTTTTTACAGCGTTCAAAGATGCTTTATTAGTATTATTATTATTATTTTATAATAATATTATATTTACTTTAGAAAAATTAATAATTTTATAATCAATAATATAAAATGCTTTACTTTGATTTATGAAAGTAAATAATACATTAATATTATACTAATATTAATAAAAGGACGAGTGTTTTTATACTAATCTAAAATTTTCCTTTCTAATTAAAAATATTAAACATGATAATAATTTTTTTAGAAATTGCATAGAACATTCTTTATTAATATATATATACCGTTCAAACCAGTCACTGCCGTTCTCTTGTGTTTACGCTAACGCTTAACCCGTTTCTTCTGATGTCGTCGCTCTGGGAACTCACCACCGCGATCCTCATCGCGATCGCGCTGCTCTTCACCGGAAGTTCCTCCGCTGGGCGAGATCTCCGGCCTTCGGAGCACGGCCTCTTCTTCCAGGCCTCGCCGCCGGCCAATTCCTCGCCGGAGATGAAGTCCTTCTTCAGTACCAGCAAGGGCTCTTCTGCTTCCGACGTTCCACTCGGTAACGCGACGGAGTCCCTTCCGCCGCAGTGGTGGGGAGTTGGCCGCGGCGGAAGAAGCCACGTGGGACAGGCGCTGATGACGGCGAGTCTGGTGTGCGGAATAACAGGTGGCGTCCTGTTAGTGGCTTCGGCGCTGCTTTATTTGTTCAAGCACAGAAAAAAGCCACACCAAAACGAATCGTATCGTGCTTCTAACAATAATAATAATAGTGACCGTCACAATAATAGTGGCAACAAGCTGCAATTAGTGGCGGTTGCTCATGAAGGCTGAGTTGAAATCACTGTGTAAATGGATTTTGCTGAATTTGTATTATATATTTAATTAATTTATTTATTTGTGGTAGAGACTAATGTGTTGTAAAAGTTGTTTTGACGATAAATATATTTTAATTTTTTTAGTTATTAATGACTGACAGACCTAACCTTTTGTCGCTCCAGTTATGTGAAGTGACTCCTCAACAAATTTCTTATATATACTAAAATAAGTTGAATGTGAAAGGTTCAAACTTATTTATATTTTATTTAATTATGTTTTTTTTTATCTTGGAATTTGTGGTAATTTTTATATTTTTGGTTGTTAATATTAATTTTATAATTAAAAACAATTATAAACCTTAGGTTTTAAATCCTAAATTCTATTCCATCAAATTTAGTTTTAGTTATTTTTCTAATTTTGAGAAACTAAAAAGTTTTTTTAAATTTGAGTGTTAACACAAAATTGACACGACAATAGGGTTAATTATTTTTTAAAAATTCAATTAAAAGATTTATTCTCTTGTTTTAAAATATATTTTGAAATGTTTTCTTAATTAAGAGGACAAAAAAGAGAACGTGAGAGTTTTGTTCTATTTATTTAACATAGGACAAATGATATTCACTTTCGACCAATAGAAAAAATTGTACAGATAAAACAATATTAAATATTAGTTCATAGGATGTAATAGTTTTTTTAAAAATTGAGTAAAGTGCATAAAAAAGTTTTCTAAGAGATGGATATACTTTAATAATTATTTACTTATTGTCTGTAAGTGTTTAGGCTTTGTATTCACTCCCAATAAATAGAAAATTTGTCACAAATTGCAGTGTCTTACATAGATCAATGCAAAATATGACTTCAAAATTATTATTTAAAAATACTATAAAAACAAGAGGATGTAACATTTTTAAAAATCTTGAGAATAAAGTGCAGAAAAAATTTTCGCAGATGAATAAACAGTTATCTTCTTTATATTTGTAGATAATCCTTTAAGTAGTATGGTCTATTTTAATAAGATAATACTATCTAGGAGATTATTTTTAACTTTAGATAACAATTTGTTATAATAGAATTGTGTACTTTGTTTTTAAAATTAGAGAAAATAAAAACAATGAATATAATCTAAACTATCTAATAACTAGAAATTTTAATATAATTTTTTCAATTTTATCTTTTAAGTGACTATTTATTTCAATTTTACAAATTTTTAAATCAAATTAATTACTTACAGTAAAAACACTGATAATAATAATAATAATAATCTTATAAATATAATTCATATCATATATTGTATTTGATAGTTTTCTATTTTGAAAAGTTTTAACAATTTGTTTGTAAGAAAATGTTTCACAATTTTGTGGTAAAAATAGTTTATAATTTTATAATAGGAAAAGGCTGGTTCAAAGTAAATCTTAAATATTTAATTTAGTTCAGATTTTGTATTAAATAATAAATTTTTTTATGATTAATTAAATGATTATTTGATTAAAACCAGATTAAACTGAGTTAGAACATTCGCTATTGCTATGGGAGAAATAAAAAAAGACTAAAAGTGTGAAAGAGAATTGTTTATTAGGGCAATATTTGTATGAAATAGAACAGTTTAAATTAGAAAAATTGCTGAAAGAAGAAAAAATATTTGCATGTAAATTTACATGATGGTCAATATATATATATATATATATAATGATAATTATCAACTACATTTAAAAGTTGGTTTTCATTTTATTTTTTCAATCAAAGCCCTAAGTGAGAAAATGATGAAAAAGAGAATAAAGAATCTAGTTATTTTAAACAATAACCATTTTAACAATAACTTTTCTTAAATTTATATTTTTTTCAAAAACCAACTCCAGTATCAATTAAATACTCACAAACACTTAAAATCAAATACTCTCTGTCAACCACATATTGCTTTAAAAGAAATTAATTTATTTCGAAGAAATTAGTGCAATGAACATTTTTTTTTATCAATTCTTATAAAAAAAATAAACACTATTAATTTCGCACAGTTCATGAACAAGGCATGTATGAATGGTAACGGGCATTTGCGAACAAAAAAGGTAAACATTACACGTTAGAAAAAGTGTGTGTTTTCTGTTCCACGCCAGCTCCCTTACAAAAAAGTTTTTTTTTTTTTTTGTGAAGAAAAATTACTAATTATTTGGACAAATGATTTAAGAGACAAACTAAATAGGAAAATTACAGATTTATTTGTTCCTCTGGGGTGATGGATCAAAAGGTGAAGAGAAAAAATTACAGACATTTCTTCAAGAGAATACATAGGCTAACAGCAATCAAGTCCCTATTGATCAAGAGGAATCCACTCGAGTTCAAGATCTAATTCTCCAGATTCAACATTCTGGAGCTTTAGTGACATCATTTGTTTAACCTTACCATCAACAATATTGACTGTGCTATCCTCAAGAAGTGCATTGTCATCGGATTTTAACCATTTTCCTATCTGCATATCGCCAAACATTCCAGCATCTCCAAATGCCATAGCAGATGTTATCAGAGACTGAAGATCAATGTCTGCTTCTCCCATAATATCATCAGAGGAAAATGTGTCATGATCAAATACTTTCTGCAGCACAGCCAGTTGATAAGATAGAGTCATGTTTTCAAACCAAAAATCGGTTATCTTCTCATGTACACGGAGAGCGAGACAGTGAGGAGGTCGAAAGAACAACACATAAAGAAAGATGCAATATATGTATAAATAAACATCTGAACATCAATGAGATACTAGACATTCATCAACCGCAACAGATATCTTTATTAGTTTAAGAGTTTTGAGGGGAAGAAGAAAAAAAACACTTCCTGTTGGGCTTGAAGTAATAATTAATGCTTATGTAACTGAAACCAGGTAAACGAAGAATGTCTAGATTTGGATAATGTTTATGTAACTTTATAATTCATTTTCATCATAAATTAAAATTTTTGCTTCCAGTAGGTATTATTACAAATTGTGTTCGGAATAGAACTGTTTAATTTCCAACAGAGAGAAAGGATGCAAGGTAAATTTGATTGGGATTACGTTGCTAGCAATACAAGTAACTTGTTTTGCAAGTTAAAAGGTGTTGGACGTAAGGAATGAGGAGCTCATTTTATTTAAGCGATGTGGCTATATATGATAGAACACCCATAAAATAGTGTCTGCTTTTCACAAGATCAAAATTCTAACATACCAATTTCATCTGCCCATAATGCTCTGGAACAGACAGCATGTATTCCTCATTCCAGACTGGATTCAGGTTACTACTCACTACAGATGTCTGGACAGTCTATAGGCATTAAGATATAGCAGCAAATTAGTTTCAGAAAGAAAATTATAACCCTCTGATTTTACAACTATAAATAGAAGATACGGAGCAATAGTATCCCAAGATCATTAAGTTGCACCAACCTGCTGGCCAAGGCTCAAAATGACATACGGATCACTTGACTTTATGTCCCTGATAGCTAAATCTGTGCCTTTAATTACTTTCACCTTCAACAGTCCAATAAATTCTACCATACCTTCCTGTTTTTGACACCAATATTAGTCATATTATAAGGAAATCATTCGTTGGGATGACTGCATTGCCAATGCCGTGAAACTAGTAAAGTTGGATAATGCAGCATGCTTCATCTCATCTATATTAACTATTCTTTGTTAGAAAGGCTTTTTCATCTTGTCTAATAACACCTCAATTCAATAAAAAATCTATTTTACAAACAAAAAGATGATTTCTCAAAAATTGGTCCTTATATTTCTCCCCCCACACATAAAAGTAGTCAGATAATCTGAAGAACTAACACATAACATGAAGTTACCTGTCTCTCTGTACCACTAGTACTTCTAAAAATATCCGTAGCACTCTTTGTAGAACTTGATTCTAGACTGCTTTTTCCAGATATAATGCGCAAACTCGGTTTCAGAAATTCTTGAAATTCATACTTTGACCTGTAGTTGAAATGGTCACAAATAAAAAATAAGTCAATTTATTAGGGAATTCACTCACTAAACTCGTTAAAACCATAGCAGAAAATCAAGAAAATAAACCGTGAAGCAAAAGGCCAAACAAATATCAGAGCGAGAATCAATAGCCTTTAGCGTTTACCTACTTCATGGTGCTGATAAAACTTTCAAAATGAATCAAAGAAGCTAAGAACCGCATATATACAGTGCATTGTGTATATGAAAACAAATCTAACCTTATAAAGTTTGAACGCTGCTCATGACCAGCATCTGGTCCGGGTTTTGTAACTCCTTCAGGAATATAAGCTTCGTATATTGAATTAGCAGAAGCATTTCCCCCAACCTCCATCATTGCATCTATTTCATCTTCTGACCAGTCATCCAATGTCACAGACAATACCTAAATAAAAACAATGCTGTCAGACAAAAATGAGTTCAGCGCTCACACCACTCTTAACTAGATTGGTATGAATCAACTTAAGATCGTCTTGAAAAAAGGTAAAAGGTAAGAAAAGTTGGATCTCCATCGTTGATAGACAGCCCACGGAAAAAAACTAGGTCACAACACAATTATCAGTCAATTTGCTAAAATGTGAGGATTTGATTGCTTGATTTCATGCCAAACTTTAAGGTTGTTTAGTGCTGAAAACTCACCCTGAACATCCAAAACCCCTAACAGAATGATAAGCCTCACATTTGGAGTGGACATGAGAAAATATAGGACCAAGGAGCAGAAGAAAAAACCAGTTCAGGATGTGTCAACAAGGAGGATTAGTTAGGATAGGGTTGTTGCAATCATTAGGTTTATCTTTTTGTTGTTATTCAGTTCTGTTACCATGTCAGCTTAGTTTTCAGATGTTATTTCTTGTTTTTTAGCACTGGCTAAGGGGATTACTTATTGGGAGCACCCAGTAATCATGTGGAATTATTTGAAAATAAACAGAGGACATTTCCTCTGAAGAAGCTTGGCTCTGGGGATTGGTACCTATGGGTATGTGAGGTCACTACTGTAAACCTTGTATTCATCTTTCAGAATAAAATAAAGTTACTCTTTTCATATACAGGATAGCTAAGGTTCCTTACAGAACATAAACCTTTCAGTCTAATCTTATTCATGCTTGTGTAGAAACAACCTTCAACCACATAAATGAAAACGAAGGGTGAAAATGACGTGCAATTGACACAACTCATGATTTAGTAATTTTCTCAAAAACGTTCAGCATACTCTTGGTATTGAATCCAATTCAATAACTTTGGCCACACTGGTTAGTTTGCCTCTTTTTTAACTGAGACTCGGAGAGTTGTAAACATTTCTTTGCCATTTTTCAATTTAACATTTTAAATTCTGAAAAGAGGATCGTAACACATGGTTAGTAAAAATTTTCATGAATACATTAAAACCGGAAATAGGGTTGACACAAGGGAAGAAGCATGGTGATGTTTTTTTAACTTAGACGTCATTTTTCATTACCAGTGTCAAACTGTCATATGTATCTAAAACATCCAAGTACACTTCATTGCAAAGAAACATGTCTTCTGAATCTTGAACTGAAATACAAACAATACAAAAAGTCGATTCTTTTTTCTCCATGGGTGTATTTGACAAAATTAGCATATAAATTAATTGAAAATTAAAAATTTAACGGAAAGCCTGAAGTTAAGTAAAAGCAAGAAAACTGAAGTTGATAAGCTAATTAATCCAGAACAGACCCCTGCAAAGGCTCAATCCCAGGGGCATATCTGACTCTCCAAAATTACAATTTACTGTTCTGAAGTATGTGTTCAACACGGGAAGCAACTGACATTGTTGAGATATGTGTTGCCAATATGCACATCACCATGGCAATCAGGTGAGTACCTCTGCCATGACAAGCTGTGGCTTTCCATTGAAAGCCCTTAAGACAACCCGGCCTTCTCCTAAGATGCCTTAAACCACCTCTAATCCACCTAAAAACTCTCTCATATATGAACAAACATTACGAAGCTATATTTAAGAGGTAATACACCCTTGAAAGCATTGAAGTACATCACTATATGCTTTGTCACATTAGAAACCTTGAAAAGCAAAAAGATTAACCTTGACCTTTGATTCTAGTTTAGACTTACAAGTTACATGCATCCAAATGCCTTCAATCTTTCATGAAGTTTGATAGTGGGTTAAGGATTTTCTAACGAGAAGAGTGAAGGAGGAATTATAATAAGATAGTGAGGGTGAAACTGAGAACAAAAGAGAAGTAGGAGCTTGTAAGATCAATCGCTAGATGAACTAGCATTTCAAAAAATCGCCACAAATTAGTGCAATAAGCTAGTTTACTAAACAAATTATTTTAGTCAAATAAACTAAAAGCTAGCTTTTTTATCTTGTCAAGAACTCCATATCACATCAACGTTATAGCACACAGGTAATTGAAAAATAACAACCCCAACATATGAATTATCAGCCTTTAAATTTGTTGAAGACAAAAAGAAGATACTCAATCCAAGAACCAAATTTAATATTAGGCACGAGAAGAAAAAGTAATTTTAAGATCCAGACATCAATTCCAGAACAATGACAGAACCTAAGAATGGTGGTGAGTGGTTTACCTTTGATATATGAGTACCGAGGCTTCTGTGCACTCCACAACATTTTAAGCATATAAAAACTCCAATGTTGGCAGACCTGAAAAGCACTTATCAAAAGTGAATTGACAATTGAAAGAGTGACATTCATGATGCATTCTTTAATATATTTTACAAGCACTTAGCTTCCTACAGCTTTAAGTCTGTTAGAATGTTTATTAAATATACGTAGTTGTTAGAATAGGTATTTAATGGAACTAGTTGGCATTAATTACCTAGATATTCCTTGTGTAATTTTCTTCTATAAATAAAAAAGATTAGCCAAGAGACAATCAATCTCTTAAGCACTTTTTCTCATATTTTTAGTCTTAAGTATGTCATATTCATAATCAGTTTGCCAAAACAAGTATGATAATGCCAATTAACATAAACAAATGAGGGAACAAAGGCAACACTTACGCCCATTTAGGATCTGGAGCATTACAATCAGCACAATTACGATTATCTTTATTAAGCAATAAATCTTTCAATTTTCTTCTACCTGTAAAAGACGTTTCAATCATTCAACTTCTCAAGAAAAATTAAGTTAAAATAGCTCTGCAATGTCCCCCAAATATACTTCATAGGCATTCTAAAGAACCTTAAAGCTTTTACATATATGTTCAATTTTTTAAGGCCATGTTTGGATGGAGGATTTGGGGCCTAGGGAAGGGAGGGTATACTTACTCTTTTAAGTACTCTCTATGAGATACCTTTCTTTATAAAAAAAATAAAACGAGAAAAACAAGATATTATAAATAATTTTCCAATCATCCCCGCTCATCTTTCATAAATGTTTAACAACTTTCTCCATTTAACGAAGGTATACTCTCCTTTCCCTCCAAACCCTAAATGCCCAAGCCATAGGGAATATTTACTGGTAAAGTATGCAATTTTTAACCAGATACAGTTTCCATTCATAACCATCTAGTCAATAGTCATTTGCTGAAACCCCTTGAAGGTTACATGTATCTGAAGCATTAAACAATATCAGAAAGCTAATGACAGAAGTAACCTAAAAGAAATGCTAGTAAAATATTCTTTCTCCAACCCTTCAATGACTGGACAAAAATATAGAGAATATTTTTGCTACTTTTGAAAAAAATGAGTTGCCATAATCATTAAATTAACACTTGGATAGATGAATGATCCCGAATTCCCAACCTCTCTATCTTATCTAACAATTGCTCTTGCATCTAGCTGAATTCTTCAAAATTACAACCCTTTTTTTTTGTGTGTATCATTACTCCAAACAAATGTCATTAGAAAGTATCGAGTTTTGGAATGAGTTCTAAATAAACCCGGTAAAAACTTTACAAATGCATAAATCATTACAGGAACTAAAGGTTAACGTATTTTGCTAATATGCAGGACCAAGCATTCACACATATACTAGAATAGGTCGATGGAATGTCACTGCCTGTTCTGAGCCAACAATAATATTCTCAGCTGTAAACACCTCATTAATATATAATGCCACACTAAATATCATAAGATTACTTGAGGCAGGTCTTCCAAGTTCCATTCGGCTGTTATTTATTGACAAGTTTAAAGCCCACAGTCATCAAGGCTGCAACCTCTACAATAGTCAAGCAAAACAACCTGGAAAAGTAGAAAGAAATATCTGTTTTAGGTTTTTCAATTCCAAATTGTGTCAACAAACTGAAAACTCAATTAAAACCGTAAGGACAAAAACTTGAATACAGTTCCCTAGATGGTTTAGCCTTTTGGTACCGCTGCCTAATGAAAAATGAAGTTTCATCCCAATAATCATGCAATAAACTCTAATTCTAATTGAAGAACACCACCAAAAGAACATTGGTAGGAAAACAACACTAGAAGCACCTGAAGAACCAGGTCTAAGTTGTATTCATCCTGTTACAAAACATGTCCTCTACATTCAATCTTACACCACAGGAAGAAAATAAGATTTAGATAATCACATGATGAATAGAATAGTTACGAAGAAAAAGTAGTCCAGTTATACTCCGAAGAGAAGGAAACCAAAACACTTATACAACTGAAGAAAAGAGAGGTGATCACACAATCAGAACACGGGTTTTTGAAGTGTTTACAAACATCCACACTTTTTTTTCTCACCCGTTATATACAAGGTCTACATAAAGTAGAAAAACACACACACACATCCAAGCATCGCTCTTTGAAGTAGAAAATAAAAACCAGACACCAAAAAAACCAACTTCAATAATTGCTCCTCCTCATAAAACAGACAAAAAAAAAACAGATTTTGGAGAGTCCACCATATCATCATACAAATGATGCGAAATCCTTGAAAGGGGAAAAAATGAACATTGAACCCTACCTTCCACAATTTTTTTTTTGTTCTCATCAATAAGTTTTTTTATCAGCAATAGTAAATTTCAGATTTCTTTACATGCGATCGGTGCATGCAAGAACCTAGGAGTTCCTTCAAATTGTCAATTAAGAATAGATACCAGGAGAGTGATTAAAAAAACTAGAGGCGCTACATTTGCATGGAACAAGCGAGTCTTATCACGGGAAATCAAAGACATCAAAGAAAAAGAAAAGGACAAAATTGGTGAGCACGGATTTGAGATCAGAATGATAAAGTGAAGCTTACGAGTAAACAAACGAATCGAAACGGACGAACTTGTAATCCACCAAACGTGAGCGATGCGAGGAAGGTGGTGATGGTTTCGATGTCAGAATTGGACTGTTCTACAACAACTACAAAATCTCTTTATTATATATTTTATTTTATTTTATTCATTGAGAAATATTTACTTAATTTATTACCAAATACGTTTCGAAGCGAAGCCTCCCTGTCTGCGCGTCGTATCTTATCTCCCTGTCACGTTATTTGAGCAGAATTATTCTAAAGTGGAAAGTTGAAATTCAAAATCATTCTCCACTTTGATATTTTTGGAAAACAAATCTCTTTTTTCTATCAGTAAACGAATTGTCTTCTTTTAAATTTAAATTTAAAGTAATTAGAATTATATTAAAAATATAAATAATGTTTATATAATAGTATAGATAAATGATTACAAATAATTTTAAAAGATAAAAAAATATAAAAAATAAATTATCATTTGTATAATTTAACTTATAAAGATAAAATAAAATGTACGTCTTTGTACTTTATTATTCATATTATTATTATTATTAAACATGTAATATTAACATCTAAAATAAGAAAAAAGTGTTAACATAAATTTCTTTTATATTTATATGGAGCTTAAGATTTATTTTTTATATATTTTTTTGGTAAATATAAACACTAATTAAAAGAAAGGGGTGAAACGTTCACAACAAACTGAAATGTGTTTATCGACCTATAAGTAAAAAATAATTAAACTACTAAACCGATTTAACTTAAGTTAAGAAATGTCAAGTCAAATTAGGTAAGTCAGGTAAGATTGAATATTAACATGCAAGGTCGAAAAGTATCTAAAAGTTAAAAAGTACGTAGACATAAAAGTGTCTACATAACCAATTAAACCATGGTTAATATTTATCTTTAAATAGAAACTAAAGGTAAAAACTTTTTGCAAATAATATAAATAGACAACTATCATCCTAAAGTATAAATCACTCGTTATTATTAATTTGTTGTTGAAAGACTAGGCAAAAATTTCAAATACTTTCTTAACTTATTAAATCATAATAACAGTCTAAAACTAAACAATTTACCTATATAGTAACTAAACTAATATTAATAACAACTTATGGGGAGCCTATGTTAGAAAGTGGAGCCTATATACCAAGTTTCACCCGGTTATTTCATTTTTCATCTTTTAAGTGAGTTTTCTTTCACCTTATTCTCATTGTTATTTTTCATGGATTGATGGTGGTGTGTTTATAATAGATTATTCGACACTCAAGTTAAAGTTAATGGGATGTATAATAAAAAACTGTTATAAATGTGAACATAAATTATTTATTTTAATAGACATACTATTTATAAAATTTATAAATTCTTACTTATAGGTCTAAGTGGATTAATGACTCATTTACTTCATGAGTCAATAGACTAATACAAATTATGTTAAGTTAAAAAATAACACAGTTTGTGGCGGGACTGATTGAAATCAGCTTATAATCGTGTTGGTAATGACTGACTTATAATCATATAAGAAGAAGTAGGCTTGTAACTATATTAGTTAAAGCTGACTTATAACAAGACTACTTAAAACTCATTATTATTATTATTAGTTAAAATTACTAATATTTTTTGTACATTTACTATCATGGTAACCACTGTTCCAAAAACACCCAGTTTTCAACTACACGAAACTAACAAATAGATATCACGTGGTCTTATCAAGTTCATCGTGCCTTTTGTAAGAATACAAGATAAATATAGAATTTATAGAAAGAAAACCAAAATTTTCCTTAAATCAGTAAATGATTACATGCATAGGTCCTATAACTTACTTCTACATATTCAAAAAGTTATAGAAAGTATGAAAAGAAAACATAATATATGTATATAAATAATTCTATTTAGTTTTAAATAATTCATATAAAATAATGTTTTTGTTATAAGAAATCGTGATGAAAAATTCTACACGGAAATAATGATACAAAGAATAGATAATAGAGAAATTTAGAATGTACCAATAGTAAAGTGACACATGGTGATGTTGAGGATAAGCATTTGAGAAATTTGTTAGGAGACCAGAAAGAAAAGGTGCATGAACGTGAAAACACAATTTTCTAACTTCAACTAACACAGGTACAACCATATTTCAAACATAACACATTTTTCATGCCTAACTATTCTCGTCCTCATATCTGCCAATGTCTGAGCCGCTTGCTTGGCTTCCGGCGACATTTTCCGGTCACCGTCACCGGAAACAGCCGCAAAACTGGCCAACAGTTGGTTGAGGAAGTGTTGTCTTTGGCCCAAGGCCTACTCCACCTTGGACTCGCACCTGGTCACGTGGTTGCCATGTCTGCTTACAATAGGTACCCTTTTCTTTGCTCCCTCATTCTTAATTTTCTCTCCCATTTTCTTTACTACCTCAGAAGTACAGAGACTGCATCAGTTTTGAATTTCTACAACTCTTTTAGGAGAATCTCTAATTTTCCTCCGTGTTAATTTGATGTTGCATCTGCTAGCGTTAGTGGTTAATCATTAATTACGTTCAATTTCCTCAAACAAATTTTCAAGTTGGAAAGTTATAATTGAAAAAAATATATATATATAGTTGGAAAGACTCTCTTGTCTGATGAATTTTAGTATATTATTTGACTTTCTTCTTCAGCTTAAGTCAAGTCATACTAAACTAGGAACATACTAATGAACGCATTTGCATAGTTTGTAATGAAATCAAACTAATTTCTATTAAAAGGGTGTGATGTATGGAACTTGTTGGATTACTTTTGAGGGGAAACACTGGATATTCTGTACCAATAAAAGGTGAGCGAACTTATATAAAACATCACAACTGACAGGTTTGTAAGTCATTCTAATGGTATATAGTTCATCTTACTTATTTCAATCTAATATGAACTTCCAAGTGACATTTGAATTCGTAATAGAATTTTATATAGTTTCTTGTTTTGGATTGTGATTTTGTTTTGTTCTCGTTTCAATTTGACTTTTTGGCCCCCTTTTTGTGGTTTGTGTTGAGAATTGGAGATGATGATGACATGGGCATTAGCTTTTCCTTATTAAGGTCAAACAATGCAATAAATTTCTACTATGAAATGTCTACGGATCCAAATACATATTTTCGTACTTATGTTGACATTTTCTTTTTTTCATCGTTATCATGTAAATTAATTGTCGTCTTGACCATGGAAACAAATAGGAGGTCACTTATTTAATGAGACCGGTATAATATTTTACTTAAAAATGAAACAACCTTAAAAAAAAATCGATGAGTGTGTTGCTTCTTTTTCTCGTTTACAACTGAATGTACTCGAGCAAGATATACGTACATTACGAATTGTTTCACCTTCAGTTGTTAATGCAAAGATTCTAGGTGATTTAAAATATTATATTTGTTATTTATGTTGTTTTTTAGGGCTTATGAGAGGCCTAGGAGGCAGTAGTTCCCTTGCAATAACAATAAGGATTGGTCTTTGTTATATAATTTATAAACACGTTATCCTATCCTATGAAATGTCTAGTTATTGCTAATTTACTTTTGTGGATGATAGATAGAGTTTTCTCTTTTTTTTCAGTGATAGGTATCTGGAATGGCTATTAGCCGTTGCATTTGTTGGAGGAATAGCTGCTCCTTTGAACTATAGATGGGTGAGTAAATATTGTATACTTATTTGCTTAACTTTGACTTGTGTGCTACTCTTTCACTTTTTTCCAAAAAAAAAAAAAAAAAAAAAAACTTGGTATTATCTTGAAACCATCTAGATGCCAACATGGTATTTCACAGCAATGTTCAACTCAACTTTTTATCGTTCAATACGAGCTCACCTTAAAAGTTAACATGTTTTCAGCCTTGTACTGGTTGTTATTTTTTTCCTTTATTGGGAAAACTATGCTTTTAGTTTCCATACTTTCAGTCAAACATGGTCACGGTTCCAATACTTCACATGGGCAAAAGTCTGGTCCTCAAACTTGAAAGCACATGTGAATTTAGCCCTGTGTTCAAAACAATTCACCGTGTGTTTTTAGACTAAGAAAGACTAAATTCACATAATTTTAAAAATTGAGGACTATATTCATCAATGTGAAAATGTAGAGACTGACTGACCACATTTGACTAAAAGTACATGAACAAAAATGTATTTTTCCGTTATTTTATCTGCACTTTCTTCTCTCATGATCTGTTTCACATACCAATTATAAAGTTATGCTTTAAAACAATTTTCTTTGCTGCAGAGTTTTGAAGAGACAAGATTAGCATTGGCTGCAGTGAAGCCTGTGTTACTAGTAACTGACGAGAGCAGTTCCACATGGTACTCAAAACTCCAGCAAAATGATATTCCATCTCTGAAGTGGCATATTTTGTTGGATTCCGCTTCCTTAGATTTTACTGAGTGGAACGGTAGGAACATTACTGGGTGCTTAGTCACCATTGTGAAAAATATAGATGAAACCTTTTTTCTCTTGAATGATCTTTATAACTTACTGATTTTACTGCCTTGCAGTGTTAACTCTAGAAATGATTAAGAGGCATCCTGTAAAGCTTGAACCATTTGACTACTCATGGGCACCTGAAGGCACTGTCATAATATGCTTTACTTCAGGTTCAAGACTCTCACTCAGATGCTTTTCCTCAGGACTCCAATTGATCGTGGTTTGGGGGTTAGTGGAGAAGTAAGGGGGCAAGGAATTTAGTGGTGACTGGAATGGAATACCAAGAGTCCAGGACCATTTATAAGAAATTTAGGATGAAAACTGTTGCTACTAAGATAGGAAGATTTTTGGTTGCAGAGGGAAATTGCAAATAAAATCCGTGTTATTTGGAATAAATCATGTAGTTGTTAAGCTACATAAAAGAAAATACAAAATAAACTTTCCACAGAAGGCAATTATTTCTGCACTATCTGTAGGTGTTAAGCTCCAGTGCCAGTATTCATAGAGCAGTAAGATTTGTAGTTATTGGAAATATTTCTTTTCATACTCCTGAAATCAATTTTTAGTTCATTTTAAGAGTTTGAAAAGAAATATTCAATCAATATTTCCAAAATCATTATTTACATGTTAGTTACAGATAAGTAGAAATTTGACGTGACTTTTTAGTAGTAGTGTGTTACTTCTTAAATATTATTCTAGGGGTGTTAAATTCTGATCAAATATATCTTCTACTTGTCTACTGAAATTGTTGTATTCTTGACTCTAGGAACTACGGGAAAGCCTAAGGGAGTCACTCTAAGTCATGGAGCTTTGATTATACAATCCTTAGCCAAGATTGCCATAGTTGGCTACAATGAGGATGATGTATGCCTTCCCGTGTTACAACGAGACTGTTAATATTATGATTTTGAATTTGGCTTCTCTAAAGTGAGAAAAGATAAAGTAAGTAATTTCAATCATTGGTGAGAAAATCAATGATTGATAAGATGAATAATTTGTTATGTATGTGCACATAATATTGATTGTTAATTTTCTCATCAACGACTGAGATTTCTCACTGTACACCCCAAAGCAAGTTACTTATTTTAGAGGATCTGGATCCTAAGATTTTACATATATGCAAGATACATCGTAAATCCAGCTGAAGCAGCTGAAGGATGATTAAGTTTTCCATGTTAATGGCATTTGTTGTATTACAGGTCTATCTGCATACTGCTCCGTTATGCCATATTGGTGGCTTGTCATCAGCCATGACCATGCTTATGGTTGGAGGTTGTCATGTCCTGATGCCAAAGTTTGATGCAGAATCAGCTGTTGCTGCCATAGAGCAATATGCAGTAACATCTTTTATCACAGTTCCTGCAATAATGGCCAGTCTGATTTCTGTAATTAGGTATATTCCAGTGTCAATAGGAACAAAACTTGTCCTTTTTTGAAACAAAGATTATCACAAAGTAAATATTGCTAAATTAGTATTGCAATCTTTTAACCTACAGTAAAATGAAATTATATTTCAGCTGCTCAAGATAAATGTTCTAAAGATGTCAGGTTTTATGGATCAAACTCTCTTTCATTCTTTTTATGTTTAATATGCTAGGAATTCTTCTTCATAAATGTTTTGTTATCTTCTTACCTTAGAAGCCAAGTATAAGAGTTTATGAATACATTTTTTCAACTTTCTCAATCTAGATTTGTTTTGATAATTTTAGGCCCAAAGAGATTTGGAAAGGAGGAGAAACTGTCAAGAAAATACTTAATGGGGGTGGAAGCCTCTCACATGACCTCATCAAGGACAGTAGCATATTCTTTCACAAAGCTAAACTTATTTCAGCTTATGGTACGTCTTTGTTATCCCTATGTTGGCTAGAAGAAACTTTATTGTCTAATTTTAAATGGTAAAAACCTGCATATGAAATTGAAGTTGTATTAACGTACTTTTGCATGTGAGTGCTTTTAGGTTGATAGATTTTTTACTCTTGAAAATATGAATAAGAAAATCTATGCAGAGTAAGAGATGATACAGAATTAAGGGAGAAGAGGAAAAAAGAAAGACAATAACTTAGAAGAAATTGAAAAATATTTAGCCAACAATCAATACCATGATTAGAAGAAGTAATTTCCAGCAGGACCTGTGAAACAAATTGAATACACACTTCAAGTAATCAATTTAACAGCGGAACAGTCAAATAAACCATATTAGAAACCAAAATCTGTAATATACTTAGTTCCACATTAAAAGATTATAGCAAGGCACTGCATATGAAAGCCCCATTATTTTGGACCAGTGTGCCAAGAAACTGAAATCCTTTGCAGATGTTCCCAGTGCTTAATGTTTTCTTTTTATTAACATCCCAGTTTATTATATTTAGCTTTAAAAATGTATGGTAAAACAAAAACCTGGTCCTGCCAATAAGTATATATATTTTTTCAAGGAATTTCATTTAAAGCCAGTTAAAGTTTATCTCCTACATAGTCACCAGAAATATGGCCGTATCCTAGTTTGATCATCTTCCTAATTCAAGCTGCTTTATTAGATATTCGAAAGCCGTTGGTTCATTCTTTACCTATCTAGCTGGGTTAATAGGTACTCGGAATATTTGTTCTACTGCAAAAAACACGATGAAGGAATGGCATCCCCAAATCTGTATCTATGAAATCACTGGTTTGATTTAGTAGGCTGGAGAACATTATCTTAACCAAAGTAAAAGACAAGCGCACAAACAGTTAAATGTACACTGAAGAACGTGTGCTCTGTTTCTTTACTATGACAAGATCAAAAGTTTCACTTTTCTCCTTTTTTTTATATTTTATCAGTATATGTTTACTCAATTCAACATACCAAATGACGAAAATTTATAATGTTTGATGTGATGGCCACTGAAATTTGACCATTTTTAAATTTCTTTATGTTCTCGTGTATAATAGATGGAAATTCACTATTCTGGTCTTATAGCCTTTGTCTGTTTCATTTATCAAAGGAATGACAGAGACCTGCTCTTCATTGACATTCATGATGCTGTATGATCCAGTGGATGAAAAGTCAACCATGTCCCTTCAAACATTTTGTGTAGCAGGATCCAAATTTATTCAGCAGCCACAAGGTGTCTGTGTTGGCAAGCCTGCACCCCATGTAGAACTGAAGATAAGTGCAGATGCTTCTGGTCTAATTGGAAGAATTCTAACAAGAGGACCACATATAATGCTTAGGTATTGGGAAACTCACACAAATCCAGTAAGCCCGAACAATGAAGCCTGGCTTGACACAGGTGATATTGGATCAATTGATCATTATGGTAACTTGTGGCTTCTTGGTCGAACAAATGGTCGAATCAAGAGTGGTGGGGAGAACATTTACCCTGAAGAGGTAATAGAAGTGTCACCTAACTTTGTTACCTTATCATAAAGAATAAACTTAAACCAAAAGAATAAGCTGTAAAATAATAAGAAAAGGTTCATGACACTTACCTTGCGATGCCATTGTTTTTTAGTTAATTGGAATCTATTAGAATGCTTCTATATAAATTTAACAGTAACATGGAATATTCCTCCTCTTCTTTCATAAATTTTGACTATCAGGACAAAAAGTCTCTTGCGTACATAAAGAAAATGAAATAAGACCAACTTTTTTATGAAGGGTTATAATAGTTTATTCATTTCCATTCATGAAAGTGTCGTATTTATTCAAACTATATCCTTTCAATGTTTCACTCGTCACAGATCCATTCAACTAAGGCTATAAAATTCCAAGTACGTTCAATGAGAGATGTCTAACATTCATTTATAAAAAGCAGGATATTAGAATATCCATGCGACCAATGTTTAAATAAACCAATGGTACGTCTAAAAATAAAATTTCAGGCTTATTGAAGTAGTGTAAGAAGAATAATTAAATAATGTGAAACGTTTCTGCTTTGCATGTTCAGAAGTTCAAGTCTTGCTTCTTTTGCTCTGTCTAATGCTTGTCTTTATTTATGGTATTTACAACTCAATGGAAGAGTGACCATATTATTTCTTTGAAGTAGGTTGAGGCAATTCTACTACATCATCCAGGGATTACAAGTGTTGTTGTTGTGGGAATCCCAGATGCTCACCTAACAGAGATGGTAGCAGCATGTATCCAACTTAGAGAAAATTGGCAATGGTCAGAGCAATTGACTGTTTCAAATGAAGAGTTTAACCTATCTAGAAAGAATCTCCAGCTATATTGTATAGAAAATCATTTAACCAGGTATTTCTCCAAAATCCATGTTTGTAAGAGAATAGTTTGGTTGAGGGAAGCAAGTGATGATTTCTTTTTATTCTCCTTTCAGGTTTAAGATACCAAAAATGTTTATTGCATGGAAAAAGCCATTTCCACTGACTACAACAGGGAAAATAAGAAGGGATCAAGTCAGAAAGGAAGTTATGTCTCAACTACAATCTTTACATAGTAATCTTTGAACCTATCATGCTCCAATACCCCTTAAACCACCCCATGCTTCTGATGAGAATTTTGACCAATCCATTCAATTCACTCATCAACTTAAGTACAATTTTGTATCTCTTTTATTGTTGTATTACACATACTTACTTCTTGAAAATCATGTCTTCTTTCTGTACTAAAATGTGTTTAATTCAATTCAATTTTAACAAAAGATGTATTATTTTCTGTGAATTTGCAGAAAAAATAAATAAGTTATTATATTTCTGAGTTTAATTTTGTGATGTGATCAATTTTAAAACAAAGTAGTGAAGGATTAAACAAAATAAGATGGTTGTTAAAAAATACTTGATATGCAATGTTTTGGTCTGGACCACAACTATGGTTGAAGTAATTGTGTGACTTGATCTATGCACTTTTCACATGCAACTAAAAACTGATAGAAGCGTTTAGTTTCTGTTCTCTGGTAAGTGAGAGAACAAGTGATTAACTAAAGAAATTTTAAATTTGATGATATTTAAATGTGAAGTTTCATCCAATTATTAGTTGCTATTTTGAAAGGAAATAATCACTGCAAATAATACATTTAATGGACTTCTAAAATTTAGAGTTGACCTTAATACCAATGCGCTAATGGTATAAGTTACACCAATTATAAACTCTGGCTACAAATGTTAACTTTAATATATATATATATATATATATATATATATATATATATATATATATATATATATATATATATATATTCTTATTAAGGTTGGATAGTGAACACCTACTCATCCATAGGTTTAAAATTTAAAAAAGAATTGCATTGTGTTTAGTGTTGTCAATAGGTCTCGGTTCGGCCTATTATCACTTAGTGAGTCAATCCAATCCGACTTATTTATTAATTTTTCACTAACTAACTTAATTATAAGTTTTTTTTTAATTAGAAAAAAATAACAAAAAATTTCTAATTCAAATCTAAATAAAAGGGAAATGGTCTTAAATTAGATTTATGATGAATCAAGCATAAAATTTTATTCATATAAAGATATCACAAAATTTCCTCAATAAACTTTTTAATCGGCAATTCAAACTTGTTTTTGTCTAAAAATTGAGTTACTAAATGTATATTTGTGTATTTCTCATGTTACATAATTATTTCATACAAAAATAAATTCACAAAGCCTTTCTTTCAATATTTTGTAAAATGATTAACCCAAGAAAAAGTACTTTTTAGAAAAATTAGATAGGTTAATGATGTTGGTTGGTACCAGACAGAGTGTAACGCAGCGGAATAAAACTAATTTTAGCGGAAAGCGTATTCGGTCACAACTCAAGTTAAAGTGGTCCGTTTTAAGAAATAAATTTTCTAAGAGGAAATTTGTCGAACAGTTGATGTGCAAATGAAATTAAAGAGTATAGGGAGTAGAAAAATCACACAAATGATTTTTATACTGGTTCGAATCAAAAGATTCTACATCCAGTTGTTAATCATTATAAAGAATGATTAAATTTTTCACTAAAAATATAGTTGTACAAATTACAAGATAATGAAATGAGTAAGGGATAGAAAACACCTTCCTTCGACAAACGAATCGGAAGAGCTTCCTTCGACACACGAACTGGAAGCAAACACTCTGTCAACTCGAAGAGAACCACTTTGACTTTCGACACACGAAACGCAAGCTTCTCCTATTCACGAGACCAGGCAAAGCACCTTGCCAACTCGAAGAGAATCGCTCCGACTATCGACACACGAAACGCGAGCTTCTCCTATTCAGGAGACCAGGCAAGCGAACTGAACTAACTTTTGAGAACTTCCTCAGACAAACTGTATTCTACAAAAGCTTTTTGTTCAAACTTTGCTTCTGAACTTCACAGAAACCCAATATATAGCCAGTTGCTCTGAATATCAAAGGTCAAGTCCTAACTGCCAGTAATAATCGATTATTGTAAGTGATAATCGATTATCCAAGTCCGTTATGGATTTTTCAAAATGTGATAATCGATTATTCCTGAAGGACTTGTGATAATCGATTATTGCTTCTCCATAATCGATTATTTCAATAAAAATACAAGTTTTACAAAGTTTTTAAGACTTTTCTACTACATTTAATTTCTACAAATTGTTTTTAAATAATTCTAATATCTTCTTGAAGTAAAACTTCTTGCAACATCATCAAAACAATTTTCTTCAAGATTTACCAATACTCCTCATTGGTAACAAATGAACCAACTCGACTTAGTGAGCCGGGTTCAAAATCGACTCTATTGAAATTTCAAATTCTTTTTCAATCCAATCCGATCTAAACTTGTGATGGATTAAATTGACTTATAGTTCCAACCTATTTTGACAACACCGATTTTCTTCTCATTATTTGTTTTCTACCATTTATTTTCTCAATAATTTTAAAGTTACCGTTATAAAAAAATATATGCATTGAGAATTTTGTAAATAAATGTAACTTTTTCAAGCGGTCATCCTCATTTTCCTTTCAACTACTTCGGTTCTTTTCTCTCCCACATTGGAAACCTAGTAAACACCACTGTCTGTTTTATTGTTTCCCTACTACATCATCGTTTGTTTGTGTTTCCTTAATTATTTTTAAAAACCTTTTTAAATATTATTAAAAATCTCATTATTATGACTCTCCGACTAACTTTAGATTGGACTATCTATCCAGTCTAGAATGAACACTACAATCACTCAAGAGACCATTTGGTCATGGTCCATCGATTAATGATCATCCTTAAACAATAATTAGACCTTAAAGTAATTAATTTAGACAAAACAGGATTAGCATCAATTGAATCACAATTAGATAGTTAATAATCCAAAGTTCATTCTAAAATTTATAAATGCATATTTAAAGTAAAGATGTAGATAATTAATTTATTACACGTTACGGGTTGAACTAATCAAATCTTTACCAATTTTGATATCGATATACATTTTGCAGGTAACTTCTAAATTAAATAGAATATTTTAAAAAACTGTGATAAAAACAAACATCGGAGTAAGACTTAATAAACATATAATAACCAAAATAATTTTTTAAAAAATTTAGAATTTTTTAATATAACTTATGATTAGGGATTATTCTAACTATTTAGTTTTAAAAATAAATGTATTGGATAGCTTGAGTTAATCTTGTTAACAGTACTTTCTGATGGGATCAGAAGAAGGAGGGAGAAAAAGGAATAAAAAAAATACAAAATTATTTGTTTATCGTTTTTAGGAATATCCATTTGAGAGTAACTTTATTTAATTCTAATTTGATCCTAATAAATTGAAACCCCTTTAAATAAAGGAAATTTCCAAGTTGGGATCATATATGTAATTATAAATTTGAGACTAGTCTTTCTTATTAAAATACGTTGACAAATCTTTTAACATCAACACATGAATAAAAAATATATTTATGAGTAAACAGTTAGTTTAGTATAACAAATATCAATATATTTCGTTTTTATTATAATGAAAAGAAAAACTTTGAAACAAAAACTTTAATTTTATTAATTTTGTTTGAACTTTATCAATGACTAAGATAATTAAACAATTGTTTCATCTTTAGTGATTCGTAATGAGAATTTCTAAACTGAGAAGAAAAAATACCCTTTCAATTTATGAGTTCTCCAAATTTAGGTTAATGTTTTATCTTTGGTCTTTTTTTTTATATGATTAGGTTAAATAGGGCCACTGCATGCAAAAAGTATTAGGATGTTAAAGTGAATATTTGTAAAAAAAGTGTTAGTAATAAATATGCACTAAAAAGAAAACAATTATTTAAATATTAAATTTGTATTAATAGATTTTAGGATGAATTTTTTATTAATGTTAATCTAATTATGATCAAAAAATAATTGATCTAACTCATAATTATTTATAAAGTTAAATCTGTCTAGCATTCTAACTTACCAAATGATCATACTATATTTGTACAAAAACAGCTTCTAAGATTAATTATGTATTAACATAAATTTTTATTGTAATAAATATGAGTGATAATTACTAAACCATAACTCCAGTGTCAACAAACTGCAAACAAAATTATCAAAATTAATATTTTTATACTTTTTTTTTTCATCTTATAAATAAAATATATGAATGTTTATTATAATGAACTGGCTACTTACCTAAACAGTAAACATGTATTTTTACCAATCATATAATTAAAATATGAAATTTATTAATCAAATTTAAATAAAAGTTACAAAGATATTAAAAATTATATAATCCACTGAAACTCACACAAATTATTCAAGATTAGCAAAATGAAAGAGATAATCTATCACAATCAATTTCCTGGTAACTAAATGTATATAAAATAATAATTAAAGTGTGAGTCTTTACAGTGAAAAATAGAAAAATAATCCTCATTGCTTCGTTGGTCATGTAACACTAACACATTAAACCTTGGATTCTATCTCCAAAAAAAAAAAAAAAGGTCAAAATTGCAAACACTTTGGATTCCATTAGGTTAGATTCTCTGCCAACTATCACCTATTGTGCCTTTCTTCTCACCCTTTTCTGCTTTTTAACTTCTTTTCCTTCCTTTGCCATTAAGGTTTCATTCTAATCAAACTTTAACAACGACAAAATATTTCATTTTTTCGTATTTTAAAAAAGGGTTAAATGTGTTTCTAAAGTTTTAAGCAAAAATGTGTTAAACAGTGTAAACAATCCAAATGCTATAATGAAACGTGCTTGAAACAATAAATAAAGTTAAAAAAATTTGATAAAAAAAGATTAAAATCAAATTTTTTTTAAGTTGATGGACTAAATTGTACATTAGTTTGGAAGAGAGACTAAAACCAAAATGACCTCAAAATATAGGGACTAAAAACATATTTAACCCTTTAAAAAATGATACCAAGTAAATTATTCTTATAAAAATTAATAAGATTTAAAGAAATGATTGATTTTTTAAAAAAATTTATGATTCGTCTAATAATTTTGTTATTAGGTTTATAGTAATGTTAATGTTTCAAATTCAAGTTTATGAAATGATATAGTTCGGATCAATATAAACTAAATTATTACAAATACACGTGTTTATAAATTAAAACATCTATTTATAGTGATGAAAAACATATTTTTGTTAGGTTGCTCAGAATACTGGATCATTTTGATATCTGCACATGTATGTGTCGGTCCTAATGATAATAATAATATGTTGATATCAAATGTACTTGATACCTATTGGGGGCATAACAATTTATATTGACAAAAAGTATCTCATTCATTGTGTAATTATTTAAACTTAAATGTTTAAATTCTCTTTCTCTTTCAAATTGAAATGGCCATATTTAATTCTTCAATCCCTAGTAGTAGATCTCATTTTGGTTTTAAATTTTTATTAAATTTTTATTAAATTTTTTCTTTCAAATTCATCTTGTTGTCATGTTGTCAGGAAAATTCGCTCAGCATATCATAAGGGGTGCGTTGTGTAAATTTTTGCTGTCAGATCATCAGGAAAATTCGCTCAAACGCACCAAGGGTGGTGTGCTGTGTGGATTTTTGTTCTCTTGCCTTTTTACCTTGTGTGCTATGTGACTTGGCTCGTTATGTTTTGATTCTTTCTTCTTGTGCTTTACATGGATGATAATGTATAATACATTTATAGTTTGATATGATATTGTATATGACTATATGATTAGAAAATGTTGAGTTATGAATTTAAAGAGGAGTATAACTTGATCAAAATTGTAAGGTTGAGAATCAAAGTAAGATCTCTAGGTGAGATCATCATAGTGTTTAGAATAAACATGTGAGGCTTCTTTATGGGGATTATCCTAACACTCTAATGGTCTTTCATTCTTACTTAAAGAGGATTGACGCGTGTGATGAGAGTAGTAGGGGGTCCTAGTGTAGGCACTACTTGGAGGCCTATTGCGCGGTAACAGACTAACCTTGTGTGTGGTAGGGTGAAACTCATTGACAATGACTTTGCAAAGCAGTAGAGGCCACCACAAATGCACAACCCGCCCTAGATCGATATTCATTCTAAGTCCGGACGAGTCTAGTAAGTCATAACATGATAGGATGCTCTGGTTGTACATATACATATATACATATACATATATATATATATATATATATATATATATATATATATATATATATATATATATATATATATATCTAATTGTTATACTGTAACTGGTATGATTTTTAACCTAGTTTACCCTTGTTGTTTGTTTGTGCTTTGTATGTTTGTGTTCTTCCTTTTACAACGATCATCCACTTGGATGTGAGCAGAGGTAGATGAGGTACCTCTGGAGCAAGCATTGGAGGGTGATGATGCAGCTGCCTAGTTCTTAGGATCCTTCTTAACTGTCTTATCTATTTTGAAATACTCATTTGTAAGTAAAGTTTTAAATTTATGGTCAAATTTGGATGACGGTAAACTTGTAACTTTTTCTTCATCCCTAAACTGTTCTATCATATTATAATGTTTAATCATTCAAAATTATATTATCATATAATTTTCGGGATGATACATTAAAAACATTTAAATATTTGCTATCAAATTTAAAATAATTCATTTCAGTCATATATAACTGTTGTTAAAAATATATTAATGTTTAATAACTTTATTAAAAAAAAATCCAAGGCATAAAAAAAAGTTTCACACTGAAAATTTAGATAAACTTTCTTCACTTAACATAGTAAAACGTCTAATTAAAGTAAAATTGAGTTCTAAACTATATTTTAATATATTTTTTGACGTCATTGAGAACCGAATTTTTAAATTAAAGGATCAATTTTAAAAAAAATTACGACTAGTTCTTTTTAAAGGGACATGATTTTTTTAATCTAAATTTAAGGACTAAAATAAAAAAATATCAACATACTTTGTAATTAGTGTTTAACCATATTTTGATTTTTAAATAATAGTAATAATAACGAAGCATTTCCCATTTGATGTATGGAATTAATAACACAATAACAGTATAATAATAATGTGATAACCTTTTAATGGATGATAATTACATGTTAAAATTTTGCAAAAAGTCAAAGATGATAAAATAAAATTAGTAAAATTTTAAAAGCTGAAACTTTAAACATAAGCCAACAAGATAGAACATGATGATAATGATGTGGCCATGATTGTTCAACAAATAATTCGTATGCATGTCTTGTGGGGACAATAGGTACGTTGATTTTTTTTTTTAATTATTTTTTCTGGTCACCATATCAAAGATTATGATATAAAAATAATTGTTTTCACGAAAAACAAAAACATAAAAATATCACCACAAACAAACAACTTTTTCTTCAACAATTAGCTTGTCCACAAAATCAAATATTTTTTTTTTCATTTTCATTATGAAAAATATTTGATTAAAATAAAATAAACTCATTCCCTCAATAAACAAATATTATTTGCATAAACCAATATCATTAACTCAAATGGCACAATTGGAATATAACAGTTTAATTATTAGAGTAAAAATTTGTTTACATTCTATTAACTCGAAAATTCAAATTAATTAGTCTCAAATCTCATAAGTAGGATTTTAAGTTCAACTTTTACTACTATTGGAATAAAAAACACGAATATAAAATATTTATAGCGAAAACGAAAAATGATTTAAATACTAAAAATGAAATAATAAATACTCAATAAATTATGGAATTTCTTCACCCATTGATCACCATCACTTTCATATCCAACTACCCAATCTCCATCAATAAAATATAATCATAATTATAACTTTGCTTTTGTCTTAGCCATGTACAAACAAAGTGGGCAACACATATATTCTCTATCACTTTAACTTTTATCATCATAATCAATATATAACGAAATTAATTAACAATTAATTCACTATTAGTGTACTTTTTTTTTGTGTGCTTGTGCTTAGTATTCCATAATTGATGTAACATAACTGATCTATGATTTGTATTGCTTAATATTGTGTTTGTTTTATATGTATGTATTCTTCGTGATTAACAATTAAGTCAAACTTTTACCCCTTCTCTCTCTAACATAATAAATAATTAAATAATATAATTGTAATTAATGGTAATTTGTTAGTTGAAACTTGAAATAAAATAAGCAAACATTAATTTAAATATCAAGATACTGTTATATTCATGATACCAATAATAATTAACACAATTTATTTCAAAATTCAAAATAAATTAATTTGTATCATTAAAATAAACAATATTTCATTGAAAATTAGAGCAACAGTGTACTTGTTGCAAATATATTTAAAAATGTAAAAATAAAATATATATATTCATTGTTTTTCTACAAAATTTTGAAAATAGTAAATAAATTTTTAAAAAAAGGTAGGTAGCAAGTTTATGATTCAAAAATGAAGGAAAGGGTGTTGTCAGAGTAAACCTGTTCATTATCTCAATTAGCCACTTTTGTGATTTATATTAAATTATAATATGTTTTTCGTTTATTTAATTGGTTTAATTTAACATTTTCAAATAACTTCACGTTAATACGTAAACTTTGATGTATTAATTTCGTTAATATTTTAAAATTGATTGATTATTTTTTATCACATAAATATTTATTAAAATAAAAAATAAACATAAAATATAAATATTTATACTGATAAAAAACGAACCTTAAATCACATATAACTACAAAAAATGTAAACATTTACGTTATATCCCAGACTCCAATTAAATTTACGTTATATTCTTTAAGGAATTCAAATTGAGTTTTGGACCCAATTAGATGCTAGTTCTAATTTTATAATTATTCAATTTCAATAAACTTTAACAACAAATGTTCATAATTAAAATAACTTTATGTCATAATTTAAATATTATTATCCTTTAAATTATTTACTATAAATTTAAATTATAATCTATATAACCGTTTACTTATTATAATACTTAATTATACTATTTTTTATTTACACAGTGGAAGTATCTATTATTATAAATTTGAATTATGTAAAAACAAATACTTCCTTGTAAGGTATACAATACAATTTATAATATGAGTATCAACAAAAATAAATTTACTTATATAGATAGAAATAGTCAAGTGAACTTAACAGCAATAATTAATACTTAATAATAGCAATTAATAGTATCAACTTATTTTTTGCTAAATAATTATGAGTAATATAATAAATAATAACGAATACATTGTAATTTGGAGGTTAACTAGGGTGTATTTTACTTACCCTTCTCCCGCTCTTACCAAATCTTTGCTTCTGCAACTTTTCCACCTTCTCTTCTGACGCTCTCTCTGCTCCTAAACCCTAGAAAAGGCCATTACCACAATTCAACCTTGCCCCCACCTGCATTCTTCCTCTTTCCAAACGTTTTCCTGTCGCCTCGGATTCTCCAACTCCCTCTTTTGTCTGCCAATTCAGCCTCGTATGCCCCCAATATTGTTCTTTTAGTATTCCCTGTAAGTTTCTCACGACCTTTCTTCTTTTTTCTTTATCACTGTTTTCGACAGCTTCTACGTCCTTTAACCTGCATTGGAGCTCCTGTTAATTGCCGCTGAACGTTGAATTTTTTTAGTGTCACTTGGATTTCAGCTCATGGGTCGTTTTTTGGTTAGAAAATTATGCTGGTAAAAGATTTTTTACTTTGCTTCGCTGTATTGATTGTTGAATTCTGTCTTAATGATTTTGGAAGTGATCACAGTGAAAGGGTGTGAGTGAAGTTTTGATTTTTTTGTTTGGAGGGGGCGGGGGTCATACCGACCGAACTTTTGTTCAATTTGAATAATTGTAATTGTAAATAATTGAGTAAATTACATGACGGCCGTGGTCTTTTAAAAATTGCGCTCTATTTTCCTGTTTTTTAAAGGTTTACAACAACCTCTTCATAGGATAAACTTTTTTTAATTGTTAAGAGATTGCAATGCATAAAAGGTGTCCCTGTCATGTTTTACAATCAGTCAAGGGGATTTGTGTACGAGTTTAAGAAAGAGAGAAAGATAGAAATTAGAGGAAATCTTAGGGAATTTACTCTAAATAGTTATTGTTGAGTTGTATTACTAACCTTTTTTTATGGCTGAAGTTGTAAAGTTTACTAATTGTTATGTATATGTGTTTCCTACTTTGGCAGGCGGTGTGTTAGATTTGAGGGTTTGCCTTGAGTTTTTGTTACAAATGGCCCCAAATTGTTGATTCCTGTTTATAGAGGAAAAAAAGTGGCAGTGGAGAGCGTCGCTGTTATGAAGGGTGGTGAAAAGATTTACGATTATGGTAAAGAAATGATTTATGATAATGGTATAGAGGATGAGAATGTGGACGACCACATTGGTATAGTTGAAGAAATGGATTCCTTTCTGGAGGGTGTCGAAGGGCGGGTGATAATATCTAGGATGGTGAGTGATTCCGTCATAAAGGGCATGGTTAATGCTGTTCAGGAACAGGCAGCGGAGCGAATCACTGAGAAAGAATTGGAGGTGATCGAGCTCAAGAAAGTTCTACATGGGCTTCATGTGGGTTCAGGTGAAACTAAGACATTCTGCTCTTCATTGCATCATCATGAATCCCACGAAGCTGCTGCACATCAGTTTCCAGACAGTGTTGTAGAGCCCGATAGATATGTAATGTCTGTAGACAGTCTTCAAATTGCAGTGCACGAGGAGTTAAGTCAGCTAAAGAAAGAAATAAATAAAATTAAGGCGGCTAGTTCCATCAGAACAATTAGTTCTGGTCCTGATTTGGTGGGTTTAAGTGGTATTCTGCAAGAGAATATGCCTGAAAAATTGATTTGTGTTGATAAAGCTTTCGAAAACCTAAAGGATGTTGTAGACAGTGTCTGCGAAAGAATGAAAGTCACGGATCGGTTATCAAAAACATCACTTTCTGAATGGCAGAAGGAGCAGGACTTTCAATCAGAAATTGAACGAATGGTTATCAGAAACGGTATCTGGGGTTTGCAACAGGAGTTTGAACAGAAACTGTGCGATCTTTCTGACTCTGAAAGTAGAAATTGTTTCAACCAATATAAAGAGATCTCAAGTTTGCGTGAGGAATTGGATTCAATTTTTAAAACACTCTCTGTTTCTGAAACCGGACACCTTCTTTCTCATGGATCCTTGGAGAATGCTGAGGAATGGTGTCATAATAAGAGGGTTGATCATTTCCATGTGAAGCTTTCCACTGATGATTTGTCGTCCTCAGCTATGGAAGAAAATGACAAACAAGAGCCAAAGATTAACAAGCCTGAGAATTTGGATTCAGCCTCACTAAAGCACATGTCTAAAGAAGATTTAATTACTTATATTACTAAAATGAGAAGAAACCATGAATCTCAGGTGCAAGAGAAGACTGAAGAGAATTTTCGCCTGAGGCGGCAACTTTTGAAAGAAAGAGGTTCTTCTTTTCCACTGAAGAAGGACAAGGAGTTTGAGCTGTTGAAGAAAAAAATCCCTGATGTCATCGCAAAATTTAATGAAATCCTTGATGGAAATGAGAAAGTACATCAATTCAGTGAAAACATTGAATATCTTAGCAGTTTAAAGGATAGATTGGATTTCTTAGAATCTGAGAATCATCAACTGAAGGAGACTCTATCTGATAAGAAAAAAGAATTTAGGAGTCTTTCTTCCCAGGTTTCTGCTGCAGAGGAAAAATTGTCACAGGAGCAATTGATAGAGAAAAATTTGTTACAAACCATTCAGAGGCTTGAGGATGATATAGAGGATGCACATTCTCAAGTCTCAGTTATTCAAGATGTATATAAATGTTTATTTGATGGTATTGTTAGTGAGTTTAGATACTGCACTGAAGAATTACGTCTGAAGAGTAGTTTCATGCAAGAGATGTATGAAGTATTACTCCAAGAAGCTTTCCACAGTGCTCAAGCTTCTAGTGGATTGGGAATTGAGGAAGCAGAAATGGAGTCAACTATGATGCAAGGGTTATTGGATATTAATCATATTATATTTAAAGAAACTTTGGTGAATGCAGATGAAGCTTTAAAATTGGAAGTTTCTGAAAAGGAGAAACTAAGATATGAAGTGCATACATTGAAATCAGTTGTGGAAGAAAAGGAGAAGTTAATCAAAGGAGCAGAAGATGCTTTGATTCAAGAGAAACAAAAAGTGCAGTTTTCCTCTGAACAACTTGACAGTTTAAGAGTTGAGATTGCTCATCAACATAAATTAGTAGAAGAGAAAAGCGAGGAATTGGATGTCACTAATGGCAACCTGGTTGCAGCTTTGAAAGAAATTAAACAATATGATGAGCAAATGCATCAGCTGCAAAAAAATCTTGAACAAAGAACGAACAAACTTAGAGAAATTGAAGAAGAAAGAAGAGTACATTTTTCTCTTACACAAAAACAACAAGAAGCACTGAATTTGTTTGAGGCTAAAGAAAGGGAAACTAGGAAGCAAATGGAATCTACCATTAATCTCATTCATAAATTGTTGACGATGATTACTGATTTTGAAGCTAGAGTAAATAAAGATATTTCAAGAAATCGTTTGAGGTATGCATTAATTGTGTCAAGGTCCTTTTATTTAATATCACATTAATTATCATAAACTCATGTTTCTATGACTGCTTCTATTGATTAAAGGAATAATTGGGAATTAACTTAGTATTAAGTCATATATTTAATAATCTTTTCAGGCTTGAAAACATAAGATCTGAGTTTCATTGGATCAATAACCAAGCCAACTTACTTAAAACCATGGGTTTGGTGTACAAGCAACGGCTAGAAACAAGATCTTCTGATCTCGCGAAGGCTGAAACAGAGGTATCTCATCCAAAACATTATGTTGTCTTTTTTCCCTTTTTTTATTATGGTGTTGGAGACATTGGATTATGTTTACGTGTTTCTGAACTAGATTGCAATCAAGGCCTGTGTGAGTGAATCAGCCGATAAGGTTTATGCTATAGAATTCTGGTGAACCAAGATACAGCTAACTCTCAACTTGAAAAATTATCTAAGTTTCATCTCGAAAACATTATTTTCTGAACTACTCTGATGGAGATGCCTAAATTCCACATTGAATAAGTTGTAATAGATATTCAATGGAATATTTAAGTGTCTTGGTTTTTGGGTGCTTATGTTAACTTTCTATTTTAATCCTGAAGGCTTGCAATTGGTCCACCCACCTATATTTGATGTAAAGTTACTTGTTGTTTCAGGTTGATCTTTTGGGGGACGAGGTAGATACTCTTCTTAGGCTCCTTGAAAAAATATACATTGCACTTGATCATTATTCACCCATACTGCAGCATTACCCTGGGGTAAGAACCTTTTGCTTTCTGCACATCTTTTTAACGTTTGTACTTCGTCATGATTGAAGTGTGTATAATGCCTAAATATGCAATATTACTTAGAAGAGTCTATCTATCTTCCTGATTATTTCTCCTTATCAATATCTATCTTACGTAATGTTAACTGTTGTTAAAGGAAAATCCCTGAAGGTTGTCTTTAGGTTCGAGAATAGAATATCTAGGAAATTTTATGTGTTTAATATGCTATTTCTTGTCATATTTATCTTGGTTACATTTGTTAGAAAAATGGCAAAGAATAATCCTTACATGACTTGCTAATCTCTTAAACTTGCTAATCCGTACATGTCATATTTTGCTAATCTCTTAAAAAATGTTGGGTCCTAAACATGAAGGTTGGTTTTGACGACCTACATTGACTACGAGTACAATCAAATCACTTCTATGGGTCTCCATTTCTGATAACCGGCATTTGAACTCATGTTCACTGGCTTGTGCCCCCCCATCACCACCACCCACACACACAGACAGAATATCACTCTTAATTTCATATAATTGTATGATAGGGAGAGATGAAGAGGGTTGAGACTTGGGCTCTTTATTCATGTTTGGCTCCGGCACATAGCAGAGTGGATATGACTAGTGTAACCAACTGCCAGAATGGCAACCATGAAATTTGAAGGAAATTCTAATGTGGTTTGTGATCATATACAAGGGAAGGGGAGTAGATAGAGGAAGTGGAAGAAGGTGTGATTAAAAATTAGTGGGAGATTGATTACAAAGCATCTCAATTGCCCTGGTATTCTGTTCTGAGGTCATTTCTATATTTTCCAAATAAAATTCATCTTAGTCAATAATATCACGCTGATATCAGTATCGGCAGTTCTTTAATACATCATTTTCACTTAATCTAATTCAGTTTTTATCTCTTTGCTACTTATTTAGTTTGGATCTGGAGTGGAACTTTCATTTGTTTCGAACATACATGTGAATCCCTCCCTCCATGGAATGAACATGGATTTGGATCAGAAATAGGCTTAGGATAACCTGTTAGTGCATATCACTGCCACGGGTGGACAAACTTCCTTTATAGCATTAGTAAACTTGAACTGTGTACTGTTGGCATACTAATTCAACCCCTTCATTCGGCTAAGAATTGTGTATTAATAGATAGTTAGCTAATGATGAAGCTCCAAGCAGAAGTTTTTACTGGACTTAGCATCCAATTAGATTTGTGTACCTTCAAAGAAAGATAGGGGCATATAATTTTCTTCAGTTTGTGTCTGTCCTATCCGATAATAGTCTTACTTTGTGAAGAAGGTTGAGAGGTTTTCCGTTCATATGAATAGAATAGTGTGTAGTGTGTGCAGCCTGGTCTTCAGTAGTCCCAACATATAACTTTTTAATAATTATCTGTTCATTTTGCAGATTATTGAGATTTTGGAGCTTGTAAGAAGAGAACTAAGTGGAGACTGTAGAAAACTTCTTTAGTTGTACGTTTTGGCCAGGTAAATTGACAGACACTGTTGATACAAACTGTATCTTTCCGCGCTCTGGATTGCTAAGACCAGAATCGTGATAAGCAAATCATGCAAGCCCCCACATATTGATCAACCACGCAGGATGTGGAGATTGTAATTAACTTTTCACGGAGCGCCACTATAGTGTTAATTGGTTGGTTCATTCTTTTTTTTTTTTTTGTTTCTATTACCTTCATCTATACAGAGATCAGAGATGCTAGAGTTATGATAGTTTCGTTTCTTTTTCATTTTTTTGGGTTCACTTCTCATGTCTATAACTGGAGCAATGGCAATGCTGTTGCATAAATTATTTTAGTCCATGCTGTCTTATGTTAAATTACTACATTGAAGAGCTATGTGCAAATCTTCCAATGGATACAGGTAGCTAGTTGTACAGTTCTTCACATAGTATAGCAGCTGGCTGATGTGTAGCTGCTGGGTTTTTGTTCTCCTTAACACATTTTTGAGGAAAACAGCACAACAAAAGAACCAACAACTTGTGCAGTTGCTAACACCGATTTTGCCATGCACGAATTCTGTATCATACTAGGATACATGCTTAGGCTGGTTGACTAGTATATCATAAATTTGCTTCCTCTCTTTGTAATTCTTACTTTGCCTTCCATGTGGGCTAATTTATTAGCTTTTGTACATCTTTTTTAATGAGTTTCTACATGGCTTGTTTATACTTTTGGGTTATAGGTACAAGTGTATGATATTCTTCGGCATTCAGTAGCTTGTGTCTAAAATAGTTATTACCGTTATTATGTATTGTTCATTCACATGCGCTTCCTCTTGAGATGCTCCTCAAAATGGGACATGTGAGATAGGGATGACTAAGTGTAGGTTGTAGCTATGTCTTATATGTAGAAATATTCACTTGCATCTGTTTTGTGACGGAGTAGACAGAAACATGTACCTTGGTATTTAGTAGGGAGAAAAAAACAGAGGCTACGAAAATAAGGTAGGTAGCAAAAGAAAAGAAGAAAATGGTTAAAAATATTATTTTTTTTAAAAGAAGTGGAAATTGAAAAGGATAAAAATATTATGTTGTAAGGATATGTACAAGCAGTTGTTTGTTGGAAGTGGTTTTGACTAATCTCCTCATGACATAATTTGTATTTTTTTAATCTAATAATTTCTCATATTAGAAATAGTTTTGACAATGCTTCTCAATTGCAATACTATAATAAATAATTCTGTCTTTTACTGTATTTTTTTATATCCAGTGAGGTTAATGGAAGTTGAAGTCAAAACCTTATGAACGCTTTATTGAATCTTTGACGTTGTATGTACTCGCCTCCAATAGCATATTGGTAATAAATCAAATCAATCGTTTTGTCTTTGAAATAGACTAATCCCTTATTATTATTATTGATCAAAAGACATTTTAGTGTATTAAAAAAAGCCACCGACAAGTTTTATTATTGATTGAGATGTTTCATTCAACATCAGACACTGTTCATTAATGATTGATGAGATAACTAGCATATTTTCGATCCTTATACCAGTTAAACCTTGTCTTTCTCAGAATTGAAATGTAATTCAAAATACGTAAATGGATTTCCTCCTATTTTTCATGCAACTGATGATGCACATGATTTTTCTTACAAAAAATTATCATCTTGATCCTTATAATATAGATTTTGATTTAACCATCAAAGTTTTGTAATTAATGTCACTTCATCAAAATATATTACAACAATATTACGTGGTATCACAGTGATTTAACATTCTGTAAAGTAGGTTATCATTTAACGGTGAAAAGAAAAACAGTAAAATTTTATGTTAAAAAACTAAAAGATGAAAATACTTTTATAAAAACCTACGTTAGATAACTGTTCTGCTTGATAATTTAAGTATGAGTCTAAGTCTTACATCAAATAGAAATAAAAAAATAAAATACTACATAAAAATAAAAAACTCGTTAATTTATTATTTCTGTATCGAAATTTTTCTTATAAAAAAATATTTAGATAAACGGTATATATTCATATGTTATAAGATTGGATACCAAAACAAATTAACTGTTATATTTAACTTATTGGTATTAATATAAACTACCTTCAGTTAAACATAAGACATTTAAACTTACGGGAATACTATTTAACTTACCACACCTACAATATTATGATATTCTAACTCAAATGTTCATAATAGTCTGTTTCTTAATGTATACACGATGCCATGAATAAAATGTTAAAAGAATATAATTAATAAAAGACAAACTTTAATTAATAAATATTTTATCAGTGTCTCTGATGACAAAGATTAAACTAAGGTGACATTTTCATTATCGTATAAAAATACTTTCAAGAAAAATAAAATAAATTGAAAATAGAAAAGTGGTGGTAGAGTGAATGTATCTGGATAGCAATGATGATTATTTTATTTGTACGAACCTTTTGAGCTTAGTCCAACAGTAGCAATATATTGGTAAGTGTGAAATAATTGAAGTGAATGGCATATAAAATATGTAGGGTATAGTATTGTAGTGTAAGGGTAGTGTGGAAGCAAAATAGAAGGACCCTTTAAGGGGTACTCCCAGTACGGAATAATAACACGAGACACCGCTTTCGGTGCACCGCACTCTTTTACAGAACATTATTAAATTTATTCTTGAAATTTCTATGTAAATAAATATCTTCAAAAACTTAAAAATTAAAGCATTTAATGCTAGTTAGATATCTAAATAATAATTTTAGTGTTCTATCCATAAGTTCAAACAATCATGTTTTTTTGTTTTATTTTTTGATTTTATGAAACAATATATTGTTTATTCTTTGAATTTGACCTTTAAATTGTGAAATCTCACTAAAAACATATCTATTGATTAATTGTGGTTAATACATAATGGTTATTTTTAATAATAATTATGAAAAAGGAAATGTGAGTTATGGGCATGAGGAAGATAATTGCAGAATTGATGATGTGGAGGACAATGGCATGTGATCCATCCCATCTCACTATCATCACAAATTATAGATTATGGAACCACCCTTCTCATCAATCATTGCATCCCTTCTTTCTCCTGTTCATTTTCTCAATCAAGTACTAACCATTTTCTTCAAGTTACCTTCTTTGCATTTTTCATTGATACCACTTTTAAATAAAGAAAAGAGGAAATATTACTTTCATCTTTTCTATATTTTAGATATTTTTTCCCTAAGAAAGCCAATATCTTATATTTTCTTCAAATGCACTCTTTTTACTATCTTACTACTGACTGTGCATGAATCAAGAATCAGGATATTGAATATGGACATTCTAGTTTAAATTTATATTTCATGTACATTAATTATATTAAAAAAAATCTGTCTTATAACAAAACCGTGAGTTTGAAATTCGATTAATTTATGAAATTATCATTAGCCCAGTGTAATTTTTTGTTGCATTAGTAATGCATCTCTCAATATGTGTATGTCAGATGATAAATATCTGAAAATAAACCAATGCAAAATTGGTTCGTTACATAAAAGTTTATCTTAAACTTTTTTAGATGTCAAATCAAATCAAGGGAAACTTTGCTACTGTTACCAATTATGACATATCAGTTAGAAGAAGAGGAGAAAAGATAAAGTACCTCTTAAACAGTGTCCGATTCTTGGCTTATTGTAAAAGATACAAAACCAAGCACAGATGAATTGCAACTTTTCCAATCTGTTTCCAACCACACCCATGTTCTGATTTTCCTTGTTTGTTTATTCAGGAAAGAGCCCATTTTGGGTGACATCTTTGTTTTTATAGTATTTTTCTCTGGATTCCTTATCACAACTTAGCTAAGTTGTTGTCTTTCTTTGTCATCCATAGTGCACTGCCATACCTTGCATTGGTCTTTTTGCCCTTTCAAGTTCAGATCTGTGAATTGCTGTGTCTGTTTGTTGGAGGATTGATTGTGTTCAGCTAAAGCTGGAGGTGGGTTCTTCTTTTCATCTCTCTGTATTGTAGTGTCTCCCATGGTGTGGAAAATGGACATTCATACGCCCCAGAAGATTGTTTTGTCTAGCTATCCATAAAGGCTTCAACTTTCGTGCTTCCTTATTCAAGATCTTGGGAAATACGAGATTGTTTCTGTGATTGGGCAGTGTTGGCTTTCTGGGTCTGTGTTGTTTTTTTCTGTATCTGGTTAGTTTTGTTAGTTTTCCCTTTCCAAATTCTGCTTCTTTTACTAAAAATAAATAAAAGGTCTTATTGGAGGAATTGTTACCATGGTGAGTGTCCTTGGGGAGGGACTCTATTTTGTTCTATTTCTTGTGGTAGTGTCTGTGACAGTGGGCATTGTGGATGCTCAAACGAAGTCTATCCTCTTAAATTGTGGTTCAAACTCTTCTTTGAATGTGGATGGTAGAAGATGGGTGGGGGACTTGGCCACCGATAACAATGTCACCCTAAGCACTCCCACTGTTGTTGCTAACACTTCTACATTAAGTGGCAGCTCAATCTATGATCCTCTCTATAAAACAGCCAGAATTTTCACTGTTCCTTTCAATTACACAATCAAAGATGTTAAAGGAAACTACTTTCTTAGGTTCCATTTTTGCCCCTTTGCGATTGACGACTTCAATGTGAACGAGTCCTCATTTGGTGTTGTGGTCAATGGTTTGAAACTGTTGTCAGAGTTTGATGTTCCTGGTAAGATATCCCACAAGAATATGAACTTGCTGAATTCTGGAAGAAATGCTAGTTCATTCTTCTTGGTAAAAGAATATATTCTGACTGTGAATGGGGATATGCTTCTGATTGAGTTCGTTCCAGCCAGAAGCTCCTTTGGCTTCATCAATGCCATTGAGATTGTCCCAGTTGTGGGTGAGCTTTTTTCTGGATCAGTTAGTAGAGTTGGTGGTGGAAACATAAATTTGTCCGGACATGGGATGGAGACCATGTATAGGCTGAATGTCGGTGGTCCTGAGGTTCAGTCCAATCAGGATCGTGATCTTTGGAGAACATGGGAAGTGGATTCTGGTTATATGATCATAGAAAATGCTGGGTCTGGAATTAAGAACAGTTCTAACATTACATATTCTTCCGTGAACGATACTTCGGTGGCTCCTCTCCTGGTGTATGAAACTGCGAGGACAATGTCCAACTCTGAAGTCTTGGACAAAAGGTTCAACATGTCATGGAAATTTGAAGTAGATCCCGACTTTGATTATTTGATCCGTATGCATTTCTGTGAGCTGGTTTATGACAGGGCAAATGAGAGAATATTTAGAATCTACATAAACAATAGGACAGCTGCGGATAATGTTGATGTGTTTGTGCGTGCTGGAGGGAGGAACAGAGGATATCACTTGGACTATTTTGATCCTGTGTCATCAAAGATTGACACGGTTTGGGTTCAACTCGGTCCTGACACAGCTGCTGGTGCTGCAGGAACTGATGCTCTCTTGAATGGTCTGGAGGTTTTCAAGCTCAGTCGAAATGGAAATCTTGCACGTGTTGAGCGGTTTGACATAGGTGGCAATCCAGGGAGCAAATCAAAAGCAATGGCTGTCTGGGTGGGAGTTGGAGCAGGTGTAGCTTCTTTAGCTGTAGTTGCACTTATAGTTCTTGTATTCTGTTTCTGTAAAAGCAGGAGGAAGGAATCAAGCGATACCAAAAACAACCCTCAGGGTTGGAGACCATTGTTCCTCTATGGAGGGGCTGCTGTTAACAACTCTGTGGGTGGCAAGGGATCAGCAGGAACCCAAAAGCTATACGGATCAGTGGCCTCGGTTAGAGTTGGCAAGAGGTTTACATTGGCAGAAATCAATGCTGCAACAAACCACTTTGATGACAGTTTGGTAATTGGAGTTGGAGGCTTTGGAAAGGTGTATAAGGGGGAGATTGAAGACGGTGTTCTGGCTGCAATTAAGCGAGCCAACCCCCAATCTGAGCAAGGCCTGGCTGAATTTGAGACAGAAATTGAGATGCTGTCAAAACTCAGACACAGGCATCTGGTGTCCTTAATTGGTTTCTGTGAAGAGAAGAATGAAATGATCTTGGTTTATGAGTACATGGCCAATGGAACTCTCAGAAGCCACCTATTTGGGAGTGATCTCCCTCCCTTACCTTGGAAGCAGCGCCTAGAAGTGTGCATTGGAGCTGCAAGGGGATTGCACTACCTTCACACAGGTGCTGACCGTGGAATCATTCACAGGGATGTCAAGACAACCAATATTCTGCTAGATGAGAACTTTGTAGCCAAAATGTCTGATTTTGGATTGTCAAAAGATGGTCCAGCCTTTGAACACACCCATGTTAGCACAGCTGTGAAAGGAAGTTTTGGCTATCTAGACCCTGAGTACTTCAGAAGGCAGCAATTGACTGAGAAATCAGATGTATACTCCTTTGGAGTTGTGTTGTTTGAAGTTGTTTGTGCTAGAGCTGTGATAAACCCCACCTTGCCTAAAGATCAGATCAATCTTGCAGAATGGGCAATGAGATGGCAGAGGCAAAGATCACTTGACACAATCATTGACCCTCGTCTCAGAGGAAACTATTGTCCTGAATCATTGTCCAAGTTTGGAGAGATTGCAGAAAAATGTCTTGCTGATGATGGAAAGAGCCGTCCCACCATGGGGGAGGTGTTGTGGCATTTGGAGTATGTGTTACAACTACACGAAGCATGGCTCAACAGGGACACCACAGAAACTTCCATCTCTGGTAGTAATCATGCTTTGAGAGGTCCAAAAGATGAAGGACTAGAAATGGTACATGACTCTTCAAGCCAAGATGAAGTTGGTTTTGATCACAAACACACAGCTGAATCTGATTCAGTCCACACAACAAGAGAATGAGTAAGAGAAGTGAGTGCTGCAATTTGAGTTCAGTGATTTCTGAATGCTAGTGAGTAACTACATTGGAGAATTATGAATGAATGAATGACCTTATAACAAATATATGCTTTACATATTCTTTCAATTTATTTTATTGAATTCAACTATTCATGTTTACTGTTACTATTTTTCATCTTATTTTTGTATACATGGTAGTAGTGCAATGGGCAAGTTATTATTGACATTTTGCCTAAAACAGGTACCAAAGTTTGTTATATGCTCTCCTTAGTATGCAATGAAATTGTATTCTTGGGATCTTGCTCCTTGAAAGCTTAGCAGAATATTATTATTTCTCAATGCTATAGATTGTGTGCTTTTTGTCATTGAAATCAAAATGCAGAACTTTTTGTCTGCATCAACTTTAGTGCATGCTTTCAAAAGAAAAAAAAAATGTATGTATTCAGATTCTGGTAACTGATTTTGAAGTAAAGTAAATTATAAATAAAGGTTAAATATGTTTTTTACAGTTCGAAATGATTATTTTGAAACGTAAATTTTTAAAAATTCAAAATGGCCATTTTGAAGTATATTTTATATTTAAGAATGTCCACTCCAAGACACATTTATGCAAATCAGAATATACTTTAAGACGTAAATAATGTACTCTCTATTCCAGAATATAAAAATTAAGTTTCCCATTCCCACATATAAATAATATACACTCAATTTTTCAAAATAACTATTTTAAAAAGTAAAATAAAAATACCTTTTAGAATAATCGTTAAAGAACATGAGAATGTATTCCACTTTGGAATATAAACAATGTGCATCCAATATCAAAGTGGTTATATATATTTTTGCAATAATCATTCGAAATAAAAAAATGTATTTTGAAATTTGTAATTCGGAAATGACAACAAATAAAAAAAAAATAAAAGGTGATGCAATTTTTTGTTTCACTTTATTTATGGAGTAGGAAAAAAAATGTGTAGAAGAAGAAGAATGAGCCATAGCTGGTCTATAATGCCCACAAAATCAAATTTGGATTTCAAATGAATAAACATTAAACTTTTACTTTTTGCACTTTTAGTACTTCTTTTTTCACCCCCGTTACAGTGAGATAGCAAAAGTAACTTTTTGAAATTATTACATTTGTTGAAAATGTTATTTGACTCTGGACAAATTATTCTAAAATCAGAGATTTGTTTTGAAATAAAATTTTCACAAAATACTTTTTAGCATGTATAATTTGCAAACATTTTAATCTCATGAAAGAATAAAGATTCTAAGAAATAAATTTCATTATTCCATTATTGGAGATGTTGAGAGAAATTAATTGATGTACAATAATATAATTTTGCATATAGATAAATTTATTGAATTTAGTAAATAAAGAGAAATATATAATTGTTACCTTTTAATCTACATGAGTGTCCTCAAATACTTGATTTTATTTTTCCACCCTTTCCATCAATAAGAAAAAAAAAAGGAAAACATAAAAGTGAGAGGAATAGTACAGTGACTCGCTTTCCCTAATACAAAACCCTACAAACCACGAACCTGAGATTCGAAGACGCTCTTCTTGTTCTTCAGTTCATCATTGGAATCGAACCAAAGCCCTTCGCCGCTAAAAATGCCTCCCAAGTCTGCCAAATCCAAGGAAGCCCCAGCTGAGCGACCCATCCTCGGTCGATTCTCTTCTCACCTCAAAATTGGCATTGTATGCTTCTTAGTTCTCTCGCCAAATCCACTAATTTTCGATTTTGACAGTATTCTCAGCTACCCTTTTCCAATAGCAAAAATGGGTCCTCCTCATTTCAGCATCATATGCCGGTTTCGTTGATTTTATTTCCATCTTGCTTATTTTTATGTGGGAGTTAGATAATAGTTGTTATGCATTGGAACTGAACTGGTGGACTGTGAAAGCTTAGTTGCTTTCTAGTTGTTTCTAAATGCTCGAACGAGTTAGTGAAATGAGAACTTTGTATGATAAGACTTTATACATTTTTTTTTTATGCTAGTTATTGTTCTTTGTTCAGGTTGGCTTGCCAAATGTTGGAAAATCTACTCTTTTTAATACTCTCACCAAGTTGGCAATACCTGCTGAGAACTTCCCCTTTTGTACCATTGAGCCTAATGAGGCGCGGGTCAATATACCCGACGAACGGTTTGAGTGGCTTTGCCAATTATACAAGCCAAAAAGTGAGGTATGTGATGGAACTCGTATCATCTTTACTGAATCTGTGTTGGCCTTGCTAATTGTAGTTCAATTTTGTAAATAATCTGTTAGCCTACGCTCGAGCTGTACCCAACTTACAAGTCTATCTGTTTCTCCTGACATATTCTGTTAGTTGTCTGTTATTGATGGATTGGTCTATTTTTTTTTTTTTGTGTTATGACGTGTTTGTTCAACTTGAAACTCAGGTCTCAGCTTTCTTAGAAATCCATGACATAGCTGGATTGGTCCGAGGTGCTCATCAGGGGCAAGGATTGGGGAATAGTTTTTTATCTCACATTCGTGCTGTTGATGGAATTTTCCACGTTTTACGTAAGATGATGCCTAATTTTCTCTGAGGACCTCTTTTGTTATTACTGCATTATGAGTTTATGACATTTTGATGTGAATTGGTAGTTGACCTAGAGACCTAATTCTTGTTAGGTGCATTTGAGGATCCGGACATTATTCATGTAGATGATACTGTTGACCCAGTTAGGGATTTGGAGATCATTACTGAAGAATTGAGGCTGAAGGTATAATTAGCAACTTTCTTATTCGCAATAAACTGACTTTTGGACCATTAATTTTATTGACAGTTTGCAAAATATATGCCCGTTTAAGGGACTTTTCCATACAGATATGTGGATCAAATGACTGGATATTTTTTCGTCTTTGTTTTCTCTACCATCAAGGAGGATCCCTCATCCTCCATTTAGCTCTAATTTCTGCTTTTTCATCATTATGAATTTAGTCTTTTGTGTAGATATGAAGTTTATTACTCTCTGCTAGATCTGTTTGTATACTGTAGTATAACTGCTTCCGCCCTTTGCATAAAATTCTAGGATGTTGAATTCATGGAAAGAAAGATAGAAGATGTTGAGAAAAGCATGAAGAGGAGCAATGACAAACAGTTAAAAATTGAGCTTGAATGTTGTCAAAGGGTACGATTTTATCTTCTGAGAATTTATATGATTTATTTTATTCCCCCATTGATGAAATGGTCATCCCTTGTATTATATATCTTATATTGTATATAGTTTGAAGTTTGGTGCATATGTGCTGTATTTATTAAAATAAACTGGCACAATTTTCTTACTCGTATCTCGTATCTGTTTTTTCTTTTGGTAGTATGGCCAATGCTTTCAGTGAAAGGGTTCTCTTTGGGGTTCTATAGTGTATTATGCATAAAAAAACAGTAGAACCTTCTACCATATTCTCAAACATAAGGGTTATACTTTGGACATATTTTGGTATTCATTGTTGCTGTTAATTTCTTACAATTGCAGTGTAAAATGTTACTTATTTCTTATCAAGACAAAATGTATTTCACTTTTGTGGTTATTGTTGATTGAAAGACTTTCATCAAATGGTTTCATGGAACTAGTCGTATGATTTGATGCCTGAAGATTTTCTTGATTTTTATTTGGAGTTACGATACTCCCTGCTTATTTCACATTTCGTTTGTTATTCATGATTGGAATTGGATTTTTCTTAATATCCTGTTTATGATCATTTGTCATGGTACTGTATGGATGAGAATGTAAGTGGTCAAATGATTCAAATTAAGTTAGTCATAAATGTCTTGGCTCATGTCAAAAAGCACACTTTTTGTTTTGTCTGTGAATGCATTTATCTCATGCCTTGCAAAATCTCATGTCATATGGATGCTATCACTTAATTGCCACTGTCACATTCTATACTTTTATTTGTTCAATTGTACACACACCAAAAATGTGTGGATACATAGTGGATGAAAATTTTGGTGCCAATTTCATGTCTTCAGGTGAAGGCATTGCTTCAGGAAGGAAAAGATGTACGTCTAGGTGAATGGAAGGCTGCTGATATTGAGATTTTGAATTCCTTTCAGTTACTTACTGCCAAGCCTGTTGTATACTTGGTAACATTCTCTCAGTAGAAAATTTATTTGGCTTTGGAGTAAAACGCCTTATTTTTTACGATGTATGTTGGATACTATTTAATACCTCATCTTATATTAACTTTACTAGTTTATTTTTGCTTTGAGGTTCATATTATTGGGAATGAAAATTGAATAATGAGACAAGGTAGCTGATTTTGATCTGTTTTTTTAAAACCTGGGCAATATTTCTATACTTTGCATGTTTTTCTTTACACATATGCAGCACCATAGTATATAAATCCATCCGTGCCCATGTCACGAGACTAACTGTTAGAATTATTGGTTAGTGTGTGTGAGTTGTGTGTGATCAGTGTGTATCTTAATGTTAGAATAATCATTAAGTCTACCTATGATTAGTATAGTTAGTAGAGCCTAAAGTAGGGAGTTGTGTGTTGGTTTATCTATAATGATTGTACCTAGCAATCTAGGACAATCCCTTCATCTTCCATCTCTCTATTGTATTAAATCTTGATCTATATAAATGATAGAACATGAGGAGGGTCCATTAAGCCCTTTAGAAATATTTCTCTGTTCTAATCTTAACATGGTATCAGAGCAGGTTCTCTGATCCTCTAGGGTGTCTTCGCCGTCTGCCGGCGGCCGGCCGCCATGGCCGCCGACGGCCCCTCCAAAAATTTCTTTTTCATAATCTGATTTCTCAAAATGGGAATCTGAACCCATTTTCTTTTCCAAGAAGTCCCGGCAATTATTCCAGCAAAGTTCAGTTTTAAACACTGAACTTCAAAAGTGGATCTATGATGCCAAATCATTTGGCACTTTATTTGGGCATTTTCATTGCCTTAAATCCATCTGCATCCAAAATCAAAGAGATGAAAAGCCATTGTTTTCCGCTGCATAACCGCCGCTATCCACCGCCGGTTTCCGTACATCGCCGGCCGCCGTCCGGCGCCGGCAACCGTCGCCGTTCCGATCGACGACCAACGGATCTGGACCGTCTCGTCGAGCGACGGCCAACCCTGTCGGAGACAAGACCAGACTCCTCCGAACACGCCGCCACGAGCACCAAATCAGTCCGCCGTCGACCACCGTCCGCCGCCGGCCACCGTACCAGTTCCGACCAGTGACCAGCGGATCTGGACCGCCTCCTTGAGCGACGGCCAACCCTGTAGGAGTCAGGACCAGACGCCGCTCCACGCGCCGTCACGAGCCGCCTTTCTCCGTCAACTCTCGGGCGCGTGGGCTTCACGCGCCGCCTTCCCGGCGTCGGAAATTCACCGCGCCACTGGGGTTCTGATCGCCTCACTCTCCTGAGCTCTTTTGGCCTCTTGGGCCTTCCTCTTTTGGACCTCACCACGTCCTCTTTGTTGTTCGTCATCTCGGCCTAGTCGACGACCACCATTACAGTTTTTCAATGCACCAGATTTGGATTTCCCTGTTGCCAGAACATCTTGCACACCTCTGATTTCTCTGTTTTGTTCCGCTGCTGTCACCATCATCACCCAAAGCTCACAGATCTGGATCTAGCATCAAGGCTGGATGCTATAACAGCCCATGTGAGCTCCTTGCTTTTTATTCCTCCTTCACGTGCTATCGTTGCTGGATTCCGAACCGTGGTGCTGCACCTCCCAAGCTGCTGGAATGAACCAGCCCACCGTTCTCAAGAAATCGAACCAGGGTACTGCTGTTCTCAACAACGATGTCATGAGCATCCCAACAGACCTCTCTCGACGCTACTGCTATTACTTCTACGTCACCACTTTCTTGGATGTTATTGGTCCTTCTTTCATCCGCCGTGTCTGCTGCCGCTGTCTACAGCCTCTGTTCGCAGCCACTTTCCGTAGCCACTGTCTGCTGCCGCTGCTGCCGTTATCTGCTGTTGTCCGCTGTTCAGTGCCATTGTCTGTCACCATTGTCCAGCAAAGAACTTTGGACTTCCAGCACTGCTGTTTCGCACCTGTCTGGTGCCGTTTGCTGTTGTCCACGGCTGTCTCGCCACTATATGTAGCTGTCAACTGCAGTTTGGAGTTATTCAACTTCATTGTCCACCATCTCGCATACGTCCTTGCAATTTGTTGTTGTTGGCTGCTGCAGGACGTCAATTTCTTTTTTGTCGACTTCATTTATGTGTGTTTACCTAAAGCAACTGTGATGCTTCCAATTTCAGTCAACAACTTCACTGTTTCCACCGTTCACAGTGAGGGGGAGTATGTTTCCAAGACACTGCAAGTCAAGTGTGGCAGTTCAAGCCACACAAGTATGGATTGTCCCTGTAGCTTTGCAGCAGCTCTCAGCGCCACTACAGGCCCCATACACTGCAAGTCAAGTATGGCAGTTCAAGCCACACAAGTATGGATTGTCCCTGTAGCTGTGCAGCTTTCAGCGCCACTACAGGCCCCATCACCCATCAGTCTCAGAGATGGTAGTCCCTGCAGTTTTGTAGCATTTAGCCACTGTAGGCCCCATCCTTACTTGATGAGGGATTTCGTCCTTGCAGTTTGTCATTGTCCACCGCTGCTCTCCATCATTGTCCACCGCTGCTCTCCATCATTGTCCACCGCTGCTCTCCATCATTGTTCACCGCTACTTTCCATCTTTGTCCACCACTGCTCTCCGTCATCCACCTTTGAAGTTGAAGTTTCACAAGCTACTGATAGTTGTTCGTTGACATGTGATAACACACTACCTCACACTTTTGAAGACAAATCGTCTAGTTCAAAAACTGAGTTCATCTATTCCAAGCTTGGTTCATACAATTTGTATGCTCCAGCTTGAGGGGGAGTGTTAGAATTATTGGTTAGTGTGTGTGAGTTGTGTGTGATCAGTGTGTATCTTAATGTTAGAATAATCATTAAGTCTACCTATGATTAGTATAGTTAGTAGAGCCTAAAGTAGGGAGTTGTGTGTTGGTTTGTCTATAATGATTGTACCTAGCAGTCTAGGACAATCCCTTCATCTTCCATCTCTCTATTGTATTAAATCTTGATCTATATAAATGATAGAACATGAGGAGGGTCCATTAAGCCCTTTAGAAATATTTCTCTGTTCTAATCTTAACACTAACAATAAGTTTTTAATCGAGAAACATTAGGTTGGTAAATCATTTGTGTTTCTTTTGAGAATGTATGGTTCAACTATAGCCATATGGCTTGGAAAGTATTGATGATGTAATTGCTTATTGTGGTTTACTCAAAATTATAGTTTGGTTAAAATTAAAATATGGATATGAGTGTTAATTATTATATATCAAAGGCATTTCGACCATACATGTTGCAAATCATGCTCTTAGGTCCCATATATCTCATGTGGGTTATGACCCTATCGTTCAAAATCCACGCATACCTTTTATTTGTGAAGACTGCCTGTTGCGCACACTTGCATGTAGACGTTTCAAGATATATTGCACATTTGGTCTCAGGTATTACAATTGTGCAATATTGGTCTCTCAGGTTTTGTTTGTGCCAATTGGGTCCTCTGTACTGCAAATGTGTGATTTTGATCTCCTAAATTTTAATTGTTCCTATTCAGTCCTTTAGGTATCACAATTATGTGATTTTAGTCTCTTTATTAGTTCAAATTTGCCTCCGCGATATTAATTGATGCCCAATCACAGTTTCTTTTTTGTTTCATACTCACCAATTACAACATTTCTATGTTTGTGCCTTTGTAAATTATTTCCCTAGCAAAGTGACGTGTTACATCATGACACATCATTCTTTAGTGTCATGTACTTCAGATCAATTTATATGAAATATCTAATTCTGTGTACGTACTTAAATTTCTTTCACAGGTTAATATGACTGAAAAGGATTACCAAAGAAAAAAGAACAAGTTTCTGCCCAAAATTCATGCTTGGTATCTATTTTTTTTTTTTTATTTTTTTAAGTCACTTTACTTTCATGAATTATTTAGCGTTGTCTATTTGCATGACTACCTCTGAATGAGTCTGAAGGATGTCAAAAGTCAGTCTAAGTATCTTACATATTTATGTGCAAGGTATACAACATATTGTGCATGTTTAGTGGCCTTTCTTCTGAATTTTATGTTACTTGGATTTCGTTTCAAAGATCTGTGTAAAAGATGCTGTTGTTTTCTTAAGGGATAGAAAATGTATCTATGTTTGGTCTACAATTATGCCTTGATGCACAGAGGATATGGGTTTTCTTCCCTTACATTCCGTTCCTGGCTTTGATTTAGGCTCGCATCAGTGATACCCTAGGTAACAAGAGCACAGTACCGGAGTGGGTGTAAGTAAGAGTATAACTGCAAATAATGAAGGCATTCTGTTATAATTACAATATCGTTGCTGCATCTCAAGTGCGCCTATGTAATTTATTTTAAAATTCTGCCTAAGCAATTTATTATTATTAGAAAAGTTGGACTGAAACTATGAGCTCTTCAACACACATAAGCTCTGTTATTTGTGCAGTGTTTGGTAAATGAATAAGAGTAATTACTGGCTTGATTGAGTCAGTTACATCCTAATAATTACATATAAAGATAGCTGACTTGCATCCTACATATTTTGCATATGCTTAATCTTACATTAGTAACAAAGCTCTAAATAATTTCACTATCCTTTTATCAAATTACCAATTCTCAAGTTTTAACTATTATGATGTTTTCTATAAAAGAAAAATGAAACTTTGTAAACAAATAGGAAAATTGTATTCGACTTTTTCATTATATTACTGTAATACGATTTTGTGGCTTGAAAGAAGGCAAGTATTGGATGCAAGTGCACAAGTCTGATGGGATGCTGACCTAGAGTTCGGATCACACGACCAGTGTTTCAGCAGCTTGTGCTAACAAATTGATGCTATTTTTTGAGCTTGAATTTTTAGGATGTGATGTGATCCCACACTGCTGTAAAGTAAGGATGCACACTAGGTCATGTATGGGTAGTTTATCCATCAGAATACTGACAGGGAATACCTTTAACTGCTTGCTTCCTTCACCCACATAATTTGGCCACATGACAATGGTTTTCAATTCTTGTGGCTGTTAAATTGAAAAGATATTATTAGAATGAAGATTATACTGTTTTTTCTGTTTGAAATTTGAATACTAATTTCATATTGGTTTTCTGTTAAAACAGTGTACCCACTCCATTCAGGAGGAAATCTTAACTAATTATTCACGTACTATTTTCCTTAAGTAATAGTATTTTCTTTTAATTTATTTTCATATGGAGCATTAATTTTTTGTTTATCATTATTATTCTCTCAATGCTTGCTATTTTGTAATGTTCAAAATAAATTTAATTAGCATTTAACACCTTTGGTCTCCAGGGTCCAGGAGCATGGTGGTGAGCAAATAATTCCTTTCAGCTGCGCTTTCGAGAGGAATCTTTCAGATCTTCCACCAGATGAAGCGGCTAAGTATTGTGAGGAGAACAAAATTCAAAGGTTTGTTCAATATATGTATTGTGCTGCTGTTAAATGTTTGATTGCGGAATTAGGAACAACTGTCTCTTTTTTATATCCTGCAATCTTTATCCAAAAATTTAATCCCCTAAATTTGTTTAATTGTAATAATAAAGTCTTTGTAAGTTCTTCTATACCTAAAACCCGTATATCCTTTTTTTTCACTGAAAATATTTACAACTAGATCACTTAGAGTCCTGTTCCATGCAAAGCCTGCTGATCAAAGCATTAAATTTTGCTACTAGTCTTTTATCCCTTTCACTACAAATTTTAGTTGGATGCTTGTTAAGATTGAAGCGTTGGTATGTACTTATATTCTATATGCTTCATATTAACTGTTATATTCTTCATTTCAACAGTGCTCTTCCCAAAATAATAAAGACTGGGTTTTCCGCTATTAATCTCATTTATTTTTTCACAGCTGGACCTGATGAGGTAATATTTCCACATACCTACTTTCATAGTGATAATAAAGGCTGCTTATTTTTTATAAATCTGCTGTGGAATTTGTGCATCAACCTCGTCGAATTATTAACTTTTAGTTTCTCTGCTGTTAACTGTTAAGATGATTATGCCATGTGTAAACAAACCTCTTCATAAGTCCTGACCATTGTGTGATATTCAAGTGCATCTGCCATTTTTCTACAAATATTATCATGTAAAAATACTATTCAATATTGGAATTACTGAATTGATTCTGTTTTCTGAACATAAATAAAGCTTCCGTACTGACTCAGAAATATAGTTTCGGCTTAATGTCTTTTCTTTCCTATTGTATAAACAATATTTATGCATCATTTTACGCCAAACTGTTAGTAATGCGAAGAGGAACTCGTCTTAAATTATAGGTACACCCAGCAAATTGGACTCTTTTAACCACTTCATAAGAATTAAGTAATTTAGTTAGTGGCATTAAAATTGTCAACAGTTTGTACAACTTTTCCCAAAGTTATCCTTTAAATTTTTGCAACCCTACTCTCTTAATCTCTTTCTACCTAACTAATTGTTTCTTTCTTTACTTAAGCCGTTTCCAGAAATTTTCTCTGCTAATTAATATTTTTTAGTGGAATTTTTAAGTGAGAACTCAAGAAATTAGTTTGCTATACTTATTTATTGAATAGATTTTTTTTGGTAGTTGTTGTGGGCATTTTTGTGACAAAGCACGCTGCAGTAGACAATTTAGAGGCAGACTAAGGGAAATTTTCCGGAAGGTTCTTATAAAAAGTTGTAGAGGGAGTACTTAGCTTTTATTGTACACATGAAGTAAACTGACTTCCATATATAATTTCGTTGATTACGACGATGCAAAAAGAAAGTAACTAATATGCGAATAGTTGTTATATTAACTTAGAACTAGTGTAACTGACCTCAATTTTTTTTTTAACTCTTGACATGTTTCCCAGTTGGAATACCTTGGTGGTACTTCTTTTACTTGTCTGATAATTGCTATTTCTTTTGCTGTTTGTCTCACAATAAAACATCAGGTGTACTTAGGCTGCTTATGAAAACTTTTTTTACTGGCATTTTACTCTGCCAGTTCGCATAATTTCCTGTGTCTGTGTATGATAACCATCGTTGGGATGTCTGCAATAATTCTCTTAAACAATTTTCCCCGTAGTTTTTCTGTGTCTAACACCATGGTTTGTGTTTCCTTTCGATGTTAAATAATACTTTTGGTTATAATTTACTTCTTGCAGGTTAAGTGTTGGCAAATTAGACGCCAAACAAAAGCTCCTCAAGCTGCAGGGACTATCCATACTGATTTTGAAAGGGGATTTATTTGTGCTGAGGTGAGTTGAGTTCATGAATTTTGACATTTCTTGATTCCAACCTGGCTTGTCATTCCATTTTATATAACTGCAATTATTGCTTTGGTATTATAATTCTATAACTAAGCATCATACGGTCAAATTATCTGTAAAGGCTCAATCGCATCCCCTTGTATGACTAAAGATTATACATCGAACATGCTAAACACAATAATTACGCTACTTTTGGAAAAGTAATATTCATTAAATGCTCCTACATCCAACATTGAAAATAGGATTCCATGAATTTTTGGATGAGATTCAAAATAGTAGTGACATTCCTTTTTCGTAATAAACATAGGATTGTTGGATTCCAAAATTGAATACAAATAACATAATTCCTTCACATCAAGCTGACTTCCCCTATGAATTTACTGAAGGTATAGAATCAATATGAACCATGCTATTTCAAATATGGGGTCCATTGTGAGCCTACACTGTTCGGTTATATTATGCATTGAAATTTTTTAAAAATCATCTCTCAGGTTTTAATTTCTAATTAGGAAGGGTACCACTTAATTCTGTTATTTGAAATTGCAAATTGAATAAATGACTTGCCACTGTTTTCATGACCTATTGGTATAACGATTCTACTTGAGAATTTATCTGTTTTCTTAACTTGTTAAGTAGTTTAATTTGTCGTGATCGATCCATTTAAGCCTTTCCATTTTTTGCTAGAGCTACTTTTGATCTTACAATGATTTATATTTTTACAAATATGTTCAATCTTGCAACAACTGATCTGAGTGCTTGACTGATCAGGTGATGAAGTTTGAGGATCTTAAGGAACTCGGTAGTGAGTCAGCTGTGAAGGTATGAACTCAGTATTTCTTAACAATATAACTGTTTCAATAAACTTCATCCTAAACATTTACAAGAAAAAAAAAAAGGTTTTCTCAGAAGCTAAAATTATCTTAGTTAAAAAAAAAGAAAAAAAAAAAACTCTTTTTTGAGATGCTAATATCTATAAATTACGAAGAAGTATATTTTTCTTGTCTCAAATGTGCTTGGGAAGAAATTTATCCAAACATGTATGTGCACATTCTTTTTATTGTTGGGTTTCTGACTCTTGATGTTTATACATGTGCATTGGTTGCTTTCAGCATATGAAACTTTTTCATGTGCTTTGTGCTACCAAAGATCTAGCATCCCCATTGCCCCTCTTTATCTTTATTGATATATGTAATATTGCTGCCTTCCTTTTGGGACCTAACCATTTTTAATGTATTGTCTGTTAGGCTGCTGGAAAGTATAAACAGGAGGGTAAAACGTATGTGGTCCAAGATGGGGACATCATATTCTTCAAGTTTAACGTTTCTGGTGGAGGGAAGAAGTAAAACCACAGATTCCTTTGCATGGAGTTTGTGTTTTATGATAGATGTCATCCATGTTGCACATTTTTTACAAGTTTTTTTATAATGTAATTTTGAACCCACTTCCAAATTATTTACTTATTTATATTTAGGCTTAATATTTCTAGTTGATTTTGACTTCTCAGGAGCCATTTTCATAATTTATTTATGCTGTGCTACTACGCCTTATAGCAGTTTTGAATACAAGAGTATTGATGAGTTTATATTATTATTATTATTGTTATATGCTGGGTCAATTAATTTAATATTAGAGAGGTTCATTCTGGTAAATTCATTTAAACTAGGAATGGGCTGGATTTAATGTAAAGAATTGTGTCTGGAAATATTAATTAATGTGATTTTTCACAAATATTTACATCAAATATGAAGGACTTGATTTTGAATTAAAAATCTTAGGCATCTTTTTCCCAACATTTATATAGTTATTTTGATCTAGAATTGTATAACACTCAATCTTTGAGTTTTATTTGTTACATTTGTCTGTAAAGTAAATTTCAACATTTTAAAGTAATTATATATATATATATATATATATATATATATATATATATAACTTTTATAATTTTATTGTTTCTAATTTTTATTTGTAAATAACTTTTTATTATAGATAGTTATTTTGTTTAAAAATGGATAAATTAAAATAAATATTATTTAATTTTAAAATACAGTTACTCAAGGATAAAGTTGAAAATAAAATATGTACACTAAAAGAGAATTTTTATTTTATATAATATGATATGTAGGTAATTTATGGAATATTTATTTATTACAATTTTTATTTAACTTGTTTAATGCATAAGTTAAAATACCAACTGAAAAAGCCTCATTGAGGTGGATGCAAGTGCTTTTTCCTATTTTTTCGACGGTAAATTAGTAATTGTTTTATCATATTTTGTCCGATGCAACAGAAATAGACAAATTCATATTTTACTAAGTAAAAATTGTTACAGTAGATTTTCCATCCTTTACTCATTTTGTTTATTCAATACTCTGCTGTGAGTCTATACTTCACAATTTAACAGTAATTATTAACTTATATTTTATTTCATTTTCATTCTCTGTTCATCCCTTCTTTTATCTCTTATTTTAATCACAGTCACATAATATATTTATTACTTTTCTCTCTCCTTGGTTTTGTATTTTTTTTTTATACACTCATGGAACATAAAATGGAAATATTTTCTTCATTTATAGGGACAAATTTATGGAGAAAAGGGTGAGTCTACCCACTTTTCAGAACTGCTCATGTGATATATATAAAAAAAAAAAATCACCGACACATTATAATATTATTAACACTTTTCACGTTGTGATCTTATGTATGATGAGGGAAAAAGTAAAAAGAAAAGCATATTTTGGATTATTAACAGCCAAATAACGAAAAACTAAGTTAGAAATTGAGGAAAATTTTCATTTTACTGCTACGGATTCACAACTTTGAGGCTATAGTTTTTTTTTTTTTAATTTGATTTAGATGAGTTGAGAAATAGATTTTAAATTTAACTTAATTTTATAAAATTAATTTAATTTGTAAAGTAAAATTTGTAGTTGTTTATATATTACAAATGTTGATCTTTAATACACATATTCACACTAAAATATATATTTTGAAAGTGAAATTAGTTATTAATCAATAGTTTAATAATAAGTAATACAATAAATTTAATAAATAATAATTTTTTTAGTAATAGATAATTTAATAAATTTCTTTAATACCATATTAAAAAAATAAATTTTTAATATAATATAATTTAAGAAAATTAAATTATAAGATGAAATTTATATTCATTTATATTATATTATATTAAAAAATTACTTCATCTTTAATCCATAGTGAGGACCTGAAAAGTAGAGTTAAAGAGCTAATAGGTGTATTACGTTAATGAAACCAGGCTTTGATGGTAAAACACACTTACAGTATAAGTAAATTTTAGAACATCATGGTTTATTAGCTTAATCACTTTATTTATCTAGAAAACCAGTTCTTCATATTTTTTCTATATTCTCTCTAGGATTCCTTCTTACTGAGTTGTTGAATTGACGATCAGGAGGTGCCCAGACACGGGGTAGAGGGTTTCACAACTGACCGATCAATTTCTTCATTATAACTGGTAAGTCGTTCTTCCCTTTCATCCGCTGTTTTGGACATAAACCATGCAACTCCTGCTAATTGCATGTGTCTTGTACTTCCTCTCTTGCATTTCCTGTCAAATTCTAACTCTAAGAGTTATTCTTGATCACCAATTGGTGATTCGTAGGGTGATGCCTAGGTTCCTCGCAACTCAAGGTACTGTTGAGGCGAGTCTTTGAGCTGGGCTGTGAAGTTTTGAGGTAAGGGGAGCTAGAATATTTCTGTAAATTGGTTGCATGAGGTGTATGTATACTGACTTCTGAATCGGTGTGCTATTTGGAGTCGTATTTTACGTTTTTTAGTATATTGTGTTGTATGTGTTGAAATGTGAAATCTGTGAACTGTGCTGTGATGTTATGAACTGAGTGGATAAGTTTAATTTGTTGTAATTGATCAGGTTGGGAGTGATTTGGGGTGTGAAATCTGCTACAACATTGTTTAGATAGAAAGCATAATGAATTGGTAGTGTTTTAAGTTATTTTGGAAGAAGTGAGATAGTGAATTTGAGAGTTAGGGGTCTAGGGCTCTTGTAGTATGTTGTGACAGTATATGGAGGTAATTTGTGACTTGTTAGAGTCATCAAATTAGTCAAAAATAGGTGCAAATTGGTTGAATTGAATTTAGGTCCTTAAGTTGTCAAATTTGGTGTTTCAAAGTAGGAATTGAGTCTTAAACAGTTTAGATTTATAACAGGGATATTTAGAGTCACTTAGATAAGTTAAATAATTATAAAACACAATCTAGGGGTGTTAGAAGTTGGGGAAAGTGGTTATAAATGGTAAAAGGGGGTGTGAGTTGCATAATTCTGCAAAATTTGTGTTCTGCAGATTATGCAGACTTGCTAAGTGAATGTTTTCGCATAGCGAGTGCACATAGAGAGGTGCTCTCTGTTTGGTCATTCGCACAACGAGTTGGTGCGCTGCGCGAGTGACTAGAGAGGGTTGTTCTCTATCTTGTGATTCGCCTAGCGAATCATGTCGCTATGCGACTGGTGGTGGTCTGGGAGCACTATCAAATTAGTTTGAAGCGCGAGAAGGTGCGCATAGCGAATAGTTGGGAGGGTCAGTCTCTGTTTAGACTCTCGCATAACGACCTGGGTGCACTATGTAAGAGGCTTGAGGTCTAGCACCCATGCAAGATAATTCGCAAGGTGAGCTGTGTCGCTAGGTGAGGCACTCTGGTTTTGCCCTACGAGGAGGGTGCGCTGAGCGAATCTCTAAGTTTAGAAAGTTATTTTAGCTCTGTGTTTTGGTTTGAATTAAGTGCAAGTAGTGATTGAAATGTAAAGTGTGATTGTTGTGGTATTATTAAATTGAAAGTATACAAACAAAAAGGTTATAATTGGGTGTTGAATGTAACAAGTGTGGTTATTGAATGTAATTCCATGATCCTCAAGGAGAGGATTCATGGTGGTGCCCTCGGTATGTTTAGAATGATTTGTAGGAAACTCAGTTTTGGGGCATGGTGGTGCCCTCGGTATGTTTAGAATGATTTGTAGGAAACTCAGTTTTGGGGTTATTATTAGAGAGTGGGTTTTTAAGCCTAACTCAACTCCACAAAACCGACTTGTAAGGTGAGGTTTGCACCTCACTTATATATTATAAATTGGCATTATCTCTAGTCGATGTAGGACTTCCAACACAACCCCTTCACGCCGAGGTATATACATCTCGTACGTAATAGTAGAAATTGGGTAGTCCAATACGGCCCGACAAAGGGTGAAATAGAAACAAAAATGCCCACTTAGAACTCGCTAGGATAGGCTTTAACCATGGGTCTGATACCATATTAGAAAGTGGGTTTTTAAGCCTAACTCAACCCCACAAAACCAGCTTGTAAGGTGAGGTTTGCACCTCACTTATATATTATAAATTGGCCTTATCTCTAGTCGATGTGGAACTTCCAACAGTTATCCTGAAGCTCCAACAGTCTTTCTTCTCACTTAGAGAGGATTGATATGTCGTGAGGAGTATTAGGAGGTCTTAGTCTTGGAGGTTTCCAGTACGCTCCAAGGCGTGATACAAACTAGCCTCGTGAGTGTGGTAGGGTGAAACCCATTGACAATGGCTTTGCAAAACAGTATAAGCCACCACAAGTGCATGACCCCCCATAGCTCGACAATCATTCTAAGTCTGGACAAGTCAAGTTTAAAAGTATAATATGTTGTGATGTGTAATCTAGTTGACTTGATTTAAGCATGTATGTTGTATGTATATTGTGGTTATAGTATGATCTTTGTATATCCAGCTCACCCTTTTTGTTTGTGTTTGTGTTTGTGTTGCATTTTCTTTTGCAATGATCATCCACTTGAATGTGAGCAGAGGTAGATAAAGTGTCCTTGGAACAGAGCTTGGAGGGTGATGATGTTGCTACTTAGTTTAATTAGGACTCATTTATTTTGTTTAGTTTTGAATACTATGGTATATATAAAGTTTAAATTTTATGACCATTTTGAATTACTGTAAAACTAACACTTTATCTGCAAGTCTTTAACTATTATATAATATTATATTTAATGACTTCTATATATTATATAGTTTCTATATAATTGGAATCTTACACCATCTATGTAAAATAACGAGACGTGTGATGTAATTTTGTCGTGGACTACTATTTTGGAAATGATTTTACAATTTCTAAAATAATATTACATCCCAAGTAAAATTTCTACAAGTGAAAAAAATAGAAAAGTGAAAGAAATTTTATTTTCACTTCAAAAATAAATTATTCCATCAATTTTATTCTCCTGACAGAGTTTGCAGCAAAGTTTTCTCAAGTGGAAATCAGAACCGTTGGATTTTGTATGGTAATAATTAACGAAGAGCTGTGATAATGTTGGAAGATGGCTGGTGAAAAAAGTTGCTGTAGAGGATTGGGTACAATGTTTTAATGTTTATCACATTTGGTGTCATCCTGCATTTATTATGAGTCTGTACTACTTTGTACTAACTTAATAAAAACATCATTATTATTCTGAGGTGGTCTCCTATTCATATATATAATGAGAAAATGTTACACTGTATAAAAGCACAATTCAAACAGGCAGAACTGAAAATGGTTCATTTATTCATTTTATTGATATTGCTTTTATAGTATTTAGCAACATTTTTTAATACTTTTTCTACCTTTAATATCCTAGAATAAGATATTTAAATTGGCTAACTTCTGTCCTTTTTATATAAGTTAAATTATCCTAAACTTTTCATGAACCAAATGCCTTAATTAAGTTTTTAAATAGATTTGAGATAATTGTTGTATATTAATGGTAAAAAATTATGTATAACTAATTAAAAATTATTATAGATAAGTCTCTCATATGATTGTTTGATCAACTACAATTTAGACAACTCATTATAATTTGAATAGTCAATCCATAATTTGAAAAATAAATGAGTGAGGTCGACTGGTTATTTATCAGCTTAATCAATTTCCAATTCAAAAAATAAATCAGTGAATCTGGTCAATCATTAAACAGATCATTCGATCATATACATCTAGATAGTTAAGTATCAGTTCGGAAAGTAGGTCATCGAACTCGATTAGCCACCAAAGAGATCGATCGACCATGTATTAGCTCGATGGCCAAACACTAGCTTAAAAAACAAGTCACTAAACATTTATGATTACAAAATAACCGACTTTGAATTAGACCAATTGAAATAAAAATTATTAAAATTGATTAACCTTAAAATATCAATAATATATGATTATTCACAATTGGTTGTAACTAGACCAATTTTAATAAAAAAAAACCTACCACAAAATTTATAAATAAAGATTTGATATAAAAATGTAAGTTATACATTAAAAAGACTTTGAGATCAAAATACCTTGTATAGGTACCATTTAACTCATTCAAATACAGAAAAAACATTCACAATAGAACCTGTTAAACTTGATCTCATACCCAAAAATTAAGTTTTAGAATAATGTTATAAATATCAACTTATTCATCTTAATGTATAGTTTGGAATTTGATAATATTATAAATTTGTTTCACACTGCACAATTTATTATTTTTCTTTAAATTATAAAAACATGTTTAATGGATTCAACACGTAGAGGAAATAGCTCCACTCATCGAAACCAAATCAAGTTAAAACACGTTAAACATTATTGAAGAGATTATATTAAGGTTAAATAGATTCATTGGTCCCTATTTTTGCTGGTTTTCTTCAATTAGGTCCCCGTTTTTTAAAAATGATCAATTTGGTCCCTTAATTTAGAAAATTAAACCAATCAAGGACATTCCGTTAACTTCCCTGAACGACGTTAAAAATTGTTTTTGCTGGCAAGAGTAGCTGTCATTTTGTAAACAGGTGGCACATAATGTCTTATTTTGTAAACAGGTGGCACATATTGTCTTTAAGGTCACCATCAATCTGGATCGTCTTCCTCGCGCCAGAGAACTCAGTCTGCGTCGTCATCTTCTCCAACATCGCGCAACCACCTTCACGGCCAACATCCTTTTCGTACCGCAACACCACCACCATGGAAGCATCTCCATTCTCACGTTCACCATCATCAACGCCCATGCCACCATTCAACTTCCACGTCATGCATCCATCATTGTCGCGCACACACCTGCAGAGGAAAACTCAGAAACAGAAAAGTCCCAATCGAAGAGCGTCGCTGTTCGAAGGCCATTGCGGGAGTCATCATCTTCACATCTCGCACCATGAACAACCTCCATGAGCATCCACCAGAATCGCGATCCGCCACCAAACGTGATTCGATTTGTCTTCGCAACCTGCAGAGAACACAAAAACCCAAAGCCAAAACCCTAATCGCGCCGTTGATCATCAATCCTATTCGAATGACATATGCGCGAGTTCATTCTTCGTCTCCGTAAGCGTTCTCCATTCTCCTTCATCACCAGCGCAAATCACTCAAGTAAAGTTTCACTTCTTCCTCTTGTATTTTTCATCTTCTATGAGGTTTCAGCGGGGCCTTTTGGGGTTGAGGATACTGTGCAGGCAGCTGGTCCTCTATTAGCCCTCCTTGGGTTCTTGCTTTTCCCATTAATATGGAGTGTTCCTGAAGCTTTGATCACGGCAGAGATGGGTACCATGTTCCCTGAAAACGGTGGTTATGTGGTTTGGGTTTCCTCTGCTCTGCTCTAGGTCCCTATCGGGGGTTTCAGCAAGGTTGGATGAAATGACTGAGTGGGGTGATAAACAATGCTTTATACCCAGTTCTATTTCTTGACTATCTGAAGTCAGCAGTCCCAGTTGTAGGTGGAGGATTGCCTAGAGTTACTGCAACATGGACTCTGACTATTGTGCTCACTTACTTGAACTATAGGGGTATGGTCATTGTGGGATGGGTTGCTGTTTGTTTAGGGGTTTTCTCACTCCTCCCTTTTGTGGTTATGGGATTCTTATCAATTCCCGATCTACAACCTTCAAGATGGGTTGTGACAAACCTCAATGACGTTGATTGGAATTTGTATCTGAACACTCTATTTTGGAATCTTAACTACTGAGATTCCATAAGTACTCTTGTTGGAGAAGTGGAAAATCCAAAGAAAACTCTTCCAAGGGCTTTGTTTTACACTGTGATTCTAGTAGTTTTAGGGTACTTCTTTCCTTTCCTAATAGGTATCGGTGCGGTTCCCCTCAACCGTGATCTTTGGCCGGATGGCTACTTCTGAAAAATCAAAGAAAACCAGAAGCACAGAACAATCGCAAAAGGCAAAGCAACCCATTCAAAAATGCCAAGTCTTGCGCCTCCATGATTTGCAACACCGCGGAGGAGAAGAGGCGAAACCGCAAAGCTTGAAATGGCGCAGGCAGAGGTGCAGGGATCAAGTTTTCCCCAATCAGAAAACCCTAATTTGGGCTTAAAGACGTTATGTGCCACCTGTTTACAAAATGACAGGTACTCTTGCCAGCAAAGATGATTTTTAACGCCGTCTAAGAAAGTTAACGGAATGTTCTTGATTGGTTTAATTTTCCAAATTCAGGGACCAAATTGATTATTTTTAAAAAACTGGGACCTAATTGAAAAAACCCATCAAAAATAGGGACCAATGAATCTATTTAACCATTATATTAAAAGACGGTGCTAGATGGAAAAGTTTACAATTTAAAAATAGGTTTAATATATCGGTAACTCCTTATTTTTGTCCTAAATCTCAATCAGGTCCTTTTCTTTTTAAACTTCTCAATTGGGTCCTTATTTTTGTAAAATTGAGGCAATTAGAGGTCTACCGTTAAATTAGACAAACGACCGTTTCATTAATCTCACGTGGCACTAAAATTGAATTTTGTATTAAAAATTTGGATTACACATGTGTAAATTCAAATTTAGAAAAGGACAAAATGGGCAAAACCTAAAAATTTAAGTGCAGTCCCTGACCCAAATTCAATCTTCCATGGTTCCATATCTTCTACCAAGCGAGATATCAACTCAAAATTACACCAAATTATATTCAGTTCATACTTGTTTCATATTGCTAAAAAAACCCAGAATTCCCATCATCAAATTTTCAAAAAAAGAAAATTAAAGATAAAGATTAGCCAATCGGGGTTTAACTGAATGCAGACATTCACGGAGACGCCACTGCGAGTCTTGAGAAGCTTGAAGGTTGGCCTCTAGGGTTTCCGCCGGCGACCAGTCCTCACCACTGCGCAAACTCAACCAAAGCAAAAATTCAGAATTTGTGCCAGTGACCGGTCCTCACGACTTCGACCAAGGTTTTTGTTTTCGTGCGAGGTTCTCTCTTCCTGCGCCGCGCCTTCGCCCGCAAGAGGGAAGTGCTCTCGCTTTCGTGAACGACGCCGACGACTACCGCTTGATCGTCTACTCCGAAAACATCCTAAGGAAGAACGATTCCCCTCATCAACCTCCGATTTGGCGCGACTTGAAAGCAGGGGTTTACCCTTTCTCTCCTCCTCTTGTTCGAACTCGTAACCGTTGTCATCAGCGAGGCTGGCCGTCACCGCCACTATCAGAAATCCTTTTGTTCGAAGGCGAAGTGCGTCTTGGGCAAGCTGAGCGCGTAGTAGTTGACGCCGGAGTCGGTGGCGATGGTGGAGTTCCCCTCGAAGAGCACGCACGTGTTACTCACGCACTGAAGCACGTAGCCGGGGACGCATGCGCAGAGGGTGGTATTATAGGTGACAGAATTCGTAGGGCACGACGCCATTGGAGCTGAAGAATCCCAGATCAACCGAAGTTAAAGATTTATTCTTTACTCTATTCCTCGAGTGACCTAGTAGAGGAAAATGCGAAAAAATTTCAGCTTTTAGGAGACTTGGCATGTTGAGAGAGGAAACGTGAAATGGGTTGAATCGTGTTTCATGGTTGGACTGCGACGAAGAAGAACAAAGTGGAAAGATGAGACAAGACCTTGAAGGAGATGTGAATGTTATTGATGGTGGCTAAGTCCTTGAAGGAGATGATGTTGAATGGAGGATGCAGATGATGTTGGCTTCATTATTGAGAAGGAGATTTAGGGTTCTGAAAGAAAAGGGGTTAATGGAAGAAGAAAAGGGGTTTGTCTTTTTTGTCCTTTGAAGACATATAATTTAACTTTGCTTAATCCATTTTTTAATATAAAAATTAATTCAAACTCATTTTTAATGCCACGTCAGATTAATAAAATATGTTGACCATATCACGTAGGTTAAATTTAAACGGTCGTTTGTTTAACTTAATAATAGGCCTCTAATTACTTCAATTTTACAAAAATAAGGACCCAATTAAGAAGTTGAAAAAGAAAGGGACCTAATTGAGATTTAGAACGAAAATAAGGACTTACCGAGATATTAAACCTTAAAAATATTCCAATAATATAATTTTTCCATTTAGAGTGTAATTTTTTTTTATAGTTATGCAAATAAAAATGGCACATGTGATAAAGTTTATTAATTTTATGATCATCATCTTATAAATTCAATAAGAATCGAAATCTATTTAATTATCGAAATAAAAGTTTTTTTCCGCTAACAACAACAGCCATTAAAATAATTATATACCATACAAATTTACAGACTTACTTGTATTGTATCTATTTGAACATAAGTACAGTTTATATATATATATATATATATATATATATATATATATATATATATATATATATATATATATATATATATAAACTTGTATTTTCAGTTTCCTATGAATTTATTACTCTTAATTTACGTATAAACAAATTACATCAATATTTTGTATTTACTGCCATGCACGAAAAAGAAAGTTATTTAAATAAAGAATATATTTATGATAAGGTCAAAAGATCTTAAAAGTGAAGTAATTGATTGGATAGTATAGATATAAAAAGGTACTTGATGAAATAAATGAAGTATTTGAAATAATGCAGGCAAGTATAAGTAGATAAATATTCATTAAAATTTGACCAAAATAAAGTCATCAATCCCATCTATAAGTCCACACTTTAAATTACCCAACTATTTAATATTGTACAATCCAATTCAGATATATTAAATTTTGTTATTATTGAGTCAAAAATTAATTTAATTATATAATATTAAAAAGCTTAGGTGTTTGTGGAGTTATTAATTTGTTCCATTTCGTGAGGCTTGGTCTTAATCAATATGAGGTGGAACTAAGAAAACAAACAGTTAAAAAACTTTCCTATTGAAAAACTTTTTAGAATTAAAGATTCACAAAGTAATATGTACCAAATCAATCCACAGGTTTTCTTAAAACATAAAAAAAAATTTAAATATATTATTAAACATATAATCAACAATTAATATGAAGAATAAATTTTCATTTGAATTGAGTTTTAGTCTGAATAGCCCATTCCAACCTTCATCATAAGTAAGTAAACTTATTTTATCTTAATTGACCATGTTTGATATTGATGTTTTAAATCAATCTAACAAGTAATAATAATGATAACGAAAATATAATTATTGTTTTTATTAAATTTTATTGATATAATATTCAATATCGATAAGTGAATCACTTGTTTTTTTATTGAAGTTAAAAATATTATCATAGTTTTTTCCTTAAGAATAATTTTGTTGAGTTAAGGTTTGGGTAAAAAAATAGTTTAACCGACCGAATTCGAGAAAAAATAAATAAAAAAATAGATGCACCATTGATTTTGAATGCGAACTAATAATGGGTATAATAATAGGATATAAAGATAGTTTTATTACTTTATGGTATTCAATTGGATTTGATATTAACATTTTAATATTATAATTTCTTAAGAATAGGAAAGAAAGTTACTGACCAAAACCATACTTCCCTGTCCCTTTCCATAACTTTCATTGTTGTCCAAAATAATTCCAGTAAGCTTAACAACATTTCCGTTTTCCCTGTGGAATTTCCCCTTTCTCCATAGCACAATATTTTCCCAATAAAACTAAATTTTGAATAGCATATTCATATTTAACCCTAATGTAAATTTGTTTAACCTAATAAGTTAAAAGTTCTTATGTAAATGTTAAAATATATTAAATTTGAATGATGATAGATACCTCGTATTGAAGTTAATTATTACGAAACTAAATTAACATTAACATTGTTTAGGAGTTGATATGATTTGGAGTTTAAATATATATTTTCTTTTAATTATTTAATTTAAAAGATTTTGGGCTTTGTGTTTTGAAATTTATAAATATAAAAATAAAGTAAAGTAGTAGGTGATTGTATTTATTAGATATTTAAGACTTAATTGTAATAATAGATAGAGAATCAAATACTGATTTAAATGTTAGAGTGTTTTTAACATGTAATTTGTTGAGATTTAGATTAGACAAAAAAGAAAACTTACAAATCTGAAAAAGATAAAATGACCCAGTAAAAACAATAAATAAAATCAAGGGTTAAATATGTTTTTAGTTTCTATATTTTGGGGCGATTTTGGTTTTAGTCCATTTTCAAACTAAGGTACAATTTAGTCTTTCAACTTTAGAAAACTATAGTTTTAGTCCTTTTTTACCAATTTTTTTTTAATTTTATTTGCTGTTTCAAACGCGTTTCTTAGTTAACCTTGAAGCAAAAATGTGTTAAACAGTGTAAACAATCCAAATGCTATAATGAAACGTGCTTGAAACATCAAATAAAGTTAAAAAAATTTGGTAAAAATGACTAAAACCAGAGTTTTCTAAAGTTGAAAGACTAAATTGTACATTAATTTGAAAATGAACTAAAACTAAAATCGTTCCAAAATATAGGGACTAAAAACATATTTAACCATAAAATTAATTGTAAAAGTGTATCTCTTAGCTCTGAGCCAAGTCTAAAGTAAAATAATTATATTATATGAGTTATAAAATATTATAAACATTAAAATAATACACAACGTGTTAAATTGCTTGTAAAGTTTTCATTTAAACATTACTTAAAATATTAATTTGGAAAAAATAAATAATTTGAAACCTAATACATGCACTCATTATATATTAATTTTAGTTAATAATATTTTAGTTTTTATATATAATTAATTTTAATTGAATATACATATTTTATTTAATTGAACCTCAATTATTTTAAACACGATCAATTGGTTATTTTTATTAAATTAACGTCAACAGCAACTATTTGAAAGATCTCAAATTTTAACACATAACATAATGGATTAATGTAAATTTAACATTAAAAATAAAATTAACTTTATTTAAAAGTATTAAAACTTAAAAATCAAGTAAAAAAGTATAAAAATAAAAATAAATCATAAATCTCAATTAAAAACCAAATTATCAGTTAATTTTTATATTATTATTCAACCACAAACTATCGTCATTTTTATAATAATCATCTTTAAAAGTATAGTACACGATTTATAATTTTTTTAATAGTGTAAACATTTATATAGTTTTTTTACTAATATTGATGATATAAGTTTTTACCTGTAACTGAGAGATGAAATAGGAAAATCTACCACAAAAGAAAAGGGCAGAGTGCTTTATGTGGAACCATTTCTGTCTATTCTGTTGTGGCCGATGGGCCGTATCATTGGCATAGGGGAAATCCATGGTCCCATATCCTTAACATATCTCCATTATTCTCTCACCAACTTCACCTCTGGTGTGCTGTGCCTGTGACTCTGTCTTAATTGAATTGTGTTGGAACCATTGATAAAACAAAGAAACCCTAGTCAAAGGGGCAGTGGTGGGTCACCCTTTCACTCCTACATGGCACTGTTGACACACTCTCCAACCTTTAACCCATAAATCTTAAACTCTATTTCATAAAATCTTTTGACGTCCACTAGGAAAGTAGTGAGAGAGACTGAGATTCCCTGTTTTTTTGGCGGGTAAAGCTTCATATCTTACTCATAAATATTTTAACACCCCAAAATGGGGGCAAAATTTATAAATTAAAAAGATCCTAACTTTTGTTCCCGCTTTGCCTTTTCCCCTTGCATTGCCTCCATGCTAAATTGCAATGCTGAATGCAGACACTGAAAGCCTCAAAAGGATGAAATGTATAAGCTGTTTTATCTTAAAGTCTTTCATAAACTAACATTTAGGGTTCCATTTTAAGTTGCACCTATAGTCTGTTGTCACATGCATGCCAAAAGACACAGGTTAAAAAGGACAAAGGCACTCTCTTTTTAATGTTTTGTTGTCACAATTCATTAAAGAATATTTTGGGGTCATTTACTGCTCATCAAATTTTAATACTTTGTTATCGGGTTTTAGAAAGATTTTTACCATCAATTAAAAGCTTTTAGCACCAAAAAGAATTTCTGGGTCCCTTCACCTTTATTGCTGCATGGAGTGTCAACCGGTACTCATTCCCCCTTTTCTCTTTACTCGGTTGTGGCTACAATGCTGCTATACTATACTTAATTTCTGAATTTTCAACTTTAAAGGTCTAATCTTTGTGCTAACCTCTCTTTTCTGCTTCAAAAGATTGATACTTGAGGGGAGGGGTTTCAACTATAGTCCACATCTTGTTCCAAGGAGGCGTTTTTGGTAAGAAGCGTCATGTTTTATGTGTCAGATCTCTCAACATTCACACATTCTGTTTGGCTCATTTCAGTGCATTTTATGTTTACTTACTCTATGCAGCTTGTGGAGGTCTCCGGTGAAGAAGCTACACTGCAGTTGTAATTTTTTTTTTTTTTTTTTTTTTTTTGTTGAAGGGCAATGCTTCTCCTGGAACTTCTGGTTTTCATCTTTTGATGGTCTTTGAGCAAGTAAAGTTTACGACTTTTTGTAGCATTTTTCTTTTCTGTTTTAGTATTTTTGTTCTGGGTTTGTTGTTTCTTACTGAATGCTGTTCTATCTTTTTGCTTGCTGAAGGTCAGGACACTTGTGGTTTTGAAAAATCCCTCCTTTGGGCTTGTCGGTAAATAAGCCCTTCACGCAGTGTGGATTGAGAAGCTCGAGAATCCACTCTCTGTTTAGGGACTGTGCTTCCTCGGTTCTTTCTAGAGTGGTGTTTTCTTTCTTCAAGAACCGAAGAAGGGTATCTTGGAACTCTATTTGTACCTTTTGTTGGTGGGGTGAACGAAAGTTGCTTATCCTTTTGAGCTAGAAGGGTGAAAGTTCTCTTTCTGTGTTCACTCGAGTGTGAGCTACACAAAAGTAAATATTCTGGTGTCTATAGACTATGAAGCCATTTAACTTTTTAGTGTTATCTTTGTATTTCTTCTCCGTGGTGGGGCAGCTTCCTTCTCAGGATATTTTAGCATTGCTGGAGTTCAAGAAAGGCATCAAACACGACCCCACTGGCTATGTGCTCAGTTCCTGGAATGAGGAATCCATTGATTTTGATGGATGCCCATCTTCATGGAATGGTGTTTTGTGCAATGGTGGTAATGTTGCCGGGGTTGTCCTTGATAACTTGGGTCTCTCTGCTGACACAGACTTGAGTGTGTTTTCAAATCTCACTAAGCTTGTGAAACTCTCCATGTCCAACAATTCCATAACAGGAAATCTACATGGCAGCATTGCTGAGTTCAAAAGCCTTGAATTCCTGGATATTTCCAATAACCTCTTTTCCTCATCTTTGCCATTAGAAATTGGTATGTTAAGCAGTCTGCAGAATCTGTCTTTGGCTGGAAATAATTTCTCTGGTCCAATTCCCGATTCAGTGTCAGAAATGGCTTCCATCAAGTCCATGGATTTGAGCCGCAACTCCTTCTCCAGAGAGCTGCCAGTGTCGTTGACTAAGGTGACTAGCCTTGTGTCTCTTAACTTGTCTCATAACAGCTTCACTGGAAAAATTCCCAAAGGTTTTGAGCTGATCCCTGCTCTTGAAAAACTTGACTTGCATGGTAATATGCTTGAAGGTAATTTGGATGTTGAATTTATGCTTTTATCGAGTGCCAGCTATGTTGATTTAAGTGAGAACATGCTGTCTAGTTCTGATTCCAAGCAGAAGTTTCTACCGCGACTATCTGAAAGTATTAAGCATCTGAATTTAAGCCACAACAATCTTACTGGATCATTGGCCAGTGGAGTTGCAGAACCGGTTTTTGAAAACTTGAAAGTGTTAGACCTCAGTTACAATCAGTTGGATGGAGAATTGCCTGGATTTGATTTTGTTTATGATCTCCAGGTCCTCAGGCTTAGCAACAACAGGTTTTCAGGATTTATTCCTAATGGCCTACTGAAAGGAGACTCTTTGGTTTTAACAGAACTGGATTTGAGTGGCAACAATCTCTCTGGTAAATTAACAGTTCCAATTTTTTCTTTTCTCAATAAAGAACCTGTAATATTTTGCTAATGGAGTTGGTTGCTTGTGGTGTTACACTCATAATATTTTTCTTGTGGAATTGGTTGTTTATGGTGTTGGATGAGAGTCCTTAGCTTTCACTCTAATTAATCTAATGTTCAAATTGTTTTTCAGGGCCACTAAGCATAATTACATCAACAACACTTCACTCTCTTAACCTCTCATCAAATCAGTTCACTGGCGAACTGCCACTGCTGACTGGAAGCTGTGTTGTACTTGATCTCTCAAACAACAAATTAGAGGGAAATTTAACCAGGATGTTGAAATGGGGGAATATAGAATTTCTTGATCTCAGTGGCAATCATTTGATGGGGACCATACCTGAGGAAACTCCTCAATTTTTGCGTCTAAATTATTTGAATTTATCCCATAATTCTCTTAGCAGCTCCCTTCCAAAAGTCTTGACACAGTATCCAAAGCTGACAGTGCTTGACATTAGTTTCAACCAATTAGATGGACGGTTTCTATCTGGTCTGCTCACAATGCCCTCTTTGCAAGAGCTACATCTTGAAAATAATGTGATCTCTGGTTCCATCAATTTCTCATCTTCTCCTGACCAATCCGATCTTCAGATTCTTGATCTTTCTCACAACCAGCTTAGTGGCTATTTTCCTGATGAGTTTGGGTCATTAGCTGGCCTTAAAGTGCTAAATATTGCTGGAAATAATTTTTCTGGCTCTCTTCCAACCACCATTGCTGACATGAATTCACTTGACTCAATGGATATATCAGATAATCATTTTACTGGTCCTCTACCAAATAACATGCCAAAGGGGCTCCAAAACTTCAATGCTTCCGGAAATGATCTGTCTGGACTCGTCCCAGAAGTTTTTAGGAAGTTTCCTAGTTCTTCTTTCTTTCCTGGTAATTCCAAGTTACATTTTCCAAATGGTCCTCCAGGATCAACTGCACCTGTTGAAGGTTCCAAGAAGAAGCATTTGAACACCATTGTTAAAGTAATAATCATAGTGTCATGTGTGGTTGCGTTCTTCATATTAATCCTGCTTGCAGTCTTCATACACTATATACGTATATCAAGATCTCCACCAGAATATGATACAAGTAAGGATATCCACAGGCATCCTCAACCAATTATCTCGGCTCCTGTTCGAACTACTGATAGGGGTGGTGCTTTGGTTGTTTCAGCTGAGGACCTTGTGGCCACACGCAAAGAGTCGCCATCAGAGGTAATCAGCTCTGATGAAAAAATGGCAGCTGTAACGGGGTTCTCTCCATCAAAACAAAGCCACTTTTCATGGTCACCAGAATCTGGTGATTCATTCACTGGTGAAAATCTTGCAAGACTAGATACGAGGTCACCAGATCGATTGATTGGAGAGCTGCATTTTCTTGATGATTCGATAACATTGACACCTGAGGAGCTCTCGAGGGCCCCAGCTGAAGTTTTGGGAAGAAGTAGTCATGGTACTTCTTACAAGGCCACCCTGGAGAATGGTTTGTTGTTGAGAGTGAAGTGGTTGAGAGAAGGAGTAGCAAAACAGAGAAAAGAATTTGTCAAGGAAACCAAAAAATTTGCCAACATCAGACATCCAAATGTTGTGGGATTGAGAGGATATTATTGGGGCCCTACTCAGCACGAGAAGCTCATCCTTTCAGATTACATCTCACCAGGAAGTCTTGCAAGCTTTCTTTATGGTAATATGTTTGCTTTTCTTCTAATATGGCCAAACTGTTCTTTTATTATTATAAATTTGAACCATACAGAAAGGGGCTCTTGGGGCGGTATTGGGTTGGGAGAATGAGTAAACAAGATACTCATAGGATTGAAAGGAAGGAATAACATGGTAGATTAAAAATAGTTATAATATGACATAATTGACCAGGAAGATGATACTTGATGTCCAGATCATTAGTCTAACTTAATGGTCTTTTGAAATGTGTGAAACTTCTGTGTGGAAGTGCTTTTCATGGTAGTTTCTAGTATTAGGTTTGCTTGTTTACTAAACATATATTCTTTATCTATATTCAAGACCTTCTATAGTTTTTATCACCTAGTCTGTTATTTTTAGTCTTCTTCCTTCAAATTGCATCCTGGAAGTCACTCTTCGGAGAAATACAAGCAAAGATCACTTTTTATAAGAAATTCCATTTTTAAAGTGTAAAAGGCTACTTTCTCTGCACTGTTTGGGTTTACTTGAATATAATATAATAATGTCTTCACTCCATGTAATAATCTGTGGTTGCATGATTTCTACTCTGCATTGGATGCTAGAATAAGTTTTGGTTGCCAGTAGTTTTTTAACACAAGAGTGTCACTCAATTACATTATTTGTCTTCCGTTTGTGCCTATGAATGCTCTAATTCTGCTGCCTATCATATTTCGTTTTAGCAACTGATCAATGTTTCTAATACTCATCTATTAACTTCTTGGTGTTGTCTATCATTCCTAAACATCTCTAGTTTGAACTTAATTATAAATTTGAATTGTCAGATCGACCAGGAAGAAAAGGTCCACCTTTAACATGGATGCAGAGACTCAAAATAGCAGTTGATGTAGCACGTGGCCTGAACTATCTCCATTTTGATCGTGCCGTCCCTCATGGGAACCTCAAAGCCACAAATGTGTTGTTAGACACAACTGATATGAATGCACGTGTGGCCGATTACTGTCTTCACCGGCTCATGACTCAAGCAGGTACTATTGAACAGATTCTCGATGCTGGGGTCTTGGGTTATCGTGCACCCGAGTTAGCTGCCTCCAAGAAGCCAATGCCCTCCTTCAAGTCAGATGTTTATGCTTTTGGAGTGATACTTTTGGAACTTCTAACCGGAAGGTGTGCTGGTGATGTGATATCTAGTGAGGAAGGAGGTGTTGACCTGACAGATTGGGTGAGGTTGCGTGTGGCAGAAGGCAGAGGCTCAGAATGTTTTGATGCTACCTTGATGCCAGAAATGAGCAATCCTGTTGTAGAGAAGGGAATGAAGGAGGTCCTTGGAATAGCCATGAGATGCATTCGATCAGTTTCTGAAAGGCCTGGCATCAAAACTATATATGAAGATCTCTCTTCTATATAGTCTGCTCATGCTAACTGTTTCAACTCTGGCATGTTGTGGGGATTAATGTCTCATTAGTGTCCCATATTTGTTCAAAGCTTGGCCTTTTAACATGTTTGTATTAACCATTTTTTAGCTGTAAAAATGGGGCCTGTGCCAAATGCATATACATGGATTTTACTTGATGGTCGTGGCCATCTAATTTTGTCTTGAAATGGTTTGTGTTATGAATGATCATTTGTCTTGAAATGGTTAATTCTCTGTAGTTAGTATGTACAAACAATTTATATTTTAGTGGATTTAACTCATCCTTCAAGAGTTGATTGCCAAAGATGTTGGCATGGTTCTCGGCAAACTCTTGCTTTTCAGTTTCAGGACGTTGAGAGCCACACAAATCAGTAATAGTAGCATGGCACGATGCTGATTACGCTACAGTGAAGAAGCTGTAATGTCATGTAATCACTATGGTTGTGGAAGCCATGGTTTGTCAAATTCAAGCTTTGCTTGTGTGATTATTAGCATCTGTTATTTACTATGATGCGATGATCTAAAGACAAATGGCTCTTTTCAAACACATTAGATTTGATGTCATTTTAGAAACTTGTTGGAATTGTTTAGTTTTTTGTATTGTAATATTGAAATTTAAAAAACACGATTTTGGAAATTTTCTTTTCATAAATTTAGTTTATAATTTGCAATTAAATTTTTGAATGTTATTTAGTTTTATTTTTTTACAACATAAAATGTTCTTATAGGACCAAAGTATCATGTGAATATGTCTTTTCTTCATTACTCTTTCACATTATCGGGTATCTAGCATATGTTAATAGACACCGCTAACCGGTGTTTGGTAAACCATAATTAGTCGTATTCAATACCTAAAAAAAATATCATTTTATTTTACAAATTGATTCTAAAACTGTAAATTACAATCGTTTTTTTTGTTCAATATTACATGTATGTTTTTTTAATCTATTTATTCTCGGGTTTATTTTTTGAATTTAATCCCAATATAAAAGAAACCAATTAGACGAGCTGGGGAACATGTATTCTAAGGATCTTTTCAAATCTGACTCAACTAAACCTTTTTGTATAAAAGACTATCTATAATATACTGTAAATGGAAAATAGAAGATAATTTTTTACCTCGAATAACCATTTTTTAACTAAAATGATGCATCATTATAAACTTAATTAGTTAATAATTTATTTATTAGATCGGGTGGGTGGGTGGAATCGGGTCGGGTCAGACCAGTTAGATTAAAAAAATAAAAAACCAATTAGGGTTTGGTGGGGCATGAGAAATTCAGAAGCGAGTCTGTCTCTTTAGGACCCCTCTCAGCAGTATTGGCTCCGTTCCCGGCGTCTCAAGTTAGCCATCTACGGTGCGTTCATTTCCAACGCACAGTTAGCCTTTTTTTTTTTTCTTATTAGGATTATGTTAATTGGATTATCGTTTATTGCAATTCAAACTTTTAATGCATGTTCTGTATGTTGTTCTTTGCTTTGTATTGTATTCTATGTATTCCCTGTCATTTGAGTTTTATGAGAATAAACTTCATACCGTTATCCTGTGTTCTGTACTCAATTATGTAGTCCCCAAACCACACTGCAAGTGCCCTTTATTGGATTTGTATTCGTTATGTTGGTAATCTGTATTTTATCTCTTGGGTAATTCGTTTCTTCTAGTCTATGTTCTGCATTGTAGCTGTTTGATCATGTTCCTTACACCTAACAGGTTAATTATGTTTAATATTAACTAAAATGAAACATAAAAACAAACATATCTTTTAAATAAAGTGTTATGTTCCTGCAAACTTGAAACAATGTTCTACTGTATGAGGGGATTATAGTTCTATTTCTTTCGGGTTCTTGTTTGACCCCCTACAAGTTCTGTTGCAAGATTTTTCCAAATTTCCTGTATTAACGCAAGGCTTTATTTGGTATTTATATATGTATGGAAATTTCAGATTCTATGCTGGGCATATCTTTGGAGGAGCTGTGTTTTTGGCGAGATTAATTTTGTAGTGATCAGCCTTGTCACGCAGAGTAGAGAATGCCTCTTCAACTTTTTGAGGGCAGTGATTCCGAAAATGACATTTCAAAAATCAAGATCGACGAGGGGTATGCTCGCAAGTTTGAGCACAACAAGAAGCGGGAGGACCTCCAGCGGTTTGAGGAATTAAAAAAGAAGGGTGTTATTGATTCACCTTCATCCTCCCATTCCGGAGGTGAGGAAGACTCCGAGTCTGAGTCATTAGATGATGTTGACGATGAGAAACTTGTTAATTCTACAAAGAGTGACAAGGAGCTCTTTGATGCCTTAATTAAGGTGAAGAAACAAGATCCTATTCTTAAGCAAAAGGATGTTGAGCTGTTTGGTACGGATGATAGCAGTGATGATGAAAGTGACGAGGAGGGGAATATTAAATCAAAAGACAAAAGGGGTGAAAAGCCAATGTATTTGAAGGATGTGATGGCAAAGCATTTAATTGAGGAGGGGGCAGATTTTGGCCATGAAGACGAAATAGATGAAAAGGGAAAGCAAAAGGCTAAGAAGGTAATGCCTTCCAAAGACGAGCATTTTATTAATAAAGATGGTAAGAAAACTTATGGTGACGAGCAGGAGGAATTGAAAAGGTCTTTTCTGAGAGCTGTAGAAGAGGAGGGTTTGGAGGATGGTGAAGAAGAGTTTTTCACTGTAAAGGAGAAAGAGGGCGAAGAGGATAAAGTAGGTAGTGATGACAAAGAGCTTGAGGAGAAGCTGGATGAATATTTTGGTGGAGATGTAGAATCAAATGAAAATTCCAAGTTTCTGAGAAGCTATTTCATGAACAAAATGTGGATTGACAGGAGTGGGAAGGATGTGGATGTTGGAGAGGACGAATTGCAAGAGATTTCTGAGGATGAGATAGAGCTCGAAAGACAGGAAGAATATGAGTATAGGTTTCAGGAAAATCCAGGAGATAGGGTGTTGGGTCATGCTCGGAAAGTGGAGGGATCAGTGAGGAAGAAGACAAATACAAGGAAGGAGCAGAGAAAGAGCAAGGAGGAGAGAATGGCTATAGCACAAAACGAGAGGGAGGAGGAGTTGAAGCATTTAAAGAATTTGAAGAAGCAGGAGATACAAGAGAAGGTTAAAAAGATAATGGAGACGGCAGGGATTAATGATGATGATCTAATCCCATTGTCTATGGCAGAAATCGAAGAGGAATTTAATCCAGAGGAGTATGATAGAATGATGAAGGCGGCATTTGATGATAAATATTACAATGCAGAGGATGCTGACCCTGACTTTTGTAGTGACAACGATGACATTGAGAAGCCAGATTTTGAAAAGGAGGATGAATTACTTGGGCTTTCTAAAGGCTGGGATGAAAGCGGATCTAATGGTGGGTTTTTAGCTGCAAGGGAAAAAGTGTTGAAAGAAAAGATTGAGAATACTAGTGATGATGATCTCCCAGAAGGAGTAGACGAAGAAGGAGATGAGGAAGAAGAGAAGATTCCCGAGGAAGGTAGTCGGAAGAGGAAGCGCAAAACAGCACTTTTGGAGAAAGCAAGACAGGCAATGATGGATGAGTACTATAAATTAGATTACGAGGACACAATAGGGGACCTGAAGACAAGATTCAAGTATGCTAAAACAAAACCAAATAGATTTGGCATGAGTGCCTCAGAGATACTATTAATGGATGACAAGGAATTGAGTCAATATGTTTCCTTGAAAAAGCTTGCTCCCTACCGCGATGAAGAATGGAAACTAAGCAAACAAAAAAGATACGCGCTGAAGATGAGGGCTAAGGAGCTTCTACGTGCAAAAAGTTTGGATAAGAAGAAAAGGAAGAAGTCAAAGGTTGATTCTGGCAAGAAAACTTCGTCAAGAAGTGTCGTGGAGGAAGAAAAAGCAAGCCCGGAAGAATCAAATTTTAATACGGATAATTTGTCAAGGAAAGCCAAGAGAAGGCGACAAGGGGCTAATTTGAAGTTATCACAGATGAGGCTTAAGGCTTATGGTAAAATCCCCTCAAAATCCAAGCATGGAGGAAAGCACTGAAAGTGGCAATAATTTTTGCAGGTAAAAATCACTTTAACGCAAGGTTAATTTGAACTAGCTATATTAAAATTCAATGGTTTAATGAAACACTTCCTTTCTTCTTAAGAAGTTTTATTTAAAAGTAGTGTGATTAATTGTATTCAGTCACAATTGAAGTAAAATGGTATCGAGTTTATTTATTTTATTCTTGAAAACGATTTGTCCCCCCTTCCACAACCTCGTCCGTAAGTAACTTACTTTTGGGTGTTTTGCAGAAGGAAACCAACTAACCGAGGAATTTATGATTTAGAAGAGAATTGGAGCTTTAATATTGCAAAATACTGTGTGGTGGATGTGTTGGCCAAAGTGTTTGTGGAGAGAAGTTTTGCCCGTCGTTATATTTTCTCCGAATGATTTGACTAAATGGAATTTGTCTGTAAACTGTCAACTGGACCAGTAATTCGTTTTGATGGTGCTCGTTTCTGTATTTTTTAACATAGCATTTAGAATTTTTGCTTTAATATTTGTTTTTCTCGTGGATTCACAAGTCCTTTCTGATTTATGCCAAGTTGCAACTGATTCTACAACTTAATTGAATCCAAATGTTTCCACAAATACAGTTTTATGTAATACAGGTACACAACCAACGAATTAATTTACTGATCGCGGGGCTCATCCAGGCCAGAGTAGTAATGACGAAAAGCACACGAAAAGTCTTTGGCTTCATAGCCATTGCTGCAGAGCTCAGTATATCTGCACAAAATAAAGTTCATTAGTAAATAAACTGCTTCATATTCTCAGGACTAACAGAATTTGCTCTCACAAGTAAAAGATGTTGCCAAAGAAAACCTGTCCCCTTTGCTTTTTAAAGAAGTTAAAGCTATATTGTTCACGTAGGAAATTATATCTCTTCTGCCAAATCCGAATTATATTATACTTGGACACCAGCATAATGTGTGTGCGATTCTCTTGTAGTTGTAATGCGTTTTAAAATCTATATGAAATTAATGAATTGATTTTTTTGGATATTAATTACCAGTAAGATAGTAATTGATATTCGTTGCAGTGATAAAGGCACGTCATAGTATAGCGCGAAAGTGTTAGTTCAAGCTCAACTAGTATACAAGGTATATAAAGCACATCGGATAAAGTTTTCCATTCATTCCTGATAAACTATTGAAATATGAGGATAAAAAATTCATGAATTTGGGAAATACAAACAGAATCTCATCCAACATTTTCGTGACCAATGATTTAGCAAAATAATTAGTTAAAAAATGTACACTGATAGAGCCGTGTCCGTATATGGCCACCATATTCAACATAAATTTATTTGTCTAAGTATCATTATTCTCCTTAATGCTTAACCAACACATTCATATTATGTTTTAAGGTCCACAACCACAACAATTTTAACCAACGGATTTAACAGCAAAAGTTGTACATGAAATGCAAAGGCTGTGCATGCAAAAGAGGGACTTACATCTTTTGAGCCTGTGATGTTAGTGGGAATTTGCATCCAGCCAGTTTTGCTGATTCTACTGCTAGGTTCAAGTCCTTTGCCTGGAACACACAAAATTAATTTGGCTTACTTTTAAGAACCTAAAATTCAAACTCCAGCAAACACTTACACACATGTTTATAAAACTTAAAATTAAATAAATAATAAAATTGATCACAGAACGAAAAAAATAATCACAATAGACTTTGCATTCAGTCTAGAAACAATTTTTTTGTTATGAAAATCTTTACTAGCAAGTTATACATATTTTTGAAAATGGAATCCAAAATCAGGTTTCACAAAACTAAAAGGGAAGAAAGGATCCCGAGAAATGTATAATAGATCGCCAGGAGCGAAGTCAAAATAGTAAAGGAAAAGAGAAGCAGCATAAGTTAAACATCATTCATATAGGACACGCAAAAGCTCTAATAAAAAAACTTGTGCAATAAATAAAAAATGGCTGGTAGTTCCTAGAAAGTAGCCTAATAAAACAGAGTAGTTCCTAGGAAATAGCTGGTAGTTTTCACTTGGAGTTGTTCCAGGTCTACGATCTAAATGCATCTACGAAGTTAATTATTTTTTTTCTGTTTTTCAGGACAAAAAATCGCAAATTCTTACTAATTAATTATTTTATCATGTATTGAGTTGCTAAAAGGGAGCATGTAAATTTCAGAGAGAAAATAAAAGCTTGGTTAATTGCGTCAATGTGTGCTATTACTGTTGAAATATATCAGTAGGTCCAAATGACCGCTCTGTAATGACTATTCATACTATAGATTTCCGAATGATAGAGTTACCCAAATTAAACATGTGCAGGTAGAGTTAAACGTCAGTTACTTACCATAAGCTTGGATGCAAATCCTCCTATATAATCCCTTGACGAAGGCACCCCTTCCATCAGCCCAGGAACTGGGTTGTAAGCATCACTGTAATTCATGCAACTAAAACCTATTAATTTGATACTATAAAAACCAAAACATTAACCTTCTAAAAAAATCCTTAAAGGTTTTGAACTAATCTATATATGAAAAATTTATTGCTGAAAAAGGAAGCTTAATTTTGTTTTCGGGAGAAAACTACAAGCAAAGGGTCTCAAGGAATATAACAAGACAACAGATACGCGGACAGTCTTTTATAGGAAAAAAATACCAAGAACGAGTTTGGAATATGTCTTTTGCAGTGAAGCTAAGACAACTAGTTATGCGTCTCTCAGATGATGTACTACAACATTACAACCTTTTGAATTTCATGTTACTTTCATTCATATTAGGGGAACAATACTCCTTACCGATTCATTTATATCTAGAATATGACACTTACTAACTCTGAGGCCTTTAAGAATCTTTGCTACCACATTTTGTCAATGATGGTGGTGATTATAGTTCAGCAGACAATTTCCTCTTTGAGTCGAGAGAAAAAAGAACCACGTACCTACTCCAACAACGAGCACTGGAGCAGTTAAAGATATTTGTCAATGTGCTAGCAGAAACACCTAGAGATTGGCCTAGAGCAAGAGCTTCTGATATTCCAAGCATGCTCACGGCCAAAGCCAAATTATTGCAGATTTTTGCTGCCTAATAACAAAACCGAAGACTAATACATGACTTACAGTTAAACAGATATTTGGGAGACGAATAAGTAATGTGTAACTTACGGAACCACTTCCTGCTCCACCACAATATATTGCACTTTTACCCATTGAAAAGAGTAAGGGTTTTGCAGCAAGAAATGCTTCTTCAGAACCACCAACCTGGGGAAGTTTCATTACATGTTCATTACTCAATTTTTTTCCAAAAACTTACAACTTTTTTCTATGACTGTTTTAGCAGTGTTACCTCGTTACAACCTTTTTCAATTAGTCAATAGTACCTTTGGTGCATTATAAATAATATTGCGGCATGATTATAGTCAAAATTTAACATCAAATTGTGAGCAAACACACTAAACTTCAGTGAACTCCTAGTTTGGTCACCAGAGCATCAATTTGGTACTTGAATGATACTTTTTTGACACCAGAATAGTCCAACAGTTATTGCAAACTTGGAACAGATTGCGACTACAATCAATGTCCATACTTTTTCAAACACCAAATTGGGAGTCTACTCTAAAAGTAAATATCTTCAATGGGAATTGGAAAAGTTAGTCATATTGGTTTCTGGCATCAAACAATTAAGCCAAAATTATATTGTAGTTTTATGTAGATTCTCAGTATGTTAGAATAAAACAGTAACAATACCATAAAAGTAAGCGTCCCAGCTTCAGCCGCAGTTACACTTCCAGATACCGGAGCATCTAACTTGAAAGGTCTTTCCCAATCACCTGCACAATATATAATAATTGAGTACCACAACGCTAAAGGAGTAAATTGTTCAACAACCTACTGATTGATTGAAATGCTAGAAGAGGAGGATGTTAGGACAGCCCCCGTATACATTAATAAATAATATATAACAAGATAACTTATACTCTAGATGACTTTGTCTAACACCTATACATCTTCCTTTAAAAACCATCTTCAAAATGAATACAGATTTCATTCTATTTGCAAAGCAATGACTGATGATAAAATGTGAAAATCTACTCATGCTAAAATCTAGACAACTGAATACAACAGAAAGTGGTGGGCAATTTTTAGTTCGGAATCAGTTAGGTTATCATAGTTCTATGCTTATTTTACACATTCCTTAACTGCAGATCTGTGAACAACTTCAAAATCAATTAAAAAGTTGACGGAACATGATGCAACACAATGGCTAAAATTAGATTCATCGTTATGAGAAAGACAGATGAGACTGATAGGAATAACGTTAGAAACATTTGCCACATGTGATTGATAAAAGAAACAAACTCTGAGGTAACATCTATTATGAGTTTCAGAAAACAAATTACAGAATCTTTATTAAATATCTGAAAGGCAAGATGACAATAGAAACATTTGCCACATGATTTACAAAGAAAATAAACTCAAAGGTAGAAAGTATTAAGAGCTCCATAAAATAAATCAAAGGATCTTTATAAAATATTTGAATGGCAAGATATATAAAATGCAGAACCCCAGCTTTGTGATTTTAACAATAGACATGATACTCTGGGTTTCTGTGTAGACCAAAATGAACAAACACAACGAGATAAGTGTTCAACACATTCCACGAGGAGGATAAAAGCTCCACTCAAGTTTTATACAAATACCAGAATTTTGTGAATTGGATACCATAGCCATATATACAAGTGAAAGACATTTTCATAAAATGGTCAAGGATTTTCCATTAGCAACAAATCATCATGAATTAGTATGATATAAAAATAACTCTGGTGCTAAAAGGAGTAAGAAATTCATAAATTCGAAATTTAAGTTACAACAATTTATTTGGTTGACACTTCACTTCATGTTACCTTTCTTTTCTTTTAGAATATAATTAGAAACTGTAGCAGAAAGATTTCTTGATGTTTCTGGATCAATAGTGGATGAATCTAACAACAACCATGGCCTTAGGAGTTTTCCACCATGAAGCAAACCATTTGTTCCAGTGTAAACATCAATCACCTACTTAAATTAAATATGAATGTTATTTTGGTATTAGAACAAAGTCATATAATAATATTGGGAGCATTAAGACAATTCATTGAAACCAGAAATATGCTAAATGAAATATTCAGGTGAACATCTTACAAAACTGTTCAGCTAAACAACAGTTTACAATTCAAGGCAGTCTGCTTTAAATATTGATGCCACCATTTATGTAAAGCTAAAGCTAAACGGCAGAAAGGAAACAATCAGACTATACAATAATTTGACGCAAGGATTGACTATTAAATAAGTTCATTTATATGCCTCCAAATATACATTACAAATCCAATGTTATTTCAGTTAATGTGCTACATTAGGTTAAATAGGGAGGAAGTGATGACAAAAATGAGAAAATATTAGGTTTCATCATGTTACAGAATCAGAAACCACTTGTTTTGTATATATGACAGCATTATAGGTTACATCAAACATCTTTGAAATTCTTTTTACCAAAGAAACTATATTGAGAAGTTGACAATCTTATAATCTGAGCCAGTTTACAAAACAGTTGAAATCATAATTCAAATAATAAGTCGTTGAAGAACTATCCAAGAAACTAGAGCCATGAAAGATGTAATGTATTCACGTGTAAGGGAATGCCTTTTGAAACTAATGATCCTACTCACGTGGGCAGAAGTAGGTAACATTGTGATTACAACATCACTTGCTTCTGAAACTTCATAAGGTGTTTTCTTTGTGGGGATTCCCATCTGAGAGAACAGGTCGAGAACATCAGAGTTTCTGCCAATTTTTAAGAAATTCAATTAACAACACCTCAAGCATTCTGCCTAAATAAGTAAGATTTGAAACAACTGGAAGGTTGGGATGGAGGCCCAAACAGAAAATGAGTAAGCAGTTTAAGAATTCTACAGGATGATATTAGAATATTAGAATGTATTATAAGTTCATATTTTCAATTTCCCTACACAGTGACACTTGTAGGTCATTTTTCCGTTGCTGACATTTCCTGGTAATATAAGTGTATTCCTCGTTTACCAACAATAAAAAAATTAATCTTTAACTATTATCTTCTCAATAGTTCTTCAATGGAAGATAAGTTTAGTTTTACAGTAGTGTAACTTTCAGCTTCCTAACAAAAACCCACTTATATTAGCAGTGCCATTAACTCGGACTCCCCTTATGAATCACACTCCCAAATATCTATATTTTATGAATTGACCCTACAAATGAAATGAAAAAACATAGGACTCTCCGAGGACAAATTTAAGAACAAAGGCATGATCAGGAAATTGGAAATGCTTAAAAGATTACAGGTCATGAACTGTAAGACTGAATCCAGCTTTGATCAGATTATTTGCCATTCGGGACCCCATATTTCCAAGCCCAATGAATCCAATATTCTGCAGGGCATCAGCGAAGAGAAGGTGAAAATTGACAAAGCATGCATCAACTTAGCAAGTAACAAGTCAAACAAAAGGGTACATAATCATGCCCACATTAAGTGTTTTTGCATACTCAATTTCAGCTTAGAAAGGCAAAAATTAATGATAAAATTAGAGAAAAACCTGCAAGTGAGGAGGGGGACCCTGTGCCGAAGAGAAAGTGCGTAATGAAAAACATTTCGAAAGAGAAAGCAAATATTTCACCCTGCAAATCGTCATTTCTATCTGTGTTCTTTTACTTCAATTTCCGACAATGTCACCTTTTTTCTTCGCAAAATCAAATGAGACACTCACAGTGGAACGAAGGAACCACATGCTATAATGTAAGATCAATTTAAGTACGAAACAAACTTCAGTGTCAGCATGGATTTGTTGAGATTGACATTTCAATTTTGTGTCAATTTCTATGTTAAAGTTTAAATCCATTACTAATTAATAAAGGCAAGTGCGACAAATACACTTTTTTTTATTGAATCGAGGATAGGATGTGTTCGAACCTTAATTTTTTTTATTTTTATTTTTATTCGACATTCTATGCTATGATTTATCATTATTAATTAAAGCTGTCAAAACGGGTAATCCGGCCCGACCCAGCCCGGCTCACTACGAGTTGGTGGGTAAACGGGTTAGCTCATTTAATTACATTTTTTTAAATAAAAAAAATATAAACTTTTTGTGATTTAACTTTAAACAAATTTTCCTCCCAAAAAATTATGTTAAAAACAATTCAAAATAATAATAAAAAGTACAGTATAATCCAAATTCAAATATATAAAAAAAGAACCAGTACTCAACAACATCAACAAAAAATTAATAGTTTAATTTGTATACTCAAATTGTTTAAATAAAATGAACAAATTCTGATACAAATATGTCAGAACAGAAAGAAAAAACATTCCATGTCTTCAAATCTCCCACAACAAAAAAAAACAAATTCGCAAACCCCTATTTTTGTCATCATAGGGTTTTTGAAAAAAAAGAGAAAGAGAAGTGAGAAAATAAAAATGTGGAGAAAAGAGAACAAAAAAGGAATGGTGTTTTATCTGCTCCTTGAATAATTTTAGTGAGGTAAGAGTGAGAGCAGCGTCAAATGAGAACAAGTATCGTGAGAGTGATTTTGTCACAGGAGATGTTACTTTTTTGGTATACATAGTGAATGAAAAAAATATTTTAGTTTTTAGGGTTTCATAAATAAAATAATAAATTAAAGATATAAAATTAAGTAGGTGGGTTGGTGGGTCAACCCGGCTCACCACGAATTCAACCCACATGAGCCGGGTTGAAATCTGACCCGCATATAGGGGAGTTGTATTTTTCAAACCCAACCCGATCCGAACCCGTGACGGGCCGGATTGACCCGTGGGTTGTGACCCATTTTGACGACTCTATTATTAATAATATCCTTCCATTTACAATCACATTTTCCTAGTGTTGAAGACAAGGTTTAAACGAATTAAAAATTTATAATATTTACTGATATATGTACAGATTATCCAATTTGATATTAATAATAAGATTAAGTTTATGTTTTTATGCACTATTCTTTCTAAGCCCTTTACGAGAAACAAATGATCATTTAACACGTATTTTTTTTTTTGTTTTGTAAAAAAATAAGAGACAATATTTTAAATACACTCTTTATACAATTTTCGAATTTTTATCCTTATTTAATTATTTAATCTGAAAAAAAAAAGATAAAACAAAACTTAGGATAAGTATGAATGATTCTCTGAATGTTGACGCCGCATGACGACAAACTCGTCCACCTTTCAGACAATCATACTATAATCTTGTTTACTTATTTTTTTAATTTTCAATTCTTTTATTTATTCCTTCAAAAAAAAATTAATTATAAACTGTTTTGGAACAGCGCAACCAGAAAAATGAATCACATGCAAATAACTTAAATATTAATGCCTAGAAATGAAGCTTTAAAAATAAATTATAAGAAAAAAATTAAAACAATTACCTAAATATGGAAAACGTTAATAAACTTGCCAATTTTTTATAGTTATATGCTTAAGATCTCTAACTATGTTAATTATTAGTTTTATGATGAATAATGTGTAATGATTAAGATAACTTATCTTTCTACTTTTCTTTATACTTCATTTTTTCACATTTGAATTGAATAAAAATTATAATTTTGTGAGATTTTAAGTTTAGACAAGAATTACATCTTTCTGTTATTGAATTGACACCAGATATCTGACAGAAGCAAAACAACCCGCAAGAGCTTCATGTGAAGGATAATTATGATATTTAGACAATATTTTTTTTATAATATTTAGACATTATTTACGTGTCATTCTGGTTTATGGTAGTATTTATGATTATTATTATTGATTGTGGAGTAATTTTGGATCAATTACAGAATAACGCGTAAATGATATTCAAATGTTGTTAAAAAAATATTGTCGAAATATCGTTATTCTTGTCCTTGTGTGAATAAGATATTATTTCACTTTATCGATCTTCAAGCATCATTCATCGTTACAGTGTTCTAAGTTGCCATACACATGATCGAGTTTGTTTGTGGAAGTATTCATCATGAATTTTGTTCCAAACTTCAACACTTTTAATATATATAATTATATAAAATTTAAAAATTAAGAAGTTAATCTATGATCAATGTTTTTAAATAATTTAACACAAGCCTTTCTGTAGAAACAAAAAATGCAAGAGTTTTTCAATATTTTCTTGAGAAGCAATCTAGTGTAAGGCAATATTTGGCGAGAAGTTAATCTATGAGAGATAAATATATGGTATAAGATATGATGTAAAAGAATATATAACAAATATATAAAAGATTGAATAAGTCCATATTCAAGACCATCGCAATTGAATTGACAGATAACATATTGTTAAGGTGTCTACTAAAAAAACAATATCTGTCGTTGAACAGTCAACAAAAGATTAAAGAAAATGACACTATGGAAAAACAGAGTAAAAATCAGAGAACTAAAACACAAGTGAATTTTTGGGTTCATCGATATTCATATATAATTAGATTTTCTTTAAATTATTACTTCATAATCAATAATAATAATCATAAATATGAATCAATCACAGTAGAGTAGACGATGTTTAAATATTGTAAAAAAAAATATTTTTTAAATATATTATCCTTGTTTTATAACGTGTCTGACCATATGAACTTTCCGATCTAATGTTGATGAGATAGTCATAGGTAAAATATCTTTTTTTTTATCCACAGGAAATTGCATTCATATTAGAATATATTAAATAGGTTTAGTTGATTGAACATGATGAATGACTTACAATAAATAAATCTGTCATTAATGTTGGATAGTTACTTTTGAAGATAAAAATGTTGAAAATGTCAACGCCTTTTCGTTTTTCTTGCTGTGTTGCTACTAAATTCGAAATCTATCAATTTTGTTTACTTTATGAAAATCATTCAAACATAAACTATCCATGCTTTTGGCAAACGTCATGGCTTAGAGCATACCAAAGCAAAACACTCCTTCTATTGCTATAAAAACCTTTGTTCGAGGTTAACAATGAAACCACTGTAGCTGAACAATCATTTCCTAGTTACTCCTGTTTCAGGTATGTCCCTTCATCTTCCACTGCCACTATTTTTGCAATCATCTGTCATAAAAAGTTCTCAGCAACTTGAATACCCATTTGTCTCTGTTGCACGTTGATCACTTCATAAAACATCAAAATTAGCTAACATGGTTTGCTTCTGTTTGTTCATTAACTTTATCTTTTTTATTATTATAATTATTTTGTTCTAAGCTTTAATACAGAAGAAATATAAGTTTTAAAATATACTTGTATGCATGATCTTTATTTTAGTTTTCTACTTTGGTTACTGGTTTGTTGAAGATGACACACTTTCATTAAAATTTCTTACAGTTAACTGTATATAGCTGATAAAGATTATGCATATGGTAACAGATATTCGACATGAGATTGGTTTCATGGGCACTGTTACTTTTGGTTTCATGCACAACATACTCATCAACTGCTCTGGGGAAACCTGAGAACGACATAAAAACAGCTGTTTTTTTATCACCCAAGTTTGAGCTAGGTCCAGGATCAGTTGCAAACAAAGTTTATTTTGATGTTGACATTCCAAGAGGCCATATTGCAATCAAAAGTTTCAATGCTGAAGTGGTTGATGAGAAAGGGAAATCAGTACCTCTACAAGAAACATATCTCCATCACTGGATTGTAGTAAAATACCACCAACCTAAAAATGTGTCACACAATAACAACCAAACACATATTGTTGAGCTGAGAAACAGTGGGTTGTGTCAGGAAAATGTTCTTGGGCAGTATTTTGGGATTGGATCTGAAACAAGAGGAACTGCCACTGATATTCCAGACCCTTTTGGGATAGAAATTGGAAACCCTTCAGAAATTCCGTATGGTTATGAGGAGAAGTGGTACATCAATGTGCATGCCATTGACACAAGGGGTGTGGAAGATAGGATGGGGTGCACTGAGTGCAGGTGTGACCTATATAATGTTACAACAGATCAGAATGGAAAACCTTTGAGTCCATCTTACAAAGGAGGTTTGGATTGTTGCCCTGATAATTCCCACTGCAGGTTGGAGAAAGGCTTCAAGGGTCCAAAGAGAAGCCTATATCTGAGATACACAGTGAAGTGGATCAACTGGGATAACCATGTGCTGCCCCTTAAGATTTATATATTTGATGTCACTGATATTTTGAATGTGTCCAAAGGAGTGAGTCAAAACCATACTTGCAAGGTAAGTATAATATTTTTCTAGAAACATATACTAAAGGATTACTTTACTCTGCAAGTTAAAGTTGAATAATTATATTAACACCACATGCATTGCTTTCTATAAACTACACCTATTTTTTCTCTCTCTGTATACTATTTTTACAGATTGACTTTATTAGATATTTGGTTCAGATTGAATATCAGGTTGAAGCTTGCAGCAAAGGGTACAACAGTAGTAGTGCTTGCATTGATGTAAAGAAAACAAGCCTCCCAATGCAAACTGGTGGTTATGTCATATATGGTTTTGGTCATGTACACACAGGTGGAACTGCTGCAACTCTATATGGACAGGTGCTGTTCGTCAATAATTATAGTTTTCGTTCTAAACAGATCAATATTCTTGTAGTAAATAAGCAAAAATGAATGGTGCTATATATACTTTTACCCTTAAGACTAACATGATTTGTATAATTTGTGAGATGTTAACTAAGTGTTTGAAATTTTGGTGTGAAAATAATTCAGGATGGGGGAGTGATTTGTTCTTCAATACCAAAATATGGAAATGGAAATGAAGCAGGAAATGAGAAAGGGTATGTTGTAGGAATGTCCACATGTTATCCTAAACCAGGTTCTATCAAAATAAAAGATGGTGAAACTCTAACTCTAGAGATTAGATACAACAACAGCCAAATGCACTCTGGAGTGATGGGCCTTTTCTACATCTTGGTGGCAGAAAAACTTCCACATCACCACAACCTTTGAAATTCCTGTCTCCTATAATGATATCTCTGATATCATTATCCAAGACACTATTCTGTGATATCTATATGAATAAGTGGAATAGAATGAAGCTATCACTGTGATTTGTAATATAATAGGTAAGTATTAATGTATTATACAAGTTACATCTTCAGATAACCATGTCAACATTCTTCTTGGCGAAGAATGTACACATATATATATTATCAGCTGGTTCTTTTAACATATATGAGTGTGTTGAATGTAGATTTTACTTTCTAAATTATATAAAGAACAAGTCAAAGTAAAATTAAAAGTTCTTTGAACATTAAAAGGTAATATGATGATAAGTTAATTTAAAATAAAATATATATATATATATTCGAAAGCCAAAATAAAAAATCTCTTCTGCATATTTCATTTTATCCAGATATAAATGTTATGGAGCTGTAAATAATTTGAATTGTTTGGGAATTATGCACAAAAGAATCAAGTTTGATTTAGATTAACTTTTAAAATAAGTCAAGTTTTTAAATTTTATAATTTCGACAATTAGAAGTCATGAATTTCATTAATAGATAGAAAAATTTAACTTATAGACTTAATGGCATATCACATTTATATTTCTATTTGTATATTGTTATCCAGTATTAAATATCATATAATGTACTAATCGGTAAAGTTAAATTAATTCATAAAAAAATGACAAAAACTAAAGGAATTAAATTTAAATTATATATGCAAATTAAACTTTCTCAGTCACAAACAAGCTCATCTTTTTCATAGACTAAATTAAGTAAACGAACTAAGCTTAAATAAGTGAATTAACCTTAACTAATTATTCATTTTTATAAATCAAACCAAAATTTGTAGTATTTCACTCTTCTAATAATAATATGTTAGACATAATTGTCATTACATTTAGATTTTATTAAAAAAAATAGAAAATTATAGAAAATCACATCATACTCATAATAAAATTAGATCACACATATAGTAAAAAAATATCTAATATGAAATATTTTCTTCACTAAAATAATTTCATACTTTAAACTCCATATATCACGAAAAAGACAAATCCTTCGTCATATCAAAAAAATTATCATTAGTCAAACCTTTAACTTTTCAAAAATCGTCTTTAATTTTTAAAAGTTTTTATTTTTGAAGATTTAATATTAATTTTCTATAGTCTACCTTTACTAGGTTTTCTTGAAATTTGAACTGGTCATTATCTTTTTAGAATCTTTCCTCTCATCAAGTATATTAATCCAATTGAAAATTATTTTCAACTCCTCTGTAAGTCTCTTTATATGACAAAAGATTAAAAAGTGCTGCTGAATTACTATAAGTTAAATCTAATTTATGTAAATCTTGCAAACTAGTCCCAATGAGAGTGACGTCCTCCAAAGAACTAACCAAGGAGTCAGATTCCGTTGCACACCACCGTCTAGATTCTTAATAAGAGAAGATACATTTACAATACAAATATTATCATGATTACTCACCACTAGTTCAGGTTGTGAATGAGCAACAAGTTGTACCATAAAAGACTGAATAATAGGCTCCACCATAGGTTCCATCATAGGCTTCACCATAAACTTTACCACTTGAGATAAAGATCCCTTAGTCCTATTTGGTGCACTAACAACCTTTGGACGATAATATTGTTGTATTTTTGTGTCAACTATTTTCTCTCCATTAGAAATAACATTGGTATCCTGTTGTAACCATATACAATTAGATAAGTCATGATCAATCCTTTTACAATTTGAACAAAATAGAGATAATTTCTTATACTTCATATAAGCAATAAACGCAAATTTTGATCTTTCCACCAAAATTTGATTAAGCAAATCATATAACAAATTAACATTAACCAAGACACTGCAAAGAAACCCCGAGACTTATTCTTGGTATAATAATCTAAAGATGTGTACTAATTCCTTATGTTATTGAGAGAATTGTTTTAAGTTGCCAATTGTATGAAGGAAGAAAATGTATGAGAACCCAACATTGAGTTTTCATGAGTTTAATGAAAACAAAGACAAAATCTTTTGTCCAAGAAAAAACATGACGAATGTCAGAAGATAAATTCAAAGTTCCAATAGTCAAAACCCTTCACATCTCTTCTAAAGAAGAAAAAGAAAATTCATAGAACCTTTGACAAATGGAATCGCCTTCCATTGACCAAAATGTTTGTAAGCCACATCAAGTATTTTACAAAGGTCTAAATATGTAAGTGGTTTATTCTATACTCTTAGATTTATAACCTAGACTTTGGGGTCTAGAAAGGTTGGTTTTTTTTTTTTGCTTGTAGGTGTGGTCCTAGAAAATACATTCTAAATGTTGTTAAATTTTCACCAAGGGATTCACGAGAATCCTTATCCATACAAGTTTGCAAGAGCAGTGTGTGAAGATTGCCAGGGGTTCCTATATTTAGCAAGAAACCTAAATACAACAACAAAGAGTGAAACAATAACTTCATGAATTCATTCTAGCTATATTCATAGAGCACTAAGTATATGTTTTTGTGAAATTCTATAAGTAGATTAACAGGTTTTTGGTAGGTAATACTATTTGATTGTTTTTGTATACTTACTAAAAAACTATGTATGTATATTTTGTAAAAAGGTTAGAGCATTCCAAGTGTTCCACAATCAATATATTTCTTTGCCAATAAAAAAATGCCTATGAAAATTATTTTTACACTCCTTCAAACCAGCAAGATAAGTTTTTTTAGCAATATTGATAGATTTTTTTAGTACAGGAATCTATGTATCATGTACTCAAGATTAACATGCACAGGCAATATAGAACAAAACTATATATTCCTTTTGTATTCAAAGAAAGTACAAGAACACACCTAACTCTCAAGGGTGCACTCTCCCTCCACAAGAACAAACTCCTATTTATGCAAAGAATATCAAAAGCTAACCCTTTACAATAGCCCTCAACCTTTTTATAATGTTCCCCACATTCTAACCAGCTGTTAACTGAACTGTTAACAGTTAAACACTCCCCCTAACCGCCTAACCACAATATTAATTTCTCTTCCTCCTCTCATAAACCCTAAACACTTTATCATTGCTCGTCGCCTCAAGATCAACCTTGTCCTCAAGGTTGAAGTCCGGGAACTGGTCCTTCATGGTTAGCTCATCCTCCCATGTTGCCCCTTATTTTCTCCTTTCTTGTCACTCAATCAACACTTGTGGCACCAGATCCTCCTGTTGTTGCTTCGTCCTTCTATTTAGCACCTTGAGTGGCCAGCATAGTAGCCCTCCTACATGTAACTCTTCTGGCAAGTCCCTTTCTACCTATTGTGTTCCAATTGCCAGTTTCAACTAGGAGACATGAAACACGGGGTGTATCTGAGCTGTTTCAAGAAGATGAAGTATGAAAGTCACTGGTCCAACCTGTTTGATCACTTGAAAGGGTCTATAATATCGGTCTGACAGCTTTTGATGCAGCCTAGTGGGCATGGATGCTTGCTTGTAGGGTTTGATCTTCAGATAAACCCAGTCCCCCTCCTTTATAGTCATTGGCCTCCTTTTTTGTTTGCATACTTAGCCATCTGGTCCTACGCCCTTGCCAAATGGTACCTAAGTTGTTTCTACGCCTCATCCCTAGTTTGCAACTCTTGTGTCACTGCCTCCATCGCTTTTTCCCCATGCACAAACCTTGACAGAGTTAGCGAAGGTCTCCCATAAACTGTCCCAAAGGAAGTACACCTGGCTACCCCCTGCTAACTCGTATTATACCAGTATTCTGCCCAAGGTAAAATCAAGTTCCAAGTCTTGGGTTGTTCAGAGCTAAAACAACGTAGATAGGCCTTCAATATCCAGTTGAGCACTTCAATCTACCCATCCATTTAAGGATGATAGGTTATGCTCATGAGGAGTTGGGTACCTTGTAGTTTAAACAGTTCCTTCCAAAAGAGACTAAAGAAGGTAGGATCCCGGTTATTCACAATCGAAGTTGGTACCCCATGAAGCCTAACAATTTCCCTTACAAAGGCCTCTGTTATGGACTTGGTTGTGTAAGGATGCTTGATAGGTATGAAATACCTATATTTGTTTAACTAGTCCACCACAACTAACACTTCATCATACCCCTAAGATTTGGGTAACCTCACAATAAAATTTAGGGTTAAATATGTTTTTAGTCCCTATACTTTGGGGCGATTTTGGTTTTAGTCCCTCTTTTAAACTATGGTACAATTTAATCCTTCAACTTTAGAAAACTCTGGTTTTAGTCCTTTTTAGCAAATTTTTTTAACTTTATTTTTTGTTTCAAGCGCATTTCTCAGTTAACATTGAAGCAAAAATGTGTCAAACAGTGTAAACAATCCAAATGCTATAATGAAACGTGCTTGAAACAAAAAATAAAGTTAAAAAAATTTGTTAAAAAAGACTAAAACCAAAGTTTTCTAAAGTTGAAGGACTAAATTGTACTATAGTTTGAAAGAGAGACTAAAACCAAAATCATCCCAAAGTACATGGACTAAAAACATATTTAACCCTAAAATTTATGTTGACTTCCTTTAATATAGATTGAGGAATGGGTAGAGGTTGTATCAGGCCTTGGGGTGATGATGTTAAGTATTTGTGCTAGTGGCAAACTAAGCATGCCACCATAAAATCAATCACAGATTTCTTCATGCCAATCCAATACAGTGATTGGGCTACCTTTTTGTAGGTTCGGTACACCCCTTAATGTCCTACGGTAGGGGTGGTGTGGAACTCGGCCAACAAACATGGAATCCAGGCCAACTGGGCAGAGAGCACTAAGCAACCCTTATAATGGAGACGGTTGTGCTCCAAAGTATAAGTTGGGTGAGAATTAAGGCTTGCCCTTACTTCTTCTATGATTTTTATTTCAGGGCCCGATCCTCCTTTACTTCCTCCAACACTTCATGAAATTCTTGCCAGTAAGGTTTGGCAACCACCCTTAACTCCTTCCTCCATCTCCTCCCCCTTCCTGACAGGACATCAGCCATCTTATTGGAAGCTTTCATTTTGTAGACTATATCAAACTCATATCCCAGCAATTTGGCCAACCAATTATGTTGGTTTTGAGTTGTAATTCTTTGCTTTAGCAAGTACTTGAGACTCTGTTGATTTGTATAAACCACAAATTTCTGACCCAACAGATAAGGCCGCAAATGTTGGATGGTAAGGACTAAGGCCATCAATTCTTTTTTTGTAGATTGACTTGGAGAGTGAGGTTTATGATAAAACTTTATTGAAATAAGCAATTGGCTTTTTATCCTGTGACAAGACTGCTCCCACCCTTCTACCGAATGCGTCACATTCCACATGAAATGTTTGTGTGAAATTTGGTAAGGCCAACACAGGAGTTGTGGTAACAGCCTCCTTTAGGGCCTACACAACAACTACTGTTGCGACCGCACAAATTTCCCCTTCTTTAGCATATCATTCAGTGGCCTTGCCATCTTGCCATAATCTCTTATAAACCTTCTGTAGTAGCCCATAAGCTCCAAGAAGCCTCTCATATCCTTAATGTTTTTAGGTTCCGACCAATCCACCAATGCTGACACCTTTTTCCCATCCATTTCCACCTATGATTCTGAGATCATATGTCCCAGATACCTAATGTGCCTACTCCCAAACTCACACTTCTTATTTGCAAAGAGTTCTTGTTGGGCCAATGTTTCCAGTACCTGTTTCAGGTGTCTCTCATGCTCTTCCCACGTCCTACTATAAATTAGTATGTCATCAAAGAAAACGAGGATACACTAGCTCAGAAAAAGGCCTCAATATGGTGTTCATCATGCACTGGAAAGTGGCATGAGCATTGGATAGCCCAAATGGCATGACCAGGAACTCGTAGTGACCTTGGTGAGTCATGAATGCCGTTTTTGGGATGTTCTCCTCCCTTATACGAATTTGATGGTATCCAGCTCTCAAATCCACCTTTGAAAAGTAAGCAGCACCCTACAGCTCATCCAACAACTCTTCAATCACTGGTATTGGAAACTTGTCGGGTATTGTGGCCCTGTTCGAAGCTCTGTAATCAATACAAAATCTCCAGTTGTCATCCCTTTTCTTCACCAAAATGACAAGGCCAGAGTAAAGGTTGTTGTTAGGCCAGATGATGCCCATTTCTAACATGCCTGCCACCTGTTTTTGTATCGTAGTCTTCATCAAATGCAGATATTTGTAAGGTCGTACATTAACCAAATTTATGCCCTCCTTTATGGGAATTTTGTGGTCTAAGGTTCTTACAAGAGGGAGTCCCTAGGGTTCCCTGAAAATCCCCTCCAACTCGCCTAAAATTTGCTTCAATTCTTCAACTCGGTCATGAGTCAGTTACTCTATTCCCTCACTTCCACCTTCTAATTCAGTCTGACCCAACCCCTATACCAATGTTACTGCTTCTATCTCTCTTTCCTTTGACAATGCCTCTGGGGATACTACCTTTCTGATTAGATTAGGGTTCCTCACACTTTCTCCTCATTCTGACTAAATCTCATTGTTAGATTTCCCTAGTTTATTTTAACTCCTCCTAACGATGCTAGCCAAGCCACCCCTAATATGATATCCACCCCTCCTAGCTCGAATAGGTAGAATTTCAACCTGACCTCCACTCTTTCTAAGTTCAACAAAGTGTCGTCACAACACCCCTGGGTGGTCTTCTTCTGCCTATCCCTTAGACACACCTTATAGGGAGGTGTTTCTCCCCAACACCTTATAGGGACGCTTGTCCCATTGTCTATCAAGACTAATATCTTCTTCCCTTGCACACAACCCTACAACTTAATTGTGTTGGTCTGGGTTAGGACCCTTGCTGAAAAAAAGACAGCTTCATACGTTTATGCTCCATCTCTTATTCCTCCTCGTCCTCCCCTCCTTCCTCATCTTCCGCCATTATCATAACCCGCATGCTCCTCTCTGAACACCTATGTCTTGGGCTGTATGACCCTCCACAATGGAAGCACCTTCCTTCCTCCCTCCTTTTTACATACTCGGGGTAGGGTAGATTTCACACCCCTCTGTTTCGCATTTCCCCAATTACATTACTTCTAGCCTTGGAGGTCATAGTGTTTATCGTTCCTTCCTTCCTCGAAGTATTCCTACTATTGGTAGTCCCCTACCCATTCTGACTCCTTTTATACGTTTCGGTTCTTGAAACCGACCTAGAACCCCGTGATACCTTCCCCATGGTTGATTGTTCTTACCAACTATTCCTCCACTAGTTCTTGGGTTATTTCCCGCTTCTTCTACGTCTCGGGCTACCTCCATCGCCGTCAACAGGTCCCTTGGATTGTGGGGCCAAATCTGGTTCCTAATGTCTCCTTGTAACCCTGCAAAAATATAACCCAGTAGTTGTTCATCTGTTACCTTAGTAGCTTGAGCCACAAGCATCTCAAACTCTTGAATATACTCTTCCATTGTCCCCCTCTGTCTCACGCTACCAATTTCTCAAAGATCGACCCTCTATTCCTTCCTTCAAACCCCTAATCAATGCCTTCATCAGAGCTTCCTAAGTAGGGTTGTTGGTTTTCTTTTCCCAAAACCTAAACCAGTAGCTCGCGCCTCCCTTCGTGAAAATGTACGCTAGCTTGATCCTCTCCTTCTCCGTGACGTTCTGGATGTCAAAGAACTTTTATGCCTTAGAAATCCACCTCATTGGGTCCAACCCCTAAATCGTGGGTAATTCTACTCGCTTCATCCAATTTCATTGTACTTCACCCCTATTTTCCTCTATGTTGTCCTCTGAAATCTCTTTCCTTCCTACCCGACCTTCATTCATTAAACCTCAACTCCCCTTTGAGCTCCTATCCTGGTTCCTCGTCCTTCTTCCAAGAATGTGTGTGATCTCTTGTAGTTCTTGGTGAACACCTCTCATTTCGACCTTCAATTCCTCCATTGTCGTCTCCATCGAATCAAACTTTCCTTCCAGTGCATTCTTTCTTCCATTTATCCTTCCCTCTAACACATTCATTTTTCCTTCTATCTCGCTCCATACCTTGGGATCCAACAGGTTGAACCAATTTGATAGATTTCTTTAGTACAGGAATTTATCTATCACGCACTCAACACTAACATGCACAGGCAACAAATAACAAAGTTGTATATTCCTCTTGTATTCAAAGAAAGTGCAAGAACACACCTCACTCTCAAGGTAACCCTATAAAGTAGCCCTCAACCTTTTTATAAGGTTCCCCCATCCTAACCAACTATTAACTGAATTGCTAACAGTTAAACACTCTCCCTAACCGTCTAACCACAATATTAATTTCTCTTTCTCTTCTCATAAACCCTTAACACTCTATCAGATATGGACAAAGATCATATCTCTTTTTTATACAAAGAGAAGGTAATTGGGACAAAAAAATATCACACATTATTAAAAACCTGGACAAATGTACGTTTTTGTTTGTGTTCACACATTTGAAGAAGATTTAAAGAAAGATGATTTTTCGTAATGTTAATCCTATAAATAGTTCTAAGGAATATGAAACCCAAAAAAAAGTCATACTTTTGTCTCACTAAATGGCTAACCTCCCTCTATCAACCACCTTCCAACCAACTATGTAGACCCAATCACTTCCAACATATGATCACGAACGAGCACTCCATATAATGCACAATCAATGTTCCACACGCAAAATCTCCACCTTTACAAGCCACCATTTATCATTAGCTAGAGTTCTTCAGATTCACCTAAAACACCGGTTATAGGATTTGTGTCTTAATTGTTATGATACCATGTAGTCATTTTTCCCAATCTTTTTTCTTGGCATTGTAGCAGTCCTCTTACCACAAACAATGCAGAATTTCAAGTGACTGCTATACTTGTCCATAACAATCCTTAGAAGAATGTAATCATTAATTCTTTAAAACCCGATCTATAATTAAATCAGTCAAAATATTGTTTCCAAATAAATTCAGGGAGTATTGTGAACTTTTACATCTAAGCTATGATCAAAACACGGTTTTAAAATTTAATAGCTTAATCAGATTGAAATTAAGGTTAAATTAATAGTAATACATTAAAAATATATAAAATGATATATATTTAGTAATGTTAAAACTTAAAATAAAGCGTAAATGCATAGGTTCTTAACATTTAAAATATATAATAAAAATAAAATAAAATATTCTGTCACACTTAAACTAAAATTTGAATAATACACATCAATAGGTAATAATAGTAACAAGTTTATATTTAGCAAATAATTAATATTTAGAATGATTTTTATTTTTTAAAATTAAAATGACAACTTTTTTTTTATTCACTCTGTTTTTGACCCATTTTATCAATTGATATCAATCATATGTTTCACTGATTTTGCAGTCTAATCGAATTGGAAAAGAAAATGATTGCCGATTAATCCCAAGCATAATTTTCTTTATATTCAACACTTTCTAACCCCTCATATAGCTTAATATGTGTTTATGAAATATATGCATGGGTATTTCAAAGTCCATTGATGTAGTTGGTTGGTGAAAATTGTTATTATGTTATGTTGCCTTTACTGCATCATACTTATGTAAACCCAATTCAATATTGTTATGCTCATCTTGAAGTCAATTTTTATATGGTCTAATATTACTGTATTTACCTTTAGTTGTTTCTATTTCTTGTGGAACTGATATTTTATGAAGAGTGAAAATGTTCTGAGAGATAAGTTGTTTTATTGGTTGTAGTGGTCAGGTTTTGCAGTGATTATATTCAAACTACTCAAATGTGCTTATAGGCCCAATATCTACATTATACTAACATGCCTATTTACCCTTGCACAAAAAAGACTAAAGAAATATAAACAAATATTACAACCTACAGTGCCCCCCTAACCATCTTCAAGGAATTCAAGATTTTCTTGCAGACTATCTTCTTGGCTGTGCCCTGAAGTGCAGAACCAATATATTCATGTTGGTGAATAATCCCATCGGCTTCTACCTCCATTTTAAATCTGGTCACACCATCCTTACGGGACACATCCTCCTGTATAATATTATAACTTCTCTTTTGGCATAGTTCATTCAACTCTCGGACGGGATGGAGCTTCAATGTTTCAGGTGTGACAAGGGGTTCTAAAAGTGGCTTTATACTCTGCCACACAACCTCCATATTGTACCCTGAATCAACTAGTATTGCTCCAGCCAGGGACTCTATAATGTCTCCAAGTACCTATCAAACAGTAGGAGCAAACTTATGTGTTCTGTAATGGCTATTGCATTGCAGCAGAACATCTAGGACAGAAAATAGAATGCGTTGCAAAACTCACAGAAAGCATATACTAACATTACTTCTATAAAATTGCGTCAAAGAAGGGAATAACGGAGCTGCATCTTTAAACATGAGTCAAGACAGATAAATAATGTTTGCAAGGTCCTCTAACACTGGTGAAGCACAAGATTTTGTTCGAATATACTAATAATTGTTTAATTCATTAGTATGTATATCCTTTGACATTCCACGTGTTGTGAAAACAAGGAAATGGGTCACAACTTGGAGTACTAAATAACTAACATATTAAGCTACTCCAAAGTTGAATGGAAAACATACTAGAAAATCAGGAAAACCAGCATAAAAAACAACGGATTTTCATTCAACTAGTTAAGAATAGGAAAACTAGTTTGATACGTTAACCTCCCCCTCTCCAACCACAATTGGTTATTAGGCATTCATAACAGTTTTTATAAGAAAATTCATACCAAATAGTGTTGCTAAATAAACCCATAATGCAGGTAATTTTTCCTACCATCACTTAAAAGACTTTCTCTAAAAAGTTTATCCACCACAACAGTCAGAGTTTATTTAGTTCAACATTCTCAAGGATCCTCTGAATTAAACTTATCTAAAAAATACAGGAGTAAAGCACTATACACTCTGGAATTTATAGAATAGATACACCAGATAAGGCATGCGTATTTTACAGTCAAGTTCACTTTCAAGGAACTTTTTTCTCTATTGCAAACACCATGACCGTAATAATGTATGTTAGCATGCACTTTGCTAAACAATAATAATCAAGTGGACCTATGAGCTAAACTTTAACAACTAACCTTAGGGAGGGATGTCTCTGACCCGTAACCAAAAGTTGATGACGACGACAACTTATCAAAATTGACAAGTGTAACAGCAATATGCTTATGCAGTTCTTGTGAGGCATGAAGTACATGCTTGTGTAACCCATGATTAATAGCACACCATGCATAACAATCATTATTCACAGAAGCTGACCTCATGTCAGTTAACTGTCCAGGTGACATGCCAGGATATTTATTATACAAATGCCAAGTAATGAGATAATCCAACACTGAATCTCCGAGAAATTCTAGTCGCTGCAGGAAGGAGGGCATATTATTCATGAGATAAAAGAATCAAGAGTAAAAAGAATATGAGAAAAACATTGATTTATCAAGAAGGATTATTTATTGGGGTTTGTGAAAGTTTATTCATGCATAATAAATACATGCTAACGTCCCTCTCTTGTTCCCACATAATGAACAATAACTACAGTACATACCTGATAACATCTAGGAATTTCAGGAAGCATGTAGGAACCATGGGTCAAAGCTTCCACTAAAAGCGTACGGTCATTGAATGAGTACTTCAATTGTGATTCTAAATGACTGACATGCACCTGTTTCTCTGGTTGAATGTCAAAGTGTCTCTCATAGGATATTTTATTAAAGCTAACTTTAATACCAACCCAGTCCATAAACAATAGAGCAGCCTTTTCACCACCACTGCTGAGAAAGGCACCAATTAGTGCCTCGACAACATCAGCAATGATCTTTCGATTTAATTTCCTTTCTCCCATAACATAAATTTTTTTCCCCCCACTAACCAACTCTTTCAATTTAAAACCTCTAGACTTATCACCTGGAACGGTCCAGGTATGAGGATCAAAAGGTTGATTTTGTATGAAGCCCTGCAAATCAAAATAGTGCAGAATTAAGAATTCTGAAGTTTCAAGATGACAATGCAATCCTCATCATAACAATGCAGAATTCTACAACCATATAAACTCATTCGAAAATGGATCAAAAAACATCTAAGCAATACAATCAACTCCTTATGGCACAAGCTACAGATTAGAGACCAAATTACTTGTAGAAATTATTAAAATAATAATTTAATCTTTGATAAATTCTGGAAATCTGATAGGTAGTGGAGAGTGTATGAAAGAAGAAAGAAGAATAATTAGCATTAATAATCTAACTGTTTCAAGAATTTCTAACAGTTAGGATGGGCGGAAAAAGGGGATGTATAAACAGATTGATTGTATAGTTAGAAGGGAGTTTTTGAACATCGAGTGTTGACAGGCTCTTGGACCTGTGAAGGGGATTATGCCCCTGTATTTTGATTGTACAGACCATTTTTTTCTGTGAATAATACAAGATTCATTTCATTCTTTCTGTTATATTGGTTTGAGAGTGTTCTTGATTAGGTTTCTTGTTCAGAAACCTATTAAATTGGTCTGACCTGCCGGATCCAATTCAGAGGGTGAGATCACGCGTGATGGAGGGAAGATTGGTGGTGATAGAAGGCCAGCTGGAAGCCGTAGATATTGCTATGGAAGAAATGAAAACAGATACTAGGGCACTGTGACATGAGATTGGGGCGGTGAGACAAGACTCTGCTGCCATGCGTCAGGATATCCAGGAGATTTTGAGGATGTTAGGGGGACGTAATCGCCAACAGGACGGCCAGCAATCTGATGGAAGTCAGTCGTCTGTTAATGGAAACGGGGTAGACGCAACGAAGATAGTGGAAGAAAAGATGAAGGGATTCAAGAAGGATAATCTAATTGGAGGAAGCGGGTGGAGTTACCCATGTTTGAAGGAGGCGATCCTTTGAACTGGATCAATAGGGTGGAAAAAATTTTCGAAGTTCAGAGGGTGGACAAAGAAGAGAAGGTGTGATTGGCCTTCATCAGCATGATTATATTGTGTCTAGGGTTATCCTAATTATCATGTACTCTTGTATCAATTTATTCTTATAAATAGAAGATTATGAGAGAGATCAATGAAGCCCTCAAGAATTATTTTACAATTTCAATCTCAAGTCATGATAATCATCCAAACAATTGCAACCAGTTAAGTTAAAATTATAATCTATTATCAAACTTAAAATATCAATCAATCAATCAAACATAGAAGACTCCTACGTTTGAAGAAACAGTAAAACCAAAATATAGATAAAAGCATCTTGTTGGAAGTTTTACATCGACTAAAGATAAGGTCAATTTATAATATATAAGTAGGTGCAAATCTCATCTTACAAGTTGGTTTTGTGGAATTGAGTTAGACTTAAAGTCCATTTCTTAATATGGTATCAGAGTCAATGTTAGAGCCTATTCTAGCAAGATTTTTTATTTGTTGCATATATTGTTTCACCTCTATCAGACCGCTATTGCACTATCCATTAATGTTTAGTTCCATGCTATAGATGTATATACCTTGATATGAGGGAAGTGTATTGGAAGTCCCATATAGATAGAGATAAGGCCAATTTATAGTACATAAGTGAGTGCAAACATCACCTTATAAACTAGTTTTGTGGAATTGAGTTAGAGTTAAAGTTCACTTCTTAACACATACAATAAAACCATAATATAAGTTTAAAAAAATGTTGAAAGAAAGCATCACAACATATGTACAGCACAAAAAGTGGAACAACAAATCAGAGAGAATGAGAGAGTACCGGAAGTCCAGACCTGCACCCTAACTTACACAGGGCAGCATTAGAAATTATTTTTTTCCTTTTAATACTTAGGAGACCTTCATGTATATTTTGATAAGTGCTAAAAAGTTGTTGAGAGACAGCATATTTTAAAAAAGAATCTCCAAGAGTCTCAAGAGACTCATAATGAAAGGCCTCCTTGCAGCTTGTAGCAGTTATTGCTTCCAAGACCTACAATGCAAGTCACATATACCATTGGTTTTAAAATATTAGACAACTGGACAAAATAGCAATAACAAATATAATCGACATTCAGAGAACATCAGAACAAAATAACCAAAAGATACCAACAGAATATTTTACACTGACAAGTTTCCTCTCAATCTCTTCATTGTGCATTGATTGATGCAACACAGGCTTAAAAGAAGGACGGTCCAGAAGCTATTAGTTACCTTTTAAGAATGCCCTGCTTTCTACGTCAATTTTTTACACAACAGCTTATATATATATATATATATGTGTGTGTGTGTGTGTATATACATATATATATATATACATATATATATATATACATATATATATATATACATATATATATATATGTATATATATATATATATATGTATATATATATATATATATATATGTATATATATATATATATGTATATATATATATATATACATATATATATATGTATATATATATATATGTATGTATATATATATGTATATGTATATATATATGTATATGTATATATATATGTATATGTATATATATATATATATGTATATATATATATATAGTACAATTTTTGTCTATTAAGAACAATTAGCAGACAAATAAAATTTCCTATTCTGGATAAAAAGGAGAAATAAACTAGTATAGATTGTATTGACAAACAGTTGTAACACACCTTGATTGTAGGAATTTCATTTTGTGCGCAATGATCCAAATGCATCTTTTTCAAATTGAAAGCTCCAAGCAATGATTCAAGCCGATGCATGATTGATGGAATAAACGAGAAGGTATAAATGATTCTATCTTTTATTGGCGACATGACTATAGAGCACAGTTCAGGGGGTAATTCAACAAAGGCTTTGCTTGCTTCTGAAATGGAAAACATGAAGTTAGGATTCAGATTAGATCAAGCATTGTTAGAGCTTGAGACACGCACTAAAAACAGCCACAACTTTTTTGAACACATAATACAACTATAGTTTGGAAATGAAAAAATTTAGGCATTATGACATGGATAACTAAGTTATTGCTAATAGAAGGAGTAACTGCATATACAAATTTGGTTCATATTAAGATTATAATATTAGCTTTTAAAAACAATCAAGCCAATAGAAAGATAACAACTAAGAATAATACCCTCACGAAAAGAAGCAGAGGCCATTTTAATCCCAAAAAATTGTTCAGAAGAAATAACCAAACTAACAAGCCAGGTTTCCTTTCAATTACACAGGTAACCCTGATTTTAAGATTATTGGCATAATCAACCTCCTATATATCCACCAGAAGCAAAACTTTTGTATTTATTGGAAAAAAAAAACAATGCATTTCTGCACAAACAAAGACTGGTCATAATTGGTCACAATGGAGAAAGAAAAAGTTTAAAATACAAGGTCCAACCTCCTTCCCTCCCTTGTTTGTATCCATGAATATAGTTTTTAACTGGAAATTTGTGTCTTGCTTTAATGAGTTTTTGATCTTCATATTGCAATTGAACGTGATGTCTGAAAAATTGGAAAAAGAAATAGAATAACGCACTGGAGTAGATAAAGTAACCTGATGATAAACATCAATCACAAATTTACTTACTTTTGTTTGTAATACTTCTTGTAAGTAGTAACTCCACCATCCCTTAGCTTCATAGGCGAGTTTCCATCCAATTCTGTTGTACCAGTTGTGATATAAAAATGAATCCTATCACCATGAGAAGTAAACACCAAAGCATCTTGTAGTCTACAAGTGCAAACTATACCACTTTTTGTGCGGAGTGGATGATACTCACACATAATATTAGATGGATTTACCGCAATGATAGTCAACCAATCAACAAGTGATTTTTCCCCTTTGCCAATAGCCGGAAGCAAGAGATAATCAATTTCAACACCACCTTCCAAACAGCATTTTTCTAAAGCCATTGCCAAATTATTCATACTATTATCTATCAAAATTCTGAGCAAAGTAACCTGAAATTTCTTACATAAAAGAACCTGTAAAACAAAAACCAGACAACAAATACAATGAGTTTTCTTAACACAATTACTGTGGAAACATTAAAGGACAACTAAACAGCATACCAGATCTGGTGAAAGATCAATGGTTCCTTTGTATATCAACTTCACCGACAAGCTACCTCTGTCAAAACCCATATCGAATTGTGTGCATCCAATTTCCGGATCAAGCTCAATTCTTGTGGCAAGAAAAATATCTTGAACAGAGATATCATAGCTAAAATTTTGACTGAGCTCCATCAAATAACAATGGTATGTTGTGTGAGTACTATTTGACACACAATTTACCAATCCAAATGGCACATAAGCTGGTTGGTTTTCATCATAAGGTTCGTTCCCTGAAAGAAATTGTTTGATGTGGAATTCATTCAAAGAATTACATGGACAGATAGAATTTTATGATCAAGGATCAATATTTAAAAACCAAGGTAGTAATAGATGGACAAAAGAATAAAAGGTTTGTAAGCTACCAAATTCCTCCATCTCTGCTTCTTCAATGAAGATATCAGGAACAAGATAATCTGTCAGAGCTCCAATCTTATGCAGTTGTTTGCATGCTTCAAGGCATGCAATATTCTTTAAGAGTTTTTGTTCACCTTCAACTCGAATAGGCTGTAGAGGGCAGCTCTTGGGAAGATACAATGTGTTAGTCTCTCTGTCCCATCTTGGAGTTGGTTTGAAGTACCTGATAGTTTAATATAGATGGGATAAATGATGGGCAGGATAAAAACAAAGCAGAACAACCAGAAATATGCAAAAAGAAAGCATATCTTAAGTACATCTGAAGGAAGAAAACACATGTAATAACTGCAGAAAATGAACCAACTAACCCATCTGCAGGGAGTCGTGAGCAATACAAGTATATTAAACTTATGCTAGAACTAAGATTTGCAATGGCTCCGGTACTTGCAACACGATAAGACTCTTTATCATATTCTTCACCTTCAAAAGGATCACAGGGAAGGGAAGAATGGTGCAAAGACTCCTTCCTCATAATATCTGCACTAGCAAGATATTTCTCTAGCCGAGAACGAGTAACTGAGTCTCCACTGTAAATTCAGAACAAAATAAAGGTTGTTTGGGTATAATTTGTTTCAATTAGTAAATTATACAAAATTAACATATCATTGTCTCTTGCAGAGTGCCAGGGTAGTGATAATAGTGAGGAAGAAGTAATTTAAGAAACAAATACCTCTTAACAATTAATATGTAATCTGAATTTCTCATCCTGGCACGTCCTCTGGACTGTATGAAACTGCACACTGTTGGAGATGGATCAAATCTAATGACTAAATTACAACTTTGTACGTCTAAACCCTCTTCAAGAATTGATGTTGCAACAATGATGTTGACCTGCACATTACTTTTTTTTATTAAAAAGACACTGCATATGGTTATTACAATACAGTGGATTGTTTAAGAAAGCAACATACCAATCCCATTCGAAATTCTTCCACAATTTCATTTTGTTTTCTCCTAGACTGATTTTGCAATCCAAAATTGTGTCCTGCAATGAATTTAATCTTCCAGCTACTGTATTTTGGAAGAAGGGTATTCAATAGATCCTGAAGGACAACAGCTGTAATGATCCTTTCCACAAAAATTATGCATCTCATGTCAATCAAAGCCCTGCAATTGTAGAAAAATAGTAGATCCTTCACATAAATTTAACAATAATATAAAAATGGAATAACAAATATCACTACATAAAATCAAATCAATTTAACAGTAATAAACTATGATCACTACTTACAATCAAACACCAATATCCTTATCCCACAGTAACCACATACAATCAGTCAATAAAAATAGTGGACTGATCAACTGATTAGGATAGAGTATAATAAAGATTAGAAAAATAGGTCACAATACAAGAACTTTGGGAATAAATCAATGAGGCAGAATATTTTAGCATCCATTTGTTAGAACTTACGCACAAGAAGATAGTCCACCTAAATAGACTAGTCCATTAGGTAGAAGAGTCTCAAGGCTTTAAGTTTAAGTAAAATATCAAGTTTTTAATCAGCTAAACTTTAGACTCCTAACAATGTCACACTCCCTTTAAGTGTTGTTGTCCACAATGACTTTTCCTCATTCGACAACAACCCAATGACAACTCTTTTCTGTTTTACATCATTACTCATTTTAGAAGATGGATTTAAGTCTAACTCAACTTTATAAAACTAACTTGCAAGACAAGGTTTGTCTTCTTATAGAGTAATAATACCATGACACACTTTTACATTCATTTGACACATAATACAAGGGTAAAATGGTCCAAAAAGTGTAAAGTTTTGTAGTTTTTCAAAAAAGAAGAGAGTAAAAAGTAAGGGTAGTGTCAAATGATGTAAAATATTTAGGTGTGTCAAAGAATCATTTCTCCTCCTTATATAAGGTTTAGGGTTCGATAAAGTCTTTAGTTGATGTGAGTTGGAGTCCCACACTGGATAAAATTGTGCTAGATGAGCAATATATAGAAAAATACCCACAATCCTATTACTTTAAAGTTTTTGAAAATGGTGTCATGTTCTCTTATGTAGTAGGATCATGACCCATTTCCCAAATCTCTCACCCTCAATCCGTAACAAAATGGTATCGAAACTAGTTTTGACCTAGTGACTGATGAGTACGTCTAGATAGTTTGCGGAAAAAGTACATGTTTTAGAGCACAACTGATCACTACAGTTTGAACAAGTATCTTTCAAAAAATTTCGATTTAAAATATTTTTAACATAAATGAAAACACATAATTAACAAACATAACACAGGAAAAAATATTCTACTGATTATAATTAATGTTCAATCTAATAAAACATATAATTTAGATATTTATATTAATTTTCCATTTTCTTTCTATTCTAAATGTAAACTTGTTCTTGTTAATGGACACTATTGTATTTTGTTAAAATGTAAACCTGTGTATTAAGATTAAATGTTAAGGACATATAAATAATGTTTTCTTATAATTTTCTGTTTAAAGTCTATGCTATTACATTTATTTAATAATATTGTACGTGCTATTTGATGATTACTAATACAATTTTATTATTGTATGTGCTATTTAATGATTATTAATATAATTGTATTATACTAGTTGGACATCAAACTATTGAACCATTGTCTTTCCTTTTTCAATGATTGGTCCGTTGACAATTAGCAATAAAAAGTCTTGATATAATATCTGGTATATAATATATATCGATTGTATAAAAAGAGGATCATAAAAGCATCCATCAGCTCTCTACCTCTAAAATTATATGTCAGGACAATATATCTTGATTTCTACATTTACCAAAATATGTAGTGAACCTAGTACTAGCCAATAATTAGTCAGGAAGTGATAAGGCTTCATAAGAGTATAGTTTTATTACTGTCTGATCCGCTATAACACTTGTACAGCAGTAGATTTTCAATAAGCCCACTATCGATATCGTCTAACTCTCACTTCATTACAGTTGGTTATGGCTCAGTTGCTCTATATGTACAGCTATAAATAGCTGACACATAACCCTTTTGTAATGATTGAACTCATTTTCAGAATACATCCATTCTCTTCAAATTCTTTTAACTTTAATAAGCTGAATTATCAAATATTGGGACAGGTTATCATTATGTTAAATTCATCAGAGGATAACCCTATTCAGAGCTGAAGAATAAAGGAGAAAGATGAGAATGAAAGTTAAATGACAAGTGACCGACCATAGAGGCAATTACTCATCCAATAAGAAACTTAAACAAGGAGAGTCTACAAACCAGAATATCCACAATAATAACCCACATTACATGAATTTATAACATGGTAATATTAAAGAAGAATTGTATCCATGATTATAACCTGTACTCAAGTAGAGAGTCAATAAGGCAACAAACTTTGGAGGTCAACAGCCCCATCTCCACATCAGAATCAACATTGTCACCAATGGGCCACTGAGGATCTGAGCAAGAAGAAAACATTGGTAAAAGTTAGTTAATGCTATGAATGCAAAGAAAAGATTTATTAAAATTTCACCATTAGTCTCCACGATTATAGAATCATTACCACATTGAAAGTAACTTTTTAGTGTATGTACGACAGCCAAAATAAAGTTTTTAACAACTTTATCCCCGGAGTGTCCCCATGAAAATGAATCAGATTCATTGGAAGATAAAAATTCTGCTGCCTGTCACACAAGAAAAAATTGAGAATTATGATTTATGAAACCTTGATCAGTCCAGAGTCAGAAAGTCTGCAGGAAAAAGGTGAGAACCTTCAAAGCCAGCCAAACACCAAGCTCATCCAGGCAAAACATTAAAGCACAAAAAATCTTAGTTATTCGTTTTTGTGCAGACTCAGCAACTGATTTAGTGAAATCTGAACTTTGTAGAGTGAGTTCATGCTGAGAAACAGGATATCCATTGTCAATTACCAAAAAGAATTAATAAACTATAGCTTATAACTTAGTACCGGCTACAAATAAAAATGTGATTCTGACTAATAATTAAATATAGGAAGATTATACGACTAAAAATTGGGAATTGATTGAACACAACTTGTCACCTGATGGAATAGATAACTAAGAGGCAAACTCATATTTCCACTTGCAACACGTGGGGAATTTTTCTTTTTCTTAGTTGTTTCAGAGCATGTTTAGAATTTGGTGTCATTAAATGTACACACCTGTTCTTTTAACATCTTGAGTTTAGATTCCAATTCTTCAAATAATACAAATTGAATTCCACTGTCCCTGTAAAACTTGAATATTGGCGTTGATGTTGGCATGAACTCTGTGATGACAGCTTCACTACATGTATATACCTTCATTTCAAAATGTTTTAGCAAAACCAAGTGGTTTACACATAAGCACAAACGAGCATTAATCACATGAGAATAAATTATTCCAACCATATTGTCTCGTTTCTTGAAATAAATAAAGAAACAACTTTGTAGCATAGGTATATATTACAATACCTCTAGACTTGTTAAGATAGAACTGTTTTCTAAAAACTAAGAAAATAACTACCGCAAGAAATAAGTATATAAAGTATCAATTAGATAGATAACACATATGTTAAAATAGATGTCATTATGATATTTCTTGCAATAAAACTTGTAATGGAGACCATATTGATCATCTTTGCAATGTATCTACATGTGATTATCTTCAAATTACACCAATCTATACAATTATAACAAGAAGATAGCAGACAACACTCAAACAACAGAATAAAAAGCAGAACAAAAGCCCGAAAACTTCTTGAAAGAGGGAAAGAATAAAAAAACAACCTTTGAATGCATTAGAGTCATTAGTTTCCGTACATTCTCTGACCAGGATGAATCAGAACTTCCAACTGATTAAAGAAATAAAATAAAAAGGGAATTCAAAATTAGAGAGAAAAAGCTAGCAATGCAAGGAGCCATTTATTTTCTCTGGGCTGTGTACCTTTTGACTTAATTGGAGATGCAGTCATCCCAAAAATTCGAGGAAGGTCAAAGATACCACACTTTAATTGATGATGATAAAATTCCTGCATGAAATCAAATCTTACAAAGGTAACAAACTAACTCAACAGAAACTAGAAGCTCATAATGCTGACACACAACAAGGGAACAGCAAAGTACAATACAAGTTTACAAATTAACTAATTGTCTGCAAAACCTAACAAAACAAAATAAAAATAAAAAAGCACAATAGTATAGGGCAAAATCAGCAATTCAAATTAGTATCTCGTAGAGACTAAGTCCCTGTTTAGGATAGACTTCAGTTTTCAAATTTTTAAAACTGTATCAAGTTTCAGTTGAGTTTTTAATTTTACTTTTTTATATTTTTGAAATTTTAAAAACTTGTAAAATCAGAGATGGATAAAATGAATGCAACAATTCTATCCTACCCATTATGAACTCCCTCAAAATAGACAACGTCATATAATAAAAATTAGAAGCAATTATTGCAGGTTCAATTCACAAATTGCAAACTCTTGTTTTTAGGCTCCCAGGAATAGCAAAGGCCAATTGAAAAATCCCAAAATTTTCCAGTGAAAACACAAACAAAAGGAAAATGCAAAACAAAAATCTTTCTTTTCCATGTTTTTCAAATTTTTTACTTGGGGCAGGATCGGTGGTGACCACCATTGATGAAAGGGAACTTGCTCATTGTTCCTTCAATAACAAAAAGGTAACAAATTGAAATCAAATTATTGTATAAGTTTCTTTTTTATTCTCTTAATTGATGAATATATAATGTAGTACATACAGAAGGAACACAATTCAATAATTTCTGTTCTTCTTAGTCATTGCCATTACCAAAACCTGCCAGAGCAAAGGGGAACAATAGCAAAACAGAACCAAGAAATAAGATGATGCACAACACCCACTCTTAGCCATGCAAAATGACGATAGAGTGCATCAACGAATCAGTGATTTTGGTGGAGGTTCCACACATCTTCTAGTTGATAAAATTAAAGCATAAAACTTAAAACAAGAAAATAAAAAACTTATTATTCTGAAAATCAGGTAAAAAAAACAATTCAGCTCTATTTCATCCAAACAGATCTTACTTTCAGAAATATAACAGAGGTAAATGGCTGGCCAATCATGCATCAGATCACAACCTTATTACATTTGCAGAATTCATGTTCAATATCAAGTCCTTTTAAATATTATCTTTGGAAAATGCTGTAATTCAGAGTCCAGACCACTTGCATAGCAACCAATATCATGCTTGGGGAAATAGTTCAATCAAATGGTTATTAATAACAGTTTATCACATTGGCTTATTTTTATAAGATTCACAGTGAGGAATATTCAAATAATCCAGTAAAAACTATAATGAAGCTATAAGTTACTTCCGTGGGCTTGACAAAACACCTGCATTATTGCTTTGATTCAATGACCAAAGAAGCCCAATTTATTTAAAAACTCTTACAAATGGAAAATCCATGAATGGACCCTAAAAGTCATTTTTATTTAACAGTTTCTAAGGATGTGTGCAGTTTACATGCTTGGGGTAATTGTTCAATTAAGTGGTTATTATTAATAACAGCTTATCACATAAGCTTATTTTTATAATATTCAGAGTGAGGGTTATTCAAAATAAGTCAGTAAAAGCTATAAGAAAGTTATAAGCTACTTTCATAGGCTCAACAAAATGCATGCATTACGGTTTGGTTTAATGCCAAAGAAGCTTATCTTAGGTAATAACTCTTTCAAATGGCAAATCCATGAGTTAACCTAAATTTCATTTTTATTAAACAGTTTCTAGGGATGTTTGAACAGTGCAGATATTACTGTAAAACCTTGTTAAGAGTTGTTCACGGGCCTAATAGCTGACCCACATAATGATGGACACAGTCTTTTGTTATTACTGGCATGCAACTATGCACCGCAGAGTCAAAAAATATTTGAATGCCACCAATCAACCACAGCTCATACACCAGTGCATGGTGAAAGAATGTTTAGTTTCCCCCTTTACACTTGTCCACTGATCTTTGTCACTTGTTGTATTTGTATTACCCAATAAAAATGAATCTTTAAAGTCAAAGACTTAGCAAGGTAGAAGGTATATAACAACATATTAATGAAGAAGTCACAACTCAAACATATTGTAACAAGAATTAGAAATAAATTCAACGACACAACCAGTTAAGAGAGAAGACAGAAAGGATATAACACTTACAGTCATGATGCACGCATAAGGGTGCTTACCCCTAGCATGATGGCATTCATCCATTACCAAAACCTTAATCATGTTCAGTTTGAAGAAGCTATGCCTCAAGCAATTCAGCAATATCACAGGAGTCATGACAAGCACCTATGTATTCAAAAGCATTAGTGATAGTAATTACCAATTATCCATACAGCACACAAAAAATAAATGACCACAAACATCATACTAAAAGTAAGAAATTAAGCAATGTGCTTCATATTAAAGCCAATAGAATTCTTTAAAAAATAAAACTTTTGTCTTCTTTTACATTTAATTCAAGCATAAAGAGAGAAGACAAAATTATCCTTAAGCATACTATAAGCTTTAAAGTACAGACCTCAAAAGTAAAGAGGAAAATGTAAAAATTAGATGACATACGAAAATGAATTCCAAAACTGGCAAAAAAAAAATAGTACACCAGATGGCGAAATGAGTATCATATTCAAGCCAATAGAATATTGGAAAAAAGTTAAGAAAACAACTTTACTATTTTCCATTTGTTTCAAACATAAATATAAAGACAAAACTATGCTTAAGTATTCCTAAGCTTTAAACCAGGAACAAAACTTTAAAATAAATAGGAAAATCTTAAATTAAACAACATGCAAGAAAGAATTCCACAATGAAAAATGAAAAGAGTGTGACCAACGGCCACCAATTAAATCAATGAAGAAAGTTGAGTCTTACAAGTCTATAAATATAATTTTCCATGTATGCATGAGTCTTACTAGTCGAGTTACAATCTTTGACAACCCCCTCCAATCCTTGAGTTTTACAAAATTGTATGCACTAAATGAGTGAGTGACAACTAAAGTAGTGGAACAGTCAAACAATAATTTCAAACATGTTCCATCAAAGCATTTCATTTACATTTAACAATTTAAATTTGTTTGAATTTTCAATGGAAATGATGAAAGACAATAATATATATATATATATATATATATATATATATATATATATATATATAACGAATCATTGAATCATGTGATTTGTATGAATACAAAATAGCCCAAATTCATTCATGTATTGTACGATGCAAAGTCATTGATGATTCATCTTATAATATAAATCAGTTGGTAGCTAAATTGTTTCGAAACAAGAGATTAAAATCATGAATCATAGAATTCGGATAACTACTGAAATAAACATTCAGCTACCTTTTTAAGTGGGGCAAAACAGGAGTACGCCATGCATGACAAATAAATGGGTTATGATCAAGCAAAACAAATCCGTAAAAAAGACAAGGCAACTTCCAGTTTTGATAAAAATGCAAAAACTATCACCTCATGTTTCTCCGTTTCTTGTTTCCAGGTAGCACCATCCCAATAGTCAACTCCCATATCACCCCAATACGTTCCCACTTTCAAGTCAGTATGCATTTTCACAACTTCAGCTTGCTAAATTCACAAGTGAACAGCAATAAGTTAAAAGATAACAAAGAAAAAAAGCAGCGAAAGTAGTGATCCATTCCATGGCTCCTCAACAAGCACATGGCAATCAAATAATGAATCTCAAATTTCAAACGGGCATCATAAGATAGGGACTGACATACTTGAGAGACCAACACAACTTGGGGAACCAAGAACACTGCAATGAAAGGAGAAGGCTTTCGCAGATGATGAGCATAGCTACGAAGAAGCATGATGGCTATCAAAGTCTTGCCTGAACCAGTCTCCAAGTACACTATAGTGTTCTCACGAATAGCTTTGTCCAATGCTTCAAGTTGATAGCTACAGAAAAAAAAATAATCAAACATAAGTGAATAGAGAGATGATTATAACAATAATATATTCAACAATGCAAACGCTCAACACGAAATGTGTTAACAATAAGTCTGCGTATTAAAGTCACCTTCTAGCAAACGGGAGAATATCACCAGTAATCTCTCCCTGCTGGGAATGGGTATCTAATTCCTTTGGGAGAACCTCTTTCATGGTTTATTTGCTCTGCGATCAACCTGCATTCAAATTCCAACGAAAGAAAAACACCCAATCACAAAAATTATCCCTCTCCAAGTCACAGAAGATGCAAAACAGCGAAACAAATACAAACCCACATTATACATTATTAGTTGTATTTGCTTGTTTAATAGATTTTCAAAATCAAAAGAAAAATTTTCGGAAAAAATGAACTGGGCAAGAGAAACGATAAAAGAGATGAATGTACCGCTGCTTCTCTTTTTCTTTTCTCTTCTACCTCGTGCTCTGGGAATGACCTGTGGAGTCCATACTTCAGCAAGAAACTGTAAAAAGGTTATATGCCAACGAAAAAGATGGTAAGAGGAATATCAGGAGATTCTTTAAAATTAAACAACAAAATAAAAACAAAAACATTATTTTGGATTCTTATGAATGAGTGAACTTTAATTTAGGTATCTATGTATATATTTTTCATTTTCTTCATACTTTTGAGATTATAATTATTACTTTCAAATTTGATTTATTTTAAGATACAGATGAAATAGTATTTTTAACAGGAAAATTGATAAAAATTTTAAAATGTGACACAGAACTGCGAATGACGATGATATATATTACTTAGAATAATTATTTTGCATCTATTACCCTAGTAACGGCGTGTTTCTATATATATTTTTTTTTAAAGTAAACAATAAATATATAATATTAATATGTGGTGTAGCATATCACTGGAGGATGTAAATAATTTGAAAGATAGATAAAATGGTGGGAAAAAAAACAATGACAAAAGTTGCAATATAAAAAAATGTGGATACTAATTAACGTGTTTAATTAGATGTGTTATTTTTTTAATGATAATAAAAAATAATAAATTTATTATTATTAGTGTAATTAAGAAATTGAACATAAATAGTTTTTATAATTTTATTATGAATAATTTTTATTTATTTTATAGGTAATTTTATAATTAAAAATGGTTAAATTTTAAAAAATATTTAAACTAAAAAATAATTAAATTTAAAGAAACAATAAAATAAATAAAATAATTATTTTACTTTAAAAATATTTTATTTAAAAAAAATTGAAAAGAAAAACAAACGAAATAAACCTTTATATATAAATATAAATATATAATGATAAAGTTAGAAGTGTAACGTTTCAAATACATAGTATTAAACTATTAAAGAAATTATCATATAATTAGTAAAATTTAATTAATAAAATAGATCCGTTAATTCTTAAAGGATATAAGATTTTATTATAGTCATTTAAATATAATCATAATCAAACATTTTGTACATATTTACTAATTTCAAAAGCTTTGATATTTTTATAGCAACCAAAAGAAAAGAGAACTACTAAAAGTTATTATAAATACTGCTAAGCGATCATTTTTATCTAAGGTTTACTTCACAAGTCCCTTATCACCTTCTGCTCACATCAATCAAATGATCGTAGTCAAGACAACCAAACACAAGAACAGACCAACAAAGAAGAGTAAGCTAGTGATACAAAATAATTCATATTATACATTACCATTTCACCATTAATCGCATTTCATAAAGCAATCCAAACATCTTAAACATGCAAAGATCCAGATTAGACTATTCGAATTTAGTATGAATGTCAAACTAGGGCGGGTTGTGCACTTGTGGTGCTCTTTACTGCTTTGCAAAGCCATTGCCAATGGATTTCATCCTACCACACTCACAAGGTTAGTTTGTATCGTGTCTTAGGCCATACTGGAAGAACTTACACTAAGACCTCCTGTCACTCTCACCAAATGTTTCAAACCTATCTACTTGAGAATAAATGATCATTGGAGTTTCGGGATAACCCACAGGACTCGGCTCCCTACATTCATATCAACAACACTTTGATACAACACGTAAGAATCCTCCTTGGGACTCTTATACATCTCATTCCATTCAAACATGTATTCCAAACATTATCACATAACACACACAATTTATTTTTATTTTTAAAATCATACACATAAAATAAAGGATTCAAAAACACTTTAGAACAGAGACTCATTCGCCCAGCTAACAGCCTCTACCCACTCAATGAGAGGCAAAACAACATCCCTCCCAAGTTGAGCGAGCTCGCTCACTCAACCTCTGCAGACTCTCTATCAAAAAACCTTAAATATTTGTCCAACGAGCTCCTCCACTCATTCAGCGAGAGCCAAAATAGCAAGTTCCCCAAGTTGAGCGAGTTGGCTCGTCCAGCCTCTGGAATCCACTGCCAAAACTTCCACAAACTCGCTCAACTAGCCCATTCTGCTCATCTAGTTTGACTGCATAACTATACAGCATCAAACCTGCAAAATTAGCACTCCTAAACCACCCTTTACCTATTCTAATCATTTTTGTCAACTTCTAACACTTCTAGATTGAATTATAAACTATTTTAGGCCTAAACATAAGTGTATAACCTATCTTAAACAAATATTAAATTGTTTACAACAAGGTATCAATTAAAAAACAACTAAATTCCAAACTCAGAGACTAAAATTCAATTATACAAGTTTTAGCTCGTATTTTATCAACTTAGGGTCTTTAATGAGTCATAAATGACTTATCAATACTCTCAAAAACTTCCATTTTGACACAAAACCTCTAATTCAAAATCTCATATAGTTTAAACACCCACATTGAACATAAAATCATACAAAACTTAACCTATCAACTAATAATCCATATAACATCAAATTCCTTTTAAATAAAAGCCTAGATAAGTTTCAAATAACTATAAGACAACCCTAAAAACTCAGTTTCTCCCATTTGATTATTAGTTCAAAATCTTACTCATCAAAACCCTTTTTAGACCGAAATCGTCCATGACTCAACTTACTCTTATTTCTATCCATTACACCAATTGTATACCATCAACATTCACACCAACAACCATTCACCATATTTATATCCAATCTAAAACAAAATCATACCATACATTCAAGCATAATACCACAATTTTAACTCATTAAACACGATGAACAATGCACAAATATCTCAATAACAATTAAATCATCCTATTATACAAATAACCACAAATCGTACTTGGAAATTAAAATTTAAACATAAATACCAGCTTTTCTTACCTTATACCGAAACTACTTAACTCAAAAATGTCGAAACTTTTGCTTAGGATTCGAGGAAACCTGAAAATACCTACAAATCACACTATGGAGATAAGAGAGATTCCTTGATATCTTTAATCAATAAGAAACAAGGAAAATGGACCAAAACATACATGCCATAGAAATCACTATGCATGAATTAAACTTAAAAGCGAAAAATAAAAAAGGAATTGAAATTTATTTGCTCTACATTAGAAACTGATCGAGGATATCATAGATTACTTAGTTGTGATATTCTAATAACTTCCTAAACATCAAACAAATAATCGAAGAATAGGATATTTTAGAGAAAAGTGAAAGAGAACTATGAAAAATAATTTAAAAAAATAAATTATGTTTTAAATAATAAGACGAATTTAATTTTTTTTTTAATTATATCAACAAATTATTATAACTTTAAAACACTCTAATATTTGTTTTTTAATTTCTTACACAAAGTGTCATTATATTTTTTACAATAAGAAAACTTATAAAAAAAACCATGTAAAAACTAAAAATATATTTAAATTTAGAAAGTATATTTCTTTTCCCAAATTAAATTATATCTTTTACTTTTAAACCATCTACAAAAGTAATAATTAATTATAGAGGGTTTAAAGTAATTTGGTGTGTTTTTGGATATATGTTATTGATTAAAAAATATCATTGACATACAATGGAGGTTAAAAGAATAAATTTCAGCATCTATATATTTATATTTATAATATTGGGATTTCTTGGTATACACATTTATTTTTTATCTATTCACTTTGAATAACTTTATTTTTAATTAAAATAGTTAATTTTAAATTGTTACCCACCATTTTAGTATACACATTTATTTTCTATGTTTATTCTTTATAAAAATATTTTTCTAAATTAAAATAATTAATTACCAATTTTACACTGCTTTTTAAATTTGATATTTTTTTTACCGTTTTTAAATTAAAATAAATATTTATAATAAAATTGTAAAATGTATTTATATTTATTTTATAATTATAATAATAATAATTTTATTATTTTTTATTATTATAAAAATAATGAACATGTATTTTCACATATTAATTTATGTAAAAAAAATGATTTATGGAGAGTGTTTTCACCTCTAATTTGAGTCCTTAACTAAAGAGGAGTCATTCTTTACTTTTGAAAACCTTTAACATTTGGCAATAAGCAATCATGTTAGATTGTTTGTCTATAAATTGTTAAAGTGCAAAATAACAATTAAAATAAAAGATTAGCAAAGAATAAAGTATAAGAAAATATAAATATAAAGCATATTCTTTTCCGACAAAACTCAGTGTCACTGTTTGATGTCTGCCACTGTTTAAAAAGGTACAGGTTTTGAGTATGACAGCATGGGTACGTCGTCTTGGTCATGCACGGTCAGGATATTATCTTATAATTAATCATGTGATTCAAAGAAAAAGTCTAAATATCTAGACAACTGCCAGTGTTCCAGAATGGCGGGAGAAGTTTGGTGTGATTTTATTTTAAAGGATATAATTCATAATGTATTTTTTAATAAGAAATACATATTTTAGAATGATGTAACGTGAATTGTAAAATATATTTTAAATTTGTATTATGAATTATATTAAAATGTAAATTTATATTATGATTTACATAATTTAGAACATAAATTCACATTACAAATTATATAATCCAACTTATAATAATTTGTATTTTAGATTGATTTCTAAATTTCATATAAGTTATATAATATAAATTTATATTATAGATTAATTTATATTTTATATTATTTTTTAAATTTGTATTATAACTTCTACAATATTAAATTTAAATTTGTATTATAAGTTATATCATTTAGAATATATATTTACGTTATTGATTATATGTAATATTTCAAAATATAGTATAAAACTATATAAAAGAATCATCACATATATGATACTATAGAACAGTTATCAATTAGAGTATAAAGTGTTAACTTTACATTTATCAAAATCAACTTGGAAATTTAAACTTTATATACAAACATCCTAAATCAAAACTATTTAAAAATATTGTTATGAAGAAACTACACTACAGCGTCGCCTCCATCAAAAAGTATGCTCCAGAGACACCTCATTTTCCTTTGTTCACACACACAAGATGATCACAGCGAAGGGAGAAAACAAAGAATATATACAACACAAACACAAATAGAAGGGTAAGCTAGAAGAAAACAATTAATGATATATGAATAAAATTAAACATTCCAGTAAGATACGCACACGACACATCAAACAAAAATAATCTTTGTATATGACAATCCCTTCACTTGACCATCCAGATTAGTATGAATATTTAGCTATGATAGTTTCTACACTTGTTGTGGTGAAACAGTTGACCCATCCCAAACTACCACATAATGTTAGTATGTTATAACTCACCTTAGGCCAAGGTAAAACCCTTAGGTTAGGACCTTTTGCTATTCTCACGACACGTCTCATTGTTGGAAGTCCTACATCAACTAGAGTTAAGGTCAATTTATAGTATATAAGTAGCTGCAATCCTCACCTTATAAGCCGATTTTTTTGGGTTGAGTTAGGCTTAAAGTCTACTTCTAACATTCACCCTTCTCTGCTTGAGAATAGGTGACCATTAGAATGTCATGATGAACTCCAAGACCCTTTGAAATCACCACTGAGAAATTGCTCCTTGAAATTCTCTTCCACACCATTAGAAACCACATACCTTTACTTTGATACTCATATAAACTCATGCGTAATCATACATCATCCACAATTGAATCAATACATATCTCAAACCAATCAAGAACAAGAAAGAAAAGAGTAACCAAAAACCTGGACCAATCGCCAAGCGACTCTACTTGTTGTGTGAATCCTCTAGACAATACCTCCAGACTCCAAACCACTCGCTCAGCGCCCAACTCACTGAGCGAATAAAACTTCAATGGTACCAGATCCCAACCTCTCGCTCACCGACCCAACTCGTTGAGCGAATCTTCTAAACAGTGGTTCAGACCCGCCAAGCACTCGCTCAGCAACCCTGCTCACTGTGTGAATAAGAATCACAGTGCTCCCAAACCTCAAGCTCTTATTGAGTGATTCCATTCGCTCAGCGAGTCTGCATAATTCTACAACACAAAACTACAGAATTTGCAACATACACCAAACTTGACCAAATGGATATATTTTTTCCAACTTTTAATCCTCCTATATTGTGTTATGCACCTAATTATACTCAACCAAGGGTGTCTAAACCCTTCTAAACTCAATCTAAACAAGTATCCTCAATATCTCATCCAAAAAGTCAACTTATAGACTTAAATTGAATTCTACTATTTGTGGCACAATTCCCATCAACTCAGGGACTCTAAAAAGTCCCAAATGATTTACCAAAACTCTCTAAATTGACCATTTGCGCACAGAACCCCAAGCTCAAATTTTCACTAGTTCACTTCCTCAAATTGAATTCTACACAATCACCACCACTCAATCATAACTCGGATTTCTATTATTCTAAATGTTTGAACATGACGTAAGCCAACTCATACTCAACCTCAACTGCATAAAAGTAATTCACCAACCATTTCTTAACATTTCCTTACTCAAGAACTCATTTCTAGACCCAAAATAACCTAAAACCCAAAATTACCCTTTTCTTTCAACAATTCAATAACAAAAATCACTTCAACAATGCAAATTCAACATCTCACACACACTCAAACATATTCCTTAGGTTATACACATCCATCATCATACAATGCATCAATTTCACCACTTTACTTCCATGATCAGTACCACACAATAACATTTTCATCCAAACAGTTCAAAATTCACAAACTATAAAAAAAATATACCACATACTTAAATTTAAAAGAAAATATCTAACTTCCCTTACTTCTATCAAACTCGCACCGCTTTAGAAAATACCCCGACCGTAATTTCTAGAAACATACACAAATCAATGATTGGTGATTTGAGAGAAACCATAGAACTTAAATTGAGATGAGAATTGAAGAAGAGAAGCTCTTGATCCATGCAAACAGATCTCATTCACAAGATCAATCTAAAATATGTTTGTATTTCAAATTATACCATTCAAATACATTATTTTGTATTTAAAAAATGCATTACTTGTATTTCAAAGTGTATAATATGATCTTCAAAAAATGATATTTTTTATTGAACATTTTGAAGTATAAAAGTTTTTGGGATGTGAATTAAAATTACGGAGATGAAGAAAGAAATTACCTATAAAGGAAAAAACATTCAAATCCAAGAGTTCGTTTAGACACGTTAACAATTTGGAATGGGATTTTTTCTTGTAAAAATACGTTCAAATGCTTTAAAATTTTTTAGACAGTTTAGTAGATTTTGAAGACTAACAACTATGATTCCAAACTTTATTTTAATTGTGACATTAAACATGAAGAGAGTTTATAATCTTAATTTCCTTCTAGATCCAAATGTCACTTTAAGAAAAATTTTAGATTTAAAAATGATATAAGCATATCAATACACATTATAACTTTCTTTGTTACAAATTAAGGTGAAATATAAAGACGTCAATAAATAACAGTTCTTACTGTTGTTACAAAATTACAGAACAACTAATAAGATGCAAAAATGAGATTTTCTTAAACTTAATCAAATCATTTAAAAAAACAAAATTTAGAATTGTTTCAGGTACGAGATTGAATCACTTTCAACATATACACGATTTTTCCTAAGACATCATCTGATAACTATTCTTCTTAAACTATTCTTCTTGTCTCCGTCTTCGTTTTACCATTTTAAAGTGTACTTGCCAAAGATAAGTCACTAAACTGTCTCGTATGAGAGTCTGGAATAACAGTATTAAATGCATAATAAATACAATAATTTAACTTTTACTTTTGACCTATATTTATAATTTTTGACATGAACTTCAAATTAACAAAACCTTAATTATGGTCCAATCTCAGCCCGACATCCATAATTACCATTTATTTTAATCCTTGCAGTCAAACCTTTTTTTGACTATGGCTGGCCGGACGTCTTTGTCCCTACCACCCAGTATGTGCCCCTACCGCCCAGTCTTGCCTGTTGGTTCTACAACTTTCAATAACAGTTAAGCTACTTCCTTCTTTCTACGATCTTCCGGCTGACTTGATGTGAGGCAAAGGAATGGCCAATCGGGGCCATACGGTACAAGAATCATGTCAGATAACAGATTATCCACATTGTAATAAGTTGTGAGAAATGGACTTTTCATTTTACTTAAAATAGGGAAAAATAGGAAGATAGTGATCTGTTTATAACTGGAACATTAGAACCCAAATATCTACACTCATGAAAATTTTCTTAAATGTATATTAAACTATACAATATGGGTGTTGAATAATTCTCACTGGACTTGAATCAATTATTATTAGTATTAGAACACTTGCATAAAACCAATGAATTTTAGCAAGTCTTTTAATAACTTACAATGACTGGTTAACCCTTGTGCCTACACAGTAAGAAAATTTTCAAACTTATTTACTGAAATGATATCCTTTTCAAAAGTTCCTTGCAAACAATCTTTTTTGCTGTGTCCTTAAGTGCAGCACCAGTATACTCGTACTGATGAATAACCCCATCAGCTTCTACCTCCATTCTGTAATTGGTCACACCCCCTTTGCGAGACACCACATCTTGTATAATTCTATAGCTTCTTTTCTGACAAACTTCATAAAACTCTCTGATTGGATGGAGCTTCAATGTTTCAGGTGTTACAAGGGGTTCCAAAAATGGCCTGATGCTTTGCCACACAACCTCCTTATCATATCCTGAATCAACAAGAATGGCTCCAGCTAGAGACTCTAAAATGTCTCCTAGTACCTACCAAATAGAAAAAATCTCATGAGTTTTTGCAATGATCAACACATTGTAGCTGATCATCTCAGTTAAGAGAAATGTGCTGCAAAACTCACAGAAAGTATACGCACATATTAAATCTATAAATTATGCAAAAGAATTTAAATGACCCCAATGATAAGAACAAAGTAGTAACATGTTTCCAATAATTTGATCAATTTTACTAGTAATAATTTAATTAATTAGTATAATAATTATTTCTCCTTTGCAGTTCCAGAGACAAGGAGTTCATGCATTGGAGTACTGCATATAGTGAACTAATTTATCTTTCATTTAGAGAAGGTCCTCCAAAATTGCAAGAAAATTACAACTAACCTTAGGGAGCGATGTCTCACACTCATATCCAAAAGTTGATGACGACGACAACTTCTCAAAATTGTCAAGTGTGACAGCAATATGCATATGCAGTTCTTGTGACGCATGGAGTACATGTTTATGCAATCCATGCTTAATGGTAGACCATGCATAACAATCATTATTCACAGAAGCTGATCTCATGTCGGTTAACTGACCAGGGGACATGCCAGGATATTTATTGTACAAATACCACGTTATCAAATAGTCAAGGACTGAATCTCCCAGAAATTCTAATCGCTGCAAGGAAGGGAGTATATCATTCACAAATTGCAATAAGAGAAAAAAAAACTCAACAAGAATACGAGGAAACAAGATTGATCACGAGGAATCTGTAGAATTACTATTTGTGAGGTCCAACCTAGACTTAAAAATGATAGCCAGTCACTATGGAATTCATGAAAGTTCATTCATACATAATAGATACATACTAATGTCACTGTCTTGTTTCGATATAATGAATAATAACCACAGTAAGTACCTGATAACATCTAGGAACTTCAGGAAGCATGTAGGAACCATGTGTTAGAGCTTCCACTAAAAGAGAACGGTCATGAAATGAGTACTTTAATTGAGATTCCAGAAATTCGACATTTACCAGCTTCTCTGGTTGAATCTCAAAGTGCCTATCATAGGCTATTTTATCAAAACTCACTTTAATCCCAACCAAATCCATAAACATCAATGCAGCTTTTTCACCACCAGTGCTGAGGAAGGCACCAATCAGTGCCTCAACAACATCAGCAACGATCTTCCGTTTTAATTTTCTTTTTCCATAAACATAATTCTTTTTCCCCTCGGTAATCAACTCTGTGTATTTAAAAGTTCTAGAATTATCACCAGGAATAATCCAGACGTCAGGATCAAAAGGCTCATTTCGTATGAAGCCCTGCCAAGCAAAAGAATGAGGAATTCAGAAATCTGAAGTTTCAGGATGATAGTGCAATCCTAACTTGATGTAATGACGCAGAAGTCTAAAACCACACAAATTCATCACAGAATGGATAAAACAAAAGTTCAGCAATAGAATAAATATTGTAAACTCATGCAAAGAGCACAAATTAGGGAGCACATTACTAGCAACAAATATTGTGAATTTTGGATTTCATTTTGATAGGAACTCAAGAAACAATTCCGAAAATGAAGTTCTATTCCACTATGAGGAGATCATAGCTCTTAGGGGGAAACGAACCACACCAGTCCAGAGCCTAGCTCTCTGTACACACACTCAACATTTTTCTGCTCACTCTCCATACTACTCCCTGCCAAAAAAACCATATCATTTCACTGTACTCATGTGCATGCACCACTAGTGAGCAGCTCACGGCACTCCTTTCTCTTTCAGTAAGCAACCAGATCTTTTCTTCTCAAAATACAAAACTGATAGAAAGTAGATCAGATTTACAGCAAGCAAACTGTTTAACTTGCAGAACTTTGAGGGTGTGCATCTCCTAATGACCAAAGGCCACAATACTCTAAAAAACGATAAGATGATCACTGCCTTCCCTTCCTCATTAATTGGCAGCATGCTTTATTTCTCTAATCATCCCTGCCACCAACTAACTCCATATCTAGTAATTTTACTTTGGGGGATGCATATAAAACATTTGTACAAACATGACAATGACCCAAACAATCACAATTATAATCTTCTATCAAACTTTAAGTGAAAAGCAATATTAACTAACTAATTAAAACAGTGAACCACTCATTACTTTTTGTCATTATATCAGAAACCAACTTATTATTGTAATTTTTGGAGAAGAAATCAATCTTTAGGCAGGGAATGGGTAACAAAAAAATCCTAGCCATCCGGATCACAAAATAGATATATGTGACGGAAGTTTGGATTCAGGGAGATAATTCCGACACAACAAGTAACCAAGTGCAGGGAAATCAATAGCTTAATAATTTCCAGTGCAATTGGGAAAGTGCTGAATGAAATACGTTTTAGAGAAGGTAGATTGTTTGAGAATGAAAACGTGTATTTCATGGAGGCACCCAGTCATGCTAATAGAATCAATTTGTCACATGTGCCAAGAAGAGAGAAAAACCTCAAACAAATTTTGCTGAGACACTACCACATCAGCGCAGAGTTTAATAACCCACTAAAAGGGAAAACATGATATGAGAAAACTAATATATGTTGTAAAAAAAATAGTATGCAATAACACTAAAGCAAGGTATAAAATGGTAACACAATACATTAATGCTGTAAAACTATAAAGGAAAGGATAGAGAAGAATCTTCCATACCAGATTTCAATAATCCCATCTTGATGTTAACTATCCAAATCTTATAGAATAAAGGAGAATAAAATAAAATCAAATTGAGTATTCTGATTTTATCCATCAACCTTAATCTCCAAGAATCCTTATTTTGAAATTCAGATTTAAAATAAAAGTACATACATCAACACTTCCTCGTGCTCATAAGAAATCAGCCAATATGTTTAAAGAAATAGAACTTCTAAAGCAGAATAAAGACAAAAACATACAACAAAGTTTTAAATGTAAATATGAAAAATGCTGATAGACAGCATTCATAACAGATGCAGAGGATAAAAAATGGAATAAAAATATGAGAGAGAAAGTACCGCAAGTCCAGAATTGCACCCTAACTTGCAGAGGGCAGCATTGGATATGATCTTTTCACGCTTCACACTGAGCAGACCTTCATGGTGATTTTGAAATGTTTTAAACAGCAATTGACTGGCAGCATATTTTAAAAAAGAATCACCAAGAGTCTCTAGAGACTCATAATGAAAGGCCTCTTTGCACCCTTTTGTAGTGATTGCTTCCAACACCTACAATGTAAAATGCAAGCACCATTTCTGTAAACATCTTTAAAATACAGTCAAATAATTCATTTTCACTACCTTTTTTTTTTATCGAATGTTTATTAAGGAAAAATGATAGAAAGACACAAAATTGTCAATTCTTGAGAAAAACATGGAAATATAATAATTTCTAAATATAACAATGAGCAGTTATAACACACCTTGGTTGTTTGAATTTCATTCTCCGTGCAATGATCCGAGTACATCTTTTTTAAGTTGAAAGCTGCAAGCAATGATTCAAGCCGATGCATGATTGATGGAATAAATGAGAAGGAATAAATTACACCATCTGTTATCGGTGACATTACTATAGAGCACAGTTCTGGGGGTAATTCAACGAAGGCATGGCTTGCTTCTGAAACAGAAAACACAATTTAGGAGTCAGATTGGATAATATATGGGTAGTGTTTTGATGAGATTTTTTTATGTTGTAGAGGGGTTTTTAGGTTATATATATGATATGAGTCTTATCCATACAAGGGATTGACACCACTTTTAATCAAAAACCTTAAATCAATAGGTTTATGGGTCTTTTCTCTTATATAGTATTTAACTTTGTCATTTCTACCTAATGTGGAATTTTGACTCATACTTGGATTATTCTCAACAAGATTGAAGACAAGCACTAGACTGCAAGTACAATTTGGCATCATGATATTGATAAATAAATACACATTAATAGAAGCAGTGTGATACAAATCATATTCATATTAAGTTTATAACAATACTTCTGTGTATTAAAAAAGAAAATCAAAAGACATCTTTCATCATATGAGGAAAGCAAAGACAGAAAAATATAATTGCTCCAATCTCACCAAGGAGAGATCAAGGAACAAAATAAAACAAACAAATTGAAAAATCAAGGGTCAGACCTCTTTCCTTTCGCTGTCTGAGTCCATGACAGTGATTTTTAACTTGAAACTTGTGTTTTGCTCTGAAGAGCCGCTGATGTTCAAATTGCAATTGAATACCATGACTGAAAATTGAGGAAAAGAAAAAAAAATAACCACTCTAGTGGATTAAGCAACAAGAGAATAAGCATCAATCAGAAATAAGCACTTACTATTGTTCAAAGTACTTCTTGTATGTAGTTATTTCACCATTCCTTAGGATCATAGGCGAGTTTGTGTCCAATTCCATAACACCAGTAGTGATATAGAAATAAATCTTACCAGAAGCATGTGAAGTACACACCAATGCATTCTGTAGCTTACAAGTGCAAACTAGACCACTTTTTGTGCTTATGTTGGGTTGATGATACTTGCACCTAATATTAGATGGATTTACAGAATTAACAATCAACCAATCAATGGTCGAATTTGGATGTTTACCAGTAGCTGGAAGCAGAAGATAATCAATCTCAAGATCATCTTTCAAAAAGCATTTGTCTAAACCAGTTGTGAACTTATTCATACAATTGTCTATCAGAATTCTAAGCAAAGTGACCTGGAATTTTTTACACAAAAGAACCTGTAAAACAAAAAACAAACAATAAATACATGCTTTTCTTAACACTTCCAAATATGCCAAATACAATTAAAGGACAACAAGACAACATACCTGATCTAAGGAAAGATTAATGGTTCCTTTGTAACTTAACTTTACCGAGACAGCACCTCTGTCAAAATCCATATCAAATTGCATGCATCCAATTTCTGGATCAAGCTTAATTCTTAAGGCAAGAAAAATATCTTGCACAGATGTATGATAGCAAAATTTTTGACTTAACTCCATCAAATAACAATGGTAAGTTGTGTGGCTACTATTTGACACACAATTGACCAATTCAAATGGAGCATAAATTGGTTGGTTTTCATCATAATGTTCATTCCCTGCAGTAATGTTTTGATGAGGAATGCATTCAAATGAACAAATAAGTTTTAAGGAAGGCAGTGATAGAAGGAGGAGAATGAATAAGTCATGCTAGTTACCAAATTCCTCCATCTCTGCTTCTTCAATGACAATATCAGGAACAAGATTATCTGTCAGAGCTCCAATCTTGTGAAGTTGTTTGCATGCTTCAAGGCATGCAATATTCTTTAAGAGATTTTTGTCACCTTCTACATGAATAGGCTTTAGCGGGCAGCTCTTGGGAAGATATAAAGTTGCAGTCTCTTTGTCCCACCTTGGAGCTGGTTTAAAGTACCTGAGAGTTAAATCTAGATGGGATAAATGATGAAAAACAAGATAAAAATAAAACCAGAATGAAGCAAAGAAAGCGTATCTGAGATTCCTAAAATAAAGGAGACAAACATTTAATAAGGGGAAAAATGAAATAACTGACCCATCTGCAGGGAGCCGTGAGCAATACAAGTGAATCAAACTAATGCTAGAACTAAGATTTGCAAAGGCATCAGTGTTTGCAACGCGATAAGTTTCTTCATCAAATTGATCACCTTCTAAAGGATCACATGGAAGTGAAGAATGACGTAATGCCTCCTTCCTCATAATATCCCCACTTGCAAGGTATTTCTCTAGTCGAGAGCATGTAGCTGAATCCCCACTGCAATTCAGAATAAACTAATGAAGTTTCGGGAAAATTTACTTTAATTGTGTATAGGTTTGACTAGAATTTTGTCTCAGATTTGACTCTATAATCCTGCCTCTCAGCTAGATAATTAGCACATGTGCAAGTACTACAGCAATAATGATGCTGAGAATTGTAAAAAAGGAACTACCTCTTAACTATTAATAAGTAATCTGAATTTTTCATTCTGGCTCGTCCTCGGGACTGTATAAAACTACACACTGTAGGAGATGGATCAAATCTAATAACTAGATTGCAAGTTTGAACATCTAAACCTTCTTCAAGAATTGATGTTGCAACAATGATATTAACCTGCACATTCAATTTTTTGTTGTAGATAAGACCTGCATTTGGTTATTATAATAGAGTGGATTGCTTAAGAAATCATCGTACCAAACCCCTTTGAAATTCTTCCACAATTTTATTTTGTTCTTTCCTAGACTGATTTTGTAATCGATATTTGTGTCCAGCAATGAATTTAGTCTTCCAGTTATTGATTGCTGGAAGTAAGGTATTCAATAGATCCCGAAGGACAATGGCTGTAACGACCCTTTGCACAAAAATTATGCATCTTATATCAGTCAAACCCCTGCAATTGTAGCATATAAAGTAGATCCATAAAAGAGATTTAATCATCACGATAGCATAAAAAAGCTTACTACATTCAATCAAACAAAAACAACAGCATTATCCCACTGGAACTGCATATACAATCAAAAGGTAAACCAATTAGAGTAATGAATCTAACAAAGATTAATAAATAATGGGGTTTAATATATTGTGTCAGATTCAAAAATCTCGGTCACAGAAAAAGTTGGAGTTTAACATATTAGGTCACAATGCGAATTTTGTCACAAAATTAATATAGGGTAAAGTGTTCAACACTCATCCCAATCTGAAGCTAGCACTATCAGGCTTAGATTCCAAAAACTAGGTTCGTTTAAGACTCATGTTATATCCCAAACTCTACCTGGTGTCACAACATTTTAAAACCCAACATTATTTCAACTTTATACACTTTACATAACAGATAAATAGCTATTGTTTTCAAAGAAGTAATCTAAAGATCCATCAGTTTTCAACCTTTTAAATTTTGTCATATAGCACAAAATATCCAAATCTGTACAAGTTGTCAAAATAGAGTCAACCTAGTACTAGCCCAAGTATTTGCTGGGACATAATTGAGCTGAAGAATGAATTATTGGTGACAGGTTAAGATTAGGTTAAATCCATCCAATGAACACCCTATCCAGAGCTGAAGAATAAAGGAGAAATATGAGACTTCACACTATCTAACCAAATGACCAACCATGAAGGCATTTTAACCGTCCAAAAAGAAACTTAAACCATCTTAACAAGCACAAGGAAAGCTTAGAGGCCAGAACATCCATAAAAATAACCCATATTACATGATTTCAGAACCACATCATAAATCTTTAAAAAGAAACCTGTTCATGATTATAACCTGTACTCAAGTAGAGAGTCGATAAGACAGCAAACTTTGGTGGTCAACAGCCCCATCTCCACATCAGATTTAATATTGTTGCCAATAGACCACTGAGGACCTGAGCAAGAAGAAAGCATTGTGTAAAAAATAATTAAAGCTAGAAATACAAGTAAAAGAGTTATACTTGAAATTTCATCATTTTTCTCAATGGTTTTAGAATAATTACCGCATGGTACGTAAGTTTTCAGTGTCTGCACACAAGCCAAAATAAAGTTTTTAACAACTGTATCCCCACAATGTCCCCATGAAAATGATTCGAATTCATTGGATGACAAAGATTCTGCAGCCTGTCACTTAAACAAACAGTTGTCATCAATTATATTTATGAAACCTTGAAGAATCATGAGTCATGAAATCTGTGCAGAAGAAAGGAGAGAACCTTTAAAGTCAACCAAACACCAAGCTCATCTAGGCAAAACATTAAAGCGCAAAAAATCTTTGCTATTCTTTTTTCTGCAGACTCAGCAGCTGATTTAGTGAAATCTGAACTTCTTAGAGTGAATCCATGCTAAGAAGCAGAATATCCATTGTTAGTAAACTCAAGAAAAAATAAACTGTGACATAAAGAGAGTAGCACTACTGTTAGGAATCTGGGTAAGAATTCCTAACTATCTCACACTCTCACACACTCAAGCAACCACACAGCAAAGTAAAATGAATATTCGAATGGTATTCACAATCAAGAATCAAGAATACAGACTATTCCGGGAGCTTAACCTCCCTCACCAGGTAACTAAACTGGTCAACAATTACAGCAAAGTTTCTAACTCCCCTCTGAAACAAACAAAGGGTCTTTATATAGGCCCTGTTCCCGCTCCCGCTCCCAACTAACTATTGAACAATTAGTTATTATTCTGCCTTACCCGTTTCCTTTCATATACTCTCCAAGTCCTAACATTACTCCCCCCTTGAGAATCAACCTTGTCCCCAAGGTTGAAGTCAGGAAATTGTTATGGGATGTAATGCTCCTCTTCTTAGGTGGCACCCTCCAATTCATGTCTGGAGACTTGGGTGGTGGCAATTCCTCTTTTAATGTCTTACATTCTTCCTGGATTCTATTAACTTCCAGCCTTCTACACCTCAAATTCTTCACCGATGCAATATAATCATTTCTTGTGCTCAATGTGTCAATTATGCGAAAAGACTCTCGTAATCCATTCATCATCGCTCCCCGGACAGTATCTGGGTGCTCTTGGCAAGTTACTTAATCAGCAAAAAACCAATAGTTGTCACTTGATCTCCCTACTATATCATAGTCATCTCCCAAACAAATAGAATGTGTATGTTGTAATTCCTTCTCAACAGTGGTAGCAGTCATGTAATATGCTTTAAGTGACTGCTTTGTTACCTCCATATTTCTATTACCAGCTTTGAATTCTGCCAAGTACCTGTAATAGTCTCCTTTCATCTTATAATAAAACATCGTGGACCCCACGATATTTGTGGATAGGATAAGATGCTCCTCTAAAATTATCCTAACAGCACTATAAGTATTAGACAACTCCCTCTCAACCTTGTGCCTGTAATCCCTTATGCGTTTGACATTCAGCTCATTCCCTTTTGACTCCTCTTTCTGCTCTATCAATGACAAGATCCTCCATGAAACTCTCCGTGACCCCATCACATTTTTGTATCCAACAAAGAACAAGTTCCTCTCTTTCACACTCCGTTCAACGTCCAACTTCGCCATCTTCTTCCTGGCATCCCCCATTTCTGCACACCTATTTTGTTCTGTTTCTTCACTGCTTCGATTTGATTCCTAACTATCTCACACTCTCACACACTCAAACAACCACACAGCAAAGTAAAATGAATATTCGAATGGTATTCACAATAAAGAATCAAGAATACAGACTATTCCGGGAGCTTAACCTCCCTCACCAGGTAACTGAACTGGTCAACAATTATAGCAAAGTTTCTAACTCCCCTCTGAAACAAACAAAGGGTCCTTATATAGGCCTTGTTCCCGCTCCTGCTCCCAACTAACTATTGAACAATTAGTTATTATTCTGCCTTATCCGTTTCCTTTCATATACTCTCCAAGTCCTAACAACTACAGAAAGATAATAAGACAACTTATAAAGGACCAGACTCGGTTCCATTTTTGACACATGGGGATTTTTCTTTTTATTAATTGTTCGAGTTTATATCAAAAGTTGATATCCTTAAATGTACACACCTGCTCTTTTAATATCTTGAGTTTCAATGCTAAGTCTTCAAATAAAGCAAATTGAATTCCACTGTCCCTATAAAACTTGAATTTTGGTGTTGATGATGGCATGAACTCTCCGAGGACAGCTTCACTTACACATGTATATACCTTCATTACAAAATAGATGTCAAAGAAAATAATACATAGCAAGACTATATGGTAGCACATCAACAAAAACAAGTACTAATCAAATGAGAATAAATTATTCCAACCATATTGTCTCATTTCTTCAAATAAATAAAGAAATAACTTTCAAATATAGGTACAGGTTCAAATACCTCTAGGCATGTTAATACATTGGGTCACGAATGGTCACAACTGTTTCCTAAAAACTAGGAAAATAACTGCTAAAAATAACTACAAAGAATCAAATAAGTTAACATAAATTTAATCTTTTTGGTACTTTCTCACATAAAATCTATCACTTGGAGGCTCAATCAACAGTCTCTTTACTGCATCTGTATAAATATGGTTATCTTTAATTACAACAATTATTTATTTATAATTTACACTAAGAATATAGTGGATAACACTCAAACAACACGATAACATGACCAGAAAGAATAAATTAAATAAAATTGTACAACAGAGGGAGAAAATAATGGGCAACCTTAGAATGCATTAGTGTAATTAGAGTCCGAATATTCTCTGACCAGGATAATTCTGAATTTCCGACTGGATTAAAAAAGAAAAAGCGAAAGGGAACTCAACATTAGAGAAAGAAAGAAAATCTGGCAATTCAAGGAGGTACAAAATTTTCTCTAAACTGAATACCTTTCGACTTAATTGGAGATGCAGTCATCCCAAAAATTCGAGGGAGATCAGAGACACCTAAATTTAATTGGTGATGATAGAACTCCTGCAAGAAATCAAATCTTACAAAGGTGACCAACAAACTCATGATGGAGATGAATAACAAGCAAAGATCAACTTACAATACATGGTTGTAACTGTCCTCCAAAAAAAAAGTTACAACTCTTATAGAACAAAATAAAATCAGAAAAATCATGATAGTATTGAATAAAGTCAACAATTTAAACTAAAGTCTCAAGTAATAAAGTAACACGATCAGTAATACATCAAATTTTCAGAAGCCATGCAATAGGTCACACCACCTCACAACATCCATTAAATTTGCTATGATGGGTTTTTTGGTATTACTCTTGGTAGACACATGGCTTTTTGATGCAGAGCATTTAGCTATTATGAATGTTATTGAAATTGCTCATTGAAAGAAACAGTTCAATTTGAAGAATGAGAGTGATAGTACAAGCCCAGTCCATGCATTCACTACTTCTAGTATTGTTTTGTGAAGACAACCTAGATGGGATTGCAGATAGCACAGTGGTGCTAATGCATACTTTTACAAACAACATCAAGTCCTTCTTCAAATTATTTTGGAAAACGCAGTAGTTCAGAGTCCAGATTAGTTCCTGACTCCATAAGTTTATTACAATTTATGACAACGACATATTGAAACCAATGAGATGTTTGGAAAAAATCAAATATTCAATAAGAGCCACAGTGAAGATTATTCAAAATAAGCCAACAAAATATCATATAAAAACCCACAAGCCGCTTTCATAGGCTTAACCAAGCACCTGCACAAGTATTTGGTGTTAACATCAAGAGAAACCCATGTAAGTAATGTAAAAAATCTTTCAAACGCCCCCAAGTCTATGAGTCTACCGAAATGTCTTTTTCATCAGATAGTTTCTAGAGATAAGTGCACACCACATGTATAACTGTAACAAACTAATTATAAGAGTTGTTTATAAAAGTAATAGCTGACCCACACCGGACGGTCTTCTTTTATTATTAGTATTCATGTCACAGAAGAAGGTGGATACTTTACCGTCACCAATCAACAACAGCTCGCACATTACCCTACCCAGTCTATACACCAGCCTTGTGGCCGAGGGTTTAATTTTCCCACTTAAGAATGAATCTTAAGGACAATGATTTAGAAAGGTTAAACTTATATTTCAACATACTAATGAAGAAGTCAAAGTTCACATATATTATCATGATAAAAACTAGTAAGAAATTCAAAGACACAAACCAGTGAAGAGAAAAGAAGGAGACGGTATAACACTTACAGTCATGATGCACGCGTAAGGGTGTTTGCCCCTAGCATGATGACACTCGTCCATTATTAAAACCTTAATCATATTCAGTTTGAGGAAGCTATGCCTCAGGCAACTCAGCAATATTGCAGGAGTCATGACAAGCACCTATACATTGAAAGCGCAATTCAGTAATATCGCAGGAGTCATGACAAACACCTAAACATTGTAAAGAATTACTTACAGTAATTACCAACTATCTATGCGGCATACAAAAAATAAATTTCAGAAACATCATACTATAAGTAACAAATGACTCAATGAACATCATATTGAAGTCAACTGAATAATAGGGAAAAGAAAGCATTTGTCTTCTGTTTCATTTGGATTAAGCATAAAGATAGAAGCAGAAAATTATGTCTAAGTATTCTATAAGCTTTAACCTAGTACATACTTCACAAATCAAAAGGACAATGCAAAAAAATTAGACAATATGAAATGAATTCCAAAAGTAACAAAAAAAAGAGTTTGTGGTCAGGTGTTCATCAATAAACTCAACAAAGAAAATGGAGTATTTCTTGTGTTCTCGGAAAGTGGCGTAGGGGAGAGATTAGTTATGTAAAAATATAAAGTTCAAAAACTAAAAACAACCATAATTTTTTATTTGCATGATAAGGAAAGGCTTGTATAGACTTGAATTTTACGGTTTTTATTCTCTTCTAGTTGCATAATTAGGTTAGATGCGGTCTATACACATGATTTATAATCACCCCTCCGTAATTAACAAACTAGAAATAAGCATTCAGCCACCTTTTCAAGTAAGGGGACATGGGAACATGCCACACAAGGCACATACAGACGGATTATGATTAAGTAGAGCATGTTCATACAGCTAACAAGGGCATCTTTCAGTCTTGATAGAAATGAAAACAATTCTCACCTCATGTTTCTCCATTTCTTCTTTCCACATAGCAGCGTCCCAAAAGTCAACTCCCATGGCTCCCCAATACGTTCCCACTTTTAAATCAGTATGCTTTTTCACGACTTCGGATTGCTAAAGTGAATCAATAACAAGTTAAAAAGACAATGAATACAAAAGGCTAAGAAGCAAAAGTACTAATCCATTAAAGTATTTTATTATGTCTTTATTAGTCTTTATTATTGTTGGAAGTCTTACATCGACTAAAGATAAGACTAATTTAGAGTATATATGTGGGTGTAGACCTCACCTTACAAGTCGATTTTGTGGAGTTGAGTTAGACTTAAAGCCCACTTCTTAACATGGTATCAAAGTCATTGTTAGAGCCTATACTAGTGATATTTATATTTTATTAGACATATTGCTTTACCCGCTATCAGACCACTCATTAATGTCTATTCTTACGCACGAGATGTATATACATGTGGGTTATTCTTTCCCAAAGACTCATCTTTATAGCTTGTGGCATACAGTGATGCGGATACAGGTTGGTGTATGTTTCTTGGTGGTGTCTTAATTTCTTGGAAATGTAAGAAGCAAGATCATGTTTCTAAATCTTCTACTGAGAATATCCTTCGTTGTCATCTGCTTGTGTTGAAGTTGTGTGGTTATGTGGTCTTTTGGAGCAACTTGGGTTTTCTCAACCTACATCAACACCTATTCATGCCGATAATACGAGTGTCATGCAGAGGCTTAACCAACACTGTCATCACTCTACCTTACATCTCTATTGATCTTCAAGTTGCTAATATATTTACTAAAACCTTGTCTCGACAACACCATCAGTTTCTTGTTGGCAAATTGTTGTTGGCCGACTTACCAACATCAATTTAAGGGCATGTTAATGTATTTTGTCATGTCTTTATTAGATTATTTTCTACCTTTAGTAGATTGTTGTTAGGATTTATCAGAAAATACTCCCTATAAATAGGAAACTTCCCATAATCCCTCTCTTTATTGCATATCTCTTGCAATCTCCCATATTAATGTAAATATATTATATGCTGACTATTTAAGAAAAGAGGGTTGCAAAATACATAAAGCTTTTAGAAGCAAAGAAATCATGTTATATACTATGTTCTGTTGCCTTGATATTTTGACAATGACAAAGCTATCAAATAATGTATCTCAAATTTGCAAAAGGCATCATCATCACAGAGAAAAAGTGACATACTTGAGAAACCAACACAACTTGGGGAACTAAGAACACTGCAATAGAAGAAGAAGGCTTTCTCAGATGATGAGCATAGCTGCGAAGAAGCATGACCGCTATCAAAGTCTTGCCGGAACCGGTCTCCAGATACACTATGGTATTCTCACGTAAAGCATTATCCAATGCTTCAAGTTGATAGCTACTCAAAAAACAAAAACCAATAATCAAAATAAATGAAAGAGAGATTATAACAACAACAATAACACGCACTCACGTTAACAGCAACATCCGTGTATTAAACTCACCTTCTAGCAAATGGAAGAACATCACGTGTATTGTTCAACTGCTGTGTGTTGTCATCTGTTTCCCCAACAAGTGCCTCTTCCATTGTCTGTTTGCCTCCTTGATCACCCTACATTCAAATTCCAGTAAAAGAAAAACACCCCATTAGAGAAACCATCTTCTCCACGTCATGGAAGATGAAAGACGGCATAAAAAGTTAAACCAATTACTCAACGACACTAATTGAAAATGGGTAGTGCAAAAGGCTCAAGCTTTCCCTCTGAGAAGTTTGAGTGTGTATTTAAGAGGTTCTCGGAAAGAACTGTAGATCCTGCTTCTTCCAAAAGCAGCTTCCGAGAGAAGGAATGACACGTGGAATAAAAAAGACGCGTGAGGCAGACCGAGGGGTCACTCTAACTCTGAAGTGAAGCCTGTCGTTTGGGATACAAAAAGCGTAGTATAACTCTCGTGGAAAATAATGAAAGACTCGGTGTCACTGTTTTCCCTGACACACGACACATGAAAGAGCTACCTACATTTGGATTCTTTTTTTTTTTTTTACTGTTTGGTATGAAATATTTTTTGTACTGTTTGGCATAAATAAAGGTAATGTTGACACAACAGTGAACAAAATTGAACATAACAGAATATTTCTTCTGAGAGTTGTATGACTACCTCTCTGTTTTTTTCAGTGTTTTTTCTTTTTCTTTTTTCCCTTCCTGATGGCATTGAGTGTGGATTCATGAGTAAATTGAGAATTTGTAGATGTATCTGAAGACAAAATTAAGAAAAAAAAAACAGAGAGTATGATAAGAAAATTTTTAAATTTAAACACTGGAAATAAAATATGTGATAAATTAAATTTATGTTTTTAACCATTCAAATTCATATTTCATTCTTTAGTAAATAAGATCAAATATATTTTTACTTGTATTTTGTTTATATAGTCTTCTTTTATTTTATTATTTTCTCTTTTTTTTTCCATACCAAGTAAAAAACAATAAATTTATTCATTATCCGTTTCTTTTATTCGTGTTAAATTTATCTAATTTATTCATTACAAAATATATATAAAAAATCATATCAAATTTTCAAATTCACAACTAAATTTATCAAGGTTTCTTTTTTCTATTAACAAACTAGCGAAAATTAATTTAACTAGATCTTTTTCCTTTTTAAAATTTTCAAAAATCATTTTCTATGTATAGATTATATATCCATTCCTGAAAATTTGTTAGTGGACGGATTGAATCACATTTTTATTAAATAAAAAGAATTGAATTGAATTGAATTTTTAATTGATCAAAATAGATTAACAAAAAGCTTATTCAAATTATTGTAATTGGGAACAAAATCTATTCTGTTCAATTTTTCATCCTTAATCAGCGCATGATATATATTGAATTTATGGTTATGGGATTACAGATTTTCTAAATAAATTATCCAAGTTAAAAGATAAATTTGGAAACAACATCTAATAATATATTTTTAAATCACATTTTTTTATTTGATTGAAAATTACAGAAGTATATAAGAGATTCATTTGTTGAACATTAACCCAATTAAAGAAGAAAATTTCCTTACCAATGTGTCGAAATCTTCGATGTTGAGTATTAAAAAGAGTAATTGACGACTCTGTCCCTCTTCGGTGTGTATTGAGAATGAAGAGCACGAAAATAAAACTATGATGATAGATCTAATTTGCATGCGGCGATTAGGTTTAGATGGAAGTATGGTTAGATAATTCCTCTTTATATATACTGTTATATATACGTTTTTGTATATATTGTAACTTAAACTTAAAATTAAAATATTATAATACTTTAGAGTGTTTTGCAATTTAATAAATAGTATACCATGAAAAATAAAAATATAATGAATTTATGGTTATACGATTACAAATTTTCTAAATAAATTATCAAAGTTAAAAGGTAAATTTGAAAACAACATCTAATAATACACTTTTGAATCATATTTTTTTATTATTGATCAAAAATTACAAAAATATATAAGAGACTCATTTGTTGAACCTTAACCCTAATTAAAGAAGAAAAATTTCTTACCAATGTGTTAAAATTTTCAATGTTGAATATTAAAAAGTGTAATTGACGACTTTGTCCCTCCAAAGTGTCTATTGAGAATGAAGAATACGAAAATAAAATTATGATTATAAATCTAATTTGCATGTGGCCAATTAGATTTAGATGCAAGATAATTCCTCTTTGTATATATTGTTATATATATATGGTTTTATATATATTGTAACTTAAAATTAAAATATTAAAATACGTTAGAGTGAAATAAGAGATTAAAACAACCGATGAAAATAATAATCGATTTTACTTAATTACAATCAACATAAAAACTGACTGCAAGAGATAGTGTGTATATATATATATATATATATAATATAGGGTTAAATATGTTTTTAATCTCTATACTTTGAGGCAATTTTGGTTTTAGTCTCTCTTACTAAGGTACAATTCAGTGTTTCAACTTTACAAAACTCTAGTTTTAGTTATTTTTACCAAAATTTTTTAACTTTTATTTGTTGTTTCAAGCACGTTTTATTATAGCATTTGGATTGTTTACACTGTTTGATACATTTCTGCTTCAATGTTAACTGAGAAACACGTTTGAAACAACAAATAAAATTTAAAAAATTTGGTAAAAAGGACTAAAATCAGAGTTTTCTAAAATTGAAAGAGAGGAACTAAAACAAAAATCGCCGCAAAGTATAGAAACTAAAAACATATTTAACCCTAAAACATATTGTAAAAAAAAATATATTATATCTTAAAATAAGTTTTATAAGTTGATTTTAAATTTATTTATTAAATTGATATTAAAATTATATTAACTAAATTTGTTGCATGTATTTATCATAAGTTATGTTAAAAATTTCATAAATTCTTAACATATTCCTTAAATTTAAAATAAAATTCAAGAAATCAGTGTATGGTTCAGCAATGAATCACAACGTCTAGTATCAGTACCATAAACAACATTAAAAACATAACGTTAATGACATTGGGATGATTGCGTCAATTAATCTAATTCCATCAAATGAAACAAATAACTTAAATACTATATTAATTATGAACTTATTACATTATTAATATTATAGTTTTTTATTCATTAATTACATACTTATTACATTATTAAATTATATGACTTATGGGTTAATTTTTTTACACATACCCCACTCACCGCACTAGACAAGAGGCAAGAAATTAGGTCTCAATTGTATTAGAAAATAAAGAGCATGAAAATGTATAAAAAGACACAGGATAACATACTCGAGAAATAAATCGATCATATAAACCCCTCTTGCCTCTTCTAAAAAACTGTAGTTACATATAAATAACTGATATCAAGATCTTATGATGGAAGCGTTGCAAAAAATATATTTTAAAAACTTTGATTAGTAAAATAAACTAATATTAATTGATTTTCTTAATTATCATAATAATTAGTTAAATTATTTACATTTTTTTAGTTAGAAAAAAAGTTCACTATGGGAGGCTTGATATAGGATAATATTGTTTTATACAAATGTGATTTCCTGAAAAATTGTTGAATTTATTTTATATCAATGTTGGGGCTATTATTATATTACATTTTTGTTTGTCAAAGTAAAAAAAAAAATAATAATAAACTCTTTCTGAATAAGAAAAACTCATCCTGTAAGAATCCATTTAAAAAAAAAATCTTAGATGAAATGAACATACAAAAAAAGAGAATGTAACAGTTTCACTTAAGTTTAAAATTTATTTTATTATGAGGTTTTTTTAATATTTTATTTTCAAAATAAATTATAAAAATTATATTTTGATACTTCTATTACGAAAATAATGTTTCGAAAATTCTAAAATTCTGAAATATCACTTTAAGACTATGGAGATGAAATTGAAAATTATGGGGGTAGAGAAATAAAAAGTCTCTGAAGGTATAATTGAAGAGTAATTTAGGCCCAACTTTGAAGCCCAAATATAAAAGATGTCACAAGTGAAAAACGCCGGCCCAATAACTCCAACGGCTAGTAATTATAAAACGGCTACTTTCTTTTACAAATTTTTCTTTCACCTTTCTTTTCTCGTTTCATTTTCCTTTCACTTTCTATCGTTGAAGCACTCATTGCTGGTGTGCTTTTCCCACTCTGTTAAATTGCTTCTCGTTCTCTCTTTCGCCTTCACACCCTTCAACTAGAAGGAAGAAGAAGAAGAAGAAGTGGGGTTCTCTTCTGTTGAAGAATTCAATCTTAGTCATCTGGTTAAGAAAGTTCTTGTCACCATGCTGTTTGAAAGAGGCTCGCCGGCGAGGTGCTTCATGACACCACCACCGCAGCCGCCGTCTCCATGGAAGACCATACGTTCACGCTCTCCCAGTGTGCCATTTTCAGAGAGAAAGAAATCACCAAACTTTGTGAATAAAAGTGATCTTTTTCATATAATTCACAAGGTCCCTTCCGGGGACTCACCTTATGTTAAAGCCAAGCAAGTTCAGGTAACATTTCTTTTTTCTTCTTTTTTGTTGTTGAATTTGGATTGTATTCTATGGGGGTACGTGCTGTTCTTGCTTGTTCCTTCACTTCTTGGTCTTGAGGTTATTTTCGCGGGAAACAAAGTTTTTGTGACATTTATTTTCTTTTGTTCTTTGGAGTTTCTTTTTTTGTTAAAGAATGTGATAGAATCTGATGGTCTAAGTAATTGAGATCCTCAGTGTTTTGCCATTAGATAATTCAGGGGGTGGGCGTGAATGAGAACTTGAATTGTTAAGGGATTCGTTGGTTTGTTTTGTTTCCTTCGTTGGTCTTGTTAAGGGATCTGAGAACTTGACTGTTAATCTGAGTTTTGATTTACAGTTAGTAGATAAGGATCCGGGAAGAGCAATTTCCTTGTTTTGGGCTGCCATCAATGCCGGAGATCGTGTTGAAAGTGCCTTGAAGGATATGGCCTTGGTAATGAAGCAACTGAATAGGTCCGATGAGGCAATTGAAGCCATCAAATCTTTCCGTCATCTCTGTCCTTCGGAATCTCAGGATTCTCTTGACAACATTTTGGTTGAACTGTTTAAGGTAAAAGCTGGTGGATCCTGTTCTGTTTGTTGCTGTCTGTTGTTACGATCTTGCATGGTGGGGTAAGACCGTTGTTGTTGCTTGCATGTTGGTATACCTAACACAGTGGGATAAGAAGCTTACTGTTGTTGACTTGTGGGATTGGATGTATGTTGGTACACCTTAATTAGTTGAATAAGGCAATTGTTGTCGTATGTATATTGATACACCTCAACTAGTGGAGTATGACTGTTGTAAGCTTTTATATATGTTGGTACACCTCGACACATAGTGAGACAAGACTAAAATTGTTCTATGGTATGTTGTTGAAACAGAGGTCAGGCAGGGTTGATGAGGAGATCGCCATGCTTCATCACAAGTTGAAGCTAATTGAAGATGGCATAACCTTTGTGGGAAGGACTACAAAACAAGCAAGGTCTCAAGGGAAGAAGATTCAAATAACGGCTGAGCAAGAGATATCAAGGTTTTTCTTTTACATGCGTGCTGTTTTTTCATTTTGCATTAAGTTTATGGACCTTGCACCTTTACTTAACTTTGAATTTCTCTATATTCATGCAGAATACTGGGCAACTTGGCCTGGGCTTACTTGCAAAAAGAAGACTATAAAACTGCTGAAGAACATTACCGGTGAGCCTTTAAGATGAAATAAAAAAATGGAATTTATATTTTATCTCTTTTACTTTGAAGAGAAAAGTAACAGTTTCTTGTTTGTCTTTACAGGAAAGCACTGTCTTTTGAGGTTGATAGGAACAAACAGTGCAATTTGGCAATATGTTTGATGCATATGAACAAGATCAAAGAAGCAAAGTTTCTACTCCAGGCAGTACGCGCCGCTACAAAAAATAGAAAGATGGACGACTCCTTTGCTAAATCATTTGAACGCGCTTCTCAGATGCTAATTGAGATAGAGACAACATCATCATCATCAGAGAATGCATCATTTTCAATGACGAGTTTGCCTCAGTGCTCTTCACAAGGCTTTGAGAACTTAACTAGAAAGAGCTCTGATAGAGTTAAGAGTAGGACAGAAAACCAGTCTGACACATCTGAGGGGGATGTATCTCATGCCAGGAGGAGATTGTACCAATCCCCTGATCCTGGTAGAAGAGACCTGAATCTGTATGCTCCTTGCACAAAGCCAAAAAGATGTTCATGGGGCTTCAACAATGGATATCGAAGGGAAGCTTGGGGAGATGTCCATTCAGATTCTAAATCTTCATTTGGGACTCCTCCCAAAGATAAGCATGTCACGAGGATGCTAAACTCAAGAGAAAATGGTTTGTCTTCACCTGCCAGTGAAAAGTGGAGGTCAAGTACACTGGAAGGTCCTGCTCTACTAAAGCATGAAGATACAACAGTAACAAGTTCTGATTTGTTGCACACTTTGAATACAGAAGCAGCAGTGGAGTTTACTGACCAGGAGAAATCTTCTGCAGGAGACAGTGGCCATAGATATATCATGTCAGAATCACATGCCATGGTTGAGAATGATATCGATGACTTTGCTTCCGGAAATGGAAAACCATATGAGAAGAAGAGTTGGGCAGACATAGTAGAAGAAGAACAAAACGAAGAGAATGACTTCTTCGGTGGATACACCAATTTTGATGGTGAGGATGGTGCAGAAGTTTTTAATGATGAAAATGAAGACTCCAACATAATCTATCAAAGTCCTTGGCCACATAATCAGCCTGAATGGTCAAACAAAAAGCTTGAATCTTTGGAACAGAAAGATGAATACTATGCATCTGGGAGTGCCATTTTGTCAAGGAATCCAACAGCAAGGCGTTCTCTGTGTTTCAACCCGGAACTGAGTTCAGAATCAGCATCAAAGTCACCAAAAAAAGCTTCAGACTTGGAAATTCGGGACTCGTTGGTTGGGGAGAAGAACCTAACAAGGAGAAGCAGGTTACAGGTGTTTCAGGATATTACTCTTCTCCCTGAAACCCCACGATTAGTCTAAGATTTATTTGTCTCTACACAAGTATCCTCATGGATGGGGAAGGATCACATTGTTGGCTTTTAAATAAGGATCTTATGGATGGAGAATGATCACATTGGTAAGAGTTATTGGTTTAATTACAGGATCATGGATGGATCACAATTATTGAAAGAAGTTGTCCATTAAGGTAGCTTATTCTTTCATTCAAACTCATTTTTTATTTGTAGTAAGTTCTGTAGATCCATGTTCATCAACCAGAATTCTGTAAAATAGTTGCCTCCGCTTGTATTGAAACTGGAAGAGTGCCAATATTTCTGGTACACTCACAGATTGTTCTTCAATTTACTAGTTTCATTACTGACATTATGCACTGCTCCTTCTACAATGAATTGAAAAAAAAATGTGCTTCCTTTGTTCCTATGTTAGGATTTGCAACTTATTTTCATGTTTACAGGAAGTGTATAAGTTTCTCCAGTGGTATTGAGACTGGAAGAATAGCTACTTCTGGTACCAATTTTCTCACAATCAATGAAAGAAAACCAGTCAATCCTATTGGTTGATGTATAAAGTCCTATTGAATTAACCTACCTATTTATACCAATACCAATAAAGATGTTCACCAATTTAAGAATTTAAGTGATTAGAAAGTGATAATATAAAGTGTAGTAAGTAAAAGCAGAAATACCAACTTCAACAAATCAATTAAGATTTAAAACATTCGATCAATTAATTAAAAAAAAAGGAACAAAGTGTGAGCCTACATTGTTAAAAATAATGAATAATTTTAATAAAAAAAGTATACAAATATATGAATGAACTTACCACTAAACCAACCTCTCTAATTAAACCACAAGATTTAATTAAACCATTAAATAGGTTTTTTTTTTTTTTATCAATTCAATACAAGTGAAATTTGTAGTGAGTTAAATTAACAATGTAAGTCACTTAAAAGTCATATCACTAAATTAAAAAAAAAAAACTTAACGACAAATACTTAATTTAAAAATATAAATTTATTAAATACTTAATACATCACAAAAATTTATTTTCCAACTTTATGCCATAATTAAAACATAATTATTCCAATCAATCAAAACGTTTTTGTGAGGAGATCGTGTCCAATTTTTACAAATTCTTATTCTTTTAAGTGAAAGTTTAATTTTGATATGTTTTTTCCTTTAAAATACTTACGGTGTAAAAACCATTAGAAATCATTCCACCATCATATTGAAAATTATATCTAAAGTGTTTTTTCATTAATTAATTTTTCATATTAGCAATATGTTAAAATTTCATATTAGCAATATGTTAAAATCAAACCCTTAGAATGACTATTATAACATTAATAGTTTTGATTATACATCAATCTACAGGTGAATAACAGAATAACTGTTAATACTATCAGTGTATTTTAATTAAATTAAAAAAAAACTTTAACACATTCTTTGACTCTCATATAAAATAAAATTAACACAATTTTTTTTTTTTTTCTAAACTTTCCAAGTGATGACAAATACTTAAGTTTCTGTAATCAATACTTGAAAAATCAACCATAAACTCGTAACCTTAAATCAAAGCGAAGCGGCAAGCGAACTTAGCGGAGTGGTACTCTGAGTCAGTCCAACCCCGACCACAGAAGCATTTCAACAACGTTGTCTACACCACCATGGAATCTGCGCTTACAGCTTCTAACTGGAACCGTTCTTTGATTCGAATCCAAAACACTAGACCACGCTTCCGTGCCACGCGCCCCACTGTAATACGGTGTTCTATCAACTCGTATCGTTTGTCCAAACTCACTCCCTCCGAGCTTCAGAGCCTCAAGAGCCGACCCCGCATCGATTTCTCTTCAATTTTCAGTGTGGTGAGTGATGGGCTTTTCTCTTTTGCTTTCCTTTCAGATGGGTCAGGCTCAAAATTTTTCCTTTTCTTGCCCCTTTTCAGGTTAACCCCATTGTCGATGATGTTCACAAAAGGGGGGACGTTGCAGTTAAAGAGTTCGACTCTTCTTCTTTGAATGCCATCTATGATCTTGTTATTGTTTGTGTGTGGTTTCTTACCTTCTTTGCTTATGTAACTTCACCTTTGTGTTTTGTAGGTATACTTCAAAGTTTGACAAAGTTGAACTTGAAAAGATTGTTGAGATTGTCTCGGATCTCCCTGACCCCGTGGTATGTTTGTTTCAATATCCATACCTTGTCAAGGCATGTTTGAATTGAAAAAGAAGTTTTTGTTTTCATTATTTTGCTTTTCCTTTCAATTATAAAAATGTCGCCTTATTGTATTTCTTGTATTCAACTGTTTGTATATCAAATGGTGGAAACACTGTCAACCAATTAGAAATTCTCATGCATGATAAGTTTATTGCGTTTTGTAAAAACTACTTTAGAACTCTACCTAGATTGGTTGACATTATAAAGATCTCTCTGTGCATAGGAATTGATCTTTAACTATTTTAAATACAAATTTTTGAAAAGAAATGAACTAAGTAAAAGTGAAAACCCTCTCAATGCATATAAATTGGTCTCGTCTATTTCTTAGTGTTTTGGTTGAAGATGTGCCTCTTATTACTATCCACTTTCTGTTTCGGTGATGTTGGTTTGGGTGCAATTATGATAATGGTTGTTTTGTGCCTTTTCTTTTGCAGCTTGATCCTCCTATTAAGGAAGCTTTTGATGTTGCCTACAACAATATTTATGCATTTCATTCTGCTCAGAAGTCACCTGAGAAAAGTGTTGAAAACATGAAAGTATGTCTATGCTCTTGCTTATAGGCTGGCTAAGTTTGGTGGACGACCAGGGGCTTAATGATTTAAGGCTGCATTGACACTGAGCATAATTAAACTTATTCTTGTGTTATTGAGTCAAAATAAGAAATATTTGGTGGTAGGATCTAGTTAATGTAGCTAAGTCTTGCAGCATTATCTAGGAATAGCTAAATAATACTAGTACTGGAAAGATAGAATGGATATAGCATTTTTTTCAGTTGTGATTATGTACTTTTTCTGTCCTTTGTAAGTCTCTATCTTTTTATTTTTAATTTTTTTTTATGTCATGTCATGTCATTTGGTTATTTTGCCTATATGTTTATTTGTTCTCGAGTTCTTATTACCCAATTTATGTGAATCTTGAGTTTTCTGAAAATCCCAGGGGGTCCAATGCAAAAGAGTTGCAAGAAGTATTAACTCCGTGGGTCTTTATGTTCCAGGGGGAACTGCTGTATTACCTTCAACAGCATTGATGCTTGCAGTTGTAAGTTTAATAATATTTCGGTACCTCTTATGTCTTTCAATATTATATAATTTTTATATTGTGTACTTGATATTTATCTTGCTCAATTTAGCTGATGGTTAATTATTTTGTATACCAGCCTGCACAAATTGCAGGATGTAAAACTATTGTTCTTGCAAATCCTCCAACTCGGGATGGCACTACATGCAAGGTGTTTATCTATTTTGTATGGAAGTTGTAGTTATGATGTTCTTCTTGTTCTGACCAGTGTTTTTCTGCAGGAGGTATTGTATTGTGCAAAGAAGGCCGGGGTAACTCACATTCTCAAAGCTGGAGGAGCACAGGTTCGAAGCATGATATTATAAGATAGCATTTATCTGGTTTTGTCATCTGAATCTACTATCATTATATTTATCTTTATTCTATATGTTTGTATCATTCTTCATAAATTAAACCGTAATTCATATGCCATTTCTCTTAATTGTAGGCCATATCTGCTATGGCTTGGGGAACAGAAACTTGTCCAAAGGTGGCTAGTCTCTCCTCTAACCAATCTTTGTCGTTTGCTTCTCCATGATAGTTAATGGATTCAACTTTATTTCCTACTATTTGTTTTCTCTGTATTAGTCATTTAGTATATCATATTCAAATAGGATTTCTATTCACGATTTGATATAGTGAAACTCATGCCATGATAGCATATCAAACTTATCATATCATCCCTTCGTACTTGTTTGATCATTTTAATTTTAATTATGAATGTGGTGAAATTTGCAGGTTGAAAAGATTTTTGGCCCTGGAAACCAATATGTCACTGCTGCAAAAATGATACTTCAAGTAACCATATTTTTATTATATTACAATATACGATCTATTTTCTCTATTAGATTTCGTTTGTTGAATCTTAAATCTTCTTCATCTCTTTACCTTTTGAAAGTCTTCTGCAGAACAGTGAAGCCATGATTTCCATTGACATGCCAGCTGGCCCATCTGAAGTTTTGGTCATTGCAGACGAGCATTCAGTTCCATCTCATGTAGCTGCTGATTTGCTTTCACAGGTTCAATAAGTTTTAATAATACCTCCTATTTATTTTACTTGCAAAACATTATTCACTAATTCACATTCATTATGAAAATTTGTAATCTTTCTTTCTCATCAGCTTAGAAACAAAAGTCACGTTCTAAAGTAATTTGTACGTTATTCTAAAAGCTTTTATTTCTAGTTTCTACATAATGATAGTTTTCCAAAATTCAATATAGAGTGAATTCATAATACGTCTGACATAGGAAATAATAATTAATTGAAGATTAATCACCATATCTGGAAAACAACCAAATTTATAAACTATGGAGATGGGGTATAGAAGCATTTGTTTGTTTGTTAAAAATCTGATTATGATTTAGGGCTGTCTTAGTCGCAATTGAAGGTGCAACGAATACACCACACTTGAGTAAACATATTGAACACTTTTCTTCAGTTAAGGCTCAATCTGCAAAAACTTAAAATCGTACATAAAGCTTAAACAAGACCCCAAACCTGCTAAAAATCCAGCTCTGATCAGAAACAGTATATAAAAAATCAATACGATGTTCAAAGTCTCAAACAGGCATGCTTCTTCATCATCCTGCCGAGATATGACACGAGGTTGATAAATCATCCCTCATGCATTCTTTGTAGATGATTCGTAACATTTTAAGCTTCTTGTATACTGCCGATGTATATGGTTCTAATTATAATTTTCAGGCTGAGCATGGTCCAGACAGTCAAGTGGTTCTTGTGATTGCTGGAGATGGTGTGGATCTGAATGCAATTCAGGAGGAACTCAGCAAGCAGTGCCAGAGTCTTCCTAGAGGCGAGTTTGCCTCTAAAGCTCTGAGCCACAGTTTTATTGTGCATGCACGTGATATGCTTGAGGTCAGTCCTGTTATCTTGTTTCTTTGTTGACCTACTAAAGGCAGAGTGACTTGATCAGGATTCGTAAGTATCAAGGTAGAGAGGGAGGAGAACAATTTCTTTGGAATAACTAGGCCAGGCTGTTAGGTTTATGTGCCTGTATTTACAAATTGCAGAGCCAGTGTGATTATGCATAATATTGATTATACTTTTTTTTGTCGAGAAGCATTATAAGCCAGTCAAATTATCTTGTAAACCCTACAGTGGTTTCCAAACATTTTTAAGAGAAAATGAAGAGAAGAACAAGTAAGTTAGGTCCACCCTAAAAGTACAAAATAGCTTATAACGCACCTCTTTAAATGTTAAGACGAACTTTTGATAGCTCATAACTTTCTTTGAATATATCTTTATTTATTTTTCAATCAACTAATAATTTATATTTATGTTCTGAATCTCCTCTCGTGTTATGTCTCAATTCACCTAACATTACTGTTAAGTTCCAAAAGTAAAAGTTAGCTTAGCATCTTTCAGGCTATCAATTTCTCAAACTTATATGCACCTGAGCATCTAATTATCAACGTGAAGGATGCAGAGAAGTGGGAGAGTTTTATTGAGAATGCAGGTACTGCTGCCTTTTGTTGCTTTTATTATTATTATTATTATTATTATTATTATTGAGAGGTGATGAGCTTTTATTCCTTGTCAAAGATACTTGTGTCTGCAATCTTAGAGGATCAAATTCCTTTTTTGTTTTTTTGCTGCCTCTGTAGGTTCTGTGTTTTTAGGGCCTTGGACTCCTGAGAGTGTTGGTGATTATGCAAGTGGCACAAACCATGTCCTTCCTACTTATGGGTATGCGAGGATGTATGGTGGTGTGTCATTGGACTCTTTCATGAAGTACATAACTGTGCAGTCTCTCACAGAGGAGGGTCTAAGAAATCTTGGGCCATATGTAGCTACCATGGCTGAAGTTGAAGGCCTTGAAGCCCACAAGCGAGCGGTTACCTTGAGACTTCAGGACATAGAAGCCAAGAAAGTTTCAAGATGAGATAATGCTTCAATCCATTGTTCTCTTTATCTCTTGTAAACTACCAACTTAGTTTTTGCAAAGTCTAGGGCAATTTGCATGATGAGATTACCTAGATTTAGGTGGTATTAATAGCTAGAGTTATCATTTCAAGTTTATGTAACTATTGTTGGATTTATATTACAAATACGACTGCCTAATTAGGTGATCTTAGCTTTTTATCAATCAATAAATGAATCCTATGCATTTGCTGGACCATTATTTTCCTGATAAGCTTGCTCAAGTGTAACTGTTCTCCATGGAGTCCATGGCCAATAAAGTATTAGTTTCATGACTAAAGGGTCTTGAGAAAACTTGTAGAGAGAGAAACCTCTATGTCAAGAGTGAAGGGAAATCTTGTAAGACTAAGGAAAATATTTTCTTACTGAGTGTCTTTAACACGTGTTAAAACATTTGTTACGAGTGTCTTTTGAATTTGTACGAGGGTCATTTCTTCTCATATCTTAAAAATTTAATCAGCGGTTTACTCTCATTCTCAAATGGATAATATTGAATGTAAATGATATTCCTTTCTGAAATGAAAAAAGGTATTGGATGATTTCTTTTTAAATACAGGAAGGTTCGACTTCGTATGCATTTATATGTACACGGTGAAAATCGAAAATGGCTTTAATAAATGCAATGCAGAGATATTTAACTTCTAAAGGGAAGCATTAATCATTCTTAACTGATTACTTAACATGCTCTCGTCCAAACTGGCTTTTAGTAAAGTATTTTGGATTTGTCGTCTGTTGCAATGCTACGATTGTAGCTTTAGCATCCATACTTGAATTGCCGTATGTTTAAAGGTTTGGATAAGTTTTGACACATAATAATAAGCATAGAAGCAAATGGACTTTTCCATGTTTAAGAAAACATACTTTATAAAGGACTAGCAGAAAATAGTTAGAGAATGTGTCAAATGGTAGAATATTTCATTTCAATTCCTGTAATTTACACTATACAATAACAACCTCATTAAAAAAAAAAATGTATGCTAGAAGGAAGCTATTGTCTTTTAATGTAAATAAATAATCGGTTAGTAAATGGCTAGAAGTTCAAGAATCACCCATAAAGTTTTCTCTCACTATTTATGTATGAATGGATAAAACTATGTAAGTCTTTTCCCCCCAATTTTTCCTTCCTAAGATGAGTCTCTGTTATTATATGAAGTTGAAACAGACCCTATCACAAAGAATGATACCCTTCTTCATTGAACTCCCAAGCGCAAAGTCCAAAATCCCCAATGAAGGAATGTTTGAGTGTGTTACCCAACAAACATGCTAGTCTACCGAATCTCGACCATGCTGCAACCACAGGTCTTCAAGCAGTGTGGACTGGTTGCAACCAAGTTCATCGATGGCCATAATCATAAAATGCTTGGAAATCACACCGCTATTGTAGATTAAATAGCATTAGAAGAAACCTGTGTAAGCACAATGAACAACAATTACTTTGTTCCTCTATCACCTTAAAGGGCTAACAACCCAGCCTGTAATAGGATTCTGTCGCCGAAATCTCAACTTCCCATGTCCACCACTTTGCAATCGCTCGAGCACTGTATACGTAATTGAATCTGGTGTCAACCCTTGCTGCTTGAGTTTTGAATAAAGGTCCACTGCCTCAGCAGTTCTTCCACACCTTTCAAGACAGTCAAGCAAAATATTATACGTGATCAAGTTAGGAGTGCATTCTTCAGCAAGCATTTCATCAAACAACCTACATGCCATCTCAACTTTATCCGTCTTGCCAAAGCACTCAATAAGTGTGCTATAGGTCACAACATCAGGATTTAATCCTTTCTCTTGCATCTCTTTAAATCTCATGTGAGCTTCATCAATATCCCCATTCTTTCCAAGGCAATTGATCAAAGAGTTATAGGAAATGACATCAGGCTTACAATCGCTATTCTCTAGTTCTTCAAAAAATTTAACAGCAAGGTCTATTCTTCCAGCCCTGCCAAAGCTGGAGATCAAAATATTGTATGTAAATATATCTGGTGGGGGACCATCCTGTTTCATCTTTTCATAAAGATCATGAATATGTGATATTTGTTTCAACCTGCCAAGAGCTGTGAATGCCGTATTATACATAATAGTATCAGTGGTTATACCCTTTTCATGAATTCTATTCAGAAGGTCTATGGCTTCTGTCATTTTGCCAGCACTGCATAAACTCTCCAACATGGACATACAAGCATCTTTGTCACCCTTGTCATGAAAGTTCCACATGTTGCAAAATAACCTATGTGCTTCCGAAGCATGACCCAATTTGCTTAAAGTCCTAACAAAGTATGAATATATCTGCTTATTCATATATTTCTTTGATATATCCACAATATTGTCTAGCTCATTAAGCTTCCCCTCAGCAACCAGAAGATTCAAAATCACACTGTACGTGAACTCATTAGGCTGACAATCGTTCTCCACCATCTTAGAGAAAAGCAGAATGGCCTTGTCAACCATTCGCCCTTTGGCAAGCGCCTCAATCATAGTATTATAACCGATTACATTAGGAGTACAGCCTTTTGCTAGCATTGCCTCGAAAAACGCCAGTGACTCCTCAGTTTTGCCTGCTTTCCCAGTCATTCTGATCATAATAGTATAAGTGAACACATCTGGCTCACAATATCGCCGCTTCATCATATCCTCGAAAACTTTATATGCTTTATCCACCTGCCAAAACAATGCATACAAATGATAACTGACGAACAGGAGCAACAGATGTAAAATGTACTTCCAAAAACAGTTTACAACAATTGTGGCAGTCAATTAGATGTTCATCATCTATTATACAAACTTATCTTAGAGCCTGCTGAACAACATACCAATGCAAACTTCTGAAGTGTACTTCTAAAAACAGTACAACACCAGTGGAACTGTATTAGATGTTCATCAATCTATTTACAAACCTAACTTAGAGCCGCAGAGCAACATACCAATGCAAACTTCAGACAGAAAAGAGCACATATGGCAAGTTCAGAAGCAATTATTTACAACTTATTTGAGTTAGTATTATGATATAAACAGTTGGGTAACACTCAATTTGAATAGTGTTTACATAACATAAGCACTTGTAGAAGAACAAATAAGGTAGAATGAATTGAGTTTATCCCTAAGCTAACATTCATCTGTACACTTAACTTTTTATAAAAACCCTCTCATTTAACTTCTCCAAAAGCTGAGTAGTTAATTTTAGCATATAAGAAAAGATCAATTTATTTTACCTTCTTATTTTTCTTGTCCTAAGTATTTATAAAGATGTATCCAAACAGAATCCCATTGTTAGAGAGAGCTTATGGCATTTTATTAGTTATTTTCAACTTATTTCCACGAACTTCTTGCTAAAGCAACTTACAACTAATACGAAAACAATTCAATCATATCTTTCCTTTGATTTCAGAACAATTTATACAAAGTGGTAACATGATGAATACGTTTGCTAAGATGTCTGAAATCCTGAGCAATAATCTAGAGTGCTAACCTATAATAAAACATCGGAAATAAAAAAGATAAGTTTCTCCAAAAGTTAAAAGTAGTCTATCTAGAAATTAAAAATGAAAATTTAGAAAAGACAACTTCTAAAAATTCTACAGATTAACTTATATATAAAATAATTTTATATTATGGAAAAGACTAATTTATCTTTTTTAGAAGTTTTTACAGTGTCTTGTGGAGTGTAAGTGTAGTTAATCCAATCAACAAGAAAAACCAGAAAGAAGGGAGAACAGAAAGCAACTGCAAACCTTCTCATCCTTGGCCAAAGCATCCAAAAGCATGTTGTAGCCAAAAATGTCCAACTTATACCCACGCGTAACCATGTCCCGATAAACCTGAAAAGCAGTAGAAGAATCCCGGGACCTCAAGTAGGCTTGGAGCAAGCACTTGTAGGTGTAAGCGTTGAGTCTGAGGTCCCACTTCTTGACGAGTGCAACGCAGCGTTCCAAGTCCTCGCCGGAGCCAAAGAAGCCGACGAGGATGTTGACGGTGGAAATGGAGCCGCGGACGGCATTGCGGTGCATCTGGCTGAGGAGGTCGCGGGCCTGGTCGAAGCGGGCTGGGTTGGTGGACTTGGAGAGAATGAGGAAGAGACGGTTGTAGGTGAAGGACTCATGACGGAAATCGGGGGAGAGGGAGGGGCAGAAGTGGAAGAATTTGAGGGCGAGCGAAGGGCTCTTCAGGTTTTTCAGTATTTCGGAGGCTTCGAGGGGGGAGAGAGAGAGGGAGAGAGACTGGAGGTAGTCGGAGAGGTCGGAGAAGGGGTCGGAGAAGGAGGACGGCGGAGGGGAGAGGAGGATTTGGGTGGCTTTGCAGATGAGGTCACGGCGGGGGAGGAGGTAGCCTCGCGGGTCGGAGGGGAGGGGCGGTGGCGGAGTCACCTCCGCCGCGAGGGAGCGGCCAGTGGGGGCGGTGGAGGTGATCCTGGCGGTGTACTTTGTGGCGAAGCAGCGGCGGAGATGGAAGATGTGTGGGGTTTTCATTTGCGGTTGGGTTTGGTGGGATTATTGGGACAGTGTTGGGTTCTTCTACTTCTTCATGTGCTTGCTTAGTTCCTCTTCCAAAATGCAAGCTTTTGTAATTTGCATAAGACGAATATTTTAATATTAAGGAAATGAAGAAAAAATAGATAAAATTATAATTATTAATGTTATTATAGTATTTTATTTTAAAAGTTTGAAAAAAAATTTAATTGTGAAATAAATCGTATTATAATAGGTAATTTAAATATTGACATCCATACAGAAAAGTTACATGTTATTTTTGAAATACAGTGAGATGACTTTGATGTGGAACGTATTCGGCATGTTATCAAAAAATTTAGAAGATATTAAACATATAAAATATATTAAAAGAAGAAAATATTTTTATTTATATATTAATTTATATAGAAAGAGAACAAAAAAATTTCGGGGAACTAAAACCACATAAGAAAAAGGTAAAGCTCGTCACTGGCCATGGTATACTTTTAAATGACTGATATAAGAAAAGGCAATATATGAAGAATTTATTTAAAAGCCTATCTTTTTCTTTGAAGTTCAGCTGTATTTGTTACTGAAAACTAATGTAGATCACAATGGGAGCATTCAAATGGCTGACTTACACCATATTAAACGAAGAATGTTAAAACAATCCATTTCTTTATTAATTCATTCCATTCAATTTATTAATTACAATAAAAAAATATTATTTCATTTATTGGTAATAGATTATTTATCACTTACTACTTTTTAAAATCTTCTCATTAATAAACAAAAATTCATCTAACTATTATTTATACAATTGCTTATTTTATTTTTATTTTTTAAATTTCTAAAATGTATTTTTAGAATTATCTTTACAAAATATAATTTCAAACATTGCTTTAAAATATTTTAAAAAAACTTTTGGAAATAAAAGTAATTCATTTTAAACTATACTATATAATAAGAAAATAAAAAAAATGAGAAACATGTAATAATTTCAAATGCAATCATTTTATAATTTCTTTTTGCACCATTTTTACAAGTCGTTAACAATATAAGTTATCCTTACAAATTAAAAAAAAAATTTGTTTTCTACACGAGCAGTATCACTGAAACATAATAAACACGGTTTAAATCATTTCATTTTACGAATATTTTCAAAATAAATTTTAAATGTATAACATTAGTAATCCAAATTAAGTTAATTAATTTTATCGGACATTAGTAAATGTTTGTTTCTTATATATAAAACGTGTGGTAGTATAGTGTTTTAGATAAATTGGATATCCATCCATAACATATTTATTGGCTCAATGAATTCTAATAATAATGAAATAGATAATTTTAAATAAATTTTACTAGATAATAGTGAATTAATGCGTTACTTTTATGAATCTATTAGTCATAATTAAAAGTTAACCAGATCAATTTTATCAACCATAAAATCAATTGGCAAACGGTATAGAAGTGGAACACAATGTCAGTAAATGGTGGTCTCGTGTTATGAGAAAATAATGGTGTGCTTGTTATTTAGAAACGAGAAGATAAACAAAGTCTCTCTGAAAATTCATTATTTTACAATAAAATTGAAATTATTTGGACCAAAATGTCAATCACAGGTTACACCCATTATTGTAATGGCTGGAATAATCACACATCTATGACTATCTACGCCCTGACTAAACACGGGGTACAGTGCTTCACATTCAATCAATAATACAATAATCCCCTATTCTCTAAGACCCAAATCCTGACTGATTGGACGAGTTTCCAATGATTCATGAATATAATTTGCTACACCGGAGGTCCATCAAACACAAGTAACTAATGGTTTAACATTAATATAATCTCGCACACAGATTAGAGGCATCAAGAAAAAGACCCCTAATTACAAGGTTCAACAGCAGCCGGATTCTCCTTTCGTTGGTTGAAAAGATTGATCTTGGTTCCCGCACCCATGCCTAATCAAGCTTGACATTAGAATATAGAAGCGTGTCCCTTGTGAGCGGCATATTCAGGAGGTAGCATATCTGCCATCAAACAAATAAATTAGTAAAATATTATACACCAATTTTAACATTACTTATCCACCATTGTATCGTTTATGACAGATTCCTCTATGCATCAATCTCAAAACCTCCATTGTATCGTAAATGACGGATCCTAAAGGACCTATTTGCGTAATTTATTATACCACTCATGAGTTATACTTTCCAAAGAGAGAACCATGGTTAATTGAAAGAAACTGACACTTATGATAACAGTGTCCACTGAATTTCCCTGAATAGCCCCAGCTGAAATAAAAATAAAAATTCTTCCAATATTCAGCTAGACTGACTGTAATGACATTTTAAACCAAACACAAGATGTTTCTTTCAATTTTTCACGTTTTTATCTAATAATATGATTATAGTATTACTATTTATTTTTATCTAATACTTACCCCCATAAGGGTTGAAACGAGCAATAGAATTCCTGTTACCCAAGCAAGGGTTCTCCTAACCAGCACCACTTCTGGCAATGTTGCATTGAGTGCACTTGTTTCGGCCAACCATCGAGCAGTGTGGTGAGGAGTAAAGATTACATCAAACTTCTTTTCCAACTCCTCTGTAGTAGCCACATGACAGTAGATTATTCCAACAATTTGACCTGCTCAGTAATTGATCATTAAGAGGTTAAAATAAAGCAAATAAACTTTTTAAATCAATATTGCTGACATCTGATGATCCGAAGAATATGAATGATTAGCTAAGAGGTTGCTAGTTATTTGACTAGGCTTTCTATATTAAAACAAATCATTGCCAATATTGCAAGGCTTTAATGTAAAATAAAAAATCATACAACAATTATTTAAGCCTGCAAAATTCACCTTTATATGCTTCCTGCAATGAACTAACTATCTTTGACAAAGTTGCATATAGCACTTCAATTCCATGCTCAGCAATACTTTCAGTCTCATATTGCTCTTGCAAAACCTGGCTCATGTTAGTCAACAAAAAAAAAATATCTCAATAACAATAACAGTCAACACATATCGCAGATAGATATGAACAAAGCATTATGCCATAGACTGAAGAATAAAGTGGAAAAGTAAGTGTATATTTTATTAATTATCAGTTATGTTCACAAACTTAATAGCAAAAGGAATGCTCACTGTCTCAAGTATGCAATATTACTTTTGTTTTCTTTTTACATATAGAGATAGATAAAGAAATAAAAGTAATAATGTAATCAAGGCTCCTTTTGTCGTGGTAATGAAATTAGGAATTAAAAATTTACTATGCGGGGAGACCCTAAGCATTGGAGAAATATGTCTCGAAGACATGTGATACATGTAAATTGAGAAAAAGTACTAGGAAGAAAATTGACTCTAATACTGTGTATTGAAAGAACTGTTTCTCTTTCAGAGTTGCATTCAACTGCTACTAATGAGTTTAATGAGATTAGCTACACATTTTTCCCAATACTGAATTAAATACTACAATAGCAGTTAAATGAGTTTAATGCACTGCTGAACCGAAACAAACAAACATAAAAGTGTTATTGTGTTTTAGTTGTACAATATCAAATAACAAAACAAGATAAACAAATTCTTTTAATTTGGAAAAGTTCAAGTCATTGACTGTGTATAGAAATGCAATTCAACTTCAAGATGAATTATATTAGCTATTTCTTCTTTTTAAAACCTGTTGCTATATACAGAAGTGCAGTGACCGCATGAAGAGTTTTTGAGAAAAAATGCCAGATCTGGAAATCTTAAAAGCCTGCAGTCTTTAGATTTAGAAGTAACAAACTAGTAGCTTTGCAATATCTTTTTATTTTATCCAAAACATAGTGTAATGAACTGGTTTGGGCATAGTTCGATTCAATTCAATTGGTATGAAGTTTAAGAATAAAGAAAAGTGTTGATTTGAATCTGAAAAATAGTATTTTAGAATGCACTTCAATTAGAGCAAAAGAACAAGTTCAGTTGGGTTAAAGAAACAGTTCAGTTTAAATATTTCAAATAAGTTCACAGTTTAGATACAGGACAGATCAAATTTACTCAATTTGTTTTTCAATTCAGTCTATTCCTGAAAACTATATTTCAGTTTAATTCCACTATCACACAATTCAATGCAGTTTAACCTTTTTGAACACCCCCTCTAGCCAAGAATGCAGCCATGTAAACACTCTTGCTGAGTGTTCCATTTCATTGCTATTGTGCATATTGTGGAAAATGATGGAAAGCCAGATTATATATATATATATATATATATATATATATTAGAAAATGCTGCACATAAATATGATGGAAACTATAAATTTATGACAGTATTGTAACTTTACTCCTAATACATAATTGCTAGCATTTGTTGGTTACACATAACTGCCATCCTACAGTTATACAGAACTAATTACTACCAGTTATCTTCTACACATAATTCTAGAGTTTCTAATACAGATCTGTTTTCTGTTGCGGTTAATTTCTACACAACTGTCTTAACTGCCCCTAACTCAGTTTCTGGGAAAATAGTGCAAGTTGCATGTCAGTTATTCCAGAAATTCAAAGGAAAAAATGGTTAAAAACAAGAGAGTGAAGAAGAACATGACATACCTTAATGCCATTGAAGCATCCCATTAACAGCTCGGCTGGACTCTTTGTAGTCTGTGATAAATCATCATGCAGTTGAATTGCTCTTTTGACGTCATGCATAAGAGACATAAGACCAAAAACAAACATCCTTTCAGCTTTCTGCAAACGCACATGTGGAAACCTCCCAGTCAGTCTTAACAACTTCACATTTAAGGAGAAAAATATAACTTAAAATCTTCATCATACCTCTGACATACGGAAACTCACTGAGGCACCATTTGCCAATGGAACGGAAAGCACTCCATTTAATGGCACAAAGGCATCGGGAACATATGATCCATCTATCAAAGATGACTAAGAAAACAAGACAAAGTCATTTTCACGTATAAAGTGATGATCAAATAATATGGAAATCGCTCATAGACATGGATAATATAAATCAAAACTAACAAAGTCTCTGATTTCTTTGTCAGTCCAGTGTTCCAGTTGATCATCCAAAGAAACAACAGAAACATCGCTTTCATCTGCATAAATTTAAAGAAAATGAAAATGAAATGCTTCTTACAAAAAATTATTAAATGTCTACCACCATTTTCATCATATTCTATTTCTTTTCAAAAATGTACTTTTTAAACCCTCACCTGGGAGTTGAATGTCAACTTTATCTGAATTTATACTCCAAAATGAATTGCTGAACATTGGACTATCCTGGGCAATTTTCCCAAGACCTGCATGCATAATTCACTACAATTATCTTTTTATGAAAGAGAGGACATAATATAGAAATTGATTATTATAGTTAATCCATGGCCAGAGACCATTGATTCCATTCACTTCCAGCAAAAAAACAGCACGAGGCCTCTTGAATGGGTTAGGGCTCAGAACCTTGTTCAACTGCAGAAAGAAATAATATTATCATCAATCAAACCTAATGTAAGTACGATGTAACATGACTAATGTGGTGAAAACAGAACACCACTAATGATTTCAAATGACCTTGGATGAGCTGGCAGCTGAAAGGGTGGAAGGAGGAGCAAAACCAAGCAAAACTGACACAACAGCGCTAACATCCTGAAGCAAGAATGAAGGTTGCTGCAAAGTGGAATTGTACCACTCAGTGAGATCATCATTATTGATTTAAGCGTTGAACAGAATGCAGTAATATCAATCGTAAAACTAAGGGGAACATGGAAAAGATGACAATGAAGAGAATATTCACCTTTAAATTCAACAGAGATCAATGTCCCCCAAAATGAACAAATGTGTAGGTAAAGTTCTAATATAAGTTGCGGTAATACAATTAAAACTGTGTCATTATAAATATCACTTGGAAAAATTTAGAAAGGACTCCCACTCATACAATATGAACAAGAGAAGATGTTGCAATTCAGTTCTCACATCTAACGAGAGTTCGTATTCATTCGTCAAGTGTCACTTCCCCCCACGTTTCCAACACTAACAACAAGGCCGAAGGCTCATATTGCATGATTTATTCATAAGACTCCAAAATGGATTTTAATTTATTTAATTTTTAATTTGTATGCACCTGATTTTCAAAATCAACTCAAAATCGAAGTTCGGTAGAACCGTATTCAATTAAACAACTGATGTTCGCATCGGTCAGCGAGATTAATTGGATTGTAACAAAAAATGCTGAAACGAGAAAAGAAGAATCGGAACCTCATCATTTGATGATCTAGCGCGAAGGAATTGGTGACTGGAACTATCAACGAAGGTGAGTGAACCAGAAGCCTCACCCTGCGATAACACAAACAACCGAATAAAAGAAAGAGGAAATCGTTAGATCGAAACCGCCATCGAGTGCGTACGGGCTTGCCAGATTGAAGAGAATACAGAGAAAGAGAAACTAACCTTGATTTGAGGAGAGAATAAGGAGACAATGAGGAAGACGCTCCAAATAACGGAAACGCGAAACTCCATCGTAGAGAGAAAGATAGAGAGATCCAGAGGTTCTACTTCAGCAACGTGCTTGTTGTTTCTTGCAATAATGAAACAGCCAATAGCACTCAGAAGAGAGACAGGCTCGTTTGGGCTTTCTTACATTGGGTTGGAGTTTCTTTTAGCACCCACCCATCTTTTCTTTTCTAATCTCCACGTCACAAAACTTCCAATATTTTCTTGGTTCAAAATGATTTTAAATTCATAACTTGAAAATATATTATGAAACGTGTAATTTGAAATTTATAAAAATTTATTAAATTTTAAAATTTCTATAAATTTGGGTATTTTAATTGATTATATTTTATTTTTTTAGTCTATTGAATATTTAAAATTTTTATTTAAGTGACATTTACTTGTCATCTTTTACTTGTCTTTCCCTCTTGATAAATGTAAAATTTTGAAATCAATATAAAATGATATTATTTTTAATACAAAACGAGAAATTACTTTTATTAGTTTTATTAAAAATATATTGAATAACAAGAGAATGTCATCGTTGTTTACATTAATGCTCCTAATAACAATTCCTTGATTATTAAATGATGACAAAAAAATCATGTAAGAATATAACAATCTTGTCCAAATGTTTTCAATAAAAATAATAGAAATTATTTTTCATTTTATACTAACTACAATATCATTTTACATTAATAAAAAAAATATCACACCTCTTAGCCATAACAAGTAAAAAAAAAATAGTCTATCACAGCACTTAGGTATAAAAAAATTAAATACTCAATTAAAAAGTCTAATTCTTTTTAGTATTAAATAAATAACAAAAAATAGTTAAGATTGCATTGAAAATAAATTAAGTCATTAAAAATATATTTTAAATTATACAATTTAAATTATTTTATTTTCATCTAAAATATATTTTCAAATGTAAAAATATATTTTCAAATTGTGAAATATATTGTATTTTTTAACCTAAACCCTTTAATGAATTAAACTTCAGTACTTTTGAATACAAAATAACATTTTTTGTTATGTCTTGGTTAAGTTAAAAGGTTCTATGAGATCATTAGTCTATTGGTTAGGAATCAAAGCAAGATGAATTAACAAAACCAAATCTATCGGTAAATATTGTTTATTATTTTTTTAAAATATCTTTTATTTTAAAAATATAATAATTTGTAATTATTAGAAGTCTCAGACAAGTTATAAAATCAATTTATAATATATAAATGGGTGAAAATATTATCTTACAAATTATTTTATAAGATTAAGTTAGACTTAAAATTTACTTTTACAAATTATTTTATAAGATTAAGTTAACTTAAAATTTACTTTTCAATATATACTGTATTTCAAATTATATTAACATTTTATACTTTAATTTATATATTTAATTTAAAATTATGGAGACAATATTACTCCTAGGCACAATTCATAAAAAAGAAGCCAACCATCATTATATGTAATCAGGCCTATGAGACACCTTATTAGAAATAAACATTTTGTCTACGTGTCCTAATTAGCTCACTTTAGCCCACTTTAATGTGGTCCACATTTTCTATGTATCTATTTTTTTCCCATGTTAGCACCATTTTTGCTAGTTTTTTAATTCTTGCTTTGAGATAAATAATCTAACTCATAGATCTTTATTCTTTGGATTAAATATGTTTTTGTCTCTTAACTATTACGCGATTTTGATTTTAGTTCCTATTCAAAACTTTGATGATTTTTAGTCCTCATAGTATTGAAATTGTTATAAATAGTTCTTAAAAATGAACGATGTGAACTTTTGTTTGATGTGGCTAACGACCAGTGCACGTCTGATGCCATGTATGGGTTTTTATCTGCCACGTTTTCTTTTTTTTTTGTTTATTTGGCTTGAATGGAGAACTTACGATTTTTTTTGCCATAAATCTGGGTTGAGGGAATAAAGCTTTTTCTCCTTCGCAGGTTTGCGATTGAAGATGAACGTTGGTTGAGTGCGATTTTGTGATTGGTGGTGCGTGAAGCTTGCTTACGCAATTATTAGACTAGAATCGTGGAAACTGGAATATAATGCTACCAAAACACTAGCTTGCTGCAACCATCACCACTAAAATAGTATCCCACAAATGGCTTGAAATATGTTGTTTCATATCTTTCATGGTCACCCAACAATGTTCTGAAAGCTCCAGGCCACGAATTTTTAACACATAAATATCCATTGCAACATTGTTCTCATCCACTGTGATAGGCTATAGTTACAAATAAATTAGTTAGTGATGAAGGAAAATGGAAATATGATATGGAAGTAAAAAAAGAGCACATTAAATTACAAAAGGAACACATAAGGTCAGCATAGAATACCTGAACTCTAAAGAAAGGGAAAGTTGCATAAATGGGTTTCTGGGGCCAAGCACCTGGTAGTGGAGTTATCTGTAAGCAATAGAAAAAAATTAGACCTAAAGTTTTGTTCGAAAGTTTTTTCTCCTTACGCAATTAGGGTTCATCGCGATTTAGGTTTTGTTGCTTTTGTGTTTCTGGTTGTAGGTTTTTGGAGGTGCGTAAATAGCAGAAATTGGATTTGCAGGTCTATTGATTGTAGGGAACGTGGTGGTGGCGAGGAGATGAACTGATTTGCACGATTGAGTTCGTGCGTTTGAGGTTTTCTCTGGTTTTGATTTTTTGGGTGGCTACAATGGGTGGTTGTGCGTTTTTTAGGTTTTCGGTGATCTTTGCAGCGGATGATTGTGGCGCGGCGGCAAGGGTGGCACAATTTGCTCCATTTGGGTTTCGTGCAGGTTTTTGGTGCGGTGGTTGCCATGGTTGAAGGTAGTGATGTGGTGGTTTTTGTGGTGGCTGGCAGTGGCCATGAGGGTGGCGGCACAAGGAAGGAGAAAGGAAAATGTGGCAGAGAATAAACTCATACCTGACATCAGAAGTGGGTTGGGCGTTAGTCACGTCAAACAAAAGTTTACGTCATCCATTTTTAAGGACTATTTATAACAAATTCAATTATACGAGGACTAAAAGCCATTAAAGTTTCGAGTAGGGACTAAAACCAAAATCGCGTGATAGTTAAGAGACTAAAATCATATTTAACCCTTATTCTTTCTTGTGATTAGACATTCTTGATATTTAAAAGTCTTAATTTCTTGTTCCCATTACTCATAATTGATAATTACATGTCATAATTCTTTACTCTCAATTTCATATACAAGTTTCCTTTATCAAAACTTCATCCCTTAATTACATATTTCTTTTTAGTTCCTAACTTACTTCGAGATGCATTTTATGCATTTAAATGAGCTAAGACACCAAAAAGGGCAAGTAAAGTTTACTTTTGAGTATTTATTTATTAATTAGATCCATAGTTTTACATGTGAGGTAATAAAAATCTCTTTTGCATCTTTATCATTTATTTTGCATATATATATATATATATATATATATATATATATATATATATATATATATATATATATATATATATATATATATTCTTTTGATTTTATATATTTTATATGATTGTAACCTACACACACCTTCAAACACTAATATCTTTTTCATTCAACTCCCATAACCTAAATTGGTGAAAATGACTTTTTGTTGTAAAGAATAAGTAACTCATATATAAGTTTCTTCCTGTGTTTACCCTCCTCTTTTTTAAATTACAAATTACTTTGTTATTGCTTTATTTTGTAACGTCTTCAATGCAAAATAACATATAAATGATGGTAAAGCCTTACTTTTACAAAGCAAATCATGTAATTCAATGTCTTTCCTTTTGTTAGCATTTTGTATTTTCTTGTATCTATATTTTGCGGTATACTTTTTGTGTGTTCTCATCTCTTCGTTGTCATTCATTTCATGTTCTATTGTTAAGTTTGATTTCTTCTAACTCTTGCATCATTGTATGCAATTGATTATTCTCCCATTAAAACTAATCACATCTCCAAACAAGTGTCTGATTTTACTGGTTTTGGTATCAATTGTATAATTCCCTTAAAGTTGCTTCCTTGAAGAAAAAGTTTAAATACAATTTGGAAATTTTATTTATCAATTGTGTATATCTTAATCATTTGCTTTCCAAAATTTATTTTTACTACTTGTTTCTATTTCCTTGATTATGTTTTCTTCTAATTAGTATTCTCATCGTCCTTCTTTAGATATCTTCCTTATATACCATGAATCATGTTGATAACGTTTGTTTTGTGTGTTTGCTTTTATTAATAAAATAAACTTTTTTATATTTATGTGTTTTTGTATTTTCTTGTGTTTTAGTTAGTTTATACTTATTTTACATTTAATATCTCTTTTAAGTTTGTTAAATAAATAAATAAGAAACATTTATGGTGGAGGAAAAAGTTAGAGTTCAAGGAAGCATAGTTGGATAGAAAAGATGGAATTTTTAAAGCAAATGTCCACGCTGGGCAGTGTTAATCGCGTCCAATGTTGCAAAGTCAAATAACAACTAATGCTACAGAAGAGCTTAGCGTTGAGTGCCACCTGGTCCTACAGAGTTGGCACTGAGCGGTGGTTTGACAAAAATGTTTCACATTTTATTAAATGAAAAGTGATAACGATATGTCATTGAGTGATGACATTACTGATATGTCAACATAGGTTATTTATTTATGTCTTTTGCAAGGATTTAGGTAATTCTTTTTCTCCCACACTTTCTCTCCACCTTAAGCAACAATAAGAAGTCTTTAAAGGCTATTTGGATTGTTGGAAAGTTCTCTCATTCTTTTTTGGGGTTTCAACATTTATTTATGGTGTTTTTCTTCTTTTAGAATCCGTAAGAGAGATAATATATAAATTGAAGATGAGGGATCAAAGAGAACACTAATCATTTATGCTCTAATTTAAATTTTCTTAAATCCTAAATTCTAGTATTTAATTCCATTAATCTAATTTACATTAGACGGATGACCACGCTTTTAACTATCCATTGCATTAACACAATTTGTTATCTAAATATAAGTTTATTAAGCTAAAAGGATACTAAGATATTATAAATAAGATAAATCCAATATATTTATTGTTAATTAATTGTATACATTTATACTTAATTAAGTAATTAACTAATTTTAGTTTAGATGTTTTCATAATGAAGATTGAAAAAAAATACATCCAAAATAAAAGAGGACGAAAAATATATTGAAAACAAAGATACACAATTGAGAAATATAATATTATTGTTCAAAGTCATTTTCCTCTAATAATAAAACTTTTAATGAATTATGTAATTTTCGTAGGAGTATGGATATAGACACACACAAAAATTGCATACATAAATTTAACATTACTTACCTGATTTTTTTTTGTTACAATTGATATATTAATTGGTTTAAAGATGAATTTAACCAAAACATTGCATTAACAAGTGGTGATTTTGAAAAAAAAAAAACTTTTAGGATGCCACGTGTCTCCATCATGTCCACACAATCTTTTAGGGCTGCATTGCATCAGAACCGATTATTCTCATTTAAAAAAAATTGAATTATTTAAATAATTATATCAACTTGTTTAACCAATCAGATTTAGTCCACGTACACAAATATGTTAATAATTAATTATTTATGATCTTAAAAGGTTCGTGGAAATTTCGTGGAAATTTCACAAAACTTTAATAACTATGTAGTGTTTGGACATGTTACACTTGATATTTTTAATTCATACATAAATTTAATTATCAGTTATACATATTTAACTAAAACGTTACACAAGTTTAAAATAAGTATTGTCCAACAAATAAATAAATAACAGGTGGAAGTGTAAAATGAGTGTGCATTACAAGGAGTTGAACGTTAACATTGATTTTAAATGGAATAATCTTAAAACTTTAATTTTCATTTGTGGATTAAATATATTTTTGTTTCGTTGACTTTTAGTAAAAATTGGAATTAATTTCTCTTTAAAACTTTCACCTTATTTAGTCTCCTAATTTTAAAAACGTATGAATTTAGTCATTTTAACTAAATTTTGTTAGGTTTATTTGATGTTTCAATCACATTTTATAATAACATTTAGGTTGTTTACACTGTTTGACACATGTTTGCTTCAATGTCAACTGAGAAACGCGTTTGAAACATCAAATAAAGTTAACAAAATTTTGTTAAAAGGACTAAATTCATACATTTCTAAAGTTTGGAACTAAATTAGACTAAAGTTTTGAAAATGGACTAATTCTTATTTTTTAAGGGACAAAAACATATTTAACCCTTTATTTTTTTAATTAAAAAACTCTATTTTTACTTTATTTTTCTTCTTTTAATTTTGTTTTATTTACTCTCTCAATATTTATTTTTCTACAACAAACACATCCTTAAAAACATTAATTAGCATTTAACTTGTAATAAATATGTTTAAAGTCATACACAACCAATCATTAAATAAATGTGAAAACTGTTTTACACTCTTAACCTTTAACATATATGCATAACTGTGGGTTACTTGATTAATTGATTTTACCATCCACATTTATTACTTAATTTTCGGTTAAATTTTTTTAATATTATAATAAAAATAACATAAATTTAATTCAATTAATGTTTGTGAAGATATATAAATATGATAGAATAAAGCAATATAAATAAAGGGTTCATTTAATGAAATAGATGAAGAAAACAAAATCCTGAAAAGCATTACAAATTGAAAGCTTACAACATTTTCAATTTGACTGGCTCTCACCAATAACATTAAATCAAAAGATTCCTCTTCATTAGAAATGCAAGCAAAAACTCAACCCCACCACTTTCATATTTCACAAAACCACAAAACGAAAACCAAACCAAACCAAAACCCGCGTTTGAATCCAAAATTCCGTTTCAGTGACTTTGTTTTTTAGTTTCACATTTTCCCAGTTCTCTCCCCTTTTGCATGCAGATGAGTTGTCATGTGCTTGGCAAAAATGCAAGGCTAGCAAAACCATCAGTTACATATTCTGAGTTTTTCATTTTTTCATTCAATAACATTACATTTCTTTTCCTAATTTCTGTAATTTTTGTTGTTTTCTAGAGCTATATAGCTGTTACTAGGTTGGAGTGATGATATGTTAGTATGTGGGGTTATACAAGTTAAGACCTTTGGTTTCCGTTCAGCATTAATCTAAGGAAAAAGGTGGTGAAAATCTCATCAGTATTTTCTTTATCAGGTTTGATTGCCTTTGTGATACTGAAATGCAAATTGGCATCTCTATAAAGTCTCTTCTTCAGAATTCACAAAACTCACCACAGAAAAAGTTTAACCAAACTCAGAAGTTTAGTCTCTTTTTGCAGGTGAATTGAAAAAATGGATTTTGCCATGGGAGCTGCAGGTGGATCTGGAGATGATGATAAACACAATCACAGTCACAATAAGACCTCAAACAAAGGGAAAAAGGCCTACCATGGTCACAACTCTGATAGAACATCTAAGCTTCAAGAGTAAGATCACTTTTACTTCTCAACAACTTCTTTCTTTTATTCATTTCAACTTTTCAATTCTCTCAATCTAGATCTACCATTGATATATCTCTTCCTGTATCATAAAATTTATGCAGTTTTTATCTACTTCAATTATTTTCATGAAAATCACTATATATTTTTGTGGTTTTTGGTCTTGATTTTCCTTTGCTTTGGTTTCAAAGAATGAAAATCACTGAGTTTTTTTTTTATATATTTTTATTAATTTTAATTTGTGACCAATATTATGTCTCCTCATTTAATGAGGAGAAGTTGATTTCATTTTGACTTCTTTTGTTTTTGATCTCGTGAAAGATGAGAGTGGGCATGACACGTGAGTTTAGAAATTTGAAATATAATTCATTTCCTTTATATTTAGTAAGGTTAAAAAAAAAATAGTTGAATGCAATGTATTAAGCTAATATCATTGAGAAAGATTGGTTCATTGGGGAAAATCTTAATGATTATAAGTATTTGGTCATGAGTTTTCTTAATTTAAATTAGATTATAAGTATTTGGTCATGAGTTTTCTTAATTTAAATTAAATTACCATGTTAACAACTTTAAATTTAATTACTAGTCATCTATATATGAATTAGGCATTACAATGTTTCTCCTTTGAATATTTTTAATCTTTTTTCTTGAAATACGCTATGTTGTAAAAGCCTTTCAAAATTGAAAGGTACCCACTTAAATACTTCTTTTCATTTTTTTAATAGGATAATGATACTTTGCAACATTTTTTTTATAACATTTTAACATCATATACGTGTTATTTTATAATTGGTCCAAAATTACTCTATAATCAATAATAATAATCATAAACACTAGTATGAACCAATCACAAAATGACACGTAAATGATGTTAAAATGTTGTCAAAAAAACATTGTCAAAGTATCATTATCCTTTTCCTTTTGAATATGCAATGGTGTCAACAAATGATAAAAAGGAATTTTCTACAATACTTTTGTATAGACAATAAAAAATATATTAGTGAAATAAGTATGGTGTTCCAACCCAAAATGTTTATATACCAAAAAAAAAAGAAGCAAATATTCATAAACCCAAAATATAAGTACCATCCTTCGAACAAGACTTTTCCATACACAATCAAATTTATTATAAATCAAAATGAATTTACATTTTATGTTGGCATTCATCTCATTATATTTCTCCTTATAGATTATCTCTCACACATGTTATGTTAGTAAGAAATAATATATATTTTTTTCATTTTATCTATTTTTTAATTCTAGAAGTATTTGACCCGAGTCTAAGTCTCTGGTTTAGTAAAAAAGAAATTGAATAACATATTAAAAATTATCATTTTAAAATTTTAGATTAAAATGATATTAACTCATTATTTTTATTTTATTGGTATTTATGTTTTATTGGTGTTTTCTGATCATGAGTCATCTATCACAATACCCATTAGTAGTTTCAAGCCCATTGTTTTAAATCTTTCCAACCCAGTATTATATATTCATTTTATACATGATGGTTATGTTTCAATAACTTTAACTTCCAAACATGTTGAATTTAAATTATATTTTAATCCCCACCAATAAAATTAATATAGAAGAAAATTTTTCAAAAAAAAGATAAATTTTTCCATTACCTTGATGATTATTGTTAAATTAGAAACCATGAATTACATTTTTGATATTGCTGATGTATTTTTCACGTGTTTTACATGACATATTCAACACACTCTCTGTATATATATACATATTCTTAGTTACTTGTGTCACTTTTGTACGGATATTTGTCGTTTATATAACTGTATTAATTGTGATATTTATTGTCGAGTTAAAGAATGTTCCGGAAGTGTCCACATCCGACAAAAAGCACAAGATTGCAAATAGCAGAAGATTTGGGACTTGAGCCAAAACAAGTAAAATTTTGGTTTCAGAATAAGAGAACTCAAATAAAGGTATTTATTTTCTTTTTATATTTATTAAAAAAGTTGTTTGAGTGATAATAACCATTTTACATTTTACATGTGTTTGATTGAAGACTCAAACTGAGCGAATAAATAACAATATCTTCCGTACTGAGAATGAAAGGATACGTAAAGATAACCTCTTGTTAAGAGAGGCATTCAAAAATATAATTTGTCCATCTTGTGGAGGTCAATCAAACGTTGATGAAAAACGTAAACATTCTCTAGAACAACTTCGTCTTGAAAATGCACGTCTTAGAGAAGAGGTTCTTCACTGATTTCATCATTTTTTACATTTCAATAACTTTTTACCACTGCAATATATGATTCATGTTTTCTTTCTCAGAATGAGAGAGTGTCTAATGCTCTTGCAAAGTACATGGATAAACCAGTGTTAGACCTAAACATGATGAACTCCACTCTTATGAGGGGATCTTCATCGCGTGCTCCATTAATACCTGGAAGTTATCTTAGACTAAATGGTTCATTTCAAGTTGAAGATACCATGCTCAATCGTGGGAGCAGAATAACACAAATGGAAAAAACAATGATGTCACAGATTGCAGTGACTGCTAAGGAAGAATTAATGAAGCTTCTGTGTACCAATGAACCCATGTGGGTCAAATCTTCAGATCATCAAAGATTTGTTCTTCATCTAGAAAGCTACCAAGCATTCTTTCCAAGGATTAATCACTTCAAGAATTCCCAAGCTCGTGTAGAATCATCAAAAGATTCACGGGTTGTGAGAGTTCAGGCAATGAAATTAGTTGACATGTTTCTGAATTCGGTCAGTACTCAAAAGATCCACACTTTGATATATTGTACCAGCAAATGGTTTATTCAAATCTCTCTGTCACTCTTCCTTTACATAATCATATCCATTTTTATCCATTAGGAAAACTGGACAGATCTTTTCTCAACAATTGTTACAAAAGCTCGCACAATCAAAGTAATTGAAAATGGTTCAAACAGAAGTGGAGTTTTGTTGTTGGTATACCTCGGGCAAACCTCGCTCTGTGTGATCAGTTTCTTTGTTACATTTATATAACAACTGAATACCTCTTTTGTTTTGCTTACGTAGATGAGTGAAGAGATGCATGTTCTTTCACCTTTAATTCCATCTCGGGAATTGGTCTTCCTTCGTTATTGTGAACAAATTGAAGCACATTCATGGGTGATAGTAGATGTTTCTGTTGACTGCACCAACGGGAACAACAATCCTAAATATTGGAAGTTTCCTTCCGGATGCATAATTCATGAAATTTCAAATGAGTTGTGCTGGGTGAGTATTATATATATACATAGATAAATACATTGGTGAACTAAGTTACCCTCTAGTATATGTATTGCTATTATAATTAGGTCATTATTTTCATCATGTGTGTATATGTATGTAGGTGGATGAATGTGAATGATGTTTTAAACAAATTTGTGTTATAATAATATCTTATATTGCTTCTAGATTTCTTGGGTTGAACATGTGGAAGTGGATGAGAAGATTGAAACGCATCAACTATACAAAGATATAGTCAATAACAGCATTGCATATGGAGCAGAAAGATGGCTTTTGGAACTTCAAAGAATGTGTGCAAGATTTATAAGTGTTGGGGATGAAATACCTGATTATGACATCAATGGAGGTTCTTATTTCTAGCTTTATTCCAAACCTATTAATATTTGTGCAAACCTAATTAAGATTATATTTGTCATGAGTTTTCAGTGATAACTGCTATAGGAGGAAGGAAAAATATGGTGAAGTTTTCTCATGGAATGGTGAAAAACTTCTATGGAATTTTAAACATTTCAAGTAAGACAGAGTGCGTTGAACATTTAGCTAAGGAGAATACTAATATTATGGTTCTTGCTCGGAAATACACAAATCCAAGTCAATCAAATGCCATGATTATATTCATTGCTACTACTTCTTTTCGGCTACCACTCCCTTCGGAATATGTTTTTGACTTCTTTAGAGATCCAACAAAACGTGCTAAGGTTCAAAAATTCAATATTCTTTTTTTTAATCAATGTATAATTCTTTTTTACTATCCATTTATTTGTTACTTTTTTTTATTTAACAGTGGGATGTTATGTGTTGCGAGAATCAAGTGCACGAAGTTGCACGAGTCTCCATTGGAACTAACCCTAGCAACCGCATATCGATTATACAGGTATTCAACTACCATATTATAAGTGAATGTTTGATCATTATATACTGAAATAATTAGAACATAATAGCTTTAGCTGAGCTTTTAATCAAATCCTTAAATTTGGTTTTGTTACTTTTTATTTTTGGTATGAACTTGGTTAAACTAATTTTAATTATTCTTGTGGAACAGCCTCTTCACCGAACTGCTAATAACATGGCCATTATTCAGGAAAGTTGTATTGATGGTTTGGGATCATATGTTGTGTATTCCCCTGTGAATATATCTGACGTAAAGATGGCTGTAAATGGTGAAGATTCAGCAAGAATGTCAATCTTTCCATCAGGCATTGTCATATCAAAAGATGTTCAATCTATCACACATGCTTCTGCACGGAGTAATGGAAGTGGTGATACGAGAACACACGGTACTCTATTGACTGTGACTTTTCAAATACTGATGAATGGTCCAACAACTGTGGTAGCAGAATCCAAGACTGTTATTAACTCTCTCATGACCTCAACAATACAAAATATAAACCATGCTTTGATAAATGGTTCTAATATAGAGTTTTAGTACTTTTTTCCTTTTTATATAAGATGATATGAATGGAAGTTTTGCTTCCAGAGTTGGGAGTGGTTGTATCTTGTTTTATGTGCCATTTTTCATAATAATAAGACAAAAATTTGCTTGCATATATTTTAATTATATTTTTAACTATACGCATTTTTTATATTTTTAACTATATTTTTATTTTATACACGTTTTCTTATTAATAAAGATAAATATATTGAAGAGACAATCTTTTTGTTTCAATGTAAGAAAAATAATATATAATAAATAAAAAAATGGCAACAAATGCATAAAGTTCTCCAACTCTTTAGTTTTCTTTTCTATTCCTTCAAAAACTGTGATATTATTATAAAAATTAGTATGAGGGTGTAGTTAGTAATTCTAGTGTAGAAAGCAGTAGCCTAGACTTCTAAAACCCATTGGGCCTAATTTTATAAACTACTTTTTTTAACTCCTTTCCTCTCATCTATAAGTTTTTCAATCCAAGTCTTATTTTTTAAAAAACCAAATTCTATCTCAAGCTAGCTAGTATATCAAAGATACTTTATTTTAAAAAATCTTTTCTTTTTATTTGTATTCCTGTTCAAATAACCAACAAAACAAATTTTCTTTATATTACAGAACACCTGAGATTGACACATAAAATAAGGTTTGATTACAAACGCATTAACACTGGGAACTGATATATTTTATACGTCCGTGTACATCTTGACTATCCATGTCTAGATACTTAACTTTTATGGCATGCAGATAAGAAAACTTGTCAAATACACGTCGGCCAACCAAGACAGTACTTATCAAATGTCCGAATACATCTTAGCCATCTATGTCTAGATGTATTCCACTCTCATAGTAGGATTTTGTATTATGTCAGCCAACCAAAATTGAGAACTAAAAAGTGTTTACTAACTTATGATCGTCATTAATATATGATTAAACAGATGAATTAACCAAATACTGATAAACATAATTAGCTACCTGAATCATACTCATTCAGGTAAAAAGTCCATAAGCATGATATAAATAACATAAGAGTTTATGTGTCATTTTTCATTGGGAGTGGTTGAATCTTGTTTGTGTTCCATTTTTCATAATAATAAGACAAAAATTTGCATACATACACTTTAATTATATTATTTTATGTGCATTTTTTTAATAAAGATAAATATATTGTCAATCTATGTAAGAAAATAACATATGATAAATAAAAAAATTGCAACAAATGCATAAAATTCTCCAACTCTTAGCTTTCTTTTCCATCCCTTAAAAAACTCTATGATATTAAAAAAATTATTATGAGGGTGTAGTTAGTAATTCTATTGCAGAAAACAATACCTTACATTTCTAAAACCCATTGGGCCTATTCTTATAAACTTTTTTTTTCTTTTTTAACTCCTTTCCTCTTTCTTCTAGAAGTTTTTCAATTCAAGTCTTACTTTTTAAAAAAAAATCAAATTCTGTCTCAGGGGAACTAGTATATCAAAGATATTTTATTTTGAAAAATCTTTCATTTTATTTGTATACCCATAGGTTCAAATAACCAATAATATTCATTTTTTTTTACATTAGCATGCACATAAACTTTGGGGACTGGTGTATCCTATACACCGTGGACTTCTCAAATGTTCAAATAAATCTTAGCCGTGCCTAGATATACTCAATCCTTATGGTGTGATATCACATTATGTCAGTCAACTAGAACTTGAAAATTGTTGACTAAGTTGACTGAAGATCTTGATTAAGTTATGATTAAATAGATAAATTAACCAAAAATTAGATAATTAACTACTTAACCAAACTCATTCGGATAAAAAGTTTATAAGCATAATATAAATAATATATTATATTCTATGAGGTTCATTAATTATGTTTCATAATCACATCATTAATTATCTTCTAATGAATTTGACTGAATATCAAAGTGTATTTTTTAGGTACAACCCTCTTTGACTTGGAGAGGACAAATACCTTGGTTTAAAGGGTGAAGTGGTTAGAGTTGGAATCATTCTAAGAAAATTTGTGTGTTTGAGTACACTATTAATTTGATAAAGTTGAAAAAAAAATAACTTAACTTTTAATTTGATAAGTTGAAAAAAAAAACTTAACTTTTGGTTGAATTCTGGTTTCATTTATTGGTGTTTTTTAAGTCTTTAAAATTTCAATGTTTTTCAATCTTCTCTAGTTATTGTTTTAAATGTGAGTAATTTTTAAGTAAGGAAGTACTGCAAATGAGTTGGATTTACAAATTTAGTTGAATCTGATTAATGTTTGAAATTAGTTCACAGTCCTTTTGTGTATGATTTACGAATATTGAATAATGGTAAGTTAACTGAAATTAGGTGCATGTGGTATAAGAATTTACTTTTAATTAGTTTTGAAATGGGATAAAATAATTAAATTATAGTTATATTGAATTGTGTTATATATTGAACATTGAATTATTGATTTAATATAAATAACCTAATTTAACTTTACATTATCAAATTGATTTGAAACAATTTGAAATAATATGTTTATAATTGTGCATTTTAAATTTGATGAAATATATGGAATGATAATTTTAGTTTTTCTTTTTAATATTATGCATAATTATATCTGCATGATTTATTTTACATAAAAATTATTAAATAATATTTAATTTTGTTTATTATAGTTCTGAATAATAAGATGGTGAAATATGTATATATAATTAACAAAAATAACTAATTTTATATGACTGAGTAAACATATTTGTCAAATAAACATATATAACAATCTAATAGATAAATAATTAACAAATATATATATATATATATATATATATATATATAATCTATTTTTTTAAGCCAAATGATTAATGATTTTGGTGGTTGTGAAAAAGAATGGTTAAAAGTTTAAATTTGACCTCTAATACTTTTGTTATTTCTAAATATTTAACTTTATTTTGAGGCAAAATGTGGGAAGATTTTAAAAGTATGAAATGAGATTTTGGATAAATGTTTTATTGGATTATCAGATAAAGTATCTTTTATGTGCACTGTGAGTAAAATTCATAATATATTCAATTTCACTGTTGGTGTTTATATATCCAAGAACATATCAGCCACATCAGTGTTTTCAGCCTAAATATACTTAGTCAAAATAACATCATGTTATCAAGACAACGTCAATAAATTTGATTAAATTAAAACATATTAATAAAATACTAGAAAAAATTAATCAAGATGAAACTCAAGTTTATAAATATAATATAAACAACACAATATATAAATTAATTTAATTATATTCTTATTATTATAGTATTTATTACTACAACACCTTGGTCGGAAGACAAATGATTGAAGATTGAAACTTGTAAGAAAAAGTTACAAGTGGTCTTTATATGTATATTCTGTCCTGCAATAACAAAAAGGTAAATTTTAGTTACTTACTTTTTAACTGAAAAAGTGAAATTTGATTGATTCATATAATTTATATCTTATTTTAATGCTATTTTAAATGTTTTATAAATATAAAATATAAATAAATTAAAAACATATTATGCACTGTTTTGTATATAGTTTTTAACATATTTTAAAAAAATTACATCACAAAACCAATATGAATAAAATGTAAAAACTCTGTTAAAAAATTGTGTGTGATTTGATTGAAGGTGTCACAGGATATTTAATATTTTGTTAAAATAGATTTTAAAAGTATAACTTCTCTTCTAAAATATTATATATTATAAATTAATTATTTTTAATCAACCTGAAATATCTTAGACGCAATATATCCAACTATTAAAAGTAATACATGCCCATTTTTTTTATGAAACAGGAAGAAATTAATGTGCAAATTTTAGTTGTTTTTTCAAATAATACATGTCTAATTTTAACTAATTTGTGTCCACTTCTGAAAATAAATTTAAAACGGACTGTTGGTTAGTTTTTAAATCCATTTCTCCCTATGTTTGGTCAAATACAAACTATTTTTCTGTATTTATTTTAAAATGAACACATTATATGACACATTTTATAGTGGATTAAATATTGAAGAGTAATGAGATTGTATATTTTTTTCAAAAGTTTTTTTGTTCTTATTTGAAATTAGAAAATTATTAACTGCCATTTTTTAATTACATAAAGTTCTACACGTTAAATATAAAAAAAATAGTACAAACGATTAATTAGATTTATAATTAAAAAAGATACAATATATATTAAAAAATATAAATAATCTTGAATCTATTTTAATTGGCTAAAGAAAATATTAAATATTTTAATTTTATTGACTGCCTTTTTTATTTATTGATATTTATTGAAAGGCACATATAAAAATTTTCTACTGTATATAATTTAACAAATGATATTTTTTAAACAGGTAAAGTATATAAAAATTAATTATCATTTAATATTTAATACTTTCAACTGTAAAAAGTCATCTTTGATTAATTAAATTTTCTATATTTTGAAAAACTTTGTAATATTTTTCCATATACACTTTCTATAACTTTTGTTAAAAAATATCATAAGTATTGTTTCCTTTCCATTTATAGGACAATCTTACCTAATTATTTAGTTATTAATATTTATAACTTTTGTTTAATAAATGTGGACAAATGCAAGGTCTGATTCTGATGCCTAGATAGGTCTCTACCTAACATTACTTTGTATGAACAAAACACTCTTGATTCAATTACAGTAGCACCTTTCCAAATATATAAATATTATCAGTTTTCCTTTATTGCTATCTGCATGATAAGATCTTCTTTTAGATTTTTATACATATGAAGCACAGGCCATAGATTTCTATATTCTTTGTTACATTCTTCTAATAATGAAACAGTTGAGAATGATCTTATCAGGGAAGTGATTTCTAACCTTTCTTGATGAGGATAATGAATGCTTACTGATATATTTTGGTTTTGTATGTCATCCTTTTGTGAATGCTGACATGGTTGTAAGAGAGTGAGGTTTTGGTCTGTTAAAAGAGCATACATGGATTCTTGTCTTGAGCAAGCAGTAGGAGTCTGCAGAATCTGATGCAGTTGTTCAAAGAATATATATATATATATATATATATATATATATATATATATATATATATATATATATATATATATATATATATATATATATATATATATATATGGAAAGTAGCTGTTACAGTGTGGGATTTGTACGACAAATGGTTAGAGGTACGTACTCTCTATCACAACCAAGCCATAACACTTTCTAAAATGGAATTCAATAAGCAAAGGAGATAAAATATAAAAATGTACGTATATTATATAGTGTATATGAAATCAAACAAATAAAATTTTGTTTAGGAATGAGATAAAAAATGTAGAGAAAATGTTCAACAAAGTCTAAAAATATGTATAAATCCTTGAGGTAGAAATTAATGTATAATAATAAAGATAAGTGACCAAGGTTTGATGAGGGCAAAAGAATAAGTCAATTATAGTTGGGTGATACACGGGTAAGAAATGGTACATATGTGAGAAAAAGGAGTCATATGATGAAAAATAAGGAAATGAACAACGTATTCGGCTAATAAGCATTGAAGTTTAGAGAAATTTTTGAAAGTTTTTTTTAGTTGAAAGTTTTAGTTCATTAAGCTTAAGCTCCAAAAGCTCTAACGTTACATATAATAAAGTTTTAAAAGAGTTATTTAATTATGTAACTTATTAGTAAATATATCAAATCAATTATAGAGTAGTGTTAACATAGGTTATTTTAGAAAATATTAATAGTGACATATATTATATAGATTGAGTGAAGTGGATATGATTGGATTTCATCTCATCTTATTCTACTTCACCACTACTAATCTTGTTTATTTAATATCCAAGTCAGTCAATGTCTTGTGATACCTAAGAACTTCAAACTTAATGTGATACCTCCACTCCTAGTTGAATGGATCATTGTCTTAAGTGTATGACTCTTTTACTCGATCCACACTCTAGATCATGTGAAAACCTCTAGCAAGATTGAAATGATTATTGGACCACAATTTGAGACAAATTTTCCAACTCAATCCAAACCACCGAAATAAATGAGTTATCAATTCATCATTAAACATAAATCAAACCATAAATTATTGAATGAAAGCATATATAAATATCAAAGAAGGAGAAATATAAAGAATTATAATTGAGTACATCTAACCTCAAAATGAGAGAGTTAAGTTACTAATGAAATATTGCAATATAATTCCCATAGGATTTACAATAAGAACATTTTTCTCTAACCTCACATACTCATTTCTACTTTGTTACTACATTTCTAATTCTCCACTCAATGCCTAAAAGGAGGACATGAGACATCAATTTATAGAAACTTTTAGGTGGTGCTCACCCATGCACCGTCTTAAGTGTTACGCATCATTCTCTTATGGCTCAACCATGCACTGTGCTAAGCACCATTTCTTGTGGCTTAAATCCATTAGTCACATTCTGAATCTTTCCTTAACTAGCTTACTAGAGCTCAACCTCAAGTTTTGGGACTCAATTGCATCATCATTAATTCTTTATTGAGAAATTCGTGCCAAAAAATTCATCAATTTCCTATTTTAAAATTTTTAGTATCTCATATTTATTGAGAAATTCGTGCCAAACAATTCATCAATTTCCTATTTTTAAATTTTTAGTATCTCATTATGTAATTGTAAGATAGAAAGGGTTGTTTAATTACAATAAATGTCAAATTTATATAAAAATTTTATGTATTCTAGATACTTATAAACTATCAACAACTTTATTGGGTAAAATATATGGAAATTTGTCAACATTATTTTCAAAGGAGGCTGGAGTACAAGCAGTGTCCACCTGATTTGAGTGTCTAAATGTGATTTGGTAGATACTTTGGCTTCATGAAATCCTGATGTATGTATACTTTGAATGACTAAAAATTGATGGCAAACTCAACCAACAAACTTGGTGTAGTTTTGGCTGAGGCAGAAACCTCTACTAAAATCTCAAAACTTGGAATCTTCTCTAACTACTATGAATTCTTAGACAAACTAGTTTGTATGCCAACTTTTTTATGGAAACATCTCAAACTGTGATTGTTTGGTGCTCATATCACTGAGTTGGTGTGTAGGGTGATTTTCAAAAGCGCTATTGAAAACCACTCAAAACACCAACTCAGTGATATGAGATTTGCTACATAAAATGTGAACAATAGTTAAGAATAGTTCCTCGTTAATCCTTCGCAAAATAGTCTTGCAAAATAAGGACTTAGCTAGGTATTATTTCATCGCAAATACATTACTTTTTATAGTGTTTTTGTATGATGGGCTCACAACCCATGATTTCCTATTGCTACATTGTTATTCATTTTGTCGTACACTTTAACATTGTCTTTGTGGCTTTTAATTTTGTCTATGGATTAGGACACCCTAAATGTCCTACTTTATTAATTTAATTCTTTTTGGATGATAAAAAAAAGTCTTACCATAAGGTTCAATCTCATGCTAAGATCAAAACATCTTGATTTTTTTAATGTGGTGTGCTACTTACATATCTGAGGGTACCTAAACACGATACTTTAGTAAAGTTATTGTAGATTGAATTAGTTCAAACCTTTCACTATAAAAAGGGTAAGCTTCTTTCAAGTGAATGTGTAATTGGTTAACTATGTTATCTTTGGTACAATGTTGAATAATTTACAAATTTAAAAACAAATGATAAACATACACCTTTACTTGGAGTACACATGTTTTACACCTTCATATATTGATTAAATTAGTGCAACTTATTGGTTAAATTATTATAATTAATTGGTTAACTTCATATCTAAACCAATATGTAAGTAAATTGTAACACGTTCAAACATTCGTTAAAAGGTCTTCTTAAACCTTCATAATCATTACTTGCTTTGTGATAACATAAAAAAAAATCAACTATCACTTGTATGAAAATGACACATGACATCCTATGTTTTTTTAAGGCTATAACACTTTGATTAAACTAATGCAATGTTTTGGTTAAATATAATTGTGTATGAAAGTCTAAGTAGTCTCAAGTTGGTGTATGAAATTTTAGTGGTGTATATCTATCATCTCACATGTATAAATAGTCCACTTTTTAGATAATGGATTGGAAATTTGGATTCCAAATTTTATATGGTTCGACTACTTTAATAAAATAAATCTTATTATGGTTGTTTCAAACAATATTTGAATATGTCAATGTGGTTTAAATCTCATGTCAATATGAATGAAAATAATTATATGAAATAAGTCTTACACAATTAAGACAAATTGGTTGAAGTTTAACTCAACTTCCTAAATATTAAGATTGTATATTTTAAAATTGAACTCAATTTCATAAAATTAGTTTGTCAATGTGAGGTTTGTATTGAAAATCAAACATAAGTAAATAATTTATTCTAGTGAAAATATATCCACAATTTGTTCCACACTTCAAGATTTTACATCTATAAGTATTCAACCAAAATATTATTACTCGAGATCAAATTTTTTGACAGAACCTGTAAACTTTCATGTACTCTAACAAAAATTGTTAATTTTTTTTTCGTGTAATTTTTGTAGAAAAAATTGTAAATCTTCTCTTGCAATCTTTATGACAGAAATTAATTGCAAAACCTTCCTCTCACAACTACCAAGTTTCTTATATATTCAAGAGACTCGTTATGTTATGGTAAAAAGCACAAAATCAACTCTATATTTTTATTATAGTTTCCTACTTTTTATTTTCTTTTTTATATTATTGAATGTGGAACTTTGATGAATACCCACTTAAAACTAACCTATCAATCCTTCATTCAAAGTTTCACATATAAAGAGAGTAACTCCACAATGAAGCTTCAACATCATCTTGTCTCATATACAATGAAGCTTCAACATCATCCTTTATTCTTTTGGGTGCTCTAAAACAAGCAAAAGCATTGAAATCAACTTTTTAATTTTATAAGTTTTTAATATACACTCTTTAGTGAAAAAATATGTTAAAGATTACGTATTGACTTGAGTTTAAGTTAGTGTAAATATCATTTTAATGAATTAGTTTTGTTAGATTTGTAGACGGTGTTTTAGTATTTTAAAAATTTGTTTAGGACTTTTTATATAAAATATGTATTGTCTTCCCTTAAAAAACTAAACAAGTAGTATTTGATAATTTTTTATTATTCTTTGTGGTCGATCTAAAATAATACAAATGATAAATCTTAGATCTCTTGTAAAAAAAAATATGAGCTACATTCAATGAAAATAAATAATCTATTTATGTTCCAAGTGGTATTAAATAATGATTCTAAAATTAATTTCTAAAAATATATATGTAGTGACTCTCCACGACATGCATGAACATACATTCTTTATATTTACTTTTATCATATTTTTAAAATAGAAATTAGGGTGTTCATAGTTGTCAATTTTTTCTTTTGATGATATAGTATACTGATATGATATATGCATTTTAGAAAGGATAATGATATTTAGAGAATATTTTTATTTGAACATTGATTACGTGTCATTATGCAATTGGTCAAAAATTATTCCACATATTGACATAATCAATATTCAAATATTATAAAAAAATGTTGTCTGAATATCGTTATCCTTTTAAAAATAAAAATGATCTTTCCACATTCTTACTTTCTTTTGTACCATAAATACCCTAAGCTATTTGTTTGCTTTTCTTTTTCATATATTTTAATTTTTTTTCCTTCTTTCACAAATCATACCTTTTAATAAAAATAGTTTGTTAGGAAATCATTAATGACAATAAATTTAATGGTGGAAATATTTAAGTATAACTTTGATTAAGAAATAATTAATTGCATTTTCTATATTATACTAAATACTCGACATCAAATAGACACAAAGATAAAATATATATTAAGAAGGTATAAATAATTCTGAAACCTTATTAATAACTAGTTAATGAAAATATTATTTTTTTAAGAGTTATATTTTTATTAAATGCTTTTTTATATGTATATTATAGGTAAAATAGTCGTTTAATTTCTATGGATAATCAATTTAATCCTAAAAAATTAATATAAGGGAAAATAGTTTATGATATTATATATTTTTTTAATGGCTGTATCCCCTAAAAATGTAAATAGATATTTCAATGGATATTTAAAATTAAAAAATGACAAAAATATTAAAATTAAAATTATCAATCAATTCAGTCCCTACAATTATAATGGATTAACTTAGTCTACCAATTAAAATCCTTAATTAAGTACAATTGTTTTACTGATTTTAAAAATTTTAAGAATTTATTTTTCAAAATTTGATCATAAACTGTGTGAATTTTGTCTTACTTGATCATTAGTGTCTATAATGGTTTGTTGGAATTCAAACACCTCCTTTCTTCTACAAAACACCAAGACACGTAATCATTAATATATACCATTAATATATTATTAATTGGACTTTTGATTATTAATGTATATTTATAACAATGTATACAAATAATAAATGTTAATATAATAATTTATTTATTAGTTATTTTTATTAAAGCATACAAATTGAAAATTACATAAATTTATTTATTAAATATTTGTTATTGGAAATATATTACATTTTATACATTTATTTATTTCTAAAATATTTAGATTTCTAAATAACTATTATATCCTGCAAATAAAAGGGTGAATGATATATAAATTATTAACTAGCAATAAATGATTTCATATAATTAAGTATACAAATTATAAATTGAAATAATATTTAATAAATAAATTTTACATCTTAATTCTGATAAATGTATATAACTTACATATAAAATTAAAAGTGTAATTAATATAACGTTTATAATTGTTCATAATTGAAGGTTATCATAAAAAATACTCTTATGTCAAATTAATAAATATTCGACTATTCAACTAGTTAATGTGTATTAAATATTATCATTATCTATATTTTTACCTTAAAATTTTATTTATAGACTTCAAAATGAGTTTTTAATTAATGACAACTTAGGTATGATCCAAATGATAATAATTATACTTTTTCTTAAATTGATCTATGTTAAAGATAATTGTTTAATTAGATGATCGTTTGGTCTCAGAAATACAATTGTCTCAATAATAGTGTATGATTATAGTTTTGACATGTCAATTATTGAATCATCTAATGCTGATCAGACAATCATAAGATAAATAAATAAATATATATATATATAAATAAATATATATATATATATATATAAATATAAATATATATATATATATATATATATATATATATATATATATTAAATAAAGAAAAGAGAAATTAGCTACTGTTCATACTACAGTCCTTAAAAGTGAAGTGAGTAAATATGAAAAAAAAGTTTAATGTGAATATTTAGATTAAAGAAAATCAATAACATCGATAGGTTCTTTAAACCCGCCCTGGCCAATGATCTATTGTTGATTTCAATCCCAACACACGCACCTGCATATTTCTTAAACCAAATTAAACCCTAAACTAAACGCGCGTTTCAACTTTAGAAGTAAAATATTCAGTTTTGATTTGTTTTTTTTGTTTAAACCCTCGTTTGATCCTCATATTTGTGTGTTAATCTCAATTGAGTCATCTTTTTTTTATATGTCTTAATCGGGTCTAAAATTTGTAAAACTAACTAATTAAGTAATTTCCATTAAGTTTTCATAAACGGTGTTAAACAAATGATGAGCTGTATTTTTTTAAATATCGTGGCATTAAGTATTAAATTAAAAGAGTGATATGTTGTATAATCAACAATTCCACCTGTCTAAAATTTTTATATTTATCTTTACCCAAAAATCCTCCCGTACTTGCTGACCTCGAGTGCCCTACGGTACCCATTGACCTCGACTGTTAGAAAGTTTTCTCGATTGGATCTCGCCGACGAAGCCAACAACAACGTCGCCCCCACGTGCGCCTCACCAGCTCTTCCCTTTCTTCCTTCGGTCTCCTCCGCGTCCTCGAACCCCTCGTCTTCGTCCACGCCACTACCACCCTCTCCACCGAATTCTCCTTCTCCATCTTCGGCAATGGTGACGACATCCTGTTTGTCCTCACTGCCGCTTATATATCTCATATTTACTTCTACAACTTTTGCATACACGCGAGTCTTTTTTATCATTTTATTTGTTATTTAGACTTGGCTTCCGTGTGTGTGGACCGGTCAGTCCGGCCGGTCTGCTTGTTTTGTTTTGGGCTTGTTTGTTTACAGGCTTTCCCTGTTACTTGTTTTACGTTGGTTAATTATAGTAACCAACCCTGTTGCTTGTTTTACGTTGGTTAATTATAGTAACCAACCCTGTTGCGTTTGGCTATAAATAGTAGCCAACCCCGTCTTTTCAATTACAACTTCAATACAATAATATTCAGTATTATTCTCTTGCTCCGCTCTCTCTCTTTCATTATTCTCTGGTTCTAAGGTTTTCTTGAAAAGCCCCAAGAACCCAACAATTGGCGCCCACCGTGGGGCAAGGATTCAAGAATTCCCTAGGAGTGATGGCAACCAAATTCGACGTAGAAAAGTTCAACGGCACTAATGACTTCGGGCTGTGGAAGATCAAGATGGAGGCAATCTTGATACAGCAGGGATGTAGTGAAGCGTTGAAGGGTGAGTCGAAGATGAGTGATACCATGACTCAAGAAGAGAAGAAGAAGATGGGAGATAAGGCAAGGAGTGCAATCATCTTGTGCCTTGGTGATAAGGTACTGAGGGAGGTTGCGAAGGAGAAGACTGCCGCTGAAATCTGGGTAAAACTAGAGTCTCTATACATGACGAGATCGTTGGCTCATAGGTTGTGCCTGAAGCAGCAACTCTTTTCGTTCAAGATGTCAGAATCAAGAACGATAGAGGAGCAGATTGCAGAATTCAGCAAGATAGTTGATGATCTGGAGAATATTGGAGTGAAGTTGGAGGATGAAGATAAAGCTGTCATCCTGTTAAATGCTCTTCCCAAAACCTTCGAGCATTTCAGGGATGTGTTACTCTACGGGAAAGATCAAGTGATCACGTTAGAGGAGGTTCTGACGTCAATTCGAACCAAGGAGTTCCAAAAACTCCAAGATTCGAAGACAACCGAGGAAGGAGCGTCCAGTCTGATCGCGGTGAAAGGGAAAGGGAAGAAGCCGTCCGGAAAAGAGAAGAAGCTGAATCCGGACGGTACGAAGCGGGTGCGCTGCTTCAAATGCCAGAAGATGGGTCATATCAAGAAGTTCTGCCCGGAGAAAGGAAAGGCCGGTCGGCCACAAGAAACCGCTGATGTGGCAGAAGCGTCTGAGGGATATGAGTCGGCTGGAGTGCTGGTGGCTTCGTCTGAAGATTCTCAAAGGAGCTGGGTCATGGATTCCGGCTGCTCCTATCACATGTGCCCGGTAAAGGAGTTTTTTGAGAACCTGGATCAGAAAGAGCATGGTAATGTACTGCTCGGAAATAACAAAGCTTGCCGAGTGCAAGGGGTGGGGTCGGTGAGGCTGAAGATGTTTGACAATCGTGAGATGGTGCTGCAGGCCGTCCGGTATGTGCCCGAACTAAAGAGAAATTTGATCTCGATTAGTGCATTTGATCTTGGAGGTTACACCACTAAAGTTGAAGATGGAGTAATGAGGGTTTGTTCTGGAGATTCTGTGGTTGCCAAAGGCAGAAGGAGGAACGGCTTGTACATTCTGGAGGGATCAACTGTCATTGGTCATGTCTCAGTAGCAAGTGGGACCGAGAATACCGTCCGGTTATGGCACTTGAGGATGGGACACATCAGTGAGAAGGGTCTTGAAGAATTGGAAAAGCAAAACTTGCTTCTGGGAGACAAACTGCAGAAGCTGGATTTCTGTGACCATTGTGTCTTAGGAAAATCACACAGGATACCGTTCGGAAAAGGGAAACACTCAACCGAACGGCCCTTTGAATATGTCCATGCTGACTTATGGGGACCGGCAAGAACCTTAACTCATGGTGGAGGAGCGTATTTCTTAAGTATAATTGATGATTTCTCAAGGAGAGTATGGATTTACGTTCTAAAGAATAAGTCTGAAACGTTTCAGAAGTTCAAAGAGTGGCACACACAGATTGAGAACCAATTGGGGTGTAGGCTGAAATGCCTAAGAACCGATAATGGGCTGGAGTTCGTTTCAGAGGAGTTTAATGGTTTTTGCAAAGAGAAAGGGATCAGGAGGCACAAAACGGTCGTTGGAACTCCTCAACAGAATGGATTGGCCGAACGGATGAACAGAACCATTCTAGAGAGGGTCCGGTGCATGTTGCTGGGATCAGGATTGTCAAAGGCTTTCTGGGGAGAGGCTGCCAATACGGCCGTCTATCTGATTAACAGGAGTCCGTCTTCAGCCCTCAATTTTAAAACGCCAATGGAAGTGTGGAGTGGACGGCCGGCTGATTACTCACACTTGAGAGTGTTTGGTTCTTTGGCGTTTGCTCATGTCAGGGGTGATAAGCTGGATTCCCGGGCGGCGAGATGTATCTTTCTTGGATACGCCGACGGAGTTAAGGGATACAGGTTGTGGAGGTTAGATTCACCTTCAAAACTAATCATTAGTAGGGATGTCATTTTTGATGAAACAAGGATGGCGATGCACCCGGAAAACTCTGGAAGTGAGAAGAAGATTCTCGTGGAGGTGGAGCATACTACTAATGGAGCTGGTACGCCCGGTGGGACTGAGGAAAACCAAACAGATGAAGGGCAAGTTGAAACCGGTCGGTCGACAGCTGAGAACCGATCGGATGAATTTCGAACAGACCTTGGTAATGACACAGATGGTATGTCTGGCGAGGGAAGTCATGGAAAAACTGCTGGTGTTGATTTGAGAAACTATCAGCTTGTCCGTGACAGAGAAAGAAGGATCTCCAAGCCAACCAAACGGCTTGGAGAGGCGGACCTAATCTGCTACGCCCTGAATGCTGCTGAAGACCTTAACCGACCGGATGAACCGAGAAGTTATAAGGAGGCTCTTGACAGCAGCGACCGGCATCTTTGGCAGGGTGCTATGGAAGAAGAGTTGGAGGCTTTGAAAATGAATAACACCTGGAGATTGGTGGAGCTGCCGAAGGGTAAGAAGGTCATAGGTTCGAAATGGATTTTCAAGAAAAAGGAAGCTACACCGGGCGGTGAGAAAGCGAGGTACAAAGCTAGGCTTGTTGCCAAAGGCTTTACTCAGATTGAAGGCGTAGACTACCATGAGATTTTTGCTCCAGTGGTTAAGCATTGTTCGGTCAGAGTTCTGATGGCAATAGTTGCACATTGCAATTTGCATCTTGAACAGTTGGACGTCCGGACGGCTTTTCTGCACGGCGATTTGGAGGAAACCATCTATATGAAGCAACCGGACGGTTTCGCTGTGGATGATAGGGTGTGTCTGTTGCAGAAGTCACTTTATGGCTTGAAGCAAAGCCCAAGGCAGTGGTACAGGAAATTTGATGACTTTCTGATAAAGCTGAACTTCAAGCGGTGCAATTATGATGACTGTGTTTACACTCTGAATCATGGCGGTGAAATGTTGTATCTTCTGCTTTATGTGGATGATATCCTAATGGCTAGCAGTGACAGGGGCATGATCGGTGAGACGAAAGCAAGGTTGGCGGATGCTTTCGAAATGAAAGAGCTTGGGGAAGCAAGGCGGATTTTGGGCATAGACATTAAAAGGGATAAACCGGGCGGTAACCTTTTTCTGTCACAGGAGTGCTATTTGCAGAAGGTAATTTCAAGGTTTCGGATGGCTGAATCTAAAATGGCCAACACGCCGGTCGGTCAACACTTGAAACTTACCAAGGAGCAATGCCCAAAGACCGAGGAAGAAAGAAAGAAGATGGAATCTGTTCCATTTTCAAATGGGATTGGGAGCATTATGTACGGCATGGTCTGCACAAGACCGGACGTGGCGCACGGTGTTAGTGTTCTCAGTCAGTTCATGGTTAATCCTGGACCAACACACTGGGAAGCGTTGAAGTGGATGCTCAGATACATACGGGGGTCTCTCGGTACTGGATTGTTTTTCCAGAATAACTTTCAAGGTGGAGGTTATATTGAAGGTTTTGTTGATTCCGACTTTGCCGGATGCTTGGACACTAGGAAATCCCGGTCGGGATATGTGTTTACACTGTTTGGGACGGCCGTTAGCTGGAGGTCTACACTACAGTCGGTAGTGGCTTTGTCAACTACGGAAGCCGAGTATTATGCTCTCGCTGAAGGAGTTAAGGAGGCACTGTGGTTGAAAGGATTGGTTCGGGAACTCGGCTTTGATCAGAAGTCTGTATGCGTTCATTGCGACAGCCAGAGTGCGATTCATCTGGCCAATCATCAGAGTTATCATTCCAGAACCAAACATATTGACGTCAAGCTACACTTTGTCAGAAGCATTGTTGAATCCGGTGACGTTCAAATCTGCAAAATTGCATCCGAAGAGAATCCTGCAGATATGTTAACAAAGCCGCTCGCTAAGGAGAGGTTTCTCTTGTTGTTGTCCAGGATTGGGTGTCTACCGGTCGGTCACTAATTGTTTGACCGGCCGTGTCCGTGTTTTATTGTTGTTTTGTTTTTGAAGCAAGTCTAGGTGGAGAATTGTTATTTAGACTTGGCTTCCGTGTGTGTGGACCGGTCAGTCCGGCCGGTCTGCTTGTTTTGTTTTGGGCTTGTTTGTTTACAGGCTTTCCCTGTTACTTGTTTTACGTTGGTTAATTATAGTAACCAACCCTGTTGCTTGTTTTACGTTGGTTAATTATAGTAACCAACCCTGTTGCGTTTGGCTATAAATAGTAGCCAACCCCGTCTTTTCAATTACAACTTCAATACAATAATATTCAGTATTATTCTCTTGCTCCGCTCTCTCTCTTTCATTATTCTCTGGTTCTAAGGTTTTCTTGAAAAGCCCCAAGAACCCAACATTATTCAATGCTACTCATTTCCCAATCACCTGCGAGGATGTGGTTACGGCAGATGCTACCCTTGGCCAAGGTGTTTGTCGCCATGCCGCTCTGGATTGGCGAGCTATCCGTCGTTGCCGCTGCAGTGCTTGTCGTCAAAATCCTCTTTGAATCCCACGATGAAGAAGATACCTAAAAGAAAAAAGATACGAACTAATTTGGATGCTGTTACTGGAGTTGAGTTTCTATGCAAGACAATAAGCCACCCAATGAAGCAAGTGAGGCGTCATCCACCCAATGAATTTTGTGTTCGAGTCTGATGTTCTCGCGTGGTCTAAAAGTTGATTTTAGCTTTTCATACGTTGTTTCTTCAAGTCATATGACTGTTGATGCTGAGGTGACAAATCTGAAAAGCAGAGCACATATGATTAACGCTTTTGAAGAAATTGCACAGGTTGGGACAATATCTGCCAATGGGGAAAGGGAAATTGGTGATTTAATTACAAAAGCCATGGAGAAAGTTGGCAAAGAGGGTGTGATCACTATCTCAGATGGCAAGGCAATATATAACGAATTGGAAGTCGTTGAAGGAATGAAGCTCAACAGGGAATACATTTCTCCATATTCGGTCTCATAAAAAATGTCACCATTTTGACTCTTCTCAAAAGAAGTGGAAAGAAGGGATATGATGATGGCAAGTTTCACCATATACAATTCAGATTAATCAAATTGTTGGAAGATGAAGATAACCACCAAATCTGTCTGAAACAATTTGACAAACACCTCACAGGGACTCTCTCACAAATTGAGTAAAAAATAAACCCTGATTGTCTAGGCTCAGGACAGTGCTTTTTTCACAAGTTCATAACAAAACAATACATCGTAATCTTCAAACGTTAAAGACATCAACAGCCACCGCGTCCAATGACTTCCATCTCTCAAGTCCTTTGCTTTCTTAATCAAGGGACTAAAAATATCAAGACCCGCTTTTTATCCTCTTCCTTTGATCAACGCGAAAGCTAGTTTGAACAACAGAGAAAACACGAATCCTGATAACCTTTGGTCGCTGCCTCGACCTCGCCGGCGAAATCTTCCTCCATCGGAGACCTAATTTCCCTCATAACCCTCTCCCTCGCTTCCAACTCCTTCTTCCGGCTCCATCCCCGATTCCATTTCGGCCCTCCCCAACCTACTTTAATCATTCCCAAATTTTATGGGAGTTTTTATTGAAATGCTTGAAAGGAAAGACGAAGAGTTGTAGGATGAAGACATTTTCAATTAAACTATTCATCTTAAAAGAAAAGTATATTATGGTTACATCAGCATTAAGATATGGACCACGTCGTCACAAACAAATAGCGTCAGTGATAACTTAACGGAGATGGTATAATTCGTTTATTTTTATAAATTTTCGGACCCGATTGAGATAAATAAGAAAACGATGACTAAATTGAGATTGAGATACAAATATGAGAACAAAACGAAGGTTTAAATATTGACTTTTGTCATGATATTTTCCTAATTCTCTCCCCTTTCGCATGTAGAGGACTTGTCATGTTCTGGGTACAAATGCAAGGTTAGGTTAGCAAACCAATCCGTTTTTCATTCAATAATACATCTTTTATTTTTGTAATTACTGCAATTTGTTTTCTTGTACAGCATATAGCAGTTACTAGGTTGTAGTGATGATGATATGTTAGTATGTGGGGTTAAACAAGTTAAGCCTTTAATTTCCGTTCACCATCAATCTAAGGAAAAGGTGGAGAAAATCTCATCATTGTCATCGTTTTCTTTAGCCGATTATATTGCTTGTGTGATATTGAAAAGCAAAGTGTGAGGTCATTCAAATTGGCATCTATAAAGTCCCTTCTTCAGAATTCACAAAAACTCAGAAGTTTGGTCTGTTCTTTTGCAGGTGAATTGAAAAAATGGGTCTTTCTATGGGAGTTGCAGAGAGCTGGTAGAAGATAGGGTTCAAGAGTAAAGATGAGTTTTTTTTCTGATCAATTTTTAACTTTTATATTATAATTTTAATTTTCTAGGTTTTGAATTATGAATGAAGTAACTAAGATTGTGGTAATCCACAGCAGATAGAAGAAGATCTACAATTGATATATATTTGGAGATGTTTTTATGACTGGAGCAATCTGTACCTTTCTATGAATACATAATTACTGCTTTCTAAGGTTTTCCATAGCTTTTGCTTCCTTTAATTCTTAAAGGAACATACTTTTTTTTATCACCAATTATATTTATATACTTTGTACATATATAATACATGCACATTATTGTAAAGAGTAAAAGAAAAAATATATAAAATATTAGAAACATAAAAAATGAAAAAATATCATGTATAATAATTTTTCTTTCACAATTTTAGTGAGTGTTTAAATGGAAAGTTATATATAATGTGTATATAATTCATTATAGACGCAATCAATTATATATGATATATATTGATTATTTTTATAATATAATTATAATTGTAGTTTTTATCAAAATATAATAAATAATAAAATTAAAGTGTTCAAATAATAAATAAAATAATTTAAATTTTTGATATTTTTTATTTAATTTATTTGAGATATAATTTTGTTATTTGTGGAAATTTTAAAATATTTAATATTGATTTATATTTAAAAATAATTTTTACATTAAATATTTTTAAAATATAATTTTATAAATTACATTTCAAATATATATAAATTTTATGTTACATCAATTAAATCAACTACTAACTTGATATTTTTTTTTTCACTTTTCATTCTTTAAACTTTATTTTTAGTCTCTTTCTTAATCAAACCAAAGTTCTTCACTCTACGATTAAATATATCCCTATATATCTATACGGTTCTAAATATATGAATTACATAATATTATTGTAAAATCTATATTTATAACATTAATAGTTAATACATATTTATATTACAAACTAACCAAAACAAATCTTCCTACATAGAAAAAAGTTTCCTCCTCAAATAAAGATTATTAAGATATCAACTTTTTTACAAAGGGGCATAGTATTAAAAGAATTAGGATGTCATAAACATCCCATTAATTTGGTACACTAGATGAATTGGAGTTAATTTGACCATTTTTTTTTATCTCATAAATGAATTTTTTTAAATGATGAGATGAGTTTGAGGATGGATTATTAATATACAAACCTTTTTCTTTAGAATTTGTTGGGGTAATTAATTGTGGATCAATTATTATACAATAAAAAGTTATGTATAATCCAAAATTTTAAATCTATATTATTTTTAAAATAAAAAAAATAACGCATACTTTTTAATAAACTCTGTATGTCTATTTTTCTAAAAAGTGCATCTTTATATTTTAAGTTGATGAATTTAATTTTGTTATTTTAAAAAATATTTGTATTTTTCTTTATTGGGCTTTCAGACCCATAAACTAACTTTCGGGTTTCTAATTCTATTATGAGTGTTTCATCTTGTATTTCTAAATGTTTTATCTGCATCTCCAAGTTTCTAAAATACCTCTAATTAATAAGTGGTTTAAAATTTTAATTTTTTAATTATTGAGAATTTCTATGCATATGATTGACTCCATCCCATTTCATCTTTATAAAGAAATTCCATCCCTTACACCTTTGAACAATAGTTCTTTAGTAATATTTTTTGTTTTTAATTATAGTTTAGTTTTTTTTAATACTCCTTATATTAGTTTATTTTTTTTTAAATTTACTGACGAGTTTATGATGATTATATGATTTCTAATTAATATAAAATAATTTTATGAATGTACTAAAATTAGTAAAACTAATTTTAAATAAATAAAAAAATCTGAATGCACCGTAATAGGATAATCCGACTAATGTTTACTAATGTATAAAAAATATATTTTTTTTCATTTTTAAAAGTTTAAAACAATTTTTTTTTAATTGTACTGTTCTTTCTATTTTTACCCTGCATGGAAAATTGCTTTTACATTGAAAATAAAAACAAATATTTTCCTTAATTTGAGTAAGAATAAAGGAAATAATATATGTGACATATTGTCTTATACTTCTATAAAAGCTCTAAATTTCTAAAATAAATATTATTTTAGAAACTAACATATAAAATAATTTACAGGAATCAAAATAAAATTTTATTGATTGTATTAATTTAATTTTTTTTATGAACAAACTATAAAGATATGAAAAACAAAATAAAAATATAATAATTTTATTATATTAAAAAAATATGTAATTCCTTCAAATGTGTTACTCAGCTAGGGTGAAAGTATAATGAGAAAACAACAAGGAAACAAATCTAAATCAAATTTCTCACTGTTCCTCTCAGCATAACTAAAACCCTAACCTGAATCTCTCTTTCTCCCAGCACGGCAATGGCGAAGAAGAAGGAGAAAAAGGTGAACGTCTCCGGCAAACCGAAGCACTCTCTTGACGTTAATCGCAGCAATGACACGAAGAAGGAGAGGCGCTCGGCTGCCACTGTGCGCCGCCTCAAGATGTACAACACCAGGCCCGTGCGCGACACAAAAGGAAAAGTCCTCTCCAACGAGTTTCAATCGAAGGAGCTTCCCAGCACACGAATCCAACCTGATCGTCGGTGGTTTGGTATGTCCAATTTCTTAACAACAATCACTTAATTGCTTAATTTAATAATAATAAGAATAATCGTGTTTCGTCAACTTGAACCTGCGAATATTACAATCCGCAGGGAACACGCGTGTTGTGAATCAGAAGGAGCTGGAGTTCTTCCGAGAAGAGCTGCAGAGCCGCATGTCGAGTAATTACAATGTGATTCTTAAGGAGAAGAAATTACCACTGTCCCTGCTCAATGATCACCAGAAGGTTTGTTTGTTAGGTTCTGCGTGATTGTTGAACGACTAGTGTCCCTTTTTTTAAATAAAAATGACAATGAATTTAGTAATAGTTGATGGATTTTGAATGTAGCAAGTCAGGGTTCACCTGCTTGATAGAGAGCCTTTTCAAGATGCCTTCGGACCTAAGACCAAAAGGAAGCGCCCCAACCTCTTGGCGGCTGACTATGAGTCCTTGCTGAAGAAAGCTGATGGTTCTCAAGGTAAAAGGATGCTTTCTCTGTGAATTTTATGTTGGATGAGCAACGGGGTTTTGTTGTTATCTTTAAGAGTTTAGGGCTTGTTTTCTTGTGTGTATATTAGGGGAAACTTTTGAGCGAACAGAGATTGCATCATTTTCTCCTAATAAGGAAATCTCAAGGACAATGATATTTATCTATTTATGTATTCCTTATTGACTCTTTTTTAAATTAGTTTACTATTTTTTTTAAGTTATCTGTCCTACGTTTCACCAGATTACTTAGGAAAACAAGAGATGGTAAATATTTTTGTAAAAATTAGAAATAACAGGTCAAAAAGTTATATTATGAAATTTAGATTTTGTTTCTTATCTAAAGCACCCGTTGGTCTTTACTTGTTTTATGATGGTGTACTTAGATTCTCTCAATTGAAACTGATCAATAACTTTTTTTTGTTTGTATTTAGGGAATTCTTATTTTATGTGATTTGTAGTTTCTTTGTACAAATTAATTGTGTTTTACTTAGTGTGAGATTATTACTTATTTTCTATGGTACTTCACAGATGCTTTTGAACAGAAGTATGGTTCTAGTGCATCTGGAGAAGCTGATGATGGAGATGGATTTAGAGATTTAGTGCGGCATACCATGTTTGAAAAGGGTCAAAGTAAACGCATATGGGGTGAGCTTTACAAAGTGATAGATTCGTCGGATGTTGTTGTCCAGGTAGTTTCTCTTTTTTTTATTTTCTTTGTAGATTTTCTGATGTCTATGTTTCTGTAGTATGCATCTGTTTGTTTCTATTGGACAAGATTGCGCCATAGAAAAATGCGCTTTATGTTGGACATTTCTGTTGTTATGTTGCTCTGTCAATGTAAGGTCACTGTTAGGACTTATTTCAAGTTTGAAAAATTTTCTTGGTTAGTGTTTTCCATTTTTGAAGCAACTTTCGTTGTGTTTCTTTTGTGCTTTGTCTTGATAAAGAGTCTATGGTAGGCCAAATTTCTTTGATCACGACTCCTTGAAGTTGTCCTGCAGATCCATCTTCTCTTCCTCTATGTTTGAATACTTTATGCATCCTAATGCAGGTTCTAGATGCAAGGGATCCACAAGGCACAAGGTGTTACCATTTAGAGAAGCATTTGAAGGAAAATTGTAAGCATAAACACATGGTGCTTTTATTGAACAAGGTTGGTAACAATATTATTTGTTTTTAGCATTAATCTAAAATGTTAAATGCCCTGTATTGCTATTATGTGACATACAACAAACTTAATTTTGCTTCTTCCTTTTTAGTGTGATCTAGTTCCTGCTTGGGCAACAAAAGGATGGCTTAGAGTTTTGTCTAAAGAATTTCCAACTCTTGCATTCCATGCAAACATTAACAAGTCCTTTGGAAAAGTATGTCTGATACACTTAGTCTTCATTTAATTTGTCTACTTTATCTGCCAATTTTGTTAATTTATGATATAAATATAACTGAAATTTGTTATAGCTATTCTGCATCTGCTATGTGCTATTTTCTTATTTGTCATTATTGTGTTTAGGGTTCTCTTCTATCAGTACTTAGACAATTTGCACGTTTGAAACGGGATAAACAAGCAATATCTGTTGGATTTGTTGGATATCCAAATGTTGGGAAGTCATCAGTAATCAACACTTTGCGTACAAAGAATGTAATAGTTCTATCTCCTTTAATTCTTCTCATTATTTTGCTTAAGCTTTTGTTTATGCATTTATGCGGACATTAATGCCAGCATAATATGATGAAGTTTTAAGTTATCGTTGTGAAATAATCACTTTAATTATTTGTAATAATTTGACTGACATGTATCTAATTATATGTGAATAAAGGTTTGCAAGGTTGCTCCAATTCCAGGGGAAACGAAAGTCTGGCAGTATATAACGCTTACTAAAAGAATCTTTTTGATAGATTGTCCAGGTGTAGTCTACCACAATAATGATTCTGAAACAGATGTTGTGTTGAAGGGTGTGGTAGGTTATCTTCTAGTTTCTCTAATTTTGGTTGTCATGTGCTTTTAGCAAGAATATCTTGTTCAGGCTTGTTTGAATGGTAATTTTATTAGTGTTAATCTAATGAATAGGTCTAGTCCTGTAATCCTTGTAGGCAATTTTGCCAACCCGGGAAAAGGTTTTGGTGTTGTAATGGTTAAACAGCTGTCTAGGGATATGGTTTAATGTATTCTAATCAACCTAGTTATCTCCTGTGATATCATCTATCTTATTGGGATGTTTTATTTTATTACTTAATTGGGTGTTATATCCAGATATCGACACACAAGTTAAACTGTTAAAAACTTTGATGTCACAAAAAAAATGAAGGTGGTTAATGTTTTTTCTCCCTTGTTGATTTATCAGAATGGTGACTATCTATTGGTGGTGATATAGGATAGTATATTGAGAGAGATGAAGTTAGTTTCAACCTGGCATCTCCTGAACCATTATAGTTTTAGTTTACTAATCTGAGACTGTAGTCTCATTCTCAGGAGTCATACTTGTTTTGCTTGTCCACTGGACAATCTACTCCTTGCTTTTGTTTGTAGAATTGGAATTAATTTTTCTGTAGTTGATGATTATATTAATATTATTCAATACAGTCATGCTAATTAATGTGTTATTTTCAGGTGCGTGTAACTAATTTGAAAGATGCTGCAGACCATATAGGTGAGGTGTTGAAACGTGTGAAGAAAGCACATTTGGAGAGAGCATATAAAATAAAAGAGTGGTATGGTTCTGTCTCCTCATCTTTGTGGTGTAGATATGGTTAACTGGAAAGTGTGTCCTCCTTTTGTATTCGTGTGTTTGTTTGATGAAAATATCCTAAATTTGCCAATCAAGTGATCAATCTTCATCTATGATAATGTGTTGTTATAAGGACATTTTTATGCCATGGCATACTATCAACCCACATGCTAACTATATATTAGAAAATTTACAAGCAAACAAAAAATGAAAGTATTATACCATGCTGCACCTTTTCACCCTGTTTTTCTATTCTGGCATCTCTTAAGGATTTTTTGTTGTCACCAGGGATGACGAAAATGACTTCTTACTGCAGCTTTGCAAATCAACTGGCAAACTTCTGAAGGTATTATCTTTTTGTTAATCTGAATATTAGTTTAATATCTCATAGTTATTTCATTATTGTTGTCGAGGAAAGTGAACAGCTATATAATGTATTTTGGCTCTGCTCAAGTTGGCCAAGACTAGATACGCTCTCTGTATGCATTCTCTTCGAAGTATGGGATGCTTGACTTTTTAGAGTCAAAAGCCAATAATGAACTGAATTAGCACATGTTTCTCTTCTACTGAACTGAATGGTGTCTTGTGATATATTTAACTGATCCCATCCAATGAAACGAGACTTCTGTTGAAGTAATCTGCTCTTCTGGTAAGATAGGATAACGTAACTTCTGTGTGACTGTTTCCTATGTTGGTTGTTTCAGGGTGGTGAGCCTGACCTGATGACTGCAGCAAAAATGGTACTTCATGACTGGCAGAGGGGTAAAATTCCCTTTTTTGTTCCTCCTCCTAAGCAGGAAGAAGGGTCTGAAGAACCTAATATTAATGGTGTTGACATAGATGATACAGTTGATGGCAATGAAGCCTCTGCTGCTATTAAGGCTATCGCAGATGTTCTTTCATCACAGCAGCAAATAAGTGTTCCAGTTCAAAAGGATTTATATAGTGAGAATGAGTTGAAGGGGGAGGCGATTGAGCAACCTCCTAACCATAACGCAGACCAAGATATTCCAGCTCCTGATAGTGACACATCTGAACAAGATTCAGCTATTATGGTTCCACCTGAGCCGCTTGTTCCTGCTGAGCTGGTCCCAATCAGTGAGTAATAACTTATGGTTGCATTGGAGTTTTAGGTTTTAGGAAATTGTATGTAAATTATAAATTGGTTATATTTCCATCCTCTAAAAAGCTTTGGAAGGGAATAGCTCCTTTTTCCTTTCGCATCATTTCTGTGGCCAGCTTCATTGTTGGGAGTTGATCTACCTCATAAAGACCTTTGTCAAATTCATCCTTTTGCTTTGGGGGAATGTTGTTTGGCTAAATTGATGTTTGGATACGTGAGATAGAAGAGAATGGTACTGCTATGTGCTAGGAGATCACAAGAGCCTCGCATAGGAGAGGTTTTGTTTTATTGAGCATTGGTTTTATTTAGTTATTATTTATGCATTAGATGTAGCGATATAGCTTTTGTACCATGGTGGAAAATTTTGTTTTATTTTGTAATGTACCATTATGTGATTCAAGGTTATAAACGTGGGCAATGCAACGTTTCCTAATTTTAATGCCAAGCCAGTATATTGCCATTCATGTTGATTGTTGGGAGATTCTTCACCAAGCTGATTTTCATGATATTTTGACACCTACCTTTCTCTAACTAGTAGATTTACAACTTTCTATAATAAAATATTTAATTAAATTATAAATCAAATTGTTTAAGAATGTCAATTATAATATGATGATATAAAATGAGAGGGTTATGGACCTGCCATAACTTTTAATTTAAAATGTTATGAGTTGCTTTGGCCATACAATGTGTATTAGCATATCTTTTTTATTTTTCTCGTGTTCATGATAAGTAGAAAAATAACACGATGAAACTGGGCCAGCTATGTTTTGATAAGGGAATAATGAATGCAATTTATTTTTTAAGTTTGAGATAATGATTAGTAAATTAGGACACAATAGTTCGAATATATCATGTAGATTATATAGATCTTTTAGTTTGAGATAATGATTAGTAAATTAGGACACAATAGTTCGAATATATCATGTAGATTATATAGATCTTTTAATGTAAATAGATAAAACATCTTGAACAGAATAAAATAAAGCTATTATTTAGTCTTTATTTATATAGATTTTGCTAGGTCTATCTTAAAATAATAAAACAAAGCAAATAGAAAACATGTATTGAATATGAAGTAAAATACCAAGTGGATAAATTCATAAGGTTTCGTTAAGATTCATTTTCACTCTAAAATTTATATATATGTTAATTTATAATTCTTTTATTAGAATTGATGAAAAAGTAAAAGCATACATCATGTGAATTTGTTGTCTCTGTCCCAAATAAATACAGTGTCCCTGCATGCTAAATGATGCACCTAAAATTGCCAAAATCCCACGTTGTGTGCCCAAAAGTTGGCCAGATGTTCTCTTGGTTCAAAATTGGTGGTCTAATTAGTTGACATTGGTAGCAACCTTTTGATGTGATTTATGTACTAAGTATTTGGTAAGTGTTATTCTGTTATAGTATTTAAAAATCATATTATGATGACTTATATATAATTGAATGGCGATGTCTGACACCATTACGGTAAACTTCAATTTTATTAATAATAATAATATATTATTATTATTATTATTATTATTATTATTATACAAGTTGATGAGCTTTCCAATCTCATAATTTTAACCTTTTTACAAGTGAAAATAGCAGACTTAACTTACTATCTGTTAAATTTTGAATCTGAGTAAGAGTTTAGAAGATAAAGAGAGAGGTTGGTGGTAAGATTCAATACGGTTGAATAATCTAGAAAGTACACAGACGATTTAAACAGGCTATGACCAGGTTGGTGAAGATGACCATCACCATATTCATCATATTCACAAAGGAAAAAGGTACATGCACACTCTATCTTCTTGACATTAAGATATAAAAGATAAATTCTAAAGAAATAACTTTTATGGTTGTAATCCATACATGCTTCACTTTCATGGTTGACCTTTTTCACTTGGTTAAAGGGACTTTGATAAAGTGAATATTAGGTTAGACTGGTTTTCTCTCACAAGTAAATTATGTATAATTATGTACAAGTGACTTTCCAATCTACAACACACATTAAGTATATATATATACTTCATTAAATAATTTTAGGTTAAATATATATACTTATAAAATATTAACATGTTGACGAAATAAAATATATACTAAACACATATCACACTAAAAATATATTCTAATACAATTTTCAAGACATGGACTATGATATATATTAAACACATATCACACTATTTCAACACAACGATAAAGATACCGAACTATAGTACAAATACATTTTAATGTGGCGCGACAACATATTCATATTTAAAACGTTATTTTCTAACATTTCATATCATATTTGATGAAACCCTTTTCAAGGATTTTGATGAGAAGTCTTAGAGTGACACGCAAAAGACTTGATTTGATGAAAGTGGTGAATGGTGAAAAATGGTTTGGAAAGAGTTCTTGAAGGAGGTTCAACCAACTTTGTAAGAAAGGAGTTAGGAAGAGTCTTAGAAAAAGACAACCTACTTGATCTTAGAGAAAGTGAAATTGCAATTTGGCAAAGCTTCACTATCATTTTAATTTCTAAGATGTCTTTACAATGAGAGGAACTCTCCTTTTGTAGGAGAAGGATAACCCTCTAGAAAAAAAAGAGTACATGTATCTACAAAATCTGCTTTGAATTTCAAAAGGTCCTAGAAGCTTTTTTTGTCCAATGGGAGTGAATGAAATCCTTTTCCTTCACTAACTGTCTAAGGGGGATACAAGGAAGCCGTTAGATGACTGGTCAAGGGGGATGTTCCTTCATCCTTCCAAGTCTAAGTGACTCTCCAAGGCCCAAAGCAAGTCCAAATGTGGCGTTAATGATGCTTCAAGGCCCAAATGTGGCACTAATCCTCTTTAAACTTGTGCTAATCTACTTTGGTAATGTAATCAACACTAAACAAAGTTCTTGGCCCAAATACAAGGCTAAAAGAAAGATATATATATATATATATATATATATATATATATATATATATATATATATATATATATATATATATATATATATATATATATATATATATATATATAAGTTTTACAAAAGGTTTTTAAGAGAAAGGAAGATGTTAATAAGTAATCTTCCAAACAAGTATAGTTCTTTGAGGTCTATTGATAATGCTAATTCTTACCATTATCTAAGCATAATTTTAGTAGCAAAATCAACTCCTTTCTAGCTTGTAACTTGCTTAATCCTTTTCTTTTGTCTTGTTTTCTAAATAAATGTGTTTTAGGTTGCATTTATGTAACTTCATCACTAATCCCATTATTTTGCAGCTAATAATATGCTTGGAAGAATCTCCAACAATGTTGAGAACTGAACCAGCCACAAAAGCAAGCAAATATGCAGAAAAACCAGAAAAACCAGAAAAAGATGCAGTGCAGCAGAGTCAGGTTCGGGCCCCCCTGGCCTAAGGGGGCTTGAGCGCCAGTGCATCAGTTTCTGAGTTTGACTGTCGCGCGCCCGGGCCCCCACTGTTTAGGGGCACTTGAGCGCCATTTTTGCTGACATGGCAGATTTGCTCTATTTAACTCAGAAACGCGAAAGGGTTGGGGTCTTTGGTTCTTTAGAGGTGCGATTTCATGGCTGGAGCTCATGGAGGGCGCGAGGAGCTTGTGGGAACATCTCCTCCTCTTCCTTTGGGTCTCCTTCTTCTTCCATCTTCCATGTTTGTAAGCTCTAGGGTTCTCCATGGAAATGGAGAACCAGATTCATCTTGTTAGGGTTAGATGTAGCCCATGAACTCTTGTGTAATGAATGATTGATTCGTATTTATATATGCCTTTTCTATCTTTTACTAGTATTCTTGTTTCCAATCTTAAAGCTTGCATGTAATGGGGACGTTCATGACTTGATTTTGGGATTTCATTGATTATGGGGACGTAAGATGGAATCTTGAACTGAAACAAGATCCTTGTGGTCATTGATTCTAGGAATGGAAGATGATTCACATGTTGTCTTAGATCATTGTTCTTAATGCGGGTTTGTCCATCTTCCTCTTCCGTCATCTTTATTATTGTTCTAGTGAGAGGTCCAATGTGTCCTCTAGATGGTCCTCCATTAATACCGCAACTCCAATAATTTAGTTTTCCAAAACACAAACACTATAACACATCACGACAAAAATCATCAAATAATAAATTATAAATCGCAATAGAAGAACATTTATTGACCTTCAATACCCTTTATTCCAATGAACTAGTGATTCCAAGGAACTAGCTCCAACAATGATAAAAAATGAACGCGAATTTCGTTAATTGCTTTTTCAATCCCTAAAGTTGGTGAATGAATCCACAACTTAAATCTCTAATTTGGACATAAAATATGTTTTGATCAAATATCTCCCATTTTCTTTTTAAAAACAAAATTTCACATCACAAAATTGTTTATTAAGCAACATAATATGTCTAGTCACGATTTATTTAAGATTAACTATCTCATTAACAATGAGGGTATATTGCACTTATTTTTTCAAATTAAAAAAAAAATAAAAATAAACTTATGAAATGAAATTATTTAAGCCTAATTTTATTAGAATAAATTATAGAAAGACTGTTGATTTTTTTTATATTCTCAACTTAACTCTTTTTTAATTGTATAAAAATATTACTAATATCAGTTATATATTAGATTTGGCATTTATGCATTACATTAATGTCTTCTTAATTTTTTTTAAATATAATGTCAGAACATTGTTGTAAGTGCAAAAAATCACTATATTTAGGGAAATGAACATAATTCACTTAATTTTTTTATGAATTTTAAAATTTATGTTAAATTAATAGTTTTGATTCAGTAGATTAAGCTTATAATTTTATGTAATTTAAAAATTGACTAAGGTTTTATCTAAACTTCATTTTCACGTGTGATGAAATTTACATACTATAAAAAAGGGGAAATTATTATATAATATATTTGTGAATATTTAGTTTATACTAATATTTATGTATAATTATTCAGATAATATTGTGTAATTTAATAGTTATATTATATATATAATGAAAATACTAAGTAGTTGCACTTTTATTTTATGCTACATGGGCATTGAAATAATTACAATCTAAATCACAAGAGTTATTGGTATAGTTATGTGCAATTAGATCATGTAACACATTCTTCGTTAAAAATTGATGTAATATCAATAAGACTAATGTTCTATCATTTATTATTTTTCTTAAAATTTTTATACTTTCTAAAAAAATATAAAATAGTATTATAATTTAATTTAAGGTTTTGAAATATATATATATATATATATATATGTATGTATTTATATTTATGTATTTATTGAGAGTCAAGATATTGAATAAGAGAATAAATATAAAATAAGAAAAGTAAAGGAAATTATATAATGTAAATAAAAGATAAAAATAGTAAAATGGAAGAGATTGAGAAGGAGGACCTAAGGTTATTGTAAAACATGAGAGAAGTGCGCATAACTAACATATTGTGGATGATTTTAATGCAACTATAACAATTGATGTAATTTTCTTTTTGTTGGAAATATGATGGCTTGGTTTTAATACCAACAGGGGGTAAATTGGTGAGGTTTAAAAATCAGAGTCTTTTTAAAATCTTTTTCGCAAAGTATAAAGCTTTACAAAGTTTCTTGAATCGCAGGGAATATGAAGTTTAAGTGCAGCGAAAATATAAAGTTGACTGTGCGAAAAGTAAAGTCGACTTAATGCAAAAGTGTAGGGAAAGAGAAAGCAAACACAAAGTTTTTATACTGGTTCGGTCTCAACGTCTACATCCAGTGTACTTCCACAACCAGGAAGCAAATGCACTATAATGGTCAAGGTTTTTACAACAAGGTTTCTATAGAGACCTCCACGTCAAAATATCAAACACCCTCTAACCTTCTAACCAAAGTATAGACAGCAACACAAAGATCTGCAGCAAAATATCCCATCTTCTGCAATCTTCAAGCCACTTTGAACAATCCTCAAAGTGTCAGAACTCCACGAATCCACCTCCTGTAATCCCAACAGGACAACAACAATATTTCCAAAGATTGATAGAAAACTTCATCAGTATGATGAACACCAATTGTGCAGATTTTGATCAAACAGTACGTGCAATTCACTTCCTCCTTAAGAAACTCTTCCAAGAAAGATCTCCAACATCTTCTTGATGAGTTCTTGGAGCCTTTACACAAAGATTGCAATCTGAAATATCAAATGAAAATGTTAGAATATCCAAAGTCCTCTTGTGATTAACAGAGTCACGTCTATTTATAGTTTTCTATAAATCAGACGCTCATGTAGTCAATTGTACTACTAATGAAGTCGACTATCATAAGACAGTTGTAACAATTAAAACAAATTAGCAGTCATAACAACCAAATTGATTTCGCATTTAACTCAGTTGACTTGCATTTAATGCTTTAGCATAAAGTTGAAATATAGCGGTTAAGCATACAAGCATTAACAAAATTTCAAATCAAATAACTAACTAAGTCAAATTCACTACGCATGTAGTCGACTTAGACACTTCACCACAATTTGAAGTACTTTTCAATATAAAATCACACACAACACTGCTTTTGAAAATTTGTGCAAAGTCACGAGTTTCAATCGACTTACTTCATAATGAAGTTGACTTAAAACTTGCAGTTTTGCCACACAGTATAAGTTCATTAAAGTGTATGTGGTTTTCTTTTCTTAAACATATGTAATGCAATCACAAAAGATATATCCAGTATAAAATCAGTGAATATACATACATATATGAGAAACAACACAAACATGTTTTTTAAGATATCATTCACAATGAAGAATACAACATGTATTACATAACAATACATGTGTTATTAATAATGTGTTGTCATCATAAAAAACTAGAGCATTGTGAGATTAAGGTTTAACTAAACCAGTGCTTCCCTTATCAACAATCTCAACACTTTTTCATAGTATTTTTGTTTAACTATGGTAAGGGGATATAAATAGGTTATTCAAATATAAAATAGGAGTTACAAATTTTGGTTACAATTAAAAAATTCTATGAACATCGTGAATAGAAGAAATGACAAATCTAGTGATGAATCTAGCAATTTGGATCACAACTTTCATAGATTTCTTATAACAATTCCTCTTATACTTACTAATTTAGTTTTATTATAATTTACATTCCTACAAACCTTCCACTTCATCTTCATCAACATATATTTCTTCCCCAATTTTTTTATCCTTTTTTTTCTCTATGCATCATTTCATCATTTCATCTATCTATATATATATATATATATATATATATATATATATATATATATATATATATATATATATATATATATATATATATATAACCATTGTTGGAAGATTTTACAAATATTTTTTTATTTATTTTATGGGAATATGTGATTCGAGTTTAGTGATTATTCTTAAAAGAAGGAAAACTACGAGGAAATTTTCTCTTCAAATGGTTAAAAGTCTCTGTTGAAATTTGAACATGATAAGTAAGACAAACTTTCTAGAATATTTAGTGATTCATTTTTGTTGTATTGCATTTTATTTTTCTACTTTAGTCCTCTTAATTTATTGGGCTTCTTGTAAGGTTTTTTAAATGGAAGCAAAAGTTATAAATCAAATCCAAACAAAATAAATAGATATAATACGGATTTTATGTTATAGAATATATATTGTGAGCTAATATCTAAGTATGTGGAAGATACGTAAGACATAAGATACTATTTTGTAATTGCTTTTGGTTTGCCTTATAGGAATAATAAACTCTTTTAATGCTTTTAAATTTACTTTACTCATTTAAGTCATATACTTTACATAGTTTAATTACATGTGTGAGGATAAGAAAAATTCTGCCGTCAATATATTTGATTTTGACATAAAATGAATATAAATGTTGAAGATTCATTAGAATAATGCAATAAAAAGAGAGGATTTGAAATAGAAAAAAATAAAGTAAGAAAGAGTACTAAAGTAAAATTAATCATATGTTAAGTCATTACAAAATTAATAAGTGAGTATAATAAAAATAATTTCAATATCAAAACCTTATTTTAGAAACAAATATAATCTATGTACTTAACATATATATATATATATATATATATATATATATATATATATATATATATATATATATATATATATATATATAGTTATTCAATTAGTGTGGATTTATGAAATCTGAAGCACAAAATTCTCATTAAAAAAACAAAAAAATAGCAAATGAGTGGATAAGTTTGTAATTTCAAAGCATAATTAATTCATTAACAAAAAAATTAATTATATATGCTTATAAAATAAAAGATCCATGTTCTTATTTTTGTAAACCTTGAAATGTTTTGTTGGGTCTCTACAAAAGTCAAATAAAATTTGATTGGGAGTGAAAGATAAAATGAGCATTTGATTGGCTTGGATTTGTGTGTTTTCAAGCAGTGATTGTAATTTTGTTATTCTCCTTAGCTAAATATTGTATGAAGGTTATGTAACTTGGCATATGTTTAAAATTTCATATACAATTATTTTACCATTGGATTTGAAAAACTTAACATATTCTTCCTTTATCCTTAAACAAAATGGAATAAAAATAGACTTAACCAAATCTTGAGATGAGATATATCTTTTTTAAATCTTAAGTATATTATATGATTGTTAGATATCAATATAAATTAGAGAGTCACTATAAATAAACACACCACGAAAATAATCATAGTTATTATTCTAAGACTAAACGGTTCTGATTCACGTATCAACAGTTTATCCTATAGAATACATTTGAATACTAATTAATTTACACCAAAGTATGTTTAATATCAATTAAATTATAATTAGGTCGTTTAAATTAATTATGAAATCTATAAATAGATATAATGAGGTAAATGATGGCATCAAAATATTTTATAAAAAGACAAACTTATCTTATTCTTAGGATGTGTGCAAGGATTTGCATACTATACACAAGTCAATAAGGACGTATAGGGAAGAAGGGGATAAAATTTAATTCTTTTAAGTTAATATATTAAACATTTTCATATCATTTAAGTTTGGTTTCATTTACATAAGAAAACAAATATATAAATTAGAAAGGAAATAAATTTAGTAAAACAACAATATATAGCTTTTCATCATGAAAATAATGAAGTAAAAGATTACATATCTTCAACTCTTGCTTAAAATAGTTAAGGAAACCATACTTCAACATTATTTTAACAAGCATTCTATAACTTTATACACATATTGTATAAGCTTGATTACCTAATTACTATATTAGAAGTAACTTTAGCCTACCATACAAAAGGAAAATAAATTTATCTTATATTTTGACCATAAATATACAGAGACAACATATTTCCTATTAACCATCATGAAAGTTTTTAAAATTTAAAAAAGAGACAATTTGTGTAATCAAACATATCAAATAAAATATACTAATAAGACATGATTTGTAATACTTTTCTCTTTATGTTTGGTATTTTCCCTATGATATATACTTTTGTGTTGCAATAAGGGGCATTGTCTTTATACTGATTATCACTCAATTTTCTCATTATCATTGTATTTCTTTTCAGTTGTATTTATCACATTTTATTGAATCCCAAATATATTGTTTTTAGTTAATGTGCTTGTTGTTGTTTTTATTATCAGTGTCCACATTGATATTGATTTGAAAATGTTTTCATTGCTGCTTTTGAACTTTAGAAAAATATCATAATACTTGAAAAAAAAAATGTATTTGAAGTATTGGGGCACTCTAAAGCGCTTAAGTTTTTTCAAAAGTATTCATATACTCCAAAGGATATATGCATATACTTTATTATTAGGTAAACATTTAATTACTCCAAAAAAAAAAACTAAAACAATTCTTAAATAATTTTAAACACAAAAAGTAATTGGTTTATAAATTAAAAATTATTAATTTATTTGAAATTTTTTAAAACAAAATTTAGAATATGAGCTATGAAAAACTGTGTCAAGAATACTCACTCTCAGTAGAGAGTTACATCAAATTACTCACCCAATGGTTTCCATTAAGAAAACCATAAAATCTATGAAAAAACCATACTAAAAATTGGTCTTCAACCCTGCAAGAAGATTCTCCACGCCATTTATCTTTTGTCACATCTTGTGTTATGAGAAACTAATATTAGTTTATAAAAAAAAATTGGATGACCAATTTAAATACTAATATTTTGATAGCCAAAATATTAATAGTTAATATTAGTAACTAATTTAAAGTCTAATTTGTCCCTAATTATAATTTTTATTTATAACAGTGACTATTTAAGAAATCAATATATAACTTTTATTTTATAAATTAGTATCTAAATTAGTTATTATAATGACAAATTATTTTTTATCTCTAAAATTGATTGTTATTCAAATATTTTTTTATAGTGAAAATCCTATATTTGATTTCTTGAATTTGAACACCAAAAAAGAATTTGAATTGTTACATATTAGTGAGTTTAAGGAATTGAAAGTTTAATTAGAATTGAGTTATACTCGTATAAAATAATCATATCATCTTCAATCTAAAATCTAAAATCTTAAAATAATGAATTTATAAATTTCTTTTTTACATATTATTCAACTTTCTCATCTCTACTTAGTATAAAACTTAAATTCACATTTAAATTTATTCAAAAAAAATCAAATGTATAAGGAAAACTAGTTTGTTGAAAATCTTAACTTGTTTCTTATTGACATCATTAATATGACTGAAAATTTACACAATTTGTTTGTATATGTTTCACATTCCTATTGATGTTTATGCAAAGTTTTGAAGTCTTGAGGGTGGATTCAAGCAACAAAGGTAAGACTATTTGTCTATGCTTCTCAGGTAAGAATTACAACTCTAAAAAGTGAGATATTTTTACATAAATAAGATTAAGATTATAGTATAAACCCTCAAAATAGGCTGATTAGTGTGGATTTACAGTGGATAAGAAAGAACCATTATAAATTTTTCTCCACTTTTCTAAACTTTAAGCTCTCTTTACTTTCATTGGTAAAAATTGTTTTAGTTCAGCATTTCCTTAATCTTAAATGAAACTTATTAATTAGATTAATTAATATTGCATAAACTCAATTGAATACTTAATATAATTCTCAATTAGATATTATTTTTCTATTACTTTTTATTATTGTAGTGTACATAATTAATTTTATTAATGTACTCCTTTCATAATATTATAGAGAGACATACTTTTTTTATTGCATCGTTAAATAAGAATTTGGTTGTTATGGTTCAGGAGTGGTAGAGCTTAGTTCATATTCAGGGGGCTTTGGTCCCTCCAATTTCTTTTACACATAAATTAATGTATAATTTTTTTTTTTAATTTTAGTACATTTTATATAATTGGCATTGCAAAATTTTAGTGCATCTATCACTGTGGTTGAGCATACCAGCAAATTAATGATAAATTATATTAACTAAGTATTTTATTTTCATAAATCCTTGAGAGTTGAATTTGTTAAATATTTTTTGAAATTTTAGAGAAATTGTTTTGTTCAAGTTATCATAGGTGTTATGCTAAGCCATTTTTCGATGGTGAGAAGTATGTCTGTAGAAATGTTCAAATGAAAATCTCACTGAGGCCATCTATACAAAAAGGATTTTAACAATGAGATTATTATAATTTATAACATTCTCTAAGATATGTTAATTGATTGGGAATAACAACATACATATATTATCAAAGTGATAAGGTAAATCACATCAAAATTTGAGTATTATTCTAGCTGGAGACCAAGAAAGATCTACATTGATTTGAAATTATATATAAAACCTTCAGATCATCTGGTGAGAAAGAAGATAATGAAGAAACAAACATGAAAGTGGAATTAAAGAGGTGAGTGAGAATGATTTTTCTTTATGTTATAATTATGTTGAGTTGCGTGAAGAATTAAAATATACTTCATCTCTCCATTTTTATTTATCTTTTTTCTAGATAAGTTATAATTCATCAAATGGCTTCATAATATAATATCTTTCATGTAAGTTTTTTCTTTCTTTCTTTTGAACAGAAGAGAGTAAATCTGTATTTATAATGGTACATTTGAGATGTACCAATCCTTTTACATTTATGTACAGACATAGTTAACCTGCTATATTCTAACTTTTATGAAAACCCAATGAATATTATCTCTTTTACATATTCAAATCAAGATTGGTTTTAGGGAAATTGAAAACTTTTGGGGGGAAAAAGTTTTTCAAAACTATACGTTGAGATATTAAGAATTTTTATTAATCTAATTCATCCAATCTTTTGGTTACCAACATCTGCTTCAGTCACTAGATTATTCACTATTTTACTTACATGATGTAAGTGATTTTTTTTTTAATTGATTGATTCAAGAAAATCATTTTTTGTGGACCAACCTCTATATTTAAGAAAATAATTTTTTCTTTGGAAGACAGATTTTACCAAAAGAAAAATTGATAAAATTCTTTTTCTCGTAAAGGACATGTTGGTAAAATTATATTTGCTGCGACTGATTCTTTTAATAGGATTTTGAAAAGTAAATTTGAGGTGTCGATGGTAGAAAAATTCAGTGTTTCCTGTATTTCAAATCAATCTCAGAAGAGTTTAGAAATGTGTCAAAGTAAGGTCACATTTTTAATAGAAAAAAAAAGAATTTTGATACATATTTTTGGACAACATTTTAATACAATTTTTTTATTAATTTATTATTTATTTGTTATTGGAATATGTATTCTAAACTAAATAACAAAACGACTCATATACTATGTTAAAATGTCATAAAAAAATTGTGTTATATATGATTGTTCTTAATAATCTTCAAGCTTTCGTGTGTTTATTATGGATTAAAGTAGTGTTCTTCATGTGCTTGATCCAGTGTTATGCTCCTCTCCTTTCCCATCATGATAATCTTTACATTTACATCATGTGGGTGTTGAATTGTGCATTATTCATGGTGAGCATGTAGCAATAAGTAGTTGTTAAGTTCTTTTATGACTTCTTAGATGTTTATTATACTAAATATTATCATATGTTTGTTTTTGGATGTTTAAACTTAGATGGATTTTAGATTTTCATATTTAAACCTATTCTGGCTTTTTCCTCTCCTTGTTTAGGTCAAAAATATGATTCAGACGATCCTGGTATATCTATAGAGATGTGCAGTTCCCATGAAGAAACGTGAGGCTAATGTGGTTTGCTTTTCGCAGTGGGTGCAATATTTTGAGCATATCTTCAGCTGTAGAAATTGGTTCAAGACACTAAGTGAATCCAGATTCCTTGCTTGGGAGCACATATAGTGAAAGTCACTGATTATAGAAATCATGCTTCTCTGATCATCTCACCTATAAAACCAGATCATTAAAAAATTTAGATTTTGTTTGAGAAACATACAGAACCTCTGCATATGTCTTGGTCGAACATCAATTGGTAAAATTCATTACTCGTGTTATGAAATGGATCACCCTTTCTACAGGTGAAATCTATACTTTGTGTTATGAAATTCTACAATCAAGTAATCATGTTCCTTAAACCATTTACTTTCTGTGCAGGTTTTGTGATTCACAATAGAAGATGCATCAAGACAGATAAATGGTGTGGAGAATTTTTTGCATAGTTGAAGACCTAGTTTTAGTATGGTTTTGTTTTGATGTAACTCTACTGAGAGCGAGTATTTCTTGTTGGCACAGTTCTTCATATATTTTATTGAGAGTAATTTCCTTCTTACAACATGTTCTAAATCTTGTTTCAAAAATCGGAAGTATTACTGATTGTTTCATCTTATACTAATCGATCCTCAAAGTAAAAAGAAAAACCAAATATTGCTAAAGAAAGTCGATTGATTGAAGAAAAATACTTCTGACAAACCTAAGAGATATAATATGGTTGCAATTATTGTATGGGTATATATAACAAGAAAAGAATTACACTTTTTTTTCTTCTATCCATACCTCTCAATTTTTATTCAACAGATCTATCAAATGTTTCTGACATTGAATCATGTGACTTTGTTGATAAATTTACAACAGAAAAGAAAAACACAGCAGCGAAAAACAATCATCCTAGTAACTCAACTTATATAAATAAGCAATTTGATTTTCTCATATACGTTGTGTTTTAGGTTTTCCTCTGGATGTTTTTGTTGATTGTGATGATCATTTGAAGATCTGTGATATTTAACGTTGATGGGATTGAGGTGTCATAAAGATACAATTCTTATTTATTTCTCTTATTGCATGACTCGACATTGGTCAATATACCAGAGAAAAAGCAAAAGAAAAATTACAAGAATTTTCGTAAACAAATTAAAAAGTTGATTTTTAAAATTGAAATTAAATTAAATTAGTCCTCCGCGTGGAGAGTCGTTTCCATCATCACAATAAAGAAAAGAAAACATTTATTACATAAACCAAATGACATAAGTTATTTAATATTTGCTTTTAAATTCTTATACGTTTAACTTTTCATAATTGCTTATTTATGATATAATTGAGTGGAAAAGAAGATAAAGAGAATACGCAACGTTGAGAACGGTACATTTTGTTGTTTAGTTAAAGAAAAAACGAAAAAAATAGGAAAGAAAGAAAAATATCCTTTAAAAATAAAAATTAAAAAAAATCATTTTATTCTCTCTTCATTTCAAATTCTAAACTTTCTATCTAGCATTACTTTCTTTCCTTTCAACTGAATAGCACATTTTAGTACTCATCTCAGAATTATATATATTTTTTTAAAATACATATTTAACATATACTTTTCATTATTGTGTTGGTTTCACTAAATAACTCGTGCTTTATTTAACGAAACTCTGACATAATTAATTGATTTTATGGTTCTCAAATTATATTTCATTTAGTTTTTATATGAAAGCCTAAATACACGTTTTTCACAATACATCATCAACAATTAATAAAATAATATTACATGGAAAATATTAATATTTTTTTCTATTTATCTCAGACACAAGAATCCAAAAAAATAATCAAGTTTTTTTTTGTTCTTCTTTTTTTTACTTTTGACTTTTAGTGGAGGACAAGTCATACATGCAAAGACATAGAGGGTGTGAAGGAGTTAGGGCCATATATAAACAACCTAAAGGCTGAGAAATCTGCCATAGTTGTAATTGCAGTTTGCTTAGTCTGCTTCAGAAATGGATTCTTCAATGGCAAGTGCTGGTGGTTCTGCTGATGAAGCTTCTCAAAACCATAACAATGGAAGGAAAACCTCCTACAAACGTCTCTCTTCTTCTCAAACATCAAGACTTGAAAGGTAATTAAAATAACCCTTTAGGTTAACATTCTTTTCTTTCAATTTAATTAATTAATACTTTCATTTCCTTCATTTTGAGGGTGAAACAAATTAAAGAGTAAACACATAATTCCTCTAGATTTAATTCTGCATGTTCCTAAAACTCTCTTTTTTTTTTAAATCAAGCTCTATAGATCTCTCTCCACATTTAATTCCTCTTGATTTTGCTTTTCTGGGGTTCGTTAATTTTAATTTTAATTTTTTTTTTGTGAATTTTGGTTTGATCTATTTGCTCAAGGGTTTTTGTATTAAATTTGGTTTAATGTGCTTTTTATTGTCTCTAGCATCACGATTAATGGTACCCATATTAATTTTTACAATGCCCTTTGCTTCTTTGGGTATGTTGTGGAAGGAAAATCCACTTTTTGCGTTGGGTCGAATCGATTTTGATTAAGAGAACTGGAAAAATTTAATCTTTGCGAAGTAAAATTGATTTTAGATTCGGATTAACAAATCGAATTTTTAAGCCTCTGATCTTTATAATTTAGAAAATAATTTTCACACTTTTCAGTCTAAAGCACATTTTCGATACAAATACATGACCAATTTAAACATGCATAGCAAATTTACTTCAACAAAAGAAAAAAAGTATTCTTCTCCTTCAAAATATGAAACCCTAAATCAAAACTAAATCTTTCAAAATAAATTTTATAGAATTCCAAATCATATGAACCCTCAATTGTTTTAAAGAATCAATTTTGGTGCTTGATTTATCATAATCGTGCACATATTATATGAAAATAGTATTTCACATTTTATTAAACTAAAACCATGGTGAAATCGATGCTGATAAATTATACTATACAATATATTAACCAACAAGTTTGTATTTTTTTTTTAATCGGCATCTTTTTTTAATATTTTACTATTTCTTTTATCTCTTGAGTTTGAGATGTTTGCACTATATATATCATTATTTTGTTAAATTGACTGATGCAGTGAATTTTTTCTATCTATACGTGTAATTTTAATTAGTATATTTAATGAAGTGTATTATCTTTTTAAATGAATTGTTCTCCTCTTATACAAATCAAATTTAATTTGAATTCATGACTTCTTTTCCCTTCTTACTCAAAATTTCACATAGAGAAAATAACAAATTATTTGAAATGATTATAAATACAACTTAAAGTTAAATTAACCCTATTATGATTAAGTTGAAGAAGTAACATGTTTTGAACTTATCAAAGGCTTTGATTGTTTTTTCATTATTTAACGACAACACAAAATATATATTAACATAATCTGCAGATATGTTTCTTTCTCTCTTGTGTCTAGTTGAATAGAAATATTACCACTACTACATATATATTTATTTAATTATTTTTATTTAGTATGTATAACCAACTATTTCTTATGTATAATCATTATACATTATCTTTTATATCAAAGATATACGAAAGCAGTTATATATAACTCATCGTCAATTTTATAATAACATAAATGATTATGGTTTTATAATAATGGATTATTTTTCTGCTCATTTTTTATCAATTCACTCGAAATTGATTTAAGGAGATATTTTTAATCAACAAGAAAAAAATATATATAACTGTATATAAAAGTCTCAGCAAATGTTTTTTTGGTAATGCATTTGTTAGTTTTTTTTTTCTAATACTCTCGCTATTAGTGGATTATTGAACATCTTTGACTATAAAAGAAAATTACAATATATTACAAGAAAAATATTAAATATGAAAAAATTATTGTCTAAATTAATTTTTAATTTAAAATTAAAAACCAATTTAAAATCAATAGTTAAAATTTTGATAGTTAAAATTAGAAAGTAATTTAAATTTAAATTTACAAATTAATTATAACCTTTCATTCGTAATAATGAAAATTATTTTAGAAGTGAATAACTTTTATTTAATGATTTGTTTTGCTGAAAGAATTAACTATTGTGGTTTGTTTTTGTTTATAAAAGGTTCATCAAGGATTGCCCACACCCTGATGAGGCGCAACGACGTCAATTGGCTGCTGAGATTGGACTTGAGCCAAGGCAAATAAAGTTTTGGTTTCAGAATAAGAGGACTCAGATCAAGGTATTCATTTTTCCACAGTAAGATTGTACAAAATTTTTATAAAACTATGAAGTAAAGTGAGAGAAATAGTATATACAACTCACCATTTTTGTGCATGTTATACGTAAAAGAATCAACACGAGAGAGCAGATAACACTGCTCTTCGAGTTGAGAATGATAGGATACACACAGAAAATGTTACAATGCAAGAGGCCTTGAAGAGTATGCTTTGCCCATCTTGTGGGGGACCACCGTGTCTTGAAGGAGATCGTGAACATGCTATCCATAATATGAGACTTGAAAATATGCACCTAAAGGAAGAGGTTCGTGAAGTCATCCATTGATTCATTTTATATTTTATGTGAATATATATACAATATTTGATGTGATTGGTTTTCAGCATGAGAAGGTGTCTCGTCTTCTTTCGAGGTACTTGGAGAGCCAGATGTTACCACCTGATCAGTTCCAGCAGGGTTTTTTTCCCATCATAGGATCAAGTTCAAATGCTGCAGCACTTGGAAATCCACTGAACCAAGTGATCGGTGGAAGTTCAAGTCATGATCCAAATCTTGCTTTGCATATGATGGATGGTGGCCATAACTTTCTTGCGAGTGAAGGCATAGAAAAAAACCTTATGGCTAAGGTTGCTGCTACTGCAATGGATGAGCTAGTTAGGCTTGTTCGGATTAATGAGCCCTTTTGGATTAAGTCCTCATCTCCAGATGGCAAGTTCTGTCTACTGCTTGAAAACTATCAAAAAATGTTCCCAAAGACCAAACATTTCAAAGGGCCAAACGTTCGTATTGAAGCAACAAAAGAATCAGGAATAGTGAGCATTAATAGCCTTCAGCTTGTTGACATGTTTCTTGATTCGGTGAGCATATCATAACCCTTTTTTCTGTTGACTAGTTTTCTCTTAGTTTTTATTTAATATTGCAATACTGCTATCGATATCAAAAAATCTATATTTACTCGTAAGAGCATGATCATTGATTTCATGTTTTCAGGACAAATGGGTGAATTTGTTCCCAACAATGGTCTCAAAAGCAGAAACGGTGAAAGTAATCGAAAGAGGTTTGCCAGGAAACCGAAGTGGAGCCTTGCAGCTGGTATATATTCTCATGCAAACCTTGCTTTTGTAATTTTATTTCATTTTTTTTTTGTAACTATATAAGTTTTTAATTTGTTGACAATACTTTTATGACAGATGGTCCAGCAAATGCATGTTCTTTCACCCTTTGTGCAACCTCGTGAATTTCAGTTCCTTCGTTTCTGTCAACAAATTGAAGAAGGCCTGGTGATAGCAGATGTATCATTTGATTCCTTCCAGCAAAAACCCTCTATTTTTCAGTGTTGGAAACATCCCTCTGGATGCTTGATCCAGGAAATGCCCAATGGGTGCTGCATGGTTAGTAATTTACATATTAGTTATCTACTTTAGTACATCTTCAACTATAAGATTGAAATACTCTACATGTTATTGAGAAAGACGTTTTAAATATAAAAGCAAATTTTAGAGGCCATTCTATATTAAACTTTTTGAGCTTATATCCAGATTTAGAAACTCTTTACCTTTTATTTTGGGATTCACACCGATCACTTCATATCACATAAAACTATAATTAATTCCAATAGTATTGAAAGTAAATCACTGATCACTTCATATATATTATGTTCTATGTTAGGTTACTTGGGTTGAGCACGTGGAAGTGGATGATAAAATCCAAATACATCCGCTGTACAAAGATATTATTGTTAAGGGCGTTGCATACGGAGCTGAAAGGTGGATTATGGAACTTCAAAGAATCTGCGAGAGATTTGCTGCCTTTTATCTTGAAAAGATACCTGATCATGATGCTGCAGGAGGTCACACTTTCTCATATTTAACTCAAAACCCTAACACTTGCACATCTATCTCTCTATATGTGTTTTATGATCAATGATTATGTCCTTATAGCTAACTCAAAAAGTTTACCTTATCCATTGTTCAGTGATCAATTCTCTTGAGGGAAGGCGAAGTATAATGAATTTTTCTCATCGTATGCTTAAAATCTTCTGTGAAAGTATAACCATGGCAGATGGCTTGGACTTTCCGCTTTGCGATGTGGTGAACACTAGTGGGGTGAGAGTCTCTATTCGCGAAAGCAAAATCAATGGACAGCCAAGTGGCATGATTGTTGCAGCTGCTACCTCCATTTGGCTTCCCGTCCATTATATGAAAGTTTTTGAGTTCTTCCTAGATGATAAAAACCGTGCTCAGGTTTAAATACTATACCTATATAACTAATCCTTTATTATATGCAGGAGTTATTTTATTAGTTAGTTAGATTTCAATTAATCTTGCTTTGTGCAATGATTAATATTTGCGTGTTCTTTTTCTTATATACTCAGTGGGATGTTCTTACCTGTGGAAATCAGGCACACGAGGTGGCACACATCTCAAATGGAATTCACCCTGGGAACTGTGTATCTGTTATTCGGGTAATTAATTCCAATCTTTCTTTTTGTTTCGTGTTTCAACTTTGTTCTAAGTAGACAGGCTAACTAGTTTAATTTGTAGTATAGTTAAATTAAACAAACACTTTCATAAATTATATGGTTAAGGTAAGAACAACATTGAATTATTAGGTTTTAATAAACACAACCCTAAGCTGACTACTGTTTCTTCACGTACTCGTGTAGCCATTCATCCCTAGCGAGAACAATGCACTGATTCTTCAAGAGAGTTTCACAACCCCGATGGGATCGTATGTTATATATGCGCCAACTGATGTAGCAACTATGACTGCGGCCATAATGGGAGAAAACTCTTCAATGTTACCAGTTCTTCCATCAGGTTTTGTGATCTGCCCAGATGGTGAAACAAATTCAGCTATGGGAGCATTTGATGGTGCAGATACTGAAAGATTGGGAGGCTCGTTGCTGACTGTGGCATTTCAAATACTAGCTAGTGCTGATGGACGCAATATGCCAAATAGGAAAGCCGGAGCAGCTGTCAACTCTCTTTTAACCTCAACTATTCTCAGAGTCAGGGATGCTCTCAACTGCAACAACTAGGACTCATTTGCTTATGCAGACTTTCTCAAGGACAAAACATTGCCTTTTTTCCTTTGTGTTTCATGACAAACCAGTTTGCTTGACATTTTCACTTTCTTTGCTACATTGCTTCACATTTTCAGCTTGTGCTTCAACTTTGCAATGTCTTTGGTGCATTGCTTGACATTTTAAATTAAATAACTTGCTGTTTTATTCCATTTTCCCCATCTATTTATGTGTGGTAATAATTATTATCCTTCTGGTGCCCATTCTTCTTTCAAGAAAAGCTTATCATGCATTTTCTTCTGATAAGCAAACTTTTTTTGAAAGAAAGAGCAAATGATTCTGCAACCCTACAACAAAGTAGAACCATCATTAGTCCTTAATCAAATTCTCACAAATGGATTCTTTTTCTTCTCATATTTGTAGTCTGATATACCTCACCTTACAAAGTAGACCCATTTGAACTTCTTTCTCTTCCATTCTTATTTATTTCGTATATGTTCCAAACACACCATTACAGAAAGAAAATAACCGTATTCTACAGTTGGGTTATTAAGATGCTTTGAACACTTTTTACTTAGTTTTTTGTGTGTAATGGGTTTTGACCTAGTCCTCCTGATTTTTATTTATTTAGTTTTTCATTTTCTCTGTCTTTTATTTCATTTTTATGTTTTTCCACGTTATAGATAAAAAAAAGAGTCTAAAAACAGCCCATTCTTTCATTTTGCTAAGAAACTGTGAATGGGTTCGTGTATACCAATTTTGCGGTGACCAGCTCGCTTAAATTCGATATTGAATTTGTGGAAGTGATGAAGTCTGAAAGATCGTAGAGAAGGAAGATGAAAAACGTTGGAAGGAAGAAGATGACGATGATAAAAGGCATACAGGTTGGTAAATTAGGCCAATGTTATTCAAGTGTCTAATGTTTGGACGTTAGACTGATCAGTTTCTGGAGACTTGCATCAATCATGTCTTAAAGAAAACATTTCCAAAAGTAACGGTGATTTGGTGAAGTAGGCATTCTATTGTTATATAAAACATATGTTTAATTTAGCTAAGATTTATAAGAGAAAATTAAGCGCCTAGAATTTCTACAACCATCACACATTGTCATTTGTCTTAAAGAATAATCCAAAGGCCTACTTTTCTAGTTTGGCAACTCAATTAAAAAATTATATATATTTAAAGATCTATTTTAGAATTCAAACATAATTCAATCAAGAATTTACCAAATAATTTAGTTATTGATTTAATTTTTAAATAACGATTAGTCTAACTTAATCTACTCGTCTAATTTTTTTATAAGATGGTTTTTTTTATTATTTCTATTTAATTATCATATTAAATATTAAACATTTTATTATTTAGTATTTTTTTATTTAGAATGTTTGTAAAACATTGATAATGATATGCTAAAACTTGTGTAACATTTTTTTTATGAGCAAGTGACACATTTTTTTCTCCACCTTAACCATTTAATCAGTTCTTCTACTTCCGACAAATGCTGAGAGATACACGGAAAACATGCGAAAACAACCTTTTACCTATCTAGATTGGTTCGTACCCAACTAGATCTCTCAATCATTTTTAACAATAATTTTCATATCGCGTAAACTTTGGATCATTTAACAGTTTGTATCTCAAACTTATCCCATTGATCAGAACGTTAAATTTCATTAGCAATTCAAAGCTCTTCATACCAAATTAAATAAATTAATCAAGTGATACAACTTAATACCAGAAGCCCAAAAATGACACAACACATGAAAAATGCATAAAAACAACAAACAAGGATACAATTCAACATGCAGATGAAGCAATGAATCAAATCGAATCTCTCCGATGTTCTTGTCTAGAACTTGGACTGTAGATAGTTGACGATAGTCTTGTCTAGATGGAAAGCCTTAACAAGAACGTCGCTATCTATGTCAGGCGTAGACCCAAACACTGCATTACCAATGGTGATGACTCCCGGATTCTGGCTGCTAAGTGCTGCAATGGCCACAGCATTGCCGTACCCAACATTTCTCTGGTAATGGACGAGCCCTGCCGGGAACACAAACACATCACCCTTCTGTAGAACTTTTCTAAAGTGACGGTTTTCGGGGTTGGAAGTGACGAATCCAACTTCCAAGGTGCCTTGGAGAACGGTCAAGACCTCAGTGGCGCGAGGATGCGTGTGAGGAGGGTTAGTGCCCCATGGGGCGTAGTCAATGCGAGCCATTGAAATGCCGAGAGTGTTCAATCCTGGAAGCTGAGTCGCAAAAACCTGTGTGACTTTAGACCCAACAGGGTTTGTGGTGTTTCCTGCTATATGAAGACCACTGAAGAGGAAGTCATTTGCCTCAACAAGTTTTGGATCCTTGCATGCCAAGCCATTCACCAACACTGCCACAAGGTGTTAATTAGTTGATATATTCAAGTTCCATAATCATGCATTAGATGTCGGTTTTAGAAGAAAAAGAAGAACCTAGTAATACGTGCATGTATATGCTAACCTTGCCCTTTAGGGTCTGCTACACAGAAATCTTGGAGAGCACTGGTATCAGCTGCTAAAGCAACTGAAAGTGAAAGAGACAGAAGTAGCATTGACAACGAGAGATTTGTCATTTTTGACAAAGAACTCAATAAGCACTACAGTGGATTTTGCAAGACAAAAATGTTGATACTAATTGATTATTGGTGAATGAATATGGCATTGAGTTAAGGTCTATTTATAAACCTATATATTGTACTAGAGAAGATACTATATAAGAAGAGAATAAATCATGTTTGACGTGGTAAGAGTAAGTGATAAGGTTTTGCTCAAGCTGGCATGTGGAGCGTGTAGACGGATTATTTCTTAATGCCGGCAGAAAGTGTTGCTGCCATTCGGCTACTCATCTAGAAAAGAAGAACGGTATGAAGCCGAAATTCATGACAACCTCTGTTTTCGTTTGCAGCTTGTACATGTTTTTTTTTTTTATCTATAGGTTCACGTATATATAAAGATAATGTAGGGTTACTTCCATCAATTTTTACCGACCCCGTCATAATCCATTTAAATTTATGTAATGTACAAAAAATAGTAAATCTATATATCTTTAATTATCAAGTATGATATAAAATAATATTCAGATTATTGATTAATATAGTAATATATATTTGATCACGACTCCAACCTGAGACTATATTAAGATTGATATTTTCAATTGATGACAACAAAAAATTCTGCATGAAAAGCTGCAGCAATAATATATATATGAAAAAAGAAAAAGAGAACTGATATGTCGCAAACACATTTGACATTGTATTTCTCAAGTTTTTTTTTTCAAAATTAATCTTTTTACTTTTAATAAATATTGAAAAAGGTAAGATCCAGCGTGTTAAAGAAAATATGCCATGTCAAATTATCATTTTCCTTTTAAAAAATAAAATCCAACTCCTAAAAACACTATAGCATCAGTTGCGTGACACATGCTACCTTTCATTGCCTCATTAGTATTATACTTTATCAGCCCAAAAATAGCTAAGTTCCCATAACAACCAAGCAAATATATATTTGACTATTAAACAATTTTAAGGACTAAAATGTTTATTTTAATGTAGAGTTGGTAGTATTACAAACCGAAAAATCCATAAATCGAATTTAAGAAATATTTAAATTCAATATTGCTTATTATGGTTCTATTTGCATATGGTTGGATGAAATATTGTAGATATCAATGTCAAAACATAATCAAATTAAACTTTTTGCCACTCTAATCATGACTCTGATATTATGTTAGAAAGTGGTTTTAAGCCTAACTCAACCCTACAAAACCAGCTTGTAATAGGTGAGGTTTATACCTCACTTATATATATATATTATAAATTGGCTTTATCTCTATTTAATGTGGAACTTCCAACATAGTAAATCACCTACTAAGAAGTCTAGTCGAATACGTGTCAGCCTATCACATCTAATGGTGTACAACTTACTATATAATTTAGAAATTTTGATTAATCATCGTCTCATTTAAGATATAAATGGTTCACTGGGCCATTGGACCCACACCAATCCATTTTAAGTAAATGTTTATGAGTATTAAATTATATTATAAATATATCGATATTTATACTTACTTTTTGACTTTTTTTTCTAATTTTAAAAACTGATTTAGACAATTTTTTGTCATAACAATTATTCATCTTATGGAAAAGAAAAAAGAAAGAGTAGTTAAAGAAGAAGAAAGAAGTCCATGAAATTAAAATCTCCTTACAAATACCTCTTTCTTTCATTGTGCAAGAAGAATTTTTTATCTTTATCTATCCCATTTAACTAAACAAAATATTTATCTCAGCCATTATTAAAACATTTATTTTCATTTCTTCCTTGACGAAAGATGTATATTAAACTATTTATGAAGATCTGATATAAGACCAATCATTTCATCTAGTTTTAGAAAAATAAAATCATTTAAGTCATAAAAATAGCAAGTATGTTTGTTAACCATTAAAATACGGGCTTAACCTTTTTTTTCTAACACAACTAAACCAAAATAAGGAATTTAGAAAGGTGTTATTTTTTCACGACCAATGTGCTTATTTCATCTAAATTGTGTTAATAATTTTAATAAATATATGTATTATAATCTATCCAACATGTATGATATTTTTATTATTCCTTATTTAAAAAATTTAGATAAAGTAAATATTAAAACATAATATACTATAAATAAGTTAACATCTTAAACTCTTATATATTATTATATTAATTTATATTGTTATATTTGTATATATTAACAATAAATAAATAAATATAAATATTGTCAAGAATTAGTTTATTTAAATTATGATATTAAAGTCTGGTTAATTAACAATAATGGATAAATTTTGTTAAAGAAAGCATTTCAAAATGTAAAATAATATTTTGACGCATATAATTTTTTTATATTTATTTGATATTATCTTTTTTTATTTTTATTTTTTTTTTCACAAAAAATTAATAAAATTTATTTTTTAAAACCGTTTTATTTTTTTATTAGATGTGTAATGGTAAAACATATGATTCTACCTTATTCTTTTAAAATTTGAGGTCTAGAACACTGACATGCGCAATGACAAGAACTTATATGTCAATAAAATAGTGAAATAATACTGAACCAGACAACAAACACAGAATCAGGCCAATCCTATAAATTAATGAAATGATAGATCTTAATTAACGAAAAATAACAAATACAAATGGATAATGGACACACACAATTCAACACTGGCAGAGGAAGCAATATATAATTAATCAAAATCGATGTCTCTCCGATGCATGATCTTGTCTAGAACTTGGACTGTAGATAGTTGATGGTAGTCTTGTCCAAATGGAAAGCTTTAGCAAGAACATCGCTATCTATGTCAGGCGTAGACCCAAACACTGCATTACCAACGGTGATGACTCCCGGATTCTGGTTGCTAAGTGCTGCAATGGCCACAGCATAGCCATACCCAACATTTCTCTGGTAATGGACGAGCCCTGTGGGGAACACAAACACATCACCCTTCTGTAGAACTTTTCTAAAGTGACGGTTTTCGGGGTTGGAAGTGACGAATCCAACTTCCAAGGTGCCTTCGAGAACGGTCAAGACTTCAGTGGCGCGAGGGTGCGTGTGAGGAGGATTAATGCTCGTTGGGGCATAGTCAATGCGAGCTATAGAGATGTCAAGAGTGTTCAACCCTGGAAGCTGAGAAGCAAAAACCGGTGTCACTTTAGACCCGACTGGGTTTGTGGTGTTTCCTGCTATGTGAAGACCGCTGAAGAAGAAGTCATTGGCCTCAACAAGTTTTGGATCTTTGCATGCCAACCCGTTTACCAACACTGCCATAATTCATCGAGTGGAACTGTCAGAATCTCCTTGTATCAAGTGCAAAACTTTTGAATATATACATTGCGAATTCATCAACAACCATGGTAATCATAAACTTTAAAGTAAAATAGTCATTATAGTATCTGCTGTACCTTTCTCTTGTGGGTCTCCCACACAGAAATCTTGGAATGTACTGGTAGCAGCTGCTAGAACAACTGAAAGTGAAAGAGTCAAAACTGTCAGGAAAAATGAGGGAATAGCCATTTGAGAATATCACAGAAGCACTGGTTGGAATTGGTATAGTTGCAGGAGATTTATGTGTGTTTTAGTAAAAAAGTGGTTATTGGTGGATGAAGATGATATAGCATTGCATTGAGGTGTATTTATAAAGCAATGTCCATGTGAAGCCACGTATATGCCGCCATATTTAAGAACAGAATTGGTCGTGTTTGAAGTGGTAATAGAAAGAATCATAGGGTTTTGCTGAAGCTGGTCTGTGTACTGTGTAGAAATAAATATTTTATAGTATGGATAATGCCGGCGATGATGCCGTTCGGCTATAGATTACAACAAAAGAATCTCAAAGGATTCATTAATCTAATTGAAGCAGCTAACTCTTCCATTTGTAAGGAAAAATATTCCACAAGCGAGTGACCAATAAAATAAGAGTTACTGTGTATTCTAAATGCATGGCAATAGTTTCTAATTTGGTTTGGAGCTGTTGTATGTATTATAGTTCCACGACTTGGTCAAATTTGACCAAGACAAGGTATACGTATGGGAGGAGATACATTACGAGTACATACTTCAGATCTACGACAAACAATCTACAAAAAGAACGAAAAGAGAGAGTAAAGTTTACAAGTAAGATTAATGGAAATAAATAACTGTAGAAAGAAATTAAAAAAATTAATTAAAATTCAAAAATAAAAATTTCTTAATTAATATTTGAGAACAAGTTAAGAAGTAAAAGGAGTGCAACGACTGAAACCATCCTTTTGTGTACAGGAGAGAGAAAAGAGAAAAGTAAAAAAAAAAAATAATAACAAAAGATTGAAGATTACATTTGTAAATTTTAGAGGTGCAGGAAGAATGACGGGAGGTGTAAAGAGAATACTCTTTGTTTTTTGGTACACTCAGAGTCTGGGTTTGGGTTTTGAGGCTTTCAGTAGCCCATAATTGCCCAAAATAAAAGCCCATCAAATTTACAAAACCTTCAACAATGACAAAGAAATTGGGACAATTCTATTTACACTCCTCTTGTTTATCTTTGTCCTATCCTTCACAATTTTGTATGTTAAAATATTAAAAAATATCGTTTTAAAAATGTTATTTTTAAATAAATAAACATATCTATGCTGAATTTTGGATTCTATAAGTATACATAATGTGTTTTGAAAGCTAATTCTCACACACACAAATCGGAAGTGGCAAATAATGCTAAAGAAAGAAATTGAAGAAAAAAATTCTAAAAATCAAGTAATTCTATAAAACTGTATATATTGATCATTATAATTATTTTAATTTGTATGCACTTGCAAGCAGCGCAAATGATTAAAATGAAAGGGTTTCCCAGTTTTCATCAGGAGGATGTTAAGGAAATTTCCTAGGTATGTTTTTCTTCGTCTTGTTTTTATTTTTGTTTTCATCACTCATTCTCAATATTTTTTGTTTCATTCCACACCTAACAATTTCATGACCCATCGGCCACTTGTTTCTCATCTTTTCAAAAGTTAGTGAGATTTTAATATTTTCAGAAACTATTAAAAAATTCAAGAAAGTAATTTGAAAGCATCTTCCAATTTTAAAATATTTTTGTATGAAGAATATGTTTCAGAGATATTAATTTGTAAAACACTTTAGAGAAGAAAATATGGGATAGAAAAGGAAATAGAGGAGATTGCAAACTCACTTTTCGGATAAATTTATTACGTTTACCTTTTTCTAAGTTTGATGAAATTCCGTTCAAAATTGATTTATAATTCACCAAAATAATGAATTTAATAGTCTGTGTATCATGCACTAGTGTCATCGCATTAAAAAGAATATTGAAGGATTACAATGTTTTCTGTACTTAAAATACAATTGTCTCAAAGAAAACTAATCCATTATCCAAAATTCTGTCAAAATGTAAAATGTGATATCGGTTACTAATTCTTAACAAGTCCAAGATCATATTAATAAAAGGTGTTCATTAATTTATATAAACTTTAACAATTAGAGAACCCAAATCAATCCAATTAAATAAATTTAAATTTTTAATTAAATTGAATATAGTACAGCTTAAATCAAATACAATAATGATTGGTAAAGCTTGATCGTGATTTACGATTCCAATAATCCAAAACCAAATAAATGGTAATTTTTATTAGTAATTATTATATATCAAATTTTATGAAATAATTATATAAATATTTTTATAACTTTTACATTTTGTTTACTATAATTTAGATTATCAAGTCCGTTAAAATATAAAAATGTTATTTATGTCTTTCAATGAAGTATTATAGATCATTTTTTTAATGAAATTATCTACTTTTTATAAAACACTTTTTTCGTATAATTTTATATGCAATCATATCTAACTTTTCTAAACATGACCAATTTTATTTTTATTTTTTTTAGTTAGTTTGATTACGAATTTATTTTTCTCAAATGATATCACCCCTTATAAAGTACCACATTTTACGGATCAGACATTTCTATTAATAGATAGAAAACTGTATTGCTATGGCATTTCCAAAATGACAGTTATAGTTTTAATTAAACACAAAATGATGATAAAGAATATGAATATTATTAAAACTCCATCCATAGAATTTCAGAGACTTAACTTTGATGAAGGCTGATTGTCACCGCCTCGTTCCCGTGCACCTTAATAATGGCTCCATCATCCGATGCCGCAATCTCACAATCACAGTTTCCCTGCTTACCTTTCCTTCTTCACCTTTTTTATTTCTTTACCGCCACTCTCTTTTTATTTCTTCCACAGTTTCGTGAATAGCATTACCAATATCATCATCAGAATTATAATCACCGTCTTCTTTTTGTTCTTACGAACCAAGCATTATAGTGCACTCCACAAATTGACTACATACCGTTCTATTGACATCTTATTCACATCAAAAATAGCATCTTACCAATAAACATACAACATTAATGTCAATAAATTAAAACATCGTATCTTGTCATGCTCCCTAATTTCATCATGATAAATCCTTAGTCTGTCTCCAGCCAGGATAAATCAAGCACGTATGGAACAGCATGTCAATGAAAACCTAAAACAATTACTGTTTAGTTCATAGGCAACTTACTATAATCAAAAGATATCATATCAAAACAGGAGAGGTAAAGAGAGAAAAAACATGTCACTAACTATTACAAACATCCAAGACTTGATCTCTCAAAAAACAGAAACATTGTCAAGAGAACCCAGTTTATACAATGTCAACAATCAATAATAAGCATACACATTAAGAAGTCAATCTAATTTGACTGCATCACAATTAAAACTTACACCACTCGTTCAAAGCCAATCACATTGATATTTGAAACAATTTTGATAAATGAAGGAAGAGTCTTAAGCTTGAATTTCCTCTTCTTCCTCCTCCTCCTCCTCATACTCGTCGTCATCAGCAGTTGCATCCTGGTACTGCTGATACTCTGCAACAAGATCGTTCATGTTACTCTCAGCCTCAGTGAACTCCATTTCGTCCATTCCCTCTCCAGTGTACCAATGCAAGAAAGCCTTGCGCCTGAACATAGCCGTGAACTGCTCACTAACTCTCCTGAACATCTCCTGGATTGAAGTTGAATTGCCAATGAAAGTGGAAGCCATTTTGAGACCCTTAGGCGGGATATCACACACGCTGGACTTCACATTATTAGGTATCCACTCAACGAAATATGAAGAATTCTTGTTTTGCACATTGATCATTTGCTCGTCTACCTCCTTTGTGCTCATCTTACCACGGAACATTGCTGATGCAGTCAGGTAACGACCATGACGAGGATCAGCAGCACACATCATGTTCTTAGCATCCCACATTTGCTGTGTTAATTCAGGAACAGTCAAAGCACGGTACTGCTGGGATCCTCTAGATGTCAAGGGTGCAAACCCAACCATAAAGAAATGGAGCCGGGGGAATGGGATAAGATTAACAGCAAGCTTGCGAAGATCTGAGTTCAGTTGCCCAGGGAAACGTAGACAGCAAGTAACTCCACTCATGGTGGCAGAAATCAGGTGGTTAAGGTCACCAACTGTAATCAAAACAAGAAATTAATTGATACGAAAATTTGAACTTCCAACTAGTATCCTGTTTGCTTCAACGCCCTAAACAATTTATTCATAAACTAACAGTTGTCAGGTAATTTATGAAGGTATCAAAATTGATCCAGCAGTGAGCAGAAATGTAGAATTGATTAAGAACTGAAAAATTAAGGTGCTCTGGCGGGTAAATTTGATTCAGGTGAAAGAACCACAAAAAATCTAATCTTCAAACGTTTCTATTTTAATATAAAAAAAAAAAAAAAAAAACAATTCTTCTAAAACATACTTTTGAAAAATCGTCGACAAGCACAACAATTTTAGAAGCATCAATTCTTTCGAAATCAATTGCATAAAAATCTCAAATAAAGCATATGCCATTGGAGACAGTGACTGAAAAACAAATTGATAGAAAAAGTTAAACAACACCAACCAGCAACGAGCAAGACACGAGACCTAACCCCGCTTGAATACCCCCCATGGCCCCACTAACACAACGAAATTTCATCCCTATTAGAATAAACTTGAACAAAATAAAAATAAGATAAATGAAATCAACTTCTCCCACAAGCTAAAACTAACTTAAACGTAACCTAATTGTAAGAAATTCTCTATTAATATTCCAACAGGTTGATTTTAACTTACACAGAAGTTAATTTTACTTTGTTTTTATTTTATTTTCCTAGAAGCGTTATCACTCAGAGACTTAATCCTAATCAAAATCGTGAAATTGAAAGTTAAAAAAAAAAGATAATTACAGAAAACAGTTACTCGTCTTTTCAACACACAACAAGAAACAGAACAACACCAAAAAAAAAGTGATTAAGAAAAAGAGAAACCAGAAACTTACAGGTGGGTGTAGCAAGCTTGAGGGTCCTGAAACAAATGTCGTAGAGAGCCTCATTGTCCAGAACCATACACTCATCAGCGTTCTCTACAAGCTGGTGAACAGAGAGCGTAGCATTGTACGGCTCCACAACGGTGTCAGAAACCTTAGGAGAAGGAAACACCGAAAACGTCAACATCATCCGATCTGGATACTCCTCACGAATCTTTGAGATCAGAAGCGTCCCCATGCCGGAACCCGTTCCACCACCAAGAGAATGGCACACCTGAAACCCTGCCACGTCACCACCACTCCAGTTTCGTCAAAACACGACCAAATCAATTGAAATTAGTGAGAAACTGGGAAATTAAAAGTGGGGTTGGTACCTTGCAAGCAATCGCAATTTTCGGCTTCCTTGCGAACGACGTCGAGAACTGAGTCGATGAGTTCGGCGCCTTCAGTGTAGTGGCCTTTAGCCCAGTTGTTGCCAGCGCCGGACTGGCCGAAGACAAAGTTGTCGGGACGGAAGATCTGGCCGTAGGGGCCGGATCTGACGGAATCCATGGTGCCGGGTTCAAGATCCATGAGGACGGCGCGTGGAACGTACCTTCCGCCGCTGGCTTCATTATAGTAGACATTGATGCGTTCGAGTTGGAGCTCGGAGTCGCCGCTGTACTTTCCGGTGTGGTCGATGCCGTGCTCATCGCAGATGACCTCCCAGAACTTGGCTCCGATCTGGTTCCCGCATTGCCCTCCCTGGATGTGCAAGATTTCTCTCATTTTCGACTGGAGAGTGTTCAAGAATGTGAGAGAAAGGAAATTAGGGTTTGAAGAAACTAGAGATTGGTTTCGAAGGAAATGGAAATGAATGAGAGGGGTCAATGGAATGGATAATTTGAAGGACGGGTTCGTTTTGTAATTGTGTCATGTCCTGAGGGCGTTTTCGGAATAGAATGGATTTTTTGAAATCATAGTGCTTTGCTGTGCTGAGCTGTGAATTGTGATAAGGAACCAAACCAAACGACACTGTTCTGGAACCGTTTGATCTATCACCGTTGGTGCCACATCAGATAACGTTACCTTTTCACTTTCTTGTATCTTTAAAAAAGATGGCATAGTTGAATATTACTATCATCAATTTAATAAATTTCTTGCGTCTAAAAACCAAATTACAAATTCATTACAGTTGTAAAAATTAACTATATATTAAATATGAAATTTACATATTTTTTAAATTGTATCAGTTGTATAGGAATTTATACAATAATATTTGTTATGCTTATTATATGTCTATCCATCACATTGTTTATAGAAAGGTTTTTTCGTATAATCAAAATCTAGAAAGAGCAGTTGCACCAAACGAAATTCTTAATTTAAATTTTATAAAAAAGGAAATGAAAGAATAATTTGGAGGAATTTAACGTACGAGAATGGATATTTTGAATAAAAAGAGAGGCAGATTGAGTAGGTGATTTATTTTTATTTTTTTCATATTTGAATTATAATTTATTAAGACAATGGTATGGAATATTAAAATGGCAGTTGAATGAGTGAGGTGGGCCGGTGAGAATTGATGGCTTATAGCCCAACCCAGCTGTCCATAATTTCTCCAATGGATCCAACATTTCAATGAACACTCACGAGTGGTCGTTGATGAGTTCTAAAATAAAAAATAATGGATATTTATTTTAAATTTAACATGTTCCGTGTAAAATATGTAACCTGAAAATATTGACTTGATCTTCATTGGAATTATTTCACGGGCCTGCAAGACGACCAGTATATATGACTTCAGCTTCTTTTTTTCTTAATGAGAATTTTCATATTTTACGATTTTTTTTTTATTTTATCTATACGTAGTTGAATAGTTTTTGCAAATTTCATATGTAGTTTAATAATTTTAGAAAAAATGAAATTATTAAAACTCTATATTTTACATTATTATCGAATTTGATAATCATACATGAAATAGTTGAGATTATTATATGAGTGTATTGTTGTAAAACGATAAGAGATGATGAATGAGATACTCTATTGTACTTTATGAGAGAAAAAAAAAACACGAAAGAGGAACGAGAAACACAGAATGAACGAGTAACATGCACTTTTAAAAAAAAAAATGAGTTTTGAATTGTATGCAAGTCGTTGACCTAGCCTATCACAAACATATGTAGACTTAACTTATACAAGTTAGTAGGTTCAGAACCCCAATTTGCTTCGCACTTTTCACTCCAGCTCGTGTAACTTATCTCGTATGATCACTTTTATATTGAAATATACTTACAATGATGTTAGATTTAATTATCTTCTAAAAATTGAATTAAAGATAATGAGAGATTAATCATGAGTTCATTCACATAGGTTAGATATAGATAAATAGCAATTAAATTAAATAAGTGTTATTCTTATTGTTCTGCTTTTAAAAAAATATTAAATTAAAAATTATTACTATTTGGTTTAATAATAAAAATTTATTTTAATATTGTGATTTTTGGTTGGGTTATTATTATATTATAATATTATTATTATTTTTGGTTGGGTTATCATAATATTTGCTTCGGTTGTCCGATTTGCTATTATTATATATGGATTTGGAGTAAAAGAAAATTTTTAATCACATGACAATTTGTTGGCTACTTTATATAGATTTTCAAAAAATATCATTTTCTGCTTTTTGTCATTTTTTTGTTTTTTCCAAATTTTTCAAAAATATTTCACTAAACTTTAAATTTTGATATAAAATTTAGTGTGTGGGCTTCTCATGATATTTTGGTGCTTTGGAGAAATTTTCAAGTCATTTGGAGTTGTTTTCAATATCCTCTCAGTTCTACCCTAAAGCTTTGAGGTATAACATGTAGTGTAGTATGAACAACAAAAAACAACAACGAGCAAGTTCAACAAACAAAGAACAACAAACAAGTTACTGAAAACGAAAACAAAAACTAACATTCAAAAAGGTAGATTCGTCGGAATAAAGTGTTGTCACTAGTGAGAGAGAAAGCAAAGCATGTATATCAAGGAGAAGAACACGAAAATAATTAGTCAAAACAAACGAAAATCATACATAAAGTAGTTAATCAACATACATCTATATAAACCGAAAGAAATATTATATGTGTTGGTCCCCAAGCTTCGTTCGAGTAAAGTTTGAGCAGAGAAGAACATTTCGCTTTAAGATAAAGGGAATGAATTTTCAACCTCCTGCCCAAATTTTTATTGAATTCAATAACATATAACATTTGATTCTTTTGGGCATTTGACGTCTAATTATAGGATATTTGACGTCATACGTAAATATATTTTTACTTCCTCATCAAGCATTTTAATGAAATTTACCCAATAGGACGTCGAACTTCTCAATATCTGACGTCTTATAACCAATTAACGTCGAATAAGTCTAAGTCTGACGTCGTAATTGAATTTTTATTTACAAAAATGTCACCGATCATTTTTAACGTTGGTTATTCAATAATTGGACGTTAAACGCGTAACAATTATATGCTATTTTATTTTTATAGTAGTGTTAGTATTATAGGATATTTGTATATCTATTATATTTGATGTTAGTTATTTTATGAAATAACTCTTTTATATATATATATATATATATATATATATATATATATATATATATATATATTTATATTAGTGATAAATTCATTTAATATTGATGTATAAACATGTTATAAATAATCTTAATTAAAATTAAAATATATGCAATTTTGTCTCATTTAACCGTCATCAACATCATTTTTATGAAAACCTCATTTTCAGACTCAAAATTTTAAATCCACTCATTATTGTGATAACAAAAGCAAAATATATATTTATAACAACAACCACCTCAAATGTGAGAAATAATTAAAAATTATTAATATCATAGTGATTCATGATAAGAAGTCCTAATAAAACACTAACATTGATTTTTGTAATCAAACTATATGACATCACTTCATTCAAGATTATTTGATTATTTTGTATTATTATAGAAAAGGTTTAATAGGTTCGGAGGTTCCTATATTTGTAGGTTTGTTTCAATTGTGTTTTTCAATTTTGAAAGTGATCAATTAGGTCCCTAATTTTGTCAATTTGATTCAATAAGACTTTTTTCGTTAACTGCACATAACGTCGTGAAGATTTTTAACACGTGGCATATGACACTTCCAGGTTGGACAGTTTGAAGTGCATAGGGTGGATAATTTTTTTTAAAAATTATTGGATAATAAATTAATAAATGAAAATAAATTGAAATTAGTAATCAAATTAAAACCGTCTTTGACCTAATACAATCCCTCCAAAACCTCACCAACCAACTCATCCCCAAAACCAGATTCTCCTTCAAGAATAAACCCACCAAGAAGGACCCAAAGGACACCGTTATTCCGCAACCCAAACAACCTCGTCAATCCTCCATTCCCGACACGCGCCTCGCCGCATGCGAATCTCCTGGCTTCAGAAACAAAGTTGGTGAGGTTTTAGTCGCCAAGTTCAGGGGCTCCGAGGTAGGGGAATTCGTCGTTGCAGATCTCGATTCCTGCGAAGTGAGGATAATAGGTTCCGTTAGGGCACTTTTTGTACACCAGTTGAAGAATTGTAGGGTTTACGTGAGGCCTGTGATTGGCTCTGTTCTTATTGAGGAAGCTGAGGGTTGCTTCTTCGTGACGGCGTCGCATCATATTCGGATTCACTCTGCCAAAAAAAGCGATTTCTACCTTAGGGTTAGGAGTAAGCCAATAATTAAGGCCAGTAACGGCATGAGGTTTGCGCCGTATTGTTTGAGTTACCCAGGGATCGAGGAGGATCTTCGCAGTGCCGGTATCGACACCGAGACCGGGAATTGGGAAAATGTGGATGATTTCCAGTGGCTGCGGGCGGTGCAGTCTCCGAATTGGTCGGTTTTGCCAGAGAGTGAAAGGGTTGGGATTGTTGATGTATCGAATTTGAAAAATGGGGATAAGGAGATTTGATCCGAGTCTGGAAGCGTCAGATGAGGATATTTGAAAAATGGGGATGAGGAGATTTGATCCTTGTTTCATTTATTAATTTATTATCCAATAATTTTAAATTTTTTTATCCATCTATGCACTTCAAACTGTTCAATCTGGAAGCATCAGATGCCACGTGTTAAAAAACTTCACGGCGTTATTTGCAGTTAACGTAAAAGGTCTTATTGAATCAAATTGAAAAAATTAGGGACCTAATTGATCACTTTCAAAATTGGAGGACCCAATTGAAACAAACCTCCAAATACAGGGACCTCCGAACCTATTAAACCTATAGGAAATACTCTGTCTTTCTCCACAACATAAGGTATCCAAGAAAAACTTTGCGAACATAAATTTTAACCAATGATCGTTGCAATGTTTTTGTATACACAAGCATTGTTTATTACAATGTATACAAACATTTTCATCATCTACTTCAACATTTATCAGCTTCATTCATTTTATTGCCTATTTATGTTGCTATTTCATAAAAAAGAATTAATTATTTTCTTTTTAAAATGAACTCATTAAACATGTTCTTTGGTAATATGTTGATGTATCAAGGATCCTGCTAATTCCAAAATGATTTAATTGGTTTAAGTAGCTTCTTAATATATGCTTTATTTATATTTTAATGTTTTTATCAAAATATAATATTCAACGTGTGACATCCTGATTATATAGCATGCATGATGTAATAAAGACATCATCATCTTAATATAATAGAACAGTCGGAGTAGAATTGCAGATAAAGTACGGATTACAGACATCCAATATGACCTCAAAATTCAAACTTTAACAAAAGAGGTCTAAGTTTAAAACTTAACATATGAAGTATTTCAAAAGAACATAAAATGGCAAGGAAGCTCCTAGGAAGACTAGGCTGCAACATTCGTATCCTCAAGTTCTTGCTCCAATGGAACCTCCTCAACATCTGCTCACATCCAAGTGGATGATCATCGCAAAAGGAAACATACACAAACAATACAACCTAGCAAGGGTGAGCTAATTATATAAAAAAACATGCATCATATCAAACATATAATATACAAGAGTTAATTTTTAATCAAAACAGATTAAGGCATAAATCCTAACATGTTGAATACTAGACTTGACTCGTCCGGACTTTAGAATGATAGTCAAGCTATGGCGGGCCATGCACCCGTGGTGGCTTGTGATACTTAGGCTCCCCGCCCTGGGCTCCCCCGCCTTGCCACTCACGAGGTTAGTCTGTTCCGCTCCTTGGAGCATGATGGAAGCCTCAAAGACTAAGACCTCCTGCTACTCTTCACCACATGGTTCAGCCTTCTCTACGTGAGAAGAAAGACCATTGGAGCGTCAGGAAGACCCCCAAGACTGAGCTCCTACTTTCATTCTAAACACTAAGAATCTCACCAAGAGATTTTACATTTAAACACCACCAACAACCTTGAAATCATGTTTCATTCTTATCACACATTTGAGCTTTAAAGATCAAGTCATATAATTTTTACTAAACGGAAACAAGTAATACAAATTATAAACTAGCTACAAGATTTATAAGATCTAATTATTTTAATTTTGTTTTAAAAACACTCTTAGTAAATGACTACATTTTTCTAACATCAAATGAAACACATTTTCGCAATACACCCCACTTCACATTAAACACACTCCCCTTTTATATATATCTTTTTTAAGTGGACTCCAATATCATTAAATTTCCTTTTCTCTCACTTCCAAGGTGGACCCCACCATTTCCCACTTAACTCTCATTTTCTCTCTCTTTCTTTTACGTACACACTCTTCACCATTCTCTTCCTCATTTACTTTTTCATTCCACCAAAAGCTACACATCATTTCACTTCTCTCACCTATTTCACATCACACACTTATTATTTTCTCTTTCTTTTTCACTAAACCAAAAACTTACAATTCATATTCTCTCTTCATTCTCTTTCTTCTTCCTATTCACTCATTAACACAACCTCACTTTAAACTTACGCTCTTACCCCCTTCCAATCCTATTTTCACTTTAATCATCTCTCTTTTCTCATTTAATACTTACGGTCCCACCCCACTCTCACACCTCCTCTATTTTGTTTTCTATTCACCCTCTGCACCCAAAACTTACGTTGCAATATACCACCCCTTCACACCACACTCTTCTCTTTTCTCTTTTGACTTTCCAACTCACATTTTCTCTCATTCACCTCAAACTCACGTCCCACCTTATTTTCCCATACTAGAATTTCTCTCTCATTACTATAACACATTCACCTTCTTCTCTTTATTTTATTTCTACCCTCTTTCTCATGCACTCTTACCCAACCACACCTTCATTCATCCCATTATTCTTTCTTTTCATTCTTTTTTTTCTACACTACTATTATTCTGATTTCTTCTTCTACTCATACACACTAAGCGGGTTTCTCCCCTTCTTTAGTTTTACTTTTCTCTTTCATTAAAACACAAACTCTCCTTCCAATTAACATTTAACATATCCTTACCCACTCACCTAAAGCATAAAGTAAAGTCCAAGCATGCAGAGACAATTTAAACACCTCTTCCTCTACCCTTTTCCCTCTAAAATAACACAACCCATATTACTTCCCTTCATTAAGAATACATCTTATTCTTCATTCAAACCAACCCAACACTCTACTTTTTTTATTCCCAACAAGACCCAAGGGTATTATACCCACTCACAGCCAACACTCTCTACCCCTGGAAACACATCATTCTTTCACGAAGAACCTCTGGACCGTTTATGTGAAGCTCCCAAGCTCTTCTTCTTGCACCCATATATTTTCTACAATACAATATTCATCCTACTCTTACATTCCAGTAGCTAAAACCCTTCCTACTTCCTCTCATATTTCACGCTAACTCCATACACAATGACCCCTTTCTATACTCTTCTATGTAATAATCTCTCCATTTACTTCTCTTTCAATTTTCAAATCACAATCAATAAATTCATCCAAATGATCCACAAGCAATCCAACACAAATTCATCAGTTCATACCAAACAGAATGTGTAAAACCAAAAGTACAGTCTAAATCCACACAACAGTTCAGATTAATACATGCATACATTTATCAAACGGATACAAGCAATAAATTCAAAGAAAGATAACTAGCTCCCCTTTCCTCTTGGTGACGCGGGACAACTCACAAGAAAACCCCAAGTACCTCACCGCGGTGACTCGATAGAATCCTACAGATCACCAAAATGGTGATAGAACACAGCTCTTAGAGCTAGAATATAATATAAATCAGAAAAGAAGGTTCTAATTGCCTGAAATCCGTAAAACCTCAAATCCTAGGTTTCGAAAATAATGGAGATAACAGAAAATAACTTACGTGGAGAAAATAGAGAAGACGATCGGTAGAAATGGGGCTCTCTACGTCGCGGACGCTTGGGTAGCACCTAACTCAGAATCCTACTGGAAAATGTAGAAAGAAGGCAGAGCAACTTTAAGAATGTGGATTTCTAGAAAAAGAGATTTTTAGTGAAAATGAATATGATTTCTGAGAAATCTCCCCACTAAGGCCATGTTGTCATTGGTTTTGCGCCTAGTTGTCTTAACATAAGGCCCACAGTCTTATATTCTTGTTTTTTTTTTAGGCCCTCACACAGGGGACTAAAATTATGATTTACGACAAACAAATATAATTGTATATAATTTGGAGCTTTTGCAAGATTAAAAAACACTAGAAGTTTAAAACATTTTAGGTATAAGAGTTTCAAAAGTGTCTCTGTCATCTAAGTATTAAATATCCTACTCAAAGGAGACTATTTTTATTTAATAAAGTATTTTTATATTCATATTCAATTAATAAGAGTACATGATTAAATTTCACTTTATTCTTAACCAATTCGACTGCTTAGATTTAAAATAAAAGTTAAGATATTATCAAATTTTTATAAAAAAAAATTAATGAATATTTAGCAGCTCTTGTGCAGTTCCAACCTTTTTCATTCATTCATTCATAGTTAAAATTTAAATGATATTAAGTATACCATTAGAGTGGGCGAGTGGACATTCTTGAAAAGATAGGATTGTGGAGTGAGTAGTAGGTAAAGTGAGAATAATCTAATTCAAATTTTCAGTTCTGTTTTTCTTCCCTTTGACTTCATCGACAAATATACTAATCACAACACCATAACCCCCTTCACACTTTTCAAATCTCTGCTTCCTTCCGTTTAAATTTTCGGAAATAATCATTCTTCTAAAAGTGTTTTCAAAGTGCATGTACAACTGCACATAACCAAATATCAGTATGATGGTAGAATTTTAAACATGAGTTTAAATTTAACTTTCAATTAAAATAAAAATAAAAAGCGGAGCATATAATATTGAAAATCCATTAATTTATTATTTTAAAATGTTAGACAAAAAATAATATCAAATTTTTACATAATTAGATTTAGATGTTATTAATGTTATATCTCATTATAAACTCTTTCTTCATAAGTTTTGTATAAATCTCATATGTCATTCTTATTTTCTTTTACTAAAACTTGTGTAATCCTACACAACACTCATTTACACTTTTATTTCAAGTAGTTTTGGTATCTCTGAATGTCTTTGGTCAAAACTTTTTCTTGATAGTCAAAATCTTTTTTTGGTAGCGTTTCAAAGAGACTCTAACGTCTAAGTTAACGATTAATCTAATCGGAATCATAACAAAGTCTTGAATTTACAATAAATACAATCACCTACCTTTTTACCTTTATCCTATTTATAAATTTTTAGATGAGTAAAAATTAATGAAACCCTAATTGCAATCTAATCATGACCCATCACCTATTAAATAATGTTTATCCGTAATATTTGATTAGAAGTAATGTTTAAGAATAGAGGTTATCTAACTTCCTCTTCTTCCATGACCGTGCGGCTAGTATGCAGGTTATCTGAATTTCGTGACATGTGATGATAAACATCAATCTATTTAGTCGGTCCCTTCTCGATGGTCTCAAAAGGATAAAACCGACATTTAAAAAAATAATGAGACGAAGGAAGAAAATGATGGAGGTAAGAAACAATTGTCTTATTTTAATAGTAAGAAAAGAACCGTAAATGTAATGTATCTGCGAAGGAGACAAGAGAGTGGTTACACCATCCGTTCGTGAAAAAAATGTTTATTTCCTATGTTTTGACGTGGTCAGGGCAACAAATTGTAGTAGTGGCCATTTGAAGAGTGAGACAAAGCATAACCGATAATGTCCAAGTTTGTAGTATATTTCCTATAATATTTTCATTGAAACGGTGATTTTAAGCTTACCGGAAATGGGAGTCCGAAAACATCGTTTCGAAAATTTTCATGCCAGATTTACTCCAAAATACTATTTCCGAACGAAGACGGCTACACAAAGGGCTTTAAATTGTGCATATTGTCATGTACCCAAAACACAATTAAGCTTCCGCATTTACTTTTCCGGAATACATTACACACCAATTCTGGGACCACCCTTTTAAAAATATTTAAGTTTCCGGAATATTCTTCAACTTTAACCTCATTTAGCAATCCCAATTAATAATACATTCTTCCGTAAACATTAAGTCACCATTTCAACTAAAATAGACCTCATCGTTATCTGCTATGTCTTGCCAACCAGACACTGCAACCATTGTCTCCTTCATAGAGACAACGATTCAGATAAAACCCAGAAGGATAAAGATGACAATTTCGAAATATCATAGGGTGGAGGAAGAAAATAATAGGGTGTAGAAAGCAAAAGCCATGAAATAAAAGTTATGATATTGTGGGCATCCCTTTCTATTTTCTTCCCTTCCTTTTCCGCTTACTTTCCTTAAAAAAGTTGCACTTAGTGATTTCATCAGAACGGCCCAGACCATAAGCAAATCACATAATTATCAAATGCACTTCCTTAATTGATAACTATACTTTTTGTTATATTTTAATTATTTATTTTTTAAATTTACCCCTTTACTATAAATTAATTTATGATTAGTAAAATTTATAATCAATTTTACATCACATGAGATCCTATTATTTTCAAAACTTTTGTGTCATATCCGATACATATGTCATGATCATGAATAAATTAATAGCAAGATAATATTAAAATTTATTAACAAATTATGTAATTAATCTTTTAGTTGTACAAAATTTATATAAATAAAAAATATATAAATATTTCTAGATAAAGTAACTTATAATAATTGAAATGCTTTAAAAGTAACAAACTATATTAAAAACTATAAATTAACAAAATGGAAAAATCTAGTGTAATTTGAATTTTTTAACATGCAATATTTAATTTTTATAGATCTTTCGAGTAAGAATTTGCAAAAGAGATATTACATTATTAATATGATATTCGTTTTTTTATTTAATATGAAATTTATATCCATACTTTAGCATCGCATTTTCATTATTTATTTTTCTTGCCTGATTTTTAACATGGTCATTTTTTTTCTTTTATTTTGTCATCAAGTTATACTTCAATTCATTATTTTTATTTTTTACTGTCTTTTGAAAAATATAAAAGAGGTGTATTCACAATGAAATAGGTGTATTTGGAAATTTCAATAGCGTGTGATTTTCCTATCCAAGTCCACCAACCCTCTCTCTGTTTTCTTTATTTTTCATTTTATTATTTTACAATCAATTTTACCACTTTTTTGCTTTTCATGTTCTTTTGCTATTAAAGCAACACCAACACGGAGGGAAAAAAACTTTTCGTGCCGTCTCAGTTTTATATATAATAATTATTTAATTAACTTTCAAGTCTTTCATAAATATTTATTTATTTCATTGAATATAACTTGACTTCCTAAACATTATATTTGAGAACTGACAACATTATTGAACTTTAGATCTTAAACATTAAAATTAAATCCTAAACATTACTCAAAAAATTGTAACAACTAATTTAAATGTGTCAAATTTTGTGCTTAGAGGCTAAAGTCATGTTTATTTTCTCATTTTGAGAACTAATATATATATATATATATATATATATATATATATATATATATATATATATATATATATTATAAAAATTTAGGGTATCAAAAGCAAAATTAACATAAGTTATTAAACATAGTTAGACATTAGATATGTATAAATGAAGACGGATATATGCTAGAAAGAAATTATCAAATACTAATCGTTTTTATTATAACCTTAGTTCTATAATATATAGATTGAGTTTTTTTTTTTTTTAAATATATATATTGTTCTTGGTCCAATAAACATATTGATTATCTAGTTTAATAGACATATTGAAAAATATAATTTAATAAGATTTTTGAAGTTTTTTTTCGTATGTATGAAGCAATTCAAACCTATGTTTAATTGAGTTATGATATTATAATTAAATATGAATCGTTTAGCGTGATAGTTATTATTTATTATTTTTATTATTACTTATTACATTATTATTATTATACATGCAAGTATTATTCAATAAAAATATAGGTCAATAGTCCATGTTTATAACTAATATTTTTCTAAAAATACTTCATAATCACTCATACTCGTTATATTAAAAAATTATAAATTCTCTTATTGATTTTTTTTTATAAGCGGATTTTCCTGCTCTTATAATAAAGATTCTATTAATAACTATTAAGAATAATCAAATCAGGGTTAAAATCTTTATTAAAATCTCCTGTTATATATATATATATATATATATATATATATATATATATATATATATATTATTAATCTTAATTTATAAGTGAAACGAAATTTTTGAATATGTTAAAATAAGCTTAAATTCGAAATCTTAATAATCAAAATATCCAAAACTAGGCCTAATTTTGAAGTGAGCTAAGATAATATTATCAAGTCAATTTTTGCATTTTTATAATATATCTGTTTCAAAAATATATTTCCTTTATAATAATAAAAGATATTTGGGTGAATTAAAGAAATAGATAATATCTTTTGTAGACGCGCGGAATCAATTTCCATTTTCCAACCAATTTTTAATGAAAGTTTGATCCCTTTTTTACTTTGGTTTCGTGAGGTTGCCACTGTCCCTAAGAATGGAGAGGCGGAAATCTCCAAATTCGTAACTCATCTTGCCCCTTCACCACCAGACATCATCTAACACACCTCTTAAAAAAATAATGGTAAAATATATATATATATATATTTATATTCATTTGATATATTTTAAAATTAGAAAATGATCATAAATATAAAAATACCATATCTCCATGCCTAATTCTCTATTGGCAAGGAACCTTATTCCACGTCCACAACAGTTTCTTCAACAGCCCAAAAATTCAAATTATGCTGTCATTATAACTACCCAATTTCCATTAATTATGTCATTAATGATGTCTCTATCTTTCATTTGATTAAATTAAAGTATTAAAAGGGAAGCTGAAGTGACAAGGACATTTTTTGTTCGTTAGTTTGGTATGTTAGCTAGCAGCAGGCTTGATTGACGTGCATTTATAACGTGTGTTATTGCGTTAGGTAATGAAGATTGAAATTTTGGATAAAAAGTGTCTTCTTTCGTCTGATTGATCACCCGAGTTGCCTTCAACACAATCAATTTGAACAATCTTGTTCTGTAAAAGTTGTTGATGCAATCTACCAAGGATTTAAAATGTTCTTCTAGCAAAATATCCCTGAAGATGTAACAAAGCTAAATGAAGGTTAATAATGGCTAATTAAGGACCACGGGTGGCCCATAACTTCAGAAGTGACCACTAACCAGAATCAGAAAATCAGTTTCTAATAACATCAGAATCAGAAAATCAGAAAACCAATTTGGACTAATGGGAGAAAAAAAGATGGCTAGTGAGTGAAAAAGGGTTGTTTCCATAATGAGCAGCAATGACATGATTCGAATTTTACTTGATCACTGGCTTCCAATCTGCATACCCACAAACACACTTATATATCCATTTGATATGGCTCAAGTTCCTATAGATGGAACAGATAGTATCATGGCTCATTCACTAGTTCGGTGACTTTTTGTAGTGTGGCCAACGTTCTTTTCTTTTGTTTGGGTACCATGTTCAGAACCTTTTCTTCTTCCATAACTCAATTGTGATGGATCTTGCCAGAAAATTAGAGAGTTATTTGGTTTTTCATGAGTTATTAGCCAGTCTCAACTAAAGAGAAAGATTCATTGCCCATTAGTTTTCACGTGTATCATTCAGAAAAGTAACAAATTTTACCAACATTTGAGCAAAGATTTAGTGAGATATGTTCTGGATCAAATGGGAACATTGTAGTGATTAACAAATGAAATTAGGCAAGTCAACTTCACCTTTTAGCCGAAACGTTACACACCAGAAATGTTTCATATGCTGATCGTAGGACAAAGATATTTGATTGCGTGCTTGTTTTCAGCTTTCGGAAAAGCAGTCTCATGCTTTTATTGAAGATAAAGTGAGGAAGTTATAATAGTCGAAGAGCAGGGCACTATGTTATTGGTCGAAGGAAAAACAGTTCAAGAAGGAGGCTTAACCATTCTTTTAGATTGATATATCATCACAGTATTTGGTGTAGTTGGCTTTAAATGAATATATAGCCAACTATATTTACATGACTTTTAAGAAAATTTTCAAAAGTTTGTGGTCATTTCTCAAACTTTAATCTTTATCAAGCATCCTATCTAAGATAACAGGTTTGCGTTATATTTTGGTGGGGACAAAAGTAATGTAAAAGAAAATATTAGTTGGCTTAGCTGGAATTGTAAGAATAAATAAAATAAAACAAAAGAATGCAACTCAGTATATGTTTTAAGGATTGAAGTCTTTGAACTATAACATGATCAGCAACTGCAGACAGAGTTAGAGGCTATCATGACAAATCTCTGTTCAACAAAATTGATAAGAAAAAACGTGATTAAGCACTTATCATTTGATTCATTTTGTTATAGAAAATGCTGGTCATAAGCATGGCATTTGGTAGGGAAGGAAAATTATGAAAAGGGTTTGAATTGGCGGGTCTGTCAAGGAAACTCCATATCTTCTTGATGATGTTTTGGATTCGAATACCTTTTGGATTAGGCCATGTCTTATTTGTTCAAAGTTGGTCTCCACTTTGCAATAATTGATGGTGGCATAGCACCTTCTCCATGCGACATTTCCCTCTCACTGTGATACTCTCTCTTTAGGGAGGATATTCTTTGTTTCAGACCTTCAAAAAGAGATTGCACTGCTCAAAAATTCTTTCATTACCCTACTTTACTCAATTCAACTGATTTATCATTAAACTAATAAAGCATTCACAAATCATTAACTTTTATTGATTAAAAATTACACTGGTTAATGTTACTAGTTTATTATTATTATTATTATTATCAATGATTTAGTAGTAATAGAATCTCTCGTGTTCTGCATTGCATTCTGGTCCTGGTGCCGTATGACCAGAGAATCAATTTTTTCTTGGTCCACTAGTTCGTATTCTGTGACACTTCATTGGTAAAAGATCAACCTAATCCGCCACAAACAAAAGAATAAATATATAAATAAATAAATAAAGCACTGATTTTAAAGGTTGAATCAGTGACAGATGGAATATGGAGCTCAGAGGAATGAGAGTGAAAACTTAAGGTAGGGGATGAAAGGAGTAGACAAGGTGTCACTTTCTCATAGCACGAGACCAAGAAGAGTCAAATTTCATATGATTCCACGTGCTTCATGTTCTAATGTTTCACAATGATTCTGACTTGGCATTTACATCTCCTGTTCTTGTGCTCGACAAGGCTTGTATTATAAGTTCCAAGAAAACATGCTAAATTATTCGGTTTTGTTTGTGTCTTAAAATGATTCCTTTGTTTTAAGACACTCTGCCTGCGTGCCTGGGATACTCACCAACCCCACTGTCACTCACTCACACACAGAACCATAATCATAGTTTTTTTTTTCTTCTTTTTAGCTTGAAGGGTTAACTTTTCTCTTTGGGGTCTTATCCCTCTTTTGGGACCCCAAAAGTCAATCTTTTTAGTGGTCCTTTCTTCTAATCCTAAAGCATGCATATACAACATATCCATCATATATAGAAATTAACAGAAAAATGGCCTAATGGGTCCCTTAAACAGTTATCTAGTGTGCTCCAATTATTAAGGCAGCACCTAGTGTTCATTGTGTAGTGGAAAGAATTATATAGTCAATCACAATCAAAGGCTGCTTAAGAAAAGAAAAAAAAAAAAGAAAAAGAACAGTTGTTGGAGTTCACTGTGGCAGCTCCTGTGGGTTACATTTGTATAGTCTTTCAGACAACTTTTCTTTTCTCTTTTTATCTTATTTTGCCAATTAATTAACAATGTAACCTCACATTTCTTGAGTTCTTGCTGGCAACCAATTACGATGGAGGAAAGTGATATAATCCATATTATATAAAGCTATATAAAAGATCGAAAAGGAATGAATTGTGTTACTGAATCAGGCAGCTCATAAAGCGACAACCAAGTCCATATCAAACTGCTAAATAATTGCAATAACAAAATTAATTGTGATGTTACTTATCCAAAGTTGGATTAACCTCTCTATTTCACACTCTAATTTCTGGTTGGATCACCACGTATTTTCACATTCTTTATTCACAGATTTTTTTCTTACATAGCTACAATTTGATTTTGGCTTCTACAAGCTACATAGAATTTTGTTAGAGCAGGATACATTATTGTTGTTGTTTACGTTGTCCACGTCCTTAGCCTTTCTGACCATTTGAATGAAACCAAAGCACTTAATTCTTCATTATTGGTTTCCTCTTACTATTTCACCAAACCAAAAACCAACCCACCTTCTCCTTAAAAAAATATAAAATACAAAAAAAAAGAGAAAGAATCAGCAGTCCACAAACACACACATTCTCCTTCACTAGAAGATAAAAACCAACAGTGAGAAAAATCAAGAACAAAAACGCGTAATGTATAGTAATAATTAAAAGAACCGATGTCTATTATGAAATGAGCTAAATTAAAGTCAAGTTTACACGTTAGATGGTTGACTTAAATTTTTGAAATGAATAATAATAATAGTAATTCCAAGAACTAAAACAAGCAACTACCGCAGTACAGCGAATGACGTTATCTGAAAATAAAAATCATTTAAAACATTAATTAAACTAAAAAATAAAAAAGAAATGGTAGTGTAGGACAACTTGAAGGAACCGACACACACGTATGAAAAGGTAGAAAATATGAGAAAATAAAAATAGATAGATTCGATAATTCTAAATATATATGCATGAATAAAAAAGGAAAAGGAAAATTTGGTTTGGACACGGTAACAGTGTTCTCTCACCAAAGAGGTCGCATTCTGGAGTCGCCAGTTTTCAACTCACAACAACCTTCTTTTTAAACGATGGATTGATCCATTTGAGATGCACTCACTCTCACTCACGCGCCTTCGCTGTGTTTCCTTTCTCTCATTCCGTGGGAACCGCTTCCTTGTCTCCTTCTTCAATTTCTCCCTTTCTTGCAATTTCAGTCTTATAATAACAATGATTCTTTATTATTCCTAACCTAAATTAAACCTACTCTTCTGTTCCGTTGCATTTCACTGTTCTCCAAAAACCACCATGCCGTTTCCCTGGAAGAAGAACCGCGTCCCTCGAATCTCCCAAATCGTCGCGGATCTCCAATCGCCAAAACGAGGCGGCTCCCTCGTCGTCGAGACCGGCTTCCCCACCTCCCTCATCGACCTCTTCGTAAAAAACCGAAGCCGTTTTAGAAAACACCGCACCAAAAAACCGCTACCGCCCGAAGTCCCCGATCCGCCGCCGCCGCCTCCCTCTCCGGCCAACTCTCCGCCGCAACCCGATCCTCGTCTCCCGAACCCTCGGACTGAACAGAACGTCGTCGCTTCGGTTTCGGATCAGGTCGCGGAGTGCTCTTTGAACGTTATTTTAGTTGTGAAGATTCTGATGGTGCTGATTGTGGTCGCGAGCGTGAAGAGGCTCACCGTGGGAATCACCGTGTCGACGTTCGCGCTTCTGCTTCTAGAATACGCTGGGCGGCGCGTGGTTTCGGGTTCCGTTGTGGAATCGTGGTTCCGGAAGGTTCGGGTTCTGAAGAAGGAGCGTGTTCGGGGAAGTGGATTAACTGACTTGAGTCAATTGACCTTTTCCGAGAGTTTTTTAATTGATGAAATTGAGGTTGTGAGTGATGTGGGGATTTGTTGTCAAATGCGTTCTGTCAGTGGTGACGTGGCATCAGAAATAGTTGAGGATTGTTCTTCAGATGTTCTTGAAGTTTCTGAATACAAGATTAAAGGGAGTAGAAGTGGCAGGTTTGGGTCAAGGATGGTGAAGAAGCTTGTGCCTAAGAAGTTTCGTGTCCCCAGGAAAGAAAAAAAGGATAAGGGGAATAAGGAAATTGAGTATGAATCGGGTAGTGAAGTTTCAAGCGCCGTGGAAGATGATAAGTTACCCATGTTAGAAATTGAAGAGGAAGATAAGAACGAGAATACTGGACAAGCTGAGGTTGATTGTGGCATCACTTGTTCCTATAATGGAAAGAGAGTGGCTAGAGTTGGGAATTCAGGTTCTTTCACGGTTATGGTTCTAGTTATGATTGTCCTTGTTGGACTTCTTCTGGGTCGTTTCCCAGCTTTGATGCTTTCAATTTCATGGTGTTGCACGATGAAAATAGTTAGAACATTACGGAGATCACTCAGAGTGTCTCTGAAGAAGTGCTCTGTTTCAAACTCTTGATGGGGATGTTGGGGAAACAAGTTTTTTATTTATTTTTCCCACTTTATTTCTAGATGATACTTAGATGGTAAAGATTCATGGTAGTTTAAAACACTGAGGAGAGAGATCATTCCCGGGAAAGGAACTCCAACCATTTGTTGGGAATCCAACTTCATGCGTTGAACTCTGAAATGTAAATGTATAGATAGATACTAATCAAACAAGTTACATTCTTTTCCTTTGTCTATTGTGACTATAGTGATGTGAATTGTTGTTGCTATTCTTATGTGCAAATATTCCTTGTTACTTGTGTCATGTGTGTTTTGTTAAGTGTTGTGAAGTGATAACGTTGATTGTTAAAGATGAAAAGGTTGAGATGATAGAATAGGATTGTCTAGATGTTAGAAGATGCTGATAGGAATGAAACTTATGGTTTATTCTCCTGATGTTATAAAATAGGGATGAGAATGTCTATGAAGTATATTTTTATTCAGCAGATTTTGTTAGGGTTCATTTGGTCGACACGTTGAAGTACGTGACAAAGAGAATATTACAGGATTTGTGATGTGGTGTTCTTGAGATGGAGGTTCCGTGGGAGACTGAAGAATATCTCCTTCCATAAGAACCTAATTGTAAGGGATGTGTATGAAAGATAAAGGCTGAAATGAAATGAGATGGTGAGGAATACAATTTTTTTTTAAATGTTAGAAGATGTAGATGGGTTATAATAAAAAATGACTATAAAAACAAACAATGCCGATTGGAAGGAATGGATCTTATGACCTTATTCCCTTAGTATTCCTAATAAGGATTGTTGCTTGCCTTCCAGATTGGGAAATAAGGATGCTAAAGGTTATGAAATTATATATATTTTTATTATTATTATAGAATATTTTGTATTGTTGTAATGTTTTAATCTCTCGAGGCATTAATATAGATATGTATTTGACTCTATAAGTATATTCTCAATAAGAAGAACTAATTTGCATTGTAGTAGAAATAAAAAAGTTACTTGATCATTATTTAAAATTTAATATTAGATACTAAACCAGGATGATGTCTTACATATCCTTGGATCAAAATGAATTTTTTACGTGACCAAAACATATGTTTATTATATTCACTAACATTGAAGTGTTCAAAATGCAAAATAAAAGTTTACTGCTTTAGTACATTTCGTAATATAAAAAATTCTCAAAAATTAGCTCTAGAATAGTTCAAAAAATTTCTTCATTTTTCTATATTTGTCGATGTTATATCAACATCTTTAGTTGCGGAGATTCGGGACTTAGGAGAAAAAAACACAATTTTTATTTTTAGTTGAAAAGGAAAAAGGTAAGAAGAAAAAAAAACGTTATAAAAAGTAAAGGCCTAGCTAGGGCTTTTGGATATAACGACAGAGAACTGTCATATAGGACAACTAGAATCTGCCATGCTGCATAACTGGAAATCGTTATTTAAAAAAATAAATAAATATATTTTTATGCTTTAAATTTTGATATTAAATTAATATTTATTTGTGTTTAAAATTTTGATATATTTTAATTCTTAATTTTAAAAATAAATAAATATATTATTTTCATTTAATTAGATTATTTTATTTTATTTATCAAATATGTTTTATATTAGTATTTAAAATTTTTATATTATTGATTTTCGATTCAATATCTGAAAAATGTGTCTCATATAAGAAAAATTTAACATAATTAAAAAAAATTATATTTATTTAATTTAAAAATATAAAAACTAAAGTATATTAAAATTTTACAATAAATAATTTTAATTTGAAGTTAAAATTTAAAAATTAAAATTATATTTAACTATGTCAGGTATACCGTGAAAAGTTTTATTATTTTTATAATAAGGCATACGCAGCTCTTTATGGCATGTCTAAGAAACACTTCATAGCAATTGTTTTGAAGGGTGGAAGTTGGATTGTAGTGGATGACAATAACATTCACTTTTGGAGACAAAGTGATTATCACAGCCTCTATTAGATACAAATATATCATTCAACTTTCTTAACATTAAATTTGTGGTCCTTTTCTTATATAAAATTTTAACTTTCCTAAGAATTTTAATAATGTTATAAATAAATAATAATAGAATTTTTTTTATTATTATTATGATAAAGTGCTAAACATATTTATAAACTCGTATTTCTTTACATATCATTCTACAATAAAACATGTACTTTACATCGAAAAATTTTCAATATGACAAATCTTCAAAACATTATAACTTTTGACCTAGTTTAATCAAATCCTTTTAAATTATCATCCAAATAAACCATGAACTTTTAAGTTAATGATTTATGTCTTGATAAAATGTTATTATATATATAACAAATTTGAAAAACAAACTTAAATAAAATATTTCTATTAAAAAATAATTATTTTTCTAACAATACAACAACTATTAAAAATTAATGATTGTTTCAGTGTGGGATCGATTATTTCTTTTTCAACCGATTGTTGTTCACTTTCTGTTTTTAAATTTAATCACTGTTTGTCAACACCAATCGAATACAATACAGGTTAAAGATCTTCTAATATCATAAAATCATTTTATACAATCAAAAAATATTCCGGAAAACCAGAAAGAATTTATTAGAAGAGAAACATGATCCAAACTTGAACCAACTAATAACAGGAAAAGGAGACCAATAGCATAACAGAGAGGAGGAAAATCCATTGATCAGTGACGAATCATTGCAACACATGTTTCTTGTCTAAATATTTATTGCTGTAGTAGACGGCAGAAAACGGATATCCCCAACCCCAACTCTGAACACCCACCAACTGTTTGTGTAAATACCTAAAACAAACCGAACTGAACACCTCATTATTGAATAATTAAAATAAATACATATCCTCCAAAACCTTAACATTTAAAAAAAAAAAACTAAAATCCAATCATTTTATTTATTTTAATTCAATTTTGAAAAAAAAATATATATACGACAAACCTTAATATTAAAAAAGTGGTTAGTGGTTGGTTTAGGAAGCAAGAGCTTGGGTGAGCATTTATGGTATCTAGAAACGAAATAAAGAAGACATTGAACTTTATGTGAAAGGAGAAGAAAGAAGACAAGTTTAAGAGTAGGTGATTCTCGTGAAGATGAATGAATTACCTCTTCAATTGGATAAGGCATAAGTCCTCCAATAACTCAAGTTTTGTATACTTTTCTCAAACTCTCTGCAATTCAGACAATAATGACAACTACCATATCCAATTCTAGGCATACCATATATTCCTATTGTCATAACAACTCTGTCCCATATAGATAACTTTTTCTTAACAAAAGTAGTTGGAAACTTAATACATGTGTGATCAACTTTTTTAAATATAAATAAGATTTTTATTTTTTTACAACATATATTTTTATCTAATCATGATTATAGTTTTTTTTTTTATTTTAAGTAATAACATGTTTATTAAACTTGTTAGCACTTATGTTTGTTTGTACAAATTGTAACATCCCAATAAATCTATAACAAAAGCTATGATTTATTCTATGAGTTATCATAATAATAATAATAAAAAACGGTGGAGAAAAAAATAAACGAGTGAAGAGGAAGAAACATGATATTTCACTAAGAATTTAAACTGTACAAGGAGAATACAAGTGTGGCAGAATATACAAGATTAAACCAAACGGTCAAGGGTTCAACTAAAGACCGAACGGTACACAAAAGGAAATTACACCGAACATTTTAACAAAATCTTAAACCGAACAGTTATATACACGAGATGATGATTCAAATCTAAACTAAGGACCGGATGGTCCTGCACAGTTCACAGGTATCGCATCTATAGGTTGATCCGTCTGCAGGACATCCTCCAAAGTATCTTCGCGGTCACCCTCTGCTCACATCCAAATGGATGATCATTGCAGTGAAGAGAATAAACCGAACGGTTGAGACCGAATGACAACATAGACAAGACAGAACAAATAAGGGTAAGCTCATGTAATTTAATTAATCATTTTCACATACACTTAAAATATATCAATAATTCAAGTATATCATTCAAAGTCGAATGGTAAACATCATCATAACCACTTTCTCTTAGACACTGTCCGGACTGTATGAACCATGTAACTCAACGTTCCTAGCACCCGGTGTGGTGTAGTAGCTGCCTGAACTATCAGCTGCCACCCGAGGTTAGTCCTACAACGATCATTTGGTCTTATGACCACGGACCTCCTGCCATTCCCACGCATGAATAACCTTCCTCTACATGAGAAAGCGTCATCACGAAATATCAGGATCAGGACGACAACAGAGTCTGACCATGTTCATACGTTACCAAATATTAACAACCATGAGATATTCCTCCTTTGGAATTCTCTTACATAACCATATATCAAATTTTAACCGAACACACATTATTACTTTCAGAATTATTAGACAACTTAAAGAGATGACCGAACGGTCGAATACTGAGAAGAAAACTGATTATAAAAGGGTACTTTGTGAAGTGACTGAACGGTCAAACACGAAAGGAAAAGACCAAATACTATTCAAGGCTGAGCAAATACTGTAAGATATAATTAATTTATGGAAATGACCAAACAATCAATAAATGATCAACTTTAAATAGACTGAAAACTATTTTCAACTTTGACCGAATGCTTTTATGATCAAAAGGAGTTCTCTTCAATAAAACGAGTGTCAGCTCAAAACCGAACACTCTTTTAGGAAATCTAGTGTCAGTATAAGACCGAGCACTCTTCAACAGAAACAGTATTAATATAAAACCGAGCACTGCAATGACTAAGTGCTAACACTTAAATGATTGAAATGATAGTCTATGACCAATCACTTCAAAACCGAGTGTCTGTACAAAACTGACCACTCACAATAATATTATTAATATAGGACCGAGCACTTTAAATAACAAGAATGTTGGTCTATGACCGAACACTTCAAGGCCGAGTACTTAAGGTATGACCGAGTACTTTAAATTATAGAAATACTAGTCTATGATCGAGTATCTCATAAGACCGAACGCTCAACAATAAGTATTATCAATATAAAGCCGAACGCTTTTCAAGGAAAGAGAATTATTATAAAACCAAGAACTTCAAAGACTAAGTGCTAGTATATGACCGAGCACCTAAATGTCCAAATGTTAGTCTATAACTAATCATTTCATAAGACCGAACACTAGATCTATGACCGGGTGCTTCACATGACCGAACGTTTTATGGATGAATAATAATACTGTGAAACCGAATGCTTCATAAATCAAGTTTAGTCTAAGACCGAACACTTGTAAGACCGAACGCTTGGTTTATGACCGAACGTTCTTATACATACTGTAATACTAAAACCAAGAGGGAAAGACTCCCTTGAATTATTAAAGACTAGATTAAGCAAAGTAGGTAACAAAATAATATGAACATCACAAGACCGAACGGTTTAGGGGAAGACCGAATGGTTTAGGGGGAGGACCGAACAGTCCTAATGACCTTCGATCACATATTCTAGAGATCACAGATTCCATAATTTCTAAATTTCATACATTTATTCTAAGTTCCTAACCAAGATAAAACAATTCATACAGAAGCATATCACATTTCATCATACCATTTAAATCAACCAATCATACATTCAATCATGCATTCAACCATATACGAAATCATAATTAAATTTTATAAGTTTCCCTTACCTCGAATCAAGCAATGATAAGTTTTTCCCCAACTGTTATGCTCCTTAAGTTCTTCTTATGGCTTTTCAAACTACCTTCTAAAAGGGCGACCAATTCTCACAGCCCAAACTGAAAACCGATGCAAGTGAAAGAGCTTGGCACCGGGAAGAACTATTCTGAAAGGAGTGAGGTGATCGGAGGAGAGGAGATGGTCGGAATCTTAGAGAGAAGGTGGAGGGTGTTAGAGAGAAGGAGGAGAATTTGAGTTTCTGAAAAAATGGAGAGGAAGAAGAAGAAGAGTTTGCATGCAGAAATGACACCACTTTTTGAAATCCAACTTTAAATACGGCCTCCAACAGAAACCGTGCGATTCTTTCCTTGCATGCCACATGGCCTCCACTACCTGGAAAACTACACTCCTTCTGCTGCCACACGTACACTGAGGACGGAGAATTAAATGACCAACATGTTTTGTCTCCCACTTGCACGGGGAAACTTGAAGGGCTTGACACGTGTTCTCCACTAAGGTGGAGAATTTATGGAGTGTGACACAAGTTGAATATCTTTATTTTCCTACCATTTTATTTTATTTAAATGAATTGATCTAACGAGTATTGATTATGTTTTATTTCTATTTATTTTTACTTTCTAACTTAAAGTATTGTGGTAATGATTTTTATTTTTTCTTTTGTGTGCCTTTCATAAATTTATTATGTTAATTTTTTTAATTTAAACTTTGGGAGAAAATAAAAAAAATAAATTAATACATAAAAAAAAATAGTACAATTATTAACTATAGGTTTAATTAAGTTGAGTTCTTTTGGAAACTTTCAAGTGAGTTTCTATTAAATTTTTATTGTTTATTGAGTCTTTAAAATTTTAAATTTTTTAATTAAATTCTTACAATTAGATGAAGAAGAAAATTCAAGGAGGAGGAATAGAGTTCTCCAACATCTAAACAACCTTTAAGATCCTCTCTCATGCATCCTTGGTGATTCTATTTGTGTAAGAATGAGAAATGATGAAAACTCTCACAAAAATATAATTAAATACTCACTTTCACAGATCATGATAGCAAGGCCTAAAAATGATGCTCCCTAACTCTTAACTTGTTGGGTAAGATGAATTTTCGCCTAGTGACTCGAATATTGCAACTTTGGGTTGTCATTTTCGTCCAAGAAGGAGTAAACTTGCCTAGCGAGTCAATCTAACACCCAATGGTGATTTTCTGGTTGTCTTAGGGTAATCCATGGCAGCATAACCCTATAAGTTAGTTTTTTTATCATGTTTGTAGCCCTGGGGGTGATTTTAGTGCCCTTGAAGTAGGTACTTGTTTAAAAAATATCATTTTTTGTTCAATCATATTTTCTTGAGTTCTAACTTGTTTTCCTCTACCACAAAAGCCTTTTATTTACTTATTTTAGACTTAAACAGATAATGCTTATTTAAATAAGCGTTATCTATTGTTCTGCATATCCATAGATAGCGCTTATTTAAAAAACGCTATATATTGGGCGCTATCTATGACCAATTTTGTAGTAGTGAAAATAGGTAAAAATGGACATTATCACTAGGCCAAATTTTGTCTTTGAGGGCTTGTTTGTAGCTACTGCGAGTTTTGTGGTTGTTGTGGTTGCAAGACTATTGGGTCTACCTCTAAAAACTTTACCCTGGTTGTTCAAATTGTCCTTAGCGATAGCTCCCCTTTGGCCTCAACCATGACCCCGACCACCTTAATCTCGTCCACGTCTTACTCTGCCCTATTGTGTAAAGTGCCCAGAGGCTTCTAAGTGAATGAGTTCCTCTTTAAAGTCTTTCAAGTATCAACATTCTTCAGTAGTATGACCAATGGTTTGATGGTAGACACACTTCTTGGTTCGATCAATGAAAGGATGTGGTGATGCTGATGTCGGGAGCTAAATAAACTCCAGGTTTACAAGGTTCTCTAAGAACAATGTCTCTGCTGACATTGAACAATGTGTGCTACTATACTGAATTACGGTTTCTCAAGGATTCTACTCTTATTGTTGAGATGACTAAGTCAGACTTTGATACTCTTTTTAACTTGTTTTCCTTAATGGAAATGTCTTTGGCGACACGTTCTCTAAAGACATATTTTTTAAGCTGGTTTTTGAAGATGGAATTTGATGATGAATAGGGTTGGAGACCACAAACAAGGGAATACATTGTTATCAAATACATTATTTTATACCTTTCCATGAAATGTCTCAAAACTTCATTCTCTCCTTATTTTATACTTCAAAAAGATCAATGTTGTTAAGATTACCTTGCAAGGAAAATGTATCTTTAACAACTTTTTTTGACAACTTTTTTATAATCTTTTATGTGGCAGCTTATGATTGATCTTTTTCAAATATACGAATCCATAAAATAGTGACACAATAAAAAAATTATTAAAATATCATGATCACCTTACAATCGATAAGTCGAACATCATGTCTGAAGATGTTAAAAGAGTCCATCAAATTAAAAGAAATATCTTAATACCAATCTAGAGCTTGAACATCCAAAACCAATAATATATATATATCCTTTTATCCCGAACCTAAATTAGGTATACTTTCATACGCAGGCATATTACCATAATTGTATTTTTATTCTTTAGTTCAAATAATGTATGATTCTAGTCATTTAATATTTTCGAACAATTTAAGTCTCTTTAATTTTGGAATTAATAACTTAATTTCTTGTTTTGTTTTATTGAAACCTTCCATGTTTCACTCTATACACAAAATTTTCAATAATATAATAAATTAAGAATACGTTTGGATTAAACATAAATTGGCAAAATCACGCTGGAAGCAATAAATAATCCAAGAAGCAACGTGGAACTGCTTCATGCTAAATCAAACATGTTGTAAAAGTTTCATACTTTCTACCACTCACTAAGCAAAATATTAATTTACTAAATTAGAAAAACAAATAAAATACAGAAATATAAAAGGGCATATATAACTTTGATTATCCTTAAATGGTATATAATTTCAAGCAGAAAGATTAAAATTATTTCATCTTCACCCAAATTGGATGGGCCCGTGTTATGATGAATTAAATGAAACTATTGTTGTGGGCCTAGAGGCCAGCTTGCAAAACTCCTTAAAAGGTATATAATATTTTCAGCACTTTTTATCTAATTAGTTAAATTTTATAAAAACTACAAAATCATTCCATATACATTTTATTTATTTAAATTATATTTTCGGTGTAAGGAATTCTAATTTTTCTAAATAAAAGTAATTATAACACGTAAAGGTAATAAATAAACTCATCCGAGTAAATAATATCCACTTGATTCCATGTAAAATAAAGAATACACTATAGAATTTAGCTGAAGCTATCTTCTATAATTTGTGTAAATTTATTATCAGTGTGTAGAAGATGTCCACACGCGTGAAGAAACAAAACATCAACTTTGTTTTTTTTTTTTTTTTTTAATTTCTGTGGATAAAAAATAAAAATATGATAAAAGAATAAGATGTCGTGAACACCTAACAAAAAGTGCATAGAATTTGCCAGAAGAAATGCTGCAAATAACGGAACAGCGCCGTTAGAATATTAATTGAGGTACGTATTAAAAGAACAAATTTTAAGAATGTTTTATAATAATAACATGATGACACATTTTTTAACTTTTCTAATGAACTATAAATATTTTGGTCATTTAAAACGAAAATAAATATTATATATATATATATATATATATATATATATAACTAATACTATAATATAAGTCAAATTAATTAGACGTTCTTATTCTAAATAACTTGAACCTTTTATAAGTCATTCTCGCAAATCAATTAGATGAAGTTTAATAAGAGTATCGCCAATTTATAATGTTTGAAACACGTTTTCATTAGAAAAAACGCAATTGACATTGTAATTAAATGTCATTAGCAATGTGACATTTATTTAGAATATTTTATTTGAATTAAATTAAAGTAAAATTTAATTAAATCGTTAGAAGTCACACATCAAATATAAATAAAACTTATACAATTTGAAAACATATTTTAAATTTCATAATAGAAAACTTGTTATTATATTTATAGATTGGATGCTTCGGAAACAACTTAAATGTTTCACATTAAGAATTAGGCTTAATATCTCCCTTGGTCCTCGTATTTGTGTGAAATCTCAGTTTGGTCCTCAAGTTTTGAATTTTCTCAATTGCATCATATCTTTTGTAAAAATGCACAAATTTTACCCTAACCGTTAACTGACCTCATACGGCATTAAGTTTAGCTGACGTGGTATGCTGACGTGTTGGCTTAATCCCTTATCGGTCCTCGTATTTGTGTGAAATTTTCAGTTCAGTCCTCAAGTTTTGAACTGTCTCAATTGGGTCATAATTTTTGTAAAAATACACATATTTTACCCCAATCGTTAACTGATCTCACTGTGCAACAGTTATCTTCTGCTATCAGTGGAATAAATAGCTTAAAGGTTGGTGATGAACCTATAGGTTACCAAGTTGGTTCATCTGCAGAAAAGGCTGTGAGACTGATTGCACTGGTTACGCGAGTTTTTCGGTGACTTTATTTTTTGGGCCGACGAGATAATCTGTGTAAGATCCCTGATTCTCAGAGAGATGAATAAAATTCCTAATTCAAATAAACTAAATAATAGGCATTGTGCCACATGAAACACTACTTATTTTAAAAAATAATTCATGTAATTAAATAATACACGTCAGCATGTCCTCTGGCTACCACGTCAGCTAAACTTAACGCCGTTTGAGATCAGTTAACGATTGGGGCAAAATGTGTGCATTTTTACAAAAATCATGACCCAATTGAGACAGTTCAAAACTTGAGGACCGAACTAAGATTTTCACACAAATACGAGGACCAAGAAGGGATTAAGCTAACACGTCAGCATACCACGTCAGCTAAACTTAACGCCGTCTGAGATCAGTTAACGGTTGGGGTAAAATGTGTGCATTTTTACAAAAATTATGACCTAATTAAGAAGATTCAAAACTCGAGAACCGAACTTGAGGACCAAGAGAGGTATTAAACCTGAGAATTATAGCTATAGAATAAATATTCTATAATTATTGTAGTGTGGTACTTCTCTATACAGCACAAAATTTAATCCATCATAATTGAAGATAAAACTACTATTTTCATTGCATAAGTTCTATCTTCATAATTGCTTAAATCCTTTACAAACTTAAAATAATTTATCAAAACTAATGAGTTTCAAAACCTAGAAAACCTTCACTTTCAACATTAATTTTTTTCAAATTAAAAAGCTCACAATTAAGGATACCAATGGAGAGAAAATTAATCTTTTAGAGGTTGAACGAATTGTAAACTAAAAGAAAAAAGATGGGAGGTGCAAGAATAAGTTATGGGGGTGTAGAAAGAACGACCCTTGATTACAGCTAAAAACTATTAATGTGGGCTTAACACCGGCTTGCAACATGTTCCTGCACCTCTATGTATTGCTTTTTGCACTACTTGGGAAATATTAGTAGCATTATTCATCTGTACATTAATTATTTGAAAATAATTTTTCTCTTAAATAATAATTAATTTTCGTTAACAGTTGGATGTCAAACATGGTATTTTATTTAAGAAAACTTCTTAATTAGATCAGTGTTCTCTTAATTAGAAAAACAATGGTACTTTTAAGAGAAAAAAATTGACAATATTTTGATATAATACACCACGTATCATTTCGTTGAATTTAGAATACTCAGTATAATAATAAATAAATAATGAATTAAAAAAAGATAATTCATATATTACATTAAAATATTGTAAAAAAAATTCTGTGTTAAAACATCTTTTAGAAAAAATTAATGTTTCACACTAAACTGAGTGATAGTAAATTGTTAAATAATCTTAGAGAATTCTATTCATTGTGTAATTTGTACTCGGTGATGCTTTATATTTAAATGATTAGTTCAATAATGTTTTCTTTTAGGATGTATCAACAAATTACTGCAAATTTACCTTATTATTTTAACTCTTTTTTTTTTATTATTATTAAACCACTTTAAACATGTAACGTGTTCAAATATATAATAAGATGTTTTAAATAATTGTTATTGATGTAAAACATCAATTTATTAAGAATGATTTTTGTCAAAAAATACTAGACCTTTAATGAAAAATTCTGTATTTCTTACTTATGTCTTTACTTAGCTCTTCATTTGCTTTGCAATAACAAAATTATGAATACACTGTATTTTCTTTATATTTTATTTTATTTATTTTTTTAATTTTAAACTATTACATTTAATATTCAATCCTATATTTAAAACAATATTGTTTATTAAAGGAAAATGGATAGGCTGTTATTTTTTTTTACTTGACTGATGATTTTATGTTAATGATATAACAGTTGAATAACTTTGGGTAAAATTTATGAATTTTCATGATTTACTTCAGTAACAATTAAGAGTATTTGTCAATCGATATAATAATTAAAAGGACAAAAGATTAAAACAATAAAGAGAAGTCAAGATAATAGACCCTGTAAAAAAGCGCAATTCTAATTTTAAAAGAAATAATCAATTATAAACATAGAACTAAAATAAATAAAAGAATCAATTAAAATATATTATTGTTGTTGTTATTATTATTCTAAATTAAATTAAATACTTTTTATAATTTTATTATTAAAAATTGTTTACTTTTTAGGTAATTTTATAATTAAAAATAGTTAAATTAAAAAAATGATTAAATAAAATAAATTAAATTTAAATTAACGGTCAATTAATAATAAGATACTTAATAAAAGCTTTATTTGAGGGATAAAATTAAAAAATAAATATAAACACGAAAATAAATAGATAAAGATATTTCCTTTTTATTATTCATATTTTATTTAATTTTATTCTTTTCTGTTATTAAAATTTAATTGTTTTATTTAAATTAATAACTTTTTAAATTAAGTAAGTAAAAGTAATATTTAAAATAAATAAAAAAATATTTATAATTAAATTGTAAAAATTGATTATATTTATTTTTATAATTATAACTTCTTCTTTTTTTAAAGTGAGCTTGCATGTATTTTCACTTTTAAATATAATAATGATACTAAACATTGTAGTTTGAAAAATCTTAATATATCGAAAACTATTACGATAAACTATTAGATTATTCATTAGAAAATTCTGTTGCGTCTGTTTTTCACTATAAATACTTTTATACCTATTCCTCGTATACTAATATTAATATCAATAAGGTGATAATAGTAAAAACAACAAATAGAAGACACAGAAAACACCAAAATAAATGATAAGGTAAGTTAGTATGCAAACGAAACATCAATTAAATCATATTAAATATATGGTAAACATTAATAAAATACAATAATTCATATAAACATATATAAAGAGTTGATACTAGACTTAATTATTATGATGCATGCATTTGACATAGGGCTTATGCACTTGTAGTAGTATTTATGTTTTACAAATGCATAAATATAGGGATTATCATCTTACTACTCATAAGATTAGTCTCCTACTAAAAAGTCCAGTAATTAAGACCTCTTGTCATTCTCTCCCTCCCATTATTCCTCTCTATAAGTTGAATGGTTATAGTATATCATAATACTTACTTTTTGTACTCCCATATGTTAATGCATACACTAGACATCACTACCCATAAAATTTCTCTTTGAAATCCTCTCAAAAATAATATCACACCTATTTATATTAAAATCTTCATTTCTACACATGCAATTATCATACTTACAAGCATATTAAAAAATTATATAATTCAATACCAAACAACTAAGAAGAATAACAAAAATAAACATACATATTGATGCTAAGAGGTGACATTCAACGCCAAAGCATTCACAAAATGGTGACACTCAACGATAGTCCTAACGCACGTCGCCAAATCTTTCGCAAAAGGTGACGCGCAGCGGTAGTCATGGCACTCAACAACATTCTTCTCGCAAAACATCGCGCTCAATGACACTTTTTTTTTTCTGCTCAACATCCTAGAACTAAGATTGATACATACTTGCTGTACAAGATTACGCTTAACGACACCCTACTATTGCCCAACGTCAACATTTGTAAAACAAGGCTGAAAAGGGGCATTCAACGGTCTGAAGCCAAAATACTCATTGACTTGCAAAATCAAGCTTGCACTCAACGCCCAACTAGTATTGCTCAACACTGTATTAGTTACAACAAATTTAGTGTTGTGATTTAAGTAAACTTAAACCTGAACACATTGTTCAAATCGGTATTTCTTTTTGAAAGAGTTGGTTCAACACAATTTTCATGCATTAAAACTTATACCAATTTGGTCAATTACTTATCTCTTCAATTCTCTCTGTCATTACAGTCCAAACAACAAACAAAATCAACTAAATCCTTAAATCACACAATTCAATTCAAATACAACACCAACCAATTTCAACCAATATATTGACAACACATGATTTATTAAATTCACACACATTAAAACAATTAACTTCCTTTATGTACAAGATATACGGGCTTGCTCAAAGAAACCCAAATCCCTTTCAAGTTCACGTGTTACTTTATCTACACTTAGAAACAACATAAAAATGATTATAACACACCATTGGAACCATTAATTAACAAAAACTCGTATAAATAATTAAAAGATACATGCAAGTGTAAGAAAACTCAGATGCAACGAATAATATAAAAGACAAAAACGTTGAAACTCAACTTAGAAAAATTGATCGGTTTAAATTAAAGAGCTCGCTACCAAGATCAATTATAGGTCTTTGATTATTTAATCAGTCGGACAAAAAAGAAAAATCCTAAGAAAGAAACCAAAAAACTCTTTAAAAAATAGTTTACAAAGACAATATTTTAAAATAATAAAACTCTTAATAATAAATCTATTTATATTAAAATATTTTAATATCAAAATAATCAAGTTTCATTATTTTTAAATTTTATATTTTTTTTAAAAGAAAACAAATAATGAAGACCAAACTTGTTAATGATTTTAAAAATAGAATTTTTTAAAATAAAAATGAAAATAAAAATTCAGTAGCAATAAAGAAAAGACATAGAAACTACAACATATTATTCAATTTGGAATGATTAGGAAAGGTGTTTATTCCGAACTAGTTTGCAAGCAACTTCGAAATATCTCACACTATCACATTTACATGTTGAGATTCGGCTGGTCCCACCAAAAAGACCAAAACGTCTTTGAAACAGACTAAGATATTCTACACTTACATTTAAACTGTACACATCTTAACCATTTAAAACTTTTATTTTATATTAAAATAAAAAATGAAATTGTCTTTTAAAAATCACCCACCATTAGATCTATAATTGCATCACATGAAGTTCAATGAGCAACTGCAGTGACTCAAATCCAAATAGGGACACTTTAGTCCCAAACTCGACTCCTGGCTCGAATAGAATATCGCCACGTCATCCAAACACAGTACAACTGTGTATTCCTGAGGTGAGCCTCCCCGCAGGTGATCCTGCCACAGTGCCAGGCTGTCACGTGCTAGAATCCAACGCTAGGAGAGATATTCGTTGATGCTGTGAAATTGAACGGTTAAGATCCCTCTCGCACAATTTACAAACTCGTAATAGAGCTCCTTCCCCTACTTTTCTATCCCTTTCCGTTGCTCGACGTGGAGAAGGGTACGGTGCGGTGCTGCGTGCATACAGCGTCCCTCTCCGGTTAGGTTCGATTCCGATCTCACTGCATTGCCTTCTGCTACTAGTTTTGTTTTGTCGATTTACGTGCGGTTTCTGGATCTGGAGTTGATTTAAGGATTTCGTTTCTACATTGCGAAGTAAATGCGTGTTTTAAGAGTTATCATGTCCTATTTGATAGATATGAATTTCAAGGCTTTTGTTTATGATGATTTTTTAGGTTTTTTTTTTTAGCTTGAATTTGCTACTCAATGGTATCCTTACATTAGTAGATACATGTTTATTTTTTGGCATTGTTAAAGTCTGTTGATTAGAGTTCAATTCCACTTTTGTATTGTACAGAAGTGGCAGTTTTGGAAATTTGCTTTGTTCTTCAGCTATCCGAGTATATTCTGGGAAACGATGATTGTTGAGGAATAGAAAATGTTAATTACTTTTTTTTTTTTTTACTTGTTTTTATTAGTTTTACTTTGTAGAATATAAATCTTGGCGGTATTTGTGCATGTGAAATTATTACTTACTTTTTCTTTGACGCTGATGCTCCTTTGTTTTGCATGATTCTAGTTGGATGAAAACGACGCTGGTCGTTTCTGGTAGCTATAGGGGTGTTGCACGTTTCCTTTTCATTTTATAAAAAGAAGGTGCGGCTTATCATTGTTTTGTAAGTTTGCACCGTGAAAGTCCTTAGAGAAAAGACCACGCAAGCTTTGGCCTGAAGCAATGATAACTAGAACCTTTTTGCAACATAAGTCTAGAAGATTGTGATCAAATGACGTTATTAAAAATGAATTGTTTCCTTGTTCTTTTTGGCAACTCGCTTTCCTAGCTTGTTCCCTACAATAAAGGTTAAAATAATTGCCGTCAGGAAGGCAAAATAAACCAATACTTATGAAGTTTCCTGACCCCATGTGGCCTGTTGTGAGCGGTGCATGTTATGCTTTTATACACGACGTTGTTGTTTTTCATCATTAAATTTACTCCCATTTGGGTCTGAACATTTTTGTTTTGGTCTTTGAACTCAGTTCCAGGATGGTTGTGCAGAACTTTGAAGTTGATTTGAACAAGGCCCTTGTTTTCCAGGTAAAGGCAAAACCCCTATAGTCTTCTTTCAAACGTGTTCTCCACACTCCATCTTCAACTAGTTTTCAATTTTCATATAGGCCCTATTTCTGTTTATCTGGGTTTTGTAACGAAGTGATCTCCTGTTGAATCTTACTGAATTCTCAATGTTTTTAAAGGTGGGACATCTTGGGGAAGCTTATGAAGAGTGGGTTCACCAGCCAATTGTTAGCAAGGAGGGTCCTCGTTTCTTTGAAAATGAAATTCTGGAGGTATGTCTTTTAACTACAGACAAAACTACAACATCCAAGCCAGCACTAACTGATGCCATTGACTTTATCTAAAACCAAGGTTGTTGTAAAACAATTTAGAGCAAAGTTATTTTCAATGGTTTCTCCTAGCTGCTCTGCCTTTTTTTTTTGTCATGAATCTTCAATTGATTTTCTACATAAACCTTATCAGGCGAGTTTAAGTCATCTTGTTATGAGTAGTTGCTAATGTGAGTTTCTCCTGACTATTTGCTCTTAGTCTTGTTTTTCATTTGTTTTATGTCTACTTTTCAGTTCATTCGTTCTCCTCAGCATTGCCATCACTTGAGTTATGTTTTACTTTTGCTAATGCTCAATGCTCTACATTTACTAACATAGACAATTTATGCTTTCATAGTTTTCGACATTGATTGTTGTTAAACTATAGGAACGAGAGACATAAAGCTTAAACCTTTATTGTTTAATAATGATCAATTTTACCATCATACATTTGTGTGTATCTATTCGCAACAAAAAAAGCTTTATAGCAATCAATTTTACCGTTAGTTCTTCTTTAAAGAGTGTATAACCTCTAACACCTAACAATTAAGCACCAATTGGAAGAGGAATTAATTCCCAACTACCACTACTTTGAAGGGCACATATTTCATCAATCATAGCTTGTCACCACCCTAGGCGGGGTTAAGCTTTACTTGGAGACTTAGGTATAGCAACAAAAGATAACAAGGACAGAAAAGTATGATGTATGGTGGAAAGTTGATGATAGGTAAGCCTAGTATACTGGGGAGAAGGGTTACGGTACAAGTAGATTGTGTACTTTTTCAGACAGCAGTTGCCCATTCATTTTTAGAGGAGACCAGATCCAATATGTTAGATAGTGTTGAGATAGGATCAAACGTGACCTCTATATCATTATCCATCGAAGATAGGTCCCATACACCTGAAGAGGTACCAGATAAGCATCTCAAGTTATGACAAAGTCATCTGGTAGTGATGAAGGAAGATTGGTAGTGTAATAAAGTAACTGCATATGTCATCATTTATGTGTATAATATATAACAAACTCAAAGAAAGAGATGCCAATAGACACAAAATATCGATCAAGATAAGGATAGAAACATCAATACCCTTTTTTTGAGAACTATGATTTCCCATGAAGGCACATTTGAACAACCAATTCAGAAGTTTGTCTTGACTAGATGTGAGGCTATGTACAAAACATATGGTACCAAAAACAAATGGAGGAAGACTTTGAATGAGGAAAATGATAGAGTGAGATACTTGATCATTAAGGAAAGATGATGACATTTGGTTAATGAGATAGTATGTACTAATGACAACATCCCACCATAAACAGTGAGGAAGATGACTGTGAAGAACTTTTTATGTAGTTTCAATAAGATGTCTTTTTTTTTGTGTTCAACTACTCCATTTTGTTGAAAAGTATGAGGACACAAAGTTTGATAAATAATACTGAGATGCCATGAACGGCCGAAATTGTTGAGATAGATAATCTCGGACATTGTCACTACGAAAGATATACGGCATTTCATTAAATTTTTTTGAATTATAGCCATTCTTCTGATGGATTCTTCATTAACTAAATTTTAGGACATATAGATTAATTATCAATAAAGGTAATAAAATATTTAAAACCAGAAGAAGTAAGAGTATGGGAGCGACTCGAAATATCAGGGTGAACTAAAAATAGAGATAAAACTTGATTACTAAGGCTATTAGGAAAAAAACTGATGAATATGTTTTTCTAACTGACATGATTCATACTTTAAACTAGTCAAATGCTTTAAACCCAACACCATTTTCTGCAATTTTGTCGACCTGAGAAACATGAGGTAGATTAGCTAACGGTGTTGAAGCAACAAGTGACTCAAGAGTAAATTTATGGGCAATATTGGGTGAATGAGGGGATTTCTTATACCACTTCCAAACACCTATCAATGATATGCACAATGCATTGCCAATGTTCACATTTTGGACGATTTTTAGAATTACATGTGTGAAAGTGTCTAGAGTACTCGCTTTTATGATACAAAGGCAATATTTTCTCCCGCAGTTGAAGTATGTGTCTCTGTGTTTATTTGCCAAATTATACGAATGAACACAGTTGATGTGGAATTCATAGTAGGGTTTATAGGTGATCCTAAAATTTGATCGCAACATACACTTGTGGCAAACCGTACAAGTTCGAGGTCATAAAAACGTATGATGTAAGGAACGTGAAGCCGCTTGAGATGAGCAGACATAGGGCCCTGAACATGTTGTGTAGGAACGGATTCAACATTGTAGTGGGATGAGATTCATAATCCAACCCACTCAACCATAACCTGATTTCGGAAGTCCAATTTCAATAGTTATACGTGTTCATCTTCTCAATATATACTAATATTAAGGTTAGAAAAAATAGGAGAGTTTGTTCTGGATATTTATGGGGCGCCGGAAGACATCTTTTTCCGTTGAAGTATGGGAAAAGATAATAAAATAATCCTACGAGAGAGAAAAGTAGATCAGACCACCAAACAAACTTTGATGGAGTACATGGAGGGGCATAAGGCCATTAGGTGTTGACGCACATGCATCAGGCGTCCTAGGAAAGAGAAAAGTAGATCAGACCACCAAACAAACTTTGATGGAGTACATGGAGGGGCATAAGGCCATTAGGTGTTGACGCACGTGCATCAGGCGTCAGTTAGAACAGTAGAGAAGATGCTCATGGATGGGTGGTTCGCGTTGGTGTTTGGTCCATTGGATAAATTGGCATGATGCGATCCCAACCCCGTGTCGATTGGAGCAAATGGTTTCCGCCTAAAACTTGTTGGAAAGCTCGCTGAAGGCATCGCTAAAACACTGCACGTGAAACCTGAGAGAAAGGTTTGTAAAATACAAAATATCCTCGTCAGACAATGGCTCTACCGAACCAACGCGATATTGAACCCAGTTATTGGTACTTTGTTAAATTATAGGAAAGGAAGGGACATTGACCTAAAACTGTGTGCCTGTGAGACAACATGAATGCTTAATTTATATTGAAAAAACGGAATCAATATAATAAATAAAATGATTTAGTCTTCTCTAATAGTAAGATATATCATGAGAATAAATAAAAGAATTTCTCATAATGCATATAATTCATATTATAATTTTATTAGATGATCTGCTACTTATTTCGATAATTATGATGATTATGATTATAATCTCATGTTCAATTCTTTTACGGATAAGGATTTAAAATTTATGTTCTGGAAATATATTGAAAATTTTCGTGTGATCTTGATTTGATACTTGAAACAGTTCTTGACGCGCACAGTCTGGTGGGCAATACCAGTCATTTGGCTGCCAGTTGTATGCTACTTTGTGTATAGCTCTGTACTTATGGGCCTCGGTTGTCCTCAGTCGGCTCTAATGGTGCTTGTTGGCATTTTTATTTGGACATTCCTCGAGTACTCATTGCACAGATTTCTTTTTCACATTAAAACAAAGACCTACTGGTTAGATCTATTTCTTTCCCTTTCCTTAGTGTGAAATAATATTTTTATTTATCCTTGTAATTGTGTTTAACTATATCCATATCTTTTTAGAATAACACTAAATGTTTATTTGCTTTTTATTTTGGGGATATTGAATGCTGCTGTAGGGGAAATACCTTGCATTATCTACTCCATGGCTGCCACCATAAGCACCCAATGGATGGCTTGAGACTCGTTTTTCCCCCTGCTGCAACTGCTATATTATTGATGCCGGTATATCTTCTCTGACATACTATTTAAAACATTTTTCCCATACTTATTTGGTTGGAAGGGAATTGTGGGATTTAAATTTTCACCAAGGTTTTACTTTTTACCATGCGTGGTTCCTATTATTGGAAAGACCAAAAGAGTAAATTTCTTTTCTTTTTCTTGTTTCCTGTGCTATCTAAATCTTCTTTTAAATAGTTAAGTGTGTCACATCGAATTTTTCTTTTATCAACTGGTCAAATAATATTGATGAATTAGTTTTAGACGACGGTATATCGCTATTTTTATGCGATATAACATATCAAACATTGGAATAAGTGAAACAGTTCCAGGTACGAGAGGAAAGTGCAAGAGATGTTGATTGGACATAGATGTCTTAATCGTTCAGTGATGTTTATACCCTTATTCTGTGATAGTAATTTCAGAAAATCTTAAAAAGAAATTATCGTTTCTGGATTGGCCTTTTGAATTTACGACATATGTATACCAAAATCTGTAGTTACCTTTTGAAAATGGTCAGAAGACTTTTGACGATTAATAAAATTGTTTGATTAGTCTGCAACACAGATGTATATTGATAAACATAGGTTGAAGGTTTCCTGAAGTGATGTTTGTTTTTGTATGCTGCGTTCAGTTCTGGAACATAGTGAAGCTCATGGCAACCCCTTCAACAGCTCCCGCTTTATTTGGTGGCGGTTTATTGGGTTATGTAATGTATGATTGCACCCATTATTACTTGCACCATGGTCAGCCGAAGACTGAAGTGCCCCAAAATCTCAAGGTTAAAATACTTCAACTATGGTTCACGATTTTGCATTATGATGATTGCTTTGATATTTGTTGCCAAACAAAATAATCTTTTTTTTTTTTTCATTTTTTCCGCAGAAATACCACTTGAATCATCACTTTCGAATCCAGGATAAGGGCTTTGGGATCACTTCATCACTATGGGATAAAATTTTTGGAACACTTCCTCCGTCAAAAATGGCTGCCAAAAGTATGTAAATTACTGTCAAGGATAGCATATATTCGTTGGTGAAAATAATAGCAAATTCAAGAAGTCTGTCTTGCTTTTATTTATCTTAATTTATTTGACCCCCAAAATTGATGTTTATTGGGTGTTAGCGTGCCATCGTTTGTCAATTTTTGTGGTGCCAAAGTTCTAGAAGTAAACATTTTGTATAAATTGATTTGTTGTATCGGATTGATTTATGATGGAAAGCTCACCTTGTGCATGTTCCTTTCTGTTGTAGCTTCAGTACTTTTACAACAGCACACAGATATCTCACAGTACTTTTATCTTTCTCTTTTATCACCGAACTTCTCTCTTTCCTTCTTCCTCCACCAGTGCACCTTTCTCCTCCATTCATCATCCTTTTCTTCCTCTACCGGCACCTCTCTCTCCCTCACCTTTCTTCCTTCACTACCACTCCTTTACCTTCAATCTTCACCTTATTTCAAAAATATAAATTTTATCAATCTGAAATGTATTTTTTATTTAGTATTTCAAAATACATAATTTACGATGAAAAAAAATTATATTTTGCATCATGCATTTTTATATTTTGAATTATATATTTTAAAATATAAAATAAAAAACTCTAGATTGCATAATTCAAAATACAAAATTTATAATTTGCAAAGAATTATCACTTGAACTTTTTTTATCTCTTAATTTATAAAATAATGTTGTATGATTTTGTTAAGAAATCCCATTTATCATCTTAAAATAAATTTATTTAATAGCAGTATATTCCAGAAAAAAATGTGTAATATCGTCTTTATGTTTATAAATATTAAACCATGCTCAAATATTTTTTTTGAAATATAAAAATAAGAAAAAACTAAAACTAATTTGCATGAAAGTAAAAATATGATTTAAAAAACGAGAAAGTTTTTAAAAATGACTTCATGTATATTTTATCTTAAAAATATACATTATTTCTTTTTCTTTTATATTTTCCCAAAATATTTGCTGAAAAATTCTTCGCGTATTTTGGAAGTAAAGCAGCACTAGCTTGGCGAGTTCTTTTTGCGCTTAAAAATGCATTCCATTTGTCACTTGGGAGCCGTATTCAAGACAGTGGATTCTTAGAAGTTACAGAACTCTTGCCAGCAGTGATACAACACTTGTTACTTGCAATATTGTCACAACACGCACAACCACATAGAAAGAAATGATTAAGCACTTCAACAGTGTTTTGTAACACTAAAATGATAAAAACCACAACAAAATCCAATTATATCCTTTATTCATCTAAATTTGCTAATCAAACCAACAACAAATTTATAGAAACCAGTCTAATGACTCCACCAAGACAGTGCCTCATTCCCAAGTCTTGCTTTTCTTGTCTTGTAGCTTCATACCTGAAACTGGAAGTGGTGGGATACTCTGCTCATGCCTGAACACATTATCAGGATCCACTTTGGTCTTTATTTTCACCAACCTGTTGAAATTATCCTTGAAATACATATTGCCCCAAGAAGTTGCCTGTATGTAACTTGTGCTGTTCTTGTTCATTCCCAAATCGAGATCTCTGTAGTTCACATATGCCTCCCTTGGGAACTTAGACACATAAGGAGTCATGTAGTTGTAAAGCTTCCTAATCCAGTCTATATGCTTTGTGGCATTCTTATCCCCATCTTGCCAAAGAGATAAGTACTGAATTTTGTAAAGTGTTCCATTCCTGTGAGGAAAGGGAATATCAGACTCTGAAAATTTGCTCATCATTCCACCATATGGGTTCCAAATCATCAAGGGACTGTCTTCTTCTAGCAATCTTTGCCAGAGTCCCTCAAGCCCAGTTTCTGGTATTGGTTCTCTCACAAAATCTGACTTGGCTTTGAAGTAGTTCTTGAATGTTGACTTTCCTTGAAGCAGAACTTCAGGAGGAGTGTCATTTGGATAACCAGCAATATAGAGCACAGACTTGATCCAACTAGTTTCAAGTAAATCTTTTCTTGTCAAACCCAATTCAGGGAAGTTTTCCTTCATCACTTGGAGGAGTCTGTCAGCCCCTCCAAGGAATTGAGCATTATAAGATGTTGTGATGGTTCTCTCAGTTTTTTTTCCAACAGTGGCTGGTTGAATGATGACTCTGATGAAGAGATCCTCGTCAATAGAGGGTGCCACTTCCTGCCATCTATGGAGAATCTTTGTTGCATCTTGCTCTAGGCTCCTTGTAACTGTAAAAACTGTCACAGTTTCTGGCACAGGAACCAGTTTTATCTTCCACCAAAGAAGGATGCCAAAGCTTGCTCCTCCACCTCCTCTAATTGCCCAAAATAGGTCCTCCCCCATGGCTTCCCTATCAAGGATTTGGCCATTTGCATCAACCAGTTTTGCATCAAGAACATTATCAGCTCCAAGACCATACTTTCTCATCATGGATCCATATGCACCTCCTGTGATGTGCCCTCCAACACCTAGGCTTGTGCAAAGGCCTGCAGGGAAACCATGAACTGAACTTTTCTCATATATTCTGTAATATACTTCTCCAATAGTGGCACCAGCTTGAATCCAAGCACTGTTGTCTTTTATATCAACATCAATGCCGCGAAGCTTGGACAGATCAAGAATCATGAAAGGGGACTCGACTTCAGAAACATACGAGAGTCCTTCATAGTCATGGCCACCACTACGAACTCTCAGATGAATACCAAGTTTCTTTGAGCAAGTCACTGCCACTTGGACATGTGAATCAGTCAAAGGTGTGAATATAAACTCTGGTTTTGGCGCTGAAGGCACCAAATACCTTAGATTCTGTGCAGAGGATTCAAGGATGCTGGAAAATGAAACATTTTTTGGAGTGTAAATTAAGGCATAAAACGGAGCTGCTTTGTCTGTATAGAAGCTGAGACATTGGACAAAGTTTTCATCATATGAAGCTGAAGCTGCTAATGAAACTGATAATAGGAGGACTGAAATTGCTAAGCGTGAGCTTGGTGACAACATGGTTTTGTGTTTCTATATTTTGTGCTTAAGGAGGTTATCACATGTTATATTTATACGACTATAATGAATCAAGGTCACAATGTGTTATACTATAGTTTACGTATAATTGAGCTAAGAAAAACGTCACAGTACAGATGAAGAGTATTGGCATTATCTTGTAGTTAATGTTCTATTCTTAATGATGACAGTGTGGAACATCAGCTTTCTGATATATCTTTGATTGCAAGAACATCGACCACTTTCGCATTTAAGATAATCTGAAAGGACTTCCCTATGCTTCATAGTTCCTAAAAAGAATGGTATAAGCAAAGCAACTGTCTCCAATGGCCCCACTACTTTCGAAATATTTTTTAATTACTAGACATATCTTTGTCTGCATTCTTGCAGCATTTTATGATCATGCAGCAACTAAAGAAAATTCTGCATAATTTTTTAATTAGATTCTACAAATTTCATAATACTCTATTCATTTCACCACTCTGTAATGAAGATAAACATAGATGATAAGTAGAACGCATTTGTTGATTTGGAGTGGGAATATTTGTTAGGTTTGTTGTTAATGGAAAATATTATTATAGTCTAATGTAGTATAATCTTTGAAAAGGTAAATATTCTTATATGAAAAGCAGTTTTTCCATTTTGATAGTGAGGTGAGAAAAAGAAGAAATGAAGGCTTAAAGAAAGGGAAAGAGAAGAAAATGAAAGAAAGTGAGAGGTTGATCTTCCTTTACGATTGGGGATAGATAGAATCCGTGTAGCATGCGCAACACACTAATTGTCCATAAGAAATTGCCAATTTCATCAAAGGCGTAACGTTAACATTTTATATATTTTTGCTAATGCTTCCAACAAAATATGTGGGTTTCATTTTCATATGATACCTCATCAATTATAATTTTATAGTTTTTAATAAATTGTAATTTTAATTATGTAGACTTCTCTACTTAACATATTTAAAGTATAACATGTTTCTTTTTAAATTTATGTTCACTTAGTGAGCATTAATTTTTCGATTTTAAATTTTTCGAATGACATTATTAGGATTAGTTATTGTGTTTTCAAAGTATTGTCTCTTTTAAAGTAAAAAATTTCATCACGATTTTATCTTTAAAAAAAATATTCCAAAAGTGAAAAAAAGTATTTAAAGTATTTTAAATCTTATGATATGAAACTATTATACGAGATAAACAAATCTTATGACGAGTATTAATAAATCATGATATTTTGACTAAAATAAAATGTAAACCAATTAGTCAAATCAACTTTTTGGATTAAACAACTATTTTATTTTTTCTATTTTCATTAATATCACTTAATTTCTATCTATTAACCCGGAAGCTAATAATTAAAAAGATAAAAAAGTTATAAAAAATAATTGATTGTGAGTACTTTCTTTATTTACCTCAGGATGTGAAATCATTCACTTGATAAGATGACTACACAACCATGATTTACTTCTACCAAAATGTAAACTAATTGGTCAAATAAACTTTCTAATAATTAAATGAACTATTTTTTTTTTCTGATCTTCATAAATATCACTTAATTTTTACCTATAGGCTCGGAAGCTAATAATTAAAAAATTGAAAGAAGTTATAAAAAATAATTGATAGTCAGTCCTTCTTTTATATTATATGAACTTTCTATGTAAAATTATTGGGTGTGGTTGGAACTAACTTTTAATTAGATTAACCTCATGATGATTATATTTAACCAAAATTAAACCAATTAATCAAATAAACATTCTAATAATTAAATAAATTATTTTTTTTATCTTCATAAAAATCACTTAATTTCTATCTATCGATTGCTAATAATTAAAAAAATTGAAGAAGTTATAAAAACTAATTGATGATTAATACTTGTTTTTATGTTATACCAACTTGTCATTTCATACTTTAACTAAACATAATTACGGTTGACTATATCACTTTCTTAATTATAAATAAAGAAAACTATAAAATAATAAGTAATTAATATTTAAAATTTTATTTGGTGAACATGGTATAAATAGTAATCCGCAGATCCTAATCAGTATGTGTGATTATATGACTCAACCTATTTATTGGTGCATGGAACTTTTTTAACCTATCATAAAGAGTTTATAAATGAGGAAGGTTTGAATCTAATGACGAGCAATAAGTCAATTCATTTAAAATTTTTGATATAAACTCTAATTCTAAAATTTTAAAATAATTAGTTTATAAATATTTCTTTTAATATATATTACAATGTTGTTAAGATTATTTTAATAATATTTTTAATCTTGTTTTCTTTTTATTTTAGGAGTGAAGTTTTGTCTTTCTACATGATAATTAACTAAAGAAAGAAAGTATTATCTATGTTATCTTGGAAGCCTGCGTCATTTCCCATATATATCCATCTTGTTCATTATACATTGACCAAGAATAATTGTAGGATAATCTCTAAGTTAGAATATTTTCAAAATCTCTTGGGAAACTTAAATTAATATATTAATTAGATACAAATATTTCAACAATCATTTACTTAATTTTAAATAGTGTGTATGATTGTGTATTTAAAATATATTTTGTATATTTCTATCTTTATCATCATGATTCAGCACTTGTATATAAATAAATCATTGACTTAGTAAAAAACAAAGAGCAAAAGAACCATTCCTCTCTTCTCTCTATCTTTTCCTTATTATTGTATATTATGGTTAGTAATAATGAGTTAATTCATCTACAAAATATCATACCACTTACAACCAAAAGATAATAGATTTGTCCTCCAACTCATTGAATTTCTTTCTCCTGAGGGTTATTAAATCACAACAATTTATGAGACTTTCTTTAAGATGAAGAAAGATACATAAAAGAACGCAGAGAGAACAAAACTGTGTAAATATATATATTTTTATCTAAAATAAATGAAAAATAAAAGGATATATTTGAAGTTATATAAAAGAAAAACATTGTTTGAGAAGTTGTTTTTTCTATGATTAAAAAGCAGAACCTGGGAGGCAAACATTGTTTGACAAGTTGAGATGCAGACATTGTTGGTGTTACATACGGATTCATGTGTGCATGAACCTTGAGAACTTGATGATGCACCACTTAAGAATCCACTAATAGTGGTCAATCTTTGAAAACTGTTGGCTCATAATGGAGAAAGAAAAGATAAAGAAGAAATTAATTATCTGGGGTGTAACATGGCCACCAAAGATGAACTTTGAAATTTTGAATTTTGAGTGGATGATGATAACGTGCCATTCAATTCAGTAGTGGATTCATTACGTTCTAACACCAACCCTATCAACTCAGATACTATATATGCATAAATAAATCATAGCAACTTCCATTTAATTGGAAGAATGTGAAGTCCACTTGTTCTACATCTTAGGATCTAATTAGATAAATATAAATGCTAGAACCTTCAAACTATGCTAGGTAACTTTCAAACCAAAATCAGACTATACCTGTTACAGGTTTCGGAGGGTTAAGAAATTCCATCAATGAAAGCATATATTCAGTATTTATTAGATTCAAACGAAGAAGCGGAATTTAGACCTAATTCAATATCACAAAACCGACTTATAAAATTAAGTTTGCACTCACTTATATACTATGAATTGATTTTATTTTTAGTTGATACGAAACTTCCAACAAATAAATACCAGATGCAGATGGATTAATTGATGAGAAGGTTATATGCACATACATGGCTCCTTATGTTTAACTAAAGTTTTCTGCCATCAAAACAAAACCAAAAATCTGCTTCAGATCATCATGTTTTCAAAACCACGTATTATAAAGATTTCCAAACTTTTTCGGGAGAATGAGAAGTTGTTTTATAATTTACAAGTTACAAGAAGTTGAATTTGTTTCCTTCATATCTCTATCTAATCTGTATCACCCATGTTTTCTTTTTTTATTCATGAAACAATCAATATATAAAAATATAGCACAATTATATTTTTAGTTTTCAATTGAAATACTTGTTTAACAAATTAAACGCACCTTAACAAGTGTTTGAACCTCCAATTTAAGAGATAATCCTGTTTTTTTCCTATTTGGACTCATACGTACCAAGCCCAATTGGTTTAATAACTCCCTGTAATTTAAAATACAAAAAAGCCAGTTTATGGTATGAGTGTTCTTCTCATAATATATATTACTTTTACTGATTAAAATTTAATCTGCATATGACCCACTGGACATATATAAAATGAAAGATTAATTCTCTCAAAGCAAAAAACTCACTAGCTTCAATCACTACAGGATAACAATATTTTTCATTAGTAGGGTTTATAAGAATTTACAAGACTAATTAGTCATTTATAGCCATTAATGATGAATTATTCCTGATTGTTTAATAAATGATCATTTATCTGAATAACTTCCTAATTAGTTTCTCAAATTTTATTTTCTATCGAACAAAATGATTTATTCTTATTATTAACAATCATGAATTCTTTCAAAATGTTTAGTCTCTAATCAAATAAATTTGAGTATGGTTAAGAAATAATTGAATATTTATTTGTGTTATAGTAATCCATATTATATTGTATTAAAATAAAAACATTGAAAAGAAAATATTCGTTTCATTTTTAATACTTTTTATTACAATAAAAATAAAAGAAAATAAGTATTTTAAAAGATTATAAAGTTTTACTTTTATGTATTTATTTAAATTTTTCTTCTTCATGATATATATGTATGTTTATTATGAGTTTTGGAGTGTGGAGTTATGTCATAGTTGTATTCTTAAAAGATGGTAAGAGAAATAAATATTTAAATTTTTATAAACTTTGATTTTTAAGTAAGTACCAAAATAAGTTTTGTTTGATTTTACATGTTTTGCATTCATTTTTTTTAAATTTAATAAAATTTCGCATAATAACAAATTATTGATGAATTTTATGATATTAACATAGATCAAATGTTAAAATTTACATTGAAACTTAATATAAACTTATTTAAAAAAATGTTATATTGTTTTAGAAGATTTAACATAATTAGTGTTTTTATACAGTGGAATATATACTATGTGAAGAGACTTTAACTTGAGACTTCTTCAATCTTTCCTTTGTCATTTGCTCTTTCTTTCTCCTCTCTATACTTGTCTTCATCAAATGACACTCCAACATTCAAATTAGTTGAGTGAGTCAAATAACAATTAATTTTGTAATAATGAACGTAAATTATTTACATGATTTTACTATTTATAAAGTAAGTATGACATTTGTGGGTTCTTACCTATATCAAGATTATGCTAAGTTAAAGAATAATATGTCATTAGCTTTGCTAGTCCAAAAGGTAATTGGACGGATCGGTTTATGGCTTGGTAAAAATAGGTCGGCTTGTGGTCCGATATAAACAAGTCGATATGTGGCCGGGTAGAACAGGTCAGCTTGTGACCGAGTAGAAACAAGTTGACTTGCGGCCAAGTATAAATAGGTCGACTTGCGGTTGGGTAGAAACAGGTCAGCTTGTGGCTGGGTAGAAACAAAGACATGTCGCTTGTGCCCTGCTAGTTCACCATTAGTTCTGTTAGGCAACACATAGACCTCGACAAGTGGCACATAGGGTGTGTTATAGTAGTCGGCACTTAGTTTTGGTAAGGATAACTAACTCTGGTTGTCAGCACCTAGTAGGCGGCACCTGACTCTCGGTAGATGGCATGCAATCCTCAGCAAGTAATACAAACTTGATTAGATGCACGCAGTCCTCATCAAATATCCTTAACCTTTGGCAAGTAGTAATTGACCTTTGGTATTAAAATCTCAACCTTTAGAAGGTGGTACTCGACCTTCGATACATAACTTTTGATTCTCAGTATGTAGATCTCAACCTTTGGAAGGTCGTATTTAGCCTTAGGCATGTAGCTTCTGGCCTTCAATAAATTAACACCTAGACATTGACAATAAGTACATGACCATTGACAAACAACACTTAACATTTTGGTAAGCAACACTCAGACCTATGTAAGTGTTAAGATAGAAACAAAGTCTCACATCATATAAAACAAGAGATGAACATGTGTTTATATATATATATATATATATATATATATATATATATATATATATATATATATATATATATATATATATATATATAAGATATTTCCATTGGTAAGAGACCTTTTCGAGTAGTACCAAAAGCAAATCCGTAAGAGCTTGGCTCAAAGCGGAAAATATCTTATCAATGTATACCTAATTCTGGTAGTCAACATCCAATAAACAATACTTTGACTTTAGTAGTTGGTATCCAATAAACGAAAAATAAGTGATACTGACATTATAATAATAATGAAAAAAATAATTCAAAAGTTAATTATACATCCATATATATATATATATATATATATATATATATATATATATATATATATATATATATATATATATATATATATATAAATAAGTGTTTAAAATGATTTAAACATAATAATAATATGAATTTTATGAGGTGACAATGTTTTATCTTTATGTATTTTAATTTGAAACATTACCGTTAAATTCGATTATATATTTTCTATAAAACTCTTCATTTTTTTAAAATTAATAGCAAGGCAATTAAACTATTTTAAACCACTCGAGGTGAAAAACTCCAAATTATTTGTTGAAAATAGTAAAGAAATGATTTTCTCTTTCCCGTGGAGAGTATCTTAAGCCTCTCATTGGACTAAGAAGTAAAAAGACACTTTAAACTTGTCCTTTATAAAATTCTTTACATTTCATTAAACTTTTTCCATTACTTTATATTTTGATTTGTTTAAAGTATTTTATATTTTAAATTCACTATAAAATCCCAATTATTTAGCTAAAATAAAGAATAAGAGGCTTTTAAATAAAGAATAATATAAGAAAAAACTTAATTATATAACTATATTTTAAAAGATTACCATTTCACGCTTCCCCTTGATTGAGAGAAAACTACGACAAGAAGTTTCGGATACACTATGCTTTAATATTATTGATAAGCGCCGGGCATTAAGTTGAGTTACTTATACTTTGCGTTTAAAGAGTTTTACAAAGTCAACATTTTTATTATTAAAAAATAGATATAATCATATAATATTACACTTGACATTATTTTATTCGTTGAAACTTAGTACTATTGTACCAGAAAAAACAGCTCCTTTTACTTTTTCTATGTAATATGCGCAATTTGTCAACGAAGATAAGTCACAATTCTTGCATGATCACCATCATTCAAGAACCAAGAAACAAAGATACCAACCATACATTCCTAACGAGTAACGTAATACACTCTTACTGGTTCTCTTATATTTTTTATTATAAATAAAATAAAATATTGAATAAAAAGGAAATGTATTTATTATTTTAAAATATAAATATATATAATAGATAAAATAGGATTATTGACCAAATAGTCACAAATAGAAGGATTTAAAATTACTTATTTCTATGTGCCGTCATCAGTTTCCAAACAAAATTAACTGAAAATACAAGTAGCTCTCTGTTTGATATTTTTATGGATAACTTAATGCCCAATTTGGCGTTTATCAAATTGGCATTGATTGCTTCATGATTCATAATTCATAATTCATAACCTGTAATCCCAACAGATTGTTATTTTTTCAACTTTTCTGTATGCAAATCATGAGAACAGGAAAATCACAAGAAGATTCCATGATAAAGAAAAACTCGGTGTTTTTGAAAATTCTCACGTTCCCTTAGGCGCAAAGGTGGACTAAGACCAACACGTCCCAAACACTCCCCTCTTGTAGTGTATATAAAAACAGAACTCAACCTCGTCTAAGTCACTAACTCAGCCATTCACAACCGACAATGGCAAAACCTTGTTTGGCTTATTTCTCTGTCGCTTTTCTTCTTCTACTACTATTCACTTTGTCGTCGGCACAAACCTCAGATTCCTCAATCTACGACTCTTTCCTCCGCTGCCTCACACAACGCACGAACTCCTCAACCCAACTCTCCGACATAGTCTTCGCCCAAACCAACCCTTCCTTCCCCACCGTCCTCCAAAACTACATCCGAAACGCGCGTTTCAACACTTCCCAAACGCGAAAGCCGTTACTCATCGTCACTCCCCTCCAAGAATCGCATGTTCAGGGCGCTGTAATATGCGCCAAAAGCGTCAAAGTTCAACTCAAAATCAGGAGTGGAGGTCATGATTACGAGGGTATATCCTACATCTCGGATGAGCCCTTTATCATCCTCGACTTGTTCAACCTTCGCGCAATCACGGTGGACATAGAAAACGAGGTTGCAGTGGTCCAAGCCGGTGCCACGCTGGGAGAGGTTTACTATAGGATCTGGGAGAAGAGTAAAGTTCATGGCTTCCCTGCAGGGGTGTGTCCCACTGTCGGTGTCGGTGGCCATTTCAGTGGAGGAGGGTATGGTAACATGATGCGAAAATATGGCTTATCTGTCGATAATGTGATTGACGCTGAAATTGTTGATGTGAAAGGAAATGTTCTTGATAGAAAATCCATGGGGGAGGATCTCTTCTGGGCTATCAGAGGAGGTGGGGGAGGGAGTTTCGGTGTCATATTATCGTTTACTATAAAGCTAGTTGCGGTGCCTGAAACGGTTACCGTCTTCCGTGTTGAGAAGACTTTGGAAACGAATGTGACTGCAACTGACCTCGTGGTGCAGTGGCAGCAGGTGGCACCAAATACTGACGAGAGGCTTTTCCTAAGGCTCTTATTGCAGCCAGTGAGTTCCAAGGTTGTGAAGGGGACCAAAACTGTAAGAGCCTCGGTTGTGGCCTTGTTTCTGGGAGGTGCTGACGAGGTTGTGTCGATTTTGGAGAAGGAGTTTCCACTTCTTGGATTGAAGAAGGAGAATTGTACCGAGGTGAGTTGGATTGATTCTGTTCTGTGGTGGAACGATGATGAGAGTTTGAAAAACGGTGACAAACCGGAGACGCTACTGGATCGGAATCTGAACTCTGCTGGTTTTCTGAAAAGAAAATCCGATTATGTTGTGAAAGCCATTTCAAGAGACGGGTTGGAATGGATATTTAAGAGGATGATCGAGTTGGGAAAAACTGGGTTTGTTTTCAACCCTTACGGAGGGAAAATGGGAGAGATTGCTTCTGATGCGACACCGTTTCCTCACCGGAAGGGGAACCTGTTCAAGATTCAGTATTCTGTGAACTGGGACGATCCTTCAACCGGTGCGGCTCAGAATTTCACGAATCAGGCTAAGAGGCTTTACAGTTACATGACACCTTTTGTGTCTAGCAATCCCAGAAGGGCTTTTTTGAATTATAGAGACCTTGATATTGGAGTGAACAACTTCGGTGAGAACAGCTTTGAAGAAGGAGAGGTTTATGGGAGCAAGTACTTCAATCAGAATTTGGAGAGGCTCGTGAACATTAAGACGAAAGTGGATCCTGAAAACTTTTTCAGGAATGAACAGAGTGTTCCTGTACTTATGAGCAGAGCATAGGGAATCATACAGTGAAGAATATCTATAAGATTTTAGTTTTAATTTTTGTTCCTGTAGTTCTACTCTAATGGTTGCCATACATTGCCCATTATTGATTCTATTATACATTATTGAATTTCAGAGCTTTCATTTACGTTATTTCTTGTGTTCTTTCTTCTTTTCTTTTTTTTTTTCCTTAATATGAATCACATGGCTTGTGTCGGGGCTTAGGAAAATCCGTTAAATCCCACTATGAAATCAGAGAAGATGGTATTGGCTGAATTTTCCCAACTATACTTTTTGCGTGACAGGTGGAACTCTTCCTTTTCATACTGACCACGTCTTCTGTGGTTCTTATTTTGTCCTGTCGATTTTGTCTTTAAATTTCTCGTGACTTTTGTCCCCTCTTTTTTTAATGCCTGATGTTCTTTAATGGATTTTTAACTTCTCCATTTTTTTTTATATTTTTATAATTCCTCCTGCTTTAGTTTAAACCAGACATACCAAATTATCAAGACATTTCCTTGGAATGAGTCGCAGCTATTGCTTTCTGTTACCCGCAATTGATGCTTATTTTAGTTGTTTAAATGAAATGAAAAATTAATTAATTTTGTTAATCTGAAGATTAATAATGATATTTATATTCCTTATGATCAGTGTTTGTCAAATGAAGTAAAGTCAAACTTCAAAATCTTGTAAATGCATAAACGTCAAGTTTTACGTATTAGAACTTGCCTGTTTAAGTTGGATGGTTAAATTTGACTGAACTCGTGTCAAGATAATTATAGATGTCTACAACTCTTACTTCAATACATGGATTGCATATGTTAAAAATATACTACAACATGAGTTATAAAATTACCGCTTAGAAAAATGTATCATAGAACTAAATTTTTCCTCTAAATATAATTTACTCTTCCTACTACTACTATTATTATTACTATACTATTATTGTTATTATTATGTTATAATACAAGTTTTACTATAAAATAATAAGATATATATGTATTGAGAGATTTATCAATAATTAAGTTTAAATTTTAATACTAAGTATTTCCTCCTATCATATATAAAAAAATTATCTTGCATAAAATAATTAATAAATTAACGAACGAATTCAAATGATAAATAATAAAATCATTAAAATTCATTCTCCAACCTATACTTAAAAGATGAACAAATGTTTTTATTAAAAATTGATTGCTTTGGGATGAATACTTAATAAAATGTGAACCTTTGAAATTTGTAGGTTGAGTGGTTAATCATGGTCTGGAAGAAGACAATTATTCTAATAAAATATGAGCAAACAATAAGAAGATATCGACTTACAAATGATAACGACAATTTGATGTCCTAAGTTAGTAAGAAAATTAATTAAAGCCTAATTAATATATAAGAATGAATATGAATTTAGTTGATACTCCTTATGACGAAGACATATGCTGTTTTAGAGTTATTAGTGAAAAGAAAATTTCGATAAAATAATATAATTCTTACAACTAATTTTGTTTTTTTTATATTCATAAGTATATTCCAAATATATAGGATATGGACACTAATTAAGGTCAAAATTCAAGCAGAGTGTATAATTAAACAAATGAATAATTCTTTGTTTTCCTTTTGTAAATTTGGACCTCCCTTTTGTGGTTAGGAAGGTGATCAAGCTTCACTATACAATTCATTAATATATAACAGGATATACATGAAGCTCAGCTTTTTGAGATGAGATATGATTATTGAATTTATAAGAATGAGCTAGAATCTCATCCTTAAAGCTTTTCAAAATTATGTTATTAATGAATAATAATAATTAAAAAGAAAGATATTTTTTTTAAATATGTTTAATACTTTTTATTGCATGACAAATAAGACCCTAGGATGCCCTATTTCACTTTGAGAGACATCTACTATATTTATAGGAAAAGAATGTACTATAGATTGTATATCTTGATCTACTTATCCTGACTGTTTAATTGGTTTCTTAATTATTTTCATATTCTTTATTCGAAAATGCCCATATAAATGGTGACATTCTCTTTTGCGTTTTTTTTTATCATTTTTTATTTTTGCTTTTCCAGATGTCCACGACTGTATGACGACACCAATCCGTTGTAGTGATTCTAGGGTAAGTTTTTGTTCTTGGTGCTTTACTCCAGTACTTTTTTAAACCGTGGCAGGAAAAAGGGCAGTCACAAATTTGGCCTTATATATTCTTTTGACACTTTTGTTTTTTTGTTGATTTTGTTGTCTTTTTCCATCTCTGTTTTATATATATATATATATATATATATATATATATATTTATTTATTGATATTAATGGAACAAGACTGAAACGGCCTACTGCAATCTGTGTGCGAGAGTTCTTACAAGGGTTGGGATTTTGTATTATGCAGTTATGTTTTTACATTACACATTGGTTGTTCTTCCTTCACAGCTGAATATCTCGGTGTAGTGGGAGCGTTTACTTAAAATATCACAATTTATGATTAAAGTTTTTGTTAGATTAATGTGTTTAGTTGTTTAAGATATATTGTTTGATTGCTAAGCTTGTTACAACTTTATTTTCTTATGTTTCAGTTCAATTTGACTATATTCTAATTTTAAGATGGATAAAAGTTATAGGTTACTTAAAGTTAGCTTAAGTCAGAAATTTGTTTTATGATTTTTTGATTGAAATTTACTTCAGTTGTTCTTAATTAAAATTTGATTGAATTAGGTTGAGTCACATACGTTCAAAATTTGGTTGAATTTGACCAAATCGATCCTATTAAAATTTGATCATATTTGGTTGAGCCAATCTAGATCAAATTTAGTTGAATCGACTTTAACTTGGGTCATAACTTGAAATTAGTGCAACTCAGAGGTTGAGACGAGTTTGTCTGGCTTAGGCCAATGATCAACTTGGGTTGATTTAGGCTGAAGTTCGAGACGAGTCAACCTGGATTAAAGATCGAGATGGACTGACCTAGGTTGAAAGTTAAGGCAAATTTATTTCGATTCAAAGTCCAACAAATGTAGCAGTTCCTGAAGCACCAACACAATTCATGGAACAACATAACCTTCTATCATGAACGATCATATCTTCAAGAATAACTCGAACGATAGTAAACCCTTTTCGCTAATGGTCTTAATTCAAGCTTAAGGTTAGGGACCTTATGTAATGTATGTGTCACCGGTACACATGTCTTAACCGATTGTCAAAGTCTGGAGGAGATCGATTAGATACGATCATAATCAGTTAATCTAAATAAGTCAGTAATCAGGTTTAAATGGAATTTGATCGTGATTAAGTTGATCCTAATCAGAGACTCATGAAAAAAAACTATATATGATTGTTGAAATTTTTATAATATATTTATTAAAACATTAATTGTTTAACCTATTGAATCCAAACTAACTATTAAAGTATTTTTAGCATGTACACTCAAAATCCAATCAATTGAAAAACAAATTATCGAAACAAAAACAATTAAAAAATAAGCAAACAGACAAATTATGTTAAGTGAACGTTGGACTGTACACTTAAAACACCAATAATTCTGTTGTCATTGAATGCCATTGTGAGCCATTCCACTTAAATAAGAATTTTCATGTTCTTTTCAAATTCATGCAACAATGGAAAAAAAAATGCATAGCTTGTGATGGATAGTGCCACCAAAATTTAAATAATTCTTTTTTAACTTTAATAACTAATATAATTTTGTTTTTGGGACATGGCCTACAACCTAATATCTTCCAAAATAACGTTGGTCTTGTTTGACATGTCTCACACGATCAAATTTTCTTGCCTGAGGCAACAAGAGTGGATGCGGGAACATTTGATTCTGAAGTTTTGCTTTTGGAGCTTGATTTTGTAAAGAAGAATTTGAATACTGCCTTGGCTTACTTACAGGCCTCTTACTTCTATAAATACATAAGAGGCAAGTTAAAAGTAGCAATGATAACTTTCCAATATATTGTAACATAACTGTGTGCTGAGGAAATTTCTAACTCTAAAGTCAGCAAAGAAGTTTTGGGGGCAAAAGTCGGTACTTATAACTTGTACAGAACATACACAACAAAGTACATAATAATGAAGTATTACATCATATGGGCAATAATTTTAACTATCAGAAACTATATAGACAAACAAAAAATTCAAACTTAAAAACTCTTTCCTTGATTAGCTCACAAACAAAGGGAAACAAAGATTCACAGTGGCCACAAATCACCAAAGAAGTAAAGCCACCACCTATGAAGATGATCACAATGAAGAGAAACCAACCAGAAAAATTGGCGAAAGATATACATGAGCAATCGGTTTTCCTTTCGGACAGGTATTTCCCGTGATCAAAGGTATATTGTTGTTAGACCAAACCAGCAAAACTAATGAAGGAAAAGAAGAAGAAGCAAAAGTATTATCTGGTCCAATCAAGAAGAAATGTCCCCAACAATGCCATGGTTAATTAGCTCTCAAGAGGCAGAGTCGTCAACTTTTGGTTCAACCATAAAATAATAAAAAATGGAATAGTTTGCTTTCACGAACCTTCATAGAACCTTCTGTGTAAACCAAAATATGTAGTCATTACAGATCGACAGAACCTCACTCACGCATCCACGCTTTTCCATCTCCTGTCATCTTAATTAGATATCTTGCAGTGAGCACAGCCACTGCAATCTCTCCTCTAAAATCACATCCATATTCATCTATAAGAAGATAACAGTACAGAAAATTTGAGAGTTTTGGGGAACTAAACAAAAGGAGGAAAAAAAAAAACACAAGAAAAGAAAGGATCCAAGTGAATCAAATACCTGTTAACCCAATACTAAAGAGGATTGATAGTTCAATAAAGACTGACATTTTAGTCAAGAAAGTGCCTTGTGATTTTTCTTGCAGTTGGCGTTCTACATTAGGGGACTATGGAGAAGTCCATGCCAAGAAGATGTGAAACTGTTCCAACTTTCAATTGCTCTTCCCGAATCAATTTCACCAATGTTTGTGTCTGCATTAAGCTGCAATGGCGAACCACCGAACAGCTTCCTTTCACTTTGCTCACTGCCACTACACTGTTCTTGCTTCAGGAATGCACTCACTGATTGAGTGGCTGCATTGCTCATCACTTGATTATAAGGGAGCATCATCTATTCACTGATCCCATCCCATGTCTACCAGAATTGCCATTACCTACCCCCAATGTCTCCGTTTCCGTACATGTAATACAAGTTCTGAAGATGGTTTTGCGTTTCAAGGAACCCACTTCGAATTGCGTCCCAAAATGAAGGGTGGTCTGAGTAGGGATTCATGCCTTAATTGTTCAGAATGTCACAAAACGAGCCTGCGGGGTTCCCCAGACCAGAAATTTCACTGTCATTGTAACCCAATATCCCACATGGTTGTTTTTGAAGTCTTGCTAATGCTAGAGTGAAGTCATTGGAGCCATAACACAGCTGAGGGAATTTAGTGAGTGGGTTAAGATTGGGTGTGAAACTTGATAGCAAAATGGTGAAAATAAAGTTTTGATGATGTCAAATCAAATTAAGATTTATCAATATTCATGAAGATCCTTTGAAGACTTATTTTTGTTATGAAAAGCTTTTGTAATAATTGTAGTTTATTGCTTAGGACTTAGATTTGTAATAGGTTTTGATTCTTGTACCTTCATATTTTATATTTGCTGTTCAGAGTCATAAATGTACGGTTTTAATCGATTAAACCAAGTTATAATCGATTAAAACGAGGCTGGCACTGAAAACCCAAGTGGTTTTGGAAAACCCAAGTGGTTCTGGAATAATCGATACATGCTTTAATCGATTAGCTAATCGATTAAAATAGGAAATAATCGATTAATACTAGCCGTTGGAGGTTTCAGATTTGAAAAACTAGCCGTTGTACTCGTTTTAGTCAATTAACACTAAAATTTAATTGATTAAATGCGTTAAATGGCCAGTTACGAAGAATGAAAGAGTTTTTGGCTGAGTCTATAAATAGACTCTCTTTATTCATCAACAACAACTCTTCCCTTGTGCTTAAGAACTCAGAAACTCTTGAGAAGTGTGTGTTCTTGTTCGGCTTGTGAAACTCTTGTCTGTGGAGTTGGTGAAGTACGGTGATAGAGGAAATAGCCGGTTCATCCTTGGTGTGTCTAAGGAGGTGTGTCTAAGGAGGTGTGTAGAAGAGGATCATCCTTCGTGAAGTATTCGAAGGAGGTGTTTCATCCTTTGTGAAGTATTCGGAGGAGGTGTCTCATCCTTTGTGAAGATTCAAAGGAGGTGCAGGTTCATCTCTTGTGGTATCAAGAGAGGTGGTTTCTAAACTCTTAGAAATTGTTTCTTTGTGATTGTAATTTGTAATCGTTTTGTGCTTAGTGAATTGTTTATCTCGGTTTGAGATAAGCGACTGGACGTAGGATTGGTAAGATCTGAACCAGTATAAAAATCATGTGTCCAAATTTCTCTCAACCTTACTCTTTTATTGTGTAGTAAGATAAATTGAGTAGAAATTAAAAGACACAAATTAATATTAAAAACCCTCTTGATTTGTTATTCCATGCTAACAATTCCGCTGCAGCCGTTCTAACAAAACTCTAATCATGATCCATCTCTATTTACCGATGATGATGGCTTTTGTCATTGGCATGCATGTCAAGTAAACTTAAGCGAGGAAATGTTAAGTAGATGTACTAATATATGGGTAAACTTGTTTTATAAGTAGTAATATGGATAAGATGGCATGCATGACATGTATTTTTCAAGCCTAATTAATTTAAATAATTCACTTAATCAACACTTTTTCTTCCTAGATACAAAGAAGATATGAACATGCAATCCAGCCAAACTCCTATTATACAAGGGTGTGTTTACTTTTAAATATGATTTAAAAGTAAAGTGTATAAATTATTTTTTTTTTAAGAAATTTAAAAGTGATAGAGTAAATTTGAAAGTAAAATTTTTTAAAGTTTGAGAGAGATTTGACTCATGTGATAGATTAAAAAAAATTTTAATAGATAAAAAATAAAGATTATTAAATTGTCCTTAATATTATAAGTAATATAAAATTATATTTATGAGTTACATATGTTTTGAAAAATTTATTTGAAATACTAAAATTAAAAAGAAAATTAATAAATTACTATATATTTTTTTACATAAGCTTGATAAATTAACCTAAACCTATAAATTAAATAACTAAACTAATTATCTTTATTTAATTCATGTATGCATTTTGAAATTCTTTTTTTCCATGCTTAGTCTTTGCAATGCATCTGATTAAATCTCATTGCATTGATTAAAACCAAAATGATGAAACCAAATTCATGATAGTCTTAACAACCAGGGATAATCATGTTTATAAAAGGAGTTTATACAGCCACTGACACTTCACCACCACAACAACTATGTTTTCATAACCACGTCTAGCCGAGCTTCGCAATGCCTTTGTTGAAATCAACTACATCTGGTTAAGTGTATCAACATCCTTGTCGAGTTCAATAAATGCTGGTTGAACTTGAACAATTGTATTTTCCCATAACGTGTCCATAAGATGAGTTTCCACAGTCACTGACACTTCATCATCACAATCACAAGTCTTCATAACCATGTCTAGTCGAGTTCTACAACACCTTTATCAAGCTCAAAGACATTTGGTCGAGCTTATTGACATTCTTGTCAAGCTCAATAAACGTTGGCTGATCTTAAAAAATTGCATTTTCCTATAACATGTCCATAAGAGGAGTTTTCACAACATTGACGTTTCACCACCACAACCACAAAGTCTCTCATATCTAGCTAAGCTCTACAACGTTATTGTCGAACTCAATAACCTATAGCCAAACTTATTGACATCCTTGTCGAACTCAATAAACATTGGCTAAGCTCAACAAAACATCTTGAAAACGTGATGACTAACTTCTCGTAGTTTTTGTTTTCTTTTTTTTTTTCTTTTTCTTACAGTATTGTTACAATCTACAACGCAAATACAATCTTAGAATTTGTTACACAAATAGCTTATCCAATTCCATTCACATTGGAATCAATTTCAAATATTTCATTATATATATGGAATCGATTTCAATTTCAATGAAATTTATTTCAACTCTTTTGTTTTGACCATAAAATCAATTTATTTTTTTGAAATGCTTTTCCTTCTTTCATCTCCGATCAGAATAAAAGTGATGGCTTTATAACGAAAGATTCGAAAATATATTTTCTTGTGAACAAACAAAAGGTGAAAATAAGAATGTATTTTCATACATAATTACCCTTAAATCAGTACATTAAGAAGAAATTCAAAAATCACTCTGTAAATTTTCACTTTCTTTCGCTTTCAACATCTCACCCGTATTTATAAACAGTTTTTCACTTCTAAACGAGCACATCTTAACATAAGAGAATAAACTATTGCTATTATATTCAAATCCCGGAAATGGATTGATAATATAAAAAAAAATTATTAAAATAAACATTTGAGATTTTAGGTTTTGACCGTCAGACAATGAAAATAAGAACCTATAATATAGGAAACTGCGATATATTTTAATTTTTTTATTATTCTTGAATATATATATATATATATATATATATATATATATATATATATATATATATATATATATATATATATTCCCAAATATGTGCAGGACGGAAATCTTAGAATGGATGACGTAAAAGCCAAATAAAATAGAATTTGATATGATGATTTTTAAGTATTTTTTCCAGTGAATTGTGTTTCTCCTTAAATATTTATTAGATTTTATTTAAAATGAAGTCTGACTTAATTTTTTCTCTTAACGAGAGAGAAAAAAAACTTAACTATCGTTGATTAATGATTAATATACTTTTTAAAGGCTAAATTCAGTATTTACTTAATAGAAAAATCAATGTTACTCTATTATTTAATACTTTTATTATGATTTGAATATGATTGTGAAATAACTTAAGAAATGCTTTTTAATGTGAAAATGTTTGTAGTGTTTTATTGTCTATATAATATTGTTTTATGAAATTATTTTTTATATATTAGCTTGTCATGTTTTTTATTATGTTCATTTGTTTTTTTGTATGATGATTAATTTATTAGTGTGAATAGATGAAAGAGATAGACGGTGAAGTATCTCCAATAGAAGAAGAAAATGTTAAAGATTATATTTTTTTGTCGTCTTTTTCTTTAAATATATTTTATTATTACTCTTATTTTTTTAAATATCTATCAATTTTATAATTTTTTATTTTATTTTACCAGTTTAAACGGTTAAAATTAGAATGTTAAAAGGAAGATAATCTTAAATTGTTGCAGTGAGATAACATAAATCTAAAAAAAGATCAGCATTATTGATGATAATGTAGCTTATACCTAAGCACTGCCAGGTTCTGATCACGGAAAGGAGAAGAGATGTTAATTATAGTTTAGATATGTTATGTCTTGTGAGGTTCCCTTTGAGTAGTTTCTATTATTTGCATTTCAATGCAGAGGTACAGAATCAGTTAAGGATTAGAGAAACATGTGAAAGCTTTGGTTCCACCAATTATCCTTCTATTTTTGTTGTTTTCTATTTTCTATTGCTGTGTTTCTATAGATATATTGGTTTGCATTGCTCTGTATTCATGACACTAAAAACATCGATGACAATGACAATGTCGAAACCATGTTTCGGTTATCTTTCTTTTGTTGTTCTTCTTCTAGCTGTCCTCACTTTGTCGGTAGCAGAAGCCGCAGACTCTGCAGTCCACGACACTTTCCTTAAATGCCTCACTGAGAAAACAAAAATGGCTTCAGGGGAACTCTCCAAGATAGTCTTTGCCCAAAACAACCCCTCCTTCACCACCGTCCTTAATGACTTAGCCCGGAACGAGCGTTACAGGACCGCACAGACGCCGAAGCCGGTACTTGTAGTCACTCCTCTCAAAGAATTGCAAGTGCAGGGCACTGTAATCTGCGCCAAAACAGCCAAACTTCAAATCAGAACGCGAAGCGGTGGCCATGATTACGAGGGTGTCTCCTACGTCTCCAAGGAACCCTTTATCATCGTCGACATGTTCAACCTTAGAGAAGTCACCGTCGACGTAAAAAATGAGGTTGCAGTGGTCCAAGCTGGAGCCACCTTGGGAGAGGTTTATTACAGGATCTGGGAGAAGAGTAAAGCTCACGGCTACCCTGCGGGAGTGTGTCCCACAGTTGGCGCCGGCGGACATATAAGCGGAGCAGGATACGGTAACATGGTGAGAAAATACGGTATGACCGTTGACAATTTGATTGACGCGAAAATTGTTGATGCGAAAGGAAATCTTCTGGATAAAAAAAGCATGGGGGAGGATCTTTTCTGGGCTATCAAAGGAGGTGGAGGAGGGAGTTTTGGTGTGATAGTGTCGTTTACGATAAAGCTAGTTCCCGTACCTGAAAAGGTTACCGTTTTCCGCGTTGAGAAGACCATGGAAACGAAGGTGACTGCCACTGACCTTCTGGTGCAGTGGCAGCAGGTGGCGCCAACCACTGACCACAGGCTTTTCATGAGGGTATTATTGCAGTTAGCGAATTCGGAGGTTCAGAAGGGAAAGATGACTGGTCAAGCTTCGATTGTGGCCATGTTTCTGGGAGGGGCTGATGAGGTTGTGTCGATTTTGGGGAAGGAATTTCCGCTTCTTGGATTGAAGAAGGAGAATTGTACTGAGGTCAGTTGGATTGAGTCTGTTCTGTGGTGGAACGATGGTAAGAGTTTGGAAAACGGTGACAAACCTGAGACCCTGCTGGATCGGAATCTGAACTCTTCGAGTTTTATGAAAAGAAAATCCGATTTTGTGGAGAAAGCAATTCCAAAAGAAGGGTTGGAGACGATGTTTGAGACGATGATTGAGTTGAAGACCATAGGGCTTGTTTTCAACCCTTATGGAGGGAAAATGGCTGAGATTTCTTCTGATGCGACGCCTTTTCCTCGGCGTAAGGGGACCCTCTTCAAGGTTCAGTATTCTGTGAGCTGGGACGATCCTTCGCCTGCTACGGCTCAGGAAAACACCAATGGTGCTAAGAAGTTGCACAGTGTGATGACCCCTTATATGTCTAGTAACCCCAGAGGTGCTTATTTGAATTATAGAGACCTTGATATCGGGGTCAACAACTTTGGTCCGAATAGCTTTGAAGAAGGGAAGGTTTATGGGACCAAGTTCTTTGGTAAGAATTTTGATAGGCTGGTGGATGTCAAGACCAAGGTTGATCCTGAAAACTTTTTCAGGAATGAGCAGAGTATTCCGGTACGTGCCTCCAAAGCATAATCTTTCAACTTTCTTAGATTCTAATGGCCCACTGCTCTTCTTCCAATAATCTTTCAACTTTCTTAGATTTTAACCACAATTTTTACAATTCTTTTTTCCTTATCCTATCTTTTATCGAATATCTAATAAATTCCTCAGATGTAATAATAAAGAATGTATATAAAGTTTCCTAGTTGAGGATTATCTCTTAGATATCTTGCCTCCTTGCCTAATTCCTATTTCCTGCGGCATTCTATTGTGTAGTAGTTGGCCCATGTAATTTTTGACTTCCATGTATACGAGAAAAAGACTTCATTATCTCCCAATAACATGTAATATATTTTAGACTGCACTACATGAGCGTTCGGTTCCCTGTGTTTTTTAGTTTTTGTTAAACATCAGCTGAGGAATATTTTAACCAGCTGGTTTTGCCGGCTGAGCAAACGGCGATAGTTCAATTAAGAATCTTCATCACTCACTAGTGTTCCTCTAGAAATGTATGGTTACTAAATTTCATCGTCAAAAATTATGAAACAGTGATGCCTAAAAAACTTTTCAACCATTTAATACCTTGTTCTAAGGCCTCGCAAATCATAACTTTTTGTCCCTTTCGATACAACCATACTTAGCCTCTACTATTTCATTTCACCTACACTTTAGAAAAGTATGAACCACCATCATGGAAAAACCAAGGCCATTGGTTATTTCCATTGCTGCCATGCTTCCTTTTGTTATTGTTCTTGTGCTTTCACACTCCTCGTGTGCTTCCCCAACAGACTCAGTATACGAAGCTTTTGTTGATTGTCTAAGAAACAATATTCACTCTCCCAACGTCTCTAACATAGTGTTTGCTCAAACCAACGCATCGTATGATTCCCTTCTCCGTGCATACATTCGTAACGCCCGGTTAAACACCAGCTCTACACCAAAACCCCTAATCATTGTCACACCATTGCAAGAATATCATGTCCAAACAGCAGTCATTTGTGCCAAAAGCATCGATATTCAACTTAAAACGAGAAGCGGTGGCCATGACTTTGAGGGTCTCTCGTACATCTCTGATGAACCTTTCATCATGCTTGACATGTTCAACCTCCGCAACATCACAGTGGATGTAGAAAAAGGAGTTGCTGTGGTCCAAGCTGGTGCCACGCTTGGAGAAGTTTATTATAGGATATGGGAGGAGAGTGATGTTCATGGCTTTCCTGCAGGAGTGTGTCCCACGGTTGGTGTTGGTGGTCATTTTAGTGGAGGAGGGTATGGCAACATGATGAGAAAATATGGGTTATCTATCGATCACATCATTGATGCTCAGATTGTTGATGTCAAAGGTAGGATTCTCAACAAGGAATCTATGGGGGAAGAACTATTCTGGGCCATTAGAGGAGGTGGAGGAGCAAGTTTTGGAGTCATATTATCATACACTATTAAATTGGTTCCTGTGCCAGAAGTTGTTACTGTTTTTCGAGTTGAGAAAACTTTGGATCAAAATGCTACTGATCTTGTTGTCCAGTGGCAACAGGTTGCACCACACACGGATGAAAGGCTTTTCATGAGACTGGAGTTGCGGCCTGTGAATTCCGACGTTGGAGGGAGGCACAAAACTATCAGAGCTGAGGTTCTGACTTTGTTTCTAGGAGGAGCAGATGAGCTTGTGTCACTTTTGGACAAGGAATTTTCAACTTTGAGTCTAAACAGAGAGAATTGCATCGAAATGAGTTGGATTGAGTCTGCACTTTGGTGGGCTAGTTTTCGAAATGGTACCCACCCAAATGCTCTACTTAACAGAAAGCTAAACTCAGCAAAGTTCGGCAGAAGAAAATCTGATTATGTGAAGACTCCAATTTCCAAAGATGAGTTAGAATGTATATGGAAAAGGATGATTGAATTGGGAGAAACAAGTATTGTTTTCAACCCATATGGTGGAAGAATGAATGAGATTTCAACAGATGCTACAGCATTTCCTCATCGAGCTGGAAATCTGTTCAAAATTGAATATTCTGTTAATTGGAAGGAACCGGGATATGCTGCAGACAAGAACTTCACGACACAGATTAGAAGGTTACATAGTTATATGACCCCCTTTGTGTCAAAAAATCCAAGGAGAGCTTTTCTGAACTACAGGGACCTTGACATTGGTATCAATCATCATGATAACAATAGCTACCACGAAGGAGAGGTTTATGGTATTAAGTATTTCCATAACAACTTCTATAGACTGGTCAAGATTAAAACTGAGGTTGACCCCGAAAACTATTTCACAAATGAACAAAGTATCCCTAAATTATGATTCAAGGAAACATACGGTGAAACAGATATGCATTCACCTAATAGTTTTCCAGATGTTTGTTCGTAGCAGTGGTGGAGTTGATGTCCAATAAAAAATGTTTTATGGTGATAGATGGTTTCACAGGAATTGCTATTATTAATAAAGAATTTCATTAAGAATTTTAAATAACAAAATATAGTTAATTTACTCTATATGATTTTCTAGAAAAGTTTTAATGAAAATTTTGTATGAGAAACTTAAAGTGTATCATTAAATCAGATGTTGAATTACCCAGTGCATATATGTAGTCAAAAAATTCGTAGAATTAGGTCTAATTAATTACAATCATGTACAAAATATGTGAAAATGAAAATGAATTTTCACACTCTATATTCAGATTTAATAAAATCTGAACTTGAATAGAAAAAAGAAACTGGGATATTAAGAAGTAAAAAATGAAAAATAAATAGAATTCATCCTTGAAAAGATACATACAAGGATTGCGTGGATGCTTCTGTTGATTCCTGAAGAAGTTATGAGGATCAACCTTAGTCTTAACCTTAACGAGCCTCTGAAAATTAGATTTGAAGTACTTGATCCCATAAACTTCTCCTTCCTTGTAACTGTTTTTACCAAAGGTATTCACTCCTGTATCAATGTCCCTCTAGCAGAAGAAGGCGCCTATGGGATTCTTTGAAACATAGGTTGTCATCACATTGAACAACTTCTTAACCTGTTTCGTGTAATTCCTACCCGCCTCAACCGAAGGATCGACCCAGTGCACAGAGTACTTAAATTTGAACACGTTCTCCTTACAGGAGCAATCTCGTCCATTTTCCCTCTGTAAGGTGTTCAAACTTCAATACTCTGTCATGAACTGAGTCGATCCTTCTGTTGAGGCGGATAGAAATTACACTAAACAGGCTAAGAAGTTGTTTAATGTGATGACACCGTATGTTTCAAAGAATCCGAGAGGCGCCTTCGTCTGCTACAGGGACATTGATACAGAAGTGAAGAACACCTTTGGTAAAAACAGTTACAAGGAAGGAGAGGTTGAAAAGAATCCCCGTGTTCCGCAACTCAACTATTTCTTTTGAAATACCATTCTCCATAAAATCAGATTTTCTTTTGAGGAAAATACCGTTGTTCGGTTTCCGATCCAATAGGATCTCAGGTTTTCCTTTCACATCAACAATTTTGGCGTCAACCACATTCTCCACATGTTACCGTACCCTCCTTCGCTGATATGCCCACCGAGGCCAACGGTGGGACACACCGCTGCGGAGAAACCATGAACTTTACTCTTCTCCCAGATCCTATAATAAAGTTCTCCCGTGGTGGCTCCAGCTTCGACCACTGCAACCTCCTCCTTTACGTCGATAGTGATCGCGTTAACATCATATCAAATTTTCACAATTGAAATAGATTACTCTTGTAATTTATAGAAATAAGATAATTGAATTTTTTACAAATTTAGTAAGTCTTAATGAGTTTTGACCATTTCTAATTGAGTTGTTTATAGTTTTGATGACTTTTTCATGTAATTCTGAAAAAGTGAAATCCTTATAATTTATGATGACTTTTTTTTTTTTGTAAATTTTGTTGAATGAAAATCGTTAATATTTATAATAATTTCCAAATTTAACTAAATTTGTTACGAGTCTCAACGATTTTAATTTAAATTGAAAATTATCATAAATTCTAACTTTGGTAAAACAAATTTTAAAAAATTGTTATGAATCATAACGATTTGAATTGATAAGTCTTCAGAAATTTACGACGATTTATCTAGAGGAAAAAAAAAGAGTCAATTATCCCGTTTCTATAAATTATGGGATAAACTATCCCATTTTTTAAAATTTGTGGAGAACATTCATAGGTATTTTCATGTCATTATTTTGAACGAAATATAATAAGCTTCTGTTGTCTAGAAAAGACATATATAAGATTCTGAAGAGATGCCCTAAGTAAAGCAGTATTCTTCAGATTGTGATTTCTATGGTTTGGTGGGACGTACTGGAATACTCTGTTCATTTCTGAAAAAGTTTTGGGGATCCACCTTGGTCTTGATATTGACCAGCCTATCAAAATTTTGATTGAAGAACTTCCTCCCATAAACCTGTCCTTCTTCAAAGCTATTATCACCGAAGTTGTTCACTCCAATATCAAGGTCTCTATAATTCAGATAAGCCCTTCGGGGATTCTTAGACACAAAAGGGGTCATGTAAGTGTAAAGCATCTTAGCCTGATTCGTGAAATTCAGATCCGCACCAGCTGAAGGATCCTTCCAGTTCACAGAATACTGAATCTTGAACAGGTTCCCTTTACGGTGAGGAAACGGTGTCGCATCAGACGGAATCTCACCCATTTTCCCTCCATAAGGGTTGAAAACTAGCCCCACCTTCCCCAACTCGATCATCTTCTTAAATATCGACATCAACCCATCTCTTGGAATTGCTTTCTCAACATAGTCGGATTTTCTTTTCAGAAAAGTAGCAGAGTTCAGATTCCTATTCAGTAGGGTTTCAGGTTTCTCACCGTTTTTCAAACTCTCATCATCGTTCCACCACAGAACTGAATCAATCCATCTCACCTCCATACAATCCTCCTTCTTTAATCCAAGAAGCGGAAATTCCTTCCCCAATATTGACACAACCTCATCTGCGCCTCCGAGGAACAAAGCCACGACCGACGCTCTAATCGTTTTTTTTCCCTTCACGACTTCGGAACTCACTGGCTGCAACAAGAGCCTCATGAAAAGCCGGTCATCAGTGGTCGGAGCCACCTGCTGCCACTGCACCACAAGGTCAGTGGCAGTCACATTCGTTTCCAAAGTCTTCTGAACGCGGAAAATCGTAACAGTTTCCGGCACGGGAACTAGCTTAAACGTATACGAGACTACCACACCAAAACTCGCTCCTCCACCTCCTCTGATTGCCCAAAACAGATCCTCCCCCATGGATTTTCTGTTCAGAAGATTTCCTTTGACATCAACAATTTGAGCGTCAATAACATTGTCCACGGATAAGCCATATTTTCTCAACATGTTACCGTACCCCGCTCCACTGACAGTGCCGCCGACACCAACAGTGGGACACACCCCTGCAGGGAAGCCATGAACTTTACTATTCTTCCAGATCCCATAATAAAGCTCTCCCAGCGTGGCACCAGTTTGGACCACAGCAACCTGGTTTGTTGTGTCCACCTTGATTGCACGAAGATTGAACATGTCGAGGATGATAAAGGGTTTCTGGGAGACGTAGGAGATACCCTCGTAATCATGGCCTCCACTCCTGATTTTGAGTTGAATGTTTGCGGCTTTGGCGCATATTACAGCGCCCTGGACGTGCGATTCTTGAAGGGGAGTGACGATGAGTAACGGCTTTGGTGTTTGGGAGTTGTTGAAACGTGCGTTTCGGATGTAGTTTTCGAGGACGGTGGGGAAGGCTGGGTTGTTTTGAGGGAAGACTATGTTGGAAAGTGGAGTTGAGGACTTTGTTTGTTGTGTGAGGCAGCGAAGGAAATTGTCATAGAGTGAGGGATTTGACGACGGTGCTGCTAACGAAGTGGAAAGCGTTAGGAGAAGAGAAGCACAATAGAGATATACCAAACAAGTCTTCGCCATTGTTAGGGCTTCTGACTTGGTGACAATGGAGGGTGAGAAGACTTTAATTTATACATGACAATTACTGTAAATTATCTGTTTAACATTTAAACAATTACTTTTTAAACGTATTACGATAATTAAGAAACAGTATAAAGAAAATGAGATGGAAAGATCAAATGGTGATAAAGATGAGACTATCAATTCTACACAATAATTTCTCATTCACATGTTAATGTTAATAGAAAAAAGTGTGAGATGTATTCTCTAACACATCTAATAAAATTAAAAGAATAATAAATTCTGGTCAATTTCCTATAACGTATATATAAACTTATAAATATGGAAATGCTTAAGCAAGTTAACGTTAAAGGTAATATAAGAAAAATTATAAGTTTTATTCTTTCCCTTTTAAACAAAGATTGTTGCATTTTTCTCTCTTATTTTTTTCCTTTCCTTTTATAATTTTTATTATTTACTTAAAAATAATCAACGTGGTTTCCATATATCTTAACGAATATATAGAGGGGTTTGTTAACACGCGAACGTGTACCGGATTATAGTAGACAAAAATATCCTCATATTATGGATTCTAAGATTTAAAGTCAAGGATATTTAAATAATTTTCATTCTCAAAACTAAAAAGAAAAAAATGTTCGTCGTTAAACAATTTATCTTTGTAAAGAGTTGAGTCATTGACATATTTGCCTTCAGGAAAAGGTTCATTCAAGATATCTTAAATTTCATCATCTTTATATATTAACCTCTCTAATTTCATTATCTGCATATGTTCAATCATCATCTCTTAAAAAACCTTCAGACCAATTACCAATTCCTTCTGATGTCATTATGCTTGTGAAAATTAGATAAGACAAAAATTATAAAATGAAAACTCATTATAAACTCATTTTTTTTTGTAAGAAATTGTTTAATAGCAAGTGTTTCTGATTTTTTCCAGACGAAATACCAATTCCTTTATATGTCATTATGCTTGTGAAAATTAGATAAGACAAAAATTATAAAATGAAAACTCATTATAAAATCATTTTTTTGTAAGAAATTGTTTAACAGTCTTTGTTTTTAATTAGGGCTTCAGGAGATGACAGTGAAAAGGTTGGAGTGAGAGAGATGAAAGAGAAAGGATTGAGAAGAATGAGAGAGGTGAGTAAGGGTTTGGGTTCTTTTTAGTTTTGAGAATGAAAATTATTTAAATATCCTTGACTTTAAAACTTAGAATCCATAATATATGAGGGTATTTTTGTCTACTATAATCCGGTACACATTGTTAAAATGTACTAACTGTGAAAAACATACGTATGCGCGTTAACAAACCTATATATATATATATATATATATATATATATATATATATATATATATATATATATATATAATTGTCATTAATGCAATAAAATAAGTACATTAATTTAATGTAATTATAACTACAAATAATCAAACATATTTAAAGAAAAAATTAATTTATGAATATAAAAAAATGCATCAGTATTTAAAATATATCAAGAAAATTTTCATTTATTCTTTTAAATTATTCAACTTATTGATTGAATTATGAATTATAACTGAAACGTTATTATAAAAATAAATTTACCATAAATAAGTTATGATAAAAAACTCATTATGTAAGATATTATTTTATATTTCTAAAAGGAATTTTCATTAGAATTAATTTTCAAAACGAATTATATGATCTATTTTGATCCGATTAACTACCAATTGACCACTTGATGAGTTAATTCAACCATAATCATTTATTAATGAATCCAAAAAATTTAAACCTAGGCGGAACCAATCTAGATGGGTGGGTTAAACAAATTACCTCACTTACTTACAAAATTTTTTGTAATTGGAATATAAATAAAATTCAATTCAAATACAATTCAAAAGGATGTTAAACTCCAGATACAATCCAAAATCACAAAAATATAATACAATTAAAATATATTTAGAGACAAGAGAGCATTTAGGGTTTTATTTTGTAATATTTATAATTTATAAGTGGATTAGTGAGTTATACTTTTAGTGGATTGGGTTCATTTTTATCATTATCGAAATTTATAACTTCTTTAAATCAATCACGCACCTGTGATAGACCTAATTGACTTGCGAACTTTAATCCATTTTAACTGCTTTAATTAGAGTGTAAAAAAAAAACAATATATAATCCTTTAAATGATTATATTTCAAACATTTTTTAAATATTTGTATGAGAAACAATAAAATAAATACTATATTATGAAATTAATTCATTATCAAGTGAATTGAGAGAGAAATATCTTTTATTTTTATTAAAAAAAATAGAACATATACAAATGAAAAATATGTAAAAACAATGAGTTTTTGTTTTTCTCTATTTTCTTCTCTTAAAAAATGGAAGAGAATAGATGAGTGAGAAAAAAATTCAATGAAATGAAGAGGTGAAGAAAGAAAATCTAAACAAACTATCCATATAGCCATGTATACGCAAATTATATTTTAAATCATCTTTTTTCGGTTCCTTAATGTAATGCATAATTATAAAAATGATAGTCTTTATATTAAATTACTATTTTATTCCATTAAAAACTATGAATATTTGTGTTATTTTATATAAGAACAATAAATATAATTTAAAAAATTATTAATAGTAAAGGTCAATTTAGCATATTATATTATATAGTAATATGGTTTTAAAATTTAATAGAAGAATTATTATTTTTAATCAAAAGTGAGTTATATCAAGAACGGGAAAGAGTAACACAATACATAATATTATTATATATTTATATCTAAAATTATATGTTATAGATAAATTAAAATTTACAGGATTATTATGAAAAAAAATTGTAATATATAAATCCTACATTTAAACTATTTTTTTTTTATAAATATTGATTAAAAATGTTGTTATATTGTATAATTACCATAGTATAATAGTATATTAGTAAATATGTTGTAAATAATATATTATTTATAATCTATAATAATATATCAAGGATTATTCCATTGATGAACTCAACTCATATTGTTTTATCCTTAATTATTTTTTAAAATATAAATTACTTCACATGCTAAAGTTAACTACACACTATAAATTACTTACTACACACTACAAAGCACTCACAAGTGTGTATGTAATTCCGTTATTTTTTTAATATAGAAAATTTTAAGAAATATAAAAGTAAGAATTCTTTTTCACTAATAATATATAGTATACTTACAATAGTTAATGTTGTTCAAAATATTCTCTCTTATTTTAAATTGAATGAATACATTTTGTTAACAATATTTTATATTATTTATTATAATATTCTGTGTATGAAAATAATAATAAAACAATACTTTATGATAATCGGATATATTAAAAGTTTAAACTGTATTTAATTTTATTACCATATTAAAGTTAAATTTAAAATTGTATTTTATTTTACTAAAATTTCTATATTGGTAGTAATGACAGGAATTTAATTTTAAAATTATTTTAAAATTATTTTAAAATATGATTTAATTAAGTTTTATGATCTTCATAAATTCGAAAACATCCCATTAAGTCTTTGTTAAATTTTTGTAATATATTGAGTTATTAAAATTTCAAAACTTTTCATTTCGAGTATTATAGTTACATTTTTATATTAATTAGATTATGTGACTGTTAAATGGATGGTGTGATTTTTATCTTTTCCTATTATTTTATTTAGTTTTTATTACATGCAATTTTATAGTTTTTAATTGTATCGAATGGTAAAATTACAAATTTGTGAAATTATAAAATTTTAAAATCACATAATTACAAAATTACAAATTACAGAAGTGCATAATTATATAGTTATAAAATTATAAAATTATAAAATTATATAATTATACAATAACATCAGGTGAAAACTAAGCAACAAATAAGATAACAACTATATTACTTATTTAATTGAAAAAATTTAAGAAAAAAGAGTTAAATTTAAAAGTTTTGAAATTTTGAATATTTAATAGACTATAAAAATTTTAAAACATTGAATTGAAACTTTCTAAATTTATTATGAACTTAAAATTTTATTAAGCCTTAAAATATTAATGTGTGTAAATTAATATATTCTTTATGTATTTCAATAAAATTAATAAGTACAAAGAATTTCTTAAAAGCCAAAATAATACAATTAAGGCAATTAATACAATTAAGGCCGTTAATAACAACAAAAGTAATATGAAAAAAATAATACAATTAATGCGGATAATTAATATTTAATTAATTAGTATATTATATTAATAAATTGTATTAATTAAAGTTTTAATGATTTCAATTTAGGTATGAAAAAGTATTTGATAACTGAATACAAATTGTTTATAAAAAAATAATTAATTCCAAATTAAATTGCAGATAGTTGTTGGTGATTTTGAATTTATAAACAGTTCAGATCAACAAATAAAATATTTTTGACGTACATAAATTTTATTATTAGGGATGATAAAAAAAATAAATCTGTGCATGAAGTATTTGTAGATAAAATTTGTAACGGATAATTGGTATTTGCGAATATTTATTATCCACGAGTTACGGTAACGAATATTTTAATACCTGTTTATAAATGGGTCGAGTAGGAGTATTATATTATCTGTACCGGCATATATGCGTTACCCGCAAAAATATAAAAATAAAAATTTAATTTACATTTTATTGAGTTAAGTTTAATTAAAATTAAATTAATTTATATTTTATAAGTTTAAATTTAATTAAAATTAAATTTTAATTTATATTATATTTTTTATATATTTTGTAATTTTATTTAAATTTTATTTGAGTAACTTATAAAAATATATTTTTTTAAAAATATTTGCGTGTATCCATGAGTTTTAAAATACTCGTGGGTATTTTTTAAACGGATATCCATACTGATAGCGGGTTAGGTAGTAGGTGAATTTTTTTTCGGATCGGGTTACAGGTAAACACTATCTGCACCCGACCCGACCCATTATCATCCTTACTTATCACCTACCTCACTAAACCATAAAAAAAAAAAGAATGAGTTAATTTAAAATATAATCTCAATTTCAAAACTATTGATTGCATATTAAATTATAACATTTATTTCTGAGTTTTTTTATCTGAGTAAAAAATTGTGTTCTATTTTAGACTTAATTAAATTTTATATTCCTCATAATTTTTATATTTTCAAATAAATTTATATTATTATTTTTAGTGTATTCAGCATTAAATTGTATATCTTTTAATTAAGTTTATATTATTTAATTTTTTCGTTAATTGAAGGATATAACTGTTATTTTGTTTAATCATTTTACTTATTTATTTTTACACTTTAAGATATGAGAATTTTTAATATTAATATTAAAATAATTTTACTATTATTCTAAAATGATAAGATTTTATTATAAACGTGTTTGATAGTCATATGATTACGTTTTTCGATGACTTTCGCTTATCATTACTTAACAATTAATTAGTTATTATAATTTTATTTAATATATTTTTAATGAATGGAATATAATTCTTAGTTATTTAATATTAATTATAATACACTTTTATATGACTTAATATGTAAAGACTTATAAAATAGAATAATAGACTTGATAGATGTTTTAAGATAATGAGACCAAGTATTTTAATATTAAAATAATTCAATAATATAAATAAAAATTCATAAACACGTTTTATTATCTAAAACATTCATTATCTCTCTAAAACTAATTTTTTGAGTATCTTCCTTTTCTCTATAAGATTTTTGACTCCTAAGACATTTATTTGGCAATCAGAAGGTGCTTAGGAGATCACAACAATAAGCTCTCCATTCTCTATCGATTGATTTTTCTTATCGAGTAAATAAGTTTGTACTCTTTTTTTCTTTAATTCTTAGTTTAAGACACATGCATATAGAATTCTTTGCATGTGTCACTTGATCTCTTTTTCTAACTCATTTTCGATCAATGGTCCCAAGAACTTACTATAATCACAATTTTATGGTTTGTAACTATCAATAACTTAAATATCTTCTTTGTAGGTTTCATATTACTAGATCACAAGACTTGTGTTTTGCAAGATTTTTTTATTAAAATATGTTTATACTTCATAAAAAGATAAGACTCGTCTATAGGAATATATATATATATATATATATATATATATATATATATATATATGTATATATATATATATATATATATATATATATATATATATATATATATATTTTAAAAATGATATATTTGTGCTAACAACCAAATCAAACATTGATTAAAGGGCCTTATAACCTCTTAAAATAAATTTTATCAAAATAAAATTAGGACCTCTTAAAAATAATAAGTGACTTGTGTGAAACATAGATGCTCTTATGAATTACTTGTATGAAACACACCCTCAGAATTTCCCAATGCACTTCCATGAGGATACTTAGAATCTGTATGAAGAAAATCATTCATAAATTTACAATCATATTTGCTTTGACACTTACAAATTTAAAAGAAAAATGTTGATATTCACGTACATGTATATGAGTACTAAAAAAACCACAAGAATCATTTTATCATTTTCATCAACATATAATAATATATAAATTAGCGCATTTAATTTAAATAACAATTTAATATAAAAATATTTATGTAATTTGTGTAAATAACATATACATGCGCCGCGTACAATGATATTCGTTCTTTAATATGCGAATAAAGAAAACTCAATAATAAAAAAAAATGGTTCAATACTCATGGCAGGTTTTGTGTGGAGTTTTATTACAATTAATAGGATTAGTTGTGTGCACTTAAAAAGTAAAGTGCAGGTTAGGCAGTCCATTTATCATAATTAATTCAAAAGTAAAAGAATTTCTGAGTGAACAGTGAAGTTTTGAAGATTAGCAGTGAAAAGAGATGTTACTGAGAAAGATAAGATGAATAGAGGAAGAAAGAAGAAAAGAGAAAAAAACAGTAAAGATTGCCAAAGGATGGTTGGTTGCCCTTAAATTAAAGGTTAAGGCATAGAAGTATTAGAAGAAACGAAGAGCATAATCCTTTTTCCTTTTCTTCCCTTGATGCCATGGAAGGTGATGATGAGAGCTGAACTTGGGATTCATGTTGAAGAATGGAAGCTTGGTGATGAGAGCAAAAAGCTGAGAATAATGTTGGTGAAGTGAGGTAAAGATGTTAGTGGGTTTTGTAGGTCACAAGGGAAAGTGGAGGAAAGGATCTTCCTCGCATATGCCTTCTTTCTCTTTGCTTTTCTCTTATTCATCTTTTTATAACCAAAGCCCACTACAATAATTGCTCACAATACTCCTTCTTCCTGCACCCCATAATTTTTACAATCAACACTTTATTTAGTGACTTCTGATCACCCGTTAAAGAATAGAATTTCCTGTGTTTCCAAAAAGTTTTAGAAGATGAATTCTGGAATACAAGTTTTAGAACAAGGCTTCTGTAATACGTAGATGCATTTTGGATTGAACATTTTGAAATAGAATTTTCGAAATAAGTTTTTCAAACATAAGTGATATCAACAAGTTTCCTTCAATAAGCTTTTCATAACATTTAAAATGCCTTTCGGAATGAGTTTTTTCATGCAATGCATTCTTTCTTCTTCTTCCTCTGCAACAATGACAGTGCAGCGATGACGACCAACGGCAAAAGTGACAGCGGAGATGTGATGTAATGAGGAAGTAAAGATTAGAAAAGAAAAATGTTTCTTTGACACTTTCTTTTGACACAAATTTGACACCGCCCCACGTGTCAAATTTGTATTGGATGCCTAAACTTCATTAAAAAAAGCCTTTTGAAAAAGCTGAGGAGGGTAATTTAGGAAATCTGATTTTATGAAATTTGAATTTGGTGGTTTCATATTTCATCTTCTTCCGTTTCGTTCTAAACATTTTTCGTTTCTCCCATTCGGCCTCTTTCCATTCGCTTCATCCGTCGTCCTTGGTCTCTCCATTCGGGTGATTTTGCTCATCGAAAGGCGTCATCTCAACCAAAAGAGGTATTTCGTAGTGACTCTGTACCAGTAAGTTCTCTTTCGCGTTTTGGGTGTGTTTGACGTTGTGGATCTGTTTCGGGTTTTGGCTATCTTTTGCATTGTGTTGTTTCTGGAACCGTACTTCAGTGACTCTGTACCCTTATACGTTCTCTTTCGCATTTCGCGTTTTGGGTTTGTTTTGCGTTGTGACTCTGTTTCAGGTTTTGGGTGTCTTTTGCATTGTGTGGCTTGAGGAACTGTAGTTTATTTTTGTTTGATTTATTCTTTTTGTGTGTTGTGAACCCTAATCTACCATTGATTTATTCTTTTTGTGTATTGTGTTCGTGGAGGTCATGAAGAAGGTATGGGTGGAGTTGCTGAAGATGTGTTCAATGAAGAAGGTGTTGATGGTGAAGGTGATGAAGAAGCTATGGGTGGAGATGCTAAAGAAGTGTTGAGCGAAGAAGGTGTTGGTGGAGGTCATGAAGAAGTTATGGGTGGAGCTGCTGAAGAAGTGTTCAATGAAGAAGGTGTTGGTGGAGGTCATGAAGAATCTCTTGGTGGAGCTGCTGAAGAAGTGTTGAATGAAAAAGGTGTTGGTGGAGGAGTTGAGGAAGACCGTGCAGGTGGCTTGAATGAAGGAGTTGTAGGGGATGAAGAACCTGGAAATCAAAAGTAATGGACTATCAAAAGGTGGGATATGACAAAATAGCCTCCTTTGGTTATGTGCAATACTCGAATGTAAGGAAGAATATGATTTTCATTATTGTTTGATGATTGGGTTGATTTGACAAGTGGAATATTTTCATTTCAGGAGGAATTACTTGCAATTATAAAGCAATATGTACGTGATTGGATCCTGGACGACGAGAACATAACACTACTGGATGCGCTAGAGGTGTATGGATTGTTGTAGGATAGTTGTCCAGTGTAAAAATGTAGTGTAGTGTAGTTTGTTTTGATAGGATAATGTATATGAAGACAATGTATTTTTTATATCAAGACAGTGTACTTTTTTATATATATGAAGACATTGTACAAATTCTTATTGGAATAAGATGATTGATTTCAAGATTGTTTATGTGCAATGTACAAATGATTGTTGATTGATGATTGATGTCCAGGATTTTTTTTATGTGCAATGTATGAAAGTTCCATAGCAATTAAGGCCAACTTATGCACTCTGTGCAGCAAAAAAGACCTTTGTAATCGTTTACAATGGGCTAGTAATCTTTTACGCGAGTCTTTTTTTGGTTTTGGACATCCTGTTACATTGAAGGAACCACTTGTGGTAACGTGGGGGACCACAAGTGATTTTGGGTCTTTTTGAAGACACGGGTGGTCCCCCCTACATCATGGGGGACCTAGAACATTAGGTTCAAGCCTCTCCTCACTCAAGAACCTAAAAATAATATTTAAACCATTTGATTTGGTTAAAAAGACACTATGGTCCCCTATGTTATCACTGGTGGCTCCTTCAATTCAACAGGATGTCCAAAATCTTGTTCAGACTCGCGTAAACGTTTACAACCTGCTTGTAAACGATTACAAGGCACATTTTGATAGCATACATAGCAGAACTTCACTTCACTCAACATTCTCAACATGGGTGCTCCCCCCTACATCATGGGGGACCTAGAACATTAGGTTCAAGCCTCTCCTCACTCAAGAACCTAAAAATACAATTTAAACCATTGGATTTGGTTAAAAAGACACTGTGGTTCCCTATGTTATCACTGGTGGATCCTTCAGTTCAACAGGATGTCCAAAATCTTGTTCAGACTCGCGTAATCGTTTACAGCCTGCTTGTAAACGATTACAAGGCACATTTTGATAGCATACATAGCAGAACTTCACTTCACTCAACATTCTCAACATGGGTGCTCCCCCCTACATCATGGGGGACCTAGAACATTAGGTTCAAGCCTCTCCTCACTCAAGAACCTAAAAATACAATTTAAGCCATTGGATTTGGTTAAAAAGACACTGTGGTTCCCTATGTTATCACTGGTGGATCCTTCAGTTCAACAGGATGTCCAAAATCTTGTTCAGACTCGCGTAATCGTTTACAGCCTGCTTGTAAATGATTACAAGGCACATTTTGATAGCATACATAGCAGAACTTCACTTCACTCAACATGCTCAACATGGGTGGTCTCCCCCTACATCATGGGGGACCCAGAACATTAGGTTCAAGTCTCTCATCACTCAAGAACCTAAAAATACAATTTAAACCATTGGATTTGGTTAAAAAGACACTGCGGTCCCCTATGTTATCACTAGTGGCTCCTTCAGTTCAACAGGATGTCCAAAATCTTGTTCAGACTCGCGTAATCGTTTACAGCCTGCTTGTAAACGATTACAGGGCACATTTTCACAGTAGAGGTACCAGAACTTCAGTTGTGGTCCCCTATGTTGTAACAGGTGGCTCCTTCAGTTAAACAGGTTGTCCATAATCTAAGTTAGACTCGCGTAATCGTTTACAGGGCCATAGTAAACGATTACATTGCACAATTTACCACCATTATCTTCACCAATTCAGCTATATTCATCAAATCACAACCATTACTTCATTTTTTTTCACAAACATTATCACTTGCAAATCAAAATATAAAGCACTTCATAACAGACACAATAAATTTGCAATTACGAATTACATAAATGGATTGAACCAAACATGGTTTTCCATTTATTGAACGAAATAGGTTTAATTACAACGTCCTATTCTTGTCCTAAGAGTGAAGTCTAATACAATAATTATTCATTTTTCTTTCTAACTACTACATTTGCGGTGTATGGTGTCCTAAGTAATTGGCTCTTATAACGCCTTCTTGATCCAATCCTAATATACGTCTTCAACTGTGATTGGTTGTTGGACATTCCACCCGATGCATTTGACGACATTGCACCTTCTTCAGTGTTGCACATTCCACCCGCTTCCTCGTTCGACATTCCACCAGGGGAAACAAATGAACTGTTACTGTTAGTGAATGCTTGTGGGCGTCCAACACTTTGTACACCATCATCTGTAGTTGTCCTTTTAGGTGTTCTTCTGGCCTTCTCTTCCGCCAACTCTGCCTCTACGACATTGACCTTCTTTTTAAGCTTTTCAATTATAGATTTTTGCTCCTCTACATACATTTGTCAAGTGTTCGTTCAAAGTGCAAACATAAATCATTGAAAAATAATGACGAACCGTCAACTGCTCAACAAAAACAACACAAATGTAAACACAAAAGGAAATAACCAAAAAACCCAAAAGGGGTCGAAGAACCGACAAAGAAACCAAAAACCCAATACCCAAACCGACAACAAAATGGTTTGAGAACGGATTTACCTTGGTCCAACGAAGCTGCTGTCCGAAACTTTCCATTTCGAGCAAACTGCGAGAACGAAGAAAAAAAAACGAAAAGGGGTTGAGAGCAAAATGTGAGAGAACGAGCAATGAGAACGAAATGTAAAAGAGAATGTAATCAAATAGAAGAAGGGCAAAATTGAAACGAAATGTAGTTCAAACCCTATTCATTATCGTTGCTAGATTTCGTAAAGGAAACAAAAAAAATTGGGCCAATCAAAAGCTGACACCTGGTGGTGTCAAATTTGTGTTAAAAAAAGGGTGTCCAAATAACAGAACCTATGACATCCCAAAATATAACGTATAATTATATAATTTAAGACGTCATCATACATAATAAAAGAGAGCAATTTAAGAGTAAGAAAAGTATTTAGGTTGTGGTTACAGTAATCCAGAAAGCTAGAAGAAATTAAAACACGTAGAAAAATGCTAGAGTTTTTCAAAATAGATACATGAATTCAAATGAAAATTAACAGTTCAGAAATCCTAAGGAACTAAGGAGCAGCATCAGTGTTTTCGTTCCTCTCCAAGGCATCCTCCAAGGTGACCTCATTCTCCTCTACTCACATTCAAAAATGAATGATCATTGCAAAAGAAATACATACAACATACATCAACAAACAAGGCAAGGGTGAACTAATTATATAAAATCATACAGTTGTATTAAACATGCAACATACAAGAACAACTTATCTCAAACAGATTCAGAAATATCACCTAATCATGCAAATTTCTAGACTTGACTCGTCCGGACTTTAAAACGATAGTCGGGCTATGGCGAGTCTTGCACCCGTGGTGACTTATGAAACTTGGGTTCCCCACCCTGCCACACTCACAAGGTTAGTCCGTTCTGCGCCTTGAGGCATACTGGGAGCCCCCAAGACTAAGGACCTCCTGCTACTTCTCACCACATGGTTCAACCTCTCTAAGTGAGTTTGATTGACCATTGAAGCGTCAGAATGACTCCCAAGGCTGAGCCCCTACTTTCATTTTAAAACACTAAGAATCTCACCGAGAGATCCCACACAGATAGAACTTAGTTTACCACAATCATATTATAATATTATAAGATTTTATTATACAACCTGTTATTATATATATATATATATATATATATATATATATATATATATATATATATATATATATATATATGTTACGTACATTAACTAAATTATATATATATGTTACGTACATTAACTAAATTATATATACATGTCTATTTAAACTAATTTGTTCATTTTAATTTGTTCCTAGAGTAAAAATGAGTTGATCTAGGTGTGTTCTTGGCTAGAATTTCCACATTCCTAAGGCTTAGGGAAAAGCCAGAATGGTCATTTTTAATGTGTTCTTGTTCAATTTTATGCCTCACACAGGTTCCATTTCACTAATCTAAGTTAACTAAACAGCCAAAACACCCCCGGTACCCCAGACACACAAATTCACTATGCTAGTTCCCTCTTCCCAAACTAAATAAAATCAAATTAAGCTATTGATCCTTTGCCTAAGGGTTCTACTCTCTCCCACCTTCTCATACCCCAATTGGTCAACGGAGTGGGAACAGATGTCCACCGCAGCGGACTCACCTTCGTCACCAACACGTATGACTAGTCACCACGTACTGGACCAGGCCAGGGCTGCTCTATGACCAGTGACGTGCCAGCTCTGGTTTTTAGGTTCCCTTTATCCTACCAACAGAGAAGGTATACTAACACCCTAAGTTTGGCTTTCTTAAGGTATTATGATCACTGTACTATTTTCTAGACCTCCCTTCCCTTAAATCAGTACCTCACTTCCACTCACAGACTTAAATACTACACAGCCCAAGTCCCCTTCACCAAATCGACAACATAACTGGAATTCCCAGTAACACAAAATGTTCCTCAGTATATCCAGAACCAATACTCGCCCATTAAATTTGTATCACCAAGTCAAATGTACAGGAAGTCAATTTAAACCATTCAAAAACATACCATAATACTTAAGAGCACCACATATCCATATCAATACTCAATCACAGTCAATAACCCATTCAGAAACAATTCATAATCATCAAAATAAGACACATAAAATCAATCTCAGATTAATCATTTAAACGCACAATATTTAAGCACAATTTCACAGTCAATAAATTCATAATTCTCAAACTCCAATTGATACCAAACAGATAAATATAAGTTCAAATCAACGCACCAGTTCAAGAAATAAACATGCATATATATATATATATATATATATATATATATATATATATATTTTAAATAAATTCAAACAAAAACAATTAGCTCCCCTTACCTGGAAAGCTTGACAGTACCACTTGTTAAGAGTGCCCTAAGACAGTACCCACCCAGCGGAGCACAACAACGTCCTACAACTCACCAAATAGGCGATGGAAAACAGCTCTTAAAGCTAGAATATATTAGAAATCGGAAAAAGGGAGGTTCTAACTGCATTAAATCAGTAGAAACCCAAGCCCTAAGTTTCGAAAACAGCGGAGAAAAGGGAAAAACTACTTATCGGTGAAGATCGAAAAATCAACCGCATGGTTTCGAAGCTCTCGACGCCGCGGTCACTTGAGCACCTCCTAATCAAACATGCAATGGAACAATTTTGGTGGAGGCTAGAGAGAAGACAGAAAGAATAAGAAAGAGTTTTATAGAGAGAGATAAACATTCTAAGAAAATGAGTTCTGCTTCTTAGAAAATCCAACAGCAACACAAGAACATGTTTCCCTTTTTGACCAAAAAACCCCTCTCATTTCACTTAATTTTGTTTTTATCCCTTTTCTTTTAAGATAATTATATATATAATCAAGTCCTTACATAACCCATTAGAAAAAGGACAGGTATATAATATATATTTTTAATGTTGTGTAAGGCATCAGTTAGCGGTAGAAATCAAAATAAAGGTTTATATATATATATATATATATATATATATATATATATATATATATATATATATATATATATATATATATAATCAGCATAATGAATCATGTTATTTATCTCGCAAAATGTTAAATCAATTGTAAACGACCCATGTAATATATATTTAGCATGGAAATTAAATCAATCGATGGCAATGTTGTACAAGCATGAAACATAATCTTTTATATATTTTTCTTTCCGTAATCAATTGCGCTAATAAATGAGTACTGTTCAAACAATGGATATTCATGACATTTTGGCTATTTGGAGAGTGAAGATGACGAGGAAATTTCTTTGAATTTGTTACGAGAATTTTAGCCATCCATCTCAATCAAACCATCATGTCTTCATAGCTCACCACTGCAGCCAATGGAGAATTATTCAAATCTGTCCATTTCTCCTCTGCCAAAATTTTTAATTTAGTGGTTCAAATCAAACATGATTTTGTATTTAACGAAATTGCAGTGAAAAAGCATTACAAATAATAATTCTCCACGTGCTGACTGAGATAGATAAGTCTTTCCGCGTCGAGTACTTTAAATTGTTTGTTTTATATTGTTTCTATTTATTGTCTTTTTTATTTTTAGGATTTTCCGTAACTTTAAAATCATTTTGATAATATATGTAAAAGGTATTTCAATGATAACTTTAAAATCATTTTGGTAAGGTAATATTATAAAATACTATTGCAAAGAAGATAACATATGGCTGTATTTTTCTTTTCTTTTGAAAACTAATTTTTAATTTATGTTGACTCTGTCAACTAGAAATCACCACATACGATTGATGAATTAAAACGAAAAGAAAAGAACAGAAAGAAAGAAAGACAAGTTCCTCCCGTATCACTGCAAGTCAATGTTTGACTCCCGGTAGATCAATAAAATACTTAAAAATTCATTGAGCAGAGTTATCTTAGATTATGCATAAATATACGCTTCTTGTAATTATCTGGTACAGATATTGGGATCACTGTTTTAGCCACAATGATTCTGCAAATACCATTTTTCATCATCATCATGATGTTCATTACATTGCCTCCTATATATGCTCTGGCAGATTCCGCAGAAGGGCATATTATAGCAAACCCTGGGTGTAGTTTCAGATGTGGAGGTGTTGACATCTCTTACCCTTTTGGAATGAAAGATCCCAAATGCTACTTAGGCAAGTGGTTTGAAGTAGAATGCAGAGAAACTTCCGACGGCCAAAAACCCTTCCTAAAGTCTTTAAATCTGGAGGTGATAGGAATTGACTTGAATTGGGTTTACATCAAGAATCCGATTTTCCATTGGAACTGCCCAGGCAGAAGACCGACGCCAGAAGTAATAAACCTGAGAGGAAGCCCTTTTATGTATTCCCAGGAATACAACAAGTTTGTGGCCGTTGGTTGCAACAACCTTGCCTTTTTGCAGTCCAATGGGTCCACTGTTGCTTCTTGTGCGTCCATGTGTGATGACAATGAAGAAGTCAACCATAACTTCAACTTGGTAAGAGAAAATGGTTGCAGTGGCAGGTACTGCTGTGATACTTCACTGCCCAAGTATCTTTCAGAATACAACGCAACACTTCAACATTTTAACACTGAAAACAATAATATTGTGGTTAAACAATGTACTTATGCGTTCATTGTATATCGATACTTATACCAGCGATATACGTTTGTGCTTAACGCTACGGATTATATTGAGGCAATGCTTGAGTGGGAGATATTGGACAGCATGCTTGACAATTCTACCCGTCAACACCTTTCAGAATCAGATTATGTCACTTGTAATCTCTATAATGTTGGATCTTTGCAAAACATAAGCTCTAGTTGGAGATGCCACTGCTTAAAAGGCTTCTATGGCAATCCCTACGTTGCAGGAGGCTGCACTGGTATGATCTCTATGCAGTAACTTTAATTTACTCTCGTTCTATATATATAGTCGTATTGTTATATAAAATAATTTATATGCCACTTTTTGTTGGGAGGAAACTTTAATGGCTAGAAGGAAGTTTTTAAGATTGGGAGAGCTTGGAAGATTTTGAGAGAATGAAAGACTTGTAGTATTGAAGGATTCTAATTTTTTGGCTTGCTTAGAAATGATACAACTATCCCTATTTATACCAGTGGCACCTCCTTAACCAATGGCTAGGATCTTGCCACCACATCATTCATCTAAGGGCTATAATTCATTCTCTAGAGCTTTCTAAAACATTCCTATAATTCTAAACTAATCTAGAAACATCTTATGGATATACATCCCTAGATATTTTTGTACATCATTCTAGAATCTCTTAGAATTCTATTTGGGCCTTCTCTCCTTGGGCTTTTATCTTATAGGCCCAATAACACAAAATCAATTTATATTTCAACACCTCCTCTTAAACTTGATTTTGTACTCCAAGCAAACTTCTCAACTTCATAAAGACTTCTTTCTTCAGTGGTTTGGTGAAGATATCTGCTACTTGATCATGCGTCTTCACATATTCCATTTGCACATCCTTGTTGCTGATGCATTCTCTAATGTAATGGTAACGAGTGTGGATGTGCTTACTTCGATCATGGAAGACTGGGTTTTTTGCTAATGCTATTGTCGACTTGTTGTCCACAAAAATCTTTGTTGGCTCCACTTGTGGCAAGCTTAACTCCTTCAATAGGTTGCGTAGCCAAACAACATGGCAAACGCATGAAGTTGCAGCTACATACTCTGCTTCACATGTAGACAAAGTGACAATAGGTTGCTTTTTGGACATCCAAGTAAAGGCTGTGTCTCCCATGTAGAACACAAATCCACTTGTGCTCTTTCGGTCATCCATATCTCCACTCCAATCACTATCACTATATCCAACAAGCTTGTAATCGTTAGAAATGGAGTAGTATAGTCCAAAGCTTGTCGTACCTTTGATATATCGAAGAATCCTCTTCGCAGACTTGAAGTGAGTAGTTGTTGGAGCTTCCATGTACCGACTCACGACTCCAACGGCATAGAGAATGTCTGGTCTTGTACAAGTTAAATAGCGCAAACTTCCAACAAGACTTTTATAGAGGGTTGGATCCACTTTTTCTCCCTTTTCATCCTTACTCAACTTGATGTCGTATTCCATAGGAGTACCAACTGGATTAACGTCATCCATCTTGAACTTCTTGAGGAGGTCTTTTGCATAACTTTCTTGAGTAATAAAAATTCCTTCATTTCCTTGCTTTACTTCAATTCCGAGATAATATGCCATAAGTCCCATGTCGGTCATTTCAAATTCCATGGTCATATCCTTCTTGAATTCTTCAAACATGCTTGGATTGTTCCTGTAAAGATCAAGTCATCGACATACAAGCATACAATCAAAATATCTTTACCTTGAGCATTGATATAGAGTGCATGCTCATATGGACACTTGATGAAATTTGCTTCTTTGAAGTACTTGTCAATCCGAACATTCCAAGCTCTCGGGGCTTGTTTCAATCCATAAAGAGCCTTCTTTAATCTCAAGACTTTATCTTCTCCTTTAACTTCATATCCCTGTGGTTGCTCAAAATATACTTCTTCTTCAAGAACTCCATTTAAGAAGGCAGATTTGACATCCATTTGGTGTATATTCCAATTATTATGAGCTGCTAATGATATAATAAGTTTAACAGTTTCTAGTCGAGCAACTGGAGCAAATACCTCATCATAGTCGATGGCAGCCCTTTGACTATAGCCCTTGATAAGTGAAAAATATTTATTTTTACACTTATAAATGATCTTAATCTTGTAATTATTTATGTTTTTACTCAGTGAAAAGTTGTAATAGGAAGTAGTTTGTTACGTAAATTATTGTTCAGGAAAAAATGTATAAAGTGGAAGTTGTCAGCCAATTCTCGTAGAGAGCAAGCAAATTCACAGAGCCAGCAGAAGAAATTCGCACAGCGCACCAGTACTTGTGCGCTAAGCGAATCAACAATTAAAAGAAGGCAGTAATTTTAAAATTCGCATAGCGCACCAGATATTGTGCGCTTAACGAATTAGAGCAGTTGAGTGCATGAATTAAAATTAATTCGCACAGCGAATACACTCTTGTGCGCTGAGCGAATTAAAATAATTAACTGTTCTTAAAAGACATGCCAAAGAGGGGAAAACATCTCTTGACACGAAAAATAGAAAAACGCTTTGGAGAACTGGAGAAGATCGTCAAGAGACCCTTCAAGACATCAAGACTTCACTTTCTGCAAGGAATTGCTGTAAAGAGTACGTTTTATATGTCTAGGAGAGGCTAGTTTTTCTGTTCATTGGAATTGGTTGTATGACTATACATTAATGTAAATTTCCTGTGCAATATATGTCTCTGTTCTTGTTATTTTCTTGACTTGCTTTAGATTATACGAAAGTATAATTCTTTTTAAAGGTTCTTTTGTACTGGGAAGTATTTTTAGAACCAGAAACGTAAGAAAAGAAACTAAAAGTGACTACGCTAGAAATAGCTTATGCACTTTTGGTCATTCTAAACATCTGATTTTAATGCAAAATTATCTGTTGAATTAATTAAGGGATTAATAATTTAATGGATAATTTTAGAACTTGCTTTAAGGAATTAAATCAAGATACACTTTTGTGAATGCTTGAACAGAGAATGTATTTTATCCAGGATGGTACTGTGATGTTAGTCAAAGACCAATTCCTGGCACACCAACTGTTTTATAAAATACCAAAAATAGTTTCTTGTATTGTTTTGTGTATTTGATATCTAATTGAGTTATAAAAGGAAGAATTGTCATGTGTTGCACAAGTCCCTTGGGAGAACGATACTTTACTTATCCACTGTATTACTTGTAATAATTTGGTATACTTGCCAAAAAGTTATCAAGTTTTTGGCGCTGTTGCCGGGGACTTGTGTTCCAACACAAGACAATTTGGACATTTGTGACTCTTTTAGACTTTGTTGTGAATTTTCCTTTTGAATGTTGTTGTGTATGCAGTTGTGACTACAGATGTTTATACTTTCCACTGGTTTGGTTTGTGCTTAATGCCTGTCTTAGGGTACGCCTTAGAGCATGATCTAGTTGTTGGAAGATCCTAGGGATGGGATTTCAGCAGCCGAACTAGCTAAATCAACCCAGATTTTACAAATCACCAGGGATGGGATTGTGAGTTTGGTCCCCACTGTTCTGATTCTTAATGCAAGTTTTGATACATTCTTAGGCCAAGGAATTGGATGAGGTGTGTCAAGCTTAGATAGGCACAACAAGAGGGATATGCGTGTTTTTACCTTAGAGAACAGCGAAAGTAATATTCATCACATTAGGAAAGTACTAAGTGATCTTGCAACAAGAGGGATATGAGTGAGGTTATTTAGGAAATCCATATTGATCATCCTGCATATTAGAACTGTTGTTTGGTTGGTGTGCTCACGTTCTGCAATTTTTGTTATTTTTCCTTGTGTCTTTGTTTGAGTTTTTCCTTCTTCTATCTTACTTCTCTATATGTTTCTTCTATTTTTATCTTTATGTGTTAGTTTTTGTAAGAAACCGTTGTAGTTTCTGTGTTGGAGAGGAGGTCTGGAAGAAGTTTGAATGTGTTTTTGTGACGCTCCAGTTGCAGAGCGCACAGCTGAAGTGCGCTCAGCGATCAGAGTGTTTTATAAGGCAGTGATTTGCTCGCACAACGCACCACATGCGCTTTGCGTGAGAGAATAAGAATTTGTTAATTATATTGTGGTTCACACAGCGTACCAAATGTGCTTTGTGACCTAAATATTTAATTTTCTCTCTGTAAGGCAATTCGCATAGCGCATTTAAATAGCAAAGCGAGAAAAATCACTGAGACAAGCTGGGAGAAATTAGGTGGTTAAATCGCATAGCGCAAAATGTGAGAGAGGTTCTGTACATTAATTCACACAGCACACAGCTGAAGTGTGCTCTACGAATTTTTCCAAAAAAAAGAAGACAAATTAGCATAACGCACAACATTTGGTGGCTAAGCTAATTATGCAATTCTTAAAAAAAAATTAAAAATAAAACATTTAAAAAAAAAATTAAAATGCACATTAGCATAGTGCACAATTTTGGTGCGCTTAGCTAATGTTATTAATTCTAAAAAAAAATCTCTAAAAACAAAAAAAAAATTAATAAAAATAAAATAAAAATAAAAACAAAATTTGAAAATGCATATTAGCATAGCAAACACCATTAGGTGTGCTAAGCTACTTATGCTTGTTTTCTTAAAAAAAAACTATAAAAAAAAGATAAAAAATAAATTAAAGTGCACATTCGCATAACATACAGTTTATGGTGCGCTAAGCGAATGTTGCTATTTCTTAAAAAAAAAATTGTTTATTCGCTTAGCACACAGTTTCGGTACGCTTAGCGAATGTTGTGCAGATGACTTCTCCTACAACCATCACAAGGTCCTCTTTTGAGTTTGCAAACCCCTACTATGGCCTGAGGGAAGGCTAAGTCCCGGTGGGGGAGTGCCTTTGCGGAGGATGATGATGATGAGGATGATGAGGAGCCCAATCCCAGATGGACACAACAGAGTCACGAGACACATGAGAGTCAGTGGAGATCCAAACTGGGTCCTGGTAGAGCAGATAGACAGACTCTCCTGTTGTTTCATGTTTATTGTTATGTTTGTATTTCAATCAGTTGTTATATTGTGGAACTCTGTTTAGTTGTTTATGTTTGGTGTTGTAAAGACATTGGTATTTTGATTTAATGATTATGCACTATCTGATTATGTTATGTGCTTTCTGTGGATGATGACTTGTATGTTGTGGTTGATGTGCTTTAGAATTTATCTGTGTATGAATATGACCAGATCTGTGAGTGTTGAGAGCATATATATATATATATATATATATATATATATATATATATATATATATATATATATATATATATATGTATTGATTGAGAGATATTGAGTTGTCTGGATATGGAATTGACTTTTGCATGATTTTGATTCTACGTACATACACACACTTTTTGGTTAAGAATGAAAAAGACCCTGTTTGATATTGATTATACAACTACTTGGCCAGATAGCCAACCCTTAGACCGTGCTTCAATTGTAAACCCTTTTTGAGCCTTGATTCTTTCTTTCACCTTGAGCTTAATATGTTATCCTACCTTACACCTTAGAAGAGAACATATACTATAAATTTGTGAGGTTAAGGTTGAAGTTAAGTTTGGGGGAAGAAAAGATCAATAATAAAAAATTATTACAAAACGGGTGATCAAATTGAAAAAGAAAGAAAATTAAGCTGTGAAAGAAAATGGTGTGTGATAAATGATATATGTTGGGGATTTGAGTACTGAATTGAGAATTGAAGTTGTTCTCTTCTTAATAGGTGTCTTTGAATCCAAGAAAAACCATTATTCTTTTTCTAGCCAAGCCAAGCCTTGCCCTGAAAAGACCTTTGGACTTAACCAACAGTGTGTGAAGTGTGTGAATCAAATGAAATGCAAAAGCTGATGAAGTTCTATGATAATTCTACTGTCATATGAGGAAAAACACTTGAGTGGTGAGTAATGATAAATGTTGATCTGGTTATTCATATTCTATGCACAGGTGATTTTATGAGTACTGTACCATGTCATATTTGTTTGAATCTTTGAGAATGCATGTGATTTTTTTTTCTAATGTGCAAAGTCATTCTATCAAAATGTCAAATGTTTGTTGTGTCGTTCATTTTCTTCTGTGATTTCCTGAGGGCATGAAATAGTTCAAGTTTAGGGAAGTTGATAAGTGTGAAAAATAGTTATTTTTACCCTTATAAATGATCTTAATCTTGTAATTATTTATGTTTTACTCAGTGAAAAGTTGTAATAGGAAGTAGTTTGTTACGTAAATTATTGTTCAGGAAAAAATGTATAAAGTGGAAGTTGTCAGCCAATTCTCGCAGAGCGCAAGCAAATTCACAGAGCCAGCAGAAGAAATTCGCACAGCGCACCAGTACTTGTGCGCTAAGCAAATCAACAATTAAAAGAAGGCAGTAATTTTAAAATTCGCATAGCGCACCAGATACTGTGCGCTTAGTGAATTAGAGCAGTTGAGTGCATGAATTAAAATTAATTCGCACAGCGAATACACTCTTGTGCGCTGAGCGAATTAAAATAATTAACTGCTCTTAAAAGACATGACAGAGAGGGGAAAACATCTCTTGACATGAAAAATAGAAAAACGCTTTGGAGAACTGGAGAAGATCGTCAGGAGACCCTTTAAGACATCAAGACTTCACTTTCTGCAAGGAATTGCTGTAAAGAGTACGTTTTATATGTCTAGGAGAGGCTAGTTTTTTTGTTCATTGGAATTGGTTGTATGACTATACATTAATGTAAATTTCCTATGCAATATATGTCTTTGTTCTTGTTCTTTTATTGACTTGCTTTAGATTATACGGAAGTATAATTCTTTTTAAAGGTTCTTTTGTACTGGGAAGTATTTTTAGAACCAGAAACGTAAGAAAAGAAACTAAAAGTGACTATGCTAGAAATAGCTTATGCACTTTTGGTCATTCTAAACATCTGATTTTAATGCAAAATCATCTGTTGAATTAATTAAGGGATTAATAATTTAATGGATAATTTTAGAACTTGCTTTAAAGAATTAAATCAAGATACGCTTTTGTGAATGTTTGAACAGAGAACGTATTTTATCCAGGATGGTACTGTGATGTTAGTCAAAGACCAATTCCTGGCACACCAACTGTTTTATAAAATACCAAAAATAGTTTCTTGTATTGTTTTGTGTATTTGATATCTAATTGAGTTATAAAAGGAAGAATTGTCATGTGTTGCACAAGTCCCTTGGGAGAACGATACTTTACTTATCCACTGTATTACTTGTAACGATTTGGTATACTTGCCAAAAAGTTATCAGCCCTTCGCCACCAATCTTGCTTTGTATCTTTGAACTTCTCCTTTGGAGTTTTTCTTTTCTTTGTAGACCCACTTGACACCAATTGCTTTGTGCCCTTTTGGAAGCGAGACTAGCTCCCAAGTATCATTCTTCTTTATTGCCTCGATCTCTTCATCCATTGCATTTCTTTAACTCTTCTTTTCAATTGCTTCTTGGAAGTTCATGGGCTCACAGTCTGCAAATAGACAAAATAAGGTAACATTGTCTAGGTTTTCAGTTACCTCATAAATTTCTTGGAGATTTCGAAAACGTGGCGTTCTTTCACTTGAGCTTTCATCATCTTGAAGGGTTGTATTTGGTGAAGTAGGTGGAGTAGCAGGTGCCTCTTCTGGTTGTTGTTGTCGTCCCACGTCATCTTCTTCAACACACGGGAAGAAGGTATGGTCTTCACAGTTTGTTGACCAATCCCATTCTCCTTCTTCATCAAACACTACATTCCGATTGATGATTGTTTTCCTTGTATCTGGATTGTAGAGTTTGTACCCTTTGGAGTTGGCGTCGTAACCAATGAAGATGTATTTTTCACTTTTGTCGTCAAGTTTACTTCGTTTCTCATCTGGCACATGCACATGAGATATACTTCCAAAGACTCTAAGATGAGAAATACCTGGCTTTCTTCCGCTTCATGCTTCTTGTGGTGTTTTTCCACTAACGCTTCTTGTTGGAGAGCGATTGGTTAGATAGACTACACATGCAATAGCTTCAGCCCAAAACTCCTTTGGAAGTCTCTTGCTTTTAAGCATGCTCCTTGCCATCTCCAGGATAGTTCTATTCTTCCTTTTAGCCACTCCATTTTGTTGAGGGGATCTTGGTACTGTCAACGGTCTTCTGATCTCATTGTCTTCACAATACTTCTGAAACTCTTTTGATGTGAACTCTCCTCCACGATCGGATCTCAAAGCTTTGATCAGAAGGCCACTTTCCTTCTCAACATGGGCTTTAAACTTCTTGAAATTCTCGAATACTTCTGATTTTTCTTTTAAGAAATATACCCATGTTTTTCTTGAAAAATCATCAATGAAGAGAAGGAAATAATTATTCTTACCAAGTGATCTTGGCTTGATTGGTCCGCACACATCTGCGTGAATGAGTTATAATGGCTTTTGAGCTCTTGAGTCTGACTCCTTTGAAAAACTCAATCGAAATTGTTTTCCAAGTAGACATCCTTCACAAACTTGGTTGAGGTGATTAATAGAAGGCACCCCTCTCACCATTGCCTTCTTGGAGAGCAACTCTAACCCTTTAAAATTAAGATGGCCAAATCGAAGATGCCAAAGCCATGATTGGTCTTTGTAGCACATCTTGAGACATTTTGGACCATCACTTTGAATGTTGAGCACGAACATTCTATTTCTTGTCATTGGCACTTTTTGCAATAAATCTACTTGTATTATCTCTTATAGAAAGGTTATTATTCTTAAGTTGAATATCATAACCTTTCTCTAAGAGTTGTCCTAAGCTCAAGATGTTGCTCTTCATGCTTGACACATAATATACGTTGGAAATAAATTGATGTTCTCCATTCTTTAGTCGAATGAGGACATTAGCTTTTCCTTTCACCGCCACGTTTGATTCATCTCCAAAAGTCACGTTTCCCTCTACTGATTCGTCAAGCTCTACGAAAATGCTCCTTTTCCCACACATATGGTTACTTGCTCCACTGTCAAGGTACCATTGATTATCCTCGCCTTTATCTTGGCCTTTGTAAGCCAGTAGCAAGGTACCATCTTCTTGACACCTTTCTTCAGCATAATTGGCTTTCTCTTCGACTTTATTTTTGTTAGGAGCTCTACATTCAGAAGCATAATGTCCAAACTTTTCACAATTGTAACACTTGATTCGTGACTTGTCATACCTTGAATTTGGATTTCCTCTCCCACGACCTCTGTTAGAGCTTTCTCCTCTTTGGTTATTGTTGTTAGGCTTTCGTCCTTGTCCACGTCCATATGCACGCCCTCGTCCTTGTTCTTGACTATAACTTCGCCTTGATTGGTTATGTGCATTTTCTTCTTTTCTTGAATCAACGTGTGCCTTGAAGACTTGTTCCACAATCTCTTCCTTCTTCTTTTTCTTTTCTTCATAAGCTTGCAACGAACCAAGAAGTTGCTCTATTGACATGGCCTCCAAGTCTTTTGTTTCTTCGGTAATGGTGATGATATGTTCGAACTTTGGATCTAGTTATCTAAGGATTTTCTCCATAATTCTTACATCATCTAGCTTCTCACCATTTCTTTTTAGGTTATTGGTAACCGTTAAAACTCTTGAAAAGTAATCAGAGACTAGTTCTCCTTCCTTCATATGCAAAGCTTCGAACTCTCCTCTCAAAGTTTGAAGACATACCTTTTTTACTTGATCTGCTCCCTTGTAAGAGATCTTGAGCTTCTCCCACGCTTCCTTGGCTGACTTGACTCCAGAAATCTTCTCAAAAGTATCTTCATCTAATCCTTGATAAATTAGACAGAGAGCTTTCTTGTCTCTCTTCCTTGAGTCTCTCAAGCTATCCTTTTGAGCTTGGGAAAGACTCTCTACATTCTCTGGCTCGATGTGGCCCTTCTCGACCACCTCCCACACATCATGTGCACCAAGGAGAGCTACCATCCTTAAGCTCCAATTGTCATAGTTGCTCTTAGTGAGCATCGGGACTTGAAAGGGAACTCCGGTATTTGCCATTTCTATGAGGATCTTATGGCTCTGATACCACTTTGTTGGGAGGAAACTTTAATGGCTAGAAGGAAGCTTTTAAGATTGGGAGAGGTTGGAAGATTTTGAGAGAATGAAAGACTTGTAGTATTGAAGGCTTCTAATCTTTTGGCTTGCTTAGAAATGATACAACCATCCCTATTTATACTAGTGGCACCTCCTTAACCAATAGCTAGGATCTTGCCACCACATCATTCATCTAAGGACTATAATTCATTCTTTAGAGCTTTCTAAAACATTCCTATAATTCTAAACTAATCTAGAAACATCTTATGGATATACATCCCTAGATATTTTTGTACATCATTCTAGAATCTCTTAGAATTCTATTTGGGCCTTCTCTCCTTGGACTTTTATCTTATAGGCCCAATAACACAAAATCAATTTATATTTCTAACACTTTTTTGGGTACGACATGATAAACATTGCTCATGTTTTCGTTTTGTCATTGTTATATATGCATATACATCTTTAAAATATGCTCTAAAGTCTTACTACAGTTCAACTTTTGCTATCAAATTAATTAATTCCATGCAGTCTCATAAGTCAAGTTTACCTCAAGAGATTAATATATACATATAAGTTAAAACATATAACCTAACTTGGTTTCTGATATTTCAGCCATCCCAGGTTATAATCACAGTCAAGCGAAGAAGTGGGCTATAGTAGGTACGTATTAAATTTATAAAGGCAGTTATCAGGACTAATATATAAATATAAATATACATTTAGACTAATAAAATTTTCTAATTATAGCAGAAGAAAACTAAAAAAAAAAAAGTTTCTACAAACTAACTTATATAAGGTAATTTTATTGTGATAGTAATTCATTTTATTAAGTATTTATGAAAATAATTGTCTAAATATGGTTAGATAGTTTTTTATATTTTCCAGATCGTTAACTACATCCCTGTGAATTTTCGTTTTGTTAGTACTATAGATGCATGCACAATAACTTTTATAATTGGACAAATTACAATCCATGAATTTATTGTGACAAATTGTGTAGGAGTTTCGTCAAGTCTGGGATCTATCATTTTTCTCCTTGGTCTATGGTTGTTGTATAAGGTTGCAAGGAAGAGAGTGATAGAGAAACGTAAACAGAAGTTCTTCAAAAAGAATGGCGGTTTGTTGTTGCAACAAAGAATGTCATCTAATGAAGCTAATGTAAACAAAGCTATTCTCTTTAGCTTAGATGATTTAGAGAAAGCTACTGACAACTTTAACATGGATAGAGTTCTGGGAAAGGGAGGACAAGGTACGGTTTACAAAGGAATGCTAGTAGATGGTAGAATTGTTGCAGTGAAAAAATTTAAGGTGGAAGGAAATATTGAAGAGTTCATCAATGAGTTTGTCATTCTCTCACAAATCAACAACAGAAATGTGGTCAAATTGTTAGGATGTTGTTTGGAGACAGAAATTCCCTTACTTGTTTATGAATTCATTCCTAATGGTAATCTCTTTGAATATTTGCATGACCAGACAAAGGAGTTATTACCTATGACATGGGAGATGTGTTTGAGAATTGCCACTGAGATCGCAGGAGCTCTCTTTTACCTGCACTCGGTTGCATCTAAACCCATTTATCATAGAGATATCAAATCCACAAATATACTATTGGATGACATGTATAGGGCAAAAATCGCAGATTTTGGAACATCCCGGGTAATTTCTATTGAAGCTACTCATCTTACAACAGTTGTTCAAGGTACCTTCGGTTATTTGGATCCTGAATATTTTCACACTAGTCAATTTACAGAGAAAAGTGATGTCTATAGCTTTGGAGTAGTTCTTGCTGAACTTTTAACAGGCCAAAAGCCAATATCACCAGCAAGACCTGGAGAGTGCAAGAGTCTAGCATCATATTTTGTTGAGTGTCTGGAGGAGGACAATCTGTTTGACATTATTGACAAAAGAGTTACGAAAGAAGCTGAGAAGGGACAAATCATTGCCGTTGCTAATCTTGCAAATAGATGCTTAGAGTTGAATGGAAAGAAACGTCCAACTATGAAAGAGATCACACTTGAATTAGAAGGGATTCATGGATTGGTTAGGAAGTGTAATGCAGAGAAAAAAGGTGACGAAGTTGAGCTTGCAGGAGTTGGCATCCTAGGGATGGATATTCTACGTCAAAGTCATGGTACTCAAAAGGTTGTACCTATGGTACAATAAAATGTAATTGGTGAGTTTTCTAAGTTTTGTTCTTCTCACGTAATATAAATATATATATATATATATGTAATCATTTTTATTATTAGACATATTATACCTAACCACCAATAGGGTAATTAATTGTTGAATATGTTCACTTTCAGCTGTTCATGTTCTGATTCATGGTTGTGAGAAAACTCATCGATGCTTGTTCATGTTCTTCTCCAAGAAGGGAGCTATAAGTACTCAGCTACAGCATTCCATCTCATTTTCAAATAGTGATAGTAGAAATTCTCTATAAAATAAAATGTTTATGTTGAATGTAGCTGATGTTTTTATATTGTAGCTTCTAGTGGTGCCTTTATAAGCTGAGTTTTTATTGCTAGAAGCTGAGTTTGTAATAGTTCCCTTGCTAATTTTCTTTTGAAAACCTCCAACAACTAGTTTAAACACATGGGTTTTATATCTTTGTTAATATTGAAGCTTTTATAGTATTATTCTTCCGCGGTCACCTCTTTAAGCTTCTTTTTTTTTTTAAGTTTTTCGGCTACAAAGTATTAATTACCTTGTACCTTATTAAAAATATCGAAGCATATGTACGACTCCCAAAAACATAAATTTCATCATTATTAATAATAAAAATAATATTTTTGATCCCTCATTCGTAAAATCTTTATAATCTTTCAACTTTTATCGAGAGAGTAGATATTTCTTTTCATCACTTGGCGAGGTATATAATACCTTGAGAGTAAGATCTTGCAGTGTACAAATTAGAATACTACCAAAAATGACATTACAAAGATTATTGTGAAAGTCGTGTTGTTCTATAACCTATGTAAAAATGTGTATTACAATTAAATCAAACGATTTGTGGGGTATCAGAGAGGAGGGCAACATGTCCAAGGAAAAAATGTCCATCGATTACGTATGACCGCAGACACGGTACTTTGAAACTCATTCATGCTCAAAGACCATGAATGATGGTATACACGTCCGTCGCACGTCCTTGTGGATGAGAGTACTAGTATTGAGCATGACCATATACCTACTTAGTATTGTGTGTAGGGACACTAAGATAAAATTTGGTATTTTTGAAGTCATCCAAGATTGGGTTGTATCCATCCTTGGTTCTCGTTTTTGTGGGTAAACCAAACTCCTCCATGAAAGATGATGTTTCCAGCTACATCAAATATAAACCATTGAGCAAGAAAACACTAAGTTGCTAACCATTTGAAGCAAAACACATCTGGTATTGCCTTACCGTAATTGTTCTCCTTTTCTTTCCTTTTTTTGACGTATGATCACCATGAAGTTTTAGCCACCCAGAACAATAATGATCTATTCGCTCCAAGAGCCAAAAGTCTGTAGGAAAGAAAATATCAGCGTCACCCTGCAAAAGATAAACACATGCTTTAGTAAAACCATGTTTTTTTAGAAGTTAAAGGAAGAAATTGTTCTATGACAAGACAGCATGCGTAATTAGTTCTGTACTCGTGTGAAATGGTAATTGAGCTTAAATAGTCATATGTCGCAAGTGGAAGCAACAAAACGATCCAGAAATTACTTTGAAATACTCAATCACTTGTAATTAGTAAGAGAAAGGAAAGTAATATCAATCACGGAAAAAACTTTTAAAACATCATTTACTTTTGCAATTTAAAGAAACTTGTTAAAGAATGGCAATTTAAATTACACTGGTACTAAGACATTTATGCTATGCTTCAGGTTCTTCATATTATTATACCACCAAGACATTTATGCTCCCAAACAGCCTTTTAAGTTCCTTCTAGGGAAATATATGTTTGTAATTTCGGTCGTACCTGATCACTAGTAACTAACGAAAATGGTTCCTCTCTATAATGCATAAAAGCAGGTCCTAGCCTGTTTGAAGGTTGTTTCTATCGGTGATAAATAAATAAATGGATAAAGCACCTTATTGGTTCTTCTAAATCGCTTTGGCTCGCACTTATATAATTTATTATACTCCCTCGGATGTACATTTGACTCTTAACATCTTTTAACAAATAACAATCTTAAAAAGAAGTGCCTACTTCTTAGGCCATACATTCCATATTATTAAACACAAGTTATCGTGCCATACGAATTTATTGAATAAAATCATTAAATGTAAAACTTCTAGTACGTTCAAACTGCCACGTTCAACGGCTTCTGTAGCAATTACCTTTTAGCAAATCATGAGTGCCTCAGCATAATTTACGAAATAATACTTAAAACATAGTATTAAATTTAAGTAAGATTGTGTCAAGCAACAAAACTATCCGATATAATGTACGACACTAGACGAAATGAACAAGTGAGAATAAGGAAAAAAACGTTGAAAGTGAAAGAAGCTAGAGGTAAAGTGAACCTTAGCTTCCATATAACTGTCATAGTCTGTGCTGCTTCCATCTTTCTGCCATTCATAAGGGAAACTCAGTTAATTAAACTTATCTCTAAAGTCTACAAGATGCAAAAAATGACAACAGTGGTTTTGTTAAAAAGTATAACAAGAATGTACTTTAGTTGAAACCAAGGGAGCTCTTTCACCAGGTAACTTCACATCTGGCAGATAGCTGAAATCAGAAGCAATCAAAGACATCTTTGGCAACACCTCATGGAGAACCTCAAGTAATTTCTGGGAAAGAGAGACGATAATAAATGCAAAAATCAATTTATAGGTGAGACTTAAGGAAGATTTAAGAGACTCTTACCAAGCAACCAGTCGGCAACCAACATCTACGTGGTTTTGGGTAAACCTTAGACCAAACGCTTTTCAGAGTAGTAGAAACTGCACTGCTATGAGTTGTGTTGGTTTTATCCATGTCCATGATCTCAACACAACGCGTGATCAGTGAGTCTTGCATGGGCTTGTATAACTCATTGAATGTTTCACTAATAAAGATAAAAAATGATTGGTGATGTGTAATTCTCATTTAGTTTGAGACCAAATAATAATGTTATGATTTAATAATCACTTAAATGATAAATGAAAACATCTTTGTTCTTTTTTACTTTGTGGCTACTGCCCTTTCAAATAAGAGAAAAATAGATAATGTTGAAACTGTGTCTTCTTGACTACACATTGGTGTACATTTTGTATAGAATTAACGCAATACAAATAAATATTAGAGATAATATTCCTAATCACATCATATAATAGGCCTAAAATTATAAAGATCCTAATTAAATAAGGAAAAATATCATAGCATAGAAAATAAAAATAAATCCTAACATATCGTCAAGGATACTCCAAAATACTTTTAGGTTTAGAAAAAGTATCATCAAATATTACGTATATTTTTCTAACAATCCCCCTCGGGTTATATCAACTTGTTGCAAGAAAAACAATTCACTTCCCCACAAATAAAAAACAGTTAGAAAACATAAAAACTGAGTTCCACCAAAAACAATTGTTGGAAAGGTAATTCGGATGCTGGAGAACCGAGAGAGAACTGCGACAAAGATGGCGCAGCCAAATAGCTAGAATAATCATCAAACTGAGAAATTTCTTGGCAAACAATCAAGCAAAGCAAGGTCCAACTTCCTCAACCTCATTTGGAAGCTTGAATGCAATATAACTGGAGACCCAAAATATTTAAACGTGAAAGTAAGTCTGACAACAACATCTGGGACAGAGAGCTATGCTATTATGAACCATAAATGACAATTCACCATCAAAATAATCATCCGCAGGAATAGAAGTGACTACCGTAAATATGGTTGATATGCGGCAAAAGAGCCAATGATCGTGGATGGGAATAGAAGTACTGTAATGACCATTGGTGAGAAAAAAGTTCCATAACAAACACCACGGTAGTAGAAACAATGGTCTAGCCATGCTCATACCAGTAGAGGAAATCTTCATACATAGAAAAAGTTGTCAGGGGATTATCAATGGACTGAGGTGTAGTACTAGAGGAAGCCATGATCAGAAATAAAAGGGCAAACTCCTGAAAGGAGGCAAGCACAATGTGTGTCGCTAGAAAAGTTGGTGCTGGCAAATACCTATTGGGAAAGTCAACGTTGCCGAACAACACTTGCCACATATTTTTGCAGTGGTAAAACAATTAGGACAGCAGAAAAATGATAGTGGCATTGAAAAAAAGAGACACGATGGAAGAGGAGACTAATTGGTACAGCTCTAATATGAGGTTTTTAAAAAGAGCAAATAAGATGCAAGAAATATTGAAACTGAGTACACAATATTGAAGTAGTGAAACAAATAAATATACGAAATAATATTCCCATTCCTATGATACGATCAGACCCATAATTACAAAGATGCTGATTAAATAAGAAAGCAAAATCATAAAATAAAAAAACATTATCAAGGATATTCTAAAATATTCTAAGATATAAGAAAAAAAGTATCACGAGAAATTTGTTAGATTTTCTAATAGCTACTACCAAATGAAGCACTAGAATGTGTCAAGGGTTATGTGCACAAGTATGTTCAGCATCCAAACACAAAGCTGATACTTACTGGTCATGTTGCCTCTCAACCCAGACTTCCAACCACGAAGAAATTTGATTCTCTGCATAGATAAGATCATGTGGAAGATTATCAAGTACCTACGCAAAGTAAATTAATTGTTGTTAATATCTAAATTATAATAAAAATGCATCATTAATGAGAAAGAAAGCACCAGCAAAAGAAGATTTCCAATTTGCTACATCTAAATACCAAAATTCTTAGCAAAACACACAGAATTGACTCAAATTTTTTATGATGCGTTTGCATTGATAATGGCAGATAGCCAAATGCCAGATCTTAGCTTCTGACAGGTAACTACCAGCAAAAATTTTTAATGCCAAAAACAGTAAAATGGTGCCTTGAACTATGAGAACAGGCCAATCAGGTCTCGGTAAGTTCCCAACATTGGCCATTATCATACATGTATGAATTAAAGCAGCTGCTAGCCATACCTAAATGGTTGATTGCTTGTAGTTGGCCATTACTAATAACAGTTAAGAGTGCAGCAATAGCAGCTAACAGCCACTATATTACAGGCAGCCAATAAAACAAACATCATACATTGGCAGCACCAAATTTGGGAATAAATGTACAAACTAATTAACTATTTGAAATCACAATGAAAGTCGAGGCATCATACAACAGAATAGTGCCCAGTAGCAGCACCATAGCATAACAGCAGAGCAAGGGCCATGGGCAGCTATGGAATTAAAATAGTAGAGTTTTCAATAGTGGCCACGTCAGCCAAAATGTGACTTTTTGTTTGCCATAGTGACACTACCATGATATAGGCTTCTAACCAATTTTATCCCCTAAAACATCATAGTTTAGGGTTTTAGTGGTACAAAACGTGCTTTCTCCCCCATTTTCTAATACATTATTTGCTTTAGAAGAATATAATTTGAAACTTTTCTTTGACCATTTCACAAAGTTTTAGAGTATCCGCTTGAAACAATTGAAATAATATAAAACACACCTCAAGCATTATTACCCAACACGGTTGTTGCTCCACATTCCCTGTAAAGAAGGGAACAATATCAGCATTATTGCATAAATTTATCCAGTAAAGAAGTTACCACATATCCAAAATAAGAGGCAGGAAGTTTTAAGGGCAAGATAGGTAAATAATTGAGATCCATGTACCATATCCATCAACCTAGAAAAGTCAGTTGGTATTATGAGAATATACAAAAATATTCATTCAGCATTATCTTGATCATATTTTAGAACGTATTGTATTATTCTTAGGATTAATTTAGTTTCCCTTTTTGCTTATTATTCCGTACTATTGGTTACAATATTCCCTTATCTCATGATATGAATCCTTTTAAATTAGGAGTATGGTTAGTATAAATAAGTATTAGTGTTATAGGTTTTAAGAACCTATACCTCATTGTAATCCGTCAAAATACTCAATATTATCCAAAGTCTCACTCTCCTTTTCATCCCTCTGACCCAAAACCCCATAATTGCAACAGGTGTGAAAAGCAATTTCTAAAGCTTTTCTAGCATCTGAAAGTGCACCATCATTCATTCAACCCATAGATGTCCACTATCTCCTCCCCTCCTCCACAACATTGTGCCCTAAGAAAAAATAGAAGTCCATACCCTCGTATATGAATTAAAACATTTGGCAAGACACAATAAAGCAACAAGTGATTCCAGTTGAAGCATTCCTCAAGCATTAAGATTTCTAACAACACAAGTATTGATAGAGTAATAGGATCCTGAATACTAGAGAAATGAGGAATAGAAAAATTAAGTAAATAATGGAGATGATAAACATAATAAAATGTTATAAAAATAGATATATCCTTGTAGCACTCATGGGGAAAAATAAAAGGAACATATTTATTGTTCCATTGTTTCCATTTTGTTATAAATTATTAATAAGAAAAAAGGGGGGAAAAATACACCTAGTGCATGAGGCTTCCATTTAGTCAAAGTTGGAAAGGGAAAATGTATATTACCTTTCCCACAAGTAAACAGGATGTTTCAAATATTTGAACACATTACCTCCAGGTCAAATGGAGGCAGACTTACCGTTGCAGACCCTAAGCAATAATAATGAAAAATTTAAATATTATAATAGTAAATATAATAACTATAGGATAGTTTAATCTTTAGATTCTGAATCACTTTATAATTGGAAGCTGCAATAGTATGTAATTCGGAAGAATTATAATAGCAGTCTACCCCATCCACTCCGGTCAGAAGCATCACGACATTCTACCCTGAACTTTGGTATATGGCTGCGCACTTCACCAACAGTTTCTCTTTGCACTTCAGCAAGTGAAGGACTAATCTCTACTGAGCTGTGGTAAAAAGAAGAATGGTAATTCAGATTTGAACCATATGATTCTAATGAAAGATAGCTACACAAGGCAAATTAACTAAATGGTGAACCTACTCAGGGATGGATCTACATGTGAGTGTGGGGCAGCTGCCCCACTAAATTTTTAACATTTGTAAATATAAAACACATGCATAACTATAAATTATTATTATTATTATTATTATTATTACTATTTGAAATGTAGTAAAAAATTTATAATATTAAGACTGCCAGCACAGATCTAATCCTAGCCTAATTATTTTCACCCTTTCAATTAGACATTCACAATATTTGTCTTCTTTTCAATGGATATACATTATTCCTGTAAGGCCACAACTATCAACAGCCTGGCCCATCAAACCCATGTCACATTGGTCTAGTACAATTCTTGCCTGATATTTAACAACTCAGCCCACTCTGGCCTGCTGGGACAGACCAATTTTGACAATTGTAGTTGAGTGCACCAGAAATTGAAAATAATTTACAATTTACAAGAAAATTACCTACAGAATTGGTCCAAACCATCCCATCCAAATTGGCTGAGAATGGAATACAGTCAAGTAAAATCAAAAGGGACACAGCTTCCTAATTTCTAATTTTCTGTACATCATTCACCTTTAATATTATTGCAATGAAATTACTAAAATCACCAAAGTAAAGATTGACCTACATAGAAGTTACTAATGGGAGAATTATGCAACATATGAATTACACAGACAATAGAGGTACATACAATAAAAGTTAAACCCACTATCTTAACATAGGAATTAAAAACTGTGTCTAACACTATAATTTGGTTTTATAATAAGTATATATTACATTGACTATCAAGGCACGTACATGTAAGTCATACTGTTATAAACTTTTGCAGGAGCATTCAACATTATGTAATCCATTATACCCTTGGCACATGTTCCAGATCCACCACCAATTTCATATATCTGATTGCAAATTAGAGGATAGTATCAACTACTGATTGAAGTAGTAAAAAGGAACAGCCTGTGTAAACAAGATAAATTTAAGATACTTACTACATTATATTATCAAAAAGAAAATACGAGGCTTATTGAGATAATATAAAGGTATGAAACATACTTATATAGAAGTGAAACATTATCTGATAAGTGTGAAACATTATCTAATAAGTGTGAAACATTATCTGATAAGTGGTTTAGTGCTGAATAGCAGCACATGCAAGGCTCTCATATAGCCCAGTTGCTGGACGAAGAGAGAAGTTTAGATTGGGGAAAAATGCCAGATGAACCTAGACAAGAAACAGTGATCAAATGCAACAAGATTGCAAGACACTTACTTTTAGAGGAACAGAGAAATTTGCAGTGCGCATGATGGCTTCAGCAATAGCATGAGCATACCAAGGCTACAAAAGTACATACATAAACAAATAAATATGAAAGAGCTAGAGCACTGCTTAGACATTCATGATGGAAAATTTTAAGAGAAACAAAAATATAATTGAGGTTCTACAGCTGTTTCAAGCAACAGAAACTAATTTCACTATAAATTGATAAACCAAAGAAAAAAATATTAACACAAATCCTGGAAAATTGCATACCAAAGTTTTCATGTCCAATTTGTGCTTGATTTTCCATTTAGATTCCAACGATGAATTGAGTGAATTGTGAAACTATATTTTCAACATCCAATTTTTTCTTGTGAGATTTTTAGTTTGGGAATCTAATTCAGACCTGGTCCTTCAGTCCCATTGATTGTGTGATGCCTGGGTTAATTTTTCTTCTTGTTTTCAATTTTAACTTAGACGCCTCACCTAGTCAATTCTTGCCTGAACTTTCCCTAAAAGCATCCATCTTAACAATACAAATTTGCAGGTAATGCTCACATCCCCAAAACAGAGACCAATTAATCCTTTAAATCAATTTATATTGTTTGCATCCCCCTGTTGACAAGAAGGTTTTGAGCTTGACCAAAAATAGCTCTTAAGATTCAACGTCCATGGAAACTATAAATTCCTGATTAAATAAATTATTTAGAAACAAAGAAAATTTCTACATACAAAACTGAAAACCATAAAAACCACGTTCTGAATCATTATTCTATAAATTAAGGACTGGAAAATCTTTATCACATCGAGAGGGTACCTTAAAAAGTTCCACTGGTGTAAACCACGATATATCACTCTGCCTGTAAATATTATCCAAGTATCTCATATAAGCTTTACGGCCTGAAATGTCACCACTCTTACATAAGTACAAACCACGGAAAACTTATAACCAATGTAAAATTGAGTCATTCAACTTCTTAAAAATATAGCAAGTGTTTGAATTGAAATAGTTCAGGAATTTTAAGAAGTTCAATGTTTTGCCTTGAATCCAGAGAACAGATCAACTGTCTGAACCGAAACAATCCAAAGCAGATAATTTAAAGCTAATTCCCCAAATTATGATTTATAACCGGCAGTCAAAATTGTAAAAAGGTCATCATCAATAGGGTGAGGTACATTATTCACCCTCCTTCAGACAAAGTAAAACAAAAGTAACTTCATTTTATTTTACAATAACTAGTAACAGTACTACTTAATTCTCGAAAATCAATTAACAGAAAACAGATAAACAAATACATAGAGCGAGACCTTGAAGCTGATTGAACTTGATAGCATTAGGAAGAACTCCAACGGAGCCCGATCTTCGGGAGAAGTAGCCATGTAAGGGATGGTAGAGTGCGGAGTGAATAAAATCCCGAACCTGGTGGAATAACAGTGGGTGGCAATGGCGCAGGCATGGCAGAGGAATTCGAATTCATGAGAAGATAATGGATTACTTACCAGAACGGGCTTATCGCCGACAATGTGGGTGGAGTAGAAAGCTTCGAGTGGAGAGGCACACACTTGATTGGGAATCGCGAAAGAGAAACGGCGTTAGGTCAGTGAAGAAAGAGAAAGAGAGAAGACAGAAGAGAAGTAATACCTTTTGAGGCGATGGGAATGAAAGGAAAGGTGCGAGTGCGAGAAAACATGGTGGAAACAAATTCAGTAAGAGAAACCTCGTCTGCTTCGACACTCTACTCAGCTCAACACCACAAAAGCGCCTATGCTCTTAAACCCTTTACTGTTCAAGGGTTTTTTAATTTTTCCATCGCGGTTCCAGGGGATAAAAATAAACACTCTTTGTGACTGTTTTAGTGACTAAAAACTATTACAAAATTATCATTTGTGACAGTTTTAGAAACACCTCAACTAAAAAATATTTACATTATTAAGGACATAATAAACTGGAGACTTATCAAAAAATTCACAAATATTAAAGGCGATGAGTTTATAAAATACAAATTCTAAATTTGAGGTGAAGTATTTTTAAAATGTGTTAAAAAAATTAAGAATATATTATTAATGAAGGTGGCTATTCTCAAGTCTCAAATGATATTGTTTGAGTATTAAATTCTTGTTATCATTTTAATTCTAAAAAAAATACAGTCATCGTGAATACTGCATTACTTGTTAGCCTGCATGCAATTAGGGGTTGAACGTCTAGAGGTATAAGGATACGATCCAAGAAATATTGGATAAAGGTAACTGCTAATTTTATGACATATATTATGAGTGGCCAACTCCAGTTGTAATAGATAATATATAGTTTACAAATATTATTGATAGGCATATATGTTTATGCTTGAGTTTCATAGCCATGGTGAAACTATTCACTGACATTTATTTATGATACAAACGTGATATTTTATAAATTTTAGTGTAGTGACACTGAGAAAATGGACTTCTTGATAGTAATCTTGGCAGTGGAAAAAACAAGAGACCCAAATGCAGCCATGAACAAAAGCACAAATTCTTAGTGGGAATTTGGCCTCTTGAGTTACCCTTCTACTTGATTTCTACCTCCAGCTTGAATTCCTCTCCAATAAGAAGTGACAATTTAGAAACTTGTACACTCACAAACTCATAGGAGCTATCAAAATGTGACTTCATAACTGCATTAGTCATTGAACTTGTTCTTTTCACAATATTCAACTCTTTCTCTGACAAATCCATTCTATTGAATTTCTGATGCTTGGGTATCCCCAAGAAATTTATCTTGTCTATGATCCACCTTTGGTCCAGAGCAAATCTTCCATTAGTCACCTTAGATGTAATAACAACGCTATTGTTCTGTATGGCCCCATAAAACCTTACCAATGTCCACTCATATTTCACCCCTGCTACGTCTAATGCTTCACCATCATCCAAATACACTTCACCATAACTATTTCCACTGCCACTGATAACTACCACAAGTTCAAATGCAGTTTTCCGGGCAGCATCAGTTGTCAATGCTTCTCCTTGCAAGGCCAAAACATTACCTTCCCCAACATGCACATTTATGTGATCAGGTGGAGCATCAAGAGTCACATACTTGCCTGATTCTGCAATCACTGAATTTGAGACATTAAAAAGGTCAAACCAGGTTCCTTTAGGAAAGTATGCATCAACAGTGGTTGCCCCAGATTGTAGTACAGGTGATACCAGAACCCCTTTGCCTAATAGAAACTGAGAGCTTATTTCGTATGTTGTGACATCCTCAGGGAATGAAAAGAAAAGAGGCCGTGCAATGGGTATCCCTTTTGTATGTGCTTCGTACATTAGTGTGTAGAAATAAGGGAGAAGACGGTAACGAAGTCCAAGCACTTTCCTAGCTGATGCTGCAACTGATTCCCAAATGTAAAGCTCTTGTCTGATGGAGTTTATATCTGAATGATCTCTGGCAAAGGGGTAAAAAGCCCCCAACTACATTGATAGAAAAAAACGAATTAGACATGTATGCAATGGCATTTCAAAGTTTCTTTCTCCATTTTTTTCAACAAAACAAAAATCACAGTACTTTTAAGTTTTCACAAGTGACTACTTGTATATATAGGCAAGGAAAGCATTGAATACTTTATAACATTTCACTCTATAAAAATACTATTCTATACTACTTCATCTGAGGATCAATTTTACCTGGATCCAGCGCCGGCAAAGTTCTTCAGTTGTATTTCCACCGAAACCACATATATCTGCTCCAACCATCGGAATCCCAAAGATTCCAGAATTTAATATCGATGGAATTGAGTATGCCAAATCATTCCATGTAGCAGCGTTATCTCCTGTCCAATGTGCAGCATACTTACCAGAACTTACAAAAGTTGATCTACTCAGAATGAATGGCCTTTTACCAGTTATATTCACCAGTTCCTCGTTAGTTACTTTGGATTCTAGTAGTCCATACAAATTGTGGGCATTATACTCAGTGATGTTACCGTAGTGTAAAGATGTGGCTGGGACTGTTCTGTAATTAATGGATTGTACAACTCCACCATTGTTAATTTTGTAAGGAGGGTTATCAAGATTAGAAGATGGAATGGGAGGAGAAGTAATGAAATTAGATAACTCATTCATGTCAAGCCAAAGACCATCAAAAGGGAGAAGGTCCCTAAATAATTTGATTTCCCCACCCCAAAATAATTGGCTTTGAGGGTTAAGAAAATCAGGGTAATAAACTGGTCCAGGCCAAACTTCACCAAGATAATTGGTTCCGTTTCTCTTTATGTAGACATCAGCCTTCAAGCCTCTGACATAGGTTGCATATGTCTCATTTACATTGATACCTGTTTCCACAATCTGCCAACAATTAATAAAAGATGCATATACTTCCTCAACCGTTTAGAGCATAATATGATTTTTATCTTGTGTCAAAATGAAGTACCTGGATCCAAGATAAGCACGTATTTCTGACCATTTTGATGAAGAGTGTCAACAAAGCTTCTCATCTTATCCAGCGGAAAGTTGATGGGATCTAAGGTGAAATCTTTAAATGCGTCCATGTAATCAATATCCGTCCACATAACTTCAAGGGGTATAGCTGCTTTTGCATAGTTGGCAACCACACTCTGTATATCACTTACATTCTTGTATCCCCATCGACACTGATGAAAACCTTCAGAAGAGACCAAAATAATATGTAATGACAAGGAAATGTAACGGATTGACATGAATAGATAAAAGGAAACTGCAACTAATTAACAATTAGATTGTGATTCACTGCACATGTTAAGAGTAAAATATGTTATAAGTAACACTATGGAAACTACAAGATAATAAGTTCATTTACTTACCAAAGGACCAATAAGGCATTGGAGCAGGTCTGCCAATGAGATCAGTGTATTGCTCCAACACCAGTTCCGGAGAAGATCCAGCGAAAAAGTAAAGATCAAAAATCCCACCAATGGCCTTATAAGTAATGCGATCACCACCATACACAATGTCCATTCCATTGCTGTTGAGCAGCAACACCCCATGTGAGGTGCCAGCCTTCACTCTTCCATCTGGGGAGGGTGATCTCACGTCCAAGTAAAAAGGGTGAGAGCCATAAAGGTTCAAGTCCGGGTTGGCGCTTGCAATATCTGCATTCCACAGTGTAAGGGTCTGGTTGGGTCGGAGCTTGAAGGAGCTCTTGGTGTGTTCCCCGAGGCCGTAAAGAGAGGCTCTTTGTGGCGGGAGCGAGGAGGAGAGCTGCAAGTACTGGTCTTTGAAGACAAGAAAAGTCTGAGGGTTGGAAGGGTCTGGTGCGGCATTAAAGAGAACATCGCTGGAGGATTTGCGCGACAGAGTGAAGCCAAATGGGGTGGTGTTGTGGAGGGTGAAAACAAGGTCTGAGTGTGGATGTGTGAGAGTGAGAGACTGTGGAGAAGAACCATGGAGGTGGCGAAGAGGTTGATACTGAGAAGGGGAGACTCTGGGAATGAGATGCTGCGGAATTTCCCATCTTTTGTTGTTGGAGTCAGTGATTCTGAGTTTGAACCTATCCTTGTTCTCAAAGCTTCGATATCCAAAACAAAAAACAGTGATTTATGTAAGTACATATATGATAAAGTGTTAAGAAAACTAATTGGTGGTTGTTACCTTGCATAAAGGGAGAGGTGAGGAATGTCGGGTCCGAACAGAGAGGAAGGTTTGATGAGGTTAAGGTGTGCAATGAAAGAGTTGTTTTTTGGATAAGCATGAAGAGAGGAGATGGTGTAGCCATATCCAAGTGGTGATGAAGCTGAGCAGAAGAAGATAAGAGAAAGAAAGATAGAGAGAGAGAAGAGTACAGGAGCGAGAAAAGTGGGTGCAGCCATGTGTTGAGTGTAAAATGAAGGGAATGATGTTGGAGGGAGGCATCAAAAAAAGGAAGGAATCGAAGCTGAGTTGACGCACATGTCTTTTTACAAGACCTTTACTTCTAGGAACCAACGACCAATGTTTCTTCGCCCAACTATAAATAATTGAAACATGCATGATGTGTTCTTGTGAATGTAATTCTGCATTTTGTTCAGTGGTATTTCAGAACATGTATTCATTCATATTTAGTATGTAAATTTTATCCTTGTAATAATTAACTATTATCATAATATATAAAATTGTCTCTGTTATGATTAAAATAATATAGAGAATAACTTAAATAAATTTAATAACTTTCTTTCTGAAGTAACATATATTAAGTATATTTTATTATAATAATTGAGCGTAATGCTTACCTTGTATTTTGTCCTCTGGATGGGTATACAACTAAGTTGCTGAGTTCAAAAATAAATTTGAGTACTTCAATGTATAGTATAAAAAAATCATCTTCTTCTTACTATATTTAGTGTATAACAAATCCCCCTTTTTTTACTGATGATAACCAAATTCTTAAAAATAATCATCAACAAAAGCAAATAATTCTAACTTATATTTAACATTTAAAGGATATTTTAAAATAAAATATTATTATAAAATTTATTATTTCAATGGCCATTCATTAAATACTTTGTATTCTTCAATTATAAATTTATTCATTTAAATTTAGTTAAGCCACCTACTTCGTAAAGGTCATAGTTTAAGTCTAATTTATTTTTCTAATAAGAAAATATTCTCTTAAAAAATGTTGTTGTTTTATAATAAGAATAGAGTTTAAGTTAGGATGCTTTTGTGGAAATCATGTGAATCCTATGAATAGTGCATTGCTAGCCTGCATGCGACTAAATTGTGAGCAATTACCATTACTAGATAATACTCATTTCTATTATTGACACGAAGATGTGATCATGCTCGAGCTTCATAGCCATGTTCACACTATTCTGTGACATTTATTTGTAACATAAAAATTTACATTTTGTGGATGTTGGGGCTGTGACCCGAGAAAATCAAATCTTTAACAGTAACCATGCCACTGGTAAGAAAAAAGGCCTCAGAGATGCAACCATAAAGAAAGCACAAATTCTCGGTGGGAATTCGCTATCTTAAAAGGTACCCTTCTACTTGATTTCTACCACCAGCTTGAATTCCTCTCCAATAAGAAGTGACAATTTAGAAACTTGTACACTCACAAACTCAGAGGAGCTATCAAAATGTGACTTCATAGTTGCATTAGTCATTGAACTTGTTCTATTCACAATATTCAACTCTTTCTCTGACAAATTCATTCTATTGAACTTCTGATGCTTGGGTATTCCCAAGAAAGTTACCTTGTCTATGATCCACCTTTGGTCCAGAGCAAATCTTCCATTAGTCACCTTAGATGTAATAACAACGCTATTGTTCTGTATGGCCCCATAAAAGCTTACCAATGTCCACTCATATTTCACCCCTGCTACGTCTAATGCTTCCCCATCATCCAAATACACTTCACCATAACTATTTCCACTGCCACTGATAACTACCACAAGTTCAAATGCAGTTTTCCGGGCAGCACCAGTCGTCAATGCTTCTCCTTGCAAGGCCAAAACATTACCTTCCCCAACATGCACATTTATGTGATCAGGTGGAGCATCAAGAGTCACATACTTGCCTGATTCTGCAATCACTGAATTTGAGACATCAAAGAGGTCAAACCAGGTTCCTTTAGGAAAGTATGCATCAACAGTGGTTGCCCCAGATTGTAGTACAGGTGATACCAGAACCCCTTTGCCTAATAGAAACTGAGAGCTTATTTCGTATGTTGTGACATCCTCAGGGAATGAAAAGAAAAGAGGCCGTGCAATGGGTATCCCTTTTGTATGTGCTTCGTACATCAGTGTGTAGAAATAAGGGAGAAGACGGTAACGAAGTCCAAGCACTTTCCTAGCTGATGCTGCAACTGATTCCCAAATGTAAAGCTCTTGTCTGATGGAGTTTAGTTCTGAATGATCTCTGCTAAAGGGGTAAAAAGCCCCCAACTACAGTTCGAAAAACAAGACTTGTTAGATATGTATGCCATGACATTTCATAGTTCGTTTCTGCATGCATTTCCAACAAAGCAATGGGTTTTCAAAAGTGACTAATTTTATCTTTAGGCTAGGAAAGCTATGAACACAACAACATTTCACAGTATAAAAATATTACTCCATACTACTGCATCTGAGGGACAATTTTACCTGGATCCAGCGCCGGCAAAGTTCTTCAGTTGTATTTCCACCAAAACCACAGATATCTGCTCCAACCATTGGAATTCCAAAGATTCCAGAATTTAATATCGATGGAATTGAATATGCCAAATCGTTCCATGTAGCAGCATTATCTCCTGTCCAATGTGCAGCATACTTACCAGAACTCACAAAAGTTGATCTAGTTAGGACGAATGGCCTTTTACCAGTTATATCCACCAATGCCTTGTTAGTAACTTTGGATTCTAGTAGTCCATACAAATTGTGGGCATTGTACTCAGTGACATTACCATAGTGCAGAGATGTTGCTGGGACTGTTCTGTCATTAATGGGTCGTTGGTCTCCGACATTGTTAATTTTATAGGGAGGGTTATCAAGACTAGAAGACGGAATGGAGGGAGAAGTAATGAAATTAGATAACTCATTCATGTCAATCCAGAGACCATCAAAAGGCAGCTGATCCCTAAATAATTTGATTTCCCCACCCCAAAATGCTTGGCTTCCAGGGTTTAGGAAATCAGGGTAATAAACTTCTCCAGGCCAAACTTTACCAAGATAGTTACTTCCATTTCTCTTTATGTAGATATCAGCCTTCAAACCTCTAACATAGGTTTCATATGTCTCATTTACACTGATACCTGTTTCCAAAATCTGCCTCAAGTTAATGAAATATGTAATGATGCATCATCAAACACTAAGAGCAGAGTATAGTTTTAGAGATTTGACAGAACTTCTATGGTGTCAAAGCTATGTACCTGGATCCAAGATAAGTACGTATTTCTGACCATTTTTGTGAAGAGTGTCAACAAAACTTCTCATCTTCTCCAGCGGAAAGTTGATGGGATCAAATGTAAAATCTTTATATGCATCCATATAATCAATATCTGTCCACATTACTTCAAGGGGTATAGCTGCTTTTGCGTAGTTAGCAACCACACCCTGGAGATCACTTACATTCTTGTAGCCATATCGACACTGATGAAAACCTTCACAAGAGATATTACTATTGTAGATTAACAATGGAAGTAGATACCCATAGGTACAATCATAAAGGTCACAGGATGCACCGATAAATTTTTCATTCAATGAGACAATGAATCACGCGTCTGTTCTTGGAGGAAACAGAGTAACAAGATTCGTCGTTATCAAAACAAAAAGAATAATAGAGCATTGTGTTAATGATACAGTATAGAACCGTAGAGAAAATTTCATCTCCTTTCAAGTTTCAATTTTCAAAGCTTTCCCACTTCAATATTCCTCTTTCTTTATTTTACTATAACCACAGTTAAAAATAATGTAATCAAAGTCTCAAAAGCTTTAAAAAACCGTCGGCACTGAAATTTTGACCACAATATTTAGGATTTTATTTGACATCATCAATCGCATTTGTCTGTAACTTTCAGTAATATAAAAGATTGGAAGGAAACTGCTAGGATTGTGGCTGAAATTTAAAACTTGAAGTTAAGTACTAGGGTGTATTGTGACTTACCAAAGGACCAATAAGGCATTGGAGCAGGCCTGCCAATGAGTTCAGTGTACTGTTCCAACACCAGCTCTGGGGAGGATCCAGCAAAGAAATAGAGATCAAAAACCCCACCAATGGCCTTATAAGTAATGCGATCACCGCCATACACAATATCCATTCCATTGCTGTTGAGCAGCAACACCCCATGTGAGGTGCCAGCCTTCACTCTTCCATCTGGGGAGGGTGATCTCACGTCCAAGTAAAAAGGGTGAGAGCCATAAAGGTTCAAGTCCGGGTTGGCGCTTGCAATATCTGCATTCCACAGCGTAAGGGTCTGGTTGGGTCGGAGCTTGAAGGAGCTCTTTGTGTGTTCCCCGAGGCCATAAAGTGAGGCTCTTTGTGGCGGGAGCGAGGAGGAGAGCTGCAAGTACTGGTCTTTGAAGAGAAGAAAAGTCTGAGGGTTGGAAGGGTCTGGTGCGGCATCAAAGAGAACATCGTTGGAGGATTTGCGTGAGAGAGTGAAGCCAAATGGGGTGGTGTCGTGGAGAGTGAAAACAAGGTCTGAGTCTGGATGTGTAAGAGTGAGAGAGTGTTGGAAACCTTGTTTGCTATTGAGGAAGCGAAGAGGGTGATACTGATAAGAGGAAGCTCTGGGAATGACATGCTGTGGAATTTCCCATCTTTGATGATTAGAGTCAGTGATTTTCACTCTCAACCTATCCTTGTTTTCAAAACTGCATTTCAGAAAAAAAAAAACCAGTTACTTATCTACATAGATAATAGAAAAACATGTCAAATTAAGGGTACCAAACATGTAGATGAGTAAATGAACAACATTGAATGAGGCTAATTAATCAGCAGCAGTTGTTGTTGTTACCTAGCAGAGAGGGAGAGGTGTGGTATGTCGGGTCCGAAAACAGAGGAGGATTTGATAAGGTTAAGGTTTGCAATCAAAGAGTTGGTTATGGGATAATTGTTAACAGTTGAGATAGAGTAGCCATAGCCAACTGGTTTTTCTTCTGACGGTGAAGCGCGGGAGAAGATGAGAAAAACACAAACAGTAAATATAGTTGGTGTGAGTTGAGTGTTCCATGGTGTAGCCATAGTCTGAGAGTTGAAGAGATAGAAAATGATAGCATATAGATTCATTATGTACATTGGCTTGGCTCGTGTTGGAGACAAAGAAAGAAAGGAAGGGTGATTGGTGGAACTGCATGTAGGGGATCATTACTTCTTGGCTTCTTGGAACCAACTACCAAGTTTTCCCACGTGTTTTTTTAATAAACAAATCCACCAATGATTAAGTTTACATTTACCAATTTATTTATTAAATATGTAGGGATATCATGCTACACTTTTTTGTAACTAAAACAACATTATATTTTGTATCGTTGGATGGTTGCTTCCTCTTGTCACTCTTTTCTAAGAAAAAGATATTATCATCATCTTCGAAAATCGAAAATCGAAAATCATTGACTTCAACGGATCGATGAAGCAATGATAAAGGATGAAGAAATTGTGTCGTTTTGTGTTTCATTCCAACTTTTCTACCACTTGCTTTGCTTTAAGCCAATTGTCGAAACTTTGAAATTGCGTGCATCGTTTGATTACTATTGGTGATTGCTTTGGTCCATGACTTTTATCTTTTGTCCCCACCTTTTTAAAAATTTCTATCTACCAATTACGAATTATAGGGTTTTTTTTTTTCAATACTCCTAATAATTAGATATTCTAGAATTCTATTTGATATCAAACAAATTTTGGTTTTCATGGTGTACTTAAAAGTAAAGTGCTTATTTTTAATTACAATTGTATTCTCAGATTGAGAATTGCACTCTCCTTTTTTATTAAGAGGTACAAGTGTGAAATCTAATATCAATTATTTTTGGTGCAAATAAACATTTTTTGGCATGTTGTGTAATTTTCTTGGAAAATTGTTATTTTAGTATATTTTTAAAAAATCGTATCAACTTGGAGTATGGAAGAGTTGAAAGACCATTATTTTCATTTATTTAATTCTCCGAAATTGACTGAATTTAGCCTTAAAAGACTCTTCGAAATTATTTCAGACATACAAGATTTAAAAAAAAATTGCACTGAATTGATAATGATAGAATAATTATTTAAAATAATCAAAAGTCATTTTTAAGATCAGAAAAAGCATTTAGTAACGCAAAATTATATTAAATGTTTAATACAATGGTCTATTTACTATTTAGCTTTGTCATTCTCATAAGTACGTATATTTAGAAGTTAGAACTAAGAATACTCATTTTATAGGATCAGAATTACCTAACAAATCTGATAATTTGAAACGATTTAATTGATTGACACACAATTAGATTCAATCTTATCTAACCAAACTAATCTAGTGATAGTTACTTTGTACATTGAATTTGAGTTTTATAAACTCATAATAATTGTTTGATTTCGATCTGTTATTCTTTTAAATATGATTTAAGGTAAACTATACCTGGAGAAAAGGACACAAACTTATGATATTTTCTTAAATTTAGCTCACCTTTCATGTCATAAAAAATATATATTGGGATAGTAATAAAATCACACTATCATATCATATCAACACAAATATATATATATATATATATATATATATATATATATATATATATATATATATATATATATATATATATATATATATATATATATATATATATATACACACACTATAATAGTTTATAATAATTATTATATTTTATCCTATCATATCTAAATAAGTAAAGTATTAGAAATTCCTTACCAAAAAGTTATTGACCTTAGATATTGGACCATCCAAATTAAAATACCTACGTCTCTGAAATATGTTGTAACTCTTGATTGCTAAAAGGTTTTGGGCCTTGCTTTTGGTAAACTCAACATTGCTATTAAAACCCTAGCATGTTGATGTTCTTTTTCTGTTTTGAAAAAAAAAAAAAAAAACCGTTTACAACGAAAAATGCTACTATTACTGATTAACATACACATGACTGACGGACCAATTATTCCGGGCCGATTGTCGTAATCGATTGGTGAGTCAATAGACTAACTACCAATATTGTCACACCCCATTTAATACCCCTCCTTAGTAGGGTACACGTGTCAGCCGTCCGGTTCTTCCCTGGTGAGTGGGAGACAAACTCTGTCAAGTTTTTAATTCCCTTTCTTCGTGATCCGTGCAGCAGCAGCAGAGCAGTGAAGCCTCAGAAAGTGGAAGTCAGGTGGCACGCTGGGAGTGGGCGGACGTTCTAAGTGGAGGCAGTATTTAAGGTGGGATTGGAAGCCTGACGCCACTTTTCTCCCATGCAATCTTCTTCTTCCTCAAACTCAAACTTTCTGGAAATCTCAAACTCTCCTCCTTCTCTCTAAAACATCCTTACCTTCTCTCTAAAATTCTAACCCATTTACTGTTCCGATCACCCTTCAGATAACGTCTGAAGACTCCTGGTGCTCGTATCTTTCACTTGAATCGTTCGGTTTCGGGTTACAATTGGCTTTGGAACCTTAGAAGAAACAGTTGCCGTCAACCAAACTACCTTTGAGGTTTTAGCTGGAATTAGAGGTAAGGGAAGCTTATAAAGTTTAATTTTGATGTTCTGTATGATTTGAATATGTGACTGATTTAATGCATGTTTGATATCTAAAGTATGTTGCTTGATTTCTCATGAATGAAATATGGTATGTTGTTGTATGAGTTGTATGATAAGTATGAACTATGAATTCTGCACTGATAAGAGTATGTATGAAACTTAGAGAAAATGTGAATTTGAGATCGAAGGTCATTAGGACCGTTCGGTTTCCCCTAAAACGATCGGTCTTGTACTATTGTATTGAAACTTAAATGCCTTGCTTGGTCAGTCATAATGATCTATCCATTATAGAACGCTCGGTCTTATACTGAGTGTTCGGCTTTAACGTATTCGGTCATAGACTGATTACCTAGTCTCATGTTAACTATGTTTATTATAGTAGCGTTCGGTCACACATTGAACGTTCGATTTTATATTGATAATGTTTATTGAAAGTACTCGGTCATAAATCGAGTGCTCGTCCTGTGAAGTACTCGGTCATAAATTGAGTACTCGGTTTCATATTAATTGTCTTTATTGTACTGAATGTCCGGTCTTATACTGAACGTTCGGTTTTGAAGTGCTTGGTCATACACTAAGTATTCAGCCTCATATTAATTATTTAGAACGTTCAGTCATACACTGAGCGTTCGGTTTATATTGATGATGTTTATTAAAAGTGCTAGGTATTATACCAGTACTTGAATTTTAAGAACATTCGGCCATAAACTGTACGTTCGGATTATATAAGTGTTTGGTATTAGACTGACACTTAATTTCTAAAGCATTCAATTTCATATTATTATTATTATTCATTTTAAGAACGTCCGGTCATAAACCAAGCGTTCGGTTTTACACATATGATATTATGTTTGAGTAATTGGTCATAGACTAAGTACTCGGTTTGATGTAAATTATCCTTCTTGAGAAAAACGTCACTACTAGTTATGATTCGGTATTGAGTATCTGGTACTCCTCTCAACACACTAACAGCTTGGAAGTAATAATGAACGTTGGTTGAATTTGACTAAGTAAGAGAATTCCACTGGAGGAAGGTCTCATGAATTTAGTAATGATTGGTAAAGTATGAATGTGAGAATGACTCTGGTGTCGTCCTTGATCCTGATATTCAATGAGGGCGTTTCCTCAGGTAGAGGGAGGTCACTCATGCGTGGGAATGGCAGGAGGTCCGCGGTTATATGAATAGATGACCGTTTGAGGACTAACCTCGGGTGGCAGCTGATAAGGGAAAACAGTTACTACACCACATCGGGTGCTAGGGACGACCGAGCTACATGTTCATACCGTCCGGACAGTGTCTTAGTGGTCGGTCATGAGTATAGGAATTGTATGTTGCATGATTGATTGGCTTGTATTGTACGTTTACTTGTATGATGAATTGATAAATTAAATTTACATAAGCTTACCCTTATCCTTCGTGTCTTTGTCTATGTTGTCGTTCGGTATCTGACCGTTCGGTTATCCTCTTCCTTGCAATGATCATCCTTTTTGGTGTGAGCAGAGGATAGCTTGGAAGATGTTTTGGGGGATACCCTGGAGAACGCTGTGCAGATCGAGCAACCCGTGGAGGCCGTGCCTGAAAGTTATGCTGGACCGACCGATCCTTAGTGTAGTCGTTTTCCATTGACCAGTGTTTTGTTGGGTCCAGTATAGGAATCTTTCGAATTTCTGGTCGTTCGGCCAATCTATTATATTCAAGACCGTCCGGTCTATATTGTAAATACTGTATTTAACTTGACTATTGTACAGCTTTAAATTTAATGATATTATCCTATCTTTTTCACCTCTATGCTTATCCACTACTGTTCTCCTTTATTGTTCATGTTAACTCCTAAAATAAATTATAGCTTTGGTTATATTTATTGGGATGTTACATTAATGGTATCAGAGCAGTTTCTTCCATAGAATGCCTGTAGGTTATGAGTATGCCTTGCTTGTGCTATGTACTCACGTGATCAGTTAGATTTTCTAACTTCTTATTGAAAACTCATGGATCTTTCTTTCTGTTGAAAAACAGAAGATGGCTCCAAGACCACCCCCACAACCTGCCGATCGGGATGCGTCCGGAAGTAACAACAACTTGCTGGAATCGGTTCTAGCCGCACTTCAACAACAGAATGCCAACTTGATTCAGCAAAACGCCATTCTGATACAACAGAACACTATTGCATTGCAAAGCCTGGAAGCTGCCAGGGTATTGGCCGAAAACACCCAGGGACAAATGATGAAAGCCGATCGGCAGAAAAGACAGCAACAGCCGAGCGTCAGAAGACCAGTTTTCTCCAGAAGAGGTAAAGGTCCCAGAAGAGCTCCATACCCTAAGTCTTCATCTTCATCGAGATCTGGTTCCTCTTCACAACCATCCGCGTCTTCCGATCAGTCAGGGCAGCAAAACTCGGTCTCGTGTTTCAACTGTGGAGGACCACATTACAGGTCTGCGTGCCCTCAACTAGGGAGACTCAATTATTGCACTCTGTGTGGAAGGAATGGACATATTGATACCAAGTATAACATGGGAGGACAAGCGGACATGAGACCCCCAGTTGCTGGAAAGATTCCTCAGAGAAGTGATGAACGGGCACCAACCAATGGTCGAGTGTATGCGTTAACGGGAGTTCAAGTAGCTACTTCAGGTAAATATTGTTTGCTTATCCTTCGAAAGCTTAAAGATAATTTGGGAATGGTTTAGTTAGCTACCAACCACTTTCTGGTTGATTAAGGAAAGAAGAAAATTATTCTTCCAAATCAAAGAAAAAAAGTTGTCGTAACGCTCGGTCAAGACCAAGAATGTATCATTAAAGAAGCTTTAGGAACTGTTCGGTCTTACAAAAATCTTTCATGATCGAACGTCTCTTATTAGTTACCATTCGATCATGTAAACTCAGTTTCGTCTCTAACCAAGAGGTATCAGCTTCAATGTACTCGAAGGTATTTGATATCTTCTCTGAACCATTTCTAATTTTATATTTTTCCTTAATGACCGAACGCCCTTTTGTTGATTAATGTTAGGTTATTTCTGTCAAGCTTTTATTTTAACTTGAATATTATGGTTCGGCCTTTAGCTGAAATCATCGTTCTAATTATATGGTGCCTTGCTTCTAAAAAGAATCTTTATTTCTTTCTGCTCAGGAGATAACAACTCCTCCTCTACTATATCCCATTCTTTCTCTTTCCTTTCCATTGACTCAATGTCGTTCGGTTTTGAACTATAAAAGTAAATTCCCTTCGGTTATTTCTTCCACTAGGTCATTACTGTTCATTTTTCTTCTTATAACAAGTAGCGTCGTACGGGTTCGTCCCTAAAGGGTCAATACCATTTGGTTTCCTATCAAACAATGCAACCTTATCACTTTTCCTGAATAGGACCCTCAACCGGGGAAAAGGGACAACTTTGATGGCTTCTGGTCTAATTCTGTCTTGGTCCGTTCGGAAAATCATACCACTTGATTGTTTCCCCAATTGTTTCGTATTTTTCCATGTTTTCACCCCCTATCTTTCGGTCATTGATTTCCCCTATCCGATACTGATCTCTGACTGAATATTCTTTCAATTGTTACCATTCGGTCATTACCAACAAACTCTCATTTTAACCCGATTCCACTTATTCGGCCTTTGACTGTATTTAGTAATAATTTCTATAGTATCCTTACTATTCAAAGATAGCCTAATGGATTTATCTATATGAATATTTAGAAAAAGGACGACTAGGTCTTCTCCTCCTTTGCCTTCAAATATAAATGCACCAGAATATACGAGATTGATGGAACCGATAATCACGACCATGCAACAACAAAATGCCTTATCCCTACAACAGTTGGAAGTCGATCGGTTGTCAGCTGAGGCCGCTCAGTTTTCAATAGAGAGTACTCGGGAGCAGTATATGGAATTAATGTCAAAAGATAGAACTGCGACAAGGTCGTCCACTCTTTCGGATAATTTTCAACAAGAAGGGAGCCTAGAGAGTTTTCTACAACATCATCCGGCTAAGTTTAGTGGAAAGTCAACAGGATCAACAACCGAGAGTGGGAGAGCCGAAAGCATCTAAGGGGAGTGTTAGTTCCAGAAAGACTCAGAATGCTCGGCCTTCCCATTTAGGATCTAAGGGTCAGTCTTCCAGACCTCCAGTACCGCTCGGTATTGTATAGTATAGGTCGTTCGGTATCATATGGTGTATACCGAACGATAATCAGGGTGAGAAATCGGCAGTTGAGGAGTGAAAAGTTTTGAGAAATCGATCGGTAATAAGCAAGGAAAGATTGTACTTCTGAAGACGTTCGGTTAAACGGATATGATGCTATTGGAATTATGGAAGACAGGTTAACCAAGAACATTTGCTTTATGGTCATCAATTAGAGAAGTGGTGCAGAAGCTTGGACTACTGACTAACAACAGTTCAAACAAGGGTCACAAATTAGTTTCTCGGTTATGGCAATTGTGATAGAGCCAGCATGGACAACTGGTTGAAAGATTTATCAGCGTAGTCATTCCCGGACGAACGATCAAATCTCTAATCAATCTTGGAATATGTAATCATCCTTGATATACTCAATAAATTATCTTTAATATATTCTTCTAAATAGTTGGATCAATATTTCCCTCTATTTCTTTCTTTCTTAGCAGACTTTAGAACTCTTATATCAACTACTTACCGTTAGGTAATCCCGTTACCGTTTGATTACATCTTCAGTATATGTTGATTCACTATGTTTAAGCATTTGTTCGATCGGGTTTTCGACCTCTGAATTTTCAATTCAAAACCTCAGATTTCTTTACTATTTGGTTACTTCTTTCGGAAATTCTAGTTGATCACTTGATTCCTTTAAAGACCGTTCGACAGTGGCCCAATCTTACCGTTCGGTCTGGGTGCAACTGATCAATATTTTGAAAGAACACTTTAAACGACTCCAAAGGAATTCATCGACTGCCCTAGTGCCCGGCCCAAATCCAAAATACTCGGTTCATAATGTGGTTATCTCATTATCTCAGCTATACATCAAAGAGATCGTCCGGCTGCATGGAGTACCGTCCAGTATTGTGTCAGACCGAGACCCCAGATTCACCTCTCAGTTTTGGCAAGCACTTCAACAGGAAATGGGAAGCAAGCTTCAGATAAGTTCTGCCTACCATCCGCAAACAGACGACCAGTCTGAGCGAACAATTCAAACTCTTGAAGACTTGTTGAGAACTAGTGTTCTAGATCACATAGGGGTTTGGGACGAGATTCTACCCTTAGCAGAGTTCACGTATAACAACAGCTTCCACTCAAGCATTGGGATGGCACCTTTGAAGCCCTCTATGGAAGAAAATGCCAAACACCCCTCTGCTGGTTCCAAGAAGGTGAAGCAGTACTAACTGGACCTAAAATTATCCAACAAACAACGGAGAAGGTGAAGATAATTCAAGAGAGACTGAAAGCGTCGCAAAGCCGACAGAAGTCGTATACTGACAGAAGAAGGAAACCTCTGGAGTTCGTTGAAGGAGATCATGTCTCCTTGAAGCTAAACTGTACAGCCGGAGTTGGAAGAGTCGTTCGACCAAAGAAGGTATCCCCCAGATTTCTCGGTCCATATCAGATTCTAAGGCGCATTGGACCAGTGGCGTACGAGTTAGCGTTGTTGCCTCCCCTGTCCAAACTTCATCCAGTTCTTCATGTCTCTCAACTCAGAAAGTACGTAGCAGATCAGTCTCACATCTTAGAAGCTGACAACATTCGAATTCAAGCAAACTATTCGGTAGAAATGCAACCAGTCAGAATTGAAAAGTACATGACCAAGCGACCGTTCGGTAAAGCTACTATTCTTGTCAAAGTCATATGGGATGACCGAACGGGCGATGCCACTTGGGAACGAGAGGAAGTCATGAAGGAAACTTATCCTCACCTATTCGAAGGTAAGCCCTAATTTTCGAGGACGAAAATTTTTATTTGTTGGGGGGAATGTCACACCCAATTTAATACCCCTCCTTAGTAGGGTACACGTGTCAGCCGTCCGGTTCTCCCCTGGTGAGTGGGAGACAAACTCTGCCAAGTTTTTAATTCCCTTCCTTCGTGATCCGTGCAGCAGCAGCAGAGCAGTGAAGCCCCAGAAAGTGGAAGTCAGGTGGCACGCTGGGAGTGGGCGGACGTTCTAAGTGGAGGCAGTATTTAAGGTGGGATTGGAAGCCTGACGCCACTTTTCTCCCATGCAATCTTCTTCTTCCTCAAACTCAAACTTTCTGGAAATCTCAAACTCTCCTCCTTCTCTCTAAAACATCCCTACCTTCTCTCTAAAATTCTAACCCATTTACTGTTCCGATCACCCTTCAGATAACGTCTGAAGACTCCTGGTGCTCGTATCTTTCACTTGAATCGTTCGGTTTCGGGTTACAATTGGCTTTGGAACCTTAGAAGAAACAGTTGCCGTCAACCAAACTACCTTTGAGGTTTTAGCTGGAATTAGAGGTAAGGGAAGCTTATAAAGTTTAATTTTGATGTTCTGTATGATTTGAATATGTGACTGATTTAATGCATGTTTGATATCTAAAGTATGTTGCTTGATTTCTCATGAATGAAATATGGTATGTTGTTGTATGAGTTGTATGATAAGTATGAACTATGAATTCTGCACTGATAAGAGTATGTATGAAACTTAGAGAAAATGTGAATCTGAGATCGAAGGTCATTAGGACCGTTCGGTTTCCCCTAAAACGATCGGTCTTGTACTATTGTATTGAAACTTAAATGCCTTGCTTGGTCAGTCATAATGATCTATCCATTATAGAACGCTCGGTCTTATACTGAGTGTTCGGCTTTAACGTATTCGGTCATAGACTGATTACCTAGTCTCATGTTAACTATGTTTATTATAGTAGCGTTCGGTCACACATTGAACGTTCGATTTTATATTGATAATGTTTATTGAAAGTACTCGGTCATAAATCGAGTGCTCGTCCTGTGAAGTACTCGGTCATAAATTGAGTACTCGGTTTCATATTAATTGTCTTTATTGTACTGAACGTCCGGTCTTATACTGAACGTTCGGTCTTGAAGTGCTTGGTCATACACTAAGTATTCAGCCTCATTAATTATTTAGAACGTTCAGTCATACACTGAGCGTTCGGTTTATATTGATGATGTTTATTAAAAGTGCTAGGTATTATACCAGTACTTGAATTTTAAGAACATTCGGCCATAAACTGTACGTTCGGATTATATAAGTGTTTGGTATTAGACTGACACTTAATTTCTAAAGCATTCAATTTCATATTATTATTATTATTCATTTTAAGAACGTCCGGTCATAAACCAAGCGTTCGGTTTTACACATATGATATTATGTTTGAGTAATTGGTCATAGACTAAGTACTCGGTTTGATGTAAATTATCCTTCTTGAGAAAAACGTCACTACTAGTTATGATTCGGTATTGAGTATCTGGTACTCCTCTCAACACACTAACAGCTTGGAAGTAATAATGAACGTTGGTTGAATTTGACTAAGTAAGAGAATTCCACTGGAGGAAGGTCTCATGAATTTGGTAATGATTGGTAAAGTATGAATGTGGGAATGACTCTGGTGTCGTCCTTGATCCTGATATTCCGTGAGGGCGTTTCCTCAGGTAGAGGGAGGTCACTCATGCGTGGGAATGGTAGGAGGTCCGCGGTTATATGAATAGATTACCGTTTGAGGACTAACCTCGGGTGGCAGCTGATAAGGGAAAACAGTTACTACACCACACCGGGTGCTAGGGACGACCGAGCTACATGTTCATACCGTCCGGACAGTGTCTTAGTGGTCGGTCATGAGTATAGGAATTGTATGTTGCATGATTGATTGGCTTGTATTGTACGTTTACTTGTATGATGAATTGATAAATTAAATTTACATAAGCTTACCCTTATCCTTCGTGTCTTTGTCTATGTTGCCGTTCGGTATCTGACCGTTCGGTTATCCTCTTCCTTGCAATGATCATCCTTTTGGGTGTGAGCAGAGGATAGCTTGGAAGATGTTTTGGGGGCTACCCTGGAGAACGCTGTGCAGATCGAGCAACCCGTGGAGGCCGTGCCTGAAAGTTATGCTGGACCGACCGATCCTTAGTGTAGTCATTTTCCATTGCCCAGTGTTTTGTTGGGTCCAGTATAGGAATCTTTTGAATTTCTGGCCGTTCGGCCAATCTATTATATTCAAGACCGTCCGGTCTATATTGTAAATACTGTATTTAACTTGACTATTGTACAGCTTTAAAATTAATGATATTATCCTATCTTTTTCACCTCTATGCTTATCCACTACTGTTCTCCTTTATTGTTCATGTTAACTCCTAAAATAAATTATAGCTTTGGTTATATTTATTGGGATGTTATAAATATCAACTCATTCAAAAATAAAATTCACATTTACACTTAATAATAATAAATGATAACTATAAACCAATCAATTAATATAGTTAAAATATGATTAAACTATGATTAAGTCAATAAAAAGATAAAAAAAACATAATATCAACTATAAATAAAAGTTTAAGATGTGATTATTAAGACATTAATTACATATTTATTATCATAACCTTCACACTAAACTAATTTTAGTTTTAAGAAGCACTCATTTATTGGTGTTGACAAACAGGAAATAGTTTGAAGTAAGGAATATTTGACATGGATTCTTAAAAAGAAAATTGATTGATCTTAGGTACAAAACATTTTGACGTTTATTGTGGAACTAAGATATTTTTTTTAATCTCATTATAACTATAAGGAACATGACAAGACACATGGCAGTGGAAAACGTCAATGAGCAACATATCAACTATTCGGTCGCCCATTAGGCCTCAATCATTCAGTCAATCATTTGACCTAAACCTCTCAGTCTCAATTTTTTTTCAACTTTTCAGTCTTGACATTTCAGTCCAGCCATTCAACCTCAATCATTCAGCCTAAACCATTAATCTCAACCTCATAGCCTCAATTTCTCTATCAACTTTTTAGTATTAACATCTCAATTGGTCATTCAACCTAAATTAGTAGATCAATCATTCGACCTCAGTCATTTGGTCTCAACCATTTAGTCTCAACCATTCAGTCAATCATATGATCTTAATTTTTTTTTATCAACTTTTCAATCTTAACATTTCAGCTTGATCATTCAACTCTTTTGTCACTTGACCTCTTCTACTCAGTTTCATACTCTCAACCATTTGGTCTTTACCTTTCAATTTCAATCATTCGATGAACAAACCATTTAATCGATCATCAAACTATTTGTGTTGCATACTTTTATTTTGAAATAAATTTAACATGTAGTAAAAGTAAACATAACTCTTTTTTTTTTTCGTAAAATAACTAACTAAAGTTATTTCAATCGAAATTTTGTATTTTATTTCTCAATAGAATATTTAATATTTTTACGTGATTGTAGATAAATCAATGAAAACAAACACAACTCATTCAACTTAAAAATAAATGGTCCTTGTTATTTTAACGGTGATTATCTTCTTATTCTGTAATATTATTAAGAGTGACAATTTCCCTTACCATTGTATATACTTTGTAGTGCATTACACTTGAAAAAAGTGATAGCAAAATATTATTTAATTAGTAAAACCATTCGGATCAATATACAAATTCTCATGGCATACTCAAATTTAAGGATTATACATTACCTATACTTATATCAATACTTAGTTAATATGTAAATTCTATATAAAAATTAAAATAAATTCAACAAGAATGACAATTTTATTTATAATCTCTCACAATATCGTTGATAAACTTTATATTTATTCTTATATTTATCTTCATTCTCTATTGAGGATTGTGTGGTTTTCATTATTGTCAGAAGGATAGTAATGCAAACGGTTTTCTTTCGGTTTTGTTTTCCTTATTTGTTCTGTTTTTCCGTTTCTCCCATGGAACTCTATAAATAGAGTTCCTCCCTTTTTCCATTGTAAGAGATGAAAAAACAGTGTATGAATATTCAGATTACCAAAAATAATAAAAGTTAGAGTTTTTCTTACCGTACTCATCTTCTTTTACATATTTGTCTTCTTCATCGCCTGCAGCTGCCGTCTCTGAGGGACGCCGGAAGTCATTGTTGTCGTTGCTTCCTCCATCGCCCTGGAGAAGCTTCTCGGGGTTCTCTCTTCTTTTCACAAAAGTGGTTTCTGACGCTTCTGCAAAGTGTAGTTCTACAGAGATATTTTATCTCTTTCCTGGGCCAGCATGAATTGGACCGTTAACATTAGTGCAGAGTGTTGGGCCAATTCCAATATGGTATCAGAGCAGGTCTAGTACATGCTCTGCTTCCGTTGCCGCTGCTGCCTTTCTTGGTATCTTCTTGGGCTGTTTCTTGTTTTTCTTCCTTTATTGTTACATCTTCATGGACCAGACAGATCAGTCATTCAATCCCACCAGCCCTTACTACCTACACCCAGGCGAAAACCCAGGTCTCACACTCATCACTCAGATTTTAATTGATAACAACTACTCTTCATGGAGCAGAAGCATGAGAAGAGCCTTGCTCTCCAAGAATAAAATAAAGTTCATTGACAGGTCTATAAAGAAACCCTAGAAAACAGATGTTTTGTTTGATGCTTGGGAGAGATGTAATATGATGATTCTGTCTTGGATAACAAAGACCCTCTCCCCTCAAATTGCTGAGAGTGTTATATACCTTGAAGAGGCAAAAGAGTTATGGGATGAGCTGAAAGAAAGATTTTCAAAGGGTGATTACTTCAAGATTTCTGATTTATTCCAGGACATACACTCCATCAAACAAGGAGAAAGAGGGGTAAGTCAGTTCTTTATAGATTTGAAGATCCTATGGGAAGAATTGGAGTCCCTAAGACCCATACCTACATGCATATGTCAGACACCTTGCAGCTGTGATCTCTCAAGAAGTTCTTTGAAATATAGAGAAGTGGAACATGTGATATGCTTCTTAAAAGGGTTGAATGACTCCTACAACACTGTCAAAACACAAATTCTCTTGATGGATCCTCTCCCTAATATCAATCGTGTTTTCTCTCTTATTATGCAATAAGAGAGACAAGAAAAGCAAGTTTCTGCAGAAACAAAAATTTTGGCCAATGTTGTTGACAGAAACAGTTCACTGAAATTTGATCAGAACAAGAGAAATCAAGGACGGGGTACTGGATCTCGTGGACAAGGAAGAGGAAGGGGGAGGAATCCTAACTATGGAAAGCAATGCTCATTTTGTAACAAAATGAATCATACTGTGGATTAGTGCTATTCAAAGCACAACTATCCACCTTGGTACAAGAAAGGAGACAACAACCCAGACAAAAGGAATGACTGGAATTCTGCCAATGTTTGCCAGAACAACACTGAAATAGAAGGGGTTTAGAGCATGCAACAAGCCAATAACAGTAACATTTTCAATTCTTTCACAGCTGAACAGATGCAAAAACTCCTCAAAATGATAGACAAGATTGATGAACCTACTCACAAAGTTAATCAAGTCCAGAGAAATGAATCTGAAAACAAGAAAGGTAACCTTTCCTGGATCATTGACACTGGTGCCACAGATCATGTGACACATGATAAAACAAATTTTGTTACTTCCTATTAAATTAAACCTATTTCTATCAGATTGCCAAACAATGCTATACTCACTGCTGAATATGCAAGAATTGTGCAATTCTCTAAAGACTTTGTCATTTTTAATGTTCTTTACATTCCTGATTTCTGTTTTAATTTGATTTCTGCCCAAAGTCTTATTAAAGATTTGAACTGCAATCTAATCTTCTCTTCTAAGATTTGCCAAATAAGGGAGAACCATACATTGAAGATGATTGGATATGCTAACTCTTGGAGAGGCCTCTATTATCTACAAGCTTTTCCTAAACTTGGTCAAAGATACATTTCAAATTCTATTTTTTCTTTTAAGAACGTTGATGTTAATTTGTGGCATTTTAGGTTAGGCCACCCAGGACACAAAGTTGTAAAACAAATATGTGAAAAGTTTCCCTATGTGAAAGTAGGTGCTGACATTGTTTGTGATACATGCCATTATGCAAAGCAACACAAATTGTCTTTTTCTAAAAGTGTCGCTATTACTAATGAATGTTTTGATATTGTACATTGTGATATTTGGGGTCCTTTTAACACCATTTCCGTTCATGGGCATAAATATTTTCTCACCATAGTAGATGACTATAGCAGACACACTTGGATTTTTCTGATGCATAATAAGGGACAAGCTAGAGATTTACTCCAAAACTTTGTGGTTAAAATTAAAAATCAGTTTAACAAAATGATTAAAACTATTAGATCAAATAATAGACCAGAATTCAATTGTGTGGATTTTTATGACTTGCATGGAATTAATCATCAAAGGAGTTGTGTTGAAACTCCTGAACAGAACTTAGTTGTTGAGAGAAAGCATCAACACATACTTAATGTGGCTCATGGTCTCCTCTTTCAATCCAACATCCCTAATGCTTACTGGTCTTATGCTGTTGGACATGCTGTTTATCTGATAAATAGGTTACCTACCCCCATTCTTAATAAAAAAAAACCCCTCATGATATGCTATATAACCTTCCCCCCACATATTTGGATCTCAAGACCTTTGGATGTTTGTGCTTTGCCTCAACTCTTGAGAATAATAGAAGTAAACTTGACCCCAGAGCTAGAAAAGAAATTTTTCTAGGATATAAAAGTGGTGTGAAAGGTTATATTGTGCTAGACATTAACACCAAAGAGCTTCTTATAAGCAGAAATGTCATTTTTCATGAAGATGTTTTTCCTTACAAAAATCTGCAAGGCAATAGAGGAGACATTGACACTGAAGAAGACAAAACTGATTCTCTTAATAATCTTCTGGGAGATCACTGTCCCATTGATGATGACAGACATGTTGAGTTAGATGCAGCTAATGAAGAACAAGTGCAACAAACCTCTGATAATAGAGGCAACAATGACAATGGTCAAGAAGATCACGGACACAGGAGGTCTGATAGACCTAGGAAGACTCCTGAATATCTAAAAGACTATGTACATCAGGTCAATCAATCCTTAACTATGAAAAACAGTCTTCAAACTCCATATCCGATTTCTAATCTGTTGTGTTGTTACAATTTGACAGAGAAACATTTGAGATACACCTTGGCAATTACTGGAAATAAGGAACCTCAATCTTATAATGAAGCAAAAGGCAAGAATGAATGGGTGGAAGCCATGTAGAGAGAAACCAAAGCCTTACAAGTCAATAACACTTGGGTTTTAATGTAACTACCACCGGGAAAAACCCCCATAGGGTGTAATGGGTATATAAAACAAAATATAAAGCTGACGGTAGCATTGAAAGGTTCAAAGCCCGATTGGTGGCAAAAGGATATACCCAGCAGGAAGGGATAAATTATCTGGATACCTTTTCCCTTGTGGCCAAACTCACCACTGTTAGATTACTCATTGCTCTAGCAGCCTCACACAATTGGTTTCTACATCAACTTGATGTAGACAATGCGTTTCTACACGGAGATCTTAATGAAGAAGTTTATATGGAACCACCCCCAGGTTTGAACATCCAAAATAAAGGACAGGTTTGCAAGCTAACTAAGTCTTTGTATGGTCTGAAACAAGCTAGTAGGCAGTGGTTTAAGAAACTATCCACCTTTTTAATATCTGCCAATTATATTTAATCTAAATCCGAGCACTCATTATTCATTAGGAGAACACCTACAAGTTTTACTACTTTGCTTGTGTATGTGGATGATATTGTGTTGGCAGGAAATTCTATGGTGGAAATCAATTACATAAAGGAACTTTTACATAAAAAGTTTCACATAAAGAATCTAGGAGAGCTCAAATACTTCCTTGGATTGGAAGTGGCCATATCCAAAAAGGAAATTCATTTATCTCAAAGGAAGTATGCATTGGATATACATGAGGAAACTGGAATGCTGGGGTGCAAACCATCTTCCACCCCTTTCCTAAGTGACACAAGCCCACTATATAAAATGGATAGTTACCTGGATGACCCTGCTCCTTACAGAAGATTGATAGGGAAGTTGCTCTATCTCACCAACACTTGACCAGATCTGTGTTTTACAATTAATTTACTTAGTCAATTTATGCAATGTCTTACCTCTCATCATTATCGTGTTGTTCAACATACTCTCAGGTATATTAAATCTGAGTCATCTGAAGGATTATTTTTTACTGTTGATTCTCCTATGCACCTAAAGGCTTTCAGCGACTTTGATTGGGCCACATGCCCTAATACTAGAAGATCCACCACTGGGTTTTGTGTTTTTCTTAGATCATCTCTCATTTCCTAGAAGTCTAAGATGCAGAGAACGATGTCCAGATCATCCACTGAAGCTGAATACCGGGCAATTGCAGCCACTGTATGTGAAATACAGTAGCTCGGTTATCTCCTACAGGACCTTCAAATAACTGAATCAGGGACCCCAACTCTGTATTGCAACAACAAATCGGCTAGGCACATAGCTCATAATCAGAGCTTTCACGAACAGACCAAGCACATAGAGTTTGACTGCCATGTTGTTCGTGAAAAAATACAAGAACGTCTTTTGCATCTCCTTCCTGTTCGATCAGGCTGACATCTTCACCAAATTCCCTCATCGAGTTAGGTTCAGGACAATAGTTCCCAAGCTTGGACTGGTGAGTATACACCGTCCAGCTTGAGGGGAGGCTATTGAGGATTGTGTGGTTTCCATTACTGTCAGATGGACAGTAATGCGGACGGTTTTCCTTTCGGTTTTGTTTTCCTTATTTGTTCTGTTTTCCCGTTTCCCCCATGGAACTCTATAAATAGCGTTCCTCCCTTTTTTCATTATAAGAGATGAAAAAACAATGTATGAATATTCAGATTACCAAAAATAATAAAAGTCAGAGTTTTTCTTACCGTACTCATCTTCCTCTACATATTTGTCTTCTTCATTGCCTGCAGCTGCCGTCTCTGAGGGACGTCCGAAGCCATCGTTGTCGTTGCTTCCTCCATTGCCTTGGAGAAGCTTCTCGGGGTTCTCTCTTCTCTCTCTTCTTTCACAAAAGTGGTTTCTGACGCTTCTGCAGTGTAACATCCCGATTTTTCGAGATGTTACAGTGTAATTTTTTTAACACCTTTTTATAATACATTTAATTCAAATACGGAATTAAATCATAACCATAAACATCGTTTAAAAACCTTAGAATATCACTTTTACATAAAACATCAAATCGGAAAACTTTTAAAAATAAATAATATACATCCCCGAACTCAGATATCCCAACTCTCACGTCAGCTACTTCAATCTCGTTTTATCTACAATGTCATCTACTCCCATACAAGTACGATCATCGTAGATGGAAACCACAACTACAACTTTCAGGATGAGCTTGTACATAATAGAGGCCTCTCCAAGACCCAAGCAAACGTATCAGCATTCACAAACAACTATATAACATGAAAATGCAAAAGTAACATCAAAAGCCTCACTCATTCCCATTAACTACAATTGATACATCCTAACTACTCCCCTTACCTGGGTTTTTAGAGAAGTATGAAAGCTTAAGGTTCTCGACAAAGTACACAATGCTCACTCCCTCGTAAAAATTGTCGTGGCTCCTCGACACCTCTTGGTTCTCACTTGCACGCTCCCTCAGGTTACTCTCCAATGTAAGTTAGGGTTGCTCCTTCTTTTCTTTTATTTTTCTCACACAGTCGCTATGCCTCCCCTTCCAATGCTTATGCTAAATATAACCTAGGGACCCTCATCTAACCACACTTCCGCAAAATCCTCTCAACTACTTGAGATATCCCCCCACTAACGGACCCTAAACTTTCTTTCTTAACCCTTCCCTTCTTCCTAAAATACCCTACCGTAACTTCTAAAAATTAACCCAACATTATGATATACTCTGTGTGTTTAGTGGTCATTATAATATAAAAAAAATAGTAACCCGCAGCGACACAGATCGTGGCCAAGGCAGACCATCTGAAGCCTTGGTTTGGTTCTTTGCAACCAAAACTTACATACTGTATGGCACAAAACAGATTCTTTCTTTAATTACTAAAAGAGCTTCTCATACCCTTTGACTTTTCAATATTAATAAAATCCCATAACCTGTACACTTTTAAAGCTTTTTCTCTTTCTAAATAAAACATACAGTAGAATAAGGAAAATTAATAACTAAAATGAATTAATAATGAGGAAATATAATAGAACCCTTTTGAACCCACCTACGTACTACCCCGATCTTCATCTCTGTTACGTAAAGAAAAAGGGGAAACAAATATGTTTTTTATTTCCTCCCTAAAAAAACCATCCAATAGTTTTTAATGTTTCACCACCACATTTTTAATATACTACAACGAAACCTAAATAATGCATCTATTATAAGCTTTTTATATCATGAATGATAAATAAAATAAACTTAGCTTCTCATTGGGTTAAAACAAAAAGGTTATGTTCTCATGCAGAAAGTTTTATAAAAGCACCTTTCTCTCTCCTATTAATGCTCTTCAAAATTTGAAAGCCAATTTTTATTCTCCTTGCACCAAAATTCTCTTCCTTCATAAAAGTTGGCCATAAGTGGGTCGCGTGGACCCTACCTTTTTGGCCAATTAAGAAAACATCACAAATGGAACAAAGGAAACTATAGTGTGGAGATGCTGAGATTGGAAGGCATGACCTTTTAGAAAGTTTCACAAGCATTAACCAAACTGATTTCATTAAATTGTTAACACAAAAGTTATTATATAAATCTTATTTCAAGCAAATTTTGAATTTTAAAATACCCACAATTATCAATCAATTTTCATACAACTATCAAATATTTTAGGTTTAAACCACTTTTTGGTCCCTAAGTTATAAACTGGTATTCAGTTTAGTCCCCGCTTTTAAAACTATCAACCTTTGGTCCCTAAGTTCTAAAAGGTGTTTCAAATCAGTCCCTGCCGTTAACGGTGTAAGAACGACGTTAAATGTTCTTATGATGTGGCAAAGAAGTTATGAACGTGACAAAACGATGGCGATGGGAAGACAGATAGGAAAAAACATTGGAATAAAAATTATATATTGGTGATGGTCGTGCTTGCCCTAAGGTATTCATGTGGATGGAAGGAGGTTAGGTGAAGGAGCTGAGGTGAAGGATTTGAGCTGAGGTTGGATGCTAAAAGTTCTTCGTTGTAAGACATCAGTAGTTGTTCTTAGGTGTTTCCTTCGTTTGAAGTGTGTGCCCTATGGTAAGGAAGTTGGTTTCTGTTTTGTTAGGTGCGTACCCTAACCTCAGGATATGGTGTTGGGGTGTTCTCTGTTTGGGGTTCTTTTTAGGGATTGGGGTTGTTTTGTTGAGCTGGACGAAGTATTATTGCAGTTTTCCGAGAGGCAATGACAAAGAATCAGTGTTCCTCTTGCTCATGAGGGAGCTCTCATGGTGCTTCATAATCAAGAGGAATGGTTGGCAACAAAATGTGCTATTGTGGAGAGCTTGCCGTATTGAGAGTGGCAAAAACTCCTAAGAACCAGGGCAAGCATTTTTTGGGTTGCCCTAATTACAAGCGGAGTTGTTATGAAGAAGTGCGAGGATGTAATTTCTTCAAATGGCACACTGAAGATAATGGAGTTGAAAGGGATACTACAATTGGATGGCAAAGGAGAAAGATCATTAATTTGGAAAGACCACTTTTGGTTTGTCAGAAAAGGGAGAAGGTCTTTATATCCATGTTATGTATGATGGGGTTGATTATCATCATCCTTGTATGTCGTATGTTTTAATTTTGTTGAAGTGGTGTATCTATCACATTTTATGATGAAGAACTTGGTTATATTGTAATGAATGAGATTCAGGTTGTATTCAGATTATTGGTTGTAATGAATGAGATTAAGGTTGTAATGAACTTGGTTATATTTTGTTACTTTAAGTTCGTTACATTATAATGTTTATCAGTTTAAGTTGATGATATCAGAATATGCTTCCATAACTTGTAAAGAGCAATGTAAAGTACAAAGCAATATAAAAGTACAAAGTAATTGAAATGTTATAATCAGAATCTGCTTTCATGATCAGAATGACAATATAAAGGTCAAAGTAATTTAAATTTGATGTTAAGGGTCAAATTACAAAGAGCAATCTAAAGTGTTGTTGTTGTTAAGAAATAACCTAGACTAATCTAAAGATGTAGCTGTTGTTAACCAAAATACATCTGAAGTCAACCAAAATATCATCCAAAATACATAAAATATGATCCAAAATACATGACAGCTACATATCCAAACTACAAAGTAATACAATCTCAATTGTTGTTGTTGTTTGATCTGGTTGGGTTTGTTCAGTAATCTGACTTCCTTGAGTGGGGGTGTAGTGTAGCTTGCTGGTGTGGTGTAGGTTCCTGGTCTGGTACAGCTTGCTGGTGTGGTGTACCTTCTTGCGGTTGCTGTTGATTTGCTTGAGGGCAGTTAGGTCTTCTATGCCCTACTTATCTGCATATGGAACATTTCTTGGCAATTCCTTTTTGTCCAATTTGTGTATCATCCTTCCTTTGCTCCCAACTTTCAAGTCTTCTTTTCTTTCGTGGTCTACCTGGCAAGACTCTTTTTGGTGGAGGCTGAATATCAGGTGTTGAAGTCCTCTGCCATTGTCGCAACCGGAAAAAATCGCGACGGGACGACGACGATCCAAAAAAAGGAACGAGTTTTGAAAAAGAGATTTTGGAGTCGCCACCATGGTTTATTCTGGAAAACCATGGAAAAAACCATGAAAAAGATAAGGCTTGGTCAATTGGAAAACCAGACTCAAGGCCCGGGAGTCGGTTACGTGTAGGGAAGGTGTTAGCACCCTACACGCCTGCCCGAAGGCAGTACCTTTAATTAAATACGCGAATTTGAAGTGTGGTTTGCAAAATGTTTAATTTCCTCCTAAAAATAAAATAAAACTCTTAAAGAAAACAAAATATATTTTTTTGTATTTTTGTGCCCGACAAGGACTGGCCTTGCTCCTACGTATTCTCAGTTAGACTGAGAAATCAGGGTTACGTAGTTCTTTAAATCGTTGGAAAGTTTGTTGGAGAATTTGTTGAGAAAATTTGTTTGAAAAATATTTGGATTTTTTTTTGGATTTTTGAAAAGTGAACCTGACAAGGACTGACCTTGCTCCTACGTATCTCCACTTTTGGTGGAGAATCAAGGATCACGTAGTTCTGGCGGAAGGATTGATTGTTTGTTTGAAGATGTTTTTAGGTTTTGAAGACTTTATATTTTTTGTTATTTTTATAGAAAAAGGAAAAGGTGTTAGCACAAGGCAGACAGAATGGTCGCACGTGTGCTTAAACCTTTCAAAATAAACTTTTGTTGAAAGAAGAAGAAAAAGGTTTTCAGCACAAAGCAGACAGGATGGTCGCACGTGTACTTAAACCTCTTAAAATAATTTTTTTATTTTTTTATTTTAAAAGAGGAAGAAAAAGGTTTTTAACACAAGGCAGACAGAATGGTCACACTTGTGTTTAAACCCTTTAAAACAATTTATGATTTTTTTTTAAAGAGGAAGAAGAAAAAAAAAGTTTTTAGCACAAGGCAGACAGAATGGTCGCACGTGCACTTAAACCTTTCAAAATAAATTTTTGTTGATTTTGATATTTAATATTTACATAAAAAATAGATAAAATAAAATAGGTAAATTACTAAATAAAAATAAAAATAAAGAGTAAAAATAAAATAATAAAATGAAAAGTTAAATAAAATAAAAGTTTTCTAAAAAGCTAATTGGGCCTAAGCCTAAGTGGCCAAGAGTGTGGAAATGAAAAACAGGGTGTAGATCCAATTTCAGTTTAATAGCATATTGGGTCTAAGCCCATGTGAAAAGAGACGCGACTTAGTGGAAATAGGGGGTGCAGAAACGCGTTTTGTTTTTGGCAGAATGGGCTTGAACCCAAAGAGATGGGGGTTGCGGATGGAAGCAAAGGGGGTGTGAATGGGGGTGGTCCAGCGCTGGCTGGCCCAGGCAGAAAGTAAAGAAAAGGGGTGCCTGAATGGAAAAATGGGGGTGCAGAGGCGAATTTTGGTCCAAACTTAGGCCCAAGGCCTTCTTAAGTTCCAGAAACCCTTAGGGGTTCTCTCAGATCTCCTCATTTTCAACTCTCAGCCTTGAGAAAACGCAGATGCTCCTCTCCCTCTCGAAGGGTTCACTCACGCCCTCTCGAACCCATGCACGCCGCCGGTCATTGCCAGTCATCCGGTCATCCACCGCGACGCCGGCCACTCGCAAACCGCTGGCCACTCTACTGTGAGCAACTACTGCGCCTTCGGAAGCCGCTGTGACCCCTAGTCGCGCAGCCCACCCAGTTTCCGCCGGAGCATCCGCCGCTCAACAAGCTCGTCCAGCCTTCACCCAACCGGCCAGTCACCACGACGGACACTCCGCTCGAACCACAATGTCGCCGACGACCATTGCTGACCGCGATGTCCAGCTCTCCTTCTCTCCCTCGTCAACCCAGGGTTGGCGCTCTCCCCCCCTTGAACGCCGCTTGCCACTGATTCGCCGCCACAGGAGCGCCGCCAAGCCCAGAATCGTGTCTTCTACCTTCACCGCCGACTTCCATTGTTGTCGCGATGACGCCGTCGTTCTCTGTTTTTACATGTGCTTCCTTGTGGATTGGACGAAAAATGGAGCTTAGTGTTGAGTGGTTGAAGGTATGCTGGACAGTGCAGGGGCACGTCCTCATTTGGGTTCAGTGTAGGTAAGATACAAGCTTGTGTGTGGGGCTGGAAATGGACCTCTATCCTTGGTAACCGGTTATCTTGTTTTTGGTGGCTTTGAGCAATGCAGGTTTAGGAAGAGGTTGAGTTGGGATGGTAGGGAATTGGAACTTCCTAGACCGAGAGGAACAAGGTGAAGAACGGCGATGATTGCACCATGAGAAACTCAAGACAGTTGGGTTTGCTTCATCTCTTTCGCAGACGAGAGGAATCAAAATTTGGGGGAAACTGTTTATGATGAAACCTGTGTTCTTCCTAGACTCAAGAAAAGGAAACCAGCACTAAGGTATTGAATCTGATTTTGATGGTTTGGTCTCATTTGGCGTAGGTGAGGGATGAACAGAGGATAGGTACTGTTGGTTTCATTCTGTGGTATTCTGTATGAGTTTCTGCGATTCAAATTTGTTGGTGATTGAGGGTGAACATGGGATTTGGGATGAATCTAACTTGGCTGGTTTTTTTTTTGTTATTGATTGGTTTTGCGTCTTGTTTCATAGGCCGAAGGTGGCAGGAACTATGGCTCTTGGTGTTGAAGTTGATAAAGTCCAAACTGTTGTTGTTGTTCGAATGTGCAGGGTAAACAGAGGATAGAATGGCCAAAGAACAAACTCTCATCATATTGGCGTGGGATGGGATTTGTGATTCGGTTTGTTTGGATGTTGACTGAGAAATCTGTGGAGCTGTAATGTTGAAGGGTCGAAGGTATGGTGGACGGGCATTGCAGCGACAAGGGATTGAGGGCGGTTGAAGATTGGGTGATGAAATCACACATCAATCATATACAACAATCATACATAAGCATACACAACGCAGCCATGTATTCAACGAGTGAAAACCAAGAGGTTAAATGCAACAAACAAGCTCACAGACCCATGATGATAGGTGTGGAAGGCAATACTTACCTTTTGAAGCTTGATGATCTGTGACAGAGGAGGTGGTGGCTAGCCAAAGGTGGATCGCCTTTTATGTTGGAATTTTGCTCTTCCTGTAACTCCTTTTCTTCAAAATGAAGCTCTACTTCCTTTTCTTTGTGGTATTGGGCGCCAAGCTCTGGCGGTGATAGTGATTGAGATGGTGAGGATGAACCGATAGGTGGAAGTTAGCCAATCAAGTTGAAGCAAAATGGTTTTTTAGGTGTTTCTGTTGAGTGAGTAAAATGGAGAGGGGAGTCATGTGAGAGGTGATGGTGCGTGTGAGATGATTCGATCCGAATCAAGGTGGTGGAAGGGTGCTAGAATATGATGCCGCGAGCCCCAGTGTAAGATGAATCTGTTGGGATAGATATGGGTGTCGTCTCTTGACAGATAATGGAGGGTGAAGATGATGGCCCTGATTCCTTCTCTTCCACTCTAGTCTATGTTCCGTATATCCATCCGGGTCACGACTCAGCAACCCTGCTCATTCTCCTCTGCCAATTCGCACCACGTCTGCCCATACAATTGTGCCTGCCAAAACCGTTTCGTGCCCCCCCTCTCTCCAACACACCTCCACTTTCTTTTCCACAAAATTCCCCTCTCTTTTTTTTTTGTCGTTTTCTCCTTTCCCCTTTTTTTTGTTTTTTTTGTTTTAGATTTTTTTTTTTAGTTTTATTTTCTACAACTTTTAACATAAAATTAAAGTAACACAAAAATTAATTAAGGTAACATAAAATATTAAAATAAAAACAAATAAATAAATAAACTAACGTAAAAAAGAGATAAAAAATAAAATAACCTTAAATAATAAAAATAAAATAAAAACTAAAGAAAAACTAATATATAAAAAAAAATAACAAGAAATTAAATAATATAAATCCAAATAAAATAATAAAAACAAAATTAAAATCATAAAGCACATAGGACAAAATAAAGTAAAATAAAATAAAAAACAAAACATATATTATATAGTCACCCGGACGAAATTGGGGGTTGACAGCTGCCCCTCTTTACTTAGATATTACTGGATAATATGAAAATTTGATATTTTCGTATTATCAGAGTAAAAGCTAAGTAAAGATAAAAACACTAATTTCGTCTGGGTTTTAAAGGAGAAAGAGAAAGAATAAAAACTCGGGGGCCAGTATGGAAACTGGGCTTTGTGTGCCAGTGTAGAAAGTGGGCTTTTGGGCCAGAGTAGAAACTGGGCTTATGGGCCAGTGTAGAAATTGGGCTTATGGGCCAGTGTAGAAACTGGGCTTCTGGGGCCAGTGTAGAAACTGGGCTTATGGGCCAATGTGGAAATTGGGCTTGGTGGGCCAGTGTAGAAACTGGGCTTATGGGCCAATATGGAAATTGGGCTTGGTGGGCCAGTGTAGAAACTGGACTTGGTGGGCCAGTGTAGAAACTGGGCTTATGGGCCAATATGGAAATTGGGCTTGGTGGGCCAGTGTAGAAACTGGGCTTGGTGGGCCAGTGTAGAAACTGGGCTTATGGGCCAATGCGGAAATTGGGCTTGGTGGGCCAGTGTAGAAACTGGGCTTACGGGCCAGGCGAAATTTAGAGGGAAAATGATTGGGTTGTATATTTCTTCATATGTGCAGGTCCTAAACCAAAGTGGTAAGTATTCTTCAGGATTGATGTTGAGAAACCTCATGACTGTGAGTGCATGGCAGCAAGGTATTCCTGTTATTGTCCACTTTCTGTAGCTGCATTCTCTTTATTCAATATCAATCACATACTTCTCAACAATGATGGATGCATGGGTGATCTGAAATATTTGCATCCCTGACCAACTGCCAAATAGTAAACAATTAATGTTAAGAACAAGACTTAACTATTTAGACCAAATCAGACTTAACTATTTAGACCAAATTAGAAGTTTTGATACCTAGGCATCCGGTATTTTGTCTTCTCTAACTCCTTCTGCAGTCTTTTTTTGATCTTGGGGCAAATGATACCTTCAAATCTACTGATCTTCTCTCTATTGGATGCCCACATATTCATCAAGTACATCCGAATCTCTTCCAACATTGATATTATTGGTTTTCCTCGTGCATCTAAGATCACACCGTTAAAACCTTTAGATATGTTGTTGACAAGTGTGTCACAAGCAGGTCTTCCTGTAAACCTGGATCTAGACCAATGTCTGCAAAAATATAAAGTTAAACATTTAAGTAAAGTTAAACATTTAAGTAGAGTTAAACATCCAGTAATATTAAAGATTTGAGTGTGTCTAGATTAACTTGCCTTGGTGGAATTTGTATCAAGTATTTAAATGCGTCTAGATTAACTTCCTTGATCTGTCTCATTACTGACTTCCATGCTTCAGGGGTGTTGATAGTGCAGCCTTCCATAGTAATTGTCTGAGGTTTAAGCCAACAAATTTCTTCCTAAAATTTGAATAAATGTGTCTGACACAGTAACGCTGGTCCACATCAGGCAATAGACTTTGTAAAGCTGGCAGAAGTCCCTATTCAAACAAGGTATGAGCATTAAATTTCCTTACTTACAACAAAGTAATGAATAAAAGGGTTTCCGGTTACTTACTTTTTGTTGATCTGACATAAACGTACACCTTGAACAAAATCCCCCACCTCCAAGATCCTCGATTAACAATTCCAAGAAAAAAGTCCATGATTCCTTATTCTCAACTTCAACTACAGCATAAGCTAAGGGACACATCTGGTCATTACCATCTCTTTCAACAACAGTTAAAAGCTCACCTCCATATTTCCCTTTTAAGAAACAGCTATCCAAATGTATAATTGGTCTACAGGATACAAAGTTGTCCTTACATGCTTTTAAACACACATAAATTCTCTTGAATATGGTTTGATCTTGGTTTGGTTCTACATTAATTTTAATTGTTGAGCCTGGGTTTGACCGCAACAACTCCTCTGCATAATCATAGAGTCTTTCATATTGTTGTTTGAAGCTACCCTCAATGTTGGTTGTTGCCATTGCCTTTGCTCTACTTGTTGTAGCCCTAGACACACCGATATTATATTTCTTACAGAATTTGTTATGCAGATTTGTCATTTTCATATCAGGATTTGTTTTCATGCTCTTCTCCAACCTGCCACTTAACCATTTAGAGGTAACTAGACCAATTTTGAATTCTCTAGTACAAGTATGCCTGTCCACAATCTTTCTTAGCTGCCATGTACGCTGGGTACTCCTATATCCACAATAAGCGTACCAGGGACATTTCCCTTGTGAGCCATAACATTTCACGCTAATTCTTCTTTTATCATTCTTCCACAACTTCAACTTTCTATCATTGTGTATTCCATAACTTCTAATTGCATCAATGAAATCATCTTTTTCAGCGAAATATGTACCAAGTTGCCATCTATATTCTTTCATACTTGTGGGCTCTTTGAAGGTTGCAAAATCTCCATATCTGGATGTTTCAACATCTGAATCATCACTTACATATATACTATCACAACTATTAGATTCTCACTCACTATCACTTAATCCCCTTGGCTGTACATGCTTCTTTGGAGTACTACATTCCCTTGTTGTTCCCCCTAGCCAGTCCTCTTCCTCACCATCCCCCACTCCACCATCAATATTATCCTCACCACCTTCAGAAGTATCTTCAGAAACCTCATCAAGTTCAGCATGTTCCTGAACAACTTCATTAACATCACCATCACCTTTTTCAGCATGTTGACCACCCTCAAGCTCATCATCTTCTCCAACTACAACTTCAACATCACCTTCTTCACCATGTTGACCAACCTGAACTTCAGCATCCTCAACTTCAACCTCATCAAGTTCTTGCTGACCAACTTGAACCTGAGGAACTTCTTGCCGACCAACTTCAACTTGAGGAACTTCTTGCTCACCAACTTCAACCTCAGGAACTTCTTGCTCACCAACTTCAACCTGAACTTCTTGCTGACCAAGTTCAACCTGAGGAAGTTCTTGCTGACCAACTTGAACTTCAGCATCCTCAACTTCAACCTCATGAAGTTCTTCCTAACCAACTTCAACCTCGGGAAGTTCTTGCTGACCACTTCAACCTCAGGAAGTTCTTGCTGACCAACTTCATCAACCTCAACTTGACCTACCTCAATATCACCTACCTCAATTTCACCTCCTTCAACTTCACCTCCCTCAACTTCTCCTCCTTCATCTTCACCTAACTCGGATTGACTATGATATTCTAACATATGAAGATAATCAGGTTGGGATATGAAGTGAACCACAAACAAATGAGCTTGACCATTCATTGTAGCAATGTTTACCACCTCACATGCACCTTTGTCATCACTTAACAATTCCAACCTATCTTCTAATACAGGGCCACCTAGGGAATACCACAATTCCTTAACATTTCTATAACCCACCTCCTTTAGTATGGCCATTATTTCGAAAAAACTCCATCTGTCTGGGTCAATGATCAACGTACTAGTTTGACCTCCATGATATCCAAATGTCCCAGTATTCAGAAACTTTCCCCCATGGTGAAACACCACCTCAATATCACAGTTGGACATTTTGGTTAATGTTCAACTATAAAATGCCTATATAAATGTCACTGTTAGACTAAATTCTAAACATGCTACCACCCACTATTACATATTACTAATTGTCATACTAAATTCTAAGTATTTGACGTACAACTATACACGTGCAGTGATGCTTAAATAAAGACGCATGAACTACACAAAAAACAAACAAAAACAAAATAAATAATTTCATATTCAATTTGGGGACCAAATACATACAAAAAGTGTGTCCAACGTCTTCAATGACATTAAAGAACGGGACCACATCAAAGGCAACAAAGCACAGTAGAACGGGGCCACAGAAAAAGGCAACAAAACACAACAAAACACACTCAAGGGACAAGGAGACAACATACTTCCGTGGGGGACCCCAACAACATAAAATAAGTCATGAAAAACGCATCTTTCACCTTTTCGTTTCGAAGAAAGTCCACGCTGACGAACCACGCTTCCAACGAAGTCGCTCCCCACCACAAACACTGATAATGCTCCTTTCGACATCAATCTCCTTCGAAGCAACCAAGCTCTGTCTCACACAATCACAGAACGAAGCAACCAAGCTCTGTCCCCAACCCTCGAGAAATAAAATCCCCAATTTCACTCTGCCCCAATTTCACGCCCTAATTTTTATCCCAAACTTAATTTAACCACATTTTAAAAAATCAGAAACAATTTATTTTATTTTACACGTACTACAGTCATTGCATGACACGTCAACGATAATTGGACACGTAACATGCACAATCACTTAAACGTTAACAATTTTTAACGCCGTTAACGGTAGGGACTGATTTGAAACAACTTTTAGAACTTAGGGACCAAAGGTTGATAGTTTTAAAAGCGGGGACTAAACTGAACACCAACTTATAACTTAGGAACCAAAAAGTAGTTTAAACCAATATTTTATCACCCAATACCATCCGTAGTTAATTATTTAATATTATGTTATAAAAAAGTTAAAGAAATATTTCTATTTTATCTGGATCTTACATGCAGAGTGCAGTTCTACATAAATATTTTATCTCTTTCCTCGACCAGCATGAATTGGGTCGTTAACATTAGTGTATAGTGTTGGGCCAATTCCAATATTCTCATATTTATTCTTTTAAATGATTAAAACATCATATATTTTTTTAAGTAATGTGAGAAGATTATTTTTACTTTTATTTTTAATCATTGATTCTGTTTTGTTTGAAACCTGTTTATTTCTTTTGCTTCAAAACATTTCCACTTATTCAATATCCATTAAATTCATTCAAATCTCTAAAACATTGGTTATATTATGACAATCTTAATTATATTTTTTACCCTATATTTAAATGGTGTATTGTATGTTTTAGAAAATATAAACTGTTAGCAATTTGGGTCACTTATATATATATAAGTAAATATTAAATGTGTTAGGGTCATTATATTTTATTAGCCAATTTTATAAAGTGATCTAATTAAGATAAATATGGCTAAGGGTATATTTGTCATGAAAGGTATTGTGTAGAGACCAGTAATAATTATAATTTGTTGAAGGGGCCAAATTGTAATTATTAAAACTAAAGAATATTAACCGCTAGAGGTTATTTAAAGGGTCATGGTCCCCATCTGTGAGCACAACAACGATTCCTGTTTCTTTCTCTTTATCCCCATCAGAAGAGAAAATCTAGAGGGAACTAAAGGTGCTCTACAGAGAGAAGACCATAAACGACTATTGTAGATTGATCAGATACTAATTCAGGTTCATTAATTGTTCCTAATGTCTTCAGGTACGCTTCCGCTTTATTATTTGGGAACTGGTTTATTGCTCATTAATTGATATCTGTCAATCATAAATTCTAACAATTGGTATCAGAGCATGTTAATTTATGATTAAATTGCATAAACCAAATTTGGGAATTTGTAATTAATCACGAATTATAAATCTGTAATCAATTTTGTGCATTAATTCTACGGTTTGAGAAGGGAAATTAACATCCAGAATTTCCAATTTGAATGTCTCTGTAACCCTAATTTGGGAAAATTCCCAAATTTGAAACCCTAAGGAGAGATTCCTTTTCTGGTTTGCCTTCTTCGTCCTCTGGTGCGTGCTGTGCGTTTTTTTTTCTCGCGTTTTCCGCTTCATCCATGGCTTCTTTCTTCTGGTTCGCTACTTCTCTTTTCCTTCTTCGTCTTCAACTTGCGGTGGCGCAATGTTTGGTGGCAAGGAGGTGAGCTGCTCGCGGTGAGGCTTCGCGAGGTTGGCTGCGTTTGGTCGCCATGGTCTGGTTCTCTGTTTCAGACAGCGGCGTTCGCGACAAGTTCTTTGCGGTTTTCGTCACGACATCTTGGGGATTCATGGCGGTTCGCTCCTGTTCGCACATCAGCGTCGACGGTGACGGTGGAGAGTCGCGACCTTGGTTTGCGTTCAGATCTGCAGAAGCTGTTTCATGGTAGCGCACCGGTCGTTGCATCAAGGGCACTCTTGCAGATTGAGGTTGGGTTTGGTGGTGGTTTCTGCTGCCAATGGTAACTTGCAAAAGAGGGAGAAGAGGTTTAGATTTTCCGGTTCAGATCTGATCTTCTCTTGCTTCTGTTTGGCGTGATAGTGCTCGCAATTGGCCGCAGTTTGGTTTCTGTTCTGTTTTGGTTCTCTTGCAGAGGGGTTTCGATGGTGGTTCGAGCGGCTGACGACGACGAGGTTCAACCCTACAGTGGCCGACGGCTAGGGTTTCTTCTGTTTGCGTCAATGGCTTGAGGGCTGTGATCCAGGCCCAATTTGGGTAGATCCAATTTTGGAATTTTTTTTTGGACTGGATATGAGATCATATCAGTTTTTTGGATTTTTTATAAATTTTTTTTAAAAATCTGGTGTCGGCCCAAATCTTGTGCAGATTGCTGATCCAATTTTGAATCATTAGATTTGGATTAAAATATAAGAAAATATGGTTTAGAATTTTAATTAAAATTCTAAAATAAAGTAATATAATAATTAATTATGAATAAATAATCGTGAAATTAATTATTAATTAAGGATAAATAAAAGTAAAATTAATAATTAATTAGGAATAAATAAAATTCAATTTTGGTCTTGTTTATAATTTTTAAATGAGCTATTGATAATTAAGATATCACCAAAGTGAGTCTTCTTTATCTGGAGTAGTTAATAGAAAGATTATAAATGTTCGTGTTTATGCATATCCATGCGAGTATTAGTCGGCCCAAAGAAAGATTAATATTTGGCCGGATTGTATACGCACCTGTGATGGTAACATGTGATAATTATAAGGTTTTACGTGTCAATAATAAAATCAATCCAAAGATAGGTTTGTTATTGGACATGTTCTTATTATCAATGTTGATCATTACACCAAGATACCTCTAGCAGTTAATATTACTGTCCAAAGACTTGATATTGATGGGGCATTGGGTGTCTTGAGATGGGATAGACCATTATTTGAATATATTTATATATAATTATTGATTTTACGATGTGAGCTTAATTCTTTTGTTTCTCTTGTCTAAAATACAGTTACGATAGCTTCAATATCTGCCAACTTAAATTCGGTTCCGGTCCTCAACGGTACAAATTTTAAGGATTGGAAAGAAAACATAGAGATAATTCTTGGCTGCATGGATCTTGACCTTGCATTAAGGATTGAGAAACCTCCTTCTCTTAAGGACTCAAGCACCTCTGACGAGAGGAGAGAATATGAGAAGTGGGATCGCTCAAATCGCATGTGTTTGATGGTCATTAAGCGCGGCATTCCAGAAGTCTATAGAGGTACTGTATCTGAAGAAATTACAAGTGCTAAAGATTTCCTTGCTGAGATTGAAAAGCGCTTTCTGAAAAGCGAAAAGGCGGAAGCAAGTGCACTTCTTCAAAGCTTGACTTCCATGAGGTATCAAGGCAATGGAAATGTGAGAGAGTACATTATGGAAATGTCTAATATTGCTTCAAAACTTAAGGCCTTGAAACTTGAGTTGCAAGAAGACTTGCTTGTACATTTTATTTTGAACTCTCTTCCTATACAGTTTGGACAGTTTAAGATTTCCTATAACTGTCAGAAAGAGAAATGGTCTCTTAATGAGCTCATTTCATATTGTGTTCAAGAAGAGGAGAGGCTAAAGCAAGAAAGGACTGAAAGTGCTCACTTAACCAGTACCTCTAATGACAAGGACAAAAGAAAGAAAACTGAGAATCCAAATGATGATGCTTCTAAAGGTCCATTACAAAAGAAACAGAAACAGTTTAATAAATGTTTCTTTTGTAATAAAGTTGGACACATGAAGAAGGAATGCACAAAATATCATGCTTGGCGTGCGAAGAAAGGATTACCTAAGCTATCAGAAGACAATTGATTCTGAAAGATGAATCTATTTAGAGATGTCAAGTTCATAGTGATGGGAAGTGAAGAATGTTTTAGATTATTATTCTGTATTGGTTTTCTAATTTTGGTTTCCAAAGACATATTGTACCGTCATTTAGGCGAAATTTGATTTCATTTGTTTATTTGAACAAACTTTGTTATTTATGTTACTTTTGGAAATAATGAATTCAAATTTTGTTTTATTCAAGTTTTGTTGAAACCAATTCAGTTTTGGCAAATAATAATCAATATATTCTTCATACAGTGATTTTCTATTATGAATCCTTAAATATGGAATTGCATGATATTAAGCATAATTTTTTGAGGATATTGAGTTTGGGGGGAAGATTAAAGTTTAGAGGAAGAATCGCTAAAAGTTATTTGATTCATAAAGTTCAAAACCTCTAGTAAGTTAAGAACTTCTATAAGAACAAACTCAAGATCCTCATAAACATGTGCTTCACGAAAGGGGATTCTCTAGTTGCTAAGGGAGACAAGTTTAGTCTCAATTAATGCCCAAAAGGAAATTAAGAAATTCAAGAAATGCAGAAGATTCACTATGTTTCAGCAGTAAGAAGTCTCTAATGTATGTCCAAGTATGTATGCATCTGGATATAGCATACACTGTTAAGGTTCTAGGCAGATACTTAAGCTATTCATGAATGGATCTTTGGAAAGCAGCCAATAAAGTTATGAATTTTTTCAAGAGAACAAAAGTTTATAAGCTCACGTATAGAAAGTCAGACCAGTTAGAGATCATGAAGTATTCTGACAATTTTGTAGGATGCCAAGATAGTTTAAGATCCACTTCAGGTTACATTTTCATGCTAGCTGGTGGTGTAGTTTCTTGGCCTATTACCAAGCAAACTCTTATGGCTTTATCCACTATGATTGCAGAATTTGTAGCAACTTATTAGGCATCAAATCAAGGTATATGGTTGATTTATGTCACAGGGCTGCACATTATGAAAAGAATTGAAAGACCAATCAGGTTATACTGTGACATCAAATCAGTTCTTAAAGAAAGAGTACAAAGTGGATGGATTTCCATAGAACACTTAAGGGACAAACTCCTTGATAATATATCCTCTTAATAAAGCAATTACACCCAAGGTCTTTCATGAGCATATTGCTTGTATGGGTGTTTTACAGTTTGAGGAATTTTTGGTTTAGTGGGAATTAGTCATCTTTGTGTGTTTGTGTTCTATGTTTGGTTTTCATGTATGCATACATTTTGGTTTATTATTTTTAAATTACACTTTGTACACTAAGGTTATTGTATTGATCTCATTAAGATAAAGTAAGGACCAGTTGAAAATAGACGTGTACAGATCACCTTCACGTAATTTTTCATGCTACACATTTCATGATGTATCCATGTCATTTGATTCTGTCAGCATTAGTGATCACTGTTGGTTTGGTTGCAATTGTTGCAATTAAAACTATTTTGGTTCTACATGCGGATATAATCAATGGACGGGACTTTGGGATATACTCAAGGTATATAATGACAATTTTGAGCTCATAAAGTCTAACACATTTGTAAGGATTTATAAGGATATATACATATTTGTGACCAGTGGGAGATTGTTAGCAATTTGGGTCACTTATATATATATATATATATATATATATATATATATATATATATATATATATATATATATATATATATATAAGTAAATATTAAATGTGTTAGGGTCATTATATTTTATTAGCCAATTTTATAAAGTGATCTAATTAAGATAAATATGGCTAAGGGTATATTTGTCATGAAAGGTATTGTGTAGAGACCAGTAATAATTATAATTTGTTGAAGGGGCCAAATTGTAATTATTAAAACTAAAGAATATTAACCGCTAGAGGTTATTTAAAGGGTCATGGTCCCCATTTGTGAACACAACAACGATTTTTGTTTCTTTCTCTTTATCCCCATCAGAAGAGAAAATCTAGAGGGAACTAAAGGTGCTCTACAGAGGGAAGACCATAGACGACTATTGCAGATTGATCAGAGACTAATTCAGGTTCATTAATTGTTCCCAATGTCTTCAGGTACGCTTCCGCTTTATTATTTGGGAATTGGTTTATTGCTCATTAATTGATATGTGTCCATCATAAATTCTAACATAAACATCAATTTTATGGGATCAAATAGAAACATGATTTTTTTTTTAAAATATTTTTTACCCAAAAGAACTGATAAATTCTTCGTCTGTAGCACTGCACCATAGCTGCTGTTTATCTGCAGAACCGCTTGCAACACAGCTAAGCTACTGCTGTTCCTTTATTTGTTTTCAGTGATAAGCATCTCAAGCCTTTCTTTTCACGCGTTTCTGTTTTAGTTTTATTTTCTTGGTAGATGTTAGTTTATTTCATTTCTATCATAATCAAGTCATAATTTATTTTTAATATTATCACAATATATAAAAAATAAAATTGACAAAGTCCCCCGAAATTATGAGAAACTCCACTCTTTGGACATGTTACTGTTGACATAATTGTTCTGATATGAAGTTATCCAATAGTTAGATTAATTTAATTAATACATTGTACTAATTTAACCACATATGAAAATGTAGAATATGTGTTTCTTCAATTTTTTTAATATGCATATAATGTATTATATCATGATAACATTTTAAATAAAATAGTTTTAAATAAGATATTTATTAAATTTTAAAATAATAATAATAACATAAAAAATATTATAATAGTATACAAAATCATAAAACCTTAAATTAAATATTTATATGCATAAAAAGTATTAATTGGAATTTTGTAATATTTAACAGAACATGAACACGAAAAAGCTTGACTAAAAAGAGGAAAGGTGGTGTTTAAACTGGACATTGAGGACATAGACAATCTCAACACAATTATAACTAGAATGTTCTGTTTTCCTATATTACCTTTTAATCTTGCAAGAAACCCCTAAAAAATTATATTAGTTTACTACAAATCATGATGGTTTTATTTCTTGTGGATACTGACCATAACGTTATTAAGAAAAAAAAGTTACATATTCAGATGTTACTTAAATAAATTAAATTAATTTGAAAAATCAGGGTTTAGTATAAAAACTTAATTTGATATTCCTGTTTTTGTATATATTATTAGTGTTGTTTATTAAGAACTTTATTATAAACCACTTCATGAGATTAATCACTTTCAACATTTTTCAAATTTAAAGTTACTTGCTTTTGCGGATACATTGATAAAGAACATATTTGAAATTTTGAAACATTCATTATAATCTATAGTTCTTAACGAAAAATAAAATTTATAAAGAGAATAATGTGAAAAAAGTCCAAAAATATTTTAGATTTTGTTTTGAATCAACTACTTATCTAATAAAATAATATAAATTTTAAATTTTAACTTATTAAATAATATTTAACAAAAAAAGTAATACATGTGGAAACGTTTTCTCAAATATATATAGCTTTAATAATATATTGATTATAAATTTGTAGAATTTAAACATAGTTTATAATATTTTTTCTATTAAAAAGAAATATTTTTATTTTGCAAATTTTTATTTTATAATCTTCAATATTTCCTTGGTCCACAATTGTTTTCAGCTCAGTCTCCATAGTTTTGTAACTTCTTGTTACTGTGGTCCTTATAATTTGTCATATTATTTAAGTGATGAATCATTCAAATGATACCTTTTTAACTTCTTTCTATTTTATACTTAAACATGAAAGGCGTAAAGGAAGAAGAAAAGTACATGAACATTGAGAGTAAGTAATAAGTCACACACGATATCTAGCTGCTGTTAATATATTAAAATAGATAAACAGATAAATAATACTTTGATACTTATTATTTTTTATATTAATTTAATATTATCTTTATTTTTTTTTAAATGTAAAACTTATTATTTTATAATTATTTTACTCTGATAATATATGTTAAATAAATTTTACTGTATAAATTAAATGTAAATATATATTTATTCTAATTTCTATCAACTTTCTACTAGTTACTATGTAATCAAATATGTGCTACCTATAAAAAGGATGTGACTCGCCTTAAGTTAATGCGTACCAAACTCCGGATGACAACAACAGCTGCTGTAAATGCACATGCAACATTTCCTCATTAACAAACACTTTCTTTCTTCTAATTTCTAATAAGGAAGAACAATGCAAACGAAAACGCCAAAGGTAGCTATGTGCTTGATGGGTATGGGTATTTCTTGGGATGGCTTATATTGGATTTGAATTTTCTTATTGTTTAATTTAGTATGAAGAATATTGGGTTGGATTAAATTTATGTATTTTAATATTGAATTTAATTTAACTTTTTTTAATAAGTTGTATTGAGTTTGTGTAAGCAATTAAAATTTTAATTTTTTATTAAAAATTTTAATTTTTTATATTAATCTAATTAAAAATTATATTTCATGTAAAAGTAAATTAAAAATTTCAAATAAATATACTGATGTTTGTTCAAATTAATTAAAGATATAAAAAATATAATTCTTAGGAGCATTTTGGCCATGAAAAAAATTTAAAAAGATTAAAAAAGAAAATAGTAAACTTATAATATGTGTAAAAATTTATTAAAAGTAAAAATAATATTAACTTTAATTTATTATATGGTTTAATGTCTGACATCACAATCACAATTGGGTCCTTATTTTTGTAAAATTGAATTAAATAGGACATTTCCGTCAAATTGATCCAGTTAAAGAGGGCATGCTGACTGTGTGGTTTTATTACGTGACATTAAAAAAACGTGACTGAAGTGTTTTTCTTTTATTATTTTTGAATTAAAAAGTGGAGTTTAAAGTGAGGGCAAAGTTGGGAGAGCCCCATCCTTCTTCTTCGGACTCTTAGCAGCACTCTCGTTAGCTTTGGTCTTTTCCACTGACCCATTGGCCACTCCACCTTCTTGCTCACTTTCCCAAACCTTTTTCGACAATTCAAACGTTCTTATCGTGCGACTTTGAAAATATAAGGCCATCAACGCTATTCCCTTTCATTACAGCGATCTCGTACTTCTTCTTTAGTCTTCAATCCTTCTCCTTCAGCTGGTTGCTGGTAACATCCATATGCAGCGACTTCTTCAAGAAATCATGGAAAGTCTTCCCCCAATCTCTTTTCTATTTTTTTTGCCATTTATCTTGAGCGAACTCAGAAGCTTGCAACTTCTTTCTTCTCTCTTCTCGCGGGCAATCGACCCGCGGAATCATCTATGGCGCTGTGATGATGGCAAGAGTACAACGAGGGCGTCGTCGAAGGTGCAATGATGGCGCGATTCAAACAGAACCCTTCTATCATTTTCGAGTTTTAGTGCTTCCTCGCAGCGAGTGAAGGGCCACGTTCAGCGAAGATGGCGCAACAGAGGTTTACTTTCTCCTCTCCGTTCTGGATTGCGGCGCAAGAGGGAGGCTTCCTCCTCCTTTCCGTTTCTGTTTCGTCTTAAAGGGGGAAAAGATTTTAGCAGTCTGCGGCGTAAGGGCAGTGATGCCGTGATTTGGCAAAAATAGCGACAATATCGAGTTTGGGTTTAGAGTTCCTATTGTTCTCTGATTTTGGGGATTAGAGTTTGCTGAAATTGGGAAATTAGGGATTTATGGTGTAATTGGTGTTTTTATTCGAATTGAATTGATGATTTGCATATTGTTTCTGCGTAAGGGTAGAACATTTTCTGGTTTGTTGGTTTGTTTTGGGTTAGGTTTATCTCCGTAGCAGAGAAAATGGGGTTTTCTGTAATTGAATTTCTAACTTTGTCAACTTTACCCTTTCTGTAATTGAATTTCCACTCTTTTAATTTAATTTTTTAATTCAAAATTTAAAATAATAGAATTTACTCATGTTTTTAGTGACACGTGTGTTAAAACAACACTCTCAGTTTGTCAGGTCGCAGAATATTTTATGTCATGTGATCAATTTAACGAATTTGATTCAATTTTATAAGAATAAAAATCTAATTAAGAGGAAAAAAAATCGTATTTAAATATCTGAACGAAAATAGAGATATATTGAAAGATTAATCCTTAGTTATATGTATCAAATTGCTGAATTATTGATAGGAGCAACATACAATGTCTGCACCCGCAATAATTGCACCCGCAATAATTACAGGACTTGCATCACAGCAGGATCCCACTGAAATATCAGAGTATGGTGTCTTTTCTTTCCGTTTTTGCTCATCAGTCTAATTAACATATGTGAGATGTTTTTGTCACTTTCTTTTATTGTCTCAGTTTTTTTATGTGAATTTATTAGTTTAAATATATTCCTAATATACTTATCGAGATTCATAAATAAAATAAATGTATTCGTAATTGTAATTCAACTCCTTTACTTAAGCACATCAATTTTTAACATGAATAATAAACTGGGTGGAAGAATATAGTTAGGAAATTGAGGTCCAAAGTATGTTGACTGGGTCTATTGTTAAGGCTATTGAAGGTAGAAATAAGATGATTTTATAATATAAGCAAGAAAATTGTCAAGATGTCAATCTTACACAACCTTAAATTTATAATAACAGCTAGCTAACAATAGACTTTATTCATGGTAAAAACATTATCTACAATATCATTTTCAACCTAATGAAGTATATTCTCACTCACCACACTCCTCGTAAACATCAGCAGCGGCTTCACTGTCTTTTCTAGCTAAAACATGAGCAACCTCTTAGTATTACTTCCAATAACAAGTTTTTCAAGATTGAGTTCAAGTTCCTCACTGATACCACATTATTGTTCAGAAGATAAAAAATACACATAAAATAAACAATTACAAGTGAAATCTGGTGCATGTGTTACTTGAGTTTCCGAATCCAATGTATTGCAAACAAGCCGAACAAAACTGAAAGTATAGATTTTCCAGAAATCAATTTTCTGAATTCCACATAGCTAAGTACCGGGATGCTTTGTTCAGTCCTGAAGAAATTGGTAGGATCAACCTTGCTCTTTATTTCAACCAATCTTTTGAAGTTATCGTCGAAATATTGAACTCCATAAGATCTTCCTTTAAGGTAGCCAAGAAAACCATGGTGATTGATGCCCAAATCCAAGTCCTTGTAACACATAAAAGCTTGTCTTGGGTTTTGGGAGACAAAGGGTGTCATGTATTTGTAAAGTTCTCTTAGCAGGTTTATGTTGTGTTGTGCTACCTCTTCCCCTGCCTCAAACCAATTTGCTTGGTATTGGATCTTCCATAGGTTCCCAGCTCGGTGAGGGAAAGGAGTTTCTGTTGATGGAATCTCAGCCATTCTTCCACCATAAGGATTGAAAAACATCACTGATTTTTCCAACTCAATCATCTTCTTCCAAATTCCCTCCCAACCCTCCTTGGAAATTGGCTTCTTCACATAGTCAGATTTCCTTTTCAGGTACTTCAAAGACTGAGGTTGTCTCTCAAGCAAAATCTCAACTGGGGTTGCAATGTCTATGTTGTCCCAAAACATCACAGATTGAAGCCAGCTTGTTTCAATGCAATCTGATTGCTTCAAACCCAATTGAGGAAACTTGTCCTTCATGACAGAAACAAGGCTTTTGGAGTCACCAAGGAAGAGGGCTATGAAGGTAGCTCTCACAGTCTTTGTTCCAACTTCTGCACCGTTTACCACCTCCAAGATGAGCCTAATGAAAAGGTTATTGTCAATGCTAGGAGCAGCATGCTGCCAATTGTAAACTATGTTGGTGGCATTTTGCTCCAAGGTTTTGCGTACTTTGAAAACAGTTACCTTCTCAGGAATTCGAACTAGTTTTATTTTGTAGGCAAGTATCACACCAAAGCTACCTCCACCACCACCTTTAACAGCCCAGAAGAGATCTTCACCCATGGTTCTTCTATTAAGGAATCTACCTTGAGCATCCACTATTTGTGCGTCAACAACATTGTCCACTGCAGTGCCATATTTTCTCATGAGATTGCCGTAACCACCACCGCTAATATGACCACCCACTCCAACAGTGGGACAAACCCCTGCTGGGAAACCATGAGTTTTACTCTTCTCAGCAATTCTATAATAAACTTCGCCAAGCGTTGCACCAGCTTGAACCCATGCGCTCTCAGATTCAACGTCAATCTCGATAGATCGGAGATTGAACATGTCAAGGAGGAAGAATGGCTGTGAAGACACGTAAGACGCCCCTTCATAGTCATGGCCACCACTGCGAATTTTCATCAACAAGTTGTGTTTTTTTGCACAAACAACTGCTGCTTTGACATGAGAAACATCAAATGGGGTGACGATGAGGAATGGCTTAGGGGTTGTGGAGGTGTTGAAACGAAGGTTTCTGATGTAGGCTTGCAAAACTGAAGAGAATGAAGAACTGTTTTGTGAGAAAATAGCTGAAGATATGGGGTGAGATGACTCAGATTGATTCACAAGGCAGTGAACAAAAGTGTTGTCAGCTGAATTTGGAGCAAAATATGAACAAAAAAGAGAAAGGCACAGAACAATTGGAAGTAGTGTTCTAGAAGAAAGCAGTTCCATTGTAGGGGTTGAGACTACTACGTTGGCAACAAACATGAACATAGAAAGCTAGAACTCTTCAACCATGAAGAAAGGAATTGCGGGTTGTATTTCCGTCTTCACAAATATGCTTAAATAGTATGCTTAAAGGGTGTCAGAAAGGAAATGCATACTCTCTCTGATTGATTATGAAAGAAGTGATTTTCTTGAAAAAAAAGAATTCACGAAGAATAAAACAGGTTTTGGATTCGGAACTCAAAATTTTAAAAACATATGATATTTTGAAAATGATATTGTTGTATTGTTAAAATAAATAAATTATAAAATGACTTAAAAAAAAGTAAGTTAAGAGAAATCACAATTAGAATAAAAATTTAAAAGAGAAATCAGAGACACATTTTGCAATTGAGCAAGAAAAATAGGTAAAGGAAATTAAAAAAATGAGTACACAAAATTAAATGGAAAAATATCTAATTATTAAATGGAGAATATTCTTTTGCAAGATAGATAGATGAATTGGCTGGAGTGAGTTTGTGGTTGATTATGGTACAAGGGTACAACTACCTGTGGTCCTAGGTTTGTTGTTTCTACCATCACGTGGAACCTACCAAAAGTAAAAACTTCATTGTCATTATTATCGAGGAGTTGATGTAAAAAAACTTGTATTGTGGTTAGAACACACAACAAACCCTTTGCATCACAAACACATGAAAAATTATCCTATAACACAATTTTTTATATTTATTTCACTTTTTTTAATTTATTTAAAAAAAGTATAAAAATTTACTTTTTGATAATCATTAGTTTTATAATATGTATCAAATAAATATAAATACGTGTCACTTTATCATTATTTAATGTATTTTTGTTTGTTTCTATCATATTTAGACCATTGTGTTTTTTTTATATATGTGATAAAAGTTTGAAACAAGGGTTTTTTCATAAAAGTATACAATTTTATGAAATAAATGTTTTTTTTTTATATAAAATCATATATTCTTCTAAATAACAATGTTGTTAATTTTTTGATTAAAAATAAGAAAGAAAATACGGGTTCATCCGTAATAATGATTAAATTATTGTAAAAGAAAAAGTTTGATTGCAACGTTCAAAAATTGCTAATAACGTTCAAATTAATTTTTTTAAGTGCTGGTATAAAATATTTAATGGTTTTTATTTTATTTTATTTTATTTTATTCTTCCCTAACTCTATAAATATAGAGCTCTTTCTCCATTTCAAGACACACCAAAAAAATAAGTTTTCTCTCATTTTTCTTTCTTATTTTCCTCCTCTAAAAATTATCTTGGGTATAAACTCTATCAGAGTTTCTTGCTTCTTGCTAGTTGGGGGACTTGTGCAAGACACCGCGGATAAGTTCTTAAGGACAGTGAATTTACACGCCTCAGAAAATTACGGGGTATGAGATTTTGTAAGCATTTTTCTAACAATCTTAAGGACTTATATATTTCAAGGACTTATATATTTCAATCTCATTACTGTTAAACGTCAAAAAGGTATGTGAATCTAACCCTATTTTATTATTTATAATTGTAGTTGTTAACTTTTTAAATACGATATGAAAAACAATGTGATGTTTGTGCTCTATTGGATGTTTCATGATGTTATTCTGTCTTTCTAAGCAAATATGGAAGGAGAAATTTTAAAAAAAGGTACAGGTTGCCATTAAATTATAATTAAGAATAAATTAGGAGTTAAGTTTCATTCTAATTATAATCAGAAACATATTAGGAATTGAAACTCTCTTCGAATTATAATCCCTAATTAATTAGGGTTAGGGTTTCTTATATTTAATTTCTATTTTTTTCCATGATTATTTGGACCCTAATTAACTTTCTCAGATCAGATTTTATAAGTGGTAATTAAATTCCCTTTGTTAGTTTGAAAGGGAGAAAGCCTTGGTTTCTTTTCCTAGAACAGTTCCAGGGTCATTAGATGTTGATTATTTCCATATACACGTGAAATTAATTTTATGAGATGTGAATTTTAAAGAGAAAAATAAATTAAATGGATAGATAAATATGGTGGCTGTAACCGTAGCAATGTTATGCTAGGCAATCAATTTTGCTTAAAGTATTATGAAAGAAAAAGGAAAAAAAAAACTTCAGCATTAAAGCCAATTAATTCTCTTTAATTGTTTGGAGGAAAAAAAATTGTTGGATATCGTGGGTGCAGGCCCTAGATTTTGTTTCAACAATTATGGAGGAAGAAAAGGTTAAAATAATAATTTTTTAAACTGACTAGGAAAATTTCTCAGTAAATAACATTTTTTTAAACCTTGAAATCCTAATTGAATCGGAACCCTAAATTTTATTTCCCTTTTCTCCCTGGAATTGAGAATTGGAGAATTAAGTTTTATTCAAAAACTGAGTTTTTGTTCTTGTTTTATGCGATTTAGAGTTTTATTATCCTCTGATTTTGAGATTTAAATTGGAATTTGGAGTAAGTCTGTTTCTGGGAATCTCTTGTGTTCTTGATTATTTCGAGTTGTTTCTTCGTGCCTTTTGATTCGCGATTGAGGTGAATTATTTCCTGTTGATTCCTAGTATGATTTTGGGGTTTGCGTTGATTAGCGGAGGGTCGTTTCTTTTCTTATGGTGGTGAGAGTTCACCCATTGACGACATATTTTGCCTAGAGATCCCTTATCGAGTTGGAACTAGAAATTAATTTGGGAATGAATGAGACATTAAAGGGAAGAAATGAGATTATTAAAATAATAATTGATTTATTATTTTGAATTAATATTGAATTATATTTATTTATAATTTGTTCTATTGTTTGAGTAGAATCGTAAGGAAGGAAAATAGTATATTACTATCCCAAGAACAATACATTGAGAAACTTCTTAAGAAGTTTAGGTTTTATGACTTAAAACTAATGAGTACCCCTTATAATGCTAAGTGAAAAATAAAGGAGAATCATTATCTTAGCCTTAGTATGCCCAGATAATTGGGAGCTTACTGCACTTGATGAGGTTTTTAGACGTTTATGCAGTAGGTAGACTGAGTAGGTATACCCAATGTCAAAATCAGGAACATTGGAGTGAACTTTACAGGCTTATGAGATACTTAAGAGGTTCGATGGATTATGCCATTGAATATAGTGGATTTCCCATTGTACTTGAAAAGACGAGACAAAATCCATTAGTGGTTATGTATTCACACTTGGGGGTGGTGCGATTACATGGATATCAACCAGGAAAACAATTATTGCAAGATCAACAATGGAATCTGAGTTTGTTGCTCTTGAGATGGTTGGTAATGAGACTGAGTGGTTGAAAAACTTCTTAGCTAACATTCCACTAGGAATGAAAGTAACCCCATCAGTATCAATACATTGTGATTGCCAATCGGTAATAGCTATAGCGTATCAATACATTGTGATTGCCAATCGGCAATAGCTATAGCTAAAAGCATGAATTACAATGGAAAGAATAGACATATACAATTGAGACGCAATTTGGTGTAGCAGCTGCTAAAGAGTGGAACTATTTCCATTGACTGTGTGAAGTCAGAATGGAATCTAGTGGATCCTCTGACGAAACCCCTGGGAAGACAAATGATATTTGAAACATCGAGGGGAATGGGACTTAAGCCACTTGCAAACAAACAAGTGACGGTAACCCAACCTTTGTGATTGGAGATCCCATGAATAATGTTCATATGGGTAAAAACAAGTCACTTGTTAGTTCTGATAGCACTAAATTGATTTTAATCAATTATGTCTCTTTCTATTGTGTGTGTGAAAGTGCTATAGACTGCATTATTGAGAGGGTAAACTTTGTCATTAAAATTCTATGTGAGAATTTTATTTAAACAAAGTTTTTAATGATTTTCATATCCCTTATGGGTAGTGTATGATTTGCAGCATACACTTAATGAAATCACCTATGTGAGTGTCGAGTGGGGCCGCTTGCATGAGATCTTGCAATAAATAGGGGATTGTTGTAATAATGATTACATTATTGCAAAAGAAAAAGTTGGATTGCAACGTTCAAAATTTTAATTGCCAATAACGTTCAAATTAATTTTCTTAAGTGCTCCAACGGTAAAATATTTAATGGTTTTTATTTTCTTTTATTTATTTTATTCTTCCCTAGCTCTATAAATAGAGAGCTCTTTCTCCATTCCAAGACACACCAAAAAAATAAGTCTTCTCTCATTCTTCTTTCTTATTTTCTTCCTCTAAAAATTATCTTGGGTATAAACTCTATCAGAGTTTCTTGCTTCTTGCTAGTTCTGTGATCCTCGAATACATTTCGAGAAGTTCCTGTTGTATCCTGGGGGACTTGCGCAAGACACCGCGGATAAGTCCTTAAGGACAGTGAATTTACACGCCTCAGGAAATTACGGTATGAGATTTTGTAAGCATTTTTCCAACACCATCTTGTTTTGGTCCACTTGTATTTTGTCAGAAAAAAAAAATGAATCAGACTGATTTGTCTCACATAATGTTTGTTTGTGAGCTTGTATATTAGTCTACTATTCGCATATGGAAATTTTAATAACTTTATTTTTGTTTAATTAAATTAGTAAAAATAATATTTTTTATAAATCTAATTTTCTAAATAAGTAATATTCATAATTTTATAATTTATAATTTTTAAGTATAATATATTCAAAATAAAAATGACACTAGTGGAAAAACGATGTTTAACGTTGCAGTTATTTTGGGCTTTTAACGTCACATACGGCACCGACGTCTATTTGAGTAACGTTAATTACACATCGGTCAGGATATAACCAACGTCTATGTAGACGTCGGATGTGTGGATCACCGACGTCTACATAGACGTCGGACATTGTTACAATAGACGTTTATATAGATGTCTGACTTGACCAGATGCGACGTCTATAGGCCCTAGAACGTTTTGTCCACTGGAACTCATTGGACGCCGGTTTGTGCACTGACAGACGTCTGTTTTGCATTAACTGACGTGTTCTTGGTGTTTTTTTTTTTTTAATATTTTATTTTTCCAATAAAACCACACGTGAAAATCAAAAAATTGACCCAGAACAATTACTTATAATAAATGTTTGTGTTTCAGCTATAATTCAATCAAAGTAAAAAATATGAAATTATAAACTTAAACTAAACCTAAGTAGTGTTCAACAACAAGTAAAAGTCTTCCTAGTTCCAATTTTGCAGAAGATAAGTTGTCTACTCCTGCTTTAGCTGCTTTATGGTGTCTTCGGGTAAAGGAGATAAATTGTTGAAGTGCTGCACAATTAAGAAATATTCATTATGGTTTGATATATGTTCAAAGAAAAGTATTGATTTGTGATGTTTTCAAAGTAAGCATGATTATTACCTCATTCCAGTCATCTGTAATGTCAGCTTGAATGATGGTCTTAATCCAAGACATCACATAGTACCACATTCTCATGAATCTAGCTGCTTGTTACACTAAAATGACAAACTAAATATAGTCAAGAATTAAGATCATTGAATAACATAGTAAATGAATTAAAACTATAACTGCACCAAACCTTTGAATACAAGACTTGACTTAGCTGACCTCGAGATTTACCCATTACTCTATTTACATTAAAACACAAACTAATATTAATATAAGTATCAAATCATAAAAAATGAAGGCCCACGTGAATTTCAAAGTTATTTTTGGCGAAACACTTACCCTTGAAGCATGTTTCTCAAGTCATTTTTCATCTTCCTTTGCAGCGAATATAAGAATACAACTGTACATTTTTTGGGAATGAGGACCAACAGCTGCCAGTGAGCCCTGTTTGGAACATCATAAATAGTTAGTAAACTAATTAAGTAAACTTTAATTACCTTTTACATAAAACAACACATACCCATCAATGTATGGCACAAGGTATACGTCTCTGTTTGATTCAGCCATCCATGTTTGCAAATAATTTTGTTTGGTTTCAATTGTGTTACCACAACGTTGAATAGTCTGAGGTTCAACAAATCCGTAAACGGAAGACCGACCTTGGTCTACAATGATTGTGTCCATGTACCTATAACAACAAAGTTAAGTTGTTACAAAGTAGTAATATAAATAAAATTATTATGGTAAACAAAATTAACTATCTTACATGCACCATAGTTGAATAATGGAAATATTCAACATCTTGTCTCTCGCAATGATCTCGGATACATCATTGAATGTGACATAACCTGGGAATTCTTGACATTAGTTTTGCTATTGGATCATCCTCCGCTTCAGCCATGTCATCATATTCAGGTATTGGTGCCTCATGCATCGGCTGCTTTTGAGGACGTGTGAACTGAAGATAAGATTTTCAAAGTTATGTTCGTAACATACTTCATCAGTTTCAATTTTTTAACTACAAGGTTAGGCTTTACCCATTCAGAAAAATTATTTTTCATAAATTGCTAAGACATGTGTGAAGAAGTCTATATCATAAATTTGGTAAAATTTCGGCAGCATTTCGCATTGGTCTCCGAAATACACGAAATGAGAGTAGTCAAAGATGACCACAATCAAATATGCATCCGGAGAACAACACAAATAATGAACCGAAATTTCATCAGTCTTATGCATAAACTCCAATGTACATATTATAGCAAATTTATGAAAAATAATTTTCCCAAACTGTCCAATCGGACAATTCAAAATTTAATACAAACGATTAAAAGATTAATCGTTTGTGTTAAATTTCAAACGGGAACTAAGTATCACTCAGTGATTTGATAGTAATTAATAATCGAACGATCCAATTATAATAACACAATTAAACTTCATGACATGCATATATTAAAAAGCCAATAACACATACCTAAAAGCAAATATGAAATCATACAAAAAAGCCAATAAAATGCATATTCACAAAAGCCAATAACATGCATACACAAAAGCCAATTACATCCATATAAATTTAGTTTTCAACAAAGAAGCTAACCTTTTTAGCAGATTAAATTAACAATGGAGGCAAATGAAGGAGTGCACGCCCAAAAAAAGTCCACAACGCAGGCCAAAAACAATCAAAAACACAGCCGAACAAGACGCCAGAAACTGCAACAAAATGCAACGGAATGTAATTTTAATCGGTTCTAATGAAAGATTTTTTATCAAAGGCTAATTTAATCGGAGTAAAAATAAATTTCAACAGTCCAAAACATAGAAAACTAACCTCGAAATGATTGTCGTAACGGAGAAAACCTTGATGAAAAAGACGATGAATAGTGTAACTGCTCGCGGGTTCACGTTTTGCAGTATAAGGTTTTCTAGACGACGGTTTACCAGGAGACCGACGTCTATGACATTATAGACATCGGTGCTCTCACTAATTTGATGTCTTTATGATTTAAAAATTAATATTGGCGCCTATTATAGACGTCGGTTAGATGGGGCACCGATGTGTAATTGAACTCTTCAGCTACCTGTCAGTCCTATAAACGTCAGTTAGATGGGGCACCGATGTCTATAAGGCGGCAATATAATTACAGTTCACCTAACTGTCAGACTATAGACGTCAGTTAGGAGAGGGCACCGACGTCTATACGACGTATCATTAATTACATCCACCTACCTATCAGGTTATAGACGTCTGTGTTGAGGTAACTAACGTTTATATGTGACTATACATGTCGTTGTGGAGCGGTGCGATGTCTATATGGCGACTATTCACCTACCTGGCAAACCTATAAATGTGAGTCTGAAGTGGCACCGACGTCTATGATATTATAGACGTCGGCGATCCGATTACCTGATGTATATAGGCCTAACTTATTTACGAACTTGTCATCAGTCATTAATTTATGTCGGAACACCTTCTAACGGACGTCTAAGGGGTGACATTAATCAGTGTTTTTTCACTAGTGTGATTTTGAGATGGATTCAAACAAAAGAGAAAACTTAGAATGAAGAAACTATTTTTAGATAAACTTGACAAATAATGGAACTACTTTTAAATAAATTAAAGAATAAATGCAAATGAAAAATTATTTTAAATAAATATGAATGAATAATAACTCAGAAGAAACGTACACTTTTTTAGAAAGAGTCTATAATCTTATCTATATGATATTTTCGAATTGTCATCCTTAATTAAAAACATTGTCATTGAAACATTAAAGTGATTTTTGTAATATTTTCTTCATCTTTTCAGTTGTTGGAAAGTTATAAAATTATATCATATTAATATAGTTTAAAGATGATAATGGAATAGAAATAATCAACAAACAATTACAATCCTAACACTCTCTTATTCTCTTCAAACATTTTTAATAGTTGAAAATTAACAAATCAACGTCACTATTGATAAAAAAAAAAAAATCAAGGTAGGCTTAAATAAATGTGTTAAAAGTTATTATCCCACCTATAATGTTAATAAAAAAAGGCAATTAAATTATGAAACAGAGACAGTTAAACTATGAGAAATAATAAAAAATCTCAATACATTTTGTGGATGTAGGCTTAAATAAATGTGTTGAAAGGATTATACCACCTATAATGTTTATGAAACAAAGACCATTAAACTATGAGAGATTATCTATATTTTTAGATCTTGAAATATATTTTTCATAATTGAAAAATCTGCTTATGTTATTCATTTAAATGTGGTTTCCACTAATTATTTTTCCATAGGATTTGGCAGTACAGGGATGCTCTGTTCGTTCCTAAAGAAGTTATGAGGATCAATCTTTGTCTTTATTTGAACCAACCTCTCGAAGTTATCCTTGAAATACTCTACTCCGTAAACTTTTCCTTCTACATAGTTGTTCTCACCATTGTGGTTAATTCCTAAATCAATGTCTCTATAATTGAAGAAAGCCCCTCTTGGATTTTTTGAAACAAAAGGAGTCATGTACTTGTGAAGTATTCTTGTCAAGTTTATGAAATGATCTGTTACCTCTTTCCCTGCCTCATTCCAATTTGTTTGGTATTGAACCTTCCATAGGTTACCTGCTCGATGAGGGAAAGGAGTTGCTGTTGATGGAATTTCAGCCATTTTTCCACCATAAGGATTGAATTGAAATGCTACATTCTCCAACTCAATCATCTTCTTCCAAATCCCTTCAAAACACTCTTTAGAAATTGCTTTCTGCACATAGTCAGATTTTCTTTTCAAGTAGTTTACAGGTGATCGTGGTTGTCTATCAAGCAAAATCTCAACAGGTGTTGTAATGTTAATGTTTGTCCAAAACAACACCGAACGAAGCCAACTTGTTTCGATGCAGTCAGATTGCTTCAAACCCAATTGAGGGAACTTCTCATTCAAGAGAGAAACAAGGCTGTTGGAGTCACCAAGAAATAAAGCTACGAATGTTGCTCTTATAGTCTTTGTTCCATTTTGTGTACTGTTTACAACATTCAAGGTAAGTCTAAGGAAAAGGTTGTTGTCGATAGTTGGTGCAACATGCTGCCAGTTATAAACTATATCAGTGGCATTTTGCTCCAAGGTTCTCCGAACTCTGAAAACACTGACTGTTTCAGGAACACGAACTAGCTTTATTTTATAGGCAAGTACTACACCAAAGCTAGATCCACCACCACCTGTGATGGCCCAAAAGAGATCTTCACCCATAGATTTTCTGTCAAGCAATCTACCTTCAACATCAACTATTTGTGCATCAACAACATTATCCACTGAGAGACCGTATTTTCTCATCATATTGCCATAGCCGCCGCCACTTATGTGGCCTCCTACCCCAACAGTGGGACAAACCCCTGCTGGAAAACCATGAATTTTGCTCTTCTCACCAATTTTATAGTAAACTTCACCAAGCGTTGCACCAGCATGTACCCAAGCGGTCTCGGTGTCTATATCAACCTTAATGGATCGAAGATGAAACATGTCAAGGATGAAGAATGGTTGTGAAGCCACATAAGACAATCCTTCATAGTCATGGCCACCACTGCGGATTTTTATGAGCAAGTTGTGTTTTTTGGCACAACGAACGACTCCTTGCACTTGGGAAACATGAAATGGGGTGACTATGAGGAATGGCTTTCGGGTTGTGGAGGTGTTGAAACAAAGATTTCTGATGTATGCTTGCAACACTGAAGAGAATGAGGTGTTGTTTGGTGTAAAAATTGCTGAGGTTATGGGATGAGAAGACTCTGAATGGTTTACAAGGCAATCGAGAAAAGTGTTATGTACTGAGTTTGCATAGGAAGATGACCATACAAGAGAAAGAAACACAAAAGTGGCAAATATTGATAATTGTATTCTATGAAGAGAAAGGGCTTCCATTTCTAGTTATTTCAACAATGGTGTTAGGAGAACAAATAAAAGAAGATTTGTAGTGAGTATGTATGGCATCATATATGAGATTTTATAAGGATCCAAGAAGAAATGTCAAACATGGTAGTGGTTTATTTTGACTTTGTATTTAGGAAAATATACATAGACTTTCAAAACATTAAATAAAACTCAAACACTGAGAGAGAGAGAGAGAGAGATAGATAAAGAAACTTATAGATTCAACAAATATTTGAGAAAAATATATCTCTTCCAAACTAAAAAAAATTATCACAATGTGGGCTTTGCTTTTGGAGGTTTTTTTTTTATTTATTTTTCTATTAGATTGTTTATTGATTAGTTGTGGATAGAGAGGAAATAATAGAAGATGAAGATGGCTTGAAAGAGGAGAAAGAGTTCAAAAAAATTCCTAGTCCAAACGGCTTTAAATTTGGGTTTGATAAATTAAGAGATTAAAGTTGCCTAAAAGTTTTTCTTCCTAATTTTTTGGATTAAATATGTTTTTAGTCCCTATACTTTGGGACGATTTTGGTTTTAGTCTATTTTCAAACTATGGTACAATTTAGTCCTTCAATTTTAGAAAACTCTGGTTTTAGTCTTTTTTACCAAATTTTTTTAACTTTATTTGTTGTTTCAAACACGTTTCTCAATTAACATTGAAGAAAAAAATATGTCAAACAGTGTAAACAATCCAAATGCTACAATGAAACGTGCTTGAAACAACAAATAAAATTAAAAATATTTGGTAAAAAGGACTAAAACCTGAATTTGGTAAAAAGGACTAAAACCTGAATTTTCTAAAGTTGAAGGACTAAATTGTACTATAGTTTGAAAATGGACTAAAACCAAAATCGCCCCAAAGTATACGGACTAAAAATATATTTAACCCTAATTTTTTTGACTTTGATGTTAAAAAAGCCCACCATCACCCCTCTCTATGCATAGATTGGTCTCTTTTTATCAAAAGTATCTATAAAGTAAAAACTATAATGTTGATCTTAGTTATTTTTTCTTGACAATTTACCTTACTTTCTAAAAGGATAATTTTAGATGAGTTTGTGTAATTAATGAAGGAATGTGATGTTGCAAGGAAAGGAAAATGGAGTGTTTGATTTTAAAGGTCAACTTCAAAAAATCTTACAATATGAGATGCTTTTTCTTTAACTGTACTTAGTTTTTGTCAAAAATAGAAGGTTTGACTACTTTTATTTCTAAGTTAAAGGAGAATATGGAGAGTAAATTCATAATTTATAATTTTTATGGAGAGTAAATTCATAATTTATAATTTCCATCATCATTATGATATATTTTTTAATTAGTTATGTATAAAATTGACTTTTTAATCAGTTTGACACGAAATCAGTAATTAATAATGGTTATTTTAAGGAGAATATGTTAAGTCAGGAAACATGCTTTTTACTTTCAAGGAATTATTTGTAAGTTTTAAAATATGCATATTACTCTAAATTTCTAGGAAATGGAATCATTTATATTCTCGTGTAATTATATCTTAAGTACCATTGATTATCAGCTAGTTAAGTGTAGGGGTAAAACTATAAAATTGTGACTAAGAAAAAGTTTCTACGATTATAAAGATAGATCAATATATTATGATTAGATTTTAAAATTTAAAATAAATTTATTTAATGTAGTTTTGTTAATTTTAAGTTTACCAAGTTTTATGAAAAATTAAGGATCACCCACATAAAAGTTTGAATACAATGGACTGTTAGTATTAGCTTCCACTATATTATACATTAAAGAGACTTTAAATAGAGTTTACTAAAGTAGAAGCTAATTCAAATATTAGGTATTTATTGTGCCTATACCTCCATCTTGTGTTGGTTTGGTCAACAATAGTAAAGTTGATATTGAAACAACATAGATAATATTTTTCAATCTTTCATGTAGTGCAATAAAATCAACATGAATTATATTTTTAATCAATATTTTTGTTGAATTTTCAGCACAAAAGCAAAATCTCTCGTTTTGCTCAGTTCACCTTCGTCTCATTCTTCATTTCATCTCATATTCTAAGTATAAGTGTTTTTTTTTCTTTAAGGTTTTAAATTTTATATATTTACTTTTATTGTTTTATATGTATCAAATTTCGAAATTCAATAAAAAATAAATAAATTTCGAAGCACATTGAATTTTTGAAATTCAGTTAAAAAATTATCAGATTTTAGAATTGAGTTAAATAAATCATTAAATTTGGAAATCCATTTAAAAAAGTTATTTAATTTTTTGAAATATAATTAATGTAATAATTAAATTTTGAAATTCAAGTAATATAGTCACCAAATTTCAAAATTTAAATAAAGAAGTTAATATATTTCGAAATCTATTTAAGAAAGCTCACCAAATTTAAAAATCTATTAAATTAATATATGAATTTTAAAATTCGATTAAAAAGTTGAATATTTTTTGAAAATAGTTAAAGAATTAACTGGATTTCAAAATTAAACAAACACTTCTTTCAAATTTAGAAATCCAATATTTAATTCTTTTGCATTTCAGAATCCGTATTTCTAAATCTGATACTTACTTTATTGTTTTTGAAATTCGGTATTGCCTTTTAAATCCGAAACATTATTTTTTTGTTTGACTTTATAAAATGTTATACTTCTTTTAGTTTAAAGAATCATATTTTAAAATATTAAAATATTAACACATATTAAATTCTATTAAATTATACTAATTAACACATATTAAATAATAATAATGATGATAATAAAGATAATAATAATAACCATAAAAATAATAATGACAATAGTTTTAATAATAATGATAATAATAATAATAATTAATGATAATGGTAATAATAATAATGGTAATAATGATGGTGATAATAATAATAATAGTAATAATATTGATAACCATAATAATAATAATAATAATAATAATAATAATAATAAAGATAGTAAAGATAATTATCTGCTAAGTTATTTAATCAAATCTTAAAATTTGATAAGTTTTGAAATTAGATGATTTTTAACTGAATTTTAAAATTTAATAAATTTTTAAATTTAATAAATTTTTAAATTGAATTTTGAAATTCAATAAATTCTTAAACTTGAATTTTGAAATTTAATGAGTTTTTATATTAGATTTCAAAATTCAGTCATTCCAAGATGAAATAATTATAGGAGAGGGAAAAAAATATCCTTATAAAAAAATAATTTAGACATTAAAAGTAAATTTGAATATCATTCAGAACTTTAATATAAGTATTAATCCATCACAGACTTGTAAGAAAACATTCTTAGTTCTCATTATTCCTTGCAAAACATTTGTATAACACATTTAGAGTCACTATTATTCTAACTCGTCATGTGAGGCAGGGTAGGAATGCTCTGTTCGTTCCTAAAGAAATTATGAGGATCAACCTTTGTCTTTATTTTAACTAACCTCTCGAAGTTATTCTTGAAATACTCCACTCCGTAAACTCTTCCTTCGGTGTAGCTGTTGTTACCATTCTGGTTAATTCCTAAGTCAAAGTCCCTATAATTGAAGAAAGCTCCTCTTGGGTTCTTCGAGACAAAACTACTCATGTACTTGTGAAGTATTCTTGCATTGTTTATGTAATGATCAACAAATTCTTTCCCTGCCTGGTTCCAATTTGCTTGGTATTGAATCTTCCATAGGTTCCCAGCTCGATGAGGGAAAGGTGATGCTGTTGATGGAATCTCTGACATTCTTCCACCATAAGGATTGAAATATAATGTTACTGTATTGTCCAACTCAATCATCTTCTTCGAAATCCCTTCCAACCCTGCTCTGGAAATTGCTTTCTTTACATAATCAGATTTCCTTTTCAAGTATATGAGTGATTTTGGCTGTCTGTCAAGTAAAATCTCAACAGGCTCAGAAATGTTGATGTCTGCGAAAAACAACACGGAACGAAGCCAACTTGTTTCAATAGAGTCAGATAGCTTCACACCCAATTCAGGAAACTTCTCATTCAAGAGAGAAACAAGGCTTTTCGAGTCACCGAGGAATAGAGCTACGAAAGTTGCTCTTCCGGTCTTTGTTCCTTTTTGTGTATTGTTTACAACGTCCAAGATAAGTCTAATGAAAAGGTCGTGACTGATAGCCGGTGCAACATGCTGCCATTTGTAAACTATATCAGTAGCATTTTGCTCGAGCGTTTTTGTAACTTTAAAAACAGTGACTGTATCTGGAACTCGAACTAGCTTTATTTTGTAGGCAATGATGACGCCAAAGCTAGATCCTCCACCACCCGTGATGGCCCAAAAGAGATCTTCACCCATGGATTTTCTATCAAGCAATCTACCTTCAACATCAACCATCTGTGCATCAATAACATTATCTACTGTTAGACCATATTTTCTCATCATGTTGCCATAGCCACCACCACTTATGTGACCTCCCACTCCAACAGAGGGACAAACCCCTGCTGGGAAGCCGTGAGTTTTACTCTTCTCAGCAATTCGATAATAAAGTTCTCCAAGTGTCGCACCAGTTTGAACCCAAGCGGTCTCGGAGTCTATGTCAACCTCAATGGATCGGAGTCGGAACATGTCAAGGATGAAGAATGGTTGTGAAGCCACGTAAGACACCCCTTCGTAGTCATGGCCACCACTACGAATTTTCATCAACAATTTGTGGTTTTTGGCACAGATAATGGATGCTTGTATATGGGATACATGCAATGGAGTTAGTATAAGGAATGGCTTTCGGGTGGTGGAGGTGTTGAAACGAAGGTTTCTTACGTGGGCTTGCAACACCGAAGAGAATGAGTCGTTGTTTGTTGTAAAGATTGCTGAAAGTATGGGGTGAGAGGGCTCTGAATTGTTTAAAAGGCAACGAAGAAAAGTGTTTTGTGCTGCATTTTCACCTGAAGCTGAAAATGCAACTATAGAGAACAAGACAACGATTATGAGAAATAACAATGGTTGTATTCTCTGAGGAGAAATCACTTCCATTTTCTTTTCCGAATAACTGTTTGATAACATAAACAAAGAAAAGGATCTTTAGTGAGTCCATTAAACATGATCTCTATTTATAAGCATTCTGAAAATTAAGATTATGCATTTTCTTCATTATCAAAATCACAATTTTCGCATACAATTCTATTAGAAAATAAAATATATTTTAATAGACATAAATTTTTTACATTAATTTAACATTACTTATCTATTTTTTTTTAAAATATAAAAATTTACTCTTTTATAATTATTTTATTTTTGTACTTTATATTAAATCAACATAAAAATGTATCATCATATAATTATTAATTTATTTCCTTTTATTGGTCATCATCTAATTTCCCTTTTACATTATTTTGGTTTTTGAAAAATTATAAATACAATTAATATTTTCAAATGGAAAGAAATAAATATTATATTAAATGAAACATTTATACTGTACATGCATTTTAAATGATTATGTTATAGAAAGAAATATAACAACTATGATGAAAAAAAAAAAGTTTTGAAACAAAGCTGTGTTTAGAAGAGCTATATTGAGTTATATGCAGACGGTTATTACAAGATATTTAATTATCTGGATGACTTTTGTAGAATAATAGCATCAGCAAGAGCGGGCAGGTAGCAGTGCTGCTGCAGCAGCAGCAGAAAACCAGGCATCACCATGCAAGAGACGAATTGCAGAACAGAAAATCTGCAACAGCCGCAGCAGCGCCCACTATCAGAACCATCACCAGCAGCACCAACAAATCACCACCTTTCTGGGTTTTATTTCTCGAGAAGTATCAACTGCAACAATTCAACAAATCCTAATACTTTTGAATTGAATACATCAACAAGCAAATATTTTTAAAATAATGTGAAATCCTTTTTATAATAATAATAAAAAATAAGTTTTGTTTTCATCAAAATAAACTCCATAGGAATAGATCTTACTATTGACTAAATTTTATTTCTATACACAATTAAAAATACTTATGTTTTTGTTTGATACTGATGAGTTAACATTTCGTTATTGATTAAAATCTATAAAAAAATTGTACGGGCAAAGTATATATAACAGCACTTTTTAAGTAATAAAATTTTTCAAAAGTGTTATTATTGTTAGCATTTGTATTTTTCTTTAAATATTGTTGGTTTAATTATGATTTTGGTTTTTTTTTTCATGAAAATCTCAAATTGATGTTTTAATTTTTGTTATTTTTATTTTTTAAAATGCAATATAATTTGGTCCTTTACATTATTATTGTACTAATATGTCAAAGTCACATGTTGGTTTACGATTTTTTTTCTTTTTAATTTTTTAATTTATTTATTTCAAAAAAATTGTTCACCACATAGAATTTCAAATTTATTTATTTCAAATTAGCGAAAGTAAACCTTCATAGAACAATTATCATTGTTTATGAATCCGAATTTGGATAATCTACTGATGACCAAGACGGAACTTAGTATTAAATTTCAATTCAATCTTTAAATTTGTTATTTTAATTTAATTAAATCTTAGTTATTTTTTTAAAATGTACCCGCCCTGGATATTGAAATCAAATTTATTTTTTATTATTTTCAACTATTACGTTATCATATCCATCTTCCGTTAACATATTTGTCTTTTCCAACCAATATTGTCAATCTGTCATCTCTACCATTTTTTTAACGTTAATAATATTTCAATTGTTTCAATTATTGTCTAAAGTAACACCACTTATAATAATGAACTATTCTTAAAATATGATTTTTTTTTCATTGTCTAAACTTTTACACAATCATAAGTTAATAAATTCAATATTTTCATGTTATTTAAAGAAGACTTTTACTAAAACTGCATCTCAAATTATATGACTGTTTAGATAACATAGAAGAGGTACATAATTAAAAAACAATACATTTCATAATTTAATACGAAACCAACATAATTTGTTAACCTACTTATTTCCACACATTAATAAACAAAGTAATTAAAAATCAACAAACTATAGAAACACTAATAACATTTGAGTTGCTATTATCCTAACTCTTTCGATATGGCAGCGTAGGGATGCTTTGTTCATTCCTAAAGAAATTATGAGGATCAACCTTCGTCTTTATTTCAACCAATCTGTCGAAGTTATCTTTGAAATACTCCACTCCATAAACTTTTCCTTCAGCATAACTGTTCTTGCCATTGTGATTAATTCCCAAGTCAAGGTCCTTATAATTGTAAAAAGCCTCTCTTGGATTCTTGGAGACAAAAGGAGTCATATACTTATGAAGTACTCTTGTCAAGTTTATATAGTGATCTGCTACCTCTTTCCCAGCCTGATTCCAATTGGCTTGATATTGAACCTTCCATAGGTTCCCTGCTCGATGAGGGAAAGGAGTTGATGTTGATGGAATCTCAGCCATTCTTCCACCATAAGGATTGAATTGAAATAGCGTATACTCCAACTCGATCATCTTCTTCCAAAGTCCTTCAAAACCCTCTTTGGAAATTGGTTTTTGTACATAATCAGATTTTCTTTTCAAGTAGTTCACACGTGATTGTGGTTGTCGATCAAGTAAAACCTCAACAGGTGTTGTAATGTTGATGTTTGTCCAAAACAGCACCGACCGAAGCCAACTTGTTTCGATGCAGTCAGATTGCTTCAATCCCAACTGAGGGAACTTCTCATTCAATAGAGAAACGAGGCTTTTGGAGTCACCGAGGAATAGAGCTACGAAAGAAGCTCTTACAGTCTTTTTTCCATTTTGCGTACTGTTTACAACGTCCAATATAAGTCTAATGAAAAGGTCGTTGTCGATAGTTGGTGCAACATGCTGCCAGTTGTAAACTACATCGGTGGCGTTTTGCTCCACGGTTCTCTCTACTCTAAAAACAGTCACCACCTCAGGAACTCGAACAAGCTTTATTTTGTAGGCAAGGACTACACCAAAGCTAGATCCACCACCACCTGTGATGGCCCAAAAGAGATCTTCACCCATAGATTTTCTATCAAGCAATCTACCTTCAACATCAACCATTTGTGCATCAACAACATTATCCACTGAGAGACCGTATTTTCTCATCATGTTTCCATAGCCACCACCACTTATGTGGCCTCCCACCCCAACAGTGGGACAAACCCCTGCTGGAAAACCATGAATTTTACTCTTCTCACCAATTCTGTAATAAACTTCACCAAGCATTGCACCAGCTTGCACCCAAGCGGTCTCGGTGTCTATATCAACTTCAATTGTTCGGAGATTGAACATGTCAAGGATGAAGAAAGGGACCTCAGCCACGTAGGACACGCCCTCGTAGTCATGGCCTCCACTTCGGATTTTCATTTGCAAGTTGTACTTCTGAGCGCAAATGATGGATGCTTGTATATGAGATACATGCAATGCAGTTATTATAAGAAATGGCTTTCGGGTTGTGGAGGTGTTGAAACGAAGGTTTCTGACATAAGCATCCAAGACGGAGGAGAATGAAGCGTTGTTTGGCGTGAAAATGGCTGAAGTTATGGGGTGAGAGGGTTCTGAATAGTTTACAAGGCAATGAAGAAAAGTGTTGTGAGCTGAATTTGCAGCTGAAGCTGATTGTGCAATCGTAGAAAGTAACACAGCAATGGAAAATAGTGATAGTAGCATTCTAGGAGGAGAAAGAGCTTCCATTTTTTGTTGATGGTGGTGATAGAGTAACAAGAAAGAGAAGCTTTTGGTGTTTGTATATGAGCATGATCTACATTGGATTTTATAATGAAAACCAGTGGAGGAAGAAATCGTCAAAAACAAATGAAAAGATGATTAAGGTTGCCTCCCAAGTTGACAAAATATTTTTCGTATATACGAAATATATAACGTAACTCAATCATTCTTTGACCTTGCTAAATATGATTGTGCATATTCTGTAATATCTCATGTGAAATCAAACATTACGTAAGGTTCTTTAATTTATTTAATTATTTATCTTTACTGAATTAAAATGTTCTACTCTTCCTGCAGTCCACTTTTGGAAATAAGGCGGCTAATAATATATGTCAGTTTCACTTCATATTTTTGGATATATTTAAACAAAATAGCGTGTAAGCTCAAAACATATTTTTGATGAAGCAAAAGTATTTGCATGCGTTGTGTTATTAGCAAAGAAATAAAAATAATTCTTTAACAGAAATTTTTAGGAACAAAAATTTTGAACAGAGGTTTCCATTAACGTAGTTTATATCCAATAAGTTTCATATAGTGCATGCGGGCGGCACTATGAACCACTTCCACAAACAACAAATAATTGGCGATTGAAGAAAATTTGATTGTTGGTCAGATTTACATCAAAAGTTGCAAACAGAGACCGATAATGCCGCAACAAGACTTCATATAATGTCATGGTCGCCACTTCCAAAAGAAGAAAACTACAAGGATAAACAAAGGTTTAAACCGTTTTCAAATGAGAAATGATTCTTTGACACACCTAAATTTTTTACATTCATTTTACATTACCCTTCTTACTTTTTACTTTCTTTTTTCTTGAAAAACTACAAAACTTTATACTTTTTAGACCATTTTACCTTTGTATGCTGTATCAAATGAATGTAAAAATGTGTCATGGTATTATTATTCGTTCGATCAACCGAGATCCCCATATAAAAGAAATATTGACTGAGAGTTTAAACCATAAATAAAAAAAAGTAATAAAATTGTTTATACTTTTGATTTTTCCACAATGTTCGGTAAAACACACAAACTTTTGATGTTCTATATAATATAATTTAATTATGTTTTTAGTTAATATACACATCTCTCTTATTGAGGATTCACACGAGTTTATTAAACATGAAAATAAAGAAAAAAGAACTTGATAATAAATTATACAATATAGATCAAATTAAACTTACGGAGGAATTCATATTAACTTTAATACCATATTAAAGATAGAAAAATATAAAATAATTAATTGAATTAAATTTGTGAATGTAGTATCACTAAAATTACGAAAATCCTTTTTATAAAGGCTGTTATATTTCTAAGATTCTACCTGTTAAGATTTATGGCTTTTGATAGGAGACTTTATTGTATTTAATTTCAGTCTAATTATTTTGCTACAGAATTATTGATTTAAGTATGTATTATCACAAAATTTGGATGTTAATAACAATTTTGGATTTTAGGATTCTCGAAACATTTTTAGTTATTTGACTTCATCTGGGTAAGGAGTAACATATGATTCATCTCCTCCTTTTATTAAACATGACATCATTAAAAACATATACGAACTTCATGAGTTTTCACCTGGTCTTGCTTTATGCCCTCTTTTTTAATCTAGCTTTTTTTTTATCTGTTCACATCATTTGATTTAAAACAATTATATATATTACACACTTTTCACATCAATGTCTCCTTTTCTATTCTTCAACCTCTTTCATATTATCTTTCTCCTTTCGTTTACCCTTATTCTTTCTTATCTTTATTAATGCCATCTATCTCATCTTTATTAATGTCAACGTAAAAATGTCAACATTTACATTTTAAATTATTAAACATTCTTTTGTATTAATTTTGGAATGATTCAATATTTAAATTTTCATAATATATATAGATTTTCATTAATGCATGGTCATTAGAAAGGGATCCATTTACATAAATATTACTTTTTCTAGTGAAACAAATGATATAGATGAGGATTACGTGTCTCGATTATTTTTACTTTGGTCCCTCGCTATCTTAGTGATGTTCAAATTTAATATTTTTTTGCTGAAATCATGTGGTGGAATTTCTTAGAATGATTACATTTGGTGGTCAAATAAGCATTTTTTTTTAGATTATAATTATATATTAATTTATTACAGAAGAAAGTCATGTTTGGAGGAGAGTTGAATTTAGATATGTATTGAAAAGTGAGTACGTAAAGCTATGTGGTGCGTGTTTGAATTTGCCTAAGCCTTACCAACACATTGAAATTGTTATTGATTACCAAAGTTGACTTAATTAAAACACGATAGGGTACACATAAAAAAGTCAACGGTATTTTAGTCTTTTACTTAGAGATAGGGTACAGATAAAAAAACATGGGAATGTATGCGGTTTAGGGTTACAAAATTTTTTAAAGGCCCAATTTATGTTTTATTGAGGCCCAAGGCATTCGTGTTTTACTAGACGGGTTACTCCCTCCACCTCTCCATTTGCTTCCTCTACACCTCCTCCTTTCTCTTTTACCCTTCATTCTATTTTTTTTATTCTTTTAGTAAAAGTTTATCTTTTTTAAGTTTCTGCTTTATCCTTTATAAGCATCTCTGCTCGTGCTTTTCATTGTCGGTAGTCTATTGGCTTTGTTCGTAAGAGTAACAAAACTAATCAATGCATTTTTTTTTCTAAATAAATTACAATTTTACTCCAAAATCGAGTGATATAAGTATGATGATTATTATAAATTACTGAAGTCAATGATTGAATAATAATATAGTAGTATGAAAAGGTACATCAGAATCTGCGTTCATAGCTCTGCGGTATTCCAATATTCGAAGTGTGGCAAGTGTTTGGAAAAAACAAAGCTTTGTTTTTTTGTGGCGACAGCGCGGTTCCGTCCTCATCGGAGTCCAAGCAGGAGAGGTTGACGGTTGAGTTGGTGGTGGTTGAGGATGAGAACAGATCCGTGTCTTCGATTGTTTGATCACTGCTTTCGGATTGACGAGGGACAGTATGAACAAGGTGTTGGTTTATGATGTGAGATTCCCTGATAAGAATACAGGTAGGGTTGTGGAAAAGAAGCTTTTTGTGTAGAATAGTAAGAAGTTTGGAAAACTGGAATAGAGGTTCTCTCTTTTTGCTCTTGGCGGATTCTCCATTGGTTGAGTAGCCTCTTTCTAGAAGGTAAAGGTCAAGGATGGGTCTTGTTGTTCCTTTAGAAATTCTGCAGTCTTTTCCCTGTAGGTTTTGGTGAAGCCATAGAAACGGATGTCAGACATCCATTTCATCTTAAATGGATGTTTACATCCGCCGACAGATGTTCATATCCGTTTACGAATTCCACGTTTGGAGCCAACGTTGTCCAATAAGCACCAGAATGCTCCTCGATCACTTTCCTTTCTTCTCCTTTGATTTTAATTCTTCAGGTGATGTCTATGTTAACACGGAACCATCCAACACCTCCCATCCACTCACATCCTTCACTTTCTCCTTCGACAGAAAGCTATACTTCGTCAGAACCCTGTCCAGTTCCTTCAACACCTTCTCTTGCCTCTTCGCCGCCACCGTCAACCCATAATTTAGTATCTTAAATTCGTTCTCCACCTATTTCTACAGAACTAATAGCGTGAAGAAGTAGTGCGACTACTCCAGCTTCACCACCGCCACGTCCTTGGCCAACGGTCACTGAACCTCGTCTCTAATGCGAGCGAGAACAGCCACCACTTTGTCCCCTTCTCCGAGGCTGGATATGGTGAGATTCCCTGAAACGAGGTGCATGCTTGAATCCTTTCCTATGAGATGCAAATCGCACCGGGCACCGTGACGAGAACGTTTTCCATTGCTTGTCGTGTTTGGCTCTTCCGCAATGAGATTCTCTGTTTCTAAGGATAAATGGAAGAAGAAGATAAAAATAAAAATAAAAAGTAAAAAGGTTAAAAAAATAAAAAAGAAAGAATATTTTTGTAATTATAAAAAAGAAACAGAAACTTGGGGAGGTGGAGGGAAAAAAAAGGGGAAGATGGGGGAGTAACACCCTTACTAGACAGACATACTGTGATCATTAAGTCTCTTAGATGAATACTTCTTCCTACACCTCTCTTCTTTCTTTCTTCCTTCACTTCTTCCTTCTTTCTTTTTATACTTTCAAAATTACAAATATAACCTTTAATTCTTTTTTAAAAAAATTATATTTATAGTTTTGAAAGTACAAAATTATATTTATAGTTTTGAAAGTGCAGGAAAAAGGAATGGAGGTACGTGGAGAAACATTCCTCTCAGATAATGTATGTACTTTTCAAAGTCACTTAATTTTTTTTTTTAAAACGGGTTTGAAAAAAGAAGGCTGTCCAGTCACATTGTAAAAGATATTATTGAAATATAAAAATTGGCAATAATATCGTGAAAAGAATTGAAAAATAACGCATTTTCTCAGTTTAACTCAATGATTTTTTTGTCGATGATGGATAATTGGACCGTATGTTTAAACAATTGAATAATGTTGATTTTAGTTATAAAAAATACCCGTCTGGCTAAAAAAGTTGTTTCGTAGAATTTATGAATTAAAAAAAAAATCACGTTACAACGATTTTTATTAATAAAAATATTAAAACAAGATATTTAATTATAGTATAAATTATATGGTTTAACATAAAAAAAATGGTGGAGTAAAAATTCCGAGGGGTATCCATCAATCGTCAAACAAAAAAACAAAGTTGACTGTCAAAAACTAAAACTGATATATATATATATATATATATATATATATAAACTGAAAAAGACCTTTTTTTTGTGTTTTACTATATAACAGATTACTTAAACTAGGAAAACTAAGTATAAATTAGGATATCAATAAAATTAAAAAATGCATAAGCTAAAAACTGAAGTGGGAACACTCTTACATTTACATCAAACTATTAAATACGTTATTGGAACAGAAAAAATTGATGAACTTTGAATCAATTTCACTCTGCAGGCAAAAAAAATGATATATAAAGCAATGAATAACAATGAAAGAATGACTCAGGAATTTTCAGTCTCAGAAGGAGCTCTTGGTGGCCTTGTAACGGTAGAGCACCCTCTTCTTCTTGTTTGTGTTGTTCTCTATAGTGAGGACAACTTTCCCTGCTTCATTGTTCCTAAAAGTGTTCCTAACAGGCCCTTCTTGTGACCCCATTTTCTTTCCTTTTTGAACAATAACTGTGTAAGAACCCTCATCACTGGGAACAAATTCCTCCTTGTAACTCACCTCCCAACCCAGAACCGTCAAATCCCAGCACACACTCTTTCCAACCTGTTTAGATGCAACCACCCTTTAGTCCACTAAATGAAAAATAATGATAAAGTTCCTTATGTGCTTTGTTATTTGGCATTGTTTTCTGATCATAAGGTTTACTTTAAAACTTCAATAACTCACATATGTAAAAGTTTACTTAAAACTTCAATTCTGATCATAAACCAAAAGCAAAACAACTATGTGAAATTGTTTGAATGATCTGTCCTTAAGTTAGTACCTCTAATGCAGGAATCTCAACGGTTGCAGTTGATCCAGCCTTGAGAATGAGTTCTGAGACAGCACCATCTTGGGAAGAGAACTCAGCATCATTTTCCCTCTTGAAACCACCATATTGAACTGGGATCTCCTCAATTGGAATGTACCTTTTGAGTACAAAGAAATTAAGATCATTAACGGGATGCTGATGAAACATCCAAATAATTTAATGGATGAGATAGGAACATACTTGGTCAATGTTTCAGTGACCTTGTTAGGACGAGCCACCACAATTTTGCTCTTTGTTCTTTGGGTTAAGAAAGGAGATAAAAGGGCGTTGAGAGCATAATACCAGAAAGGAACGTTGATGAAAATCTACAATGAAACAAAATCACATTCATAATCAAATACCTTAAACATCAAAATAACATCTTATTGTGAGGACTGTAGCATAAAAGACAGTTAAAAAAGGGGGCAAAGAACTTACATTTTTTGCGACCATTTCAGGATAATTGTCTTGCAATATTGCAACAGTTTGCTTTGTGGCAACTCTAAGCTCCTTATTTGAAATACCAGGGGAGTTCTTAAGGTCATTGATTTGAAGCAAGGAAGACACGCCACCCGGCTTCAAATTGAGTTTCTGAATACCCTTCTCCATCATCTGGCACCTCCATCTCAAGAACTCACTGCGCTTCTCCTCAGTACCAAAAGTCTTCTGATAAAGCTCCTCACTTTCAAATGCACCAAATATGTTGTAGCACACAGGGTGCCCTTCATGATCAAATCCACTCATGTAAGCTGCAGAGGCCAAGTCTGAGGCAAATTCCTCATCCACCAAAGAATCAATATTTGATTCCTTCCTCCACTTAAGGGTCTTCTTCAGCATCTCAAACGCATCACTGACTCTGAACTCCCTGGCCCTCAAAAACTTCAACAGAACCACATCAATGCCTTCCGCTCCCTTGCTTGGCAAAAGGGGCACTCCCCAAAGACACACATCCTTCTCCTCAACCTCCACATTTTTCCCCTCCTCCTTCTCTTCTGCTTCATTCTTCTCTTCTGCCTGGTTCTCAGCAGAAGCCTCCTTCTTTTGCTCTTCTTTCTCAAAAAGAGTGCCTCCCATGATAGCTTCCTCAAGCTTTGACTTGAATTCAATCAAAGCCTTCCTTTCCAACTCTTTGAGATCAGAAAGGAAGTTGCTTTCTTCTTTGTAAGAAGAGCTTTTCTCCACCGTTTTGGGGTTCTTTTCATCCAAAGATGATTCCTTTGGTTCCACATTTTCTCCAGCAACCTTCTCCTCTTTCTGGGGCTCAGCAACAGAAACAACCTCAGCTGTCTGGGTCTCCTCTTGAGCCATAACCTCAGCAGTCATGGTTACAATTGGATCAAAAAGAAAACTTGAGAAGACCCAGATACTTAAAAAGGGTAAATGAAAGATCTAGTATTAAGAAAACAAACACACACCTAGGTTATGAAGCAGAATATAGAAACCAAAAAAAGGTTTGTGAATGTGTGTGCTATGTTTATGGTGGTGAGAAAGATGTGAGGGTAATATATAGTAATTTGAAAGGTTGGAAAAAGCGTTTATGGCAGCAACGGTCACATAATGGATCCAACACAGAGGAGCCGTTAGGGGTTTTCCTTTTCCCGAGAGTTATGCTGCTCTGGCATCCAGCACATTCAGGCGTGATACCATCACAGTCATACTCTTTCTTTATTGCTTTTTGTCCCACCTTACTTTTGTCCTCTTTTTTCTTTTCTTCCTCAAACATGAAATGTTTTCATATCATTAATTAAACATGAATAGTTTTAAATTCATTAAAGTATTGTAAAGATCAATAATCTTTTCATATACATATATTACAATAGTATAATCCAATATTAGTTTATGTTATACTAATATTTCTCTATAGGATTTGCACCGTAATATTGCTTTAAATAATTAAGATAATGTAATGTATAAATAGTATCACTTTGATTTTTTTTAAAGCAATTGAGATATGGTTATATAACTAGAAAATATATATTTTGTGTTTAATATGAAAAAACCTTAGGTGGTTTAAGTTAATTTGCACATTTTTTTTACGCTGTTTATAGTATTATAAAGGGAAAATCCAACTTGATAAAAACATTTTGTTGCATTGATGCTATGCACCGAAACATGTTTACTAATTAGGTTAATGGGGGGTGTTTTTGTTTAACAAATTTCAAAACTTTCTAATGGTTTTGGCAGTGACTGCAACAAAATCCATTCCATCTCTTTAATAGTCGTGCTTTCATGCTTTGTTTCATTCATGCAAGTTTATCACGCACCAAAAGTCAAGAATTTAATTTGAAAAAGAAAATATTGAATAATTTAAATACAACAACAAAAAAATCATCAACTTTTTTTTGTAATATTCAAAGATAAGAGTACTTCGAGTTATTTCTTAAAAAGAAAAATTATCATTTAAAGTCTCTTAATATAAAATATCTGTAGCATAGTACTACTCTATAATATAGTCACTTCTTTCTAATGTTAATTTATATACACATGTACATAAATACTTACAAAACATGTATTTTGGTGTATTTTTCATGGAAATAAAAAACTAGTTCGAGTATATTATAAACTGTAAATTTACTGGCAATGTCAGGAGTTTAAATTTTGAGGGCAAAATAGAGAAGAAGAAAAAGAAGTTTATGTCGTATTTCCACGTGTACCAAGAATAGAGTTCTATTGAATAATGTTGAAATGTGGTATCTTATGATTACCAAAAAATTATTAGGTAGTTTGTTTGACTCGGTCTAACGACATCACACCATGTGAAAGATTTGGCATCAATGTCACCATTTTATTTATTAATTTAAGAAAAGAACATTTTAAAATTTCATTCTGAATTATTTTATCCCATTTATCAAATTCCAGTTTGGAATCATTCATCCATGTTAGTTTTGGGAAATAGTCAACCATAGAAGCTGGAAGGACTTGTTCTTTTCTTTCTTTCTTCTCTCTCTTTGGTTTAAAATAGAAAACACAAGATTAGATTGTGTATTTGTGTTCAGAATCTTTGAAAAAATGTCAAATATTCGTCTAGACATCAATTAGATGTTCAGTCTGGCCTGTGGGATTTTGGACAGTTGTTAATATGTTAAAAAATTAATACATAAAATTTAATTAATTTCAATTTTGGAAATTTTTTCTACCAAAATTGTTAGTAAAAAGCTTGTCCAAACATTACTTACCATCATATTATATAGAAGAAGGACAAAAGCAAATAACACTTTATAACTAAAGAATTAAAATGAGTGTCCGACAGAAAATCTCTCCGTATCGCTATACAAGGATTAAAATGCAGAACTTCAAAATTAAAGTAGGATGTAACCGTAACAAGTATAAGAGGATTACAGGATACAAATAATGAAAGCCAAATCAATGATAATTATACTATCAATTTTCACAAACCATGTTAAGATTGAATCCAACACTGTTGATCTTAACTTGGCACCCCAGTGTGTTTTAGACAAGATCCTAGTATCAGTTGTTAACTTCGTTTGTTGTCGACCACTGTACAAGACTACTGAAAAATGATTTGTCTCAATGCTATTTCCTTCTATTAGTTGGTGTCTTGCTATCTGTTGCTGTTGGTGTGTATTCACCAGTTACCCTGCCATTTCCCAAAGAAAATGAGTTAACCATGAAAGACTAAAGTTTATGCAAAACAGAGAAAATTGTTTGCACCCCTCAATCTCCAGCACAAGTCAATGAAGAAGTCGTTGACTTTTCTGTAGCCATTTACAGATTAGAAAGAAGACATCAAGATAAGTTTCATCACAATCCCTGATCATCTACTACAGTGTAAGGAAACTAGCATTTTAGCACAACATTCAAGGCAAAAATATATTTACCTATTATACAACAATATGGCTTCACCTATTGTCCCTGCCACCTTGTTACGTACCTTTCGAACACAAACCTGAGACAAGCCCAATTCATCAGTATCTTTTACTTAGTAAGATACCAAAGTAAGTACAATGTGCTGCAATCACTCACCTTTACTTGATCCACAGGTCCAGCTTCAGGATCCCGATTTCGGTGAATAACAATTCCATTGTCACACTTATTTATGAAGTGTGCACTTCCACTTATATCATAGAGATTAGGAGGATCCCCAACCCAATTATGCAGCTATGAAATGAGAAGAAAGAATATCAGAAAGAGTAAAATGACAACAGATGAAACCAAAGCTGTTTGTTACCAACCTGCCTAGGATGTGCTACAAACCAAACATGGCATCCATGATGTTGTGCAAAGCGTTTGATTAAGGTAAGCATCTGACTCACATATTCTGTTTCGGTCCTGCAAGTTTTTGCAACAACTAGATTAATCTCAATTAGTAATCCTCCATTATCTAGTCAACAATAGAGGCAGCTTGGCAACAGAGAATGATTTGTAACACAGTATGTTCTTGGAGAGAGATTTATTTATGATGTATCTTTTACTTTGATTATAAATAACATTCACGTCTCTGTGATTTCTCTTGTACTTGTCTAATACATATTCATATGAAAGGAATCTCCAGCAAGTCCCAACATTCTAAAGAGTTCTAATACAACTCAGAAAATCCAAATTTAGAATAAGTTCTTTTAAGAGAATTACTGGTTTGGAGGTCTCTGATGATCAAGCTCATTATAAGGATCAATTACAAGTCCTCGCACCCCATGCCTTAATACAGCAGCTTTTGCAAGGTCAAGGACCCATTTTATATTTGGAAGAGAGTCATCTTCACACCTAGTATCAACAACCATGTAGCCAAGCACTAGATTTCATCAGTTTAAGAAATATGGGTAGTATTAGACGGCAGTCTATTCAACAATCACTACTAAAGCAAGAGATTTTGACATAATTCAAATACACAGCCAAGATCAAAAGGTTCATGTTAGGATCCTTCGTCATTAAGTTCTATGTTAAACATTTCCAATAAATTAAGGAGACCTGAAAATTTATACATCACCATTGGTACCTAACCAGGCTCAAAATCCCAGTCTGATCAATTTATATGACCACCAATAGCAGGCATATATTGACCCACTATACAGCCACACCATCCCAATACCCAACATCAAGAGAACAAATATAAATTGGAAAATACTAACCAGTGCCTTAAGGAAACAAGTTAAGGAATTAAAAGGAGAATTTTTTTTATTATGATTAAAAAATGCACTCCCCTACTATTGTTTTAATGCGCTATCATATAATTTTCAATCAAGAACTGTTCTGATAAATGAGCCAAATACACTAAAGTTGCTACTGCCTGCTTCAATATTTATTTAGAAAGATTTAACCCTTCCTATTTTAAATAAATAAAAAAGCAACTGCATCACTAATCATATCATGCATCATCACGTTTCAATCACAGATAACTGTAAAGGAAACCGGTAAACTAAATCAACTTAGCAAATGGATAAAAGATAACAGCAGTCAAGACAAAAAGGTGAGGATGATTGTACAAATGATTGAATGTGGCATGCCATAAGTTACAACTACCAGCTGAGATTCTTGTAATGGACTTACCTTATGAGAGAAAAAGTATCGCTTAACCAAAGCTTGCCCTGTTCAAACTCCTCCACACTCATTCGGTCAACTTTTTCACCATAACTAACATTAGATAAACAAGTCAATCAAGATAATCAAATATATATGCATAATAACAATCACAATTATTGAAAATTAAAGAACATTATCATCCAATAGACCAATATAAGGGTCTGCTTACAATGAAAGTAAAATTGCAATATTATAAAGCAAAATGCAGAGGATAAAGAATTATTTAATGATAAAAGTAATATCGATTCCAGTAGTATAATAAAATGGTGTAACACCAAATCGAAAACCGAATTAATATACTCACAAATGGAAAAGTCCCAAGATATTATTGGACCACGGTAATAAATGCCAATTCAAAGGCATAGAGTACTATATCATCCATAATTCTAATAACTGGTAGTATAAAAGTTTCAATTCCATATCCCACGCATGTCTCATGCCTTCACATGAACTCAACACATACAAGCAAGATAGAACTAATTAATATGCTATCTGATATAAAGTAATGTAAGCCATAGTGTTTCTAATACAGAGAAAAGAGTGAAATATGAATCATTAATGTGATACAGATAAGAAAAAAATTGAAAATTATTATAAATCCAGCACATAACACAACAGAGGATGTGGGAAAACAACACCATAAGTTATTATTTGATCTGGAAATAAACACTAATTAATGTTGGAGGATTGGAGGTGTAGTTTACATGGTTTTTAGCTTTGTAAAAAGTAGTAAAGGAAGACTAATGACATTGGAAAAAAATTGTTGAAAGGGAGCTCATGATTAATAATATTCTTGAGAATTAACTTTTAATTGAGCCTAACAATGTCACGTAATCCTGTACCTAAACTCACATGGTGGAATAAGATCAATTTTGTAGTAATAATAAAGAAATAATCAACAAGGCACCAATAGTACATAGATCATAAGTAATATGCAAGGCTCACCGTTCATTAAAGAATGGCTTCTTCAAGTGTTTCTCCAAAAGTTTTCGAGCATGTTCTCTGACCTATAGGATAGTCAATAAAAAAGTCAGAAAAATGAACAAACTTCTGACTGGAATGTAAGAGGCGACTATTTAAAAATAGAGATACTGTTGACATAGTAATTTGGTACAACCACATATATAACGGAAGTAAAAGAGAAATGACAGATATTATAACACATGGCCAACCCCACCAGGAACTTCAGCAAAACAAATCAATAAAGATTACTAAGAACAGACACTCAACACTGAATCTGAAATCCCTACGCAACCACCACTCACTTTTGAGGATATTGTGGGATGACCAGGCTATGGAACTAACAAGAAAAGAGGTACATCAATTCATCCTCCAAATAAAAAAGTATTTTTAAATAAGAAAAATGCAGTTGTAAGAGCTTTCTAATCTGTCCACATATCTTGCGTATAGAGCACTCCTAAAAGTGATCTACTGCAGACATTTGAGCTTGAGATGCGAACAGAGAACCACCTTACCCTATACTGACTCCTTTTTAGGAAAAAAGTGCAACATGCACCCTGGAATTATCCACCTGGTGTGCACCTAGATACTTGGTTAAGTACATGTGTAAATATGACCAATTTTAATTCACAGGTGGTTAAGACTCAAGAGTAAATGATTTATTGTAATTATCAATATTGCTTATTGAAATGTCAAATAGTGGTTAACTTTATCTCACAAGTGATTAATAATATCTTGAGACTATTAATTGTTTCAGTGGTTAATTACATATATAAATATGGTTAACTACCTGTAACAATTGGTTAAGAATAAATAAACATGATTGCATACAATTATTACTATATGGTTAATGGTGTCAAAAGGTTATTAAAATGTCTAATAGTGGTTTACTTTGCCTGACAAGTGATTAAATAATGTCATGAGGATTAAAATGTCTAATAGTAGTTCACCATCTATGCTGCAAAGTTAACCACGCATTCGGGGAGGACGTTGGGAGTATGTCAACCACTATTTTTTTAAAGGTAGGTGGCACTTAACAGACACATGAAAAATAAGCTTTGGTAAGGAACCACTGGATAAATTTTCACAAGAACCATGAACTAGAAACCCTTGTGGTTTTGCCTCCAACCATTCTGTACTAGGTTATACTTCTACTCTGAAGGATTATGTTTTCCCAAACAATTTCATTGTTCATATGAAGCTTTTGACAAAACTCCCAAGTCTCAGAAATTTAATCAATAGAGCCAACCCCACCAAATGGAGAAGAGCTTTCATTTTAGTTGATATAAAGAAATATATTGTTGATTAGAGACAAATAGAATAGCTTTATTTTATTCACTCAATAATGTTTATGTAATATTGAGCATCCAGAACCAGTTCAGTAAACCAATGGTTTGTGAAACACATTCAATTCCCTAGCATTCCAACAAATAACTTCCTTACATGCAACAAATAAAGTAAAACACGAGGGAGAAAGAGAAATAATACATTTACTTTTCTTCTCTGAGAAAGATCTCTTAAAGCAGAAACCAACCACAACGAAAGTATATGAGTAGGCGCAGGTATCATCATATTACCACAAATATCTAGACATGATCTACCATTTCATAGTTACCTAGAAGTGAGTAATAAATATCCTGAACATAGAAAGTCACTAATAAACAATCTAACCTTGTTCTCCATAGAACAAAGTGCAAATTTCCAGCCAGCCAATTCATTAAGATTGCAGAGAAGAGCATCAATCCACTCACTCTTCCCAGAGTTAGGAACTCCAGTTACTATGGTCAATTCTCCTGGTACAACCTGATAAAAGTAATTTAATAGATAATATCAGGATCTCTAAGTCCACACAAAAAAAATGTTTAATTATTACTATATGCCGAATATTGTACTCTGGTTACAAAAAGCATTTGATGAAACATGTTAGAGCAGCTTATATTATGTTCTAAACAACTCTTTAATAGCTGTTTTTGTTCTACCTATGCGCCATCTAGAGTCTGAGACTAAGGGTGACTCCTTATGTTGTTTTTGACACATTATTATTATCTGTAATTAAATGCATAAAGTAAATAAAGAAAAAACAAATATATAAAAAAATGTTAATCGCATTAGGAAAAATATAGCAATAACGGTCCCCTTACATTGTACAAGTCATTCAGATTATTCCACCCAGTTGAGATACCAATATCATATCCTAAGGTTCGATGATAGTATGCATCAATCTCGTCAAAATAATCTCTGAAGTTAAACAATCCACGTATTGGATATAATTCTGCTTTCTCAATCACTTCCTTGAGTGCATCAGGGCCCAAATACATGAGAACCTGAGAATATGTCATAAGGTTGCTACAGTTATCAAAGAGCAGAATTACATACAAACAACTTCAAATGACTCTGCATGACAAGCGACATACACAAACCAGACAAGTGGGAAAATTATCTTAGTGTTCAGAAACATTTAATACTAAGGAAATACTCCCTTACGTTTCAGAAAGCTTTCCCTGAAAAAAATCATTTCTTTAAAATAAGCTAATCCAAACATGCATGTTAAAAGAACGATGCACACTAGACAGCATGAATAGCATACAACAGATAGAAAAACGTATAAATATAACCTAAATGGGTCTGCGAATCCAACCAGTGGGAAAAAGTTACAGAAGAATTATTTGTTTTCAATATTTAGAGATTTAATCTTTTAGGTGAGGATGAGAGGAAGGATGCAGGTGAAGGGGAACTTGAACATGCAAATTGATATCTGACCTCATTCGCATCTTTGCAATTGTCTAATCTCCCTTTTTTAGGCCACCTGACTCGCCAGCATCTACAACCATTGAACAGAGAAAGGTTAAAGAAAATGTGAAACAAGCATGAAAAGAGGAAAATAATATGAATAAACTGACTATATAGAACAGTAAATATAGCCACTCGGTTTTGTCTAATCATGAAGATTTTGAAACAACAGCAACATCAACATAGCAAAAAAGGTTTACAGAGATAGCATTTATCTTAAAAAGCAATTCTTTAGAACAAAATACGGAAAAGCAACTCAAAAACAGCGGATCTATACAGTTTAGCACTTCTTACTTCAAAATTAAACACCATATACAATGAATACATGGATCATTTAAACGAAAATTAAACAAGTGCCAAAATATTGTTATCCTCCTTTGATTGAAATAATACCTTCTTGATATTTTCTCAAATATATCAATAATTATGGTAATTTATATATGTAATAGAAGCAAGACCAAAAAAATTCTAACTTCTCTTTCCCAATGCGGCGTGCAAGCTCCTCAGCCAAAGCTTGACCAGGTGGATCCCCATCAGTGGCAAGTATAACCCGAGTTGCCTATCAATATAAATATTGACAAAACAAATAAAGTTTAAGGAAATGATATATTTCAGCAAATTCAGAAAAAAACAAAAAAAAAAAATCTAACAAACCTTCTTTAGTTCATCTTTAGAGTTCCACAGATACTGATACTTTTTGTCCTAGCTTTACAGAATTAGACATATGACGAGCATTAGATTCTGAGATTACACATGCTAGCACGGTAAGAAATGGCAACAGAGAAGAAATTGAAAAGTTACAAACATGCACACACATAATAATATAATATCTTGAGAATTAAAAAAGGACCTGTTCTTGAGGAGGCAAGTCGTTTGAGGACACTGATGGAGGTGCCCCATCAGGAACACTGACACAGTTCAAGAAGCCAGCTTCTTCCATTGCCAGCTTGTCCATTTCACCTTCAACCTATATTGTTAAACCAATATGCTAAGCATAAAGCGAAACTTAAACTTTCCATAATTTTTACAGAGAGCAGAATACATACAATGATTATATCACTCTGTCCTACTATGTCATCCAATCCATAAAAGATCTTTTCAGTGTTTGCTTCCTGAAATAAAAGGAAATTTAGAGGAAACTGGAAATAAGTAATGTCATAAAATCAGATAAATAAATATGACATCAAAATAAAATTTGACAACTGACAAAAAAAACATGTTGGATTTTAGATAACATGAAAAAAAAAAAAAAAAAAAAAATATATATATATATATATATATATATATATATATATATATATATATATATATATATATATATATATATATATCTTCCAGCATAATCCAATTATAAGCTTCCAGGTTTTCAGCTCCTAAGCTTATAAGCTTCAGCTAGGTTATAAGCTAGTTTTACCAAAACATTCTCTATACATAAATTGAGATTGCAAAGGTTACTTGTGTATATTCTTTTCTTTATTTTTATGCTATTTGGGTATGCTGCAAACAATAGATGTAACAAAGGGACCTAGTTGGGATCATATGTTATATTGTGATGCTTTTGCATACTCTACCTTAAGTAAAAGGAACCAACACTAATAATCTAAAAACAATACTTACATGTTGACATTGCTAGTGGGATGTATTTTATTTAATTATGCTCACCAAAATATGACAGATGTCATCACTGTTTTCAACTTTTAATACTAATTAATTCTCAGCTTATCATTTTTTCCACTCAATCTAAATATGTACAGCATACCTGCCAAAACACCTTGTTGACATCTCGATACTTGCAACTAATAAGTGATCCATTTCGACGATATGTGAAAGCAATCACAATCTACCATACAAAAGTTACAGAAACAATCAGTAACAGGTAAATTAAAGCAAAAGTGTGAAAATAGAACACTAAAAAAAAGTAAATGTTTATTATATACTACCCTTGGAAATAGTTGAACTTTGAAGGTATGACTTTGTTAAGTGAAAATCAATTGCAATCTTTGCCTAATTAATCGTTGTGTAAAACATTAAGTACAAAACTTTCATTTTTAAGACTGCCTTTATAATCGGCTAATAGTAGGTGTAACTAGCATAAATCATATCAAATTAAAGTTATCATATATACACCAAGAGGCATTTTCTGGTTAATAAAATCATAACCAATGTTCACTCCAGGATCTTTCTAACAATCAAAGATATCAAACAATCATAAGGATTATTAATGTAGAGGAACTATCAACGCATTGAAGATACATATTCACAATTTAGTGGTCAATTGCACCTGATCTACATATCTTCTCTGCTTAACAGCATTTCTCTCCAGAGTCTCTTTCGAAATCAAGCGCTCTGAAAAATATGCAAGCAGCTGAAACAGGGCAAACAAAGTTACATTCACCACATTGACTGGAAATGAACAAAAAAAATCATCATCAACACAATTGAAAAACTATCTAACTAGCATAAAGCAAACAAATGAAAATAAACAAAGACTTTGATTCTAATTTCCAAAGGCTTGTTTGTATTTCTGTTTATCGTGAGCAACAACACACCACTCTGTATTTGTTACTTTCAATAAATACACGTTTAGCTCTATGCATATCCAGAATAAATAAATCACTTAATGCAGAGATGAGAAAAATCAGAGGAAACAATGGCTCTGCTGCCAAGACATACAGAATAAATTTATTGAGTGCAGAGTAGGAGTGTACAAGCAAAGCCGGTTAAACATTAGCATTTAATTTTAATTGCTTGCCAAAACTCAATACAACTAGAGGATCTATTTGTATGCAAAAGAAATAACACATTGTAAGTGCCCTTTTAATAGAGAGATTGGTAGAAATGATTTTGATAGTATTGATTTTGAACTAGTTAATGTTATTGGGAGGATTGTCAAACTATCTTAACAGCAAATCTAACATCGGATTGTGTATCACTGTAAAATTTAATTAAGTTGGTAAATAAACACTTACCAAACATTCACCAAAGTAATGGAGGACAGGAGTTTGTCATGAGCACTAGCTGCCCCTCTGTTATAGCATATCCAAAATTCATAAAGTGCAGGACAAAATTAGGTTAGGTAGAGTTTAATTACCTCATCACAAAGTGGTTCAAGCTGTAATTCCTCCTCCGTAATTTCTCTTTTCTTTTTAACCGGGGTTACTACACTTGCTGCAGATCTGCTTCCAGCAAAAGCCTACAGCAGAAGGTAAAAAATGAACCAAATACCAAATCTGCCTGTGTTAATCTGACCCGCTTGAAAATGAAAAAAAAAAAATGTAACCTGTGTGCTGCCTTTCCAACCACACTTTCCTCGAAAACACACCCATGCAGCAGATCCCCTAAAACTCAAAAAAATAAAAAATAAAAAAAATTAAAACAAAGTATGTATACAATCTGTTAAAAAAAAGAATCAGAAAAGTTTACAAAAAAAAAAATGATAAATCCCATACCCATCTGGTGCAATGTAAAGAGATAGGCTCCTTTCTGATTGATCGCCACCTTGGCACTAACAAAAGAAATATTAAATGACACACACATGCAAGACTTAATACATTAAACTGTCAAATCCTATTGGCACGTATAAATGGGATTCGTCTAAAGAGAATGAATGAACTATTCTCACTGCAATGTCCCGGTATCCCAAATAAAATGGAAAAATAAAAGATACAAACAAGTTAAAAGCATTGGTTTTAAGTACATAATCAACACTCCTCAATTCACTATTTTTAGCACGCTCATTTGTAACACTGTGTTATCGCCTCCTTCAACTGAAACTAAAGCTGTCCCTTCAAATAATCATCTTCCGCCAAACGAACAACAAAATATTTGCACAACTTCACACCTTAAACAGACATGATTAATAACAAAGACCCAAATCTTCATGCATAAAGTGAAACAGCAATTTGAAGACAATGTCTAAAAAAACTGAAAAACATTCCAAAGGATCAAAAACATCACAGTTTATAAGTCATATTTAAAAAACTTATGTTCAACTTTGAAGGAAAGTAGGAGATACCTCTGGACAGATCAAGTGATTGTGCTGCCCCGGCACACATATTCCAGTTTCCATCCCAACAGCCTCCAACCTCTTCCTCAAAATATTGAACTGCAACTCCACACTCTTTGCCTCGGAGTTCGCCAATTGAACTTCAGAAAACCAATCCAAAAACACAAAAAGTTAGCAACTTGAAACACATTTAAGGCTGACCTGTCCCCCACGGAAAAGGGCACCTCACCCGGTCTAGGGATACTGGCATGAGAGACACCAGGGTAACCGTTGGTTCTGAGAGGCGATGAAGAGTTCCTTGAAGTGGGTTTGGAACAGAACACGGTGAAGAAAGGTCTATGAGGAAGAAAACGATATCTTTGACAGAAAGGAGTGTTTTTGAGGGATGGAAATGGAGAAGAATGGAAGAGGGTCTGAGGGGTCATGGTAGAGAGTTTTGAAGAAAAAAAGAAGGGACGTAGAGTGTAGGGATAACGAAGGCGCATGTTTCTTATTCCCTTGATGCAGAGAATCTTGGTTTTGGGTGTTTCTCTAAGAGGGTTCCAACTTCCATGTGTGTGCCAAAGAGAGAGTAGAAATGGGAAGGAGGGTTTTGGTTTTAAGGCTTTCAAGATTTTTGAAGTCTAAAGAACAGAGTGCCCAACAAATCATTGGTGTTGAGTTTACACTGAATAATTTTATTTGATTTTTTTTTTTATACTGTAAGGTATGAGTATTTGATTTATTTAAACATTTTATATTATTTCATAATTAGTTATTGCTTATTTGAAAGGTATAACTGTTGATTTATAGTAATGTTTTAACAAAGGGAGATTCTCATCCTAGTGAGTTAGAAAGAACAAACACATTTAAATATTAATGTAGTTTTCAGTTAGTATTATCCTGTAATTAATTATAAATTATATTGTTTTTGAAATGTTATTTTAAAAGGTTTTATCACAAATAATATATTTTTTAATATTCTATTTGATTTTATTGTTTATTTAATAATGTTTGATGAGTTCACTTTTAACCTATTGTATTACATACAAAATTATATTATAAATAAATAAAAGTCATTTTATATAATCTTGAAAACAATAATTTTGGCGATAATACTTTCTTAATTATATCTCATTTCATAATTATATAGGGCTGTGATGAATTAAATTTATGTGATAATTTGCTTATATTTGCAAAACTTTATCGAGAATTAATTTTTCTTAATGTTATAATATTTAGTTTTTTTTTTCACGATTACATCAATAATTCGTGCACTTCTATGGGGATTTTTTTTATTTTATTTTGAGAAGAATAATAGTATATTCAACTAATCAATATACTAGAAACGACTGAGAAAAATTTAAAATAAAAGTCCACTAATATTTTTATTTGTGTATTGCAACAAATTATTTTGCTTGCATATGATTATAGTTTATAATTATTTTTAAATTCATAATCTATAACTATATATCCATAATTATCTATAATTATATATAAAGAAATGTACTTAATTAATGTTCTTCTTAATCATTATTTTTAAAATTTAAATAATTATTCATAAAAGAAAACTAGTTTTTAGATTTATCATTTTATTAAGAACTTTTTAAAATTCAAATAATTACTCATTTTAAAAGAATTTTTTTATCATTATAATTACTTTTTTAAATTTAAATAATTATTCATAATAGAAAAATTGTTTACATGATTAATTATAATATTTTTTATTTTAATAACTATATTTTATTTTATATATAACTATTGGCACCTTTTGTTTTTTTAATTTATCCTTCTAATTACTTTCTTTTTAAAATTTAAATAATTTCTATAATTATGTATAAAGATCTAAGGGTTAAATATGTTTTTAGACCCTCTATTTTGGGGCCATTTTGGTTTTAGTCAATTTTCAAACTAAGATACAATTTAGTCCTTCAACTTTAGAAAACTCTGGTTTTAGTCTTTTTTACCAAATTTTTCACGTTTCATTATAACATTTGGATTGTTTACATTGTTTGACACATTTTTGCTTCAATGTTAACTTAGAAACGCGTTTTAAACAGCAAATAAAGTTAAAAAAATTTGGTAAAAAGGACTAAAAGTAGAGTTTTCTGACTAAATTGTATCTTAGTTTGAAAATGGACTAAAACCAAAATCGTCTCAAAAGTATAGAGACTAAAAACATATTTAACCCAAGATCTTATACCTGTCTTTTTTTTTTCTAGTTTTATCCTTCTGATTACCACTTTTTAAATTTAAATAATTATTCGTAATAAAAAAATATTTTTCAATTTTATCATTTTAATAACTATTTTTTAATTTAAATAATTACTCATTATAAAAAAATTAGTTTTATTATTATAACTATTTTTTCAATTTTAAATAATTACTTATAATAATAAAATATATTTACACGATAATACTTATAATATTTTTTATTTTAATAAGTAAAATTTATTTTATTTGTAATTATATTTATAACAATAATATACACTTTTTATTGTTTCGATTTTATCTTTTTAATTATTATTTTTAAAATATAGATCATTTATAAATATTTAAGAAATATATTTATCTGTTTGTTTACGCTGATTACATCATAACTAAAAATCACTAACCTCTGCCTATGTTGTGTTAAAACATAATTTATTATAATTTGTAAGAAATTTAGAGTTTTGGATCAATTTTATTTTTAATTATACTTAAAAACATATCAAATATATTTCTACACTATTTGATCGAAACTAAAAAGTAGTTGGGATATTTCAACAAAAATGAAAACACATGCTTTATTATATTATAATAAAATTGGAAAAAGATGAATCTAATGGTAAGATTATAATGATTCACCATACATCATTTTGTATCGAAGTGTTCTTAAATACTAGTCCTCTTAAAGAGATAATAAAAGGTATGTGTAAAATTTCAAATGTTAACACAAACTGTTATTATTTTCAAAGATAAGGCAAACCTTTATTTACACTTAAAAAAAATGCATTTTTCAAATTTTTTGGCTAATAATGTTTATGGTCTTGATATAAATAATTTTATTATAAAACTAATTTAGTAAAAGAATGCCAATAGCATATTCTGCATTACACTTTTTTAAATATTTATTATTAACTAATATTTAATTATAAACTACATGTTCTTGAATTGAAGTAAGAATTCATAAAAGTCTGTTGCTGAATTTCAGTTTATAAGATTATATCAAACAAAATGTTCCTAATATTTTTCTTTTCGAAACAAAGTAATCAGTTTTAAAAAATCTTATGTAGGTAGACAATATTAAATAATTTTTTATTCTTATTAAATCTGTAAATTTTGTATGTAGTTATACTAACTTCAATGGAAGTGCATTCTTTCATTTCTGTTTTTTTTTTTCAGTAAAATTGTTCTACCTTTTGTTTTCAGTCTTCCATAATTTTATTTAGTTTTTTATCTTTACAAAATTTGTAGGTATATTTTGATTTATATTAAAAAATTATAGTTTAAGGCATCGAGTCAGCAAGTAAATCCGAAAAATATTATACTTACTGTCTAATTGCTCCTTTTAAGTTTCCCTAAATCAAAAAAAGAAAACCGAACATTCATGTCTATCGAACAGTGAATAATCTCTTCATATACATTATTATTTAGTAATAAAATAATCAAACCAGTAATTTAATATTAAATTTGATTAAAAGATCTACTTCATTAGAATGACAACAAGGCTGTTTTAAATATAATTTACCTAAAGAGTGGAATAGCATCATTCCAAAGTTAAATCAAGTGTTTTAATTACTAAAAGCTCATACATGATACATAGTTTACATAAAGAGCGTACAAGGCAATGTACAACACCAAGACTCACATATCTCCGAAAGGAGTCATCTGTCATCTCTGACCTTCGCAGAGGACTTCAGTTTTGGAACCTTGAAGCTACTAGAGAACAGCTTAGGAGTTACAATGGGAATAACTGGAGGCTCTTTCCTCTTCATGCTTCTTTTCCCCTGGACATTAAGATTCAGGAAGTGAAAACATATAAAAAACAACAAGGAATGCATGCTTTTTTCTCAAACTTTCAATTTTAGAACCATGGGAATACATATTTCTATTGAAATGAGTGCATAGTTCAAGCATTTGTATTTAGGAAGCAGGCTGCTGCTTCAATTCAACCATGCCCATGAACAAAAGAAAGCCAGCATTAATCAATATGCCACCAGAAAAGCGCATAAATGACAAATGCCGGCAGAATTAACAAGACTACAAGGAAGATAAGCAAACAGAAAAATAACATCCCATACCCTTTCAGAAGATTTTGCAGCTGGTTGATCCGGTGTACGTATTTCCTTCTGCACAATCATACTTCTACTCTTGATGCTCTTAATTCCCAAACCAGATGCTTTATTCCCATTGGAGCAATGATTTAAAACAGGTGTGACATTGTTGTTCTGGAGTTTTCTTAAAGATTCCAACTCCACTGAGAGTCCAGATATTTCCTTGTTTAAGCTTTTTGTCTCAGCCTCCATCTCAGCAATTTTACTTTCTAATTCGCAAATTTTACTATCTTTTTCATAATTTTCAGACCGTAGCTGCTCCATGCCGGAAACGAGTACCTTTATCTTTTCATCTGCCTTTTCTACTTCAGCTTCTTTGGTCTTTAATTTAGCAGTGTAGTCATTTTCCATTATTTTATATTGATTCCACACAAATTTCTTTTCCGCCAAGAGTTCAGACACCTCCGAATACTTTTCTAGAGAAAGCTTATCATATTCACCTTTTAACAGACTAAATTCATGGCAAGAACATTTATCTTTTTCTGCAGTATTCCAAATGGGCTTGTTCTCTTTATCTGTGGTTCCTTTTTTCTTCTTGCCAGTATCCTTAGATTTTGTTCCTTGGTCCTGTTATAAAGTGACTGTTCAGCATAATGTAATACATAAGAAATATCAGAAAACCCAACAAATATGCAACGCTGACTGACAGTTACATACTTCTCTAACAGAGGATTTACGAGAAAGAATTTCAAACCATCCTTTAAAATCCCCCAACTCATCCTCTGTATGCTCTGTAATCATAAAATAAATAAATGCAGTTAGAATAACGTCAAATAAAAATTCATCCAAACACCTATTATTTCAACAATTAACAAAAACTTTCCCTTGAGTTGAAAAATCGAAGTTATTAATAATTTAAACCAGAAAATGAAAAGAAAATTCTCGTAGCATGCTAGGAGTGATGCATCATCCAGGAGCAGGAACTTGCATGATGGTTCAGCCAATCAGGCATGTAAACCATCTCAGCCAACCCGTACATTCATGTATCATGTAAATTTATTTACATTTACATCTGGGAAATGAAACTAATCCGAATCATGTTACATCAAGGACCATCCCAAGATTTACGGGTCACATAAACTAGTTCTCCTTCAAAACTTATTATTTTAACTCTGCTCCTATGCAAATAATTCCAGTCTGAGGTCAAAGTAAATAACTGTATAGGTTTCCGCAGTATTTGTTTTGGATTAACTTTCAAATGCGATGCCTCAAGAGAAACCTTTTGACCCCCCCCCCCCCCCCCCCCTCCCCCCCCAAAAAAAAAAAAAAAAGAGACAATTGTCCAAAAATAATCATATCACAAACATATGCTACTCTCAACTGTCCCCCAAAACTCAACTAAGGTACTTCAAAAAACAAAATATCTACACCACGTCAAGGTACTCCATTCTCGATCCTTAATAAAAACCACAAAACCAACTTTGCTCTTGAAAGCAAAACATTAAGGAATAAAACGACAAATGCAAAAACCTAACACCAAGAACCAAAAGCAAACACCTTTTCCCTAAGAATGGCTCAAAGTAAAAACTACTAACAAGAAATCAAAGAAAACTCACTGACCTAAAATCCATTTTAATATAGCAGCCTCTCTGTGCTTCAAACCCAGCGCCAAATCCGCCTTTGCTTCCTCCAGAGACCGTTTCTTCTCCTCAAATGCCAAAATCCCATTCAACTAAAGAAACAGTGGTAATAAAAACACATAAAAAGAAAGTTATTTTTTAAAACTTTACGGAGCCCTTAAAGAAGACTATTTACCTGAGAAATTTGATCCTTGTGAAAGCGAACATCGGAGATCCACCCTTCGTGCTGCATCCGAAGACGGTCTTCGAGAAACTTGTGGCGGCTAGCGAACGACTGAAGCTGGTTCTGCTGATCGCGCACCATCTGAACCAGAGATCTGAAGATATTACCCCAATTTCGGCGCTCCGTCAAAGCGACGTCGGTAGATTCTGGTTTTCTGAATTTCTGCATCGTGAAATTCAGAAAAAAAGAAACTTTGAGTTTGGAAGAAGTGAAAGAGAGGAGACAGCAAAATTGTGAATTTCAACGGTCAAATTTTGCGCCCGTTTGATGCGTTAGTAATTTCAAAAACTTCGATGAGCTTTCAGGACTGAGAATTTGATTTTAAAAATATTGGGCCGTTGTGCTTTACCCGACCCAATTAGCAATCCCTAACCCGAAGGTAGGTGGGCCCGTATTTGGAGCAGGATTGGGGAAGTTTTTCAAAAAGGCATTTAAGTAGAAAATTGCTTCCGGCACCTTCATAATTGTTTCTAGCACCTTGGTAACGAAAATGCTCTTTCAAAATTTATAAATCTTTGGTAAATGGTATCTAACATGTAATAAAAGGTTTCTGAATTATGCACATTCTACAAATAATATCTCCAAAATGCGTAACGCAAAGTTTTTTTTTTTTGTCATAATTGGAAATTGTGTTAAGCAAATATGAGAGTATTAGAAACATTTGTGATGAATGTGTTTTAATCTTGGTTCTATAAATTTTTATGTCCTAAATTTATTTTTCTTTGATTTCAGTCCTTCTAAAATTGAAAATAGTTGTTTTTTTTTTATCCTAGTATTATGATACTTGTTAATTGAGGTGAAAAATAAATAAAAGTGTTAAAGGGGCCAAATTAAAGTTCACTAATTTTATAGGAACTAAAAATATCGTCTTAAATTCAAACAAATATTTTTAATAATGTTTTTTTCAAAATAAATAATAAATATATAGTAAAAATACATTGACATAGAAAATACACTAAACTTATATATATATATATATATATATATATATATATATATATATATATATATATATATATATATATATATATATATATATATATATAAAGAGTTGTCTACTTTCTTTTAATTTTTTATTTTTAATTTGTATATAAACTAATTTTAATTTATAATCAAAAGTTAAATTCATTAAACTCAGTCCTGTTCCAAAAGATACATTCACAGTCACCTGCTCACACTTCTGAAATCCTCTAAACAACTAAAATTTATCTACAATAAAAAGGAGATATCTCAGTACCAATTTAATTAAAAAGAATATGGATGAATATGAACACCACAATTTTCATTACATTTTCTGGTATGACTAAATTTGAATAGTAGTTCAGGATCTTGAGCACTGAAAGCAATATCAAGCTCCATGGATGGAATTACCTAGTTGGCATTTGTATATGGCTCTGCATTCTCAACTACTTTCTTCAAAGCATCAGCTCCAAGGTATTGGAGAACCTAGGGTCATAAACCATGAATAAATTATTATGTCCTGAAGGTATATAAATATACTGGATTTGAAAGGTGAAAAATACAAATCATATTCAACAATACTAACAGCACACTTTTTCTAATGAACTCTCTTTGTTAGAGTTCATCAAGCATGAACTGAGCCCTATAAAATATTTCGATTTCCAATGAATATGAACCAATAATAAATAGTGTCTTCAGGAAGTGTGTGATTAACATTTCTCGTGTCATAGGACCTTGAAAAGTTAATTTTTTCACTAGCCCTACAGAACTAAGAAAATATTTATAACATAGAAAATCCAGTTATACCTCATTTGCATCTTTGAAAGAGCTGAATTCATCTTTCTTTGGCCAGAGCACACGCCAACACCTGATGACAACCAAAAAAGGAAGGAAAACACAGTAAAAAGTAAAGCAGAAGTGAATATTTATTATTGGAAAATGCCTCAAGTGCTGGAAAAGAAACAGAATGTATAACCAGTCAGATCCAATAAACTTTCTGAGCCATTATTAGGGTGCCAGATTTGGTAACCATTTTGATTTATTTAGTAGGATATGGATTCCTTTGCATGCATGAAATTTAAACCTAATGCATTAAGTAGTTCAGGTACCATGAATGTGTCTTGAACCTTAATCGCTGAGCTTTAGGATTTATATCCAAACTATTCATGCAGCATGCTATCCAACTCTCAACTTTTACTTTATATTTGGTACATACACACAATGACATAGAAAATAAATGACATCATGTATAACCTTTCTCGGCCAAGGCGCCGTGCCAGTTCTTCTGCTAAAGCTTGACCTGGAGAATCATTATCAGTTGCCAGGATAATGCGAACTGCCTAAAAGAACAAAGGAAACCAAGCTAATAAGCAGTTCACTTCTGCGCTATAAAGATCCAACTTAATGGGAAGATATCATATGTGTGTACCTTATCCAAGTACTCTTTGCAGTTCCAAATGTATTGAAATGCATTGTCCTGATTTCATAAGCATGCACAGATAATATTAATGCGATCAATTAATTGACTGAAACACATACTTTTTGAGGATGTAGAAAGATAACCATGGATCAGTTAAGGCAAAGAAAGAATGACTGGAAGCAATTTGTTTTTGCTCTCATGTTAATCTTAGGAAAGTGATGAGTGATTATGGTCCGTCATAAAAAAATAAACAAAAGGTGAGTCGACAAGAACAGAATTCATACAGAACGATCCTCAAAGAATAAGGCTCCATACTTGGACACTTTTGCAGTAAAATGCAATTAGTTATGATTATTTGTAGGTAACAGGAAAAAGCAGAAAACGTTTAGATAGATTATTCTTTTCAAAGTTAAGGATTATAACTAGTAAAATTTATTAGGATGAAAGTGGTCTTAAAACACAAAGATCTCCCTTGAAATAGTTAGAATCAACATCACTAAATGATTTGTACTTTAAGTCTTTGTTATTACATTTTCAATTACCACAGTACAGCAACCACCACAAACCTTGTACCGCATCAGAATAAAAATGAAAAACTAGATGAGCAAAGTAGTCTAGGTATTTGAAATAATTCTGAAAGGGTAAGTCATAATCAGACAATTAATAATCATAATGAATGAACACACGGAAAAAACTACAGACAGGGTCAATTACGTTTCATTCGATAGACCACATCTATTCTATTTCATTAGATAGATAGATAAGAGAGACAGATAGATTTTGCTGAAGAAGACAAGAAGCATTAGGGATGTTTGCATTAATAAAGCATATTACATTGAATACTCACTCGGCTTTAAAAGAAGTGAAAACAGATTTTAATAATAGCACACACAAACCTTCTCTATTGGTGGCAAATCTTTTGAAGAAACCTTCACTGGTGCACCCACTGGAACACTAACACAATTCCGAAAGCCAGCCTCCTCAAGTGAAAGCTTATCGATTTCCCCTTCAACCTATCATCATCATTGGACTGTAAGAATATCTTCAATTCTTTCCTTTTTCAGCTTTCAGTTGGGAATTGTCAGACAAAAAGATGATACGAATGGAGAATTAAGGGAGCAAAATTTACAATGATGATTTCAGATACTTGTCTAATGTCATCAATTCCATATAGTATCTTGTCCGTGCCTCTTTCCTGAAAATCGAGCATTTGCATGAACATAAGTTACTCAGTATCCAGATGAATTAAACTTCATATCAACATTTTTGAACCCTCAACGTGGTCTTCTAAAGAATAGGGTGCCATCACATTATCCCTCCAAAGTTTTGTCACCAAATTAGTCCCTTAGAAACTAGGGTATCACCACATCAATTCCCCCCCCCCCCCAAAAAAAAAAATTGTCATGACATAAGTCCTCAAGGATACAAAATAGTTACCATACTCCTCTGTGTCACCACTTAGTCTTCTACGAGAATGAATAAAATGATATAAATATTAGACTTTTTATGGAATAATTTATTAAAAATCTCCAAAGGACTAATTTGAAGGATTAAATTAGTGACAAAAATATTGTTACAGCAGTCTCACATTCTCTGTTTGTAATCACTGTAAGTAGCCTAAATTATTCTTTTGGATAGATGATAATTTTGGTTCCTGAGAGTATAAACTGGTGTCAAATTAACCCGTCAAAGAACTCAAATTTTTATTTAGTCCTTCAATGTTTAAAAAGGGCAACAATTACATTTTGTTATCAAGCTTTCGTGGGACCAATAATTCATTAAGTTGTGATGATGTTAAGCTTCCATGACACTAAGCTGTATTTTGTATGACCATTCGACTTTTTGTAATCATGGTATTATACGGATTTTTTTAAAACCAGTTGGATTTTATTTTTAAGACCAATTTGGCATTTTACATGTTTCAGGACCAATTTGCACTTTTACATATTTAGGGACTAAATCAGAATTATCATTCTTTCAACGACTAAATTTGCAGCAGTTTACACTTTCAGAGACCAAAATAACCATTTACCCATATTCTTTTTGTAGGATAGTTTAGTAGCCAGTTATTGTAAATTGTTTTATTTCAGGGAGTTATGACTTATACTGTGGCTTACAGCTTTGTATTATTCATTTTCTCAAAAAAAAAAATTATTCCATGTGCATTGAAGAGACGTGAACAAACCCATATAGTAAATTAAGACCCATGTTCAATCCAAAACCTTAAATGATTTAAGGATCCTTCTACTTATATATTCTTCATCTTACTATTTTTTACCCAATTTGGGATTTCCAACTCATTTTGAATTCCTAACAAGAAATAGCATCAAGGAGTGATACTCAGTTGTTGACAGAACCTTTTGATACAAATTTGTAAATTTTTTCCCCGAGCATTTTCTACAAAAGGAAGTGTAGGCAAGGAAAGAGAAAATGCAGCCCTGCCCGCATCCTTTTTTTTTTCATTTCTAACACCACAGTTGTCCTTTTTTTTCACTGATTGTACATGAAACGCTACTGGTCATTTCGAAATACATCATTCATTGTAATGAATACTATTTGCAAACTGGAAAAGTTACCAGCCAAAATCTTTTCTCCAGTGCTCTGTATTTGCAACCAACAAGCAACCCATTTTGTTTATAAGTAAAAGCAATGACTGCCTGCACAAAATTTGTAGTACACAACGAAGTTTAGAACTTCTAACTAGTTAAGTTCTTAAGAACTAAACCACGTATAGAAATGTTTATAAGACAGCAAAGAGAAGAAACCACAACAATTATGATCATTGCTAATATTCTTTTCATGATCTTGAAGCCATGACAACTAAAGCAAAGTTTACTTCTAAAAGAATATACGCACTACCACTCTGGTTCATGTAAATGGATTTATGTTTCCCTCCACTATTGCCCCACTAAGATTCAATTGCAGTAGTTGAGACCGGTTCGAAACAGAACACGGACTTTAAATATATCAAGTCATGGCAGTAATCATTCAATTCAATTGCGAATAATGAATTTTGCCATCAGAACTCCACCTTTAAAGCTATTAAGAAAACGTCAATTAGCCATCATGATATTGCCAGAACTATATTAACAATCTAAAGTCACCGCTTTGAGTTAAAAATCCATGATATTGGTCTTTTAGTTCAGATTTCCAGAATTCAAGATGGCAAGATCACTGAAGATTCTTTTTCCCTTTTGAAAGGGTATATATCAATCAAAGAAGCAGCTATAGGAGTCCCAGCACAATACGGGACAGAACACCAATTACAGATCTGGATTATGTTTATCTAGCAATTTAAAGGAACAAATATTACAATTACAAAACCAGAACTGTGGAAATACCTTATTGTCAGACAGTTGTCTTACAGCATTTCTGCTCAGGGTTTTCTCTGATATCAGTCTCTCTCTGAAGTACGCAACAAGCTAAAACAAGGAAAAACAAAATCAATACATAAGCAAATAATCTGACTAACACTTAAAGGTAGCACTATATTGACACAAGCACCTAATGAAACAGTCTTTGACATCTTGATGAGGCAACACTCAATCAAAATAGTAGTTTTTCATGCTCACACTTGGCCATTCCAAAATTATCAACCAGATTCACTATCATGATTGAATAGTGAAGCTTCTAAGGCCATATTATTTACTAGCCATTCCATCATATTTCTAAACCTCTACTGGACCTTTGATAGTGAGATATTAATTAACATGCCACGGGTAATGGAAAATGACCAGATATTTTATGCTAGGAGCTTGAGGGTCATGGGGGGAAAAATGATATGTTATTGAAATTGATTTGACACTAGAGCATAAGTCCAGGTGAACCTTATTTCAAAGTGTCAAGTAAATCCTCAGTTATTTTGCCTTAAAAATTGGGAGAATAAAGCCAAAAGCACAAGAAAGTCAAGCCCTGTGTCTATTTCAGCTAAAAATAGTAATTAGACACATTGCCACTCTCGATACCCTTAAGAGTGCATACTTTGTATGTTGAATCAGAGAACAACGAGAAGGCCAGCACACTTAAGAGGATAATCATTTTTCACTAATTCATTTGAATAAAAGACCTTCAAAAGACATCCGGTATCATATCAATTACCAGAAAAATGAGAGAGATAGGTCACTCTGAGAATTTGGCAGTTGTTCTACTGCTATTGCCCACTAAAAATGCCAAAAACAAGTTGTATACCTTAGGACCAAGTGGTTCCAATCCTAAGCTCTCCTCCGCTATTTTTCTAGAAAAGTTGGCGTTGGTACAAACCCCACTGTACAATTCCTGATCATCTGCAAAAACCTACAACCAAATAATCATGTGGAAGCAGTATGTCATTGTTCATTACAAGTTTTATGCTTGAAAGAAGACGTAATTTTATAAATCATGTTGTCACCTGACCAGCCCAACCACATTTAGCTCGAAAACACCTCCACATTGCAAATTCGCTACATCGCACATTTGCCAAAACACATTACATCAAAACACGCAATTATCACCACAAACAATGCAATTACACGAAGCATACCCATTAGAGATAATGTGAAAAGACAAACTCCTCTGCTTTAATTGCCCACCTTTGCACTAGAATGTCAAAACAGACAAGAGTCAGAACCTACTTAAAACCAAATACATACAAAAGACTAGGGGCAGCAAATAAATTGCAGTTTTAGAAAAAAATAAAAGTAGATACTTTTGGACAAAACAGATTATGGTACTGCCCGGGCAAACAAGAGTTTCCCAAGCTGATGCCCAGAAGTTCCATTCTCTCTTTCAATACTTTCACTTTATTGTCCACATCCTGCTCCACAACACCTTAAAAATAACACGAACAATCATATAAGGGAAATTCAATAAATATTTTATCTAAAATATATAAAAAAAATAGTTTATGCACTAATAGGAGGGTTTTATTTATTTTTCGCATCTTAAACAAATCACAAACGGTCATGAATTTAAATTTGTTAAATTTTACAATGACTAACTGAAAACTCACAACAACATTTTCTGATTCGTTGAAAGCGTTAAACTTTTAAAGGCAACAGAGGATAGATATTAAACTCTTAAAATAGCTTAATCTTTTGGCTGCCCAGAAAACTCAAACTAATAACAGTAACAAATGGGGGAAAAGGGTATCATAAGAGAAGAAAAGCGAGGGAAAACGATGAACCTGGAGTAGAGGGTACAGTGGTGTTACGAGCCAGTGAATGACACCAGACGGGATATTGTCTTGTGGATAACACTGCTGCATAGGTTCTGGGAATCAACTTGGAGAATAGAGATTGAGTGACGGGAAGACGCAGCCATTGGTTCTGAAAAACTGACATGTTTTTGGTTTTAATTTTTATTTGTTTGAGTTTTCATTGCAAGTTTTGGAATGCCTGTTTGTTCATCTACAACACGAGAGAATGGATATTTTTGCCTCCATTGAATAAGAAAACTTAAAATTCTTGTGTTTCCATAAAATTCTATTTAATAAAATATAGGAGGTTTAGTTATGTAAAATAATTCACTCAGATGACTTATACCCCTAAATATATATCATTGTAGAAATTTCTACTAAAAAAATTGAAAATATTTATTCCTAAGAATTTCTAATTACTTCTTTCATTTCATGTTTTCTTCCTGCACCTTTTCCTCTCTCTATATCTATCTATTTTATATAAAAAAAATTAGTTTCATCAAGAAAATTCAAGATTGAATTATATATTTTTTTAACAGATTATTTAATTCAAAAAAAAAATTAAGTATTGTATTTTGAATTGTACTATTTGCTAATTATTACAAAGGGCAAAGTTTATTTAAGAATAATCGGGGCTGTATGACGAGAAATGGTGGTGCAGAAAGTGATTGCTTGACTTTCTAAAGCTGGCCCAACTTTGGAAGCCCACCTGTAAAGCCTGCTTTGTTCACAGCTCCGCAATCCCTAATCCCGCAGTTTTCATTCTTCCTTCCTTCCCTAATTTTCACCTCGCTAGCACAGTACGCCAAAATTGCAAGTCCAACACCTTCTTCCTGAAGGTAACACATGATTTCTTTCTGTCCTTTATTCTTTTTAAATGAAGAAAAGTTTTTGTTTTCATGGATAGATAGATAGATAGAACGCTCCAGTTCAATTCGCTAATCACCCTCAGTATTTTTATTAACTACTCGGTACATTTTCCCAGCGCTATGAAAATATTCCAAATAATGTACTTTTGAACTCGGTTTGGTTTAATTAATCCCCTGATTTAGTGGCCTTGCTCCGTCTATTTTTTTTTATTGCATCGTAGATTGCAGGGATGTAAAATTTAATTATTTTTAAATGTAATTTCTTTTATACTGGGTTGAATTTTGTTGTGTTTCATTCCAATGGTCACTACTAAGTTCAGTTCGCTTACTGTTTTTTTCTTGTTGCGTGCTTGTTGTGATTCAATTATAGTTGCTGTCTTGTTCTGTATGAATTGTGAAATATGCATATAGTATCTGGGGGAGAAAAAATTGTGATGGGCATTTGATGTTTGGATTTGGATTTTAACAAGAGTGGTTATGGATTCTCGTGGATATCTATTTCAAGTTTAGAACACTTCCAAATTCGTTTTTCTGATTTTTGGGATGTTTTTAAAAGGAAAATGGTGAGTAGACACCCAAATGTTAATTGACACCTTGAGAGATAAATGGAGAGAAGTGTAGCTAAATAGGTAATATGATTGATAGGAAGAGAAATGTGAAAGCTCTGTTAGGTTGTTTGGTTGGATTGATGGGCTGTTCAGAAATCATTGTTGTTTTTTTGAAATTGGAAGTGTTTGAAGTTGATGTTTTACAATTGTAGTATATTCTGCCTTCTTTTATGTTATGGTGATCTCTTCTGTTTGAAGTGACTGGGTGAGAATGTGTATGAATATCTGAAGTTGTATCTGCGATCATATATGTTATAGTCGTCTGGTTCACAGCTCAATCTTAGTAAATTTTGAAATTGTTACAGGTTGGTGCTCCTACTTTGTTGAAGGAGCATCTTTTCCAATATATCGGGTTCATGAGTCACTATTTTGATTGAACTAAGAGATGAGGTTTACCCCCCTTTCCAGATTAATCTGCCGTCTTCCTCAGCGGGATATATGTGGTCCCTTGCAATCTCGAACCTTACAGACTAATTCGGTTCCTAAAGATTCTCTGGCTAAGCCAAGAAAGTACAAAATTCCTCAATTCTATGATCCTTATGGCCCCAGACCTCCACCCTCAGAAAAGATCATTCAGCTTGCAGAACGAATTGGAGAACTATCGGAGGAAGAACGGGGTCAAATTATGCCTACTTTGTCAGAAAGATTAAATCTTCCAAAGTTGCAGCCAATTTCCACGGATGGCTTGGACATGGGTTCAGAAGGTGCTGCTGCTGGACCAAAGGCCGAGGAGAAAAAGGCAGAGAAAACAGCTTTTGATGTGAAGTTGGAGAAATTTGATGCTGCCGCAAAGATCAAGGTAATTAAGGAGGTAAGAGCATTTACTAGCCTGGGATTGAAAGAGGCCAAAGATCTTGTTGAAAAGGTTCCAGTGGTGCTAAAACAAGGAGTCACAAAAGAGGAGGCAAATGACATAATAGAAAAAATAAAAGCTGCTGGAGGAGTTGCAGTTATGGAGTAGAATTTTGATTTTTGGTTGAGATCATAATTTTCTTTAATGTATGTCTTTAAGTCCCATCTCATGGTTATCCGTGAATGAATTTTAGAAGAAAGTTCTAATGGCACGAAACAGATTTAACGATTAAGAACGAGCTGTTGAATAATCTATTTGAACCATTTTTTGTTAGTTGGGTTTTCTGGTTCATTACTGTATCACTTGTAACTGCAGTGTTGGTTTGACACTTGTAAAAGTCTGCCTATCCTCTGCTCACATATTTTCTTCCAAGTGAAATATTTCTAGGTTCATAGGCAAAATTATTTTATGGAATTTTCTTGTAGTTCTTTGAGATTCTTGTAGTTGATACACTATACTTGCTTGTATTCTGTTTGGACTGGTGCCTGGACCTCTTATGAAGCATTATACCTCTTTTCATACTCAATTAGTTTAGTTGTTTCTTTTTCTATAAACCTTCTTTAAGGATAAGGAAAAGAATGATGAGTTGTATGGTTATGGCTTGGCCATTTGGCTTAGATATTGTGATTAGTCTGAGAGTAGGTAATATATGTTTTGTTTTCTTATTTAGTACATCGAATGACCATGAAATTTGTGTATAACACGGACACAGGTCTTTTTTTATCATTGTTCTTTCGTATAATTATTTTCATTCTCCTAAAGGAACTTTTCATGAAAAGGGCTTTTTTTTTATCATTACTTGATTTGGTGACGACGACAAAGATGTCGTGGGGAATATTATATATGCTATTAATTTGTATTCTTTTTTTTAACTACCAATACAGTGCCCTTTATTTTTTTTTATTTACACATATAAGATAATTGCTCTTCATATATTTTGTTATTTAATATCAAATAATTTCAGATAATCTATAACAGTAATTTCATCATTTTAAAAATGTCAAGTGTAAAAATAAATTATTACTTATTTTTATGATAAAAAATTTTTAAAATATTGATTATGTTTGATAAAATTTGTTGAAAAGGCGGTTGGAAATTAAATTCTCAGTTTAAAGTTGAAAAATCTAAATTAAATTTTTTTATAAGATTAATTGACCAACTAAAAGTTGTAAAATAATAAATAAATTATGGAATGTTTATGTAAAAATATTATTTATTATAATTTAAAATAGTTATTACTTTTTAATGAAAACAATAACTTGATAAATTAAAACTAAATAAACTAATTTGACATTATTAAACAAGTAATAAAAACATAGCAAAAGATGGTATAAATTCCGTCTATGTAGATTACTTAGAAATATAAATATAAATAAACTAAATAAGCTAAAAATTATTAAAACTTCTACTTTATCAAATACATATAACATAAATTTATCAAAATTTCATTTATCAATTTATTTATGATAATAGTATGTTTTAACAACTTATACTAATTTATTAATTCTGATAGTGGCATCCACACAATTAGTAAAAGAAACTACACTGTCCTCTAACTTTCCGTTTTAGTGGGACATTTTCAATATCGCTGTTTGTTTCATTACCACATAAATTATGATTTATTCTTTGTACACTTTATATGATTTTCTAACAACGTTCACAAAAATGTTAATTTTGGTCTAAAAAATTGTTAGAACTTCGGATTACCACGTTCACAAATATGGTCCCATGCCCTTTTTTCTTGTCACGAATCCAAAAATGAAAAAAAGAAAAAAAAAAGATCCATATCAGATCTACTGACAGGAGTATTCTGGAGAATGTAACGTGAAAGAATTGTTACTTGAAAAAAAGAAAGACTAGGAAAAGTAAATATTAAATTACTAAAAAGAGAAGTTAAAGATGTAAGAAACAGAAAGGTGGGAACAGGTGTCACTTGTTTAGAAAACGTTATAGTAGAATGACAGTAACATATGTCAGTTGATGAATGAATGTGTCCCCACTCAGTGGTGTTCCTCCATGATAACACAACAGCACCTGAATGCATTTCCTTAAAAAGCTCAAACCTCTTTGAAACAACAATTCCTTAGATAAAGCTAAATCTCTATTTAGTCTTACACACTTCTCTTTCTCTCTCTCTCTCTTGATTTCCTTAAGGGTTACGAAAGTGAAACAAAAATGGTAACTTCAGACGGTGGCGGTGGTGGGAAATTGAGGAAAGTTCTGGGTTTGGGATACTGGGTGCAAGGATTCAGGTGTTTTCCATGGTTGGTTGTGAGTTTCTACCTCAAAGATGGTCTTAATGTGGACCCTTCCACTCTTCAAATTCTCCAGAATTCTGCTAATCTTCCCATGGTTGGGAAGCCCCTCTATGGCCTCGTTTCAGACTCTGTCTACATCTCTGGCCAGCACCGAGTTCCCTACATCGCCTTTGGAGGTAAAATTGTCTTCTTTCTTTTCGTTTCTCTATACCCTTTTGCCTTCTCTCTCTGATTTGTTCATGTTAAAGCCAAGTTGCATACTTTTACTGCTGTCAATAGTTGGGTGTCGGGAATTGAGAATTGGTTCTGTTGTGTTCCTTCTTATTCTGCTTTCGAATAGATAAAAGAATAGATGAATGGATGAATTGATCCCTTGTGTGTATAACTATGAATAAAAGAATCTGTCCATTCGGTCTGAAGTCGCTTTAATGGGAAAAAGCATAAAGAAAGAGTGGGATTTAGATTCTGGACATGAAAGAAAAAACCAGATAGAGTTTTGTATCTTACTTTTTTGCTTTGGTTGGGACTTATTTGATATTTTATCTTAAGTCTGAATCTAGATTCTTTTAATTCTTTTTATATTCATGAGTAGTTAAATGGTAAAACATTATTATCGATTTTTCCTTGTATCAAGCCAAAGGCTGGAAAGGGGTTTCGGACAGAAATTCGTTAAGACTTGACTTTGACAATTGACAAGACTTCTTAAACTAGCACTCAATCAGTGTATAGGAACTGTAAAATGAATTGCTATACCATTGTTGATTGAATGTAGAGACAGGACATGTAAATACTTTGTAAGCTCTCTTATGAAGTAAATGTGGAAGATCACAATTCTCTCTAGGAACCAGGTCAGTGGTCATTGAAATGGATTTATTTTCTTTCTTTTTGTTTTTCGATAGAAGAAACTTTTATCTGAAGGGTGATTTGGAATCCTTCTAAGAGAAATTTATAACAAAGATGGAAGGACCAAGAAAAGAGGCATTCGGTCAAAATCCAAGGAATAGAAGTTTATGTTGGTGTCACTGCCAAAGAACATTTCCCCTCCCCAGATATTGTCGGTGTTTGTTGAGTGTATGTAATTTAACCTTCAAGGATTCAAAATTGAGCCATCTGAATCAGCAATATCAACCATTTCAATTTAAGCAATGAGTCTCTATCATATAGGAGCAAATAGTTAACCAGTTGTATGATTTGATTAATGGCTTAACAATTAGCATGAACAGGTGACCTCAGGGTCTGATATGTTGCATGGCCAGACTTTTCAGGAATTTTCCCCTCTTTTTATCGGTGGAAATTCATCCATAGTTTCTTGGTTGCTAAAATTGGAATCAGTATCAAAGTTTCTCCATTTAAGTTCCATTTAAGTTCTCATCCGTAAGAACAACTTTTTGTTGCATTTTTATATTTTTTGCAATCACCCTGATTCTTGGATTTTGATATCTCCAATTATATGGAGGAAAATTCATCAGGTAGAGTTTTGAATAGAATCACATACATATGAATTTTAAAATCATCCCAGTTGTTGGAGATATAATGTAAAACCATTCTCTTGTTTTCACTTGATAACTAAAGCTTTTGGGATAGTTGTTTTATGACATGGCATTGGATTCTCTAGACCAAATAGTATAGACTCTAAGAGAATTCACTCCTTGCCTCTCCCCATTCTCTTCTGATAAAAAGTTGAATTCTAGCAGAAGTCAGGTGAGCTTGTTCATAATCCATGGTTAGAATCTGTAGGGCTCATGTATGAAGGGCATGTTAGAGACACAATACAAAACCATTCGTTTGTCTTCAACTATGAGGTTAAGCTTTTGGGATAGTTGGTTCATGTTACTAATGTTTGTAGTTTTACGGCATTTCTAATTTCTACCAATGATATAACTAGTTCCTAAAATATTTCTCTGAATCTGTTTATGCAGCTTTCTTGCAGGCACTGTCATGGATAATCATAGCAATCTCTCCATCAAACATTTCTATTTTCACTATCTCCATATACCTCCTCCTTAGTAACCTAGGTGCTTCGATAGCTGAGGTTGCAAATGATGCCATTGTTGCAGAGATGGCTAAACAGAGTCCTTCCACAACCAAGCACCGGCAACCATCCTCCTCAGGCAACCTCCAATCCTTTGTCTGGATAGCTGGCTCTGCAGGAGGAGTTCTTGGTAATCTTCTAGGCGGCATTTTTATTGGGCGGTTCCAACCACAAACCATGTTTTTATACTTTGGTCTCCTCCTTGCTCTCCAATTTTTGATAACCATTTCAGTTCCTGAGAGTTCTCTTGGGCTCCCAAAGAGTCCATCTGTTGGGATAAGAAATCAACTTTCACAGCTATTGGTTGCTCTAAGAAAGCCTGAAATTGCATACTCAATATCATGGTTTACAGCATCTTATGCCATCATTCCTGCCCTTACAGGCACCATGTTCTTTTACCAGACACAGCATTTGAAAATAAACTCATCAGTATTAGGCATCTCCAAGGTGTTTGGCCAGGCAACAATGCTCCTATGGGGAATCATATACAACCAATACTTTAAATCTGTCCCACCAAGGAAACTGATATCCGCCATTCAAGTTACGATGGCATTCTTCATGATTTCAGATTTCTTGTTTGTGCGAGGCTTTTATCGGCAAATGGGTGTGCCAGACTCACTCTACGTGGTGATTTTCTCTGGATTCTTGGAGGTTCTGTTTTTCTTCAAGATTCTCCCATTCAGTGTTCTAATAGCACAGATGTGTCCACCAGGATGTGAGGGGTCTATAATGGCCTTTCTTATGTCTTCCGTAGCACTGGCATTCATTGTGAGTGGATACCTTGGTGTTGCACTTGCATCGTACATTAAGATAACAGGAAGTGACTTTTCAGGCTTTCCACATGCACTTCTGATACAAGCTGCATGCACTTTGGTGCCAACTTTTTGGTCATCGTGCATACCTGATAAGGTAGAATCAAAAGCCAAGCGAAAAGACTCATAAAGTTAGTATCTTTCAGGGAAAAAGTGGAAGGTGCTGAAGTGATTGATTCTTTTCTTTTCATTGCTTCATGCATCAGCCGGCACATACGAGATATATATCAGTTGGTATTCTAGATTTTTTATACAATACGTTTAAAAGTGATAGGGTGTAAAGGTGTAGTATGACCACATGGTGATCATGTTCTTCCAAGTACTTTTTTGTCTTTGTCTTTTGATTGAATATCGACTGCATAGCCCTCTTCCTCTTCATTTGTTAAATTAAAAAAAAAAAATCTTTAATGTCAAAATGAATGCATTTTGTAACCATTTAAGGATATGATAACTGAATAAACCGAAAATTTAACAACAAATTTTAAAAATCATTTTTTTATTGGATTGATCGATTTAGAAACTGACCCTAAACCCATTTAAACCCGACTTGTAATGTTTTTATTCGTGTTTTTGTAAAATTATCACTCAAAACCCATGAAAAACATATTTAAATTAAAGAAAATTGTTACTAACTATTTGAGAAGATGTCAAAATGCAACGACCAAGTTGTATAAATTTATATTTTTTATGGCATATATGTATAATGATGTAAATGAGATAACTGATATTTTTAGCTATTTTTTCAACAAAAATATATAAATTATTGCAAAGTTTGTATGTTAATGAATGATACATCTTCTTGTACTTGTTTTTTTCTAATTTCACCTTCTTATTATAATAATTTAAAATTTAAATAATTATCTATAATGAAAAAAATGTATTTTTATATCATCATTTTAGTAATTATTTTTTAAATTCAAATTATTACTTATTATAAAAAAAATAATTATTTACTCATCTATTATTTTACAACTATTTTTTAAATTTAAATAATTACTTATAATACAAAAGTATTTCAATAATTAAAATTTAAGGTTACAGATAAAGAACATAATTTATTACTCTTTTATTATGATGCATTTCACTTGACACATTGCACTTACCTTCTATCATTTTCCGTAAGGAAAGTATCAATTATTAAAGACGTTGAATCTTTCTTATAAATGTTAACTCTCAATTATATATTACTGTAAAAAGTTAGTTATTAGAATTAGCTATATTTTATTATCATCATGCTTGTCGTGTTACTCTTATATTATAACTATTATAATATTTTATTAGAAAGTTTTTTGAAATGGTAGGATTTTGAATTTAGAAAAAAAAAATAGTTATTTGAATTTGTTATTGAGGAGTAGAATTTAAGGTCTCAGGAGTTTTTGAAGTCTGAAAATTGTTTTAAAATCTAAATTATGAATTTAACTATTCAGAGGTATTTTTGTAGAAGACATTTTCATATCAAAATCAGTTTAAAGTTTTGACATTTAGAATATCAGTGATTGTAAATGTAAGATTATCTGCATTTTTATTTTAAATCTATATTTACAAGTTTCGGAATAACTTTTAATTAATATTAACCTAATCATAATTTAATTATGAACAATTAAATTCTTTTAAATTAGTCAACTTTAAGGTTAATCGTATTGATTCATGATCAATAAGTATGTTTTTCGATTAACTATTCTCACTAGTGACTTATTGGATAATTTGAGTAGTGGTTGACGGTTCAATTTGTATCTAATTGGACAATTATATATTTATACTTTTGTAACATTTTTTTATATAAATTTTTTTAAAAACATTACAAAAATTAGTTATTAGTTTCATGATAAACATTAATATTTTGATCTCAAATGTGTATGAAATGACATAATTAAAGTTAATCACAACATTACTTGAAATATTATTTGTTTTAGAACATATACTAATCACAATTTTATTCTTAGAAAACACAGAGACAAAAATAAATTAATATTTAAATCATCTTTGATCATGACTCTTTAACATTTGAAACTATTGAATGTGATAAAAATAATTACAATTTATTAATAATAAAAAATTTATTAATAAAATTTATCAATAAAAAATATTATTAATAATTACTAACATTCATAAATCTCTCTGTAAATTTTCTAAATTTTGATAGAATAAACTTTATTTTAATTATATTTTATGATATGCAGAATCTTCAACACATTTTTTCACACAAATTCAACAAGCTAAAGTGCAACTTACTACAACTTCAAATTTGAAGCTACAAATATATTATAATCTGAATATATTCATAATTAATAACAAGCTAAACGAATGGACTGTTACATATTTAACTGCTATTGAGCAACCACTTATATTTTTGTATGCTAAGTGTTATTCTCAAAAAAATCCTTCTATAGAGCTGTTAAGCATGTAAAAGGTGGCTATTTGTCACGTCCCATTTAATTTCTTTCATAAGTGACGTCCGCGTGTCACTCTTGCAGCGTCCGGTGAGCTGTAGTGGCAGACAATCTCTGATCTGCATTAAATTCCCCAACCTCGGGAAGCGTCCGACGGCAAAAAAAAGAAGGAAGATTTTCGGTTACTGGAATCCAGGTGGCGCGCTAGGAGTAGACGGACGTTTTAGTGGAAAACATGTGGCAGTCAGAGAATGGCCGACCGTCCGGTTTTGGAAGCCATATTTAAGGTAGGAATTCCAAATCCCTAACACTTTCTGCATGAAATCTTTTTCTTCTTCCTCAAACCTAAATTTCTGAAAAAACCTAGTTTCTCCTCCTTCTCTCTAAATTTCCAATCTTCTCTCTAAAATTCCGATCAACCTTCATCTTCGATCATCAACTTCTTTTCAGAGTTAATACTCCTGGTGTCAAGATCTTCCATCTTCACCGATCAGTTTCGTAATCGGAGCACTTCGGACGTTCGGTCAAGCTTAAAGTAGAACCTTAGAAGTCTAGCTGGAATATAGAGGTAAGGGAAGCTTATAAAGTTTAATTTTGATTTTTCTGTATGATAAATGTATGTTTGATTTATTGCATGTTTGATATGTAAAGTATGTTGGTTGAATTTCATGAATGTAATATGATATGTTGAGTATGAGTTATATGATGTTTATAAACTTAGAGAAAATGTAAATCTGAGACCGAAGGTCATTAGGACCGTTCGGTTTTCCCCTAACGATCGTTTTTGGTATTGTTGTAGCGAAACTTTAATGACTTGCTTATTTAGTCGTAACATTTTATCTATTACAGAACGCTCGGTCTTATACTGAGGGTTCGCCTTTAAACGTATTCGGTCATAGATCGATTACTTATCTTCATATTGAATATGTTTATGATAGTAGCGTTCGTTCCCTTTGAACCTTTATTGTATATGTTGTCGTTCGGTATCAGACCGTTCGGCTTTTCTCTTCATGGCTGTGATCATCCTTTTGGATGTGAGCAGAGTATACTTTGGAAGCGACGTTGGAAGAAACTTTGGAGGACGTTATACCTGTCGAGGAACCTGTGGAAGCCGTGCCAGAGAATTATGCAGGACCATCCGGTCCTTAGTTTTAGGCGTTTCCTTTATCTTTGTAATTTCGTAAATATCTTGTACTCGAACCTCTTTAATGTTGGCCTTTCGGCCGTTGCTTTGTATTCAGGACCGTTCGGTCTATTTTTGTATCGTTGTATATATTTAATCGTTCGTCTTTAATTTTCAGTATTATCGTTCGGTTTTCTTTATTCATTACTGTTCTCAATTATTATTTTTGTTAACTCCTAAAATAAATTATGGCTTTGGTTATATTTATTGGGATGTTACACTATTTAACATAATTTTTCATTAATAATTGATATTCATTAAAAAAAATATATTTTATTCTATTTTTAAAATTTATTTTAATTAATTAATTTATAAATGAAATTGCAATAGTTTGTTTAATAATTTTTAGAGTTTGCTCAGCCAAACAATATTGGACGAAATACACACACACATATATATATATATATATATATATATATATATATATATATATATATATTCTATTTTTTCAATTTAAAATTTTTCTCATATTTTGGATGTTGTTAATTTTATTTTATTTGTTTTTTTATCTTTTTTTATTAACTGGACCAAAGTGAATATTTGGGATAAGAGACGTAACGATACATACAAATTTTATGTGGTAAATATATACATATATATAAATGAAATTGTGTATTTATCTTATAAATTTAAAGTTTCATAAGAAACTCAAAGATGTATATTATGTAAATTATTGTGAAGGTAACAGTATTTTAGAAGAAGGATGACATTACAAAAGAGTACAGAAGAAATATGTAACTTTTGTCTTATTTTTTGTTTGTTGTTTACCTTACCGGTATAGAATACAACTGTTGAATGCACAAGTTGGGTCTCTGTTGCTGTTAGGGCATTTGGCGAGGGATGCAATCGAAACTGGGGACCTTAGATCACCAATTTCTCATCTTTCCAATCTCCATCAAATCGTTTCCTCCCTATTCCAATTAAGGTTTCTCCTCTCCGGTTTCCCTGTCGATATTTGTCAAATTCTGCTCTTAGGGTTTCTTATAACAGACCAAAATACAATTGTTTTAGGTCCGATTGTGAAATCCGTTTTTTATTTTTTATGTATAATTCTGATTAGATTTTCTTATGGTGTCGAATTCCCAAGTCTGCTATTTGATTGGACAGTGGTTTTCGTGTTTCTGTATTTCCTCAATTCAAATCAAGAATGAATTTGTTGGATTTCTTTGCATGCTTACTGACAACTTCCTACGTGGAATTTATTGTTTTAGTGCCATGTATGGCCGTATAACACATCCTTAAACTATTTGGTGTCCGAAATCAATGGAATGGAACTGGTAAATTTAACCATTTTTATGATTCAAGTGGCGTGATTTGTACAATTATTGGACTGTAGGAGGTCTTTAAGAATCAAAACAAGCCCTAGGATGAACTTTTCACATATAATTTATATTATTAATCTCGAGTTTAGAATTTGAAAATTAAATATTTAGTTGGGCATAAGCTAAACTGATCAGAAGAGCTTTCAAAATGTTGTGATTGCAAAACTTGTGATTATGTATTTAGAGCTAAAGTCGATGCTTATGTGGTTTACATTTGCTTGCCAGCTGAGAGTGCTTCTGATAAACTCGTGATGGGCGCTCCGAAGCAGAAATGGACTGCAGAAGAGGAAGCAGCACTCAAAGCTGGAGTTATCAAGCATGGTGTTGGTAAATGGCGCACCATACTGAAGGATCCAGAGTTTAATAATGTTTTATACCTGCGGTCAAATGTGGATCTCAAGGTCTGGTTATCTCGGTAGTTGTCTTTGTTGATGTTATGTTAGGTTGAGGTTCATTACTTCATTATCTTTACACTGTAATGAACTAATGTTGGCCTACATGCATAACATGTTTGTGTGCGGTTCTGATATGGGTGATGAATAGGATAAATGGCGAAATCTGAGCGTGATGGCAAATGGATGGAGCTCTAGGGAGAAGTCTAGGCTAGCGGTCAGAAGGGTGCATCATACCCCAAAACAGGATGAGCACTCCATGTCTATCACTCCTGTTGCTCCTAGTGATGAAGACATTGTTGATGTTAAGCCTCTTCAAATTTCTAGAGATACAGTGCATATTCTGGGTCCGAAAAGATCTAATTTAAGGTTGGATTTTTTATTTTTGATTTCATATGGTATTTTGTTCTATTATATTTTCTACCTGGTTTTCCTGAAAGGTGATGCTTTAGTAGTGCTATCTGTAATTGTTTTCTAGCAAGGAATTGTTAATGTTTAACAAGTACTATAGTTTTTGTTTAATTGGTTTGTCTAGCATGACTGTATATGTTTTACCCTGTTTACATTATACAGTTTGGATAAACTTATAATGGAAGCAATCACTAGCTTGAAGGAGAATGGTGGTTCTAATAAGACAGCTATTGCTGCTTTCATAGAGGTATAGTTCTGAGTGCTAAGCCTAACTTTTGTTTGATTTTTTTTTTCCCCTAGATAATTGTTAAATTAATAAAACAAAATTATTCATTCTATGTAAGATTTTTCTCGTGGGCATAGCAGGCCTTTTAGTTTAGATCAGTTGGAGGAAATATATATGAAAAGCTTCTGAAGCCTAAAGTCAAAGGAAAACATGAGTGTTGAGAGATAACATAGTTGTCTTATTGGATTAAATGTTCCTTGTGTAGTTGAGGGATTGATGTGCCACACTGATCCTGGAGTTGTTTCTCTGGGTCAGTATTTTGTGACCCAGGTCATATAGAGCCAACATTTCATGTTTCACAACCCTAAAATTATTATTTTTTCTTCCCTATCCTGCTGTCTCTTTCTTCCTGTCAGTTGTGCTCTCTCAGCTATAGCATTGTTGTGCTTCGTCTTCTCTCTTCTGCTTCATCATCTTCTTCTCCTCCCTTTTAGTTGGGATGCTGGGGTTATGTTTTTTCTTCTGTGTTGGTTGTAGTACTTCCTTCAACATTGTGCTCTGCTGTGACAGTTTTTCTTTTTTAGGCGGTGCTGGATAAGCTGGGACAATTTTTGAACAAAATATGCCCATGCACTTGATTAGGAATGGGTGCAGGATTTGCTTTAGGGATTTAGGCTACCTGAGTTTTGGTGAATTTTGAAAGCTTATATTTGTCTTTTGTATGATTGACTATGAGATGTTTTTGGACCTACCAATTGAATAATAATCTATGAATATTTTCAGTTTAAGTTAGTTCAAGCTTATGCTTTACTAGATGTTTTCCTTATCCATGTCTTTTTTTTTATCATATGTATTTTTATTTATAATTTTTCAACTTCTGGTAGCATCTTACAATCAATGATACGATCTTTCATTTATGATCATTCACCCCTCTCCCGATCCTTAGTCACATCTCAATTTTGGTAGCAATAAGGTGAGTTATTTAATCTCAATCAACAAAGAGGTGCAAGTAATCTGCTTTCACAAGATCATGATCTTGGGTCTCAGTGCACATTTGGTCTATTCTATGATCTTTCAATGGTTGAATGATCTTGTCCCCCACATGTAACCATAGATACATTTCATGTGATTGTGTTAGGAACCCAGATAGTAAGGATGCTGAAAATGTGTTGACGTTCAGACTTTAAAATAACCACAATTTTTATGGCTAAGGAATGACATTATGTCTTTTAGTTACTGTTCAAATTCCCATTTTCTTTGGCACATTGTATGATATATGCTATATTATGTTTGTATTCATTATCAGTTGAATTTCATTGCTTTGAAATCTGTAGGACCAATATTGGGCGCTGCCAGACTTAAAAAGGATGTTGTCTGCAAAATTAAAGTTTTTGACAGCAAGTGGAAAACTGATCAAGGTATATTTCTACATGTTTAATTATGTCCCGGCTCAGATGCTTCTGATGCTAACACGCAATAAAAGTTGTTGGTGCATTCACTGTTGTTTTTGATTAATGATCTCAAGAGATGGATGTAAATTAGTTTCTGGTTGAGACTTCTGTAGTTAGTTGCATGTGAGAAATGAAACTCCTATTAATGCTGAACTAGGCTCTCTCTTCTGTAGTCTGCCTGGCTCTTGGGAACGGGCTTTTCTCTAAATTGGTGGTATGAAACCCAGTTTGCTCGTTCACCAGTGTGAATGGGTTGCTTTTTTTTTTACAACCTTATGGATTAGATGTAGGAGCATGAATATTGAATGAATTGAAATATGGAACTTTCATTTAGAGGAGTGGGCGTTGATTTTAGTATTTTATTATTCCACTGAAGCATTTACCCTAAGCTGTGTTTGATTTGACAAACCTATAGTTACTCATTATAAGACTGACGAAGTGTGTAGGTTGGATATCGGGCTGTATGCCAGGACAAGAGAATTAGGGGAGATGACAAAAGGGAATAAGTAGAGATGTGAGTGAAGCAATGGGCATAATCGTTTTTGACAAATTAAAACAGCAAGAAACAATTCTAACCCACTTATTATTCGGGATTCATAATTTCATATGGTTAATTTGAAATCCATTGCTGGTGGTGGTGGTGGTGTTACAAATGTTTTATTTTATGCACTGTTGCTTACTTACAGAAACTTTTGTTTTTTTGTGTAATTAGTCAGGGTTATGGTAGGTAGCCATGCGTTGTTTAACTACAAACCGTGTAGACTTGCATAAAGTTTGTGTTTTGGTATGAACTAGAAACATATTTATGATATAATTTTCGGGAATCCATTAGCTTGAGTTCATATTTGTACATTTGGTTTTCATGTTAGCTTTACAACTATTGTGGATGTTTTCTCATTTTGTGTCGGTTATATCAAGTTGTTTCTGTTAGAGATCTTACTTTTGGGTTGACTTTGATATTTCAGGTAAACCGCAAGTATAGGATTGCACCTACAGCAGCATATTCTGACAGAAGAAGAAACTCGTCCATGTTATTTTTGGATGGGAGGCAAAAAGCCTCCATGAAAATGGACAAGGATGAGACCAACATTCTTACTAAATCTCAGATAGATTTAGAGTTAGCGAAGATAAGGTCCATGACTCCGCAAGAGGCAGCTGCGTTTGCTGCTCGAGCAGTTGCAGAAGCAGAAGCTGCCATAGCAGAAGCAGAGGAGGCAGCCAAGGAGGCTGAAGCAGCAGAAGCCGATGCAGAGGCGGCACAAGCTTTTGCAGATGCTACAACAAAATCAGGGAAAGGAAGGAAATCCCCAAGGAGGGTAAAATCTCTTCCTTCTCCATCTTTTCTCATTCATGATACTAAAATACGTCTGTAGAGCACGCAGAAAAATTATTTTTGTTACAACTTAAAAGTAGAAGGACAGAAGCACATATTTTTCTTTAAATATGCTTAGGAAATGTGAATTTTGTTTTATTTTTCATATAACATAGTGATGAGGGAAAGGAGCAAATCAGATTCTCATATTGATGAGACTTGTGATTTGGTTAAGGATAAGGAGGTTTTTTTTATCATTTTGGAGACATTCCATTTGGCTGCTTACTGATTCCCTGTTATCAAAATAAAATATTGTAGTATTCTAATTTTTGGCATTTCTAAATATCGTAGATCCATGCTTGATGGAAGTTTGAAGAATTAGACACTAGGAGAGATGAGCCGTGGCATTGAGTAGGAAAGCCAACCAGCTACACATATCATTTGCTGGCATGGTCTACATTTTACACATAATACTTGAGGCTCTTGTTACTATTCAGGTTTCACCTTGTTTAGGAGATTATTCTGAATTTTTGGGTCTTAAGATGTCCTTGTAGATAGAAGCATTGTTTGAATCTTTCTTGTAATTTCTTTAGAGCTATTGATACCTTCGCGCTCTGGCCATGTACCCATTTACAGAATGTTGATGTTTAGATGAATGGGAATTCGTTCAAATTTCTTCTGAAGCATACATGTGCATCCTTTGACGTGTTATCCAGCCTTTTTAAGAGTTGACAGTGTTATGTTGAGAGGAAACCATTCTTTTTCATTTGTGGATTTAAGTTGTATTTGCAGAAACCTTTTGTCGTGCCTTTCTAGGAGCAGAAAATGAAAACACAGACTAGTTTTTTTAGGCGAGAATAATGACAAAGTGGTAAAATAAATTCAGTTTTAACTCGTGTAAATAGTTTTTAGAGAAATTAGATAAGGGTTATTGTGATAAGATTGATTTATTTTTTTTTTGTTTAATTATTTTTTTTTGTCAAATTTGGTTTTGGTTACTGTTTTCTATAACTTATTAATTAGTTTTCAAATTTAAAAAAAAAATGTGCGAATTTAATCTTTTACTATTTTATGATGGTGAAAAATCATTATTAAATGTTAAATTTAGATTTAAAAGAAATATTTGAATTATATATTCCTAAAGGATGAATTTATCAATTTAAGAGTGCAAGAACTAAAGACGTACCTTTTCCTTTCTATAAACTGAGTAAAGTTTAATTTATTATACTAATATACCTATTATAGATGTAATAAGTTGTTGCCTACTCAAATCTCAGAATTGACACAACGTTATATTATAATCCAAAATAGTTCTATTTGATTCCATGATATTCATTTTTAAATATCATTGATACCAAATTATAAATAAAAATTCAATGTATCAATTTCTCTTGCCTCTATATTTGTACTTTACTAGGAAAGAATCAAAAGTTAGACAAAACTAAGAATACTTAACTTTGATTAGAAGTCTTGATTTATAAATACAATATTTCACTACATATTTAAATAAGTATAAATTAATTTATTTAATTAAAATTTTAAGTCTAAATTAGTTTATTTAATTAAAAGTTTATACGAAGAGATTACAACTTACACATGTAATCAAAGAAAAAGTTACACATTTAAGGAAAAGAAAGTTTACTTAGTACACATAAATCATGTCAAAATATCTTAAATTATGTTATCTTCTAAATTGTAACTTTTTAATCAGAAACGATTTCAAAATTTCAGAAACAAAATAGAGAATGTTAAAATAAGGAATTTAAAGAGATGATAAAACTTGTAAAGTAAAATACTAAAAATAATTAAAATTATAATTTACATATTAAGCATAAATTAAAATTTTGACCTTTATGTTTTTAAATTATCTCTACTAAACATAAAATCTAATTATATTATGTTTCTACGTTTTAACTTTATCTTTCTTCAATTTAATACACCTATTTTTTTATGCTAAATAACATAATAAGTCCGAAGTTAGAATGGATATATTTTCATTTATCTAAATCTTATATATATTTTTTATTATCTCTTAAAATTGTAAACAATTTGTAAAAATGATAAATTTCTTTGCAATCTCATAAATCTTTAAAATTATTTCAAATATTTTAAATTTTTATTATATAGAATTCATTAAAATTGAAATTACAAAATCTTAATCTTAAAAATTCTAACAAGTCTTCTCATTTCTACTTAATCTTAAATTTGGTAAGACTTTTTCTTATGACATAATAATATCTTAAAATTCCAATCCAATATAAGTTATAAAAGCTTAATCGAAAACTCTTTTCTCTCTTTTCATAAACAAATTAATATCTCTTCTTTCACATTTTCTCTAAACCAAACATTTGATATTCATGTTCACTTCTAAACACCTTCTTAATTTTCCAAAGTTATACTTTTCTTAGAAATAAATAAGAAAGTTTGGTCACTGATGTTCCTGCATTCCATTTTGTCTCCACTCCATCCCTTGCCTAGGTGAATATTGCACAGAATTAAGAGAGTGAAAGCTCTCCAAGTTTAATCAGTGAGAATTCTGGTCTCTTTTCATTTGCATTTTCTGCACTCAAAGTGCAGTCCAAGAACTATAGCATATAAGATAACATTGTTTCGGTGGTTTTTGTCTCCTTCTGTTCTGAGGGACACTACACCAAGCATCATGTGCAGATTTCTAAACAAAAGTGTTTATTTTGCTTCCATCAAAACAAAAATCTGTACACTATTTGAAATTATTGTTTTTGTAAGTTTATTTTTTTTCCTTTGGTTAATATTGGCATTGTAGAAGCTTGTGATGTCAAATCTTAATCTCCTGTAAATAAGTATCTTTCCTTTTTTTTTTAAAATATACATTTACCAACTCTCCTCAATAAAAAGCTGAAGATATAGTTGATCATTTCATGCTGGCATAAACCATGAACTTGAAGCATCATCAATGTAACACATATTTACATTCAAGAACAATGCAGATATGGAAAAACTGGGATATACAAGGCATTGATGTTTAGAAATCCAAATGTGATAGTGATAACACCAGAAGCATGCAAAAGGGTGTTGACAGATAATGGCAAATTCACATGGCCTCGTGCCACAGTAGAGCTAATGGAAAAAAGTCTTTCATACAGACAACAAAGTAACCAAGAAGATAAAATTTGTATTTTAAATTATATAATTTAAAATATAAAATAAAAAAATACTTCACGAATTATATAATTTGTGATGTAAAATAAAAAATACATTTTATAAAATATAAATGAATTGTGTATTCCAAAATTAAAAATAAAAAAAAATATAAAATTGGAAACTTTTAAAATACGAAATATTTACGAATTGTGTATTTCAAAATTAAAAATGAAAAGAAGATAAAATTGAAATTTTGTAAAGTATACGAAGGTATAAGAAGAAATTATGGAGGTGAAGACCCAATTTAACAAAAAAAATAGAACAAAATATTATATTCAATTCTAAATGATATAAAATTTCTTCTTTCCATGTAAATATCAAATAGAAAATTCTAGTTAGGTAAATATTAAATTAGATTAGAAAATAAAATAACAATGTCATAAATTTTGAATATTTATTAATAAAAATAAAAATGATAAGATATGTTCTTTTTTAATGAAACAAATGTTGTTTCAAATGAAACGATTTAAACACAAAGAAAATAGAATATGCAAGTTTTTTGTGTATAAAGATGAATATATGTTTCGGTTGTAGTAATGATCGAAGGTTGTTTTTTTTGTTATTTTAAAAATATTTTAATTTTAAGGATATTATGTTTATATTATTTAAATAATTAAAACTTATTTCTTTTTTAATTTTAAAAATTATTTGATTTTAAAGGTAAAATCAGAAAGAGAATAGACTTCTATTAGTAAAAAAAACTTAAGTTTAATATGAGAGTTTATGTTTCAATAAGCCACTATTTTTTATTTTGTTTAGATATATTTTGATTATTGAATCTAAATTCAATTTTCAAAATAACTTGTGCTAAAATTCTGTTGTACTAGTGATGTTACCAAGTTAAATATAAGTTTAAATATTTAAAAACTTAAAATTGAGAGTGAAACATTTTCATATTAAAAAAGTAAACAATAAATAAAAATATTTTAAAAAAGTTAAAAATAATCAAATGTTTATTTTAAAAACTATATTTGAATAATTAAAATTAAGGTTTGCGTTTCTTAAAATGTAATACATCTTTTTAATAAAACTACACTAAGAAAAAAAATGCATACTCAAATATGTATTATAAAAAGAAAAATAAGTTAAGAATATGAATGAAATATGTGAATTTTTAAGTCTTATAGAAAGAAAAATAATGTTACAAAATTAAAAGCTACAAGGACAAAAAGAAACGAATATATTATTTTATATTATTTAATAAATTATAAGTATTTTAGTAATTTAAAATATAGGAAGACAAAGACAAATATTGAGATGAGTATGAAGACAAAGACAGATATTAAGACGAGTTTAGAGTCAAGATAAACATCATCCTTTGTCTTTCTTATATTTGTGAATTTGTTTTTCTTTTTTTTCTTTATATTAATGTTTCTCGAGACTTTATCATATTTAAGAAGATTTCTATATATATATATATATATATATATATATATATATATATATATATATATATATATATATATATATATATATATATATATATATATATATATATATATATATATATATTTAATAATGAGAATTTCCTAGATAGATTTGCTATGAGTAACGAATGAATCCTTAAATGTGTGCATAATTTCCGTTTAATTTTACTTAAAAGAATTAAGACGAAGGTTTAATTGTGTAACTAATTAAGAGTTAAATAAAACAAAGGATAATGATATTTAGACAACTTTTTTTTTACAACATTTGAACATTGATTACGTGTTAATTTGTCATTGGTAAAAAATTATTCCACCATAATGTTTATCATTATTATTATTGATTGTGGAGTAATTTTTTACCAATCACACACCTTGTTGAAATGTTGTCAAAAAAATATTGTCTAAATGTCATTATCCAAACATAAAATATCAGTTTATCTAAATCAATCATAAAATATTTATGGGAATCATGAGTTTCTTTCTGTATATCAAAATTTTATGGCTAAAACATATATTTATGAGAGAAATCCTTTTAGGAATTTGGAATTCATATTGGTTATTTATCATTTTATAACTTTTAACTAATTTTAGTAAACTCTTTTAGTATAGGTTTTTAATTTTCAGTTCTCCTTTATCAAATATGCTGATTGGAGGTTATCCTGTGACACGATCATGTCACTTTCAGGTTCTTGGCTATTCTGAATTGGAACATCATTATTTTACATATAATACTTATGTGGAATTCGGTTCAATCATACATTGTTTTTTTAATTTTAAACAGTCTAATGCACAAAAAAATGGACAAATACCTAATGAGACAAAGTTCTTTTGCTCATTTGTCAGAACATTTAGACATGACAGAAGACTTCCGAGCTAGTGCTTAAAGAGAATATGGAAGATGCAAAATATACTTATTTGTATGTACTGTGAAAAACTCTGTTTTTTTTATTTTTTTTCCTTTTTTTGTTGAAGCCATGTCAACTTAGCTTAGACTGGATCTGCAAGCATTTATCTGAGGAAGATAACATGGAGACAGAATTTCAAATTAAAAAGAGCCATATATACTACAGCTCTCAGGTTGTTGTAGATCAACATTTCTTCACCCTTCCCAAGCAATTGTCGATGGGCCTTGTATGTGGTAAGTATCTCACAGGACAATTAGGATTTTTCTGTTCAAACCTGTTGAATCAAGAAGTAACAACAACACAAAATATTGTTAAAGATATTATTCAGTTATAAAAATTCAAGTTTCAATTTGTTTTTCCATTTGATTCATAAGTGATTAACTTGCTTGTGTGTAACAGTTTACTCAGTTTCAATCTGCTATTGCAAGAATGAGCAAGAAAAGCAACATTAGACTTAGGTACAATCATAGTACTCAAACTCTGGTAAAATATAATTTATTATGGAAAAGTGATTTATGCAATGGTAGAGTTAGAATGTTGACCGGTAATTCAGAACGAAATAATGAAGAAAAACTGCTATTTCCATCTTGGCAAGATCATTCCCAGGACACAATCTGCTTCCTGCCCCAAAGGGAAGGAATTCTCCGGCTTTATGTTCTTTCTGTGAATAAGCATCATCAAATTCAAAATTAAACCATAAAGCACATATACATTTGCAGAATGCATGACTTAATTCAGAATAGGTAAAGATGAAGCTTAGGAACTTACATTCCATCTATAAGGGTTAAATTCCTTTGGATTAGGATATATTTCAGGATCAAGGTGAACTGATCTGAACCACACAAGTGCTTTCCAACCTTTTGGAATTAAGTACCCTGTATCACCCCATATACAGTTAATACTTTGTAACATGAGTGAGATTATAATTAATACCACACCATGATATTTTTCAACATTTATGCAGTAAACAAATATCATACTAGCCACTTGCAATCATATAATATACAAAACTAAGTTCAAAGGGAGAAGAGTATAGCTTTGTTTTTTCACTTCTTTCATCATATGAACAAGCAAGAATATTCTAATACTGACAACAAATAAATAGGAAGAACATGGACTCACCATTGATATTGACATCAGATTTTGCCTCCCGGAATACCACTAGTGAGAATGTAATCACACGCATTGTTTCATCAATCACCTAAACAATGTGGAAAATAAAAACATGTACTAGCATAGTTGACACAGTAGATATTGATATTAACTTCAGATCAATAGCTACCTACCTTGTAAAGAAAATCCATCTCCCGAACTTCCTTTAGTGTCAACCCTTTCTGTGTTGGAGGCCTTCTCCGTACTATTTCTTCTTGTTCTGCCTATTCAAGGCGTAAAGATAAATGTTAGTTTTGATCTTACACTACCATAGAGGGTAGAACAAGGATACATTTTCCAAGATGAAGTGATTAATGAGCATGTTTATTGTGCCTTAGTAATTTGTAAATTTAGGTGGACTATGATAATCAAATAACCTGTTACCTTGGCCTTCTGGAGATATTCTGGGTGCTTTTGCAGGAAGAAGGTTGCCCACATGGTAATGTGTCCTGAAGATTCGTGGCCTGCATTCAAGTACATTAACATGATATCAATGATGTCTTCATCTCCCAACTTTCTTCCATCCTCATCAGCAACATCTACCAGAGCATCCATCATATCTCGGTGTTTTCCAGGCAAATATCCCTTCCTTATGTTTCTTCTCTCGTCCACAATAGATTGAAATATGGCCACTAAATTTTTCCTTGCCTAAAATAAAAGCATCAAGTGGTAAGATGTTCTACCTGTATAACTGCAAGATTTGAATAGACTATACTTTGTTGCTTCATGTTTCAATCAGAGTCTGACAGAAAGGGACTTCTGATGCATGTGAAGAACATATAGTGTGACCATGTCATTGATGATTTAAGTATCCTAGAATATGCTTGATTGGTGACCCCAATAAAAGAATGAAACAATTTGCCATACTTTGCTCACAATCACTAGTGATTTGGTCAAAATAATATGTAGGTGAGAAACAGATGTTTTCTGAGTAACTTTTGGGACTTAAATTTCAAATTGTAAAAAAAATATTAGAATCTTATTTGATATTGAAAGCATTGTAATAATATCGAGACCCAATGTCGGACCTTTACTGAATTACAAACAAATGTATAGTGATGAAACTTCATGTCATATATGTCTGAAGTTGAGTTAGACCAAACACTTTAAAATCTAAGACACTTCTTTCTAAAACTGACACAGCAAAACAATTTAGACTTTACTTGGTTTTACATTAGCTTTGATACAATACGCTCTAATTTCAACTCTATTGTGAAGATATTGAAATCTCTTACTTATAACGTCAAAGATCTCAGGGGGGGAACTGGTAGATCAACACATGTTTTAGTGTAGTAGGTTGAAATTGATTGCTTTTACCTAAAATGGTTTCAACTTTGCATAAACTATAAATCATGTAGTCAAAATCAAACAAGTGAAACATAAGAATATGAATAAGCTTTTCCTGAAACGATGACAAGTAACCTTATCATTCGCCGATTCATACTTTGAGGTTAATACTGCAAGACAAGCCCTACTCTCCATTTCTTTCAAATTAAAAGCAAGGAAATTCTAACAAACATTCTATTTTGTTCATGCAAGGCAAAACTTAGATAAAGTTCTTTATATCCTTGTTATGTAGTTTTCAAATCAAACCACCATATATGGTGTTTTAACACACTTAATGTTGAAGTTAATTACCTTGAATGCCTTGTGGTATGCAAATCCAGGAATATTAATCCGCATGGCTCTGACTCCATAATTAAGTGCTGTGTATTCCCTCTCCAAAGCCTCCATAACAGGTTCACTTTCTGAGCTCAGAAAAATATGCATAATGATTTTGAAAGTAAGCTTCCTGATCTCAGTTAAAAACTCAATCTGTCCAAGGTTGGCCCATGTCTCCAATGAACTTATCACATTTTTTTCAATATATGTCAAGTAAAGGGACAAAGCTTCCATGCCATTGATTGAAGAGGATGTCAAACGCCTGAGGCGTTTGTGTTCTTCATAAGCCATTGAAATAAATGACCTCTTTCCAATGAGCTCTATCGCAGAACGTGGCCAACCAGTAGTGAATTTATCATCATCCGTCAACACCCTTTTGCATGTTTCAGGTGTTGTCACAATTATACTTGGGTTTCCAAACATCAAGGTCTTGTACATTCCAGTTCGTCCAAATCTTCATGATTCGTTGTTTCAATAAAAAAACGTTAGTGTCACCAACTATAATGCACAGATATGATATATGATACAATATTGTCCACATATTTAGGATACATAGAACATGTTATAATCATAATTCTATTAGATATGTATACAAAAAAAATAAAAAATAAAATTAATGAATAAATATACTTCTGCATTGATGTTGAAAGATTACGATTGTCTCACTCCTATTAACAGCAAAATACATATCATAAAAAAAGTGAACCGCTTTAAAGTTAATCTTTATTTAGTTGGTAGGTGGTGTCAAACACTGAATAGTTCACCTCAGTAAAGTTTGGAAGCATCCAAGAGTAAGTATCTTATACATATTTAACATTAGTTAGCTAAGCAAATGCCACGTATCAGTATTTCATACATCATCACACATAGGCATGACTTGAAATGCTCTGGATTAATATTGTATTGCAGAATCTTGGACGGGGTAAAGAGTTAGTGAGAAAACTATTCTCTCCTTGGAACTTTCATTTATAACTCTTCTTCCACTTTAATCTTATGTGATTACTAGTAGACAATTCCACCCACATAGTAATCAATTTGTTATTAGATTTTATCATTTAATTAATCATGTTTAAAAAATTTTAAATGTATTATAATACTTTGTAGACCATCTTAATCATGGAGGGCCCATGCTGACATGCACTGCACATTCTGACGTACGTGTCCGGACATCAAAACGTATATACTGCACGTATTGCGTCATAATTTTCCAACGTAAATTTCACGTTTAATGTTTAGTTTTTATATTTTGAAAAAAAAAAAGTATAAGAAAATTCAAGCTAAGATTTTCTAAAATTTCAATCGGTACAAAATAAATTTATTAATTAGGAGCTAGAAAGCAGAAAGGGAAAGTTGGAGTATCAGAGTCCAGAAATCGTGGCTCTTGCGCCACTGTCAGTGTCAGATAGCAGAAGAAAACTCTGGACAATGTTGTGAGTGAGAAAGAGAAAAGGAGGTTAAGTACAGTGAAAATGACAAACAGATGCAGCTCTTCTCTTATTCCCTATCAATGGTTTGTTTGTTTCATAAGTTTGAAAAGGGTCATGCTGCAATTCCAAAACTAAAAAGATAGCATAATGGTAATTTCACTTTCACAAAGAACCAGCAGCTTTTTGTGCCAAACTAGATATAAAGTAGAAAAAGTACATTATCTTATGTTTCCTGGACCACTACTAGCAGTAGCAGCTTTGGTTAAGGGGTGTGGTTGTGTCAGTGGCATGAGGTGAGGATCATGATATCCATTAGCACTCTCAGATTCATGACAATCTCAAGTCACAATACAGAACCACCTCAAAGGTAGTAAACATTAAACAAACAACTGGCTTATGAAAAAACTATGTATCAAAAACATATTTTTTTATTATACAGAGGATGATAAATGTTAAAATTACTTGTTACTGGTAAATGGTAATTACCTGGAAACAAAGGAGGAGATGAAGGAATCAGGGTCCTTGGACTTGAAAGCTCTGAGGAAGGACCACATGTTGCCAATGAAGGGCCAACCCATGTCACCTGGGGGCAGAGAGTACTGCTTCACACCTAATTTGGATTCATAGAGCCACCAATTTAAGTTCTTGAGGACTAAAAGAACACCAGCAATGGCCACAACCACAAGGACCACCCACATGGTTCCCATCTCCATCACCATCACCATCATCATCAATCACTCAACTTCAGGCCACCCACAGTGACTAGTGACTCAATACTCACTCAACTCAACTTAGACAACTCACTCACTCACTCACTGTATTTATAAGAAAACTTGGGGTTTGAGATGTGTAGAGAGAGAGAGAGAGAGAGAGAGAGAGAGAGAGAGAGAGAGAGAGAGAGAGAGAGAGAGAGAGAGAGAGAGAGAGAGAGGGAGGGTAAGGAGATTGCAAAATAAAATAAAGTGAATTTGATGAGAGCACTGTGTGGCCAAAATGAATTTGTGTAAAGTTATAGAACATAGACAGAGGTGGCCGGCTTTCTTTTCCTGTATTTTGTTTTGTTCTGTACCTAATTACAAATCAACTCATACTGTGTATGTGGAATGATTCCACTAGCTCTGGTTTTTTAAAAACAATTGATAAATGTTTTGTTATTTTCGATAATGTAAGTTTGTTATTTATTGTACACAATACAATTGATTAATTTAGTATTTCTATAAGTGTAGTGTTTTAAGAATAAGCAAAAATTTGGTTATTAACAAGTATACATGCGGAAAACAATTTTATGTTTGAGTTATGGTTGTTTAATGGTGGACAGCCTGAGCCATGTTTGCAAAGTTTTAGGATAGAGTTGTGATTTGTTGCAGTGTTGAGGACCTAACAGTGCAACAGAGATTTGACTCTTGTTATCTTCTTTTTCCTTATCATATCAGATGAAGGGTTGGAGTGTTGTGTGGCCTTGTATCTAGAATCTTATCATGTTAAGTTGGATGATTTGAAAGTTAAAAAGTTAGTAATTAGAGGAAGAAAGGAAATTTTCTCTGGTCCTTATCAGAGGTGATGTGTTAAGAAACAGGAGCAAGAGTGGACATGATGAAATCCTGAAAAATCCCCTCTTTTTTATGCTCTTTTGTGAAATTCTGTATAAAGCTCACAATCATAGTGGTTGCGGCAAATAGTACAATTGACTTTTTTTCTGTATGTTAGCTTCGTATCAATTCGTGTTGGATTTGAAAACTCTGAATCAAGCCATGTTCTTGTTTTGCTATCGAAAAAGGCTTCTTCTAAGTGTCAATGAATGTTTCCCCTTCCTGCTTATGTGCTTCCAAGTTCAAACTTCGGAAAAAAATCTTTTAAGTCGTAACAAACTTTATAAATTTCACTTATTAAATAAATCAAGTTTCTATTCATTTATATATATGATTCAATATTAATAATTGACATAATACTTGATCAGTTCAACAAATCTCATTAACATAATTTCAAATAACTTTGATACCACATTAATCAATAGATTTAAATTTCTAACCCTATTTTACAAAATCATTAGATTTATATTTAACTATATATTGTAATTTTTTTTTATTTTTAATTAATGTAAAATCTCTAATATAATGATCCTTAAAACTGTATGGTAAGGTTTTCAAATCTTCTTAAAAAAACATGGTATTTTGAAGCTGTAAATTAAATGTGTGGTTGCACTTCACTTATAGTGTCCTTAGTTTTTCTTATTACTTCTACGATTTTTCTGTTAGTGAACATTATTTATTGCAATTGTTTTTTAACATGATGATTGTTATTGGTTTAAGAATGATTTATTCAAGTTAAAACCAAAATCATGAATCCAAATAGTGTAATTATGATTATGGAAAGTATTGTGGTTGGAGATTTTATATTAATCAAAAGATAAAGTAATGCAACACTTATCATGAATATTCTTTTTTAAGATTAAGGTAGATTTAAAGTTTATTTCTTATCAAAATCATACAAAGTCTATTCAATAATATTTATTCTTTGTTGAGTCTATCTTGTTATTGTTATTGAACTAATTTTGTATTTGAGATGTATATGTTCTAGCATAATAGGTGTATTTGATATTTCACATCAATTATAAATAAAACACATTTATTAATATAATCCAAATTATTCTTATGAAATTAAGTCAATTAATAATTAATTTCATGTAATGAAGTTAATCAAATATCTATAATTAAGTTATTAAATATTATGTAATTATGTTGTACATAATCACATTCAAGATGTATATGTCATAACCTAATAGGTGTATTGAAGATTCCACATCAATTATAAAAAAAAAAACACATTTACTCATAAAATCTAAATTATTCTTCTGAAATTAAGCCAATTAACAATTAATCTTCCAAAGCTAATCAAATTCCTAAAATTAGGTTATTAAATATTCTAAAATTATGTTGTGCATAATTACATTCTTGATTTAGATCATACTCTTATCATATATACATATCTCCAATACATAAGGAGACACACATTTAAATCATCTTTCTTTCTTACATGGTATCAAAGCTTTGTTTGAGTCATTGACAGTATGAAAAAACATTCATAAAGTTATCCATATGAGTGGAAGAGAAATTATGCTTGGAGAGCAACAATACAGGAATTCTGGTTGTCTTTAAAATGGTAGATAAACGATTTCATGTAGTCGTAGTTGTGGATCATTTCTCCACGATAGTGACGAGGAGATCAAAATAGATTGTAGAGAAAATTCACTAAAGTACAATAGAATTAATAGTGGTCCATTATTGTGATTAGCATCGGTTGGAGTCGGACACTCCTTCCTAGGTTAAGGATGATATGGTGAAGAACTCCGATAACCCGTGCATAAGTTTCAAAACGTTCAACCCACATAGCATAATGGTCCTTCCCATGCCCAACATAAAAGAGATGTTATTTTTTATAATAGTGATCGTGAGTGTTAGGTGAAATTCATGTTTACTTGAGGAGGAGCTAAGATCAGAGTTGGTTGAAAACATGGCGTTAACGGTGGGACACAAGTGTATGACAGAAAAAAGAGACAACAATTGGCCTGGCAATCAATAAAGTACGATTGCGGGGACCAGGGGATGACATGCAAGCGGGAAGTGAAGGTGACTCACGATTATAGAAAAAGGAGGGGCAACACATGAGTTAGAGAAGGAAGGGAATAAGGGTGCAAAAGTAGGTTATTGGTAGAGGGGAGGTGCAACAACAATTGGGAGTGATGACAACACAAGAAAGAGTCTTGGAGAGTGAGGTGGTGCAAAAAAAAGAATGAGAGCATAAGTCAAATGCAAAGGGGCAAGGTCTGGATCAGAGAGAGTCATGATACCATGTGAGAAAGAAAAAGGATTTGAATATGTGTCTCATTATGTATTGAAGATATGTATATATACATAAGAGTATGATATGTGTTTTCTAGGGCTATCTCCTTAATTATAGAGGTTATAAATGTTTTGATATGTCACACTGAAAGGTAATAATATTGCAGACATGTCATTTTTTATGAAAGACAATTTTATTTTGCTTATATGTCTTTCTTCCCTATCTCTACTTATGATAGTTTCATAGAGAGTACACATCCCTTCCTCATTCATCCATTGGCCAATACTCACCTAAAGTCTTTATCTAACCCACAATATGTAAGATTACGCTTCCCTTCATCTTATTTACAAAGTTATCTCACAAGACAAACAATATCATTTGTTTTTGAGATATAATATTTAATTAAGAGAATAAATGTTAAAAATAAGATGATCATTAAAATAAAAGTATATAATTAAAAGAAAAACTAATGAAAATAGTTTTTTTTATTAAACATTTAAAACAGTTTTTCAACGGTAGACATCTCATAACAATTTTTGTATACAATTATTTATGAATGATTCACGATTGTTGTATAAAAGAAAATTAAACTATTTTTTTTATTCATATTAGAGAAGAACTTTAAAATATTTAAAAAAAATTGGAAATATGATTTACCCGAAGTCAACTATAGTGACTTTTTCCTTGCGTGTTATATAATAAGCATAAAATGTTATAGTGATAGTACTAGATTGAAGAAGAGAAAAACAGTGAAAAAGGTTTGATTAATTGTTCCTTATTATTTTGTTTGTTGGGCCATTTGATCCCAATCTTTGTATGTGGTCGTTGTGCTGTTTCATTTAAATTGATGTTTGGCAATGAATGAGATTTTGCAATTGGATTTCAACTATTGAGAACTTCTTTCATTGTTTTCACTTTAGGGAACAAGATAATGTGACTCTCCCAAGGGCCCCTTTATCTCAATTCATCTTCCAACCATTAATGCATATAAATTGAATTACATGGTGCATTCAAATAGATGCTATCAAACTCCTACAACCAGAATAAATATATCATATAAAAATAATTTTAATTAAGTTTTAAGTTTTACATAAATTTTATTAGTTTTAATTCAGTCTATATTAATTCTTTTAAATTACGCATTTCAAATATTTTCATACTTTTTAGTTAAATTTTCATCATTTGATTTATCATGTGATCATTATTTTATTTTGTTATCTTGTTTACTTATTTTCACCTATTATTTTGCACTGTTACATCAATGCATATCATTGATGACCAAAATGATCTTCTTCTGTGATATATTTTCGATCAAAAAATATAAAAAATTTAAATACCCAACAAAAAAATTTAATAAAGATTTCCTTATAAATATTAAAATTTAATTAAGTAAAAAATAATAATACGTTGGAAGTTAAAAGTTGTTAAATTTTGCTGCTTGATGAGTCATCAGAGAACTTAATTGCAAAAAGTTGACATACTTTTATATAATGTTGGCCCTCGCAAGTCTCTTCAGTCAGTTGAAATGTTTACGTAATGAAAAAATCAACGTTGAAAAAACCAATAAAAATCTCACCATAAACAATAATAGGAATAAGATAATAGTGTAGCCTGGCTTTTTGTATTTTAAACAATCTAAATAGATACTTTTTCTTTACACAGTAAATTGCCATCTTTGATTCGTACTAGGATCAAATTAACAATTAAGAACAGACATATCATCCCCATTTAAATTATTTGTTAATTTTCTTCTTCACTAAACAAAACTTAAACTTAATAGTTTAAGTTTTTTAATAACTTGTAATTAATATTAAAAAAAAATCTCTTATTTTAAATAAGTTTTGATTTTTTTTTTCAAACCACAAGTGTCCTAAATTTGCGGGTTAAATGCCTGCAATAAAAGATTATGAAAAGAACGCAAAGCTAAAATTCTGCAAATTCTTAGATAGTGAGTTTTTATCCAAATATTTGCTTTAAAGATATGAATCTTCTCCCCCACAGGCAGGGAGAGTGACGTGAAAGAATTACTTTCTCTTAATATTGCCCTTTCACAACCCTATTTTTTCATGTTATATAAATTAATTATCCCATAATCATAATTAAGTTTTGGATTAACTTGGCCACAATAATGGAATTTCGTGGATAAGATTGAAAAAGTTAAGATACATATATATGACTTTAAAGAAAGAAGCTAAGAATATATATATTATAATAATATGTTAGTTTTGAAGAGAGTTTGATTTATTTGTAAGAAAGAAGTAGTTTATATGAATAGTAATGAGAGTGATTGTGACAAAATTGGAACAAGGTCCCTGAAAGTAAGGTGGAAGAATCTTTTATGTATGATGGGTTAGTGTCTATATACATTAAACTTACTGGTTGAGATAAAAAGGATAAAATGTATGCTGTCAAAAGCTAACACTCACTAACCATTCTTCTTATTGTTGATGATGTTCACATAACATCACTACCTCCTTCCTTCACTCACCAACCACGCTATTCAAATTCTATTTTACTATCTCATTATTTTTTTACATGCATTCCACCACTGTCACAATTTGGCTTATTACGAGAGTTTATTCCTTTCACACTCATATCTCATATTTTCCCCCAAGCAAAGAGTCAACAATAAAACTAGATGTTTTTGTAATTAAAATGTTAAAAATGACGTTGACACTTAAAATACCAACATCAAAAGGATCTTTGATAGAGCTATCAAAATGGATCAGAACCCACAGGCCAACCCAGTCTACCACGGGTTCGGACCAGGTTGGGTTTGAAAAAATTATATATTTTTTTATACGTTTTAACATCTTATAGAAGAGAGAAACGCTCGAAGAATCAAGAACTATCGTGGTGATAAAGTCTTGAGGATTTCTTGGGTAGTAAGATTGTGTGATTGGAAACATCTGATCGTTTTGCACAGGAAGGTGCTTACTGCGTGATTAGAAAAAACTTTAGCAAACGATGAGAGTTGTTGGTATTCCCTGTGGTGTATACAGGAAGAAGACCGTGGTTCTTGACTTTGAGAAGGGTCTCAAAGGGGTTGATAGTAGAAGAGGATTGTTCTTTCTGTGTGTCTATTTTGTGTGCTGTCTATATTATATTAGTGGGTTAGAGAGGTGCTTTACCTTTTGATGTGAGGTCCTTGTAAAAACCTTGGTGTTAAAACACTAGGTGACCAATCCGTAGTGGATCGGGCTGGGTCGGGCCGGGTTACCCGTTTTGACAGCTCTATTCTTTGATATAGGTAGTCCTAGCTTTGATGTCTATCAAATATTAAAAATCACTCAAATTTTGAATATTAATATACATAGATAATGAAGTTGTGTTACTTTTTTAACAGTTTAAGAATTCATCGCCTATAACGAATGATACTATGAAGAAAATAAAATAGAAGTGAGCATCATCATATCAAATAAAATGATAGAGTTATGATCCATATAGCATTTGGAATTTGCTTGAAAAGACAAGATTTTGATTATGAAAGTTTTAGTTTTATATTAATAGTTTTAGTTTTGATAGCTTTTCTGTTAATAACTTTAGTTTTGATATATAATTTATGTTAGTAAATTTTTTGAGCTAAAATATTTTTTGTTTTTCAGGTTTGAATAAATTGTAAATATAAACAAAACTTTAAAAGAATGGCCACATTTGACGTATGTTAGTAAACTAATAGACGTCAAATGTTGTCTAAGTTTGAAATAGTGTTAATTGAACGTTGGTGTATTGGTGTATTGCTGTATTTACCGTTAAGGGACATCAATCTCTCTCATGACTGATGTTCTTCTTGAACATTTGTTATCAACTCCAACATCAATTTGACGCATCTGAATAAAATATCATAGTATCCTTTAAGTCAAAAGTTGAAAATAAAACATCAAAATTCATTTTTGTGGTAGGGATTGACAACAAGGGTTTAATTATCATTCATACAAATTATGTAATGGTCTCAGGTTTGTTAAGATAATATTATTATAATCATTTATCATATTCCAAGTATTCTTTGTCTTAGATACTTTTATTATAATTTTTTCTTTAAAATGTATTTCTTATTATTAAAATATATATATATATATATATATATATATATATATATATATATATATTAAGGAAGAAAAATATATTTAAATTAGGATTTATATGTTTTTAGTTCTAAATTTTGATCCAAAATTAAAATTCGTCATATTCTCAAATTTTGATATTGTTTAATCCTAAACTTAAAAGATGAATAAATATATTTTTCATAACCCAATTGTATTAATTATTTTTATATATCAAAAGGACATTTTAAATTGTCTTTTGAGTTATTTTTTTTACACATTACAACTCAAATGTCATAAATGTGTCACCTAAATTATTATTTATATTAATTCTTAAATGATTTAATGTCTCAATAGTTCCCTATTTTTGTTACCCAGAATGAGGTTCTTTTCTTTTTCCGCGTCTCAATTAAGTCCTTATTTTCTTAAAATTGAATCAAATAGGACCTTTCCGTCAAATTGATATGACGCGTTAAGAAGTGTATCTTGACCGTGTAGTTTTCTATAGGTGACATTAAAAACTGAATTGTATTTTTTTCATTTTTTAATTCAAAAATTAAAAAAATACAATTCAGTCACGTTTTTTAATGTCACTTAATAAAAAATTACATTGTCAGCATATCCTTCTTCTTAACACGTCATCTCAATTTGACGAAAAAGTCCTATTTGATTTGATTTTACAAAAATAAAAATTAAATTAAGACGTCGAAAAGGAGAATGACCTATTTGAAATTCTGGACAAAAATAGAAACATACTAAGACATTAAACCTTCTTAAAGTTGAGGTATAACTGTGACGTTTGTTAAGATTTTAAATATGATGTTTGTTACATCAAAAGAAAAAACAGTAATGTTTAAGAAATAAAGTTTACAAATTTACTATTTTACAAGTAATATCTTCGTATCTTTTACTTGAGTAGTACAAGAATTAAAGAATTAAATGTTTATTGGTGCCTACTTGATTAGTTTAAGAATTAAGGTTGTTGTGTATGAACGAGCAAATAAAATATTAACACCTTTTTTTAATTTTCGTATTAGGGCCAATAAATATGACTTAGGAGTGTAGTTGGGATGAGAGAAGCTACTAATTGTGGTGGGAAGAGGCAAGAATAGCCAAATCTGGAACATCTTTTTGCCTTATCTAGTCTTGTTACTTTTCCATGTAGTTGTGTTTTCAAAATGAATCTTTACTATATTGGTTGAAATTTATCAAAAATTATGACATTTTATGAAATTTATTTACAATTCATATAAGAGTATTTCTTTAAACCTCTACGAATTTTGGACTCCTTTTATTCATTTTATGAGTTACGACCATATAATGATATTTTTGGAGAACGACGGCTCCGACTTTGGTGGGCTTTATAATATAAGATTCTAACTATTGCTTCCTGCACCAGTATAATTACTAACGCCACCCATCAATAAGAGAAAAAGACTTTAAATACCATTCACCTACCACAGCAACTAAGCATTTTCAGATGCGGAAATCAAACTATTTAGATATTTTGAAACAACTTCAATCCATAATTTTGAAATAATGATTTTATGATCTTTTTATTATATTTTGTTCATCTAATTTACTTCCATATAACTCATTTCCATTTAGTATGAAACTTCAAACTTCAAATTTAGTTTTTCATAGAATTCATCCGAAAAAACGTCAGACTAACATGAATTTCTTATTACTACCGTTTAAGCTAAACATGATTTTTTGTTTTGCAACATATAAGGCTAATGAAAAAAAAAATGTTTTTCACATCCTTGGAATGAGAGAGCATTACAAAATACAAATACTAAGAATAATAAGTTCGTGACTGGTATTTATCACAATTAGCAAAAGTGAAAAATATTAAATATCTCAAATAGTAATAAAATATTATTACGCTAGCTAGTAAAAAAAATATAAATTATTAATACTTTCAAAGTAGTTAAAATACTATATATATATATATATATATATATATATATATATATATAATGGAAATATATAATAGCTAACTAAGATAAGTTGACATAAAGTATAAAATATAGTAAAAGAATAAAAGAAAATATAAATGCTGTCTTCGTTTCTTAAATGAAATAATTTATTACCGAAAAAATCATATACTTTTGTTATTAATATATTTCAAGAAATAATATTTATGTCTAGTCACACTTTTTCCTATATATACTAATCGAGAGTAAAAACACATGTTATGAGTAATAAGTAAAATCTAAAAATTCAATTCTTGTAAAACCTATTTATACCTATATAGAACAAATTTAAATAATATAAATTTGTTTTAAAATCTATAGAACAAGAATATGTTTAAGCAAATAGATATTATCATTTTATGATTGGAAGCTGAACCTGAAATATATATATATATATATATATATATATATATATACACACACATTATTTAAACTAACTCTCCATTGTTCAAACAATTTGCTATAATCTTACTGTGTTTGATTAGAGCTTGTGATCTCTTACATATATCCTAACTCTCTATTATTAATATCTCAGCCATGATCTCTTATATATTAATAACCAAACTCTTCTTTGCCAGCACATACTTTTTTGCATACGGGCTGTACTGAGTTAGATTAGAATTTATGATCTCATGCATGTTATTCAAACTCTCAACTAAAAATCTCACACATTATATCATAAGTATTATCCAAACACTCCATCTCCAGGTGAAAATTTTGTCCAAATGCATGCAACTTTTCTTCTAAAATCAAGCTTTTGATAAAGATGAAAGTTAAACACTCTCATTTGCTCTGAATCCCTGGGTTATTTCTTACATGATTGAAATTGTATCATACTAGCCACATAAACTACCTTTTTCTTTTGCTAATTAACAAGTTTAATTTCTTGATCAAAATATTGGTTCTCAATAGCTTGGAGAGTGAAATCCATTTTTTTTAATGATTTTCTATTTTATTACAGTCCAGACATGAAGTTTTGTCGTTTTTCAGAAGCATACATCACAATCAGCAATTAGGTGGTTAGAGGAAGGTGATAATTGCACAAAATTCTTCCATCAGTATCTCAACAGGAAGAGGAGTAAACCATGAAATGGTGAGATATGGCAGATAAAATTTTGGTTTGAAATTTGGATGGAGCAGCAGCAGGCCATTATGTGACGAGTATGTTTGTGTGGGAGAAGGATTGTTTAAGAGATTGAAAAATATCCTAAGCTGAGTGATAATTAAATTGGAATGTCAAGATGGGTGGAACTCATAGCTTGTTTACATGGTTAACAGAGATGTGGAAGAAAGGAATAGATGTGTGATGGAGGAGAAGGAGTTTTGCGGAGATATGCTTGGAAGTGGAATAAGATTACAGATAAGGACAGATGTTCTTTATTCATGCAATGGTGTGACGAGGGATCAGTGTTTCGGGAATCTGACAAAAGCAGCAGGCTGGTAGTTAATTGTGGATATTAACTGTCTACATATAGAGAATATAAATATGGCTTGACGTATTACTGTGATAGTGATGTTTCATGCAGAGGAGGTTTTGAAGAGTGTGAGGAAGATCTAGTATAGGACATGCCTAGGTAGCAGAGTGAAATTTTTTGGTTTAAACTACTTTTTTTGTGCTTCTTTTACTGCTGTAGAAGCTGAAACACAGTTTTAGAATGAAGGCTTAACAATAGTGATAGACATGTTGTACGTAACACTGATATTGTATATGGAACTGGTTGATCTTTTATTGTTTAGAGTTTGTCAAATGTTGCTCCTTAGAAGGCTTGGTACCCATTGTACCTATGTATAGTATTTTGATCTTTGCTGGAAAAAAAAGATTTTGTTTGAAAGCATACATTCATTGATCTGTTTTGTTTTTTATGTTAAGGCTCTCAACACATTAACCACAACATGTGAATGTGGGCCTCTCATCTTGTGATTATGATGTTTTAGTCCAGTCCAAACACCTGTAACATAACATTGTTGCGGTGACTTTTGTCTTCTTGTGCCATTTCGAAGGACACAGCACAGCATCAAGTTGAGGGGTTCATCCTGTTACTTCAAAATCATCATCCACTTCCCAATAAAATTTTGGTTATTTTGCTAAAACCAAAAAAAGCATGCAGGACTTTTGGGACTTCTCTCACATAGGAAAATTGAGAGTTAAATACTGCATTTATTAGTATTTTTTTACCCCTAATTATTTAACAGTTGTCAATTATCTTATAACTCTAATAAAGGTTAATGTATTAATATTATTTTGAATATTGTGTTTATATCATCAATTAGTGTGCACAGACTATCACAAGTATGGGCAGTTATAGCATCATAATAAATGAAGACACATTTTATAATGTTAAATATTACACTGATTATATAAATAATTTTCTTAATTAAGTTTTATTAGTTTTGACTGTGTCTGTTTTCTAGATACCACATTACCTTGGAAAAAAGGAAAACTGAACATGGGATTAAGAAAACCATGAGGTAATATGTACAATGTGATGTTTGGAAATCCAAGTGTAATGGTGAAAAAACATGCACAAGAGTGTATAGACTGATGATAACGATGGTCTGTTGCACATTGGAACTCACGGGAGAAAAAGTCTTTCATTTCAGAACACAGATCCTTTAGGCATCCACCGTTTGCTTCCATCAATGGCTATGAAGCAGTCTCTGTTCACATTAAATATTGTCAGAAGTAAGTTTTCCAATCTCAGTTAAAAACCTAATTTAGTTTATCCAAGGTTAAAAATTATATTTATCAATATATTTTTTTTTCAAAGTTTTATTTTTAGACTAATTAATACTAAAAATTTTGTGATTAAAAATAGAGAATTATTACAAATACAAGGGAACGTCAGCAATATTATAGTATACATTTTTATATAAATTGTTTTATAGAAAATTTTCTAATAATGTATTCCAATTCACAAAGTTATCTCGTAAAATAAAGATGATAGAATCCAACACCTTTGTGGTGGGATGGAGGAAAAATTCTGAATTATATTTAAATTCTTGTTTTGTTTCAATGTAATTCTTTAAAATCACTTTAAACTATTATTGGCCCATTTTTTAAGATATAAGAACAATGATGAATAATTATTGAACAAATTTGAAATTTGATGCATGCACTTTTATTTAAATACTTGATTTGGTTTTATTATCACAATTCTTTTTAAGAAAAAGTGAGACGAGCTTTTAAATCTAAGTCCACAAAAAATAATCAATTCACTGTGAATTCTCCAAAAACAATGATTTGTTGCACATAAGACTTACATAGCTAGAAAACAATGATCTGCATATGAATAACTAAAAAATTTAAAACATAGACCATTATTTTCCTTCACCCTCACATATATTACATTTCAAAATAATTTTTAGTAATTGTATTATTGATATTTTATTAATATATTATAATACCATATATTAAAATAAAGAAGTATCAACACTCTTCTAACTTGTAAAAATAATAAAATAAAATAAATTAATTAAAAATTTGATATTTTATAAAATATTTTATTTCAATATATCATTATATTAAAATATAACATTTTTTTGTTTATTAAGATTTGAGAACAATTTCTTATTTTAATTTAAAATTGATATTAACTTTAATTTATATTTTTAAGATTTATTTTTTACATTAAATTATTATATAAATTATTTTTCAAACATATTAATATAGAAAAAAGTTAATATACTAAGTAAATCAAATCACTTATAAACTTTTAACATTTTTCTCTTTACTCTTTACTAAAAGAAAACCTTTCCTTAATAAGAATAGTTTAATTTTTCATAATTTTTTCTTTATAATCATCACTCAGCAAAAAGTTAGCCTAACAATTTTTTTTACCGTTATTCATTTACACAACTTTTTCTTGCATAATTTGAGTCTAATAAAAAATAAAATATTTCACAACTCTAAAATAGCAGAGATCATTATAAAATAAATTTCTTAATATTTTAAAATTAGTTAAGAATATAAAATATAAAAATAAAATAATAAAGAGTATATAAAAGCTAATTAATTAGGATAAGTTACCTAAAATATTAAATAATGTTAAAAAAAGTATAAAAAAAAATATGAATGGTCTCTTGTTTCTTAAATGGTGTAATTTATATAGAAAAATCATATATTTATTTTCCGTTATTCATACCTTATAACAATTAAAACTAAAAAGACTAAAAAGACCCTTTGCATGAGATTGTCAGTGATACGTTGTATCTCTACTTTTGAACCTTTTCAATAAAAATGTGATTAAGACTTAAAATAAAATTAAAAAAAGGAAATTTTTTGAAGAGAAATCAGTATATAAGACAGACCACTGCTATAGTTTCTTCTCATTCTGAGTTGCAGTCTCTCTTTCTCTTCCAGCTTAGATAAGTTTTGAGAGAGTGAGTTATGTTGAAGATGGAGGGTGGTTCAGCGTGGTTACTGTATGCTGGTGGTGCTCTTTTAGTCCTAAGGTTCATCCTCAAGAATGTAAACTGGTTGCTCTATGAATACAAACTGGGTGGGAAGCAATACTTTCTTCCTCCTGGTGATATGGGATGGCCCATAATCGGCAACATGTGGTCTTTCCTCTCTGCTTTCAAAACCACTAATCCTGATACCTTCATAGACTCCTTTTATTCCAAGTAAACTATTTTCTCTGCACACTCTTTTTCATTTACATTTTCACCACTCAAAATACCACATGCATGTTCTCCAAACTCTTCAGTGCTAAGATTTCAGTCTTGATCTCATGTCTATTGTTCTTAAAAACCTTTTTTTTTTTCTTGTTTTGGTGGTATTGTGTTTGATTAGAGCTTATGATCTCTTACATATATCCAAACTTTTCATTGTTAAGATCTCGCTCATGATCTTCTATAGATTTACCAAACTCTTTGACAGCATGTACTGTTTTTTGTACCCGTTGTACTGAGAACATGCAATCTGATGTACTTTTTCAAAGTTTCTAAATAACACCTCTCATGATGTTGTACATATTTTCTAAACTTTTCACCTTCAGGTGGATTTCTTTTTTTCCAAATGCATGCATGTTTTCTTCTAAAATCAAGCTTTTTGGACAGAAATTAAACACTGTCACCATGATTACTCTCACTTGCTCTGGATCCAGAGGTTATCCCTTACTAGATTGATTTTGTATCATATTAGCTACACATAAACGGTCATTTTCTTTTTCTAAACATATGTTAATTAATAAGTTTAATTTCTTGATCAGTTTTTGCTTCAGAATGTGAAATCCATTTTGGATGATTTTGTATTCTGTTGTAGATCACACATGAATTTTACTCATCTTTTGAAAGCTTATATCATCATCATCATTAATTTACTTGTGTTGGAAAGCATACACTCATTTGTCTGTGTTTTGTTTTTAACGTTTTTTCTAACAACGTAAAAGACAGCATGTGAATGTGGGCCTCTGACCATCTTCTGATTAAGATTGTCCAGCCCAATTCAAATACCAGTAACATAAACATTGTTGGTGTGATTTTTGTCTTCTTGTGTCACTTTGAGGGACTCAACAAAGGCATCAAGTTGAGGGGTTCACTTTGATTAAAACTGTGCTTATTTTGCTAAGACCAAAAAAAGGGTGCAGTTCTTTAGTAAATTCTTTTGATAAAAAAAATTGTATTAGATATTGCATTTATTAGTACCTTTTCTTTCGCTTCTAATTATTTAACAGTTGTCAACTATTTTATGGCTGTAATAATTGTTACCTGATTTACACAGTTTTTAATAGTGTTGACTTCTCACCTCAAATGGCATCAAACCCCACTATTATAATGAATGTCAATTACTTGTAAAATTTTATATTATTATGAAAAGGTTAATTTATTTATGTTATTTTACATCATCAATTAATGGTCACAGATATTATAGTGTTTGCAGTCATAAGAACCTAATGAAGATACTAATTACTTTTTAATGAAGTTATAATAGTTTGGATTATCTGACTGTTTTCAAGGTAACATTCAAATATATTACTTTGTAGCTTTTTGATATACCCTAAAAAAATCTGAACATGAATTAATTCTCCTACTGTAAAGTATGAATGTTGATAATGAATTGATCATTCAATGCATAAATCATGAGGTAACAATGTAACATGTTTGAATGCAATGAACAATGCAGGTATGGAAAAACTGGGATATACAAGGTATTGATGTTTGGAAATCCAAGTGTAATCGTGACAACCCCAGAAACATGCAAAAAGGTGTTGACAGATGATGAACACTTTGAACCTGGATGGCCTCGTTCCACAGTAGAACTCATGGGTGAAAAATCTTTCATTTCAATACCATATGATGAACACAGACGTCTTAGACGCCTAACATCTGCTTCCATCAATGGTTATGAAGCACTCTCTGTTTACATTACATATATTGAAGAAGTTGTCAAAAGTTCCCTGGAGAAATGGTCTACTATGGGAAACATTGAGTTTTTGACTGAGATGCGCAAGCTTACTTTCAAAGTCATTATACACATTTTTCTTGGCGCTGAAAGTGATGTGGTTATGGAAAATTTGGAAAAGGAATACACCAAACTCAACTATGGAGTTAGAGCCATGAGAATTAACATTCCTGGATTTGCCTTCCATACAGCTCTCAAGGTATCTTTGTTTTTATCACCATTTAAACATTTAGTTTATTAAAAGTAATGATTTAGGTTCAGTTTATCTAAGCATTCAGTTTATCTAAGCATTCAGTTTATTTAAGCTTTTCTTACTGTTAATGGTATTAAACCTGAAGTTCCTCTCTAGATTGAAGTTGATATCTTGTGATTTTAGGCAAGGAAAAATCTTGTGGCCATATTTCAATCTGTTGTGGATAAACGAAGGATGGAAAGGAGGGAAAATTTAGCCAGCAAAAAGGCGAAAGATATGATGGATGCTCTGATAGATGCTGAGGATGAAAATGGAAAAAAATTGGGTGACCAAGATGTGATTGATATCATGTTGATGTACTTGAATGCTGGTCATGAGTCCTCTGGACATATTACTACATGGGCAACCTATTTCCTCCAAAGGCACCCAGAATATTTCAAGAAGGCTAAGGTATATCAATTATGTACTAAATTTCTTAATCATCATTAACTCATGTGTACTTATAATATCACCCTGGATAGGTCTTTGTGTCCTACCCTCTCTTTTACCCAACAAATTCAAATTTACTTCTTAGCATTGTTCATTTGTTTGAACAGGAAGAACAAGAAGAAATGTTAAGGAAAAGGCCTCCAACACAGAAAGGGTTGACACTTGCAGAAGTTAGGAAGATGGAATATCTATCCAAGGTACAAGACATATTGTTGATTAAAGGTTATTTTAAACCAATAATTGATGTCTACTGATTATATGATATATCTTTTTTGATCTTTTTAACATTGCAAAGGTGGTTGATGAAACAATGCGGATAATCACATTCTCACTAATGGTCTTTCGGGAGACAAAAAAAGATGTCAATATCAATGGTTAGTTCATATAACATACAATAGTGTATTTGTTTTAGTTGGATTCTGAGTTTTGTAATGACACACCTGATATTCTTGTTTTTTTATTTTTCATTACATAAATCTAAAATATGTTATTCATGAATACACTTGCATGGATTTTGATCTTACAGGTTACCTGATTCCAAAAGGTTGGAAAGTAATGACGTGGTTCAGGTCTGTTCACCTTGATCCCACTATATATCCTAATCCAAAGGAGTTTGATCCTGAGAGATTTAATGTAAGTTGCAAAGATTCAATTGATACATTTGAAATGAACAGATTAATGTATGGTTCGAAGTTTTTTTTACTATTTTATTGATTGATGATGATCCATAAATGATAGGAGGTGCGCAAGGCTGGAGAATTTCTTCCCTTTGGTGCAGGAACTAGACTGTGTCCTGGGAATGATCTTGCCAAGCTGGAAATCTCAGTCTTCCTTCATCATTTTCTGCTGGGCTACGAGTAAACATTTTCTCCTTTTTAATCTACTCACCTTGTTGCATCTATTACTTCATTCATTCTAATTGTGTGGAGAAATGTTGTTGTTTTTCAGGCTTGAACAGATTAATCCACTGGCTCCCATGAAATTCCTTCCTCACACAAGGCCTGTTGACAACTGCTTGGCAAGGATTAAGAAAGTGAAGTAATTTTGGTGTGCAAGATCCTTGCATGGAAGAGTGGAAGAAGCATGTGATAATGGCTCTTCTTCATAAGAAGCTATCTATCAGCTTCCCATCAAATAAAAGCAGGGATCTAGATTGTCTGTCAAACATTTGTGTCGTTGTCTCTTGTTGCTGTCTTTTCGGTTTTATCCAGCTCTTTGAATAAACCAAGTTTTATATAAATCTATGTTCCGTTTTGCTATATTAGTTACTCATGAAAATAATGTCTGCATGGAACTCGTGGATTAAACTCGTGAAAATCTATCTATGACAACTTGAGTATTCATAAAAAACTATGATGAATCTTTGCACCAGTTATAAAACATCAACTTATACGCAAATACTGTTAGAAATAAATTGCTAAAAAAAAACTCTAACTAGTTGACATAGCTCAATCCAAAACATATATAGAAGACAAGAACCTAATTAAGATAAACTTGACTCACATTTCAATTAATTAATATTTACATATTCTTCTTATAACATTCCACACCAGAGAGTTTGTGTTTGTTAAAGTGTATACTTAATAAAACTGTGTTAACACTGCCAAATTTAAAAAACAAAAGTTTACATTACTTTTTACTCTATAAAACTTGTTTTTTCTATTGCATCATATTTTATAACACTTCTAATTTTTATTGTTAAGAAATATTTATTAGAAAGTAGAAATTTGTGTAGGTCTCTTTATTATCTTTGTTCTTTTACACTTTGAATAAATTTCAACCAAAAGTAGAATGTGTTAGAATTAGTGTGGTTTTAGATAAAAACAGATATGTAGTAAAATATATAGTCTTCAGACTTGAACTAAACTGGGTTTAATTTATAAAAATATTAATAAGACATTTTTCAAAAGAAATTATAGAATTGTTTTGTTTATCTTTATAATATAATTCATCTAATTACATGTAATTGAAATTTTTAGATTTTCATAAATAATAATGATAACACTTATATTTGGATTTTGGTTGAGACTATGTAATAGTTTAAAATCTTATATTTTCATATTTTAATTTTTATAAAATAATTAAATAAAATTTTTATTTTTATTTCATTCAATTTAACCATTTAATATTTTTAAATAATTTAATTATGGAAATATTAATATTATATTTTCATTACAATGTATACATCAAATAATTTTATTTATAAATTAAAATTACTTTGATCTATAAATTATAACATAAATCTAAAACGTTAATTTAACATAAAAGATATAATTGAATCCTTTTTAGAAATTAAAAACTAAATTCAACTAAATAAAAATTAAGAATCTAATTAATTTTTTTATAAAATTCAGATAATCATTTTAGCTTATTTTTTTTTCTCTAACATGTTTTAAATTCATTAAAAATTACAAAAACTTGGGTTTTAAATTAACCTTTTTTTGTAAAGTTTCTTATTAAACTTTTGAATTGATTTTAATGAATAATATAAAATATATTATTATCTTAAAAGAGAAAATAATGATCTTTAGAAAGGATAATGATAGATGGAAGAGATGGTAGCATTTATCTTTTACCATTGACTTATCCACATAACATATTTTAAAAGATAAAACTTTTGAAATATAAAATTGATTAAGCATGAACCAATAACAAAGGGAGGAAGTGTTGTAACTTGAAAAAGGAAATTTATAGTTTCAAAATACCAAAAGCACTTAAGAATCAGTGAAAGATAATTCTTTAATAATATAAATGTATGATGATGAATTGTTAAGGGAGGGAAAGTATTACAATATTTGTTTCATTATAATTAATAAATTACAGTTGTAAAATAGTTTTGGATGTCAAAACAGTTTTGAGAAGTCATAATTCCACTTTTAAATGATCTCACTTTTATATATTATATTAAAAAAAAGTGTTTCTGAGGGCTTGAAAACACTCTAATGGTGGAAAATGTTACCAGAAAATGGACAAAAAAAATTAACAAATTTTATTCAACTGAAGATAATGATTTGATAATTTATTTAATAGAGTGGATTAAAGGAACAAACAATACCAAATAAACAGAGTTTTAGGAACTCATGGCAACCCTAAACATAAATAGATTAAACTGAATTTTTTCCTAACAAAGCAAGAAGAAAGGTCTTGTAATTTCCTGATGTCTTCTTGGCCACAGAATTACGAAGTGTGACACCATTTCTTTTGAAGTAAAGGTCACTTATTTCATTTAAATCCTTCTCTGCTCGAGTGATGATAACACGGCTCAATGCATTCTCTTCAGCTACCAAATCATTCAAGGCATATCCTAACACCTAATTAACATCATTAATACAACTTATTTAATATATAATAAACCAAAAACTAGATAATTTGATGACTCTATTATTACCTTTGCCAAGTATCTTCGAGGGTTCTTAATGCAACGAATGGTAGTACGCAGTGTTACCATGTATCCATCACTTGCATCAGATGATAATCCCTACAATTTGTACTTATTTTCATATACTTTATGAGTTTGCTAATCTTCAACATGTTTGAGAGCAAAACTAAACACAATAAATATATTACCTTTGTGATTGTTGTGCCATAAGTGTTTCTGAATGTACTAAAAGTTGCAAATAGCTGCTTCTTGCTTCTTGTGCATAAAATTCTTATGATTTCATCGTCATTGAAAGCCTTCTTCTCAATTGCCTCATGGAGAATGTTTGCTTCCAAATGGGCTACACTCTCATCAAACTCCTCTCCTTCATACCTATGTGTGCTTACAACTGCAACTAACAACTGCATAAAAGAATCGTAAGCAAGAACAAAATTCTTTAAAACGAGATTTGAAACAGATTCGTTCATGTTAAAATATATACATATCGAATTATATCAGATCGAATCGCATACAAATAATGTCTATCCGTAACCCGATAAAAAAAGTTTATTCATTAACTCTATCCACAAAGATACCATTTAAAAAATATATGTGAATATTTTAAAATCTACAAATATCCACGTATATTCACAAATATTTAAAATATATATTTTTATAAGTTATTAAAATAAAATTTAAATAAAATTACAAAAAAATATAAAAAATATAATATAAATTAAAATTTAGTTTTAATTAAATTTAACCTTATAAAATATAATTTAATTTTATATTTAATTAAATTTAATTTAATAAAATATAAATACAATTTTTATTTTTATTTTTTATTGAGTACGGATAGTATAACAATTGCATCCGACTCCTTTACAATCAAATATTAAAATATCCGATCGTAATCCATATGTAATAAATATCCACAGATGCATGGATACTCACATACATAGAATTTTTTTGTCATCCCTAATATCAAATATTGACTGAACATTAATTGATAGTTCTACAGTAACATTACAGTGATGAATGAAAAAAATAAATTCAACAAAAAATAAGTTTCCTTAGTTGTAATTCTTACCTATCATGACAATATGTTAAATGTTAAAGAAATAAACTTTAAATTTAATTTATTATTTAAAACAAATACATAACTGAAATATACATGACAATGTTTTTGTTGTAATTGGACTTACTCTACGAATATCTCCAATTGTTTTGGAGGCCACATCTTCTTCAAGGCAATGCTTGTACAGGAGTTGGTATGAACGCTTCACAGCCAAAAACTCTTCAGAAGTTCTTGTGCAAGCAATCTCAATAATTACTTTGTAATCCACATACTCTTTTTTCAATGTTTCGTTAATGAATGCAGCATCTCTTTCGGCTGGATCCACAGTCCAATTGCAAATACCTCTCTGATTTTAATTTAGGTATCATATTTAGCAATAACAATGTCAATTATCAGATACAATACATGTATCCAAAAAGATTGATGTTATTCAACATGAAAAAGATAATGATCAAGTTACTTCATCTTGTAATGCAATGAATTGTAATAATTTGACCTGAAAACTTCCTGAAAGTTCAGATTTGAGTTGTTGGATAAGATCTTCATGATAAATTTCTTCATAAGCCTCCCTCACAAGTTTCCTTTCACTAACATTTCTGTGTGCCAGTATGGATATAAGGGTTGCTTCATCTGTCCCCAATCCTGTGAATCATGCATTGTTGGAAAGAAAACATGCTTAGATATCTAGAAAAGTTAGTTTCTTCAAATAAAAGATCTTGCACAATTTCTATATATATAAAAAAAACTTTAAGTTTAATATTTATGGTTAGTATATTGATTTTTCTCATTGATACATATAGTATGGTGATGTATGTATATATTGTGCAAGAGAGAAAGCATACCGTACACCATAAAAGTTACATAAAGAAAACATAAAATTGGAAAATATAACCTTTGCATGCATTCTTGATATTTTGAGCGTCTTCAATGGGAGAAAAATCATTTGCACCAATTAGAGTAGCCATTGATCTTGTCTTGTGTTGAATCTTTACTTAGTTCCAAGGTTTATTAAGAAATGTTGATTCCATTTTCTATTTTATAGATGTGAAATGTGAAGTAACTATTTCAGAAATTAAAATACAACACATAACAATTAAACTATTTATGTTATTCTGAAACAGTTTATGCCCATTAATAAAAGTAACTTAAATATGGTATAGTAAAAGTGGTTTCTAAAAAACTAATAAAGGACTTAGCATTAAACAGATTAATCAGAAGTAACGTAGAAAGCTTATTAACTTGATTAAATCATAACGAACAATTTTAAATTAAACTTTAAAAAACTTAATAAAATGTACTTTACTGTAAACAAGCAAAGACGTTTAATTTTGTTCTTCGTTTGGTGCATTGCAATTCAATATTTTGGATTAAAATTTATAAAAGTATTACTAAACTTTGATCTAAACAGATGTACCCTTCGATAATTCACTATTTTTCTAAAGTACTTTTTAATATAGATATGAGAAAAGTTACCAAGACGTTTTCAATCAACTAAGCTACTCCTCTTGCTTCAAAAATTATAAACTAAAGAGTTTATTAGTATATTTATTAAATACTAATGTCATATTTAAATGTTTGGTTAGCAACTATTAGAACATTTATTACGAAAAGCTTACTCACAATACGAGTTTATTATCAATAAAATATTACTTTTGTAGGTGGATGTAATTTTGAGTTGGTTAAAATTGGAGAGATTTACTTATTATTAATAAAATATTACTTTTCAACATATTGTAGATGCACTCTTTCAAGTTCTATTGAAACAATTAGGATTTAAACCTGATAATTAATATTATTTCAATACTTAATTAAGTTTAAAGTATGTAATGAGTTTAAATATTTTTAATTGAATTTTTATTAGAAAATTTTATTAAGTATTTAATTTTTTTAATTTTGTCTAAGTTATCAATTACTTGATTTTACGGTCATGGATTGCACATTTCCTCACTCTAAGGACGAATTAACAAGTGTATTGGAGAGTGTAAGAGAAAAAAGAGAGTTGAATAATAAGTTAGAGTGAAGAAGACAAAAATAATAATCAGGTCATCTCATCTCGTTCAAAAATAAAAATATTTTAAGAACTTGATAAAATTAAAAAGTTTGGTAAGGGACATAATTGGCAATATTCAATTTGAACACCATAATTCAAACACTACTTTTCTTTTTATCTTTTTTTCTTTTATGACATTGGATTATCAATTATTTACCTTTAACTTTTTATTCAGTTAAAACTCAGTAGTTATGTTTCAATTCTTGTTTCAACTATTGAGTTCATTGTTATATTGAATAATAACAAAAGATGATATACATTGAGAGTAGGTATCGGAACAAGATAACAGGCCATCAAATGACTGAAAGAAAAAGTGAAGAATTTTATTTACTTTAGTGATTGCATTGCAAATATAATACAAACCATTTTCAAAGTGAAGAAAAAGTATCTATCTTTCTTTCATATTCCACAAACATCCATGAATCAATGAATTTTATTAAATACTATTTTGTCTTTAGAGTAGCTGTGATTCTTATCGATATTTTCTTATATGTTATGACAGGTTACCAGGGTATTTCTTGACCATCCCAGGCAAAGAACTTGCCATTGTCATGGCTCTTCACATTGTTAATGATGCTAAGCAGCTTCTGGACTGAGAATTCTTTGCTGAAGATCTTATCTGGGGCAATATTTCTCTGAAAAGGCTTAGAGAGATCTGTGTCAACCGTACCAGGATGCAGTAGAATGCATGTAATTGGATCCTTCTTTCTTGCGAATTCCAAGGAGACGGTCTTCGATACTGTTGGAATTAAAGGGTGAAGATTGTAAATTTCAAACAGTTTCTACAATTTCAAAATCATTTGATTTATACTTCTCGCCAATGCATAACAAGTATTTATTAGAATTACACGCAAACTCTGTCAAACTGAAGAAATGCCTTGTCATCTGCATCCAAAGTGATCAGTGTAACAGAACATAGTGTGTGCTTTTAGATGATAATTGCATTTGTAGCATTGTAGAATGTTATGGAAATTCGAAGATTTGCAGGATTCATGATGAATAGTTGGATCATGCCAGATCCTTGTAGGTGACATTGGATGAGTCATGTGTAATAGTTCTAATCTAATACACTAGTTCAGGACTCGGATAATGTGTTTAGTAGTACCATAATCAGAGCCATATGTAAGATTCAATGAGTTAGACTTATAATATTGAAAATCTCATGACAAAGATAATAACAATAATAACGAAGTCATACATTGATTAAGAGCAGCCTTTGAAGATCGGTAAGAATGCCAGCCACCAAGACGATTGTCCCCAATAGATGCAACTCTTGCACTCAAACTAGCCACAACTGCAGTACTTCTTCCAGTTCCATTGCCACCTCCCGCTTTTAGAAGAGGCCACATGTGCTGGTTTTAAAATTTGACAGAATTGGATAAAAAATATTGACTCAAATTATTGAAGACATATTCATACATTAATCACAGATAAAGGAACACTAACGAACATAGACACAAACAAGGAAAAATGCCATTGTTGTAATTATTGCATAAAATTACAAAAATAAGGTAATATTTAAAGAAAAAATATTGTGGACAATCGGAAATTTTTTGTCTGTTATGGAAGGAATGAATTACATAACTGAGTGAATTACACAAATGCAGGATGGAGCTCAAAGGGCCTCAATATGATGCGTAATAGGTTTTTTTATCATGAATAACGCCTCACACATAAAGAAATTTACTTCTAAAACCATCATTAATAGATAAATAAATAACTTTTGTAATGAAAATTGGATTGATGTTACCTTGATAACTAAGATTGGACCCACAGCGTTAACCTCATAAGCAAGCATCAAAGATGATTTCTCCACTTTGTTCAGTGTTGTTTCTGTACTTGTACAGATAACTAATATAATCAGCCGCCTGGTATTTGTAAGAAGCATAAACTCAAAACAAGATAATAGCTCTCTAATTTAGCTCATAGTTTCAAATTCTTTTCTTCCCGTTTTACATAAATCTACTAATAATTTGTTCTTTATCTTTCCATCTTTTTACCCTTTAGTTTGTTTTTTCCTTCAGAGGGGCTGGGGGATACATGAGCAGAAAAGCTTATACAGCAATAAGAGATTTTAGGACCTTAAAACTTACAGTATGCTACTATCTTGTTAGTGCAATACCAAAGAAAGTAACATGTTAATTTTTACCTGGATGCATTATCTCAGGTATTGAAAGAATGCCAGACGCATTAATTAGAAGGTTTAGACGGCCATATGTGCCTTTTATTGACAAAGCAGATGCCTGAAATATTATGAATATACAGGTCTTAAGTCACTAACGAGTTTGGAATTATTTAAATCCAACAGTGAACTGTCTGAACTCATAATCAGAAACTATAATTTCATCAATTATGTTTTTGAATGTAAACAAGGTTAAATAAAATTGCACCCACCTGCCTTCATCTATCATCACAACCCATTCCCCTTAAACTACAAAACGTGGCATGCCTCCCTAACATAATATCCATCCTTAATAACAATAACCAGTGATAACAGTTGAATTGCCTAACATCAGTCTTAGAAAGAAAAGGCCATCGGATTTGCTAATTTTCCCTAGACCCTAGCTCCTATATTGAAGCTGGCAAAAGGATAAGGATGGACATCTGCAATACCATTTAGGTTTAAATAGTGTTTTTATCATATCTATATTGACCTTCACAGAACCTACCATCTAACCCTGTAACTAGGTAACCTTAAAAATGCAGAGAGACTTGGAAGAAAGGAAGAACAAAAAAAAGCTTGAAGTTTCCTCTTGGTCTCTAAAATCTAAAGGTATGATTATGTCGGAGCAAATGAAGGAGAAAACGATTTAGGGAAAGGAAGCATAACCTCAATTGAACTTTCAACAGTCAAATCCAATGGCAAAATTCTAAGTCGATCCGCAAATTTATCTTTCAGATGGATAAGCCCAGTTGATGCACTAGGATTACGGCAAGTAGCAATAACAAGCTCTTTATCATCGTTCTCTAGAAGTTGTTTAACCTGCAGATGGAAGAAACTGAAAGCAGTGTTAAAACTGTTTCAGCAAAATTATTTGATAAATATCACAACCAAGATTCTTGATAACTCCACTGACATGTGGAGCCTGTGAAGGCGAATCAAAGGATAAGCCATCCGATTGCTTTAAGCTTTTCAAATGAAAAATTAAGTTCATGCATTATCTGTTTGCCAAAATAGCAAATTGCGTAGCCTTATTAATGAACAAATATACTGCACAAATTGCACAGCACTGCTGAAGATTGTGGAAAGGTTAGTAGTTATCATTCTAGAAAAAAATCATTAACTTGTAATTAATTCATTGATATTGGGCCCTTAAGAAAAATTGATAAACTAAAACAGATTTGTTCTGCTTTTGAAATATACCATAAATTAACTACAATGACAATATTTGCTATATCTATATGGGTTGAGCATCCCTAATGTCTCTTGTATAACTATATTTAAGGGCCCAATTACAGTAATTACTGGTTTAATACTTGGAGAAGTAAAAAGCTTAACCGCGAAAAGCAATTTCTCCTCTTTCTGATACTACGACTCAGACACTAAGATGAAATTTCGACAATGTGGGCATGCCCAGATTGTATGAAAGCAATGGGTGATGCAGAAGTAAGAAAAGAAAGGAAAAAATCTCACAAATTCAAGGCCAATTCCTCTTGAAGCTCCTTGAACCATAGAAACCCCTCCTAGAGAGGAAGAAGAAGACGAAGAAAAGGCCCTTCGGGTGAGTGATAGAAATCGCGGAGAATGTGATGCCATAAAAAAGTATTGGGTTGGCGGCAAATGCAATATCATAGTAACATCAAAAGAAAGAGTAAAGCTCTTATCTTGCTTGCAAAGTGTTGTTGATGGACACAAAGCCTTGAAGCGTGGCTGCCTAGGAACCAAGAAAACAAAACAACAAACTTGGCTACAACAAAACTAAATTAAATGTGTAATAACTAACTTTTAGGTGTGAAGAGATTGATTTAGTGTGCATCCAACAACACCTTATGGAACGAATTCCATAAGTGGGAGAATCCATTCAAATATGAGAATCGATTTTTATACCATTTACTTTTTATTTATTACTATTATTAGTTTTAAAAATAAAATAAAATTGGATAACAATTTAAAAAAAGAAAATCTCATTTATCTAAAAATTATTTCATGTTACTTTTATTATTAAGAGTAATTTGATAAATTCTTTTATTATTTATTAAAAAAATTATCTATCACTTCAATCAAAATTACCTACAAACTTTCACGAATTTCATTTTCAAATACACATTCTTTCAAATATTTTAAAAGTAATAAAACAAATTTTATTTTTAAATACAGTTAAATTCATCTTTACATAGCATGTTGGTGAAAAACAGAACAGAGGTTTAAGTGTCTGGAGTTTTTCAATGAACTCTCATATTTTTTCACAAATCCCCTTTTTCATTCTTCCGAAGCTAAAAATTTTCACTCCTCTCTCTTGTTTTGCTCGCTGCCCAATCATTTCTTTTCAAATCTTCATCTCTGTAAAATAGCTTTCTTTGCTCTCTGTTAATAACAGCTTCCAATTTCTCTCCATTTCTCTCTTCGAATATTCAGCTGTCAATCGCAGCTTCCAATTGGTAATGGTTTTTCCTTTGTTCTCTTTGGCTTTTTAAATTTTCTTTTTACTTTCCCATTAGTTTCTCACTTTGCCCTTTTGATGTTTGTTTCTGTGAAGAGGTTTGTTCTTAGGTGCTGCGTTTCCCAAATCTGCGGTGCGTCTGGGACCTGCTGCTTTCCGGATTCAGGGGCTCTGGTCCCTGCGTCGTGGGTTCGGTGGTTCAGCTGCTTGTCGTGTTCGCAGTTGTATCGTAGGTTCGCGGCTTCTTCAGAGGTACACTTTGTCCATTTACGCTTGATTCCATTTATCTAAAGAAACTTGAATAAAACTAGATGTCTCTTAATGAATTCAGAAGACATGTTGGTCAGGGTTGATGAATTCAGAAGACATATATATAAACCTTAGTTAATTAAGCAAAGTGAAGTATAATGTAGTATAAATGAGTTTCCTAGTAGGACCTATGCTGCAGACATGAAACGTGATACATACATCAACCCGGTAGCTCATAAATGTCATCTTCTAAGTATTGAATTTTGGGTTTTTAGTCTAATACAGTTGGTCAGTGGGCTGAGAAGTATACGTATACTGGTATTGGGAGTAGTATGCAGTAATTGTGGTGAGTATATAGGGACGTCCAGTTTGCCACCGAGTAGTGTACCTTGGATTAATGAATGGAGAACTGAACCTTATTAAATAGACTAGGTCCGTGGCACCAACTGCATCAGACCAGGGAAGCATATTTATAGCCGAATTAGTCCACTTAGGGTCACAGCTTTGGCAGAATATGGGTATTATAGTTAGACATAGTGTATGATTTATTTATGCAGGTCCGAAAGTGGCTTGAGAATTTTACTCCAGCCAGTTAAATTAACGTGAGGAGAGCAGTAGTGGGGGCTGTCCGTTGTGCAGTGGCCAGACAACAGTACCACCGTTTCTGCTGAGGGTTGTGATCCGTCCAATAGACTTGGTATGTTATGAGTGTTTGCTGGACAGCCGTATGGTTTTAAGCTTGGATAAGTGGTTTGACAGGTTTTGGGTAAGCTCTTTAGCTGCTTGAACCAGTTATGTTCATTTTCCTTGTGTATGTATTGTTTTGGTTTGGAGACTATGTACTTGGCTGTAACTGTGAATCCAGATTGATTCTTGTTCTGGTTTGGCTAGAGCTGAGTATAGTGTTCCGACCATAAGGCTTAGTTGAGTAGGTGGGGTTTTTACTCGTAAGGTAAGGTTTGGAAAGCCAAGAATATTAGTCCTGATCTTAAGGTTTTGTTGAGCAGGCAAGGTGACTCTGCCGTAAGGCTTCGATAGAGCAGGCAGAGTGAATGGAAATTTACGGGTAAAGCACATAGCAAACACAGGTTAACCAGTACATGAAATATTGACACTAGAAGGGATATCAGAAGTTAGTAATATGTATCAGAGATGTAAAGTTTGAGAGAGTTATGATATTTTTGTTTGAATTGTTGGACATTTAATATAATTAAATGTTTAATTATCTATTCTTTTTACACTAGCTCACCCTTGCATTGTTTGTGGTTATGGTTTCTGTCTGTGATGATTGTATCACTTATGTTATGCACAAGCAGCTGGGATTGCACATAGTGGTGAGGAGCGGGGAACTTATGTCGAGATTTTTGGTTTAGATTTTTATTATATGTACTTCGAATAAACTTTTTACTAAAGGGAATTGTTTACTGTTTTGGAATTTTAATCATTTTGTCAAATAAAAGAAGTATTATTTCCACTTACTTTCGTTCTATATTAGAATATGTTAAATGTTTTAGTATTACCCTTTTGGGGTGTTACACATACTATGAATGATGGAGATTTTTCAATGCAGTCCGGAATTTGTATTACGGACGGAACTTATTTCAAGATCCAGAAATAGCTTTTAGATTATATAATTCGAAAAGTATTTTTCAATACATTACAAATTGTGCAATCCGGAAGGTATTTTTGGATTTAGAAATACTTTTCAGATTGCACAATTCAGAATGCAATAAAAAAGATTTGCAGTAACTTTTTCAGTTTATTGAGGGGTAATTTGGGATTTATAAATTTTATGATGGTGCAGAAAGAAAAAAAGGAGGTGCAGGAAGAAAAGTCTTGCCCCTAAGCCACGTTACCCTTGGACTCTTGATAGGTGGGCTTTCGGTCCTAGCCCATCTAGCACCACCATGCAGCAAGCAGCCATGCTTGCCAATTTTACTCCAATTAGGTCTTACTTTTCTTGATGTTTGGGAAATTTACTTCTATTCCGGCAATTCTCCTTGTTCTTAATGTTGCATGCTTAATGACTCATCCTTATTCTTCATTGTTTCTGATACTTGAAATTTGATTGACGTTCTTTTTGTTGGTCCCTGTTTTGGATTTGCAGCAAATTGAACTTGCGAAGCAATTGGTTATTTGCTTTCTATTTATTCTGGATTTTTCTTTTCCCTCTTATCTTCTGCCATTGTTATTTCCTCTGTTAACTGACAATTGCTTCTAGGCTTTGGCTCTGTTTTGGAATGTGCATCATGTTTGTTAACTATTTTACCATCATAGTTCCATTATTGTTATAGAGGTTTGTTCTTCTGTTCTAATTTTTACCTGATCATTACCTTTTCCTTAATCTTCTTCAGGTCTAGCCCTCTATCTCTCTCTTCCTAGTCAATAATATTGCGCTCTCTCAAGGAGTAGTTTTCAATCACAAAACCACGTATTTTTATTAGCTTCATCGTTGATCTCATTAGAAACTTTGCCTTGAAGTTTTCTCTCCATGATTTTCAACTTTAAGAAATCTACAGTCAAAGCAGTTAAACTCTCCTATAAATACAAGGTCCAGAGTCTTCCCTTCTTGAACTTCCAGAGGTACAGTTATGTAAATGTGTATATGAAATGGAAAAAGGATTCATACTTTGACTCAATTGAGCACATCCATGAGTCCATTCAGCTCAAGCCTATCATTGCCCTGAAAAACTGCATTGTCCAGGATCCCAATGGGTGCATTCCTATCTCCGCAGTGTCAAAGAGGGGGTTAGAGTTAGATGTGCCCGTGAAGGTTGCAAGATTTCTGAGGCAATATCCGTCCATCTTTGAGGAGTTTACCGGTCCCAAATACAATCTTCCTTGGTTCAGGTTGACACCGGAAGCTGCTGAGATTGACAAGGATGAGAAGAGAGTGTATGAAGAATGCAGAGGGGAGTTAAAGTCTAGGTTGAGGAAGATGATATTGATGACCAGAGAGAATGTGCTACCTTTGAAGATAATTCAAGGGATGCAATGGTATTTGGGGTTGCCTAATGATTTTCTGCAGCACCCTGAGCAAAATCTTGATGAATCTTTCAAGTTTGTAGAGATGGAAGATGGATTGAAAGGGTTGACTCTTGACAGTGGAGAAAAGATTTATTCTGCAATGGAGAAAAATGCCATGAAAAGAGGTTTGTACACTGGGGGTCCAATGGAAGCCATTGAATTTCCACTTTACCCATCAAAGGGTTTACGGTTGAGGACGAAAATTGAGAACTGGCTACATGAATTTCAGAAGCTTCCTTATATTTCACCTTATGATGATATTCCAAGCTTCGATCGAAATAGTGACATAGTTGAGAAAAGACTTGTAGGAGTTCTTCATGAACTGCTTTCCCTTTTTGTTGAGCATTCAGCCGAGAGGAAGAAGTTGTTTTGCCTCAAGAAGTATTTTGGTTTGCCACAGAAAGTGCATAAAGCGTTTGAGCGACATCCCCATATGTTTTATCTATCTTTCAGGAACAAAACCTGTACGGTCATTCTAAAGGAAGCTTACAGAAGTAACTCGGCTATTGAGAAGCATCCTCTATTGAGGGTAAGGAAGAAGTACATTAAGTTGATGAAGGAATCAGAGGTGATTTTAAGGAACAGGAGGGTGAAGAATCGATTTTATAATTGTAATGCAGAATTGGATTTAGATTCAAATAATCTAAATGAAAGGGGACATGATATGACAAGTTGCTCTTTGGAACAGGTTATGTGAAGATTTATAAAAGCAGACTTGAGGTAAACATGAAATTCCTCAATTTTCTTTTTCATGCTTCTTAACAGCCGCCAAAAGCCTTTCTTCCTAGGAGAAAGCCTTTCTTTTTCGTAATCCCCCCAATCTACCTACTCACACACCAAACAAAATTCCTACAATTGCATGGGTCTCACTGATTCTATCAAGCAACCAACATATATCCATCATCTATGCTCCAAAGGTCACACGAACACCCTTCTTCCTCAGACTTGAACACCAAGCTCTTGTTCCGCTATTAGGAACAGAAAAAGCGTGTGCAGCAGCATCGTTGGGCCAATAATCGGGGACAACTACCAAGGCCATTTAACTGACAGTTCGACGAGCCAATGCTGGAGCATATGGTACCACATGCACTTCATCTTCTAAATTACCTACCATATCCAATCACCATACTGTTACTCACAATGATAAATATTTCATGGGGCATTATAAATTACGAATCTCATACTTTTAATCAAATACAGCTGAAACGATTTCATTAGTTAAAGTTGTTGTAAGCTTTCACCACTTCTTTATTGGATCCTTTGCGTTGGTAGTTTTAAAATGCAAAAAAAAAAAAAAACATGCAGAGATAATACCACGTCATATAATTAATCACAATTTAATGTCTGTATATTGCTAACATATAACATTTAAATCATTTAATGTCTTTTGTAATAAAATATTTAACTTCGTTTGTCAATATGCAGAAAGACGTTAAATGTATAATAGGGAAACAGACATAGATATAGTTCTAGTTACAATTTTATTTAAAAATGAATACAGTTTGAAGAATAGAGATTCTGAATTTTGTTTATCACTGAATGGATAGTTTCTATCACTATAATTTAATGTTTAAAAATACAAAAACAACACAGAGGATACTAGTTAATGAAGTTGTGTAAGAATGACAGGATTTTAGCATTCAGATAACCATAAATAAGCATTGACTTTATTATAACTTGATTAATCTTAAGTTAAGTCGTGTGTGATCCATACAATTTCATTATTTACATAGAAATCATGCTAAAATAATTTTACTTTCATAAGTAAGAAGTTGTATTATTGCATTAAATTTTTTTTTAAATATGAAATCGTGTCAGTTTTTCTTGTCTCTGAAATTTATTTTAAAATAAAACTGTCAATTTAAATAATTTTTGAGGATGAATTTGCACCATATTAGTAGAAAAGATAGTTTCTTTTTTTACAGAAAAACATATAGAATTTAGATAGCATAATATATTGCACACAACATACAATATTATCTCATAATTTTTATAAGAAGCATTTGATATTAAATAGCATATAAAATGCTGTTTATATAACCAACTTATAAAGGGGTCTTCCTATCATTTGGCACACATGATACCTCGTATACACTATTAGGGTTTGCTTTTGTTTACTCACGAAGTTTCCAAACATTGCATGTAGATAGGTTTTCAGTATGACAATAGGGACTTATGAAAAAAATTAATCATCTTTTCACACTTAAATATAAATAGATAAATATAAAAAGGACAGAGAGAAATAAATGTTCATCAAGTCATGAAGTTTCACGGAGAGTTACAAAATGTTTGTGTGTATTTGAAAGATTAAATATTTTTTTTTCTGAAAATACATGAGATGATCTATAAATAGAAACCCAACTGCATGGATACAAACATAACCAAAATACAGAAATCTTGTGTAAATTTGTCGTTCAACTCTTCCATTTTCTAAAGGCTAGTGTTTTGATGTTTTCATGTTTTTTCGATTGCACCGGTGAATCCTGGAACATTGATTCGTTGAGAGAGAAAGGTACAGGAAATGGGTGAGGACCGCGACATAGACGATTTGCCCAAGAACGATGCCAACCACACTGCTTTGACCCCGCTGTGGTTCTTGGAAAGAGCAGCTCTGGTGCACCCCACGAGAAGATCCATCGTCCACGGATCACGACACTACACGTGGCTCCAGACTTACCAGCGCTGCCGTCGATTCGCCTCTGCTCTCTCTAACCATTCCATCGGCCTCGCCAACACCGTACCTCTCTTCTACCTCTAATTCTTTTACTGTCTTCATCTTAATGTTGCTTTTTTAATCGCTACCAAATCCAAAATAAATAATCATTCAGAGATACACTCATTAACCTAAGCCTACTTTCAGATACGAACATTTTGCTTCTTCATTCATTAATATATATATATATAGTCTCGTTTCTTATAAAATTAAGAACACTGGTTAATTAAAATTGCATGCATTTTTAAAATGGAGTAAAGGAATGAGAGATAATTGAACGAAATAAAAGATTATAATAATATCATTCTCAACTCAAAATCAAACGAGTTTTATTTCTTTTCTTTTATATGCATTTTTTATAAATGTAGAATATGTTCAGTTGGATTAGTCACTTTACCAAGAGAAACCACTGATTTTACTAATGAATTATGAGTCAACAAGAGAGTATGAAATCATTTTCAAACTCAAATTTTTAAAATTATGTATTTGTTGTCTTATGTTATTCAATTTTGTTAGGTTTCTATCATAGGTTTAACTTTAATGAGGAATGTTTGTCTCCATCTAATGGTCATCCAAACAAATCATCTCAACACACTTTCCTGTTACCAATTTAACTACCAGTTGAAAGTCTGAGAACATTGAATAATATATAGAAAAAAATTATTAAGTAAAAGTTTTAATGTTTTGGGATAGAGATGATATTATAATTTTATAACATAATTTTAAGGTTTTTTGGTTGAAGACACATGATCTTGCACATGGTTGACTCATGGTTCATTAGAGTTAATCTTCTTAGTACATCTCTTCCTAGAAATAGTCCATTGATAATATCAAAAGCAATAATTTGTCTTCATAACTAGTTAAATGGAGACAAACAAGTCTCATTTATGGTAAACCTCGAGACAGTGTGTTGAGATAATGTATTTTAGTGATCAAAACGAGATAAGGTATGTCTTGTTTGAGTAGAACCTGTGGTAATAAAAATTTAATTCACAGAGGGAGGGACTCTTAAAAATACGAATATATGAGTATAAAGAATTGTAAATGTAACATTAAGATTTTGTGATTTTGTGCTGGAAATGGTGTCATGATTTCCAATGTATTATTAGTGTGAATGTCTCTTCCCTAAAAGGTAGTACCTAAAAAGATTATGGTCGTGTTGGTGCTGCTAATAGTTTGTTTGTAGTCCTGTATATGAATTTTATGTTGTTGTCATTTGTTGCATGAAAGTGTGTTGAGTTGTAATGTAATGGTGGTGGTATCAGGTAGCTGTTATTGCACCCAACATTCCAGCCTTCTATGAAGCTCATTTTGGAATTCCAATGGCAGGAGCGGTGTTGAATGCAGTTAACATTCGTCTAAACGCTCCAGCAATAGCTTTTCTCCTTGCTCATTCATCGGCAGCAGCAGTGATCGTGGACCAAGAGTTCTTTTCCGTGGCAGAAGAATCCTTGAAAATCTGGTCGGAGAACAGCAAAAGCTTTAAGGCACCTATTTTAGTTGTCATTGGTGACGAAAACTGCCACCCCAAGGTTCTGAAACACTGTATATCCAGAGGAGCCGTTGAGTATGAGACATTTCTGGAAGGTGGGGACCCTGAATTCAAGTGGAAGGCTCCTCGGGATGAGTGGCAAAGCATTGCCGTTGGTTACACGTCTGGTACCACTGCTAGTCCTAAGGGTGTGGTGTTACACCACCGAGGGGCGTATCTCATGTCTCTCAGTGCAGCTCTTAACTGGGGAATGACTGAAGGTGCTGTGTATCTGTGGACACTTCCCATGTTTCATTGCAATGGCTGGTGCTATCCATGGACACTTGCTGCTTTTTGTGGGACAAACATTTGTATGAGACAGGTATAAATTTATTTCAGTCATTTTCTTCTTCATACATCCTCACTCACTCACTCATTCACCTTTGTTTTTGCGTTAACAAAGGTAACAGCTAAGGCAATATATGCAGCCATTGCCAAGTACAAAGTGACTCATTTTTGTGCAGCACCGGTGGTTCTTAACTCAATAGTGAATGCCTCGCCGGAAGAAGTGATCCTTCCTCTACCCCATGTTGTAGAGGTGAACACAGCCGGTGCTGCTCCTCCTCCGTCTATGATTGCTGAAATGTCTGAAAAAGGATTTCGTGTGACTCACACATACGGTCTCTCAGAAACATATGGCCCCTCCACCATATGTGCTCGGAAGCCAGAGTGGGAATCACTTCCTGTTGAACAGCTAGCCCGGCTAAGCGCAAGGCAAGGGGTGCGGTACATTGCCTTGGAAGGATTAGAAGTTATGAACCCAAAAACCATGCAACCTGTTCCTGCTGATGGTGCGAGTGTAGGTGAGATTATGATGAGGGGCAATGCTGTGATGAAAGGGTATCTGAAGAACCCGAAAGCGAATAAGGAGGCTTTTGCAAATGGGTGGTTTCATTCTGGCGATCTGGCAGTGAAGCATAACGATGGATACATAGAAATAAAAGACAGGTCAAAGGACATCATCATCTCCGGTGGTGAAAACATTAGCAGCGTGGAAATAGAGAATGTTCTGTTCTCTCATCCAGCGATACTAGAGGCATCGGTGGTGGCAAGGCCGGATGAGAAGTGGGGTGAGTCACCTTGTGCGTTTGTGACTCTCAAGGGAGGCGTGGATGGTAGGAATGAGCAACGTTTGGTTGAAGACATAGTTAAGTTTTGTAGGTCACACATGCCTGCTTATTGGGTTCCAAAATCAGTTGTGTTTGGACCATTGCCTAAGACAGCTACTGGGAAGACACAGAAGCCGTTGCTCAGGGCAAAGGCTAAGGAGATGGGGCCTTTAAGGAAGACCAGGTTGTAACCATCTCACTTCATGCTTCTCGTTGTTGCTCTAACGTCTGCCTACGATTATTTTTGCTCTTTCTTATTTATTATAACTACAATAACATTGCATTGAATACATTTTAATTCCTTAAATTTAGGCATAGTATATATATTTTTTATTTCTAAACTTGTAAAATAATTAATATAACCTTTTCAATTTAATTATGTTAAAGATTTTTTATTTGTAAAATGTGTTTTATCTCAACATTTAAATTGTTTATGCTATTTAATACGTTTTTTTTATCGTTAACACGAAAAAAACAAGTTTTTGACAAAAAATATTTAACATAAATAAATTTAAAAGACTATATTAATTTATTTTAAATTTATAGATTAAGATGTATCAAAATTTAGGATATAAATTAATTTTAATTTCATATTAAAGATTAGTTAATAAAAGAATGCTTATATACAGTAGTTTGAAAGTAGTTAAAGTTATTCTTGTCAAAACGGATTGTTCAACCCGTTCATCATGGGTCATTCATACAAAGATATCATAAATTTAACAAAATTTTTAATAGTTTCATAGCTATTCAAATTTGTTTTTATATAGAAATTGAGTAACTATATATTTGTGAACTTATGTTATTTATTACATACAAAAATAATTTTATGCTAGTCTCCGTTTCAATATTTTATAATATGACTTACCAAAAAAATACTTATTTGAAAAATTAAATGGGTTGATGAGTCGTTAACTCTCCACGAGTTCAAGCTAAGTGAGTTGAGTTCTTAATAAACTAGTTTCAAAATTGGCCATCAAAATTTAAAAAAAAGTTTCAATCAAACTTGGTCCGAAACTGTAATAGATGGAATTAGTTCACGAATTTCAATATATTTTTACAACACTTGTTGGAGTTTACATATTAGAAGTAAAGAGTTTTTGTACGTGGTAGTAGTATGATAATACAATTTTAATGTGGCTTTCGATAATTTTTTTTCTATTTATTTGATTAAGATTTTTGGTGTTAATAAAAGGAAAAGTAACATACTTGTTACTGTCACTACTAAGAGGAAGAACATGTTTGATTTTCATGTTGAAAAACACTCAAACGTGGGTTACCAATAACTAGTTATTGCTTTTAGGTTTAGAAGCATTATAGTTAGTGCTAGCTAAAAATCAAATGTGTGCATGAGAGTCTCCACAGACATTTGAGTGAATCGACTGAAACTTTTCATTAGTTGAATGAGGAAAACTATTCTAAGCAAATCAAATGAATTTCAATGACAAATTTCCAAATGATTGATGTTTCAGCCCATTTAGCTTGGCCCATTTCAAATACAACGTGTGCAGACAAAAACCCACTTTATAAAACAAACTTTATTTTAATTTAATCCCTCGACTTTCCAACATTAATGTCCATTGTTTTAGTGAATTTTCAAATATACTACTTGTTTCTTATATTTTAATAAAATTTACAAGATGGCCGCGTTCCATCACTTAAAGAAGGTTGAAGCACATGCACAATTAAATGCAACTACACAAAGCATAAAACACTCTGTATATATTACGAACGCAATTAAGAAATACAAAATAAGTCATATGATACGTGAATTTTTAATATCAATTTACAAAATAATAATTTTCATTAACAAATAGAAGTAAGAAAAGTTAATTTTTTTATTAAATCCGCAGAGCTTCTGTCATTCGAAAAAAACGTGCAGATCAGACAAGGAAACCTAATGGTATAAGCAAAAGGAATTAAGTAGGGTTGGCTTATTAAACAGTTGTTGTCATTAATGAGATCATGATAAATTTAGATATTTCCTTTAAAAGGATGTGTTGTCTTTTCAATTGAGATGACCCAATTGATAAATGATTATGTGAAGTTCATAATCCAATATCTTAGGCTACTAATATCTAATTAAAATAGCTTAGAAGCTAGTTGCTAACGTGCTTCCTCGGTCTAAAAATTGTTTTAGTTGTGTGTGTGTGTGAATAGAAAAGACAAAAGGCAAGAAGAGATGTGAAGAAAGAGTATATGTGGGTTTTTCTTGAGAGCTTGAAATGCACTTAAAGGCTTGTGGCATAGGATCTCTAAACGACTCCCAAAATATTAATTGTATAAAACTTTAAATTAAGATTGCTCACATGGAAGAGATCTTATTTTGCAACTCCCAATGTGCATCTCTTATGAACTAAGATCCTCATCTTCATCAACTTAACCTAACCACATTTCTATACTCAATTGCTTGCTTTACCCTTTCCTTAAGTCTTTCAAGTAATCAAAGATATAAATAATGTTAATACCGAAAGAAAATTACGATAGATGAAGAAGGCAAAGGTGTGTGGTGATCACGAACATTAATTATTTATATATAAGATATATGAAATACGTTGTTTTGGGGGGTTTAGAGAATTAATGTACGTGTGTGTTGATGGTACATGAAATTCTACAGCTAAGCCTAATAAGTAGGCACTGTGGTTGGTGGTCGGGTGCAAGAACCCCACCCCCATCAGATATAAAGTGATTTTGTCTTTTTCCTATTGCCTTCTTTCTTCTTAATTATAAATTTAACTCACTCCTTCTAAAGTGCAAATTAGGACGAACAAAACACACCCTATCTACACCAACTTTCTACTATAATTCACATGCTAACTAGCCAATAATCATGGCTTATTAATAATTCCTATGATCGTTCATATCATTCAAAAAGATGGATCGATCAACATTTTTTTTTTCCATTTAATAATCATGTGATTTTTGTTCTCTTTTACCATTTTCATCAACCCTATCTATCATCATTAAATTTAGTATAAGTTTTTAAACACTGGGATAGATGGAAATGGGACATGTATTGGAGGAGGGCATCATTTGAAAAACCTTCAACTTGAACCATTTATGAAAGACATTAAAGGATAATAGTTGGGAGTGAGTTTATGGAGAAGATAAGATGTCCGTGATTAAAATGGCATACAGAGAGTTTTATAGAATGAAAATAAGGTAGCATAAGATGATGGAAAAGTAGGGAAGAGTGTGGTTGTAGAACCTAGTCAGTGGATGGTTTTATGGAATCTGTTTGAATTAATCGAACTTGAAAGGAAGAAAATAGAAGTAGTGGTGGTGCATTAGAATGCGTTGGTGAGTTGTTCGAAAGTTCAAACAGTTGGCGTGCATGATGAGAGGCGTGGATTTGGAGGGCCAGGATGGAGAGAAGTGACGCATGGAGGCGTGATGGGCCTTGGGTGTGCCCATCAATGCACACAGCCACTGCCAACATCAACAACAACAACATTATTATTTAATGGGAAAGTGGCAGTGTTAAGCCAGTGTCAAGGGTTGCCATTTTAACACCCCTACCAGTCATTCTTTCTATACTATTATTTCCACAATCTTAATTAATTAATTAATTAATTAATTAATTAATCTATTATTTAATCTTTCTTCTCTATCATTAAATTACAGGCCTGCTTCACATGCTAGCCTGATTGGTCGTGGCAAGACAAAAGTGTTCATCAGAGAATCCCACTTTTATTTTGTTGCTTTCTGGGATCTGTGTGTCATTGGCCTGTCATGCAGGAACGTGTTTCTCTCAACTCAATCCATTTTTTACATTTCACAAGATACCTCTATATTATATTAATTCGTTAATTAATTATTAAACAACTCCTTAATTTCAAACAACAACTTTTAATCCCTTCATATCACTCTATTGCTTTATATCTAACTCAATGTTATTAGGGTATATACTATACTTTCATAACATCAATATATAGGTAGAACCCTAGAATCAACGTTCTATTACAAATCTTCAGTTGCCACACAAAGGAAGAGAGATGCCCTCATTCTCCTTTTTGTCTTTTTCTTACCCAGGATAAATGTTAGAGGCTCACAAATTCAATTTACAAACGTTTTATAATTTAAATTAAACTTATAAATATGTATAATTTTATTTTCAAATTGTCATATCTTGTTATTTGCATGATAATCAGAAGTTTTTTAAATTTTCTATCAATGTATTTCTTGTGCTATTATTTAGTTTAGTTTGTTTGAAATTTATGCTTGTTTACTATTATATTAACTCTATGTTTTATACTGAGGAATTATTTTTTATAAATAGTTGATAGAACAAAAAATGAGTTAAAAGTTTATGAAAACAAAAAGGAAGGGATTTGCTGTTTGTAGTTGTTGAGTTTCGTTTGGGATTTATTTTATGAGATGTTTAATATTACGATTTCCTTTATCGTGTATTTGATATTGTATTTATATATTCTCTTTGAACAAAAGGAAAACTAATAATTGATTCAATCTAACTGTTAATGATTGGATTCGTTGAATTTTTTTATGTATAAAAAAAGTTATCGAAATCAAATTACTGTATCACTCCCAACTATTTGTTCAATTATAATAATAATTTTGAAACCAGATAGATCGATTTTGGAGAAAAAAAAAAGAAAAAAAGAAAATAGTGAGAATTAGTGTAGTATTTGGTCTATAAGTAAAATCACAGCTTTAGCTACTTTAAAAAATTCATCAAAACATGAAAGTTCTCCAAGATAAAAATAAAAAATAAAAAAATCAACATACGATATATGTTATTTTAGATATGAACTTATTATTGTTAGTGAATATTCTTGTATATTTTTAAACTTCCATACGAGTACCATGATTAAAATATCTTATGCTGTTTATATATTTGAGGAGTCATAGCAATACACTGTTTTTAAGACACTTCTATCAACACATTCGCCTATTGTTGTTATATTGATTAAAATTATAGAATCATAAGTGAACCTTATTAAATAATGAATAGCAGCTTAAAACTGTAATTTTTAATGAATTTTAGTCAAATAAAAAGAATGTTCTCAATAGTGTTTTAATTATTAATATTTCTTTATTGAGTAATTTATTTGTATTTTATAAGTTAAAATTCATAAAATAACATTTAAAGAAAAATTAATATCATAAAATTACGATATTACGCTTTCTTAGTATTATTTAATTACCCATTAGATTAATCTCTACAAGACTTCTTGAACTTCATTACTTCAATTACGGATCCGGTTACAGAGACATGTTTCAACCTCTGGTTTTTCATTGGACCATATTATTATTAACAGTATATTTTAAAATATTAAGTGTGTTTTTGTCAGGTTGAATATTAAAACTCTATAAATATTTCTTCAATAATATCAAAAAAGATATTTAAAATATTTACTTAACTTCAATGTTAAATATGAATCAAAAGAACACAAAATCTCACCGTTATCACATTTCCCAAACAAACATCATAACCATTCGAAAAGTGAACCTTCATTAATTGATGATTGGATCTAGTGTTAGTGTCAGATTATAAAATTGCTCGTATAAAGAAACGTGTCTGTGAAAGAGTTAAATATTCATCAATCTGTCTTGTCAAGTAAGAATTATGAGAAAATTAAAACGACTTCAAAAATATATTTTATTTGGCTCCACCTAAATTCTTCACGCTATTAAAATGCTTCCCATAATTATAAATTCCAAAATAGGGAGAAAAATATGAGGGACATAGGCTATTAAATTATCTTCTTTTTTTCTTAAGGAAAATACACGTAAAGAAACGATAACATATAGTTTGTAGAACATTATCATACGTAAAATTTCAAAAATTAGTTCAAACAATAATGATGGAGGGAGTGGTGAAAATGCTTGCCCTAGCTCAAATTAGAACCTTGAAATCATTAACTTGAATATGGTGTGTAAGAAAAAAAAAAACACACAATCTAAAGCATTCGGCCACATGGCTATAGAACTAGGTCAATTTCTCTTGCCTTTGCAACATGAGCATTAGAAAAGAAAAGGCAATTCATGATTACATATACATGATGTATATATTGCAATGTGATTAGAATAAAGAATGAACCACGTGAGTGGAATTGTTCAAAATACACAAATGACAAGCAAGTTATCTCAGCATAGTTAATTATCTTACGTATTAAAAACCCTTTGCGAAATCACATACAGCATGGCGCAATGGGAAATGACTTGTGTTGATGTGAGAATTATTATTTTTAAGGGTAAGATGGAGTTTGAGTGTTTGAATATGTATGAACGTGATGGTAAGGTTATAGTACTCATTATAATGTTAGAACTGAACTTTAAATCTAAGTCAATATAATAAAATCGGCTTTAATCATGACTCTGATATCATGTTATAAATAGATTTTAAGTCTAACTCAACTCCACAAAACTAGCTTCTAGGATAAGATTTGCACCTACTTATATACACTAAATATGAATTGGTCTTATCTCTAGTCGATGCGATACTTTTATCATATAGTACAAGTATAGGAAATGTTGTGCGGAGTGATGATTATTGTTCCGAGTGGATTAAACCTGGATTTGAAGGGTAATGAAGTTTTGAAAAGAGTATGGGAGATGAACAGTGAAAGATGTAGTTGGCATAATAGTGGTTGTTTTGGAGCATATGATAGGAAAATAAAAATTGAGTGACAAGTTGAGAAGAGAGAGAAAGAAACATAGGTAGGGGGTAATAGTTGTCTTACCTATATATATGTAGTAGATTCTCAAAATGTCTCATCAAACATAAGGGGTCGGTGATTCTCTCCACGATCATTGGTCCATTGAAAACTTGAACCTTTCAAATTATAAACAAAATTCAGACCACCCTTTGTCCCCACAACATGCCCACATCATGGCTCATATAAAAATTTTGCACACAAACCAGAAAAAAGAGAGAGAAACGTTTCGAAACGTCCTTCTGCAAAGTTAAAAAAGATAAAATAAAATTAGAGCCTTCGAAAGTGTCTTATCATGGTTGGATCATTTTATCAACAAAATGATTCTTGGAGCATCATCTTTGAACGTGTTCGTTCACATAACTTTTGGAATCAAACAAACGGCAAAGTCAGTCGACGTTAATACGACTCTTTAAGGATAACACAAAACCTAATTTATGTTTATAAAACTTAGATTATGCTTTTCTCAATTTTATAATCCTTGTCCTTTATCATTCCGACATAGTATATTATTAGTTCCTATAGTTATATTGCATCCTGCAATCTCATCATAATCACTTTTAGATGTTTGATTAATTGTCCACAAAAAGGCATATATATATATATATATAACCTTGAACACTTGTTATTAATTCTACTTGTATCGCAAGGTACCTTGCAAATTGTGACCTGAGAAGATAATGAAAAAAGTGAGGCTGATTCCCATTAGCTTCTGAAATAGTTTATTTCCAAAGATAGAAGTTGTCTCCACCAAGAGAAAATTCAAATAAATTTTCCATGTGGCCTAAAAAGTCAGCTCATTTTGACTTTGAATCAAGTAAGTGGACCTGAATGTTCTAAAGCTCATAACCATTTACTCATTGGTGCTCTTCAATTTCATTGTCTTTATGTGCTTACAAAAACTTTGCTTCCAGATAATATATTTCCATATTAATTAATATAATTCATTCCTGCCGTGTAAAACAATTCTTAATTCAATGGCTACGATCACTCACTGGGATCACCATCACTCACTATCTATTCTTCACCTTCGTAAAAACTCTTCTTCTATCCACAACACACAAATCCCTCTCCACACCTTTTAAAATACCACAATTTTTCTAGATAAAAGAAAGAAAAAAAAAAGGTTATAATACACGATAAATCGTTTTGCTTTTCAACATAATGTGTACAAATGTTTGTCAGGATTAAGATTGTTCAGTTGTTGGAATTTTTTAATTTGCTTTAAAAATGATTAATTAGTAATTTGGTATTTGTAATTAGATTTGTGATTCGTTCATATATTTTTTTTACTTAATTGAGTTTCAATGTTTGATAAACGGTATTAATTTCTCTTTCATTAAATTCAAGTTAAGGATGTTTATAAATATTACTATGTCAAAATCTATAAGATGTCAGGTATAAAAATCTTAAAATTGTCACATGTTAAATGAAAGATCTCAAATTAAAAGATGATTTCCACACCATTTAATAAAAGGATCATATTTATTCTATTTAAAACATAGACTCAATTGAATAAAAAAAATAGATAACAAAATGACTCATATAACTAAATTATTAATTAAATATATTAAAAGTACATAATTCTATCCTTGTAATATTAAAATATTATTGTTTTAAAAATAATTTTAGGATGCTCTAAATAATGTTACAAAACACAATGTCAAAAAAGGTTTTTCGATAAAAGGAATCCTCACATATAAGATTTTTCATCCATATTATACCTCGTCTAACCATCCTATTGTTCTGAATCACATAATTGAAAAATAATCTCTTCAAACATAAACGCACCCACAAATTAGAGTATGATTTTAAATAAAAAAAACATAAAAAAAATTAAGGTCATTTGGCATGTTAAAGTGTACATCCACGAATCCTCAACAAATAATTTTTTTTGATAAAAACTGTAAACATTCATACAACTTTTCAGATAAATTTACGAACTTTTTCATACAATTTTTCTGACAAAAATTACAAATCAATTTTACTAAAATAAAAACTGCAAATCTGATAAATTTTTCAAAGAATAGTTTTAAAAGGATGAGCTAATGCTTATTTTCTAGACAAAAGAAGTATTATAAAATACTATTATTTTTTATAAAATAAGAGACATTTTTTAAATAAAATATTATTCTTTGCAGATAATAGTTTATTAAAAGGTTTTAATATATAGTTTAAAAAAAGTTAGGGTTTAAAGAAAAGTACTTCAGATGAGGTGTAAAAAAACTGTACTTTTGTTTATGAAAGACCTAAAATAAATTAACATGTATAATATTTTTAATGTGAAGATACTTATGTTAATACTTAATCAGACAATTAACGGACATAATTAAAATCCAAATACATATTTTGTAAACAATATATTTTGTCTGAGTTTTTATGTTTTTTTGAGGAAAAAGAATTTAAAAAATTTATCGTTTGAAAGATAATGTATCATTCTGATTGTTCCATGTTAAAAAGTAAATTTAGAAATATTTTGAAAATCTATCATGTTTTCAAAACTTTAATATTAGATCGAAACATAAAATTGAAATTTTACAATTAGAATCGCTCTTACTAATTTTAAAATATAGGAGCTCATCATTTGTTTACTTTATATAAATCAAAAGTTACTTCAAGATAAATAAAGAGTAGTAAGTACAGAATATGAAAGGACAATGGATAAGTATACGAATAATTTATGTAACACCACAAAAAAAAAATTATAAACTTTTTTTTTTGGAACAAAAATATACACTTTAATAAGTCTATTACGTACCACAAGTGCATGCTAATACGTTAGAGCTAGTTGGAAAATCCTTTAACATAATATAATCAAGACAGAAAGTAATTTCTAATTAAATGTCAAATTTTAATTTGGTTGAAAGAACATACAAATAAAAGACAATATCTTTAATTTAATTATGAAAATAACATAAAACATGAAAGTAATTCCAGCAAAAACTCAATAATTTTTAAACTTTTTGAACCCCTTGGCGACATTGAATACAGAAGCAGTTGAGTGTTAAAATTACATTATTCGATAATTAAGTTTGGTTAAAAATAATCAAAATTTCCATCGTTAAAGACATATGAAATGGATAGAGAGAGACAGAGCAGATGGAGAAAGAAAAGGACAGTGACTGCATTTGCAAAATTGTTGAAAAGCCAGAAAAAGGACTTTACTGAACATGGCTTTGATAGTAATTGAACATTTTGCGTATGTATATAAGTTTCATAGCACTTGGATTATGTATTAACAATCATTTGAATAATGCAGCCATGCTATGCATGTTTTTGAAAATGACATTTATATTTTACCCATCCAATCTTTTAACCTATGTAAAATGTTTCATTCAACAAAACAAAGGCTTAAGTTTTTCATATTTTATTGTATTTCTTTCTTTTATTCATAGAACAAAGTTAATAATCTAGCATATATACAATAATGTATAATAATTAATTAGATAAAAATACTGTATTGATACAATATATATAATCAAGTTCAATTAAATTATCAATACAAAATAGAAAACGAAAGTAAGAGATAAAAGTGATTAAGAATGCCACTAAAGATTTAATTGAAATAATTGTTAATGGAATGTGATTGGACGACTATAGATTTTTTTGCGAAGCATAATAATGAATGTACAATGCAATTAATATGATAATAAATATTTTCATGAAAAAAATGACACTTTTCATACGTCCTTTCAGAGTTCATAGACTTTATACCTAACGTAAGACACGTATCATCAAACATCTAATCCTTTCTGATATAGGGCCACAAATTTTCATATTTTTTCGTCGAAATAAAATATATCATTATAGTTTAATATATTTATTATTTTTATATGTAGCACATGCACAATTTTAATTAATGTAGTCCAATTCCAAGGACACAAAATTAATTTTCTTATTCCCGTCGAACGGTACGTGATAGGACCTTATGTGATCACATGTTTAACTAAATTTGGTAATATACCAAATTAAACCTTCTAATAAAGCACCACTTCTTCACTCTTGAGTTGCTTCACTCAAACATTGATGATTGTGTTTTGGAGATTTTAAGTTGCAAAATTCCAAGGAGCATGAACATTCCCATTAATAGTTTTATACATTGGATGTTTGAATGCAAAATTTAAAGAATATATTTATTAAAAGAAAAGGGTATTTCCTAAAATGGATATATAGTGAAAAAGAAAATGTTGTTTTAAAGAGAAAAAAGAAAAAAAAAATGGAATGATTTTAGGAAGATGGTAATGGTGTGTGAGAAAGAAAGGAAGAGGAAACACACATACATTGGTGCCACGCTCAAACATTCTTTCCTTACGGAAAGAAACGGGAGACTCAGATTATTGAATGCCTCGAAACGTTTCTCCGCGAAATGCGGCTACTTGCCGCATCTTTTGTTTCTTCTCCATTGTTTTATTTTCCTTAGAACACCATTCTCTTTTTTTTTTATTATTATTCATTATTTATTTCGCCCTAATTCTATCATAATTGTAACATCTAACAAGTTTTCAGACTTGTATTATTACAATTAGAATTATTTTATATATTTGTGAGATTTAAAATTTAATAACTTCTTATATTGACTAGTTGTTGATGATTTATATCTAAAACATGTGATTTTTTTATGTATGTTAAAGTGGGATTTGAATCTAAGCATTAAATAAAAAGATATTGTTGTGTTGATTAATAGGCGTATTTGATGGTATTGAAATGAGAGGGGTTTTGTTATTATTATTTTTGAGAAGGACAGAAGGGAGAATATATTTATAAATTATGAAGAAAAGAGTGGGAAAAAAAATAGAGCCTTAGAAGGTGTTTGATAAATGTCCCAGCTCAAGAGTTGTGGTATTTTATTAGTCGAAGCAGTTTTTGTGATTTAAAATTCCTTCTCTCTCTGATGTTGCGTATGGAATGGAGCTGTTTTATGTGAAAAGTCAGCGTCTCTGTCTCTCTCTCTATAAACCCATTCTCTTTTGTTTGTTATTGAGAGGAACAATCAGTTTCAACCTCCGAAAACCTGTTCCTTAATTTGCTTTTTCTTGCTTCTTAACAGCCAAAAACCCATCTTCCCAGGAGAAAGCTTTTCTTCTCACAACCTCTTCTTAATCCTCTCAACCTACCTCCTCACACACCCAACAAAATTCCTACAATTTCATCTCTTTTTCTCTCTCTCTCTCTCTCTCTCTCTCTTATATTCTCTCAGGCACCAACATATCTCCATCATTTATGCTCCCAAACATGTCTCAGACACAACCTTCTCCCTCCTTATACTTGAACAACAATCTCTTGTTCCACTAATAGGAAGAGAAAAAGCATGTGCAGCTTCATCTTTGGGCCAATAATCATGGACAATTACCAAGGTGATTTAACTGACATAGTCCGAGCAAGTGGTGGAGCATATGGTGGTGGTGGTGGTGGTGGCAGCAGCAGCTGCAGCACAGGCACTTCATCTGCTGAATTACCTACCACATCTCATCACCATACTACTATTACTCACACCCTCTCTCGTAATGATCACTGGCACCAACACTTCTCTTCTTCTTCTTCTTCTTCTGATCCCATCACCTTCTCTTCTGTGCTTCAAGACCCCAGAGGACTCACCAACTTTGGTGATCCCTTCTCCACCATGAGAGATCCCTTCCTTCAGGAGCTTGACATGCCTTCCGCTTCTTCCTACTTCACTGGGGGCTTGGAAGAAGCAGCTGCGAGTTTTGGTGCTTCTGCTGTTAGTACTAGTACTAATACTAATACTAGCACCACTGTTTTTGCTGCACACAAGATTCTTGAGGAGCATGACATGAGAAGACCTTGTAAAAACATATTCTCCAACATGATTCAGATCTCTCCCAATGCAAAGTTACCGGTTTCACCCTATGATTCCACCACAGCGGTGGCACCTTCTCCAAGGGCAATTAAACCTCCTGCTGTTGTTTCACCCAACATGGTTAATGCAAACTCCTCCAAGGATTGCCTTGTGGACACCACAGGAGTGCAGATCTCGTCTCCACGGAATCCGGGTCTTAAACGAAGGTCAGAATAATAAGATATTGCTTAGCTAATTAATATCTGCACAGAACTAAACTTAGTTTATGCTCGTGTGTATTAATTTCATGGGGTCATCATAAATTACGAATCACATACTTTTGATTTTTTTAAGGTGCGGTGGGGTGAAATTTTATGAAAGTAGCTATGCTGAAGTTTGCACTGTAGAGAGAAAGTAGGGTTTGGCATGAGTTAGGTACTCGTGTTCCTTTTCTTGCGCTTTCCAAATCGGTTCCGTTGACTGGCCCAGTTAAGCTAGGTAGAATGAGAAATAGTAGTTTCATTGTCATCAGACTAACTAAACATGGTTTATTCATTGAGGCTTTTCGTAGGCTTTAATCCACCTGAAAAGTAGAGTTAGCTCGGCGTGTCACGCACACAATAACAGTCACACACTTAGCTTTCACCCAACTTATCTTAAACCACCTGAAAATTCCTATTCCTTTTATCCTCATTTTCATCACACAGAACCGTATTCCTTCGTTCGAAGCCAAAATCAAAACCGCCTGATCTCATGCTTATTCTCGAATATTCTATTTCTCTTTGTAATATTCTTATTTCTTGCTCATATCATGCTTGTTTGGTCAGAGTTAAGTTAATTTGATGTGTTATTGTCGTAATTGCTGCAGGAAGAACCAGGCCAAAAAGGTGGTTTGTATTCCTGCACCAGCAGCTGCAAACAGCAGACAAACTGGAGAGGTTGTTCCGTCAGATTTGTGGGCTTGGAGAAAATATGGTCAGAAACCCATTAAAGGTTCACCTTATCCCAGGTTAGCCTCATAGTTTAGCCTTAGGTATACGATTGATATATTATTCTCTGTAAGATTGGATATTTTAGGAATAATATCACTGTGGGATATATTGGCCACACTGCACAAAATATAGATCACAACTTCTCTCCCCCCATAGACTCAATTTTTTGTAGCTTACTATACATGTATCGTGTTAATTTCTTCGATGTTTATATATATATTTTTTTTAATCTTGACCATTAAATATGGACCTGTCACACTTCGAGGTTTAAAAAACAACTAGGCTAAAGGCTTTCCCATTCAGAAAGTTTTCTTTACCCAATTTTTTATTAGAGAAAAATCACTATGAGCACACGTCTGGTTAAAGATTCGTCGTTTTCTTTAAGTTCTCTTAAAAAACTGCCAACAAAAGCAAATGGTTCTTTTAAATAATTAAGTTAACCGAATTCATCGGAGAGCAGTGACGATACCCTTTGAAATCTAATGAGGATTTTCATACAACCGCCTTTTAGGTCAATTGAATGAGTTTGCACAAACGAACAAGAGATTGTTGATGAAGGGGTTTTTGCATCATCGTGATGTTATTATAGGTCTTGGTTTTCTCTCATTTTCATTTGGGGTGTTATGGTTTTTCTTATTATACATCGTTCTCTTGTGGTTATATCTATCAGGGGTTACTACAGATGCAGCAGCTCAAAGGGTTGCTCTGCGAGGAAGCAAGTTGAGCGGAGCAGAACAGACCCAAACATGTTGGTTATTACATACACATCAGAGCACAACCATCCATGGCCAACTCAAAGAAATGCTCTGGCCGGTTCGACCAGGTCACAGCCATCCAAGAACAATGCTGGAAATTCAAAGAGCTTAGAAGGGTCAAACCCCCAAAAGAGCACAACATCAAAAGCAAAGGATGAGCAGCAGCAACAGCAGCAGGAGAGCAACAACAGTGAGGGCAATGTGTCCCCAGTTGTTGCTGGGAACTCATCAGCGAACAGTGCATCTGTGAAGGAAGAGAATATGGAGGACATAGAGAAGCAGTTTGAGATGGATGAGGGAGAGTTCAGTGATGGACTCCCTTACAAGCCTTGTTTGATGGATCAGAGTAATAATCAATCTGAGGACTTCTTTGCTGAGTTGGGAGAAATAGAAGCTGACCCGCTGGATATTCTGTTTACCCAAGGTTTTGGTGCGGCTGATGATCAAAGGGAAGAATCCAAGGCCTTGGATCCATTTCATCTGTTTGACTGGTCAGGAGACAACAACACCAGCACAAACAGCAGTTCATTTGAAGAGCCTAATGCAAAGAGAAGGTTATAACAAGACCTAGAAAAAGGCATGCAGCACCTCCCTCAAAAAACACCTTAATATCATCCTTTTAAGTTTCATTTGGTGGTGCAAATATCATCGAAGGTCATGTTATGCTCTTTCGTATTTGGTTTGAAATGTGTGATGTGGGGGAGGGTGTGAAAGATCTCCACTTTTTCTGCTTACTACCTTTTCTTTTTCTTGTTATTTACCAGAACAGTCAGGGAGATAAATTAGTAGAGTGAAAAAAAAGAGAGTGCTGGTTGATTGGAAGCAAACTCAACGAGTCCCACATTCCTTTTGGAATATTGGTGGATGGGACAGAAAGCTGAGGAACAGAAGGTTGCAACAGTTAAAACAAGTACATTCACTATAGACATGACTCGAAAGCTCAGTGAGTAGATTGATGATGATAATGGGATGGGACTAGCCCTTTCATCTTTTCAAGTGGGAAAAATTATTTAAAAGCCACACCACACCCTTTGTCATGTGGCCTTTTCCATACAAAGTGAAAAAAAAGAAAAGAGAGAGATCACAGATTTGCTTGCTGAGATGAAATTTATGAAAGAAGACAAAAGAATATATATATATATAATATATAGGGTTAAAGTTAAGTTATATTATATTATATAATACTATAATATAGAGCTTGACTTTTCATATCAGTCATTTCTAGGATGTGTGACGTGAGAGGGAAATGCATGCTTTGGTTCCTCGGCTTTCTGTTTTTTATTATCCACCAACTCATGTTCATTGTTTTGAATGAGATGAGATTACTTTATATGTTTCTTACACTAGTTATTAATTACATTTTGATTCTATTCTTCCATCATTCAAAATTTGTCATTTTATATACTGGGTCTTATCTGTTAGCATCGCTAGTTTTCATAATCAAATCCAGCAAAACGAGGTTGGCATTTAATCATTTCGCATGTGCATGCTCGCCTATTTGTGCATGGATATTTATAATTATATCTACAATCCTCCATTCGTTTAAATATAATAATAAGTTTCGAAAACGCAATATATATATATATATATATATATATATATATATATATATATATATATATATATATATATATATATATATATATATATATATATATATATCTATATACATATATATGAAACATGATGTTAGAGATCACGTAGTGTATAATAAAAATCAGATTTTATAACAACTATGTTAAAACCTACATGTTCTATTTCATGCTACTATGCATGTTTATTTTGGGTATATATTTTAAGTTGAAGAGTTTATTTTGCCTGACCAATACCTCAACACCTAAATCCAAAACTTATAAGAAAACCCTACAGTGTGTATATGTTCATAAACTGTACCTGCTCTTTGACCTTTTTCATGTTTTCCTTTTTGGCTAAATAATTATTACAATGCTAGTTTCTACCGCTGAGGTTGTGTGTAATGGCATACAAAAGAGTATGCATACAGCATAGCAGATGAATTAATTTAACTGAAAATATTTACAGAAAAATCAAACTCAAAAGAAGATCAAACAGAAAAGTCAGAAAATTCACACTATCTTTTAGTTATGGTATTGTATACACAAAGAAATACCTAATTTTTTTTTTCCTTTCTAATACGATATTAGTTTAAATATTGTAGGTTTCTAAAACCTTTGGAAGTGAGAAAAGAAAAACAGATGTACTATTTGAGCAATCGGAATCTGGAACATATGAATATGCAAATATCGATAGCAGATATCATGGTACATTGTTCTGATAGAAGTAAGTTTTGCACATACTTCTAACATTATAAGATTTTCTAATCCATTTTAAGGATATCTTCCCTGCTCCATATCATAAGGAACTGATTTTATGCTGTCAGGGTTCCTTTTCTTACTAAGATTAACTGAAAGTGTTCATTTACTCTCGGAAACTGTTGCCTAAACTTCCTTTTACTTCATACATATATAGACATGTGTGTGTGTATATATAAACCTGGAATAATTTTTTTATAAAATGAAAATTTAATGAATCTAACAGTTGAATTTCATAATATTTATACTAGTGATTATTTATTTTAAATTTTACATAATTTACATATTTATAAATACATTACTTAATAAAAAAAAAATTAAACACTTTCAAATATTATATTAAGTAAGATGACTATTTTTTAAATATTGAAATTATAATTTGATAAAGTTATATATATACATAAGAGTGAGATAGAATAGAGCATCAAGAGTGTTTACCTACCAACAGTGAAAGAAAAAATCTGTGTAATTGAAGAGATTAATTATGAAAGTAAGACAATTGTTGAAATTTAGTATGTTTTGTGGTGAAGGAGGTTAACAATGTGAAGTAAGAATGATTTGTTGGATAATATATATTCTGAGTGGTTTTTGCAATTTTCCTATGCAATGATTAAAAGTAATTTGTGACAGTGGATTCTTGAAAGTATGTTGTTGTGGAGGGAGAGGAAGGTCCTGTAGAAGGGCACTTTGATAGTTAATATTTGGTTTAGAAAGTGTAATATGAATAGTACGTAGAAATGCATATGCAAGTGGCTGAAACTCTGTTTATAAAGGAAAGTGGTAGCTCAGAAAGTAATCCATTTATGATGTTATAAGTTCTTAGTTGGAACTTTGGTGCATTATTAGATCTGAAATTATTCTATGCTCTTATATATATATTCCTATCCTGTTGTCCTTGTTTCTCAGTGGTTGTGAATGGTGATTAATACCTACTAAAACGTGCCAAATGCTGAAAATAGCAAAGGAGTTTCACACTGAATTGTACAAGGATATAATGTGTCTCTATATAGTGATATGCCGCGAGAAAATAGGAAAATAGTATCTCATATAAATAGAAAAAGTTGGAGGGTGATGTGATTAAAAAAAGTGGTAAAGTAGGAAGATTTTATTCTTAGGAGGGTTAAATCATGATTCATATCTTGAAAGGTTAAAGTGTTGTAATATTTGCATATATGGTCCAAAATACATGAAGATGTATTGTAATGTTTGCATGTTAATGTGAAATACTGAAATGCATGTTATAATTATAGCAAAAGATGAGTGTGGAGGTGTAGTGGAGGGTTTGTGTTGAATCTATTGATAATGGAGAAAACTTTAAATTTGTCTGAAGCTAAGTTATTGGCTTTAGTCTTGTCAAATCCAAAAACTTTAGTGAAATCGATTCTTTTGCTCTACAACAAATGAAGTCACTTCAATGAGTAGAGAAAACAACAGTCTCTCTCTGCTGGCTAGTTGATTGATGGGTAAGAGTCTTTCATTATGGATTTCAAGGAATAAGGATGCAACTTAGCTTGTGGGACTAACTGTAGTTCATCATTTTCAAAAACCAAACCACACTTACATACCTTAATCATTCTCTCCTCTTTTTTCTTAAAACATGTTTTCTAATAATTTCCTTTCGTCTTTTGATGCCTCACCTAATCTCTTTTCAATATTTCTTAAACCCCATTTGCATTAATCTTCCTCAACCTCACATTTTCCTCTATGGATCTTTTAAAAACAACACTTCCAAAACAATATACTTGCATATGCAAGTAATCTAGGATAAACCTAAATCTAGGTTAAGATAAGGCTCTGAGATCGACTTTAAATTTGACTTATTAATTAGTACTAAACCGGTTTAGAAAAGAAATATTTGACATATATTTATATTATAAATTAACTTTATTTTTAATTAATGTGAAATCTTTAACATAAATGAATGTCTCTCTTTCTGAATTTCATTTAGTTTTTTTAAGTATTGTATATTAATTTAAGTAACATGAACAACTGTTAAATGTATGCTTTCATGCGAATAACAGTTGTTTTGATGTTAGTTTCAAATCAAATCCACTTTATTTGTTTGAGTACCCACGCTTGCTGCGTCGATTTGACGTCGACCGTTAATCACGTGTAAGATTTTGCTAATTAAAGTGTAGGAAAATATTTTAACACTAATATTTTTACATCATTTTAACACTGTACACATGTCAAAATGTAGTTGAACGATTTCAAATTTAAAAAAAACTTTAGTTTTTTCCTTCTAAATATGTTCTTGTCTCAGTTTTTTTAATTTGAATCACATTTTGACATGTGTACAGTGTCAAAAATTGGTGTTAAAATATCATTTTCCTTAAAGTGTAATAACTTTTAATTTACGACCATCATAGTAATCATTTTTTTTTATTAAACTTTTGAAATCACCTTATGTACTAACTATAGCAGTAACATGTTTGTATAGTGGATGGAGTTAGAACAATTCGGTTTACATTTTTTAAATAAATTTTGAATTTTCTGAATAAATAAAGAAAAAACCAATTATTAGAAGAAATAATAGTGATAATAAATTTTGTACACGTAGCGAAAAAAAAATCTAATAAATAGGTGAAATTTTAAAATAAAAGATAGAGAAAAGGATTTTGGGCCGTATGAGGTTATATTTTACATTTTTTATGTGCCAAAAATATACACTTACTATATTAATGTAAGGATATATTTAAAATCAGTAAATTATTATTTCAATCCACAAATTTAAAATGGTTTTTGAATTTTAAAAAATATTTAAGATTCTATTATATTTGTTAAACTAGTTCAAAATATGTTTGTTAACCATCAAGGAAATACCTAATTTAGCACATTATAAGAGCTACATAATGTCCTTTTACAATGTGTTCATGTGATACTGAGAACCAAAATGATGGGAAAAAAGTGTTAATAAAAAATATGAAACTGTATTTGATGTTACTAGAATTTATGAGCTGTTGTTATAAGCATGTTATTAGACAAGGTTTAGATACTTGTCTAAACAGAAATTTTCATTTGTTCAAATTATTAATAATACCAAACTAATGGAAAAGGTCAAACTAGTTAACAAAAAATTAAATATTTATTTATAAAAAAAATCACATGTATCTAATAAATTATTTTGATGGTGTGAGAAATTACTAGGTATAATTGACTTGTTAAAACAAACGAAAATCATACATAAAATAATTAATTAACATGCATTTGTATCAACTGAAAGAAAGATGACATGTGATGGTCGTCAAACTTCGTTCCAGAAAAGAAGTTTGAGAAGGGAAGAGAGTCTCGCGCTAAGTTAAAGTGAATGATTTTTAATCTCCCGCTCAAATTTTTATTGAATTCACTAACCTTTTAACGTAAATCATTTTGCGTCGAATTACAATTATAAACGACGTTTAATAATTGCATTTATTATACGTTGTTTTTGCACTAGTGTAAAAACTTGCTTTTTAAATATATTACTTGTAATATTTTGAGTTATAATTTTTTGAAAGAATTATGTCTAATAATTAGTTCATGTTACTTGAAACTAGATTTAAGTTATAATTTTTAATATTATTAGGTTTTAATAATAAAATATGATTGTATTGTATTAATATATCATTCTTAGATATGTATAAAACCTAAGATGTAATTGAGATAGTTTTAGTATAAAACGTTAGATATGTTAAACCAAGTTCTCATGTTGTGTAGTAATGGATCAAAGTTGGATGAATGTGATTTGAATCAATGATGTGTATGAGAATGATATTGAAAAATTTCTACAATTTTCTCAACAGCATATGGAACTGCCTTGAATAGAAAGTATTATTGTTCTTATGTTAATTATATGAACAAGAGATGATAAGAAATTAAATTAATGTGAGAACGTCTTTTATGTGATGGTATCCTAAAGAGTGTGGACCTAGCATGGTGAAGTTGTAATTCCAACTATATCTCAAAGTCAAGAATACAATCTAGATTGTGAGAGTAGCATGGAAGATATGATTCAAGATATTGGAGAAGACAATTTTCGACGAACACATGTATATGATTCATTAAAAGATGATTCATAAAAGACTTTATATCTTGATTGTACGAGTTTAACTCGTTTGTTACGATATTAAGATTATTTAACATTAAAACCAGAAATGGATGGATTGATAAAAATTTCATTAAATTGCTTGAACTATTACATCAAAAGTCATAATCAATCTAGTAATTCTTTTAAAAAAAATTATTTTTTCATTTAAAGATATAAGATCAATTTATCCAAAACGATCTAATAATTATATATTTTAGATCAGTTATACAATCAATCTAATATATGTAAGACATATCACATCAAGAAAACCAATTTAATGTACCGTTCCAAACCAATTTAATAAACTTTTTTTTACACTAATGTTACCAACTAGTCACTAGAATGTGCTTAAATTAAATTAGTTAAAATTAATGTATCTAAATTACATTTCAAGAGGAGGTCATATTTATTTAAATAGATAACTTGTGGATTAAAATATTTATTTAAAAAATTTATAAAATATTGAAAAATGTACATATTATGAGTATTATTTCTCATTTTTAAATATTTGACAACTTTTATTCAATTACATGCTGCAAAAGTATTTGTTTTAGATTTAAGATTTAAATGACAAATTATTTTAATATTTTCAATTATTATCTTTTAAATGAGTTAGTACGATGAACTTACTCCTTTATTTCGAGTTGAGTCAAATTCCGGATTTCTAAACTTGCTAAAAATTGTAAGTTAATAAAATTAAGTTGAAATGAATATGATTATTATCTTGTTTATTGTTATTCGAACTCAATATTATTCATTTTTAAGTTTTGACACAAAACCAGAGACAAAAACAAGGAAATAAATTATAGAAAAGAAGTGGCAGAAAAAGACTTATCAAGCTATGTTAGGCCCACAATCAAAAGCACAAAACCTATATTGGCTTAAAAGAAAATAGTTAAAGAGAAAAGTTTATGTAAGGTAGTGTTTCATCTTAAGTGCAATGCAATTCTTTTATTTTAATTTTTTGAATCGAAACAATTTGATTAAAATCATTCCATATATTTGCACTTGTCTTCACTCTATTTCCAATCATTTAAATAAACACTACTTTCCATTCTTTGTCTCTTTCCTTCCCTTTTGTATTATATTTGTAATCACCGAAGTAAATGATATAGAATTCTTCACATTTTTTTCCTCAATCATTTGAAGTATAAGGTCTTTTTCCTTCTTTTTTGAAAAAAAAAAAAATATATATATATACATAACTGTATATATAACATGATATTTTGCTGCAGTATGTGAAAATGTTTATGCCGATTTCATATTTGATGGCATTGCTCATACCTGATTCTGTGCACCACAGTGGAATATGTATTCAACTATTAAAGCTTTCGATATATTCAACTCCAAAAAATTCATACAATAGAAAGAGACAGAAGATTCTTACAGTGACAGAGTATGGAGTCTTCAAACTTTTTAAATTTGTGTGAAGCGGTAGTATCAGAAAATCGAGGATTTTGAAGACAATATTTAAGCTTGTTTGGTATAGGGCAGTAGTAGAAGCACGGTAGCAGTGCAAGTACATGATTCTCTGCACGATTTAATCCAAAATATTATAATAATGAGAGGTGAATCTAATCATATAAGAAACTTAAAAACTTAATATATATATATATATATATATATATATATATATATATATATATAGATCTTTTATCTTGTATAATCACAATTTTGTATCTTTTACGACCAAGGCAAATTGAGATTGAATAGAAAACCTTCGTATTTGTGACAACATAGTTATCAAGAAACATTCCTACAACATATAGATGAATATTACAAACCAGAGAAGACAGAAAGATGAAAACATGCCAAAGAACATAAAATTCAAACCATAGACATGAATTGGTCGAAATTGTTGAATCAGAAACTGTTATGATTGTTTTTGGTAGAATAAAGAATATGAGAAGACATGAAAATATAGCATGATCTTATCCACCAATTCTGGTTTCTACTTGACTTGATTGATGCCCCCATTGAAACACCAGAGTGTGACCCACCATATATTTGCTCACATTGTGTAGCCATTTCATGACATCTTTTCAATCCTCGTTATATATATATATATATATATATTGAATTCAACCACATTTACATCAAAAGTCGCGCGTTGTCCTTCGGTGGAATGAAAACCGTTGTAGGTGGATTCTGTGAATCTATGAAGCCTCTTACAGATACTACAGTGTTTTTTAAATTAAGTATTAAAAACACGCAGATTTTATACACAAGGTTAAGTAACAAGTAATTGGGTAGAGAGGGAAAGAATAGCTTGATGAAGAAAAGCATTGGTCTCTTTCTTTTGTTGTTAGCATTATTACAGCAACAAGGTCGCAGAAGAGCCTACGTTGCGTACAATTCTTTTTTCGTTATTTAATATAATCCTTATGTTGGTCTTACTGTAGGCAAAATGATATAAGGTTTAGTAGTATTGACATCAAAAGACATGTATTACATTAAATGGACTCAATTTATTATTTTATATGGTTGCAAGACTCCGTTCATTGGAACGCATAAAAACTCGTTGACATTAAAGAACTACGTTTGGAAAACTTGATCTTTGAAAACTGTCATGGATTTTGCTTGTTCAACTTTTAGACAATGTCTAAATAGGGCACAACAATATTATTCCAGCTACAATGACACGGGCAAATAAGTTTCATCAGATATGTTAATGGATTGGTAAAAAACAAATGAAACTAATTTTATCAATCAACAAGTGATTTCTTGGCATCTTGAAAAAATGTAGTTATGCGCTTCTTCTGCATTAAGCAAGCAGCATGTCAGGCAAACTGAAAACTTAACTGGTGCATTGCATTGATTGGACAAAGAGAAATGTAAAATACAGTATGATCACACTCAAGTTGATTCTCAAATATTCTGTAGGACAAAAAATGGAAATATGACCCACTCCCAAGTCCTGAAGAAATAGCAAAAGACAGCACGCATTTCTCGCAGAGTCAAAACCCATAAATTCTGCACAAAATATTACTATAAACACGGTTTCCATGAAGATATGGAATTAGGGTACAAATTTAATGTCTTTGAAGTATTCGTGCTCCACAGCGATCCTGGCAGTAATTCTTTTGCTGGGATCCAAGCATAGCATACTCTGGAATGCAATAGACATTTTTTATCAGAGAATGCAATTGACGATGGTACATACGATAAAGCGTCACAGGAAACCAAATATTAGAAATACCCCGGAGCCAAAAAGGATGATAGTATCTGAAATCAAGAAAACTAATAAAAATGCAAGAATGGATTATTATAGAGGATTGAGGAAAAATTATTAGTGGACAAAATGTCATGAAATATTTCATGTCATTATTACATGATAAATCAAATACAGGACTGCGGTTCTTATATAATAATAATAATCCCACCATACAGCTGTTGCCTAAACCAGCCATGGAGCCAGATATGTTCAAAAGGCAAACAAGAGACTCAACGGTCATTTACAAGCATCTCCCTTAAAGATTAAAGAGAAAAACAAGGAAAATCTCTCTCTTCTTCCTCTGCTTTCAACTCAATTACTATTGTCAAATATTACCGAAGGGAATGCTGGGAAACATGTATCGAAGAGTTTTCAACAGTGATGTGTTTTGTAAGAAAATAAAAATTATAAGAGGTATCAAATTACTCAAAAGAAAGATATTCCTCATCCTTACCCTTCATTTTCTATCAATCTAATACAACTATTAAAATGAATTACTTATTAGAACCGATAGATCAAGAGAAAAAGAAGAATAAGGATGAATGTAACCATTATTAAATTTTAGATGAAAATTCCCGTTGATGACAAAACAACAAAAACCTAATGGCTGAAAGTGTCGGCCCTTGCACCAGTTATTAGTGGGATCTTCCCAATGGAACTACTGAAAACACTTATAAATGAAGAATCTTATTAGATAGTAATAACTAGGAAATATAATAAAACGAAATCGCCAAATATACATTAGAACCTACCAAATACCTTGATTTCTAAGCTGCATACAATCAGTTATCACTGCTATCGAATATACTTGGTCGTGTATTAGTTCTTCTGAATCAATTTCTCATCTTGGTTTCAACAGAATCGCAAGTACTCCCATTATTAGTAAGGGACAGCACATAAAATTATTTCTTTCGGTCCCATTTATACAGAGTAGATTACCTTTTTTATGGATATATTAGAGGCATAAGTACTTGGGAGAAGGAGTGTAAGATAATGTAGTGGAGAATTGAACCTCTGGATAACATCGTCACAACCCAGCCTTAGAAACTGAGGCTGGTAGCAGTTGAACTATATATACTTATTTGCACTATTTTTAATAACGCCATGGAAAAAAGAATACATATCACATCTTGTACTTACAGAAAGAAGATTAAGACCCGCTGCATCAAGATTTGGAACCACAGTTGCTAAATCCTGAAAAGTGAAAGATAAGGTTCAATTATTACTGGATGAAGAAGAAAGCATTTAATCCAGGTTAAAGAGAGTCATAATTACCTTAGGTGGCCATTTGGGAAACGTTGATTTAAAATCCGGTAATGCAGTAACTCCAGGCCATGTTTCTTCATTTGGTGTGCCCAATATTCTTTCATATAAGAAACAATAAGTAAACACATTAGCACACACAGGATTGGAAGCATATTTTTATTGGACTATGTTTGCCATTTTTTAAATCTATTAACAGGTTATGATAGTACCGTTAAAGGTATCAAATTCAAAACATACTTAATTTGCTCAATAGCTAAATTAAAAAAGTACACAGATTAAAAATTCCTTTGTTATCCTTTTAGGATAAACACTAAATAAAGATGGCAGACTTTATACGGGTATCTCAAATTTCTAATATTTCCACACTTCCCTCAACTGAAGGAACCAAAATCAAAAACAGGAAAGGTCTCTCTTTTTCTCCATCTCCATTACCTTACCAAAAGAAGAATTTGAATATACTGAGATTATACAAATTTAACAGAATTGCCAATTTTCCATCAGTTCAAATGTAATAATCATAATCACTCCTATCAATAAAAAATTGCTTTTATGACTTCTTTTTCAAAAAGAAATTAAGAAAAGTTGGTCATCGATTATATTTGAAACGAAACGCTTCCATATAAGGAAAACTATCAATTTTGTTTTTCACAGTTTCTTGTACAAACATTGAAAGCAAGAAACAAGTGAAAAACAAAATGATAGTTTTGTATTTAGTTGTAAAACAGAAAATGACAACTGTCTTAGGTCTATGGAGGAAGAGATTCACTGAAGAAATACAACATCAATGATTATTGAGACAAACCACACAGAAGGGATTAACACCACTCTCTACCCAAAACCTTAAGGCAATGGATTAATGGGTCTTCACCTTTATATGCTACTCCACTTTCTCATTTCTACCCAATGTGGAACTTGAACCACATTTGGATTCTCAACAACTCTCCCCCTCAAGAGTGAGTCTCTCCCATATCGGTACACTCCTCCTCCAACAAAAACATTTGAGTACCCCTTTTCGTACTATTATTCATCTTAATGAGACTCTTTGTCAGGAAGACTTTCGATACAGGGACCATTGTACTTATCTGAAATTAACTTGGCTTTAATACCACTTGTTAAGTCTATGGAGGAGGAGCTTCACAGGGGAGATATAACATCAATGAGAATTGAGTCAAACCACATAAGGGATTGACATCACTCTCTACCCAAAACCTTAAAGTAATGGGTTAATGGGTCTTATATGTTGTTCTACTTTCTCATTTTTACCCAATGTGGAACTTAGACTCACATTTGGATTCTCAACAAATTGTACATGTTTCCTTAAACCAAACAAACCCTTAGGATCTGTTACTCACCTATACTGAAGTTACCATTTTATCTTAAGGATAACTTAATTAATTACTGAATATGCAGAATTGAGTCTTCCCAGATTAACCACAGATCCTCATTACAATTCAACATCAACTTTGCCAAGTTTTTTCCCACTCTTTTCACCAATTGGTCTATCCTAGGTGCCTTATGTTTGGTCTGATAGACCCAAGAATTTGCAGCATCATATATTTGCATCGTTTATGACCCCTAAAGTCAGTATAGGAAACCAACGGTACTTCATAATAAAACTCTGATAACAGTATTTTCACGTTTATCTACATTAAATACTTGGCCAGCTTTTCCTTTTAATTAAAAAAGAAATCAATGAATAGAATTTAAAGAAAGCATTAACAAGAACATAATGAAGATTAGGAATTAACATTATATTATTATGTGTCATTAAGTACAAGGCACCATACTATCCTTTATCCCTCCATTACAAGTTGCTGATAATTCAAATCTAGCATTGCAATACAAGCAAGCTGCAAAAGAATGTCATGGAAATGTGAAGAAAGTGTAAACTACCCGCAGCCAAATGGAGACCAGACAAATATATTAGTAAAAGTTCTTATGTTATCAATATGGTTATAACTACGGACACAGATTATATCTTTATAATTATAGATGTCAAGATCATATCTTTATAATTACAGATATCAAGATCATATCTATATAATTACAGCTATCAAGAACATATTTGTATTATTAGTAACACTAACTATCTATTTATTCTTATGTTTATTATTAGAAGAAATCAAATTTTCTATATTTATTCAATTGATTTCGTTTTCTCAGTATAAATAAATCAATAATGTTGTAATAGAAACACATGGTTTTAGCTCAATGCTTCCTTTTTTCTTATAGTTTAACATATATAAATAAAATTATCTATGTAAGAATCTTGTGCTGGTTATCCCTTAGCCACAAGCAACAAGATATTAATCATGCCCCGAAAAATTATCTATCACATAAATCATTATTTTAAATAGCTAGCTATAACGCCGCTGTAACAATTCGACGAGGAACAACCCTACCATATACAGGGGGTGGTATGGTATTGCAGGCATAACAGACCAAATAGCGTCTGAACAAGTGACTGCAACAGCCACTACAGAAAGCACTTTCTTGATTCCGAAAAATACCATAGAACAGAGACATCATTAGGACTACTTTCAAAGGGAGTTTTTGATTTCCAAAATTGAAATCTGTAGATTTTACAGCATAATGATAAAAATGTCTTTAGTTTAGAACATGATAAGTGATAATTCCTACCTACAATGTTTTCAACTTTTGTTAGTCTTTACTTCTATGTTTTGTTTAAAACACCTGTTACTTTTTATGACTAGTTATGAATGTTGTTAAATTTGAATAATTTTTTTTTATTTGAGAATTCATGGCAGATAATATATATTATGAGCTAATAAAAATTTTGAAATAGAAATTGTCCACTATAAGCTATCATACCAGCTTTTTGGGAGTGGGTCGCTATGCACAGCTATCCAAAACATTGACTCAAACCTGGTCAAAGGTCTCAAAGGCCTCAAAGGCAAGGTTGTGGAAATCAAGTTTTTATGTCAACTAGTGAATGCTTCGTAAACTCAAATTGTATACTTGTTAGAGCTTACTTAATATAAAAATTATTAAAATAACAATAAAATTTAAATATTATTCTATAAATAGCTTTTTAAATTTTTTACAACTATTATATTTTTTTTAGTTGCTCATATTTTCTATATTATGTTTTGATAGGAACCAAGGTATCAAAGAAGAGAAATAGCTAGGCCGGTACAGGTATGTATCACTGATAAGAAGTTCCTCTGTAAAATGGAATTACAGAAATCAAAGAGAGGAACAGTAATTGACTATGGATTATAAACATGAAATAGAAACAAAGCATGTAAAAACAACAAACACCTAGATGATGACAAGCCAACCTCTACTAAAAAATTTCCACCCTAAACCTCAGAATAATTCCTCCTTTCATTTGGGTACCCTCCCACCTTATACCTATTTTCTCTTTCCCTTTTGGCTCCACTGCCCTATTCCCATATCACCCTCCCCACTCTCTTAGCGTGTCACGTAATCATTATGTTATTTTCCCTCTTTTGCAAACCTGACTTATATGCCTAACATGATTTGAATAATTTTTTATATTTTTAATATTATTATAATTTTTTTATTATTCTTTAGTTGATTATATTATATACTATGTTTTACATAAACGAAAAAGACCATAGGACACAAACTCCAAAGAATCCAAATAGAAAGAAGGGTGGAAAACTAATATGACCCAACCCACTAATCTCTAGCTTATGACACCCCTTATCTATAAAAGGTGCAATAGAAGCAAATGGGATTGCGGTGAGGTTGCTGAGGCTGTCCAGGCCAAGACAGAGGAAAATGTTGAGAAAAAACACCAGCCGATATCTGGTCATGTAATAGAAGCATAATTGAAGTTGGTACGTCAACACCAAAAACAGACAGAAGCTTACAAGAGAGAAACACTGAACCAAAAAATTGTGCCCTAGGTGCATTCTACATAAACTGTGACCAAAAAGTAAACAAATCTGGTGTCATTTCCAGTTTTTACCTAATATCCAACTGAGCTCACTGAATCAACTCTAAACCATAGTAATTAAATATCAAAAGAGACATGACATCCTTTTTTTGTTACCTTTTACTAGTTTATTTATAGATAGTAGAATTTTGTGAGGGGTGGAGCTTTAAGATTCAGAGAAAGAAAAGATAAATGGAATCAAACAGGCAGAAGAGAAAGACTGATACCACACAATAAATGTGTTAGACAATTCAATAACTATCAAAAGTGAAGACTGACTTTTCAAGGACACTAGTCAAACTGTCACCAACACACCATAAAACATTTAAATTTCACGTATAAACAAGAATACGTATGAGTGTGTGTGCATATGTATGCATGAGTAAACTTACCCCTTCTCCAAATAGATGTACCAAAGAGTATTAAGATTCTTCAACCAAATCCAGTATAAATACTTAAAAATATGCCAGTTTAAAACGTCTAGAGACAAATTTAAGGTTGCTAGATAATCACCTGAATATTTTAAATAATTCATCAATCTCAGAGTCCCCAGGAAATAGAGGTCGTCGGTTTACCATCTCTGCAAATATACATCCCACTGACCAAACATCAACTGGGGTAGAATAATGACGAGACCCAAGCAATATTTCTGGAGCTCTGTACCATAATGTCACCACCTACAAACAATTACCAACGACAATAGATACAGATATGGGAATAAATATGATTTATTCTAAAGATCATCAAACCAACTACTACTATAATACTTTTCCACAAAATTGATTCATACACATAATCTTCTATTAAATAACTTTACTTTTTTAATTAAAAAAATAAATGACCAGATTAGTTTTCAATCAACAAAAGTTTTGGGGGAAGGATCGAGGCATAACACAATAATTGGTTGGAATCAAGCTGAGGCCTTTCAGCTGAAGCAGTTTGATCTACCCATTGAGAAATCACTCAACTGAATGAATAATTATAAAATGTGGCCAGTATATTCAACGTGTAAACAAAAATCAGAGAGCAATCATGCTAGCATTCTTGATTACTAATTACAGTGGAACTTATTATATGTATAAATTCAATATATGAAAATTTCAATTAACATACAGTGAAAAGAAACATTCTACGAATACCAACTTAGTGGATTATTTGAAAGTGACAACTGACAAATGATCTTTCAGGATTGCAAAAATGCTGCCGTTGACCAATGACCTTTGGCATTCTCAAAGACAAGCAATTTACCAAACGCTGAATTTAAAAAAATAGGAGGAAAATTCAATTTGTAGAGAACCATCCCAAGGTTAAATTCAAGTAAGGTCTCAAAGAACCATTCAATTAGCATATAAATTAAAGGGAACGTGCACAACAACAGTGTTATTCCAACTAAATGGGGTCAAGACATGGATTTCTGACCACCATTGTACACGATCTTGCATAATATATAGTGGACACACCAACAACATCACCCCTAGGGCAGCAACAAAGGCTGAAATATGGTTTTTAGCACAAGAGAAGAAATATCAAACTACAAAATATAGTCTTCAAGATAAGTCATGTTGCTTCAGCATGACAAGGAAATAAGATTTCCAACAACATTCAGAGTTCCAAAAGATGTGACTTTAGAACACAACATAAGGGCATATCATTTTCTCACGCAAAAACCCATTATTTAATTATTTTTTTTTATTTGCATGGCTGACAAGAAGCACATATAAGGTAGCACACAAACCTCATGAGTAAATGTCCTGACAGGAATGCCAAATGCCCTAGCCAATCCAAAATCTGCAAGTTTTAAGGAATTTGTACGACGATCTATCAACAAATTCTGTGGTTTCAAGTCTCGATGAAGAACTCTGTGCGAATGGCAGTAAGCAATGCCACAGAGAATTTGATAGAGGAACATCTACAGAAAGGATCATTAAAGAATTCAAATTCCAAATCCAAATTGGTATTTTCACCAAAATTAGTATGCGTGACTAAATAGATTGTACATTATTGATTTAAGTTGGGAACATTTAAACATAATCTAACCTACAAAGAACGAGAAGGTAAGGTAATGAGAACATCATACATAACATCTGAACTAAATAAATAATCACACTCGGATAGTAGGCTGGCTGTCACACAGACAATAAAGAAGCCAAAACCAATGAAATACATGATAGCTGCATCTCAGTGCAGAATCTTAATTTCCAAGCAGAATTAACCTGAACCAACACAGTAAAGCTCACTGTTAACCAACTACTCAATATAATATTCAAATTTTGAGTAACTAGTTAGCAAACTGTGGACAGGTCCAACCAAAATCCTAAAGGAAAATCTTAATCAACGGATCATTCATTTTCTGAAATAGGAAGCTTTGAAGAACAACATCGTACCAATCAAGTAATGAAAGATAATCTACAAAAACCATGAGACTCACAATATGTTTATACATGTATTTGATTTCACAAGCTCAAATTAAGTAGCTAACCACAAGGTTATTGATCATCAATAATTCTCATCTTGTCTTCATTTGATTTATGGAAGAACAAGACAATATGTGTTTGCCAGATTAGAACCCTTGGCCACTCTCACAATTATAACTCAGGTTACCACAAGTGCCACTCACTTTTACTTGCCGTGGATCTTTCACAAACTCTGGAGATGAATCCATGTGTTTCTTTAGATCCAAGTCCAGATACTCGAAAACCAGATACAATCGCTTCTCGCTGTGCACTACATCCTGCAACCTGTCATCCACGCAACCACAAAGCACAACTCAATAACGAATTGACTTAGAGGAAGAATGAGATTAAGAATAGCACATATCAAAGCAACATTAACATAGACGTTTTCAAAGCTGCCAGGCCACATAAAGCTGTACAGACACTGTTGGAATTAAGAAAGACCAAAAGCAAGAGTAAAAAATAAAATGCTGACTCATTGTAAAAACTAAACACCACACCAGTCCACCAAACATAAACAACAACCGAATGGAACCAAAGTATCAAAAACAGGTTATCAATTGTTCCAACAATCCAAATCCTACACAGTACACCTCCAATCAACAACATGATAGCACCTCCTTAATTGATTAAACTTCAGAAGCTAAAAACTCGGAGGCTAAGCAGAAATACAAAATCACGACAAACAGCACGCGGCAACAGCACTACAAGTCCTCCAATTTGAGCATCAATAAGGAGACAGTGCATTGGAACAAAAAAGCCAAGGAAACGGCGAATACCTAACAATGTTCCTATGCTGCATCTCTTTGAGGAGCGAAATCTCACGAATGGCAGTGCTGGGAACTCCCTCGTCTTCCTGCTCGAGGCGAATCTTCTTAAGAGCGATGGTCTCATTGGTGACGCGGTCGCGAGCCTTGTATACGACGCCGTATGTTCCCTCCCCTATCTTCTCCACCTTCTCGTACTGCAAAATGAAAACCGAAATTAACACAGAAATTGTGAACGGAAAGTGAAGAACGGAAAATCGATGCATTACTTAACCCCAAACCTGTTCCATGGAAGATCTGAGAAGAAACAAGGGTGGAGCGTTTTGCAGTCACTCTCTCACGCACACTCCACTCTTGTCACTTCTTCTCTCTCTCTCTCTCTCTTTCACTCTTCTCAATTCTTTCTTCTCTTTCCTCCCCTACCCTTTTCCCTCTTTTTTTTGTTTAATGCTTTTCTTTTAACTATTTACAAATTGTATACCCTACCCGCGAACACATCACATAATATTCTTTAACATATTTATAATATTTCATTATTGTTTAAAAAAAAGGAATGAACCGTAATAAAATTATATTTACTATTATAATTATAAAAATATTATTGAAAATGACAAGTCATATGACAACCTTTTCATCCATTGGTCAGTTTTTTCTCTCTTGTTATTCAAAGAATTCAAAATTCAATTCTACTTCAATCAGTAACATTGGATGGGTGAATGAAAATGTGTGGACTTTTTGTCTTGGAAAAAGATATTTTAACATTCAATATTTATATTATACACGTTATTTTTTTATTGACTTATTACTTATTTATTATAGTATTGATTTATTCTAAATTTAATGAAAAAATAATATAAGTGTTATGTTGAAAATTTTGTATTAATATATAATTGTCCGTTTTAGAAAAATATATTTTAATATTCAATTTTTTATAATTTTTGATACATCATATGTGTTATTTTGTATTGGTATTTATTTGTTAATAGTATATTTTAAATTCAATGACAACAATGATATGTGTGTTATGTTAAAATATTGTAAAAGAAAAAATTGTTAAAATATTATCATCTTTCTTCTTTTTTTCCCATGATTGCAGTGAATTGGTTTATCTTGAAATTTGTCTATCCATTTTCATTGCCCAAATAATCTGTACAAAATATTTGTAAGGTTGTACTTTGGATGCTAAAAAGCCAAAATCTCACTTATTTGCTTTTAAGTTATTCTAGGTGTCTTTTGTTTTATGAGTCCTACTTACACTGACTGTGTCCTTTTTTTTCTCTTTTCACTGAGATGAAGTGCTAGAGTATAATCGATTCAATAATTCTATTTTTCTAAAAATATATTTTACTTTTTACTCAATAATTTAATTTATTACTATTATTATTACTTTTCATTATCATCACACAAAAAAAATAGGAAAAAAATACTCATTATGCATTGAGGTAGGTACACAATTAATTGTGGAAGGTTAGAAAAGCTTCAATTCAATTATAAATATTCATTCATGCTAGACTCTTTTTATTTTCAAAAAAGTTCATTACCAAGATAAAAGAAAATAGTTATTAACACTTTGTTTTTTTACTCCGTTTTTATGCAAGTATAAATACAAAAAAAGTACAAATTATATTATTTTTTTTCTAATAGGGCTGTTTTTTTCTGTGTCAAAATTCTTTTCATGCTTTTTATACGTTTTTTTTTCTAATATTCAGAATTTCAACTATACATACGTATGCGTATACGTACTTTTTTCTTAAAAAAAAAATCAATTGTTAACATCCTTCAGAAAACACATAAGCCAACACAAACGTATTAGTCTTCGTTTTTCTTTATTTAAATCAAACTTACAATATCATTAAATAGCTTTTATTAATAATGCATCAATATAAAATTCACTTTTCACTTAAAGTTATTTGTAATAATATTTCTATTCAGTAATAATTTTTATTTGTTGTATGTACTAGAAATGCTTATAGTTGTCTATTTCTGCCCGTCCTCCTATTTTTGTTTTTTGTTTTGTGGTTTTTATTTGTTTATATTTGCGTCTAAAAAGACATTAAATTCGCATCAAATTTTAATTAACACTAACTCTTGCACTATCACATTTTTTTATTTAGTTCTAATTTTAGAACTAATCTTAATTTTGTAACGTTATTCTTACTATTCTATTATCTTTTTACCCATTTCTGGAGTTTTGATGGAATGATTTTTCTCCCAATGAGGGAAAGTCATCAACTCTGATTGTTATAACATCTTCATAGTTTTTACAAGACTGATCTTGATGTGTTCTATTCATTTAACTTGAACAATCCTTTTTTTAAAAAAAAATACTTATTTCTTAAATGATAGGAAAAAATTCAAATGCCCTTCAATAAAAAAATATATAATCATTAAATATTATTTGAATGGTGAAACTAAAACATTAATATAGATATTTTTAAGTAATAATCATATAACTACTAACTTTCTTTTAGTTTTTTTAACTATTCCATTATGATCCATATTTACATGAAATAAAAAAATAAAGAAAGAAAAACCTCAAGTGTGTGTATATGGATAATAGGTTAATTCATAAAATAATTAAAATTCTGATAACAATAAATAATTAAATGATAACCACCAATTTCCAAATCATCAATATTATGATCCCACATTTTACACTTTTTGAAAGATTAATTAAAATGATAATTCATTTATTACGAAGTACAAGAGAGATGCAACAATCGATAGCAACAACACTAAAAGATGACTATAACTCATTATTACGAGAGTTATAGGAGTTTTTTAATCAAAGCTCAAGTTAACAAAATTTGACATGCAAGAAGGTCAGATGATTTGTCCACATTAAAATGGATATCGTATACCACAAAAACCCACCATGTTTAAGCTTGAAAGACAAAGTAAGTTACTTGTAATGCTGAGACACTTCCCAAACCAGCTTATCCATGAAATGGCATTTCTTGTCAAATCCCCAGCCTGGGTTGCTCTGCATCATATTTCAGACCAAACATAAATAATATGCAGAATATTCCTTCCAGTAGTTTCTGACCAGCATTTCTCAATTCATTGAAATAAAAGGCAATACAAACCACAATAATATATATGTATGTAAAATAACATAAATGTGTATGTGTGTGCACGGATGTTGGCAAGCTACTCAATATCACAACTACATGCATATAATTTATAAATTTTGAGCATTACGAATGTATAGAAAGAATTTTATCATATAATGCACATAAACCATCCAAAACAAACAAGAGGTTGTTTTAGGCAGAGACTTGATTTTCCTATCTATGCCTTTTCAATGACAACTGCTTAGCCTTGGCACAGCATAACATACATATCCTATTCTCTCAATACATTTGGGATTTATTTTATCAACTAGAATTTAGATTCGGGGTTCCTAGAAAAAATAACAAATATAATGCAACTGTTGAGAAATTGATTCTCTACTGACATCAAATTACACTGAGGAAAAGGGTTCGTTTACCACTGAATTACATGAGCAAGTGGAACATCATCGGCAGAGATGCTTATAATAACATTATCAACATAAGAGGAAAACAAGTAGCCTAAGTACAAGACTTTTATGCCCAACACAATATCGATATTTAGAGTTCCAAACCTGGAGAGAGACAACAGCACGGTCAGTAAATTGTTTCACTGAAGATGGCGCACTTTCGGGAAGAGTTTTAGAAACTCTTTCTAATTCTTGTTGTTGCTTCTTTGCAGTTACCCTATCTGGTCCACTGTAGTGATCAACAATCTTTTTCAACAATGGAACTCGAGCCATTGTCTCTTCCATTATTTCCTAGTAGGACATAAAGTTAGAAAAAAAAAATCCCGACACATTGACACACACCCATAAACTATAGTAGAGAACAATATAAACAGCCTTTACCTATTAGCAGCTATAAAATAGACAACTATTTCAAAACATTGTGACTGATAGAGTACTTGTCCAACGTACTAGTTACACAGGTTTGATATGAGAAAGATATCGGCAAGCAATCATATGATTATTGACGAAGAAGAAAATGTTGAATTAAAAATTAAAAAGAAGGAACGCCGGTATCAAAACTTGTGCCCTAAAACCTTTGCAATTAACAACATAATATACCTCCCACTCTTCCTGACTTTGAATTCCCTCATATGCCATCAAGAATGGTTTCATCTTCTCAAGTGCATCCCGAAGTGGAATTGGTTCTTTCTCATCAATATCTGGATTATCAAATTCCACCAAATATTCTGGCTCAAATTCAATCTGCAATAATCAATAAAGAAGCCGAGAAAATACAAACAATTAAACACTGAAACATGTATACTAAACAGAAAATAGAAGTTCGCCTTAAGAAATTTCCTCGAGAGAAATTATGTCTTTTAGATCTTGAGAATTGGATGATTATAATGAGTTTCCCCATAGCAATTCAATTAAGGCTGGAGAATTTCTCTGGCTGCAACTAAAGTACAAAATTATATTTCCTTTACGTTTAATTATTTCTCAACAAATAAATAAAGATGTCTGTAGAAACCACTTACGGCATAATTGATGTCTAATGCATCCAAATACTCATCGTATAATGGGGATGGCAAAACTCTATCAGTCATCTCGTCAAATGCTTCAGTTAACTGATTCATTATCTCTGGCCCAAACTTTTCGGCTAATTTCTCACCACATGCTTCATCTCCGAGATATAGCCCTGTAGCATAGGAATCTTCAGCATCCCTGAGTCGACCAAGTCTTTCATCTACATCCCTCCCTCTGAACCCTCCTCTTCCTATGCCTCGACCTCTGCCTCTTCCTCTGCCCCTGCCTCGGCCAAACCCACCTCTCTCTCTAAACCCTCTTCCTCTTCCTGTGCCACTTCCATCATCCTCACCTTGTGACAAAAATTTCCGTGCATTCCTAACCGCATCATCCCGGACTGGTATTGCCCGTCTTTCAGGAAAAGTGTCAGAGGCAGCTGCACCACGAGCTGGCAGAGCGCGAAGATGCCTATTCTCTTCTCTAACTTGCGGTTCCGGATCTGGCTGTTTCATGGGCTTCCCCCTTCCAAGTCCAGACAACACCTCAAGTATGGTGCCTGGAAGTTTGTTAACATGCTGAACATCAGTAGGAAAACCATCTCTCGTTGTTGGAGAAGCATTTTCCTCTCTATTGAATAAAATGGGCTTTTTGGGTCCAGAATCTGGTGGCCCCAAATCATTTGGAGGTTGAGATACAGTACCTCCGCCACGACCAGCCGGAAGTTTGTTAACATGCTCAACATCAATATGAAAACCATCTCTCGTTGTTGGAGAAGCATTGTCCTCTCTTTTGAATAAAATGGGCATTTTGGGTCCAGAATCTGGTGGCCCCAAATCATTTGGAGGTTGAGGTACAGTACCTCGGCCACGACCAGCAGGTGACCGCAAATCATTTGGAGGTTGAGGTACAATACCTCGGCCACGACCAGCAGGTGATTGCAAATCATTTTGATAGTGGGGCACAGTACCCCGGCCTCGACCAGCTTGTTGCTGATTTATGGAAGATAAAATTGATGAGAAAGAAGGAAGACCTGGCGGAGGGATTGGCTTGCCACGGCCATGGCCATGACCAGAACCAGGAGGAATGGATGACTCTGTCGTGTCAGATTTGGGCTCACTGGAATTAGGCTTACCAGGAGCTGTTTCATTGAACTTGAACGGGTCTGAACCAGGGACGGAGCCTCCACGACCACGACCACGTCCGCCGTCACCAAAACCTGAAGATGTAGAAAATGCAACTAGCGTTCTTCTGGTGGCATTTGAAATTGTGGGGTTTGGGATCCTTATTCCAATGTTGCCTCTCATTGACACAGTAAAACAAATGCTTAATTGGAAAAGTCAAAGAGGTTTCAGCAGCATGAACCTGATGCCCCAAAAAAGATACACCACCAAGTTTAAATGAACTGTCGGAATAGCCAATAAAATACATCAAACTAGCACATGAAACTTCATATTTCAGAACTCACCTGCATTTCATATTTATTTTTCTTGTGCTGTTTATATACACAAGTTTTAAGTTAACAACAACCAGTGCATCAATTGATGATTATTCAGTTCATCTTTCAATAATTAAAACAACATCAACACTGGCTTTGCTGGTTACGTTTAACAATGAGGACAATTGAGCACAACTTTTTTCCAATGGTTCCATCGTAAAACATAAGTCACAATGCAACGCAACACAACTATATTCTACTTTGATAAGAATCTGCATTCCTATAGATAAAAAATAAAAAGTAAGACTTGGCTGAAAATGAACCCAGCATACAACCCCAATATCGTAGACAAATTTCACTCACCCTCCCTTTTATAGAGAGAACAGAGGGATAAGTATTTGTGTGTTGCGAGAAGAGTTTGCATAGGAACCGCTCTGCGTCTCTAATTGAGCGTAATTGCGAGTTCAAAAATAAGGGATCTGTGACCGTGTTCATAAAGTGAACAACTATTGGTTGCTCCAAAATAAGAGACAATGAACTGAACGGATAAGATGGTAATACCTTGCCGGCGACGTTGACGGTGACACGGTTCGCTCCCCGGAATCGACTTCGCCAGAGGTGTTCTGATGGTAAGGCGGAGAAACCAGAGAACCTACAGCACAGTAGCATAGAAACTAGTTTTTTTCGTCACGACGACGAAACCACAAAATACGGGCCACCGTAAGAACCCAAAACAATGCTTTACATAAAGGCCTTTTCTTTCTGCACCCCCATATTAACAATCAAAAAATTAAAACATCCTCTTCTAGAAAGAAGAAGAAAAGAGAGAGTAACGATTTGGTGGAAAATTTGATTCGAAAAGTTTAGTTTAGAAAATATCATATATATTACACGTGTTTTATCCGGAATGAATATCATATACTTCAAAAAGTTTGTTTCAAGAAATTCATTTTCAAAAACATTTTCGTATGATTTCAAAATATATGAGATGTTTTTTCAAATACATTTCATATATTATAAAAAGTTTGTTCTAAGAGATTTATTCATAAAATTTTCATTAAAAAAATATTTCATATATTCTGAAAGCTTATTTTGAAAATCTTACTATAAAATATATTTCATATATTTTGAAAAACTTACTCTAAATATTTTGTTCCAAAAAATTTATTTTATAAATCGTGTTCTATAAAGTATAGAGTGCTTATTCTAAAAGATTTTCAAGAACAGACAATTCAGAATAGTTGATTTTCAAATTATGAGGGTGCAGTTAGATATCTTAGAGGTGCAGGTAACAATTGTCTAAAATAAACTAACCAGCCCAGTTTTAGATTCCAATTTAAACTTTACCTTGTTCTAATTTAGTTATGTTTTGATTTCTGTGGATCAAATATTAAAAAAAGCATATTATATATATATATATATATATATATATATATATATATATATATATATATGCTACCTTTATCTATTTCAAGTAAAGACAATTGACTTATAAAATATTTTATTATTTTTCAAAAAATATATGACAAGTTTAGGTTAGATTCAGGTCCTTTAACTAAATAAATTAATATGGCATTTTGCTATGTTAATAATCTCTTTTAACCTAATTCCATATTCTAGTAGACCGTGACTATTGATGTGACATTTTCTGTATTTTTAATTTATTAATGAATACGTACTACAAAACATAATTGTACTCGATTTTTAATATATATATTTTTTTTCTTTTGAATTTACTCAACCACCGAAAGACGTGTTCCCATGATTAATATGTATGTTTGACTAAAACAAAGCATTGGAACCTAAAACCTCACATTCCATGGTCAACAAAGAAATTGGGTTTCATTTTTAAGTTTATTGTAAATTTATCTCAGGTTCAGAATATTATTCCATTGTAAAGTAGATAAACAAAATAAAGTTGATGTTATAAAAAAGAAAATAATATCTTAAAAATTAAAACAATAATGGTTGAATGACAAATAATAGTAATTAATTCCCATGAAAAATTGAACAAACATAAAATGGATGTACATGAGAACCTTTTTAGTATGGAAGTAGGATCGAAGAGAAAAGTAACAGAAATAGGAAGTTGGTCTTGTTCCACAATCACAATCTCCTTACCTACATGCACGTCGAAGCAAAGAGGAAAAAGTCTGAAAAACTAAAATAACTTGGTAAATAAGGAAAGATGGTTTGACTAAGACTCTGCCAAGATTAACGTTGAAGTAGCTTCAAACATAATATTCTAAGTACAAGGTGGTGGTAAGCGAGTTAGTTGTCTCTTTCGATTGTTAGAGTGGAAAAGTCACAATAACCCACACTCATTTTCCCCTGAGAAGTGCGCACCAAGTTAGATAGCCTTTGAAAATTCAAACACTTACCAAATTCCATAATTCAACACCTCTAATCAAATATTATATATCTTAATGACGTATGCCAAACATTTTCGGAAAACCAAACAATTTCACTGTTCACATGTTTCGTGGTTTCACATTCATGCATGCATATACAATTCCTTCAAAACTGGATAAAGTGGAATCATATGTTCTCTCCTTAAATATCCTTTTCGTTCTATTTTGTAGGGTATATAAATATATAAAGAATGTTGGCGTGCATTTTAATGATGGGTTGGAATTTAGGAACCAAAAATTTTATATAACTTTTTTTGTTTGACTTTTCTTAAAAAAAAAAATAATTGGTGGAAGGTTAATTTAAAAGCGTGTTAGAATAAGTGGAAGCATGTGGAAAAATGGTTCTCCAAGAGAAAAATATATATTTATATAAAACAAAGAAAAAGAGCAACCACATAGGAACAGAATATTCCCATGACAAATTTTCAAATATTAAACCAATTAACAAAATGTCAAGCTAGGTCCTAAACAAAATGACATTTCAGCTGCTTCGTTTTGTTTATATGTGAATAATAATAATAATAATTATTTTTAAATAATGTATAATTCAGAGGATTCTCAATATTCCAAGATATTTAAACAAAAAAAGTCAACATTAACAATAATCATAAAAAAACAAACACTCTATTTTTAACCTTTGACTTAAAGAGCTCCACAATAAAAATGCTATAATTTGGTAAGGATAAATAGGGTAATTAAAGAGAGAAAGTTACGTGTAGAAGAAATGTTGACTAAGATTAGTTGGTGAGTAAATGTATATATCTTTTTCTAAATTGGTTTGAATGTGGTGGCAATGGTTAACTACATACATCTCACCAATGATACGAAAATCAAAGGAGATTTTTTTGGGGAGATTGTTATTTAGTTTTGATGAATTGGTTTAAAATGGAACTAAACCAACCAAAAGTTCACGAGTCTTCAATCTTTGCACGACACACATATATTTGATGGATTATTATTTATAAAATGGATAATGATATTTAGACAACATTTTTTTTACAACATTTGAACATTGATTACGTGTCAATATGTGATTGATCAAAAATTACTCTACAATTGTAGAGTAATTTTTGATCAATCACATATTGACACGTAATCAATGTTCAAATATTGTTAAAAAAAAATGTTGTCTAAATATCATTATCTTATAAAATTGTGCCTAATTTGTTACCCAATCGCATTTAATTATTTTTTTACTTCAAAAGAATTTAAAGTTGCATATATTTTGAGTGTCAATGGAACGAATCCAAACGTACAACATGAAACCATTCGAATAAAGCCATCACTCCCTCTTACAGTGACGTCACCCACTATTAAGGTCAATTATGAAAATTACAGAATAAATGGAGCTTAAATTTATTTTTACAAAATATAATCGTATTTGCATTTAAATATATGTTATGAGTATTGTTAAGAAGTAAAAATGTTTTTATTTTTCATTTTATTCACTTGTTTGTCTTTTTTTATTACACTCTGGAATAGTTATAGAAAAAGAAAATATTTAAATGTCTATTTCGTTAAAAAAAAATTCACTTGTTTTTTCTTCTTGTTCTGTATATTTTATCAGTTTTCCTTATTTTTGGCGGTGGATGACATATAATAGTTATCAAAATCTAATTAAGATGCTTTAATTTCTAAACCGAAGGTCACAAGAAAAAGGAACAGATAAGCTTAAATTGAATCAACTTTTGTCTATATAGTAATTTAGAAGAGTGCTTATTCTCTTATAAACATGGTTTTTCAATTTCTTTAACAGCTAGTGATAAATGTGAAGGCATGGTTGAATTTTTTTAAGAAAATTATAAAATTAAAATTATTGTTCTTAAAATATCGGTCCCTCTTTTCTCTTTCTCTATATAATAAATAAATAAATATAATATATATATATATATATATAATACTTTTAAGAAAATTGATACTAAAAAATAACTTTTAAAATCAATTAAATTAATCAATAGGGTTTTGGCACTGTTTATTTTAAATATTAAATTTTAATTTTATTAAAGCATATTTAAACGAGAAAAAAATAGTAATTTTTTAATAAATAATGTGGATTTGACTTTTGTACACTTAGTAATCAAGGTCTAAATTCTTTATGATTTAAAACTATATATTTAATTTTAAGAATATTTGATTAATACTCTTAAAATTAAATAACAATTTTAGTAATAAAAAATAATAAACTTAGTTATAATAAGTGAAGTCTAATACACTTAAAAATAAATCATGTTTTTAAATAAAAAGATGATATTATGTTTCAATTATCTTGAAAATCGAATTCTAATTTTCTATTTATGTTTATGGTTATAACCGAAACTTAATATAGATTTTTTTAAAAAATATTATATTTTTTGTTTTTTTTTTCTTTCTAGATCTTAAATTTGCACACACTATATGCATTTTATAATTCAACCACATCTATTTTAGTCTAAATTTCTTGCTAACTTATTTTAACTATATTTACAATATTTCATTTGTATTTATCTGGTTAATGTTAAGATAATACTGTCTATCTTTGCAAACATGCGTTTTATCACAAATTTTTTTAAATCATATATTTTATTACTAATACCATAATAACAGTTACAAGGATTGAAGAATATAATGATAAGTTACGAGCAAAATTCTGTAAATTGTGATAAAATGTGAAATTCTGTAAATTTAACTAAAAGCTGAAAGAATATAAAATGTGAAAATTGAAAGTTCTGATAATAAATCAAAGTTGTCCTGTGATAAAGATTAGTAAAATATTTATTTAAATTTTTATATTTTTAGTTCATAATATTCGTGATAAATTTAAGTTTAGTTTCTAAATTTTTTTAATTTGAAAGTATCAATTTTTTTATATATATTTAATGGATTTTTAAAATTTTAATCTGAATAATACATTTTAAAAGAGAAATATTTTGTCCGAATCAAAAAGAGCATGGATGGGTCCCACAGAAAGTATGTGGTCCCCACTTAAGTGTAACAGTGACGTGAGATGAGTAGCATTTACAAAATGTGCCGCGTTCGTCGCCCAAATGTACATAACAGATGGTCGAATATTATTGGATACTCGAAACGTGCTTTTCAAAGAATCATAAATTTATTAATTTTTAATAATGTTTTTATACTTCCCAATCCAATTAATTTTGAAATCAAACCAACAACTTCAATGTTTTTTTTTTTATGTGAATAAAATTGACAACAGTTTTCATTTAGATGGACACATTCGTTAATCTTAAAAGCATTTATTTGAAATAAGTTTCTGCAAAATAAATTTTTATGAGTATAAATATATATAATATTTATATTTTGCAGGGCTAGTTTATCGTACTCTACTTAAGGAAAATGTTTTTTTTAATGGAATATATTTTAAAGTTATAAATAATCATCTAAATTGTTTTTAAAATACAAACCTAAAATTCTGTTAAAATATGTTGTTAAACTCTAAAATATGTTGTTATAAATAATTTTTTTTTTACAGAAACTGTAATTTAATAATTTTCATATAAAAATAGTTTTTTCATGCGATAATTAATTCTTCTCATAGTAATTGACTAAAACTCGTTATAAAATAATCAAATAGTAACTAAATATTTTTTATTTTACATAGAGATTAAGTATTAAATTGGATGTGTTTGAAAAATTGAGGAAAATACAAGAGCTCATGACCGTCTCCACTGACTACATTTTGAAAAGAACAAAACGAAAGGAAATAAAGAAAATGAGAAAATGAAAAACAATAAAAGGAAAAAATAAAAATATAGTCTACGATGTTGTACCCTGTAACGCTTTGACAACATGGATGCAGAGCAGGCGCAGCCTATTAGAACCCATTCTTCTCTCTCTATCTTTCTCACTCTCCCACTCTCACAATTTCAACGCCACTCCAAAATTCACCTCTTCCTACCACCACCTTCCTCGTTTGTACTTTTCTTCTTCTCCTTCTCTTTCTACTCCTCTGTCTCCTGCCCTCAATCCGCTACTTCTTTTTCTTTTTTCCAGATTTCCCCATTTTGCTAATTTTCTACAACCGTTAAATTTACGCTCTTTTTCACATTTGAAGGCCTTCTGCGCTTCTGGGCAACTGAATAAGGTTTGGTGTTTGCGGTGCCCCTTCCTTTTGTTTTCTTGTTTTCGTTTTTTTTTTTTTAAAGAAGCAACTGTTCTGATGGCTTTGTTGCTCAATTCTGCTTGTCTTGTGCTATTCAAGGGCTTTGATTTTTTTTCCCTGAAAAAATCTATGGGATTTAGTATCTGGGTTGGTCCTTGATTTTCTTGGTTGGCTGCCTCGTCGTTGGTGATGCTGCAAATGTGAAATCAAAGGGGTTTTTGTCTGTTGTTGAATTTTAATTGTTGATAAGGGGTTATGTTTCTTGGGCTGACGAGGCTGATTTTGCTTGTCTGTTGTGTTGGATCTTGATGTTGAAATTTTGAAGCTGTTTTTTTTCTCCTATGTTCTGGTTTTCTTTGTGATTTTTTCTAAAAGTGGTTTTGTGGGGTTTTCATCCCTCGTGACTCTCTGACAGATTTTTATGTGCATGTCGTCTGCAATGTTGCTTTTGTGGTAAAACATGTTATCACTGTGAGCAATATTTAGCCTTTCTTGTTTACTTTCTATCTTACGACGTTTTTATTCTTCTGGAATTCTCCGGATCTTTCATTTCTGGATACGTTCTCTCTCACCTGCTCTGTAGTCTTGGATAGCTGAATTTATTGGTGAATTGCCGGAATTGTGTTTTGTTTGCTTTATTTAGTGTTTGTAGTGTTTAGTTTCTGAACTTTTTAATCCTTTTTTCCTATTTTTCATTGTGGTCTTCATGTTTTTCTTCTAACCTTTCAAATTTTTACACAAACAAAACTTGTTATTTTACCCTTTTGAAGGGCTATTTGTTTGTCTGATTTTTGTTATGCTGGTTTTAAGTTTGAACTTCTTCAGGGCTGTTTCGACGCCTTCTTTCAGAGAAAAATAAACTTATATGATCTGATTTTGCTGCAGCATATCACTCGAATCATTCTAGAAGTGGAGCTTGATATGGTCATTTATATTGAGGGAGTCAGACCTTGTTAACTTTGCAAATGCTAAATTTTTCTAGGACCAGGAGTCAGCCAAGGTCAACCAGATCTATGTCTTTGGGAGGTAAGATTTTATAATTGAGAAGAAATAGTGTTATGACTCTGTTATGCAATGAAGCTTTGGTTACTTAAAGCATTATTAAATTTCAAAATAGGAATGGAAAAGCTTTGCCTTTTCCAACACTTTAACATCGAATTGGCTGGAAACAAGTATTTGTAAATTCATTATTTGACAAAGTGCTGTTATTTTTTTTATGCTTGGTTGTTTTCTCGAGATTCATTATATTTATCATTATAACTAAGTTGATATTTTAAGATATATGTTTTTATGTTCATTTTAGGCATGGATTATGTGGATCCAAAAAGGAAGAGCAACTATGTTGGGAAGATTTTTCTTGCTGCAGCATTAACGGCATTATGCATAATCATGATCAAAAGATCTCCATCTTTGAATCCCCCTAGTCCGGTAATCCTACATTGTCTTACCCCATCAAATACTCACGATTATCATAGTCAATTATGTATATATGCATGTTTGAATATCTTCATGTTATACTTTCTATTATGTGTGTTCGTATTTTATTTAATACATTTGTTCATAAATACTCAAATGACTGAATGAAACGTGAAGGACGATGCTATACATTCTCTTAGACCTGTGAGTTTAGTTTCTATTATTGAATTGTTCTTCTTGACTGGTTGGTGGTGAGAGAAATGATCTCTCAAAATTTATTTGATTTCTTAGAATGATTATTCCACTTATAGGTTTACTGCATAATAGTGCCTTTTGTTGTCTGAGAGGTATTTGGTGTATTGTAATTATATTTGACATATATAAAACTTATTTATAGTTTCTCTGACTGTTTGATTATTTTACTACCGAAAGATACCTTGAATTGATAGATATGATGAGCTATTTTTACTGTATCAAATTAAAGAACAATGAAGCTTGGGAATGTTTGTTTTGATGTTTTCGAACGGTGTGAGATGGATATAAGAAAGAAAGAATTTTTGAATAAATAAGAAATGATAAGGCAAAAATTGTTGAAGATATGTTGTTTTGAGTTATAGTTTTCTACCTTTTCTTTGTTATCTTTTGTATATGTAAATCGATTGCTATTTTACCGTTTTGTTCAATTTGATGACTATTCTGTTTTTGGGGCCTTTTTCAGTTTTCTATCCATGAACCAGGTGTCACTCATGTTTTAGTGACAGGAGGTGCAGGCTACATTGGCTCGCATGCTACCCTACGACTTCTGAGGGATTTCTATCGTGTCACCATAGTGGTGTGCCTCTTCATAATGCCAAAAGTTGCTCTGATAAATCTGAATTCATTTACCGTTGTCTGCTAACCAGTTTTTCTTCTTTGCAGGATAATCTATCACGTGGCAATTTGGGTGCCGTGAGGGTTCTTCAAGAATTATTTCCGGAACCTGGAAGACTTCAATTTATATACGCAGACTTGGGAGATAAAGAATCTGTATCCTTATTAAGAAATGATTTGGTGTTGAATTTAAACTCTTTGTTGAAGCACAATTTTATAGATTTCCCAAGAAAAGTTGTCTACTTGACTGGTTATTAGGTGAATAAAATATTTTCAGAGAATAAATTCGATGCTGTGATGCATTTTGCTGCTGTTGCGTATGTGGGAGAGAGCACACTTGACCCTCTTAAGTAAGTTCTTATATCTTTTACTCAGGGACATTAACTCTAGTGGTAGAAGAACTGGAACTCTAGTTCTACCTTTTTTAACACTTTTTCTATCAGGTATTATCACAATATTACATCAAATACCTTGTTGGTATTGGAGTCTATGGCTAAATATGGAGTGAAAAAATTAATATATTCTAGTACATGTGCAACATATGGGGAACCTGAAAAGATGCCTATTACAGAAGAAACAGAACAGGTGGGAAATCTGAAGTGTGGTTGAATGATGAGTTTGGTTAAGAAATTTTTATTTCCGTTGCGCATCTTGCAATGGCTTTAACACATGGGAATGTAGTCTTACCATTATGCTCTTCAATTCCAGAAACCAATTAATCCATATGGAAAAGCCAAGAAGATGTCAGAAGATATCATCCTTGATTTTTCTAAAACTTCTAAAATGGCAGTAATGATTCTAAGGTATGTATTTTACGTTTACAGATCTGACTTCCCCTTATTTTAAATTGCTTATTGTTGTTGAATGTGTGCCCTTTATAGCAAATCCACTTGATTTAAATATAACTGTTTAGAATTTGGTATGGTTGTGATTTCTGTTTGCTTTTCCCTGTGAAACTTGCAGATATTTCAATGTGATTGGATCAGATCCGGAGGGCAGATTAGGTGAGGCTCCAAGACCTGAACTTCGAGAACACGGTCGAATTTCTGGTGCCTGCTTTGATGCAGCTCGTGGTATTACAACTGGCTTAAAAGTATGTCAAGACTATCACTTTTACTTTTGGATGAAACAGAATTTCTTTACATTTGATGCATCTTGTCAAGGAGGCCATGCATACTTAAACTCCTACTAGATTAATGTTTCTCATTGCTTCGGTAGAAGTCTTGATAGGAGTCAACCATATTATACCAGCTTTGTTTTAATTTTCAGTGATGGTCAAATCCTCTCATATTCAACTATACCCTTTTCTTGAGGCTTGATATGACTTGATGAGAGAGTAGCAAAGAATAAATTATCCTTGTTAATATATTATTAATATGTTCAAAGGATTATAAACTAAGCTCACCTTCAAGTAATCTTACCATACTTCATCACTAGAGTGTCCTGTTGTAAACTGTAATGAACATGTACTGAATGTATCTGTTTCCATCATGCAGGTTAGAGGAACTGACTACAAGACACCAGATGGAACATGCATACGAGATTACATTGATGTGACTGATTTGGTGGATGCTCATGTGAAGGCTCTTGAAAAGGCACAACCTGGGAAAGTAGGGATCTACAATGTTGGCACTGGAAAAGGTTGGTTTTTTATTACACTTGGAATATGAAAAAAATAATGTTTTGATGGAAATCCACATATTTCTCAAAAGGGGTTTATAATTTACCAGGTAGATCAGTTAAGGAGTTTGTGGATGCATGCAAAAAGGCGACAGGGGTGAACATCAAAGTGGACTTTCTTCCTCGTAGACCTGGTGATTATGCAGAAGTGTATAGTGATCCTTCTAAGATAAACTTGGAACTGAATTGGACTGCACAATACACTGACCTTGAGAAGAGCTTACAGACTGCATGGAAATGGCAAAAATCTCATCGTAATGGGTATGGCATTTCATCTGCAATCTGAGGTTCTTCTCATCATGAGCCTCACCATTACATTTTTTGTCCTTAGGGAGTTTTCTAGTTCATTCGTTATACTTACATGTGTATTCGACGTACAATCAGTCAATAATGATAATGTTTTCAGTTGCAGCATTCACCTAACCAAGTAATATGCAATCATGGAATTAGTTGGAATAGTTCTTTTTATTTTCAAATGTTGAATTATTTTATAATAAGTCATTTCAAAAGGTAATTGTTTTTTGTAACATTTAAAAAATATATATAAACTAATTAAGATATGAGTGAAAGATAAAAGTAATAATCAGTATTAATTTTAACTTCAAAAGTTTACAGTTAAATATGAATATAAAAAATAATTTAGAAGTGCTATTACTAATAAAATTTGTGATGAATTGGTCTCTTAAATGCTATGATGATCTGATTTTGCAATGAAAGGGTTATACAAATTTGATTTTTTTATTTTTTATTTTGGTTTTGATGCTCATGTCTTTAAAATATATTGATTTTGATATTTTATAATATATTAAATACATGTTTTTAAAATATAAGAGTTTTAATATATAAATATAAAATATTATATATTTATATATTAAAATTGATATAGTTTAAAAAATAGGGACATAAAAACACAATCAAGTGATTAAATCTCAAATTATGTAATTGCTCTTTTGTCTTGTTTTCTTGGAACAACTCGACCCCAGGAATTAACTTTGCCCATATTATGTTCATTTTATTTTATTTTATCTCTTTTCTTCCAACAATTTGTTTTTTTGTCACCTGTTCAGTCAGGAAACTCCTTTTTGTCGTCTCTAATATCATTATAGGTTTTTATTTATCTGTTATATTTTATTTTTGTTCAAAACTTTTTACTTTAAACGTCTTTTATAATGTCTACAATATGCTACTTTTTATGTAATGATATCATAATACTACGACGTTTTTATATTCGTCTTCTAACGTACTCACACACGTCATTAGTTAATTATTTTTAGATGTTACTTTTTGAGAGTTATAGTGTTGAATGTTTTAATGATATTTTTTAAATATTTGTTATTGCTTAATAAGAAATCTTATAAATATTTAACTAAGTAAAAACAACTCATTATAATTATTGATTTCTGAAAAGAAAAACTCTTAACGGCACACGTTAATTATTCTTTTTTCCCCATACCCTTCATGTAGTTTTTAATCAGTTCATATATAAAATTAATGAACATAAAAATGGAAAAAGTAAAATATTTTTTTAAACAAATATTTTATTACAGAAATTGTTGCATAATGTTATTTTTTCCAAAAGAACCTTGTATAATGCTTAAAAAGAAATAAAAGAAATACCAAATCAGATTTCATTAATAATATTTTTAAAATGATCTTTTTACTATTTATTAATACAAAATATAAGGAATCATAAAATTTAATAGGAATAAACAAGAAAAATAAATAAAAATTATAAAATAGTTTATAAGAAGGATAAACAATTTTTTTTCTTTCAAGCGTTTCTTATAATAAAGATAGAAAGAATAACCTTCTTTTTGTTAATTTAATGATGTCATTCATTTATGTAACATATAATTATGTCTGTTTTAACTTGATGATGTAACACTAGCATAATCATAATATAACATCATTAAATGACAGTGTTTCCTACAAAATAACTACAAAAAAGCATTTTCTAAAAGATGTCTTACTAACTAGTATCTAAAATTACTTAAGGTCTACTTAAAAATTATTATTTTCTAAATAATGAGTATATAAAATAATCGCAAAACAATTATCTTTATGCATCTCAATAAAAAAAATTAAATTTAAATATTGGGACACTACTTAGAATTTATCAAAAAAATAACAAAAACCAACCTAATTTATTCTATATTCAAAATAAAATTATTAAAATTTAAATTTTAAACAACTCTATTAAATAATACGATTTTTTATCATTTTAATAAACCTTTTAAAATTTGGTGTTAGTACGATAAAATTGTTTAAAGAAAAATATTAAGCAAATAAGTATTTTTAAAGGTTAAAAAAATAACATTTTTTTAGTGAAAACGTTAATTTCCAAAATTAACCGGAGACAAATAAACTATTGAAAATTTCCAACTACTCAATACCAGAATAAAGATAACTTTTAAATGAGCATATTATCCGACAATAAAAAAACAATATATAATGAATATATTTTCGTTTAGTCTGTCAGTTGTATTCCTCCATGAATATTATTAACACTACAAATAGTAGTCATCAAGTGTTCATAAAAACTGTCAAATTCACTAAAAAGAACACAATTAGTTTTTATCACACTTTCTGCAAACTAACTAACCACAGTCTTCCGTCGTCGATTATGGGTTCTGTCCAAACTAAAACACATTAACAAATATTCAATTCTACTCAAATATAACAGGAACGCAAATTCAATTTAAATCTAAGTCGAAATTCAAATTCATAGATTCTGTAAGCTTGTAATTTTGCTAGCAATAACAATAGCCGAGACCAACGGCGTCACCCACCAGTATTCTTGTGTTGCATGCATTTAAATGAACATGAATCAAAATTAGTAATTAAAAACCGTTTAAAAGTATCTATAAAATTGTAACTGCCTCTTAGAAAGTATTTACAATCTAATTTATCTTTATCATAGTCCTTTCAATACGTTTTATTCAACTTGCTATCATTCTACATATGCCATGATGCTACAAATGCCAGAAAGATACACTAAGCTAATCACTAAAACGTAACAAGTAGACTACCCTTGCCATATCCACAATTTAGTAGGTAAATACCTAATTCACCACAATATTTTTATTTTGAGATGAGAGATACAAATAGAAGAATGCAAAACTTCGGATAAAATAGAATAGAATACAGCTTCGCCAATCCATCCACACAACCGTGATCTTGTTTACTCAAATACCTATTGCAATTTCTTGCTCTTTTAGTAAAATATACGATGTAAATGAACTTGCTTAATGTCAGATGTAGCTTTTACAACATCAAGACTCAGTAAACCAATGTTATAAATTTGAATACTATGCCACATTACCCAGTTGATTATGTTCTAACATACGCAACCCAATACAATGGCCACGACAAGGTGTAAAAATTGCATGGAAGACCTTAAACCATTCAACTCCTGAAAGAAATTGAATAATCGACTCATGAAGAAAATGTTTGTAGCGCTCTATCAAAACTTTCTTCAGCTAAGGTTACCCGCTTGACGAGTACATGATCTGCGTGAGAAAGTTTCAGCTGGCTGCAAAGCAAAACAAGTCACATACATCGTTAAAAAATAACGGGAGAGGATTTTGAAGAATGAGAGACACCAGATCAAGCGACAAACGGAAGGCAAGGAAAAAATTCAAAAGGGAAAAGCACAAATCAAGAAGAAGTATAACGGGACATTCAATCAAATAAGAAAAGTCACTTTTAAAAATATACATGTTAAAAAATAGACTTTAAACCTAATTCAATCCCACAAAAAACAATTTGTAAGATAAAATTTACACCCAATTATATATTATAAATTAGCTTATTTTTAGTTGATGTGAGACTTCCTACACACTACCCTGAGATATATATATTTCAATGACTAGAAATTAATGAGTAGTCCAATAATGGATGGAACTATATGTCCAACAAACACAAATCTTGCTATAATAGACTTTAAACTAAGATTCTAATACTATGTTAAGAAGTGAACTTTAAACCTAACTCAACCCACAAAACCGGTTTATAAAACGAGATTTACACTTACTTATATATTGTAAATTGACCTTATCTCTAATAAATATATTCCAATAATACAGGTTATCGGTAGTAAAAGTTAAGGAATGCCGTCACATCGACAGATTGAAGATGCAAGCTATTTTTACAAAGGAATTTGGAGAGTTAGGAATTGTTTGTTTCAACACAGGGCAGAGGAAGAAAGAAGTTTCAAAAATTAATTTGCTTGTAATATCGAATTTCAAAATGTAAATAACAGTATTTTTGTCAATACACTTGAAATGTCTAAAATCACCTTCCTTTGAGATTAGGGGTTGCTCAATGTTCACTTCCAAAATAGTTTTGAACAACATTATTCAACCCTTTAAAATGAACAAATCTGTATTGTGTATTTCTAACATGTGCATTTTCTATATATTTTATTAAAGTTTTGGACTTATCATATTACCATTTTACTATTTGAACTGGCAATACTCAGTTGCTACTCTTAAAAGATCTCCAACAATTACTAAATTTAATTCATGTTTGAGGCCAACTCATGTTCTCTCTTTCATATAGCTGATGTTAACTTAACTAATTACTATAACTGTTGAAGGCTATGTTAAGAGTGTAAGAAATTCAGTATTGATATGTTGTTGATAAGGTTAGACACTCCAAATTGGGGGAGAAACAAACCAAACTAAGAATCATGGTGATGTTTGCATTTAAAATCCGTGATCCATGGAATATTGATTGGTTCAATATCGAATTCATATAAATTCTAGCACTGTATTCATAGGCTTTTAACAAGAATGAAGACATGGTTTGAAGACATAGCTTCATCTTTGACGATCTTGGAGCTCTCATTCAAAAAATACTACCATTTAAAACTTAAGAGATGTGAAAGTTTTTTAACAAGTTAGGAAGGCATAACTCCATCTACAAAAATAAACCTAGCATATTCAACATTATTCCACGCAATAGGATATTTTCAATAGACATAGAGTGATAACTATTAAATGTAAGAAGAGAAGAAAAGGGTTTTGGCGGAACAAGTACCTGAATGATTTGTTAGATGGCTTGCCAAGGTGAAGACAGCATACAACTAGATTGGCTAGCGTTTCAGGATCCCGGGCATCCTGTATAAGCCACACAAATTTTCATCACTCATATTCCAAAACAACAAATCAACCATGGAAATGCCATGTCAGAACAACAGCTTGATCACATCTATCACTTTTTCCCTCTTCCTTCTCCTCATGTTTCCATTTCTCTCTAACTTCCCTTACATACTCCCCAAAAATGGTGTGTCTGCCTATAACAACTACAAATTCTAGGAAAATCACTCAGCAAGTTAAAAACTACTAAATCATAAACACAATAAAAAAAGTCAATTATATTGTCAAATCCATGGAAGAGAACACTCATAGAATAATAACAGTACGAAAAACGTGCCTTGTTCAGCGCTTCAACCAAAAGGGTCTCCGCTTCGTCAAAATTGCCCATGTGCATGCAGCAAACCGCCTTGCCATTCAAAAGCAAACTGGTGGACTGATACCTCTCCGACATATCTTGGAATATCAGATACGCCTCCTGAATCTTCGATCCTCCCTGATCCACCATCATTCGGCCAAGCCCATCAATGAAACACACCAAATTTCATCACTCTTTTACTATTATTCTGCTAGCTGTTAATCCTAACTCAATCTTACATAATCAGCTTGAAAGTAGAAGAATCTATCACTTTCGTACTTGAATTTGATCACATATCACATCTCCAACAATTATAATTCCTAATTTCTTATCACAACAACTATCATAAATTAATTAATTAATTAATACCACGGCCAAATCGAGCCACGCATTGGCCAGTTGAGTGAGAGTGTGATCCTCGTCAATCTGCTGCATGATCCGCAGCTGCCTCTCCGCGTAATCCGACCTATGCATCTTAATGAAGATCTGAACATTCAACGCGTGCCTGAAAACAAAAAACAAAAAACACAAAACAATTACAATAACGAAACGACGTAATTAAAATGAAAACAAGAGAAGAGAGAAGAATTATACAGTTCCATTGTCCCTCCGGCATTGGTGTGTTTAAGTGCTTCGTTGAAATCGTTCTCGTGGAGGAAGACGAGACCGGCGACGAGCCTGAGGGTGGGGTTGTTTCCGATGGCGGGATCCGCGAGCCATTCCTTGAGGCTGGAGATGGCAGAGTCCTGCGAATTTTCGAGAGGAGAGGAGATGAGATGGATGGGACAAAAAATTGAGGAGAAAATGAAGGAAGCATGCCTTGGTGTCGGGAGAGGAGAAATAGAGGGCGAGGAGTTTGACGGCTTGGAGAGTTGTAGGAGCATCGTCATGGATCTCGGAAATGACGAACTGCAACTGGCCAAGGGCGATGTAGCAGCGGTGGACGAGGGTGTCGCGCTCCAGGGCGTCTTCTTCGGAGAGGTTGGAGACGTCGCTGCTGTTGATGGCGGCTTGGTAGGCGCCGAGGTAGAAATTGTTGCGGAGGTTGAACAGGTGGTCCGGTGTCGCCATCGATAGATTCAGATCTCAGCGATCACTCAAACGATTCAGAGAGAGATAGAGAGAGAGAAAGAAAGAGAGAACTTAGACTCGGTGGCTCACTCGTACATTTTGTTTCGTGTTCTCAGTATTCTGGGCTGTGTTATTGGGCCTGCCATTCAACAGTGATAACACGGGCTTCGTATTTTCTGCCCAATCTTCATAAGCAAGTGTTTCTGCAGCCTCATATTTTCTGCGTGCACCTCCCGCTGCATTGTAATTAAAAAAAATGGCTTTTTACAATGCCTGTAAATTCTAGAAAAAAAAATTACTTTCCGATTATTTATTAACGAAATTGCCTTTTAAAAACTGTGAAAAAATATATTTCTCAATGGGAATCGGACACATAATCTCAAATAATAATTTAAAATTAATTTTTAACTATTCTACATTAATTATTTCGATGTGTTACACGGTAAACTTTTTTATTTCAGAAAATCATGAACAATTTAAAAATATTTATTCCTTAAACTTTAAGAATTTGAAACCTTAAATGTTTTTCCAATTTTTTTAAAAGTTTCCAGTGTACTCTTTCGAAAGTTTAGAAAGGGAAAGAAAAATTAGGTTTACAATTAAGAGAAAATATTGGTTGATTTTGAGAATGAGTAAATATATGAAGGAAAAAGGGTGTGACCATGTTTTCTGAACAGACTTTCTGTAAGATTTTAAAAAACTTTTGAGATAAGTTCCTTTTAAGGTTTTAATTTTACGTTTGTGGAATTCTCAAATATATTTCAAAATTATGTGCAAGGATTCTTCTCAAATATATTTTAAACTATTTTCCTTCATAATCATAATTAAAAAAATGTATTATTGAATTATTAAAATAATTTATTCAAAATAGTTAAACATTAATTTTATTGTTACTAATGTGTTCGAAAACTTCAAGACCAATTGTTAGGATGAAAGGTGTCAAAACGGATAATCAGTTCGACTCGGTCCGGTTCATCACGGGTTAGTCACTTAGTGAGTCAACCCAATCCGGTTCATTTATTAATGAGTTAGAAAAATTTGAACATGGTTCGACCCATCACGGGTTAGTGGGTAAACGGGTTAGCTCACTGGTACACTTAATTACAATTTTTTTAAATAAAAAAAAATTACAAACTTTCTATGATTCAAATCTAAACAAATTTCACTTCCATGTTTAATTAAATTTGAAAATATGAAACTTAAATAATTTTTTCAAGCAAAAAAAAAATAATAAATATTTTTTTATAAAATTAAAATTAAATTTTAATAAAATAAGATTAGGTAAGTGGGTTGGTGGGCTAACCCAGCCCAGCACGGGCTCAATCCACATGAACCGAGTTTAAATGAGTCGGGTTGAAATCTGACTCGCATAAAAAAAATATAATTTTTTCAAAACTAATCCGGTCTGAACCCATGATGGTCGGATTGACTCGCGGATTGTGACCCATTTTGACAGATGAAACCCTTTGTTACTCTTTACTACTCTTTATTAATTATTAAAAAAAGAAAACTGATTACTCTTTACAATTCTCATCTAGTATTTTTAAGGGCTACTTAATTTTATATCTTATTAAATTCTTGATTCATTTTATTTATTAATTTAGTTGAAAATAAACGACAGTGAACTATGGTTTTTATAGAGCGCAAGATTGTACCCTTTAAAAATCACTTCAGTTTTTTTTTTTTCAATTTTTTTTTTTGAACGAAGTGCATTTGATGATAACTCTAATTAAAAAATACATTTTCACTAAGTATTTCAACAAAACAAAATAGGTTATTATTAGCTAAATAGTTAAAAGGTAAATTCTGCTTTTTATTTCAACATCACTTTCATTATAAAAAGTGAATTTTATGATAATAAGATACATCCAAAAGAAGTTCATTAAGAACCCCTGGCTTCAACATGCAGAAGAGGCAAAGGTTACCCACATTCCCTTATTAATACACAGTAGCACTTTACTTGAAGTTTTATTCATAGCACTTCTTCGTGTGAACTTCTTTCAAAGTATCTATGTTATCTGCAAAAAAGACATTATCAATTTAAAATAGATAAAAAGTAGATTTTAATTTTAATTTAATCCTATAGTTTTTAAATAGGATTTATGCTTATGTATATTTTAAATTATTTTTATTTTTAGTTAATGAAAATTTTAATAAATTTCTTTATACGTAAAATTATAAATAATGAATCATCCGATGACAAATAAAAATACAAAAAAAATGTTAATAAACATAGTTTTTTTTAAAATATACTAATCCATCCAACTAAGAAATAGATTTTAAGTGTATTTTAATACTAAAAATAAATTTTTAATATAAAGTTTGTATTAATGTATATATTCTAAATTCTACCTCTAATAAAAATATTAAAGAAAAAAATCAAACATGATGAATAGGAGAAGTTGTAAATAACAAGAACCAAAAACAGGTGATAAGTGTAATCTACCGTAACATTCCTATTAGATTCCTTGGGTTGATAGTCTGGCACAATGATAGGTAACATGTTCTTGCGCTGATGAATTGGAACACCATTAAAACCTTTTAAAGCAATAGGATTTTTAAGAAGGTACATGTATACCACACCCACGGAATCATCTTCAACACCTATTTTCTTCAACTCTGCCCATAAATTCTTAGTACCATCTTCATCCTTTTCATTATTCACCTCTTAAAACAACAACAGAAGGCATCAATTAGAGTACACAAGAAGACAAAGTAAAACATCCATCAAACTAGAACAACAAAAGATAAACAAAAAGGATCACATGTACCTTGAACTGGAGAAGCAGACAGAAACACAGCAAAAGAAGAGACACGGCAGTAAGAAGAGAAAGATGAAGATGTTATTAGACAACTAATTAATGAAATTATCAAACTCTAAAAATAAACTCAACATAAAGTGTAAGTCCCATGAATAAAAAAAATCACCAAAATAATATATATTAAAAGAATATGTTACCTCCACTGGCAATGTTAGCACCAGTCAAAATCTGATCACCATCACCATCATGGAGAAAGGAGCCTACAGTTCCTCCTATGGAGGGAACAGAGCCAGGATGTGGGTTATGGATTACTGCTCCACTTTTAATATTGGCATTTTCTAAATTTTGTTTCCCTTTCCCTATGCTGTTAAATGATGCCACAGTGCCCGTCACGGAATTCATCTTGCTTGGGAAAGACATGTTGCCTTATAACTTTTATGAGTTATTCATATGATATCTTTGCTTCCATTTTTATAGATGCACCTCAATGAAACAAGATTTCAATAACTTCTAATTATTAATTCATTATTATATACAGAGTTAGACTAATCCATAAAAACACTAGTGTATGAAATTCTTTTTATATAAGTTCAAAAATATATTTTATATTCATTTTAAAACTGATATAGAAAATGAATATAAAAAGTTTTTGTTTTTTTTATACCAATTGAACTAATATAAAATTTTAAACATAATTAGTTGATTTTACTTAAATATAAATTTATTTTTTAAAATTAATTTTATATCAACAAATATATTATTAATAAATATTATTTTATATTATTTTTATCATTATCATTAAGAGTATTGACAATTTTTATTTTCTATCAATTAAAATATTTTATTTATTTATTTATTGGTCAAATTTTAATAAATTTTCATAAATATTTTTTTCAAATATACTTTTGATCACTCAAAATCCTTTCGGAAAAATAACATTTCATTTATTCTCAAATTCTCTCCAACATATTTTTCCAAAAAAGTGAACACATCTTAAAATATTATTTTCAATAATTAAAATAAAGTTACTTTTTAACAAAAAAAAATACATTCATTATGTTTAAATTAAAAATTGCGTACACAAGGAATCTTTATTTATTATTATTTTTTAAATATTGTATAATTTACCTATTAAAAAATAGAAAAATGAGACTAAGTCCACACTTTTATTTTCTTAAAAAAAGAATGTAAAAGGAAGATAAAAACAGGATGGACACAGATAAATAGAGTATATCATGTAAAAATATTAATAGTAATAAATAAGTAAAAAAATTTAATATGAAAACAGTTTTTTTGTAAGTACAATTATATATATATATATATATATATATATATATATATGGGTTTGCTGATTTACGTAAAGTAGTTTTTTAGTTGTACATCTTAGTAAAGTGTACCAAATTTTAGGTTACTCAAATATCTTTATTTAAAAAAAACATACTTTAAATATAAGGGTATTTTAGTACTTTTAAAATTTAATTTAAATAAAAAATAAAATTAAAGGTAGTTATTCAATAATTGTTTTTTAACATAAAAAATAAAAAAAGGTAGTTATTTTCCATGACTTAAAGAATATTTTTAATTATAATATTTTAAAATAGCTATAATTTTTATAGAACTCGTCTGGGTTTATAGAATCCATCTGGGTTTATAAAACCCGTCTAGTTCTATATACCCTGACGGGTTCTATAAACCCAGACGAGTTCTATAAACCCAGACGAGTTCTATAAACCCATACAGGTTCTATATACCCTGACGGGTTCTATAAACCCGGTTCTATAAATCTTAAATCCTAAATCCAAACGGTTTTAAAATAAAAAAGTATTTATTTTTTAAAATAAAAAATAAAATAAAAAAAGTTGTTTTTTAAAATTAAAAATAAAATAAAAGTTAATAATTTAATAACTTCTCTGCACACGTGGACCAATCAGAATTTTTAATAACTATCTTTTATTTTTTATTCTAAATTAAATTTTAAAATTATTAAAATACCTTTGGATTTAAAGTTGGTTTTCTTTAAGAATGATATTTTTGTAATTTAAAATTTGGTACACTTTGGTAAAATGTACCAACTGAAAAACCCTTACGTAAATTAGCAAACCCCCATATATATATATATATATATATATATATATAGTATTTTAATAATTTCACGTTAATATGTCTTTCAAGGGACAAAACTATATCAAAATTATAATAACTATCTCCGCATATTCAGAACATTGCAGGATAAAAGCTCCTTAATCCTCAATGGCAAACGTTCCAATATTCTAATAATTTCATATAAAGATCAAGAATAATTTAAATATAAATATTTTTTTTTTCAACTCTTCAAAATTATTACAAGAGTTACGTACTCTAAAAACTAATCTTAAGATATAAGAGGCAGAGTTATTCCTTTTGGCTTCCTCAACAAGTGTGAATATTGGAAAAGTAATTTGAAATAAGGTATGTGGTCAAGAAGATGCCTCATTCATGAACATCCCATGTTTCTTTCGATTTGAAATTTGAGAATTTCATAAAGCATAAATAAAGAATAAAAGTATAATAAATTATGCTTCAAAATATATTCTATTTGGATAAAAACCACAACTTAAGTAGTGGTCGTCATATTTTATTAAAACTTTTAAGGTTTAATAGGTTAAATCATTCCAAATTTAGTGGTTAGCATCAACTTCGTTTCCTACCTCTATTAAAAAGGTTTCAATTTTGTCTCTACTTTATATAATTACATCAATCAGTAAAAAGGTATTTTTTAAAAGAATAAATATTAAATAAGAGTGGGATACTTAATTTAAACATTCTGATTTTTTTGGACATAACTTTGTTATATCTGCTTCTGATTGTTTTGCTTAAAATTCATACCTTATAATTTTATAACTATATTGATATATATTAGTTTTTTTATATCACTAACAAACACAAAAGAAAGGAAATGAGCGGTATATGCAAATAATAAAGTGAAAAAAAAGTCAAAAAGTTTTTCTAACCAACAAAAAGAAACACTTTACAGTAAGAGAAGTCATATTAATACAGCAGTGCCTATATAAATCCATTTAAAGACAAAAACAAGAAAAAAAAAGTGAATAAAAAAATTATAACAAATATGAAACAATAAAACTCTTATTAATAATAATAGAGTGATACACTTCTACATTTATTTGACAAGAATAGAAAAATGAATTTTTGTATTTTTTTTCAAGAAATAAAAGATAAAAAAAATAATGTGAAATGAATATAAAAAAATTATTTATCAAAATATTTGTTTTTTTAAAACACTTTATTATACACCTAAGGGCCATTGCTATGTAACTATACTTTATTCTATGTCTTTATTTTGTTATTTGATTTTTTTTTCCTAAAGTCAATATTGATTTAACATTATAAAAATACTTAAGATTTTAATATTGGGAAAATTATAAGTAACATAAAGAATTGATTTTAATATAAATACATTGAGATAGTATTATTATGATTAATTGTTGCATGAAAAGTATTGTTCTTTTATTATGATTTTTTCTTTAAAAAAATAGTCACATTGAAGAATAAAAATGCATATAAACTAGTATTTTTTACACGTGATTCATGAAAATTTTAAGAGTAAAGTAAAATATTTTCTTAATAAAAGTAGTTTTTATAGCATATAAAAAAAATAGTAACTTTGTGTATTACATTTGAGTTAGAGTAATAATAATAATAATTAAAGTAATGAGTAATAAAAACACCATAAAATTATTTATATATATATATATATATATATATATATATATATATATATATATATTTGAAATTATGTTTTCTTTTAAAATGATTTGGCATAATGTAATATGTTGACTTTAGAAAAGACTGACTAAATAAATTATTTTGAAAAAATCATCATATTTTAGTTGTAATAAATAACTCAACATTGTTACATAATAAATAATTAAACTTTACCAAATAAATCAATAGTTACAAATAATTTACAAAATAATATATAAGATGATTGTAATAAAGATAGACATTAAGAATGAAGATGTATATAAATTATCATTGACTATAACTTAAAAGAAATATTACACTATTAAACATACAAGAACAAGTTTACCAGGATAAGTAGTTGTATTTTATATTTAGCACAATAGAATGTTCTTTTTAAATATTTAGATTTTGATGAACTATTTCAACAAGGGATGCGCTCGTGTAAATTCACTTGGTCTATTTTCTGAGGCACACATCTCTGCAAAGTATCTCTTTTCACTAATTATCTTTTTGATGAAAATATCTTTTATATACATCATAACTTTTGTCATAAAGAAATCATAAATACCATAAATCAATAAAATAAAATCTTATTATTCTCTAATGATAATTTAAACTTTCTTCTACTTAGTATACTTGCTAAATCAATTATAACAGTCTTATAAAGTGTTTGAATTTAAGACTTCAGGTGTTAAAAATATAGCACAATTTATACAAATATCACAGATTATCCATATGTCGAAAAGCAATATCGATTGGAATAACAACTTATGTTGTGGCTGGAGACTAGTTTTTTTTTTCTTATCAGCAATAATTTCTCCAGCCTCTCTTCACCCTTACTGCGGAACCATTTGGAAATGGAAAATACAAACCAAAACAATAGTTTCATGCATATATAAACATCACATGTAATTCTCAGCTTCCTTTGATGGTTAGTGATACAGTCATAACAACTCATTAATCTTCTTGCATGATAAATATTTGTGGCGAGATGAAAAAGAGAGGAAGGTTAGTACTGTATCTAACCCACTATATCTGCTGTCAATTTGTCCAAAATGTTCAGCCCATTCTGAGAAGCAATTACCACAGTGCATCTGCATCACATGATAACAATAGAAATAACTGAGTTGATATTCTCGAGCAAACCACTTTCCAATGCTTCTGTTGTCTAGGAAGAAGAATACTAACAGAACAGAACCAATGCAATAATAATTTGGTGAGACTGTGATTTATAAAGTGACTAAGATGTTGACCATGATTACATTTTACTCATTGGACTAAAATCGGTGCACCTAAAGCAAAAACTACAGCTCTGAACTGAAAGTTATTAAAAACTTATACCCTTTGCACCACTTTTGTTAGAGAAAACAAAAACGAATTTGTAACATTATTTGAAGCGCATGTCAAACACTTCTCTTTCATTGATTACTGACAGACTGAGAAAGGGAAATGAAATTGTAAGAGTGAATCATTTGATGTTTTATATGTCCTATACCTTGCCTTAAAGTTCAACCAGCGTACTTACTTAAAAGATTATAAAAGTGAAGAGAGAAAACTAACGGAATTTTAGATACAACACCATGGTCCACAACACCATCAACTTTACCAAGGCTTTTTGCTACTTCAGCTGCAAGTAATACTAAGTCAGTTAAACGGTCCAGCACAAGTACTAAGGTTTATCACTTGAAACAGGTATAATATAACACTTACAGAACTTACCAAGGTTTTCTATAGGAGATGTAAAGATAACATCAAGAATGTTGTGCCCTTCCCTGGTGACTACTGGAAATTCACCTCCTAACGGACCTGCTTGCCCCATCGATGGTCTTCTCCAGACCTTCATTTACAAAGAGGTGATAAATACCATTACAAAATATAAAATTCTCGATAAAATAATTAAGAGAATGAAGAGAAATAGGAAGAAGAGCATAGGAAAACGTCCTTGATCAAATGAAAAATAACATACAGGAAATATACGAAGACTCATGAGTTTAACAATCCCTTTTTAAGTCCATATTATGTTAGCACCATAATAGAAGTCAAGAAAACAACTCTTTCCCTTAAAATATGGCAAAGAAGAAAAATCTGGCCAAAAACTTTGGCATTACATTCTCCTTTGGTAATTTAGAAACCTTGTTATGTCATTGCTTTACTTTCGGCAAAACAGGATGTTTTATGGTTCTTCTTTTTCTTATACTTGTACTTCTTTTACTCCAGTTTCCGATCCATAATCCCACAATATATTCAAAACATTTTAATATTAAGTCCTGAAAGGTTTGTTTCTCAAAAAGAGGAAATGTTTGTCTTTGGGCACGTTTTAGAATTAATTAATGTAAATGATCAGAATTGTAGGCCCCCTGGCAAGGCTGTTCATGTTATGTCTGTATCATCAGTTTTCTTCAGAGACAAACAATCATCCTTTATTGTTAAGTTCTATTAGAAACTTTGTAATTGGGTTTTCTGAATAATTTTTAGGATAATCGAACTGTTCCAACTACTTTTATCCTTTTCTGTCTATTCACTGGCATGGAAAAGGGTAATGCATGTGTTGCTAATTGCTATGGGGTAACACTGAATCTATAGGTTTTTTGGGATAAACAGCAATTTTCTAGTCTTCAGAAACATTATAATGAAAAAAAAAATTGACTGCAAAGTAAACACGGGAAATATTCATTGACCATGCGAACCACATAGGGAGTTCCCAATAACTACATCTTTGTATTAACTTAATCCATTGATCCTCCAGAAAGAAGGTTAATAAATATTGCTTTAATTTTGATCCACGGCTTTCAAAACTTTATTACAGTATCCTCCTATCATGTGTTGCCATGTTACTAAAAGAGTATAACCTCTCAAGTAATTGTTTTCACAATCAAACTTGTCTGATAACAAATGACTGCATGATAGTACACAACATATCTACACAGAATAGTAGATCATAACTAAGATGTGATTTCATAAAAGAAAATATAAGATAAAATGGTCAACAAGAAGCGAAGATATTGGAGAGAAAAATCTATTGACGACAAAATGGTAGCATATGACTAGGATATGTGAGGAAAAGGCCATACAGCCCCGTTAGAAGAACCAATTAGATGGAGTACCCAAAGGTGGAAGTAGACAAAGAAAGACTATTATGTGCAACCATTGAAAAAAAGATCTAGAATTAAAAGCCTCTCCAAAGGTTAAGGTAAGAACACAATGCCATGCTTGACTTATGAGCAAATCCCGTTAGAGGAAAAGATTTGAATTGTTGTTGTGGATCATTACAAAATCCTAAATCATTTAATAAAGCAGCTAATACCTAGTTACATGTCTATACACATCAACAAAGCAAATCGTGTCAAATTACCATGAATCTATAAAAACATATAAGATCCTTATGTCAGCATCATTTTTTAAGTCGATAAGCAAGCAAACTCATAAAACATTCTTTATTGCATGCATTTGTAAAAAAATGGTAAAAGTGTAAATGTAGAATAAACCTCAGCATCACCCAAAAACATATCATCAATCTCTTCAGCAGTGGCCATCCAGTTGAGCTGAAAGGAAAATTTTGAGTATTAAAGATAAATATACACAAGAAAGAATCACTAAACTAATCTTTTGCATAGCTGCTTACAGACTGAATTAAAACTGGAATAGAACCTTCCAGACCACCTTTGTACTGGTTTTCTTCAACAATGAACACAAGTTTATTGGAGGCATTTATTATAGCCTGCAAACAAAACAAAAAAAGGGAGAAATCAATTATTAACACAAGATAATTAATCTCCACAAATAAATACAGAGAAAAATCGTATATAGCAGCTCACTTTCTCCTGGATTATGGATTCCCCACTCTGCAATTTCCGTCGCCCAATGATAGCAACAAGTGTTCCTTCTTCTATGACATCAGCATCATCAAATGCAAAATCAATCTACAACAGAGTAAGCCAATGAATCTACAACAAGAAATATTTCAGTCTTATACAAAATAAAATCAAAATGCACCAACTTCACAGTCGACACAGTCCAGAATTACTTTTTTTCTCTTTTCATTTCTTCGAAGTTATGCATATATGATAGACCTTTTTTATTTTGTTTTTTTCTTGGATAATCTTCACCAGGGTTGCATACAAGGATATAATTTCTGGCATCATCCAAGATTCCTCTAAATCAAGAAACACTCAACATTAAAAGAAAATGTAGAAAATCACTATTTTTTTTCACACTTTAGAACTTTCTTGGTAGGTATCCAATGGAATCCCAGCCTTTGCAGCTTCACTTGCACTTGCAACAGACCTGCGTAAACCAATGCATCAATCTCAACTGGTTTGGTGGAATTAACATCTTTACACACAAATTAGAAGCAATATGTTTTAACACAATAGCAATGTCTAATCTTTGCATTGAATAGAAAAATGTCTATATATCAATGAAGTAGTGAAAAGTTAGAAAGAATAGTTAAACTTCAACTTTAACCTAGCATAATTAAAAATAGCATAGTACTTTATCTGAAAGGGAAAAAGATATGAAAGGAGGAAGAGCTCACATGGGAATCCCAACTATATCCTTCAAATTACCAGTACGAAGCTGGCGACCCAAATGCTGAATGGCCATACCAGAAGCATGACCAGACCCCAATCCTACAACCATGCCACTTTTTACGTATGTATCCACCTACAAAACAACAAGACATGCCTACAAAATTCATTCATCTCCCAATAGCATGGACAGTTAACAATCGCAATAAAGGGGGTATTTGACACTTACCAAACACATTTTTTTAACAAATATATAAGCTGTTTGAGAAAAAAAAACAGAAATTTTTGCTGGCATTGGCATAACCATCATTGATTGAAGTGAACTTATTTTCCTAATTACATGGATGCAAAAACCAAAATTTGAAAAAATTTGAATGAAACTTGATGAATACACATACAATGGGAACCATTAAGGACATTTCATTGCACCCTTTTGTCAACTAATTCACACAAAATAACAAAAGTGGGTGTTGTGAACATTATCAAAAGGCAAGTTAAAAAAAAAAAGTAAATAAATAAATAAAAAAACCCTACTATAAAGAGCATTGTAGTTATTGAGTAGAATGAAAAACAGGATATCGATCACACTTAGAAAGATGCAATAGAGTGAACAAATTTTGAAAATTGAAGACAATGGTAACTATGAATTCATAGTTCATACAGTGTATTCCGCTGCTTGAAGGAGAGCAGAACTGTCATCGAGACAGGAGCGAGTGACCATCCTCAGAAAATTGGGTCTGCATCTTCTTCTGCCTAACCGAGGTGTGGGAGAACGCAGAAGATGCCTTGTGGAAAAGGATGAAGATGAAGCTACTGAAGCCATTGCTCTTCAATTCTCAGTCTCCTCAATTTCATCAAAGTTTAAGGTTGTGATAATGGATAAGGGATTATGGCCACTCTACTCTAACTGATATGAGCGATAACAGCAGAGAAATTTCACACACGATTTATTTTTTGTCCCTTAACTTTGTATTATATTTGCCAATTAATTTCAATTACTTATAATCTCTCAGAATTTTCTTCCCATGGGAATTTCAAAAACAAATTTATCTTGTCCATTTGAAATTATATATATATGTATCAACATTTCTTAGCCACCAGTTTTTATTTGTTTAAAATTGAAATAAAAAATATTTAATTATATTTGTTTCTGTTTTGATCTTAAATAAATATTGAAAAGTTTAGTTACCATTCATATTTTGTGGGTAACTTTGTTATTTTGCAGAGATATTCAATTTTCCACAACTTAGTTTATTATATTTACCGGGATTTTGTTTTTATTTTATAACTATTGCATGTTTGAAATATATATATATGAGTCAGCATTTTGTTATTGTGTTTTATTTCATAATTTTAATGAAATTTCATGAATAAAGGAGAAGTACTTGTAAAAAAAAACTAAAAATGAAAAGGAAAAAAAAGTAGATATTCATACTTATAAAAAACGTAAATGTTATTTTTAGTCTGTATTAGGTTTGTATTTTTAACCACATTTAAGTTATTATTAATTTTTTTAATTATAGAAAATATAAATTCTTAAAAATATATAGTTTAAGTTGTCTTCTTACTGTTTAATGTAAGAAATTTGAAAAAAATAAAAGTCAGATGAAACTGTTGTAAAAAAGTTAACGATTGTATATTTTACATGTACAGAAATTACTTGAAGATAATTTTAAAAAGTAGTGTTTATTACTATCGCTAAAATGCTGTTTTTATCTGGATGTGTATCTTAAGATTATAAAAATATTATTATAACTAATTATTAATATTATAGCATTTAAAGATGAAGTAATTAATTAAAAACATCCTTTATCAGATTTTATTAATTGCTATAAATTATTATTACTATTTCCATGATGAATATTACAATTAAATACTTCTTGAGTGGGTGGCTTAGATATAGAGACGATCGACAATTGATATATTTCTTTCCTTTAAATGTATACTGGAATTATTAATTTAATAAATTTATAATTTTCGGAGGAGACCATAACACATCATCTATACTAATAATCTTTTCAAGAGAGGGACCAACCAGTCAATGCGTTATATGATACTATTTCTTTTAACAAATTTCTCACTGCCAGATAATAATAAACATATATATTATTGCTGTCTACACATTTTTAAATATCTATACTATTATATTAATAAATAATAATATACAATTTAATTATAACTAGTGTAATATACATTGTACTTAGTTAAGTTACAAACTCATAATTATCGTTTTTCCAAATTTAATTCATTTGATACATAAAAAAAACATGGAGAAAAAGTAATTACGCATAATTATATGAAATAATAATTTTAAAAAAAATAAAATACATGTGAAGTTACAAAATTATAACAATATAAAATAGGAAACTTTCAAACTCACAGAAAATATTACATGTTCAAAAATAATAACTTGACGGAACAATCAACACAAAACATAGAACTTGGCTAAATCTCTATTACATGCAACAAGTAGCTGATGTACACAAAAAAAATGTCAGTAAAACAAAAATAAAAAGTATCAGGAATGCAAACTTGCAACATCATAGATGAATAACATTTATTAGAATTAAAACAAGATAAGAGGGGACAACAGAGTATTTTTCAAAACAATAGAAAAAGGGTAATAATCATAAAACTACAACAGCATTGATGCCAACAATTGCCACCAAGCATCTCTAATAACTTTGCTGTAGACGAAAACAATTTTACTATTTAAAGGAAGCCTTGCTTGAAATGTTGTTCGAAAGCCAGTCTAGTCCTTCGTATAAACCTTCACCAGATGTTGCACATGTACTTTGGATGTACCTGGGGAAGACATGCATGCACATAGCTCAAAGATGCTTAAACTTGTGTGAGAACAAAACAGGATTATTAAAGTCATGTTTGGTTTTGAGTTTGGTGTTTTCGAAACTCAGTTTGAAGAATAAACTCAACTTATAGAGATAAGACTTTAGCTATTTTTACAAAAAAAAAAAAAAAAAATAGATTAGCAGTTATCATTGTTTGAGGACTTGAGTTACCAGTGACGCTGGCGCAGAGAGTTTAGGCCAAGCCTATCAGTGATTTCAGCAGCGTTCATTGCATTAGGAAGATCTTGCTTGTTTGCAAAAACAAGCAACACAGCATCTCTTAATTCATCCTACTCCACGAAAAACATCAAATCAATTTACAAGGATGTTTTCACTTTTTGCTTATGAATACACACACAGACCTCGTTCAGCATCCTATGCAACTCATCTTTAGCCTCAACAACACGATCACGATCATTGCTGTCTACCACAAAAATAAGCCCTTGTGTGTTTTGGAAGTAGTGTCTCCACAAGGGTCGAATCTGAAACATCCCCACGAACTGAATTATTAAAAATCCTGAATTTAAAAAATAGGATAGTTAAAATGAACTATGACAAATCTGTGACAATTACTTGTACAACAGTATTCTCGAAAGTTAAATTTCAGAGTGCCTTTATTATTCCAGAGGCATCACACAAGCGTAACATACTTCTTTCATACTTTTTCAGTTTTTGTTTTACACAATCTTTCGTGTCGCTTTTCTCACACGATTTGGTTTCTTGTGCAGAAATCGAACCTACAATATATAGATTCTATATTTTCTACCAATTATCACCTTATCCTGACCGCCAACATCCCACACAGTGAAGCTAATGTTCTTATACTCCACAGTCTCCACGTTAAATCCTGCATAGATAACCATGTTATTAAACATGATACAAAAGAGAAATAGAAATGATGTTATGCATAAAGTTCTTCCATAGTTAAAACTTTTTGTGAGTATTTCCACGGATTTCATAAGATTGAAAGGAAAACATACCGATAGTGGGAATTGTGGTGACAATCTCCCCTAACTTCAGTTTATACAATATTGTGGTTTTACCGGCAGCATCAAGACCAACCATAAGAATTCGCATCTCCTTCTTGGCGCACAAACGAGAAAAAATCTTGCCAATAGATAAACCCATATTGTCTGCCATTACAGTAACCATAAAAATCGTAACAGTGAAATAATCTGAAACTAACTTGAAATTTCATGAACATGATAACGATAGCCAAGAGATAATATAAACTCAACACAAAAATCATCTACAATGATACGCTTACTACGAGTTGTTAATATCACATTTTCCCGATAACTGTCGGATTGTAAGTTCTGTTAGCAATTTACGCAAACACAAAGAATGAAAGAGACATTATAACACACTTATGATAGTGATCCCAATGTCAATCTGGGTGATTATGGGAAAACATGATATATATTACTTACAACGTTTGAGGTTTTACATTGCAAATACTAAATTTAAGGTTAAGAAAAATAAACAAATTACCTCTAGCTCAAGGGAATCGTTCCTAGGTTTTGAGAAATCTTAAACAATGTAACATGGATTGTACTATCAGAATATACATCTCAGAAGCCCGACTCAAAGACCAGCTAATAAGTGGTTCAATTCCATTCAAATGCAAACAAGAAAATTCAGAAGCAGAAAACATAAACATAAAAAAGAAATGTATTTCTCGTAAAATTAAATATTGTACACAAATTCGAATTTAATACGTTAGAAACAATAAAAGAAAAGAAAATGTACGCAAGGAATTGAATCCATGTTTGAAAAAGAGACAAACTTACGTGTTGAGATAGGACAAAAGAGGGAGACAGAGACAAAGAGAGAAGTGGACAAAGATGCAGATTCAGAAACACGATAACTATTTGCTCACTCTCTCTGTCTCATAAGGTTACGCAAAAATCGGAAATCGAATAGTTAATTTTTTGGATTTGACCACTATGGTTTTAGTTGGACAAAATTCAATAAACATAATTTTATGTCTTAAATAAATTATCTACTTAAATTAATTAGTCTTTTTCACAGACAAATTATTTAATGTTACAAATATAAGGGTTCGAAACCAACCAGGTCTTTGTATTTACAGTTGTGAAAACGGGAAATATGGTCCGATGCAATTCGGTCTACCACGGGTTAGTCACTTAGTGAGTTAATCTAACTCACTTTATTTATTAGCTAGTCAGAAAAATTTGAACTCGATTCGACCGACCACGGATTGGTGGATAAATGGATTGACTCACTTAATTATAATTTTCTTAAAATAAAAAAAATACAAACTTTCTAAAAAACAAATAAATGTTTTTTTATGAAATTAAAATTAAATTTTAATAGAATAAAATTAGGTAGGTGGGTTGGTGGGCCAACTCGGGGTTTAAATGAGTCGGGTTGAAATATGACCCGCATAAAAAAATACAATTTTTTTAAACTCAATCCAACTCGATCCCATGGTGGACCGAGTTGACCTGCATGTTGTGATCCATTTTGACAACTTATTTATATTTAAAGAATTAAACGTGGTAAAATCAATAAATATAAAATTAAAATTTAATAAAGTTATCAGTACTATATTGATGTGATAAATAAATAAATTTATAAATATAAAATTAAAATTTAATAAAGTTATCAGTACTATATTGATGTGATAAATAAATAAAATTTAATAACTAAAAAAATAATTTGACAATACTGTAATTATCAAATATATAAAAAAAATATTTTTTATTAGTTTAAATTGTTTCTAAATAAAAATGGTCGTGAATAAATTTAAAAAATATTATTAAGAAATAAGAATAGAATATATTTAGTATAAAAGTAAATGTTAATTATTCATGGAAAAAATTTATTAGGTTAAAATCATTTAGGCGTCCCTATTTTGGTAAGGTATTCCCAATTTGGTTCCCTTCTTTTAAACCTTTCCAATTGAGTCCTTATAAATGCTAATTTCAAACAAATTAGCCTCTGTCCTTAAACATCGTTAAAGGTGTTAAAATTGTGTAGAGATGGGTAGATGACGTGGTTAAAATTCTCCTTTTAAGGTGTTTAAATTGTGCATAGGTGTTTAAATTGTGCAGAGGAGAATGAGAAAAATTTGAACACATTTGCACAATTTTAACACCTCAAAAGGAGAATTTTAATCAAGTCATCTACTCACCTCTGCACAATTTTAACATCTTTAACAATTTTTAACGGTAGGGACTAATTTGTTTGAAATTAGCACTTATAAGGACTCAATTGAAAAGGTTTAAAAGAAGGGAACCAAATTGGGAATACCTTACGAAAATAGGGACGCCTAAATAATTTTAACCAATTTATTATGATTAATATTTTATTGGCATGTTGTATTATTTTTTTTATAATAATTTTATATGTTATATATTTGATTATTATTATTATTAATGATTATAAGTACACCATAAAAGTGAAAGAATAAGTTTGTTCTTCCTCCATTCCGAATCATCCCTTGTATTAATTAATCCACATTTAATTTATATATTTAAGTATTATTCCGTAAGCCTTTTGACACCACATGACTTATGTGTAAATTTTAGGCTCTGTTTTTTCCACATTTTTAACAAAATGCGCCAATATCACTTGTTTTTTTATTTAATTCATTCATTGTGACCAATCGCGAAAATAGACATGGATGCTCCAAGAATAATTATAGATACAATAACAATAATGGTTTTAATACTATATTTTATTTTAATATAATTAAAATTAATGATATTTTATTTTAAATTACCTTTATAATAAAGAAAAAATAATAATATTTTATTTTTATCAATTAAAATATTTTTTTTATTAAAACTATTTCATTACTCAATTGTTTTTCATAAATTTTTATTTCCACTCTTTCTATTTTTTATTATTTTTTCTCTATCATCAATCATATAAACTGATTTAAAAGCTATTTTCAATTATTTAAAAAAAAAAGCTTCTTTATACATAAAAAAATAGGAAATGTAACTAAATTATTATAAGTTAAATTTAATTATTACAAACCATTAAATTATTGACAATGACATTATCATCTTTCAAAAATTATATATCAGCCAAAAAATCCTACTTCAGTTACTCACTAGCATCAATTTTTTTAATAAAAGAATATTCATTTAGAATCCAAACATTATCAATTCATTCATGCAAAGCTTGTTTTGAAATGCCACAAATTTTTTATTTATAGCAAAACCAAAGTTTGTTAAAATCATTTTACAAGATTATAACAACAAAATCTAAATAATTCATTGGGATTGCTTTTGTTAATGAGTAACAAAATGAGAAAAAAATGTTTTTGTTAGTGAAAAAAATGTAAGTGGAATTGTTTGAAAAGAATGAAAAGTTTTGATTTGATTTATAATTTTCCTAAAAATAAATTATAATGTTCCCTTTCATAACGAATTGGATCAGTCATAGATAATATTTTCTTGTGATCTGATCGTTATAAAAAAATTAAACTCATTATCTGTCCAGCTATTTATTGAATATTCGTATAAAAAAATTTATTAATTTTTTTCAATTCTCGAATATGCATTGAATAACCATGAATATTTAAAAAAAATATTTTGAGTTTCAAATGAAGTCCAAAATTAAATTGCAAGAAATATAGATAATAAAAATTAGCAAAATTATAATTAAGTCTTGAAATAATTATTTGAGTGAAATCAATCTTATAAAAATACAAAACAAGTTTCAGACAAAAAAAAAGTAGAATTTTGAAAGAAAAAATAAATTTGAAAAGGAGTGCAAAGATTTGTTTACATATCTCTAATTTTTATCTAATAAATGAATTTGATGGAAAAACACAAGACTTTATATGCGTCTCATAAGTATAATATATATATATATATAGAGAGAGAGAGTTGTATGATATATAATTAAAAATATTTATTAATTAATTAGGTAAGTCTGTTTATATTTTATTCTGTTTATATTTTATTAGGTAAGTCTGTTTATATTTTATTCTGTTTATATTTTATTAGGTAAGTCTGTTTATATTTTATTCTGTTTATATTTTATTGGACTTATGTGAGTTTAAGGTCCATGAAACAGTTTATAAATAGAAAACCAGGATCAAAAGAGTTTCACTCACACTCCAATCCATTCTACTTACGTTTTATCAAAACTCAAACATACACGAGCAGAAAGAAGACAAACGGAGTTCAAACATCAGAAAGTAAAAGGTTAGTCTCTCGGTTATACACCGAAATAGTAATATAATTTTTTTGTTTTTATTTTCTAAAATATCTTGATTTAGAGTGTTCTTTTAAATATTATTAATAAAAAATTCATCTCTACAATTTTAAATTTAACAATTTTTAAATTTTTAATTATAAAATTATCTATAAAATAAATATGAACTATTTATAAAAATTATTCATATTTAATTTTATGATTATAATATTTTTTTATTATCATAAAAACTTAATACATATGCACGGACACATTTTTACTAGTTAATAAATAATATAGATGTAAATTTATGATAGATTAACAATATAAACAAGTGAAAACACATACACCTATGTGTCTAGTATTTTATATTATATTAAATTTTTTATTAAGCTATAAACTAATTTTTAATTATTAAATTAAAATATATTAATAAACAATACTAAGGTTTATTATCTAAATCTTAAAAATAATAACCATACTAAGGTTACTAAGGTTTCATGAGTAGATTTATATCTAATACTAAACCGGAAAAAAAAAACTTTGAAAAATAGAATTTTTTAATAAAAAAATAAAAATTTGCTTTAGGAATCGATTTTGAAATAATATATATCTTTTTTTTATGATTAATTATTTGAATTTAAAAAAATTATTAAAGAAATAGTATTAGAAAAAATTATGTGAGATGAATCCACTATAAATAATAAAAAATTATAATTTAATTTTATAAAATAAAATATTTATATAAAATATTTGATGTATTTTTATATTTTCTATTAATATAATAAATATATTATAATTTTAAAACCATATAATTATCACAATGGATTAGGATAGCTTGTACCCTTAATAAGCTACTTTCCCATTGAGCTTAAATTGCAAACCTGCATCTAATATTTACATCTTCCATCTCTATAACCCTAACCCATTGCATTCAACAAACCAAAGCTGCTTCTGTTTCTGGACAATTTTTTCTTCGTCTCGTACACACAACACTAACATCTTGCTTTCTAAGGTTCTTGAAGTGTTTTTTTTTTTTTTTTTTTTTTTTATTTCTTTATCATTTTTAAAGAATTCATAATTCTGCACTTTTCTCGCAATACCATAATTTTGTTTTCGGTCAGATTTTGATTAATTCCTTAATAAGATTTGAATGTGTTGCTTTGTTATTTGAATTGATTGCAGAGATATATTATGGTAATCTATGAGGAGTTTGACCCTAGATATGCATCTGATGAAAAACCATCCTTCCCTCCGCCACCATCCTTCCCTCCGCCGCCACCCTTGCCTGCGTCGGTGGCTTTTGTAACGAACTCAACACCATCCTTCCCTCCGCCACCATCCTTGCCTGCGTCTGTGGCTTTTGTAAGGAACTTAACACCATCCTTCCCTCCGCCACCACCCCTGCCTCCGCCACCACCCTTGCCTACGTCTGTGGCTTTTGTAACGAACTTAACACCATCCTTCCCTCCGCCACCACCCTTGCATCCCCCACCACCCTTGCATGCGTCTGTGGCTTTTGTAACGAACTTAACACCATCCTTGCCAACCCCACCACCTTTGCCTGCGTCTGTGGCTTTTGTAACGAACTTGGAGGCTCCCATAATGCAGATTGGTGGGATGGGGTCGCAGCAGTTAATTATAAGCCAACCCTTGCAACTGCGTCACTTTACCCAACATCATGGACAATCGATGCCACTTGAGCAGCAACAGAGTTCACGTATGGTGCAAATCATTCAGGATGCTCAGTATGCGCCGCAGCAGAACTCACTGATGACACAGTCAGTGCGGCAGACAGGCTCACATCAAGCTACACGGCAAATGATGCAGTCCCAGAGGCAGCAAATGTTGAAGCAGCAGCAAATTCAACATCAAATGCCGTCACAGACAATCCATTTCCAGCATTTTGGGCAAGGAATGCCTCAGGATCATGGCTCACATATTGCACCTCCACAAGTACATCAGTTTCCTATCCAAAACATGCACTATATGTCATATCTGCAAAACATTACTACACCTAGGCAACCAAACTCTGAACACATTCAGCCAAACACTGTCTCACCTGGGCAACCTAACCCCAGCAGGTTCAGCATTACAATCCTTTGAAAATCAGCAAACAACATTTCCAAGGGTAGTAGAGGAAGCGGAGTTTAAAAATGGAAGCTAGGTTGGACTTTTTCTTAAAATAAACTTAAATTACTAATATTTAGTTTGATTTTTTATTTTATTAGTTTTGGATTTACTAATATTTAGTTTAATTAAAGTTAATTGATATTTTATTATTAGTTTTTATTTTTTGTATTTGTTACCTATTTAAAAATTATCAAATTTTAATGAAAATTATCCATAATGAATTGAAGTAAAATTATTTGGATGGTAACTATTTGTTACACTTTCAGAATCTCAGTATCCGAGAGGAGTACCTTGCCTCTCAGAATAATCAGAATCTTCCTCCACAGTGAAGCTAATGTTCTTATACTCCACAGTCTCCACGTTAAATCCTGCATAAATAACCATGTTATTAAACATGATACAAAAGAGAAATAGAAATGACTTTATTCATAAAGTTCTTGTTGTGAGTATTTGCATGGATCTCATAAGATTGAAAGGAGTATAGAAATGGTGGTGACAATCTCCCCTAACTTCCCTAACTTCAGTTTATACGATATTGTTGTTTTACCGAGAGCATCAAGACCAACCATAAGAATTCGGATCTCCTTCTTGACACATAAACGATAAAAAATGTTGCCAATAGATAAACCCATATTGTTTGCCATTACAGTAACCATAAAAATCACAACAGTTAAATAATCTGAAACTAACTTGAAATTTCATGAACATGATGACGATAGGCAAGAGATAATATAAATTTCAAACCAAAACCATCTACAATGTTACACTTACTACGAGTTGTTAATGTCACATTTTTCCGATAACTGTCTGATTGTAAGTTCTACTAACAATTTACACAAACACAGAGTGAAAGAGACACTATAACACACTTATGATAGTGATCCCAATGTCAATCTCGGTGAGAGATTCTTGTCCCTATAAAAGGCATGTTATCATATTTATAAAATAATTTTGGACATGCTATTACATTTGTAAAATAATTTTGAACCCTTACAGAGTTGCGCATTTTTCTTACTACTTTCTGAAGTTATTGTCACTATAAAAAGGCATGCTATCCGTCACAGCCCATAAATTTTCCATTTTAGTGGTGTGATATCACATTAAATTTTCTATTTTAGTGGAACATGTGTCACCGAGAGGGAGAGTGAGGTTCAGCAGAGTGGAGGAGTACAAATGGCGGGTAGAGATTGGACCGATCAGTTCTGACAGTAGTATTTATGCTAAGATTTCAAATTTCCAGCCACTTACTCTGCACGCAATCTTCTTCCTCAAAATTCTGAAACTCATTTTCTCCTCCTTCTCTCTAAAACACCAGCTCCTTCTCTCTAGAATTCTAATCTTTCCACTGTTCCGATCATCTCTCAAGCGACTCCTAAGGATTTCTGGCGTCCAGCACTTCAGTTTGACCGATCGGTTTCTCTGTTTGAAGCTGGTGTATCTTGATTCAAAAATCTGAACGTGTAGGAAGTCTAGAATTTTGATTTGTCATCTCGGTGTCACCAAGAACAACTTAGGAATTGTGCAGTTAAGGTAAGGGAAGGTTGTAATTTGATTATTTTCTTTGCCTTTTTGGATGCGTATGTTGAATTACATTATATGTATGAATTTGATTGATTCTGTAATCCTACATGAAAGGTTGAATGTGTGTGTGAATGGTAACATGAATAGGAATAAAGTCATTTTAAGGTCAGATGAAATACTGCTAAAATTCTATATCTGTGACCGGGGGATATTTATAACCGTCCGGTCCTCTCCTTTCGTGCTTGGTCTAGACTGAATTCGGTAGAGGATCTTAGTTAATGACCATCCGGTCTAATACTGAAATTAAATCTAGGTTGAATGAGATTTCATTCGGTCCTTTAATAGCTACATTAGAAGAGTGTTCAGTCTTATACTAACACTCCTTTCTGAAAAGAATGTCTGGTCATGATCTGACACTTGATCTTGTTGAAGAGAATTCCTTACTATAAAGCTTTCGGCCAAAACCCTAAGTACTCGGCCTAAGTTTCTAATACTCAGTATTATTAATATGTTCAAAGAATTTATTCTAGAAATAAATCTTTATGTGTTCGGTCTAAGATAAAGTTTAGCTTAATGAGTGTCAAAAGGTCAATAGACCGTTCGGTTATACTTCTAGACCGTTCGGTCATACTTATAGTTGTAATATCTGTTTCTCTAAATTATTATCTTGGATTGGAATTTTTGTTATATGGTTTTGCTGAATGATTGAAAATTTTGGAGAATTATGAATGGAGGTGTAAGAGCATTCCAAGGAGGAATATTTCATTATGTGGTTATGATTGGTAAAGTATGAACATGGTTAGACTCTGGCTCCGTCCTTGATCTTGATATTCCGTGATTACTCCTCATCATATAGAAGAGGGTAACTCATGTGTGGGAATGACAGGAGGTCCGCGATCATAAGTCCAGATAGTCGTTTTAGGACTAACCTCGGGTGGCAGCGGATGAGTGAATGTCAGTTACTACACCACCCGGTGCTAGGGACGACGAACTACGTGGTTCATACAAATCCGGACAGTGTCAGTAGTGGTCGGTTTTATGCTAGTACGTTCGGTGTTTGGTTGAAATGATTATATGATGCTTGTTTACTTTAGTATAAAATTATGAATCATTCCATGATATGTTAAATTAATTATATGGTGATTTAATTAAATTATATAAGCTTACCCTTACTTTCCGTCATGTCTATGATTTTCGTTCGGTAATTATCGTACTGTCGTTCTCTTCACTGCGATGATCATTCCTGAGCAGAAGATGTTGAAAACTCCTTAGAGGAAGCTCTGCAGGAGGAACAACCTAAAGATATTGAAGGATCATCCGGTCCATAGTTTGGGTCTTTAAATAGTTGGTTAACCGTTCGGCCTTTAGTCTCTTTTGTATGGCCTTTTAGTATAGTTTCAATTGTAACACCGTTTAGTGTATTTGAATTCTAAAACTGTTCGGACTAACTTGTAAACTCTAATAGACATTTAGTTTCTTGTACGACTTTAAATTCTTAATGATGTTTCGTTATCTTCTCTTTATTTTGCTTCCTCTCTACTATTCTATCTTATTGTTTTTGTTAATTCCCTAAAATACGTATAGTTTTAAGACTATATTTATTGGATGTTACACTATCATATTTGTAAAATGATTTTGAAACCTCACAAAGTTGCGCATTTTTCCTACTACTTTCTGAAGAGGAATCATGGATAGTACTATAATGCTATGGAGAACCCAAGCAAGTGTTCTTGAAGGACAACATAACGTAATGAGCAACTTCCATCAATTATTTTAGCCAAAATATGCTCCACTTTTGGCAACATTATTTAATATTTTACTTCAGTTTTAAGGTTTATTGATATCTTATCATATATATATATATATATATATATATATATATATATATATATATATATATATATATATATATATTAGTAAATAAGTTAATAACTATGTAACAATTGGATTATTTTTTACTATATAAAAATTATTTCAGTTGGAGTGGAATTATAAGACCTAATCATGTTACTAATAAAACATAAGGCTATTAAAAGTGATATAAAAAGCAATGTAAGGAAGACTATTCTGAACTTATTCTACATGTAAAGCCATTGGAATGAAGAATAAAGTGAAAAACAACAATTCTCCACATTCCAACCTACCCCAATGCTCAAGAAAGTAACAAGAATTTTCTGTTTAAACACCTAAAAGAAGTTCAATAAAAATGTAGAAAAGAATCCACAGGCTTTGCAATACTGCATCATATAGAGCTTGAGGTTGACGGGGATTCATCGATATGTTGTCCCTCCACAGAAGGTAGAGATGCTCTTGCAGTACAGTTGCTACTACGTAAAAGACCTCAAACTTGATTGAACCGATAATCTCTCTGCCAAAAGGGGTTAAAATGAGAAATTAAATAAGGCTTAACTTAACTAAAAGAGGAGGTTCATATGGAATCAGGATAATTACATGAACTTTTTTTCACAATGGCACATGCAGACAAGATACCATATGCTAGAGCCAATAACAGCTAAGGTTTTGTCACAGAATTCAAATTCAATAAACATTCTCTACAACACAGGGATTGGGGCCGGGGGATTTTTTTTAGGAAGACAGCTAGGGATGATGTTACATTCCAAAAAAACAGCTAAAACTAAATGCTTCCTTAAGGTCAAGAACTTCTACATCTAACAGAAAGTTCAAATCACATCGTTTGAATACTATAAAAGAAAGTATTGGTGCCAAAATAAATAAGCAAGAGGTGGCATACTTATCAGTTCATAAGTAACAATCATGCTTGTTCCATAAAGTGACATGTTCAAAAATCTTGGTCCAAAGCCCCTGTAAAATCCCCACCATCCATCTTCCTTGAGGAGAATCTTTGCTGTCTTCAGTACTGATGGTCTTTCAGAGCCATAGTTGTCCATCACCTTTATGCAAATAAGAAATTGACAAATCCAAAATAGCCATATTACAGTCTAAAACCAAAAAGGAAAAAAAAAACAAAACAAAACAAAGCAAAACATAAAAGAAACACTAATTGGTTCATTGGAAGATATATCAGTCCCAATTTAAAATCCTAAAAATGTCTTGCTTCGTGAACAACAGCAAATCCTAAAGACCAAGAGTCTCATTGCACATACCTGAAGACGTGTTTTCACAGTATCTATGGGAGTAGTGATAACAGATGAACAAGCACCAGCCACCATCCCAGCACTAGCCTGAACTGTAACCATTTCCACATGTGAAGGTTTTTTACCCGTATCATCTTTGTAGCCCAAACTTCTAAAAGCCAACAACCATTCATAAATTAAAAATTGAAAAAAAAAAATCATTTAGAGTCTTTAGGGTGCGTTTGGAAAGACTTAAATGGAACATGTTTTAGCCCATAAAAGTAAACTACAGTCTGGAATCTTCTATAAGCACTTCTTAACTCTTAACTTCCTCTGCATGGCTGCTGAGCTCATTAAAATAGGATAAAATTCAGATAGAGTTATTCAAGTGCTTTTTTTAATATTCAGAATTGAAGTTTAATCTTAGTAACATGTATCAACCACTAAAACTTTAACACAGGCATTCATTAGTCATATTATTAAGATGAAACTCCAACTCTAATTTGATACCAGGACCAGCAGCATCTAATTCTTGCCCATTAAGACAAGCTTCAGTTATGTGAACCTTATGAACAAGCTTTCATACTATAATCCAAACACACCCTGATAGTTGTAAAAGAGCACGGAATGTACCTCCAAATTAGGTGTTGTGCGGCAGCATATGAACCCCACCAAAGTGCAGAAGCAGGGGACTGCGTAATCGCCGTTAATCCAAAACCCCTATACAGACCACGAAACCCCTCATTCTCCACAACTTTCCGAACAACATCAAACGGCCCTCTACAGAACGCTGTCCCAGGAAGACCCTGCACCATCAACCTCTGACAAATCTAACAAACAGACACAAAACCATTCACAACATCATAAAAAATCATAGTAACAAAATAAAAAAACAGAATCATGCACAGAGCGTAGGAGCTTTGTTTCAAGTCATAATTTCTTGAAATGCAAAAAATTTCATGAAAAAAAGTTTCTCATTAGCTTAATTTCAACTCAATCTTATAAAATTGAGATGCAAAGTAAAGTTTGCATTATGCAGATCTCTATCAAGGACATACCACATCCAAGGGCACGAAGTAGACGCAGGAAACCAAGTTAGAGATCATGCCCGCGATTGCGTTAGCGAGGCCAACACGAGAAGCTTCTGGAATGCGAGTGGCTTGCGTGTGTTTCAGGATAATGTCTTTGGAGACCTCGAGAGAGGTGAGCGCCAGAACCCTACCGGGAATTGAACCAATGGCGGAAGTGCCGAAGCCTCTGAAGATTCCCGAAACGCCATCGCTCCGCAGAATTTGGGCCAGCACCGACGTTCCTCCTCGCACGTGCCAGGACTCCGACCCCGCCACTTGCATTCGTGTCTTCACCACCGCCGTTGGATGAAGCAGGCCTGATTGAGCCGTGAAGAGAACGGCACCGATGACGTGGAACTTGGTTTTGTCCAACCTTATATCGAATTCACAGACACAACAAAAAACTCGGTTGGTTATGAAGTGAATGGTTCGAACATTGAAGCGTAAATGTATAAGAAGCCAAACCTGTCCCAGTTTATGTCTGTGTCGGCTAATGGTAACTGTGAAGTGGTAGCAGCATCAGCTTCCATGCTCATAAACAACTACTTCAACTAACTTTTCTCAGTCTTTGGCTTTTCCTTTGGAAGGTTATGTGATGAGTACAAGAACAGTGTCTGTGTATAACAAATGATTTTGGCTCGAGCGTGTCTGGTTTCCGGAATATTTGCTGAATGAAAGTTGGTAATGGAAAGAAGAAGAAGAGGACTCCACCGCTTCGGGAGAAAGTTCCAGTCCTGTCTTTTCAGAACCCGTGATTTTTTTTTATTTTTTTTAGTTTATTTTATGTTGTGTTCAAAAATATGATTAATTTGTCTGATATTGATTTAATTAAGTGTTTAGTTCTTCAAATTTCAAGATATACTATTTTTTTAAAAATATAAATGAAAACAGTTGTAGTTTAAAAATAATAATTCTGAGAATTTAGAGAGCATGTTTATGTGTAATGAGAGAATGACTTTATATTTTTTCTTAAATATAAAATATTAAATAAGATTATATTACACGTGATTATAAAGTCTAAAATACTATAAAAATCTAAATAAGTAAAAAATAAAATTATTTATATTGTTTTTTATAAATTAAAATTAAATTAATTAATTTTAAATTTAAATATGTTTTATTTCTTAAATTTTTAATCAAAATTAGAATTATTCTTTCAAAACTTTGAACTAATATAATTTATTACATTAATATGAATTTAGTCTTTTCAATTAAATTTTAATATATTTATTTGATATTTTAATATATTTAAAATTTTAAATAAATTTTAATAAAATTTGGTTAAAAAATTGAATTCATAAAAAGGTTTAATTAGATTAAAATTTTAAAAAAATTATTAAAAGATAAAAATATATATTCAATCCCTAATTTTATTATCACTATAATTTTTGATGAAAAATATGAAAACTTATAAATATAAATACTTCATAAAAACACACACATATATACTTGTTCTAAGACTCTACAAAAAAAAAAATCATTAATAAAAAATCACATTACACCAAAAATATAGTTAAAAATCCTTTATGCATTATCACATTATTATAAAATGTTAAATAAATTATAGAAGTGAGTAACTGATTGGGAAATTGATTGTGAGATCGTATTAGAGAAGTGAATGAATAGTTAAATTAGTAGACGTTAATTAAACCGGTTAACTCAATATAATATTCTTCTAAATAATAAATAAATTTGGATAAAAAAAATGTACTATTAATAATAAAGGAGCTGTTATTAAAATATCAGTTAAGCAAAGTAATTAGTGTATTCGGAAAATATAAACATGGTTGTTTTTAAAAATAAACAAAAATAATAATAATGTTTGATTGAACCCAAAAATGTGAATCATGGGCTTTTGTCATAACCCATCAGTTCAATATAAACCAAAATAAGTCACTTGACTAGCTTGATTTAAAATGATCTCCTTTAAAACCACCACTCAAAAAGAGAACATAGTTGAATTAAAAAAAACATTGTTTTGTGATACTTTTATACTGTAATACATTTAAATTAAATTTAATCGTATTATTATAAATATGAAAAAGTAAATATATATATATATATATATATATATATATATATATATATATATATATATATATATATTCTCATCTATAATTGGATGTTATAACTATTTTGTATAGTCTATTTTATATATGTATATTTATCAACCAATATTTTATTATAAAAAATATTGAAAAGTTTAGCCTATTTTCGCTATTTAATTCTTATGAAACCAAATCAAATAAATAAGAAAAAAATGATGAATTATGTATTGAAATTTGTAGACAGATTTATACAATGTTTTGTTTGATGTTTGACACTTAAATGTGAGTTTTAGCCAATAAAAACTATATTTTTTATAGTTTAAAAGTAATATAAGTGAGTTTGAGAAAAAAAAAGTGATATTTAATTAGGATTTATTTGTAAACGATATTAGTTCTTTTTATATATAAAAGAGTATAACCAAGGAGAAAGAGAAATAAAAATACGTGTATTTAGATTAAGAAAAATATATTGAATAATAAAAAAGAAATGAGAAAAAAAAGATTGTGGATTCTTTTATTGATAAGGGTGATAAAAAAATAAGATAAATTTATATCAATAAAATAGATAGTATTAAACTATAAAGCAGTTAAAATATGATAATTAACAGGAAATAAAAATTTCATTATAATTATAAAATATATAACTATAAATTTAACTTTGTATTGTATACAAGTTAATTAGAACAAAATTATATACATTTAACTAATATGGAAAAAACTAAATATGCGTCGTTCCTTCGTTCAAAGTCTGTTACACGATCACTTTATCATTCTTTGCTTACATTTGGTGGATGATCATAGCCAAAACAATAATGCATAGACAAAAATACCAACAAGACACAAACAAATAGATAAGTTAGTGATACAGAATAATTCATAATATACTTAAGTTTTTCACACGCGAATAATATTTCACATAAAACATCTTAAATATGTTAAAACCTAAATTGTACTAACCGAATTTAGTATGAATGTCGAGTTATGGCAGGTTGTGCACTTGTGGTGACTTCTACTGATTTGCAAAACTATTGTCGATGGGTTTCACCCTACCACACAAAGTTAGTCTGTATCGTGTCTTGGGTCATACTGGAAGCACCTGGACCAAGACCCATTGTTACTCTCACCACGTGTATCAAACCTCTTTATTTGGGAATGAATAATCATCAGAGTTTCAGAATAACCCCTAAGACTAAAATTCTTATATTCATACTAACAACACTTTGATACGACCATTGAGAATCCTCCTTATAATTCTTACACACCTTGTTCCATTCACACATATGTTTCAAACCTTACCATAAATAATACAATAAATCATTGTAACTTTTAAAACCACACACGTAATTGAAAAGAATTAAAAAACGCCCGAGAACATAGACTCACTTGTTTAGTTAACAACCCTGCTCGCCCAATGAAAGAAAAAAATAACAAGCTCCCCGAGCTAGGCGAGCTGACTCGCTCAACCTTTAAAATTCCCTATCAAAAACACCAAATACTCGTCCAACAAAAGCCAAAATAACAAGCTTCCCAAGCTGAGCAAGCTGTCTCAATCGACCTTTGGAACTTTAACAAGTCATAAATGACTCACCAACACACCCCAAACCTTCAATTTGGACACAAAACCTATGATTCAAAATCTCAATAGTCCAAACCCCCAAAAAATGCACTTAAAACCAATCCAAAACATCACCAAAATATTACTATCTTTGTCTAGGTCAAATTTTAACTAATTAACCACTCTGACAAGTCTCAATTCACCTCTAAACATACTTTAAAACCAAATTTATTCGTTTTAACCTTTAGTTCAAAAACTCACACACGAAAACCTCGCATTTGACTCAAAACATCTACTACGTCACCTGGTTCTATTCTCATCCACCTTTAACCAATTTCAATACAACCAAGAACATCTCAACAACACGAATAAGAGTTTATTACAAAATCATACAAAGTCTACAAACATCATGTGATAAAGCACAATCTCACAACAACAATTTACCTTAAATAATATATTTACCATAAACATTCAAGATATATCGATCACATCCTAATACTATCCATTGTTAAATCAACACAAAGACATTATCTAGTTTCTCTTACCTTAAAGAGAATTATCAGAACTCTAAAAATACAACACAATTGCTTAAATCACAAGGAACTCTATGAACACCTACAAATAATCAATCAGAGTGAGTCCTTAAGACCTCAGATTGACAAGCAACTAAGAAAATATATCAAAAGAAGCGTGTGATAGAGAATCAATATGCATTGCCTCAACCTAAAAACGAATGAAAAAGGAGTCGAAACTTACTTGTTTTGTACTAAAACCTGATTGAATAGGAATAAAGATTACTCAGTCGTAATTTACTAGAAACTTTCATATCGTTAGCTGCATCCAATCTCCAAAAAATCCCAATTGTTTCGATTTTTTTTCTCTTTTTGGAATGGAATAGTTACATAATCGCCATAAATAGGACCAAACCTTATTTTGTGTTATTTACATAAGATTCCTCTTTCTCATTCTTAAGCAAGTCCCCGAGAGGGCTTAATTGATCCATGATTTATGTTTTGTTTTTCATTTCCTTTTCGTTTGTTTTGAGAGATATATTCATCAATTTCGATTCTTTTTCGATCAAGATGTATGGATTCATGGGTCTACGTGTCTATATAGATCCTGTTCAGGATTAACGAAAATGTACAAAAACTCTATTTGCCTATGTCATTCTATGAGTCTCTTCCTTTTTGCGTATGACATCGCCACTACCTTTGGCAGCATCAGAAGTCATATATCTTAAAGAGAATATATAACCTTAAGGAACGAGTTTTAGAAATATAATTCGTGTTTTTAAACAATTATATAAATTTAAGAAATTATATTTATATAATTAAATTATTTTAAAATAAAATACTCGGTTTCATTATTTTAAAATACCTATATGAACTTTAATTCTCTGTTTTGTAATTTTTTACAATTTTATTTTATTTATTTATTTTAATATTTTCATTTATTTAAACTGTAAGTTTGATTATGATATAATACAATTTTTAAAAAAATATTATATTTGAAATATTTAAACTTTCTTCGCAAATCATCTCACAATTGATTGAAGAAAGGTTGTCTTAAAAACATTTTACCTTTTTTTGTGTTTTTTTTTATTGTTTTTTAAACTTTTCTTCAAAATCGACATGCATGAATAATACCACGAAACAAAGTATGAACTTAGAAATATATTAAATTTTCATGACTTACTATGCCTTTTCAATTTAATAAAAAAAAAAACAAAGTGATTCAATGAATTTAAGTGAATTTAAAAATAAAATTTATATTATTTATTTTAAAAGATTTATAAATAAAAATGAATAAATATAAAATTAAAATCTATAAAAATTTCGATAAGAAATTGATGTGATAAATAAAAAAAAATTAATAATTAAAAAAATAATATGACAGAATTGTCATTATCAAATATATAAAATTATTTTGTATTAGTTTAAATTGTTTTTTAAGAAAAGTGGTCATGAATAAATTTTAAAAATATTATTAAGAATTACAATAAATGAAGAATATAATATATTTAGCATAAAAATAAATGTTCATTATTTATAGAAAAAATTTATTATGATTCTTATTTTTTTGGCATGTTGTATTAATTTTTTTTATAATAATTTTATATGTTATATATTTGATTATTATTATTATTAATGATTATGTATCTAAGAATTACTCCGTAACCCTCTTGACACGACATGACTTATGTGTAAATTTTAGGCTCTGTTTTTTCCACATTTTTAACAAAATGAGTCATATGGAAAGGAAAACACCTGTAAAAATTATATTTTCATTTTTATTCTTATTTAATTCATTCACTGTGTGTAGAATGCCATTAACATATGCATACAAACCAATCATAATCGCGAAAATAGACATGGATGCTGCAAGAATAATTATAGATATAATAACAATAATAGTTTTAATACTATGTATTATTTTAGTACAATTAAAATATTTTTTAATTTATTAAAACTATTTCATTACTCAATTATTTTTCATAAATTTTTATTTCCACTCTTTCTATTTTTTATCATTTTTTGTCTCCCATCAATCATATTAACTAATTTAAAAGCAAGCTATTTTCAATTATTTCAAAAAGCAAGCTTCTTTATACATAAAAAAAATAGAAATGTTATTAAATTATTATGAGTTAAATTTTATTATTATAAACCATATAAATAATTGACAATGACATTAACATCTTAAAAAATTGTATATCAGCAAAAAATCATATTTCACTTACTCATTATCATCAAAATTTTTAATAAAAGAAGATTCATTTAGAATCCAAACATTATCAATTTATTCATGCAAAGTTTGTTTTGAAATGCCACGGGAGATTTTTTATTTATAGCAAAAACAAAGTTTATCAAAATCATGTTACAAGATGATAACAACAAAATCAAAATAATTGATTGGGATTGCTTTTGTTAGTGAGTAAATAAATAAGAAAAAATTGTTTTTGTTAGTGAAAAAAAATGTAAGTGGAATTGTTTAAGAAGAATGATAAGTTTTGATTTGATTTATAATTTTCCTAAAAATAAATTATAATGTTTCCCTTCAAACATCTAAGGATGATAATGAAAAAATTATACTCATTATTCCGCTATATATATTGGATAAAAAATATCTATTGAATAATCATAAATACTTTTTTTTAAAAAATATCTTGAGTTTTCAAATGAAGTCTAAAATTAAGTTAAAAAAAATATAAATAATAAAAATTAGCAAAATTATAATTAAATCTTGAAATAATTATTTGAGTGAAAACAATCTACAAAAACAATTTTCAGAGGTAGATTTTTGAAAGAGAAAATCAATTTGAAAAGAAATGCAAAGATCTATTTATATCTCTCTAATTTCTATCTCATGAATGAGTTTGATGGAAATACACAAGAATTTATATATATCTCATAAGTAATTCTAATATTTATATAAATAATATAATAATATAATCTTTTTGTTTTTATTTTCTAAAAAATTTAGAGTGTTCTTTTAAATATTATTAAAAAAAATACATCTCATCAACAACTTAAAAGAGTTATGATATATATGTATACTATTTTAAATTTAACAATTTTTTAATTATAAAATTATCTATTCATATTTGATTTTTGATTATAATATTTATTTTTATTATCAAAAAATTAATACACATGCACGGACATATTTTTACTAGTTAGTAAATAATATAGATGTAGATTTATCATAGATTAACAATATAAACAAGTGAAAACACATAAACACCTATGTGTTTACTTTTTTATACTATATTAAATTTTTTATTAAGCTATAAAATAATTTTTAATTATTAAATTAAAACATATTAATAAACTATAAAATAAATTAAAAACAATTATAAAACAAATAATTGTATATATTTTTATTATGTGAATGGTTTTTTTTATCGTAACTAAATCTTAAAAATAATAACAAAATGATAAAAGTTTTTTTTTTACGATTAATTATTTGAATTTAAAAAAGAATTATTAAAAAAAATAAAATTAGAATAAAATTGTGTAAGATAAATTCACTCTAAATGATAAAAAATTATTATTTATTTTTATATAATAAAATATTTATATGAAATTATTAATATATTTTTATATTTTTAATTAATACAATAAATATATTATAATTTTAAAACCCTATAATTTATCACAATTTTGAACTCTAAGATTATACAGTTGTTAAAATAATATTCAGTGGACCCAAAGAAATACTGGACAATAAGAACCGTTGATAAGGGTTACTTTCCATCACATGGTCCCCTGTATTTGAGCTTAAATTGCACACCTGCATCTACATATTTACATCTTCCATCTCTACAACCCTAACCCATTGCATTCAACAAACCAAAGCTGCCTCTGTTTTTGCCTCTTGTTATTGCGCAATTTTTTCTTCATCTCATACACACAACGCCAACATGCCAAATCACAATTAGAAACACAGCCTCACAAATTCTCACTCATATAACCTAAAGTAAGTTTCGCACTCTTTTTGTAATATCATAATCTTGTTTTCTAGGGTTCTTGAAGTGTTTTTTTATTTATTTTTTATTTTCATAAATTTGGATTACGAGCGGTCAGATTTTGATAATTCCTTAGGTTTTGGTATTTGTATAAGATTTGAATGTATTGCTGTGTTACTTGAACTCTTAGTTATTGATTGCAGAGATATAATACAATTTTGTTATGGCAACCGCGGAGACAGCTCCTGCGGGGCTTGGCCCTAGATATGCACCTGATGACCCTACTCTTCCACAACCGTGGAAGGGATTGATTGATGGCAGCACTGGATTGTTATATTACTGGAATCCTGAAACTAACGTTACACAATATGAAAAACCTGCTCCCGTAACACCACCCTTGCCTGCGCCGGTGACTTCTGCACCGAACTTGGCACCTATACCAGTGGCTCACACCATGCAGATGGGACCGCAGCATGGACAGCAGTTAATGCAAGGCCAACCCTCTCAACAGGTGAGTCACCTTGCCCAACAGCATGGACAATCAATACCACTTCAGCAACAGCAGAGTCCCCATATGCAGAACCACTCTCAGGGTTCTCAGTCTGCGCCGCAGCAGAACTCACTAATGCCGCAGCCAGGCTTACATCAAGCTAGACAGCAAATGATGCAGCCCCAGGGGCAGCAAATGTTGCAGCAGCCTCAAGGACAGCAAATTCAACATCAGATGCCGCCACAGGCAATCCATTCCCAGCATTTTGTGCAAGGAATGCCTCAGGATCATGGCTCGCATATTGTTCCCCCACAAGTACATCAGTTTCCTACCCAAAACATGCACTATATGTCATATCAGCAAAACATTATTACACCCAGGCAACCAAACTCTCAACACATTCAGCCAAACACTGTCTCACCTGGGCAACCTAACCCCCAGCAGGTTCAGCATAACATGCATGGTCAACCCTTCGAAAATCAACAAACAAGCTTTCCAAAAGTAGAGGAAGCGGAGTTTAAAAATGGAAGCCAGGTTGGACTTTCACCATCCCAGTATCCACAGAGGAGTACCTTGCCTGCTCAGAATAATCAGAACCTTCCTCCCGACACAGCTTCTGGTCAAATGCCTAATGTAGGTGTCAATGCTGGTCAGCCACAGCAATTTAGGACTGCCTTATCAGGCAGCGTGCAGAAGTCGCCCTCTGCAATGCCATTGCAGCAGGGTGGATCTGATCTATATTACCAACATGGTCCTAACTTTCATAAGCAGATGAGCCCAGGAATGATGCATGGTCATCCATCCAATGTCCATCCTGCTGGCCAAAAGATGAGTCAGGAGGACAATTTACGTGGCAGAGCAGGAAATGAATATTACTATAATTCTAACAAAGATATGTCCACAATGGGTCGTCGGCAACCAGATATGACTCAAATACCCGTACCAAGAAATCAGCAGGTAGCTTTTTGCCCTAGTACAAAGTTTCCATTGCTTCATTTTTCAATCTTCAACTACTATTATTGCATTATTTGTAATGGTATTTGATTGCTGGTGATATTATAAAGTTGTTTCAATGCTATGTTTAAAGTGCTGATTAATATATGAAAACCTCCATCACATTCTCATTTCCCTCCACAAAATAATTTTTCTTAATGAAATTGATAGGCTTCTTAGGAGCAAGAAACCTGGAACACAATTCTGGTTTGACTCCAGAAAATGCAACACAACAAAGAACACTTTTTCTTTATTTCAGAAAACACAACAATTGTACAACACTTTCAAGGAAGCCTGTCTTCCTCCCTCCTTCCATTTTCTCTTAAAACAATATTTTGTGTCAATCCAAACATTACACCCTTGGTGCATCTTTCTGGATCAGTTAAGACAATCCTCATTAATTTCTCAATAAGATTCTAAAATCCTAGCATCCAACTTTCTAGCATAATCAGTATGCCTAAAATAACCTCCAGTTCTTGAGTTTCTTAGCAGCAAGAGACTTAAGATTCCTGCGTGATGAACTTCTTGATAATATGCTATATTATTGAGAAATAGTTAAATATTTAGTCTTTTTATAATGTTGATACAGCTTTTCTTTTAGCTGTGTGCCTCATGACAGTGTTTTTAAAGGCGCCTTTCATCTTTGACTACTTCAACACTTTTTGATAATACATTTGTGATAGCTTCAGTTGTCCTTGTCAATTTTTAATCCTTTAATTTTTAAGTTGATTAGCCATCAATTCCTGTTCTTTGTTGTAATTAAATATTTACATTTTATGATTCTGTGAAACATCTACGCAGGATACGAGGATCGGCAATACTCCTTTTCAAAACGTAATGCCAAGTGGGAATGGAAGTGGTATTGCTGGGAATGCTATGCCTAGCATGTTTGTTCCTCCAATGGGAGGACCTTCACCTCTATCTAATAACTCTTTAATGAGGCCTTCTTATATGGGATCTTCTGATGCAAGTGATCTTTCACCTGCTGAAATTTACTGCCAGCAACATGAAGTTACAGCAACGGTCAGTATATCTTAGTACAAATAGCATCTAGGCCAAGCTTTTACACTACTCTAGGCATATTTGATATTATAATTTAATTTTGCTGTATGTTACAAGCAATTAAGACGCTTCAAAATCAGAAGTGAAACCAAAGCATATCTTTAGTCTTATATACTATATACAATATGAGATGATATGATCTTCTTAGGGGAGATTGTTACGGATAAGTGCCATGGTTTTGGTTCCATTGTTTTTAGTTTCGTGTAGAATGATTTACTTTATTTTAAATTTATATTTTTGTTCATATTTATAGTTCTCTGACATCACTATTTGTCTCACTGGACAGGGTGGTGACATTCCCCCTCCTTTCATGACATTTGATGCTACTGGGTTCCCTCCAGAGATATTGAGAGAGGTAAGTTTATTTTCTCTTATTATATGGTGTTGTATGCATATTGGTGCTTCCTAGGAAAGAAATGGTTTTACTCCTTTTCCCCCATTTTTTTTTAACTTAAAATTTACTTTTAAACTTGTCTATTTTCGCTTGTCGCAGGTGCGATATCTGCTCCAGAGCAGGAGCATATGTCGTACGCTGCACTGCTAATCTGCTATTGGCACAATTACACGTGCAACTACTATCCTGATTTTTGGAGCCTGCATAATGGATGGTTGGAGCCTTTCTTGGGCATCTTCTAAGGGTGGATGGCCCTCCATTCTTCAAATTTCTATGTGACCTGGGATTTGTTGCTTATTGGCTCCGCCTCTTATGTCTTTTTTGCCTTTTTTAATTGCCTCAAGTTGCTTCAGTAAGCAACCATAACCTATAGGTCCTTGTTTTTGTTTGCTAAATTATATAAGTTGAATGCAATTTTGTGTTTTGCAAATCAAAAGGCATTGGATTTGTGCACCATTCATAGGTCTGATATCTAGTCATATACTGTCATTTCAGATATATTCTGCTGGCTTCTCAAATCCAACACCAATACAGGCTCAAACATGGCCTGTTGCACTACAGGGTAGAGACATAGTAGCAATTGCCAAAACCGGCTCTGGGAAAACATTGGGTTACTTAATTCCTGCCTTCATTCTTCTTAGACAGCGACACAATAATTCTCTGAATGGCCCCACTGTCTTGGTTTTGGCTCCAACACGGGAACTAGCGACACAGATTCATAATGAGGTTATCAAGTTTGGTCGGTCATCACGAGTCTCTTGCACGGTTTGTCCTAGACCTTCTATCTTTTCCTTTTTGTCGAGTTTTAGCCTATTAAAGTTTGTCTTTATCTTTTGGTTTATCTGTTTTATTTCCCTTTGCAGTGCTTGTATGGTGGAGCACCTAAAGCCCTTCAACTAAAGGAGTTAGATCGGGGAGCAGACATTGTTGTTGCCACACCTGGTCGGCTCAATGATATACTTGAAATGAAGAAAATTGACTTTGGGCAAGTTTCACTACTTGTGCTTGATGAGGCTGACAGAATGCTTGACATGGGTTTTGAGCCTCAAATCCGGAAGATTGTGGATGAGATTCCTGCACGCAGACAAACTCTCATGTACACAGCAACCTGGCCAAAAGAAGTAAGAAAAATTGCTAGTGAACTTCTTGTGAATCCTGTCCAGGTTAACATTGGAAGTGCAGATGAGCTTGCTGCAAATAAAGCCATCACACAGGTATTTAATTGTGGCTATTTATTCAAAAAATCAAGTTCGTGGTAATTTTAGTGTTATCTTGTATCTGTATGCTCAGTTTTGGTGAATTTGTGTTCAAGTTTTGTGTGACTGTTAAAAATATTTGCTTCTTCCTTTCATTTTTTTCTTTCTGTTATATTCTATATCCAAGGTTCTACTTCCGGATTTAAGGATGAGGTGTTAAACCTCCAAATTTCAATAAATTTATTTTCCTTGTTTGGATATTGGCTTCTTCCTATTATTTATACTCTTTGTATTATTATATTCTGTATCTAAATATCCAATTGTGGAAGTGAATGGAGACAAACTTTACCAATAAAGCTGAAGGTTTGATTCTCGGGAGTCATTGTCACTTATAAAGGGTTTATCTAATCACCATGTCTACCTTTATGCTTGTGGGAAGGGACTGAGGATGAATATCTAAAATATAACAAGAACACATTCTAAATACCAGCATTGACATACCAATTCAACTCTTCAAACTCATCTATGATTATTATTGTTTTATTCTTTGTGGTATTTGAAGTTTCTTAAATGAGAATGCCGTCAAAATACCTTCTCATGATATCTATTTAATTCTTGATGACACTTTTGAAATGTTGGTTAATATAACCTTTTCTTACTGATGTAACAGTTTAACACTTGACCCAAAAGCATCTTCTCTATGGTCATTGCTTCATGTCCTTCATGTGGCTGAGTATCTTCCTTAACATAGACTAGTGGTTTCATTTCCCTTTCTTAGGAAGCCTTAACTTTTATCAGTTTTTGGAGGGGGAAATGTTGTCATGTGTAGTGAGTGCACGTTGTAATAAGTTTTGGGATTGGTCCACTTATAGAAAGGGTGTTACAAACATTATCTTTCCAGAAATTAAAACACTGCCTTTTAATTGTGTTAAATTTGTGTGAATGGCTTTTTTTTTCTGAAATACATTTTTTTTAGAATGATTTTGTTTTCTGTTGTGCCATATGGCATTGTTTAGTGTGCTTATTTAGGTCTGTTTTGTATTCGATGTCATTATGCTGTTATCTCGTACCCTGACTTTTATCTCATATCCATCATTAATTTCTATGAATAGATTTACTTTAATATGTTCCAAATGAAACAATATTTTGTTTTAGTTTCTTGGAGACTTATACTCTTTTTTCCCTTCCCTGTGTAATTTGTATACATGCAGTATGTTGAAGTTGTCCCACAAATGGAGAAGCAGAGGCGTTTGGAACAGATCCTCAGATCCCAAGAACGAGGTTCTAAGGTCATAATATTTTGCTCCACGAAGAGGTTATGTGATCAGCTAGCTCGAAATATTGGCCGCACTTTTGGAGCTGCTGCAATTCATGGAGATAAGTCTCAAGGTGAGAGAGACTGGGTTTTAAGTCAGTTCCGGACTGGGAAGTCACCAATTCTGGTTGCCACTGATGTTGCAGCTCGTGGGCTTGATATTAAGGATATAAGGTTAGCTTCTTTGTGGTAAAGAATATAAATGAATGGGCCATATTATGAAGTCTTTATGTTACTTTTGCATGTGCTGGATAATGATGAACCTTTAGTTTATCACATTGAGGCCTTAGCTTTGTTTAGGAGTTTTTTGATACTTCACTGTAGTTGAACTTGTGAATTTATGTTACAGGGTGGTAATAAATTATGATTTCCCCACTGGAATTGAGGACTATGTGCACCGTATAGGAAGAACTGGAAGAGCAGGTGCTACTGGAGTGTCATATACCTTTTTCTCTGAGCAGGACTGGAAACACGCCGGTGATTTAATCAAAGTTTTGGAGGGTGCTAATCAGCATGTGCTTCCAGAGTTAAGACAGATGGCTTTGCGTGGGCCATCAAACTTTGGAAAGGAACGGGGTGGGATGAGTAGGTTTGATTCTGGTGGTGGGCGCTGGGAGACTGGTGGCCGTGGTAGCATAAGAGATGGTGGCTTTGGTGGTCGTGGTGGAATGAGGGATGGTGGCTTTGGTGGTCGTGGGGGTGGCATGAGGGACGGTGGTTTTGGGGGGCGTGGCAGTGGCATGAGGGATGGTGGCTTTGGTGGTCGAGGTGGAGGCATGAGGGATGGAGGATTTGGTGGACGTGGTGGTGGTTTTAGTGGACGTGGTGGCATGAGGGATGGAGCTGGTGGGAGAGGTGATTTCTTTCCTGGTAGGGGCAACAGGGGTAGGGGATCTGGTGGTCTTCGTGGGGGTCATGGTGGTTGGGGTAGGGGTGAACGTGGTATGGATGACCGTGGACAGGGGCGCGGACGTGGCCGATTTGACAACAGAAGGGATGTTTCTTACAAAAGTAGAGGCAGAAGTTATAGTCGAAGCCCAGAAAGAGTCCGAACATGGGATTATAGTAGTAGTAGCAGAAGTCGTAGTCGAAGCAGGAGTTGGAGCAGAGATCGTAGTAGAAGCCGAAGTCGCAGCTGGTCTCGTGGCCGAAGTTACAGTCGAAGCCGAAGCCGTACCCGCAGCAGGAGCCGGAGCCGGAGTTATGATAGGCGGGATAGGTCAGTTCAACAGCTTCCTGATCGAAAGGATCTTAGGCCACAGGAAGTGGGAACTTCTGATGCAAGAAATCTTCCCTTGTCTCCTGGTCCTGGCAAACAGGAGAATTCCTCTTTGGGAAATGAGCAAGGGCAGCAGCAATCTGTTGTTGGTAGCTCTGATCCAGGGAATCCAGAAGCCGTGGCAGACCTTGGTCATGAATCAGCTTCTGGTGTTTAGACTCACGATTGGATTCTCGATTTTTGGGAAGGTATTCTAACTTTTTGTCTTGGTGGGTAAACCTTCCACTTTAGTCTTTACATGGTGATTACCTTATGGCTAGAGGTTCATTCACGGGGTAGTGCTGTATGAAATGAGTGAACGGTCTAATATGATATGATACTGCATCAACATTATTTGGTGAGAGTTGTTCAATGGTGCTTAATTTTGATCAATTGGCGATGCTCTGGTTGGTTTTATTGGAGGGCATTATTTTAATATTTATATGTAGTATTAGTTGTGGAATTGGAATTAAACAAATTGTAAGGAATCGATTATTGTTTTGTACTAGGCTACAGCTCAAGTCACCTGACATTTTGGTTATTTTCTTTTCTTCGTGTTAACAGATGTTGGCATTTGCAAAAAAGCACAAAAGGGAAATTTAAAATTGAAAACATAATTAACTAAATCCAATGCGTCAAATTATTCGTTTTCAAGTTTGGAGTATTCAAAATTTAAACGTGAACTTTTTTTAACCACTTTTGTACTTTGGATTTATTACTTTTTTATGGAGTCTTTATGTTTTTCCCTTTGCCTTGTGTGGAAACAACGTTTGTGTTTCATATTTTCTGTGTAGATGAAGAATGTGGTGTGAGTAAGAAAAGCGCGTTGAGAAACAGAAATAGGTGGAGTAGTGGGTAAGATATTTATTGGCAAAGCAAGGAACATAATCACTTTTGTTTTTTTGCAGCAAGTGCTTCCAAGATTTACGTTAAATTAATGGTTAGGAAAAAGCATGCACTTTCTCTTTGCTTCGTGAGCAGCAGATTCATCTCAAAATCTTCCCACTCATTTTCCATTCCCATTTTGGTATTTTCATACTTTGCTTTGAAAAACGAAATCTACAAGTTTCACCAAAATGTTTATCATTATTTTTTTTATTGTTATCAAATATTACATAAACGAATTACCCTTTCTGTTACTATTGTGTTTAAAAAATAATCTCATTATTATACGATAAAGATAGATCTAATCGGTAAAAATTAGACTCCTATAGCATGAAGACATTACTTTGAATTTTAATGAAGCGTGGAATTAATTTATGAGCAATCTACAACTGGTGTAAGTGACCTGATTTACTTAAACTTTTTAGGGAAAAGGAAAAAGAAAAAAAAAGGCTTAAATTATTTTTAAAAAATATTTTCAAAGATTTGTAGAATGTAAAAATAGTAATCCTAGCACATATTCCATATATTTAAAAAAACTTAATCAAAAGAAATTACTTCATTATTTTAATAAGTTTTAACTTAGTCATAAATTAAATTTTGTAAAAATGATTTTCCATGTACCTTTGGATTTCAACTCATACATAGATTAATTTCATTTTTCTTTTCTAGATATAAATATGTGGGTTTTTTCTAATATACTCTTGGTTGTAAAAAGTTCAATCCATGCATTTTCCAGTATTGTAAATATAAAGACAATAAATATCGAGAATATATAAAAGATAATGAGACCAGATATAGAAAATAGTTGTGTTTTATTAAGTATGGAGATTTTGTGTGATTCAATTTTAATTATGTATTGTTAATTCTGTGATATGTGTATCATGCAGGTACTAAAATGAAAACTGCAAGAATTGTTTTAAGTGAATTGTATGTATTATCTGATTTTTCTAATAATTTGGACTAAAGATTTATATGTATCGGTTGATACAAATTTAAAGACGCAAAAATAATTATAAGTTAATGGGTTATATATATATATATATATATATATATATATATATATATATATATATATATATATATATATATTTCGCCTTTGAATTTTAACATGAAATAGAAATTGGTCTATGTTGTTTGAAATTTTGATATATTTTGATTACTAAACTATAAAAGAAATATAATATTTTTAATTTAATTACATTATTTTTTTACATGTTGAGTATATTTATATTTTATGTAAGTTGTTTATATTATGTAACATATTGTTATTTTAATGTAAGTTGGAAAATGTATTTGATACATCAATACATTGGATTAAAAAATATATTCATTCATTTTTTAAATTTAAAATTTAAAAACCAAAATATATCAAAGTTTTAATTAAATATTAACAAATTTCAATTTCACATTAAAATTCATAAAATACAAAAATATTAAACTCTAATTTAATATATCAAAAACTACCAACTTAAAATTATAAATGAGAGTAAAAGTTCACTTATATTAAATTTCATAAACTCAACTTAATTGACCATCACATAACTGTAAGATTCACATAAGAAAAATCACCATCCCTCGTTTTTCAAATATAAGTTTCAAACATTGATCCTATAATATTAATCTCTTAATTATTTTTATACAAAATTTTCTTGAAAGGTAAGCATTTAATTTAAATGACCAAGAGATATAAAATTTTATCTAGAATCATATATCTATGTTGTTGAATTTCATAACTCAAGTTCTAAACACAACTTTAATGTGTAAATATAACAAGAAACATAAATAATGAAATCGTACAATATGGAACATAAAAAAAATATGTTTTTTATTACTAAACTTTCATCCAAAATTGAAATTAGTTTTCTTTAAATTTTTTAAACAATTTAATCATTAACTTCATAAATGTGTGGATTTAATTATCTTAATGAAATGATGTTTAAATTTTGTTGAATTATAAAATGGCGTTCCACCATGACATACGAAGTATGGACACGTCATTATGCACATGACAATCAAGATTTCCCACCTTCATTGTCATTGATAATATTTTCTTATCATCACTTAGACTAAATCATTAAATCTCCAACTTCATCACTGTTTTCTAACTCGATTATCATCAACCCCTTTATTTTTCACACAACATGATACACACAGTCACTTCATCATTGTCTTACCCCAATGCAACGCAAAATGTAAAACAAAGTTAACATAAAAACGCATACACGAAATGAGGTTCCGCTACAACCTCTGGCCATCATCTTCTCTAAACACTTAGCGCGATACCTTCATTAATGTTCTTTATCTTTGACACCTTCAACTTTTTCATTTTATGGATTTCCCCTTTTCAATTTCCTCTTCTCCATTCATCCGTCTTCAACAAAAAAACATACAATTTTTTTTCAGATTCACAATCTTCATCCTTTTCAACCAACACGCTTCATCATGCACTTCTGCTCCTCCACTACTAATCATACGAAAATAATTTTCACTTTTCTTCTTCACCACACAAAACATGATAAATGCATCTGCCCTGCTCTAAATTCTCTATCCTCCTATTTGAAAAGAAAATTGAGAATAAAAAGTCAAATCTGCAATTTTTCTAATAAGAATTTCTTCAAAAGAAAAATCAAAGGAACCATTAGTGATTACTCAAAAGCATAAACATTTCAAAATTAGTACAAAAGATAATCAATATGAAAAAAAAAGACGATTGGATCGACAAAGGGAAGAAAACAAAGGTGGTAACGACAACATTACCTACACAATGTGTTGGCATCGACGAGCTGACGATGCAAACAATTGCTCTGATTAGGAATGCTAAAGTTGTGTTAGGAGTAAATAAGGAAGTCATGGTGGTTGGTGAGAAAATATGCAGTAGGAGATACGAGGAAGAAAAACCCTTGCACAAAATAAAGATGCTCATTTTCAATTATTTTTTAAAATATATGAAATGAATAATATGATATCATTACATATATTTTAAAAAATAATTGAAAACTTAGATTGTTATTTTGTTACATATTTCTATAGCATATCAACAAATGACATTTTGTAACACACCTTAACAAAAATTTGATGTCATTTTCATTTGCAGGATTGAATCCACTCATTTTTTTATTGGAAAATTAAATTGTCTCAGAGTTTCAAAAACTAACTTTCAATTTTCAATAAAAATTTGAGGACAAAAACATATCTAACAAAAAAAAAACACTAGCGTCAAGTAATAATTTTTTATTGCAAAAGAAAAACTACATATAGAAGAGATTTAATATATTCACCCTAATGAAAATGAGAATGAGTTCATTTGAAATACATAAATGACTAATAAAATGACAAGTTTAAGGTGAGAATTCCTTATATAGAATTATTTCTCTCATAATAACTCTTTATAATTATGGTTTGTTTTAGTTTTAAAAAGTCAAATCAAATTTTATCTCTTAAAACACTCTAAAAATATGTTTTTTTTTTCTTGATAAATGAGTTACTTGATTAACAAATACAACTATTTTCTCATCAAAGAGTGTCTTAGTTATTGAATAAGTATTTTATCACTCGACAAAAAGATTTCAAAATGACTTAATTTTTTTGACTTCAAATTTTTATATCTCTAGAAAAATAATTAGAAAAAAATATAACCACTTTTATCTCACAAAATTTTGTTTAAACCATAAATTTCAACCAACAAACTTTATTTCATATACAGACAAATTAAAATATCCAATTAATATGCAAAATATTATATGTGCGCTATGAGAACACAAAATCTAATGAGAACGATTTTGTTTACATATATTTGCAATAATATGAATATATATGATATTTATTTTATAATGTCAGAAATATTTATTTTAAATTTATATAAATAGCCATAACACTTTTAGGTCTCATTACGTAAAACATGTAACTATAGAATCATTCGAGTTGTATGTATACACACGTGTATATATATGTTCAAGTTTGTGTATATAGGAATTACTAATAATTAATACATGAGAGAAACAAACAAGTATTAATGTTTTAAAACATTAGAAGACACGTTACAGATAAATTTAATGCTTAATAAATAACTAAACAAGTTTAATGTAAAGAGAGAAAGGTTAATATCCTAATAGGAAACTGTGAGATTTTGTTTATCAATCTCATTAGGTAATCAACTTTTTAATCCTGAAAAAAAAAAACAAAATTCAGGTGTGAAATATTATAACTAGAATCATTGTCTTCACATGCAAAAATTGTCTTCATTTTATTTTCAGAACTTTTCGATAAAGGAGAACGAGATACTTTACTATAGGAAAGTTATTGCATTTTATTCTTTTGATAAGATTACAAATATGTTTTTTTACAATTACGATGTCTGTATGTGTTATAATGGTAACATTTTAAACAATACTATTTAATTTGACATAATCTTTATAAACATCTACACTAATCATGATGATTATTGGAATTCAAATTTTTTCTCAGCATAAGAAAACGAAATTAACTTATTAAGTATTTAGATAGTAAAATTTAAGATATTGACTTCACGAATTTTAAATGTTTTGTGCTAAAATAATTTATAGGATAGAGAATTTTCAGATAATTATGAAAAAAATGATAAAATTTGAAGTTTTATGAAAAATATTATTCTACCTGAACAAAAATTTTAAAATATGATTTTCAAATTGTCTAGTTTAAATAAAGCATTTAATAAAACAAAAAATATAAATAAAAATAATTTAAATTTAATGGCTTTTTAAATAACTTTCAATCCAACCACAACTTAAATTTGATTTTATTTAAATTTTGAAAATTCTTGGTGAAGTGGGTGGAATTTTGAACACCTTATCCATTAACTATATACATGTATGAAGGTTTATTTGTATATTAATATTAATTAATTAATATTAAAAAATGTACATACCTACCAACAAGTGAAACAATATTAATAGGAGCACAATTAAACTGATAAAGAAAGCGAGGGAATCATACACCCATTTTCGGCTACACGGAGAGAAAATGTTATTCTCACAAGTAGTTCTCCTTGTCACTCTGACCGCTCCAATAGTAGCGTTCAGTGCCATTGTCGGTGGACAAATCTGAAGGGTACTATAGTCAAAACAAAAACAAATCAAAGGCCACAATTGGACAGTGATCACCGCTATAGTAAGCCAATCAAAATGCGTGCGCATCAAGCAGGCAAAACGACGGCGTTGGCATTTTCGAAGTGGCATTTTCGTTGTATCCGAAGCGGCAGAGGGGTAACTAGGTAATTTGAAAAGCGAGCGCAATAAGAAATAGCGAAACGCTTCGTATCTTATAGTGGGGAATCAATCTCTCTCTTCACTACTCCACTTGTGGGTTCTGGTTTTTTTGTTACGCTCACCAAAACGGCTCTCACGCAGGCCAAAAGCTTCACCGTTTCGGTTCCTGCTTAGGGTTTCCTTCTCGCATAGTCAAATGCCGCGCGGAGCCGATACTTCGCTCTTCGTACTCTCCAGCTCCAAATCCTCTCCGCGTTTTTCACCCACCATGCATTGATTCTTCTTCCTCCTCTTCTCTTCAGGTAATTTCATTCCTCTCTCTCTCTCTCTCTCTCTCTCTTTTCCTTCCTCATTTTTCTTTCTCGACTTCTTTTTATCGAATATTATGTTAATCGATAAGTCAAGAGTGCTTGTTTTTTGTGAATTTTCTGACGTATTGCGCTTGATTGTGCCTGTAGAAACCGAGTTTCTAGTTTATGTGTAGGTTTAGGGTGGGTGAATTTTCGTTTTCTCTTCGTTGTTTTTTTTGAAATTGTTTTCATATTTGGTATGATGCTGAGCTGTATTTTGATTTTGAGGTCTTTAGCGGCCTGAAAGAATGAATGAAGTTTAATTGCGTGCTAGTAATTGCTCCGTTTAGGAAAAAAATTGGGCGTGTTTAGAATTCGAACTGGTGCGTATCATATATGAGACACTGCTAGTGCATGATGGGATTTACTTGGTATACTCAACATGCAGCTGTTGTTTGTATAGTATTTGTGATCGTGGTTTAATTTGGTTATCTCTGATTTTTGTTACTCTATGTATTTCTATTGTTCTTTATTTATGTTGGGTTTGAGTTTATTAATATTTGGTTGAGATGTTGTTTTACACATAGTATAGTTTAGATTATGTGTTTTACACTGTTTATGTCTAGTGTTTCTTATTTCTATCTTTAATACCTTTTTAATTGTTATGCGTGCTTATGTTATGACTCTATGACTGTCTACAGTGGTGGCAGTTCTGGTATGGAAGTGTATGATATTTCTGAAACTAGAAACCATGATGCACATATGGTAAAAGAATTTAGTCTGTAACCTTTGTCCTTTAGTATTTAAGTTTTCAGGATTACTTTGATGATAGACAATAAACGTTTCATTCTTTTTGACTTTAGATTGAAGGTACTGATTTAAATTCACACTTCTCAAGCCCAAATCTTGGACGAACTGAGGTGATGGCTAACGAAGGAACCCCTGAGTTTTATGTTGATCAGAACATGTATTACCCTACTTCCAACAATTATGGGTATTACTGTACAGGTAAATTAGAAATATTATAACGTTAGTTTTGTTTTGAAATTATGTCATGGTGATAATTTCTTACTCATTGTGCTTAGGTTTTGAAACACCCGGGGAATGGGAGGACCACCATAGGATTTTTGGTGTAGATGGTCCCAATGTTCAGTACGCGGCAAGTTCAACTCCTGTTTCTCTCTATCTATGTTGGTTATTGGTTTTTTTAACGGTGCTGTTCCTTTTTTCAGGGTGCACAAAATGAAAGTTTGCCGTATGTATATTATACCTATGGATATGCACAGTCTCCATACAATCCATATAATCCTTATATTCCTGGTGCTATAATTGGAACTGATGGCTCATTTGGAGGAGGGCAACATTATTACACCCTCCCCAATTATCAGAACCCAGTTTCTGCCTCTGGTTATATTCCCATTATTCCGCCAGACACTTTTTATGATAGTTCTGCAGATTCCTTTTTTGGAGCCAGTGCTTCTGTCAGTAAACCTGATGGAAGAGGTTTGAAACATAAGTTCAATTCAGCTTCTGGTAACTTTTCTAGGAACTCTTCAAAATTTTTATCAAATCAGACAAGTTCCTTGGCCAGGGTGTCAGAGGGGCCGAGGGGTAGTGATGGGAGGAAGCAAGATTTAACACATGCAAGTGTGTCCGGTAGTAGTTTTCTCAATTTAGCTTCACCAGCTGTTCATCAGGTAGTTGTTTTACCCTCTTTTAAATTATATTTGAATTGTTGATTTACACATTTTTTCTTATGGTTAAATGATAATAAACTTATCTTTTAGTACTTCATCACTAATGTGTCATTTTTTTTATATGCCTGGGGATTGTTTCGCTTGGTGAGTATTAATTTGTGAAATTTTAGATATTCTTTATAAATAAAAGATGGCTAAATTCAATGGTATTGAAAAAGGGCCATGGAGGAAATCACCATGCAGTCCTGCACCACTTTGCAAGGAAGAAACTGGGTCAGTGTGGAATTAGGAAACCTGAGTTGCCTACGGCAGAACAGAGCTGTTCTTCCACGTAGTCCCCCCGACCCAAGCTCCAGGGTCACTTTTTTGTACAGCGCCAACCCCCCTACCCTTCCCTTTTTTTCTCTTTTGTTCTTTAATGCTACCTTCCCCTTTTCTTTTTCTTCTTGTTTTCTACTCTAATTATGTTTTACTGTTATTTGAACTTAGTCGTATGTTGCTTTTATTTTATTGTTATTTAAATTTATAGACTTGTTATTGTTAACTTTGTGGCTGTATTTCAATTTTTTTTTTTTGCACTACAATCATATTTCTGCCTTTTTTTATTTGTTCATATGTATATAGTTGACACTTTTGTCCGAATCTTCCGCCATAACTTGTTCATATGTCATTCATAGTTATTTTTTTTGAAATTGATGAGTGGGTGGTTTGATAATTGATTGGGGTATCTTTCAAAATGTCATTTTTGTTGAGAGTTGTTTTTGATTGGCCCACTGTTATGCTTTTGTAGTAGACTTCTGAATTTCAACTTGTAGATACAATTTCTAAAGGGAATGTTATGACTTATCATCAAATATAAAAATGTCTTATTTAACAATAATGAATTTTCTAATTTCAAATCTAATGCTAATGGACAGTCTGCAGTTGCTAAACTTAGGCCGAAGCTTCACCCAGGCAAAGTTCCAAGTGGTAATAATGGAAGCTCTGACATATTGGGTGAGCAAAACCGGGGCCCTAGAGTTGGAAGATCAAAAAACCAATTGTCTTTGAAAGCCTATACAACGGTGACAGGAGATGGTAATGAGCAGGGGAACATTGTCATTTATACTGATCAATACAACAAGGAAGATTTTTCTCTTGACTATGAAAATGCGAAGTTTTTTGTTATAAAATCTTACAGTGAGGATGATGTGCACAAAAGCATTAAATATAATGTGTGGTCATCAACACCTCATGGAAATAAGAAGCTGGAGAGTGCTTATGAGGATGCACAGAAAATAGCAGCTGAAAAGTCTGGAGTCTGCCCCATCTTTCTATTTTTTTCTGTGAGTGTTCAATGAATTTTAATCCTGGTTCTTTATTATTTGTTATCTACTCTCTCTCTCTCTCTGTTATTTATCAGTAAGTCACACTTACTTTTCATGTATAATATTTTTCTTCCTTTTAATGAAGGTCAATGCAAGTGGGCAGTTCTGCGGGGTTGCAGAGATGGTTGGTACAGTTGATTTTAATAAGAATATGGACTTTTGGCAGCAAGACAAATGGAGTGGAAGCTTTCCTGTAAAGTGGCACTTCATTAAAGATGTACCAAATCCAAATTTTAGGCACATTATACTGGTGAACAATGAAAATAAGCCAGTAACTAACAGTAGAGACACACAAGAGGTATTCATTGCCTGTATTTCCTTTAACAAGTTTAGACATGGCAGGTTATTATATTAACATTTTACAGTAGTGAGGGTGATTGTTAATTTTTGACCAAAATTTTCAATTTATCTGGTGTATTGTTTTGATATATCGATTATTGAGTTATTGGACTGTTGGTTATATACATACTCCTACATTCTTGAATTTCTTTTGTTAAAAGTTATATCTTATTTCATTGTTCTTGAATTGGTAGATTTTGATTTAACCGCCTTCTTACATGAATTTACTTTTATTTTATTGATATTAGTATGCATGATTCCAGATGTGAATTTATTCAAAATGAACTTAGTGAACTATTATTGCACATCACATTTGATATCACTGCTGTATTAAGCTATTTTGGTACAATTATTGTTTTGCTTTGCATCAATAAATATAGCTTATTATCCTTTAACAAGTCTAGACATGGCAGGTTATTATATTAACATTTTACAGTAGTGCGTGTTATTGTTAATTTTTGACCAAATTTTGCAATTTATCTGGTGTATTGTTTTGTTATATTGATTGTAGAGTTATCGGACTGTTGTTTAACTACACACTCATGCATGCTTGAATTTCTTTTGTTAAAAGTTATATCTTATTTCATTCTTCTTGAATTGGTAGATTTTGATTTAACTGTCTTACATGAATTTATTATTATTTTATTGATATTAGTATGCATGATTCTTGATGTGAATTTATTCAAAATGAACTTAGAGAACTATTATTGCACATCACATTTTGATATCACTGATGGATTAAGCTATTTTGCTACAACTATGGTTTCCCTTTGAATTCAATAAATCTAGCTTATTAACCTTTATCTCTATTTTTCTGCATACGCTTGTTACATTGATTATTATGTTCCTTGCTTATGCACAGATAGTGTATTTGAAAGGTTTGGAAATGCTGAAAATATTCAAAAATCACACATTGAAGACATCTTTACTTGATGACTTTATCTACTATGAAAGTCGACAAAAGATCATGCTGGATGAGAAAGCCAAGTTGCTTGGCAAGAACTTTGATAGTCCAATATTTGCACCTGTATTGGAAGCTCCCCAAAAGCTGAATTTTACGTCAACTGGTAATTATGAGAAGAATTTGGAGCCCCAGGATGATTCGGATGGCTTAAAACAGATTCCAGTTTCAAGTCTTGAGCAGATTCCTAGTAATTCTAGCGATACTAGCATCAAGCCTGTGGATGAGAAAGCTGATAAAACTATTGCTAAAGATATTTCTTCTATCTTAAAGATTGGTTCAGTCACTATTGCCCCCAAACAGGTTGAGGCTAAACAATCCATCAGCATTGATAATAAAGAACCAGTTGATGTCCTTACAGTAGGCTCGATGCAGGTCAAAGTCAATGGGTTTGGTTCATCATCTGGAATTTTGAAGGTTGGCAGCATCCCACTTGATGGAAGAGCATTGCAACCGGGAAAAGGAGATACTTCCGTTAAAACCAGATCACAACGGTAAATTTTGCTTTGCGTTTGAAGCAACATCTGGGTAAAGATGGATGAATGGTTGCCCAATTGGATTTTACAATTGGGATGTTGATTTTGTTTTTGATCATTGTGTTTCCTACATAGTTCATTTGCCAATGATGATGTTTTGCTGCAAGGCTGTTATATCTTGGGTCTTTGGACGGTGTTGATTGGGTAGTGTAATGTCCTTTATTTGTGCTTTTCGCCTGCTGGTTCTCAACATTCAAGGAGTGAGTGAGTTTGTTCATCCAATCTGTGTTGAGAAACCTGCTTGAACATCCGGCCACATAGTCGAGTGAGTCTGCTATATTGACAAGATCACATTTCTATTCTATTGTTTTGAATGTAGTTCATCCTTATTTGGTTAAAAGATGAGCAAATGTAACAATTGATTAAACGAGCTTTCTAAGGTGAGAGTATATCAATGTCTAGTGTATTAATTCTTGTACCTTATAATCTAATCTTAGGTGGAATCAGTTCAACGTGTTGTCGTTGGAAATGTTACCTTTGTTTGATGAAATTGTCGTTTCTCAAATTCCGACGAACTATTTAAAAGAGGTTATTCCTTGAATTTCCCTGAATAATTAAAATCTTTTCCGATGAACTGTCAAATAGAATTTAAGTTTTTCTACTCTGAAAGCTAATCTATGAAAATTAAGTTTTAAAAATTCAACCAAAAAAAGCGAGCTGAGAAACTGGTCGTATGTTACGTTGTAAGGCATGATGACTATCGTGTGGGTTTTGACGGAAAGAATCTCGTGACCATGCACCTAAAATAAGGTGGTGACTAGGGAGTACTTGCATCTGATCAGTGGAAAGACATACCTTATTTACCAAACCAAAGGTGCAAGTGGTTCCACCCAATTACCAAACCTTCCAACTAGGTCTAATTATATTTTGGGTTAGATTGAGTTATGAGATGTGTGGTTTTAATGGTAACAAAATTATTTAAAATGAACTGAAAGTGTTTTCAAAATTATAATAAGGAGTAATAAAGTGGACATTGGTTTATCGGTCAACTCGCTAGTGGGTTAGGTTGATTTTTGGATGTTTCATCCTCACTTTCATTCTGTATTTCCAAAAATTACCATTTTAACCTTAATCAATATTATTTTAATATTTTCTTTTTCTTCAAAAGTCATTATGTACTCCTTTTAATTTTTTTTTTATTAAAGTCAACCTACACCCTTCTAATTTTTTTTCTTATTAAAGTTATTCTACACCATTTTAATAGATTTTAAATCTATACAGTTTTTTTATAAATTTTTAAAATTTCACTTTGAGATTTAAAATTTAATAATAATTTAATTTAATTTAAAATTTTAATATTATTTAATACATGTTTATATCTTAATAATCATTACAGTATAATTTTTATTATTATAATAGTTATGTTAAAAAAATAAAAACAAAAGTAACTAAAATAAAAGTAGCAATAATAAATATTAAAAAAATTGTAAATAAAATTATATACAGATTTTAAAATATGTACAGATTATAAAAAATAAAATTATTATTTATAATATTTTTAAACAATTATTTTTAATATTTATTATTGCTACTTTTATTTTAGTTACTTTTGCTTTTATTTTTTTAACATAACTATTATAATAATAAAATTATACTTTAATAATTATTAAAAAACGTATAATGAATAATATTAAAATTTTAAATTGAATTAAATTATTATTAAATTTTAAATCTTAAAATGAAATTTAAAAAATTTATAAAAACTATATAGATTTTAAAATCTATTAAAGTGGTGTAGGATGACTTTAATAAGAGAGTAAAAAAATTAGAAGGGTGTCGATTGACTTTAATAAGAAAGAGAAAAAGTTAAAGAGGTGCAGAATGACTCTATGAAGAAAGAGAAAATATTAAAATAATATTAATTAGGGTTAAAATGGTAATTTTTGGAGGTGCAGGATGAGAGCTTGGAGGTGTAGGATGAAACACTCTTGGTTTTTTAATCTGCTGTTTTTTTTTTACATGTTTTACTTAACCGGTCAAATTAGAGAGACAAATAATTAATATTTGGAAAAACTTTAGTGAGCTTTGTGTTATATAACTTGATGTGATACCTAAATTTGGTAAAATTTAAAAATGGTAGCAGTTTTTATTCATCGGTTTAAACCCTTTTTTGGTCCCTAAGTTAAGTTCTGATGTTCAGTTTAGTTCCTGCTTTTAAAAATGTCAACCTTTTAGTCCCTGTGATATGAAAAATGTATCAAATCAGTCCTCATGACAACACCTAAAATAAGGGTTTATTCATTGGTTTAAACTTGTGATTTGTTAACGGATAGGACTGATTTGATACATTTTTCATATCACAGGGACTAAAGGTTGACATTTTTAAAAGCGTGGACTAAACTGAATATCAAAACTTAACTTAAGGACCAAAAAAGGGTTTAAACCTTATTCATCTTTATAGCGTGTCAAAAATGAAAAAATTAAAAATAGTTTTAGTTTTTTTCTAAAGCTGTGTTATAGTTATTATTATTTGAGAAAACATTAATGCTAAGTGTGAAGTTTTGTATAATTGATTGTTTATCTTTTTCTTTTTAAGGTAGGTTGATGCTAAGTTGCAATGCCGTCCATAGTTGATTGATTATAGTTTTTAACGTAGTTTTAGTACGATATCTTGAGTCAATGTCCTTGTGAATGGATCTTTACGTTTGCACTTGGTAAAAAGACACTGATTACTTTTTGAATTGATATAATATGGTGATTTTTCAAAAATAAAAAATAAAGCATAATATTGAGTTAGAGATACTCAACGTGCTAATCCTTCTTATAGACTTGGAGTTATTCTATATATTTTGAATGTGTGTGAAGCTGAGTTAAATATGCTAAATGTATATATCATAGCTAGAAATTAGAAATGATTATAGGAAAAAAAAAAATTTTCGCATCCGCGAATATATATGGGTAAATCGGTCGATTACGAATATCATATTATCCGATTCACGAATATTCGTTATTCACAAAAAATAAAAAAAAAATAATTTATATTTTATTAAATTAAATTTAATTAAAATTAAATCTTAATTTAAGGCATGAAATTCAAATACATCAAAATTAACTATAAATGATAAAAAATTGATAAATAAAAAGGTTAAATAATTAATGATTTTAGTAAGTGAATAAAATATGACTATATTCCTCTTCATTCTTAAACTGAAAATTCAAACTAAATATTTTTAAATATAGATCTAAACTAAAAATGTTAAAGTATATTCTCATACTATTGATGTTCAAGGTTTAGAAATATTAAATACGATTAAAACACAAAGTTGAGTTAAAAGTTGTTTAACCCTAAAATCGAGTTAAACATACTCAATGTGAGTTAAACTAGATATTCTTAGGCATTAAGCTCAAATACACATGCTAACCAAATTGTGAATGCCAAAGGATCGATAAATAAAAAAGTTAGATATTTAATGATTTTACCAAGTAAACAAATATTACTACATTTTTCTTCGCCCTTAAAGTAAAAATTTATACTCATCTTTGTTCCTATCCTCGTTAGATAGTGAATTACTTATAGTTAGAATGTCCTGAATATTCATTACATATTTTTCCTAAAAAAATGCAAAAATGAAATTAGAAAAAAAAAACATGTTATTTTTAGTAATTTTATTTTAGAATGACACATTTTCTCTTCTTGAGTATTAAATTTCAAGAAAAAAATTATTGCCGCACAAATTTAAAACCAAATTACTAAATAATGATTACATAAATGACAAGTAACTATAACCTATTGGAAGAGAGAATAAAAATTATGTAACAAAAAAAAAGAGTTATTCAAATAATGTAACCATTAACAAGATGAGATAAGATTTTTAAATAATTAATCACTTAAAATTGATAGTTAAACATCATATGATAAAAAATAAACAACAAATAAATTTATTAAAAGGGAACATAACCTATCAAATGTGTATTCTAAATGAGTGTAATTCTATAAAATTAAAGTTTATGTTTTATCAAATAAAATATATTGTTTGAACAAACTAGATAAAAGTAAAAATTATTTAATTGATGATGTGATAAAGGAAAAATACTTTCAAAAATTGAGTGGATCTGATAAATTTTGAATGAGTTAAACAATTCTTAGACATTCTTTCACGAATATTCACATATACTCTTTTATATATAAAAAAATTAATAAATATTCTTTCACAAATAATTGACGAATAATGAAACAAATAATAATTTGTTTCTTTTTAATATAAAACATATAACAAATAGGACATTGGTGACAACATTTTAAACGTGTGCGTGATGACAAAGAAGAAGAATCTGTCAACATCCTATGCAAGATATCTGATTTTGCATGTGTGGTCGTGATTTCTTAATAATGTCAGTTTTTTTTTTCTTTTTTTTTTATGTGTTCGACCGCATAATATGTAAATTTCATCATAGTTTTAGTTAGCATGCAATAATAGACAAATATCTTAAAAGGTGAAGACCACAAATTCTTATTTTTTTAATTAATAATCTCACTAATTAACTTTGATGAACTAATTATTCATACAATGGGAAATATACTTAACTTAATTACATTAGATAGGAGAACCCTTTTTTCCATACTGAGTATCAGTACATGCAAAAGACACAGTACAGTTTCGTTTGGAAATAAAAGAAACTGATATTTTCTCAATACTTAATAATATTACTATTGTTATTATCAAGAGAAGATGAAAAGGGCAATTTGGTAGGTTAGAAGACAATTATATATTGATGAATTGGTGAATAAAAAACAATGATAGGGGGGACATGCTGACCCATATTGATTTTTTACTCAAAATCTCAACACATTGACTGTCAAATTCAGATTAGGCATTAAACAATGTTTGATCATTATTGTTCCATAAGAGGAGTTAGGTATAAAATGTATGAACCCTTCTTCATCAACTTCTAGAATTGGAATGTTCATAAAAAATTTAAAAAGAAAGAAAGAATAGGTCCAATGAACTGAACTTAGGGGAGGAATAATAATAGAACTAACTCATATACTATATTCCGACAGAAAACCTTATTTGAACATTCATGTCTTGTTCTACTAATTTAGGATTTATGTAAAACTCCATTATTTTAATTTCAACAAAGATTGTTTCTTTTAACTATGCCTTGCTTTTGTTGAATGACTTAAGCAAGTAGTTCGTTAAGTGCTTGGATATTAGAAATTTAAGTTCAACTTTTGATAATTTTTGTGGTAAATATTTACATCGTGTTTCAGTTAAATTCTAATTTGAGAATAATATCAAAAAAATTGTTGAAGAAATTGTCCATATATAAAATAATAGTATCTTATTCTTTTTGCATATATAAAAACCAACATTAATTAATATACATATATATAATATTAATGTAGAATATGCATGTTTAAATAAAGTTGTTGATTTTGATCACCAATTTAGCAATTAGATTGAGCCAATACTTTGGCTTGAAATAGTTACCATTGTAAATTAGAATACAGATTCAAAGATTTTGAAATATATAGAATTTTTTTTTATTATTAACCCACTAGTATTTTTCTTTGCTTTTTTCTTTGAAACAACTTTATACTTAATTTGGTACTAACATTTACAATTTTAGAAATAATTTGGTACTTCATATACATTAGTTAGGTTTTGGCGACACACATTAGTTAGGTCTTCGTCATAATTAAATTGGGTGACTATTTTAGATTTTTTTTAATATTTACGCAATAATTACCTAGTCAAAACTTGAATTCAAAATCACTAACTCAATTAAAAAAAAATTATGTTTTTCTTCTATTAATTCAGCCAGAATAATTCTATTCCACGTCAGTATTTAGTTAGTTATACAACATACTACTTTTTTTTTATATATAGAAATCAATAATACATTTAGTTCATGGATTTATACAAATTTTATTTCTTAGTTTCTATACTTATCATCCATTTTATTTCACATGTAATTTTAATCTGTTGTCTTAAAAAGAATTATTGTTTATATTTTATTTTAATCCTTTTCAATTTCCATTGTCTAAATTTTTTTAGTAAGGTATTTTTTTTCCAAGGATTAAAATCAGTTTTAACTGTTTTACAAATCACTTGTAACTTATAACCTTTATTTAGTTTCAATGATATCCAACTACACAACAATTTAATTTTATAATTACATCTAGGGGTTGTATATAATTGTTTTTCTTTACAATTGATTAAGTATCATATATATGAATCCAAACAAATTAAAATGAAATAAATACTTTTGAAATAATTAGTGTTAAAAATTATACTTCCCGTATGCAAAATGTTCATATTTTATTTTTTATAATTTTTTTGTTAAGAATTTTATCTTTAAAACAAATCTTGATAAATTAAAAAACAGAAATATATAATTATTTTTAAAAATATCCTCATATGTAAAATGTTCAGTTATACCAAAATAAATTTCTCAATTCAGAACCAAGAGGTATGAATAGCTTAGTACACTCTTCACATCCACACTTTTAGGCCTTGTTTACTTGAGTGGATTTGCAGGAGAGTAATTGAGAGGATTTGATGATAAATTTGTTTGTTGTTTATTTGAATAGATTTGGAGATAAATGTGACTGAATTTAATCTTACACTAACTCTCACAAATTTTACTTCGAAATCTACTATCACTTACCTCCAAATCTATTCAAATAAACAACAAAAAGAATTACCTTCCAATCCTCTCAATTACTCTTCCTCAAATCTACTCAAGTGAACAAAGCCTTAATGTTAACTTAAAAATTATTACTCATAAATAATAATATTACAAGGAATAACTACTAGGTAATGTTTGACAATATTACTATTTTTTAAAACACATTGACATATTTCAAATATGCACCGAAAAATATATATAGCATAATGTTAAATTCGATCATTGTATCAAACAAAGTAATACAAAGATTACTAAAACTATTCAGTTTTTAAACCGCCTTAAATGTCAATTAAGAAATTATCTAATGGTCCACGTACTTTTATTCAACTCATTTTGATGTTGGGAGACTTAATCATGTAATTATGTGTATCCAAAATGTTATTCTTAACTCAAGCATCATATGAGGCTATATAAATATCATGAATTTATTTCAAGTTTTTAAATATATGATAACACAGCTAATAAGAAGATAACTCATTATTTTATAAAATATATTTGAGAATATAAATTATCTTACATTTATATTGAAATAATAATAATAATAATAATTATTAACTTAAACCTCAAAGTGTTTGTCATGTAAACTTTGATTCAACTTGTAAAGATTGTAACTCACTAACAAATTGAATAAATACATTATTTATAGTAAAATTAGAAATAAATAAAATACTAGTGATCATATCATTAATACAAATTAAATTAAAGTGACCTAAAATAATATTATTTAAAAAGAAAGTTACAAAAAAATAATTTAAATTTCACATCTCAAAATTTTTAAATTTAAATTTAAAAAAATTCCTACCTAATGTGTGAGTAAAGTGACACATGGTAATTAGATTAAATTATGAATGATGAAAATTTAATTAAGTATATCTTTTAAATCTAATGTAAAAAATCTTCATCCACATATCATTCAACCCAGTGATTGAACTTTGTTGGAAACAGAGGTGAAATCACATTGCGATTTTTCGATAAGAACAAAGTTAAGATTCTAATTGTTAATAATTAAATAAAATATAATTATTCATATACTAAATAAAAATGTGTAATGTTTTTTTTTGGCATTTATAAGATATAAAAAATGAAATATAAACATTATATCTATACTTAATTTTGCATGTATTATATTAATCTGTCAAAAAGTATTTTTGAAACCGACCCTAGACATTCTCTTGTTCACGTGCAACATGTGCAACATGACACCGTGTATTCAGAGAACTATGTGCAAAACCAGTGTCAAGAATAAAAATGTTAAATTAATAAAAGAAATGAAGAAAAATCCAAAAACATCAAAGCCAAATTCCAAAATACGAGAATTTTATTCTGTGGATCCAATGAGATACGCGGTGATCATACATACATCACATTAATAATATATTAAATTAAATTAAAAGTTGAATAGTTGTCACATTGCTGGAATTTCATTTTTCTCAAAAATAATCCCTCATATTATTATTTTAGTTAAATTAATTAATTTAAGTCGAAATTCTAAGATATTTAAAAAAAATTCTCTCTTTCGTATCATTATAATTTTCTCATTGTTATCACATATAAGCAATGTAACATAATGATTAAAATAAGTAAATTATGAAATGTATCATAAAATCGTCCAATTTTTGTGAAAACTGTAGGTTAAAATGTTTATTTGGTTAGGGATTTTGATACATAAAATATTTAAACCTAAAATATTTTCAGAGTTGTCAAATGACACATAAGCATTTATTACAAATAAATGAGGAATCCAGCTACTGAAATTTACTGCTGAATTAAAAGCATATAAATGAAAAGTCTTAGAAAAAAATCTAAAAACTGAATATTTTATTTACCTGTTTTATCAGGAAAATAAAAAAATTCTCAGGTAAAAGTTTCTACAATAATTAGATATACGAATCAATTTAATCTATAAAATCATTTTGCTCACCATCTTAATTTATTTATAAATATTATAAACGTGTTTATTTAAGCATGATAATTTTTGTTTGGTAGTATTATCCAATCATGACCCCAAAACCAAGAAGCTGTTGTCTATAAATTGCAAACGAAAGCTAAGTAAAGTGGAGAAACATGGTATGGAGAAACATGTAATGAAACATCTCATTTCATTGTAATTTTCTCTCCTTTCATTATCATACATTGCATTTGCAGCACATAACATAACCCTTACTTCCAAACAGCCATTATAGTGTAGCTTTTTCTCTTAGCTTTTTCCAGGCATATTCCTATTTCCCTTTCCTTGCCCCCATTCAAATGCTTGATCTTTTTCAATGACTAATGACGGTGCTTTCTTTTACTCGCTTTCAGTTTTGACCCACATTGTCCTTTACCCACTTTCCATTCACTGCTATGTGTTTCAAATTTCCCCTCAGCCTTTCTCTGTTCCCACAATGAAAGCTTGCATTTTTTGTTCCTTTTATTGCTTACTCTTTCCATCATTTTGATCATTAAGTACTGTATACTCCAACTGGGGTTTCAAGCTTTGTTTATTTAGTTTAACTTGTAAGTTTATGGTATGCGTCGCTTTGGGTTAGATGGTGCAACATTGTTGGGGTTCTATTAAAAGGGTTTATTTGCATAAATCTTGCTATAAATCATAATGATGTGTGATTGCTTGCTGATTTTGCCATAGGTGTGTAGCCATTCTTCTTCATTGCTGTGATGCTCGTAGCATATGCATTGGTGTCAGCCGAGATTAAATAATCGAGTACAGAGCTGTTGCTGCAAATCTGCGCTACTGTTAAAGTATTAAAAAGTATTAATCCTTGTGAGGTTTTGTTTTTTGCCGTTGCCTTTGGTTAAGAAACTATGGAAGATACATTTGTTCCGTTTCGTGGAATTAAAAATGATCTTCAAGGCAGATTGATGTGTTACAAGCAAGACTGGATTGGTGGTCTTAGAGCAGGCTTCAGGTACACCTTTCTTATGCTACAAAAAATAGTAAATTATTTTATTAGGATAGTGTATTTTGATGGCATGACTTATATGAAGATATAAAGTTTATTTTTTTTTTCTAATTCAGTTATTATTCCTTTGAAATTACTACAGTTTTTAAGCAATTCCCGATTTCTTCATACTTCTTTTTATTGAATGTAACTTGTTACTTAAACTGTTGTCTCTCAGGATATTGGCCCCTACCACGTATATATTTTTTGCATCAGCAATTCCTGTTATTTCCTTTGGAGAACAATTGGAAAGAGACACAGGTACAGTGCTTGTTATTCATATCCCATATTTTTCTTGGGTTTTGTCCGTGTATGGAAATTTGTTTATGTTAAGATAGCTTATTAGATAAATGCAGAGACAGTAATATAGTGTACTTCAAATTTTGATTTTCTGTGTTCCAACAATTTCCAGATGGAGTACTCACCGCAGTTCAAACTTTAGCATCTACTGCATTGTGTGGAATTGTACAGTCTATTATAGGAGGCCAACCTTTACTGATTCTTGGAGTAGCAGAACCAACTGTAATTATGTATACATTCATGTTCAACTTTGCAAAAGGAAGGCCAGAATTGGGTTCAAAACTCTTTCTAGCATGGACTGGATGGTATAGTTCGTTCACTTTCATGTTTGAAGTAGTGTAGCCATTTTATGTTCTTAGTTATAATTTTTTTGACGAGTTACTCTTTGTATGATGCCTTATAAAAGAAACTTAGATTCCTCGTGTATTTACGGGCAGGGTATGCGTGTGGACTGCCATCTTGTTGTTCCTATTGGCTATCTTGGGAGCTTGCTCCATCATCAACAGGTTCACTCGGTTAGCAGGGGAACTGTTTGGTCTTCTTATTGCAATGCTTTTTATGCAAGAGGCTATTAAAGTAAGAGACATGCTTAAGTTTTCTTTGGCAGTAATATTTACTCATGAGTACTTTTAGCGCATATGATTGTGGTTCTAGTCTGAAGTAATGAAAATATAAGATGATTGGAAGAAAATCTTATCAACTGATAAACATGCTTTCTAATTGGGTTTAACAGGGACTCATCCATGAGTTTCACATACCTGAGAGAGCAAACCCATCATCACCTGAGTTTCAATCTTCATGGAGATTTGGAAATGGCATGTTTTCTTTGGTTCTGTCCTTTGGCCTCTTGCATACAGCATTGAAAAGCCGAAAGGCAAGGTCTTGGCGATATGGATCAGGTGAGACTTATGAAATGTGAGGTTCCTAATCATATGTGCACTTGCATCATCAATATGATATGACCTAGGAAAGCATGAAATTTTCTTTCCCTTATGGTCAATGGTGGATTGTTGATAATAGTTGCTGAAATACTGCATTCATTCATTGAGATGTGCATTCTTTGTTGCAAGAACTATTTAACATAAGGTAATAAGAAGTACTTTGCATGGCATTGACTTTTCTCTGTACAGTTTGCTGCTTGAAGGTATGTATTTGGCTTAATCCTTCCCCGTCCCTTTTTACTTTCCCTTTTAAAACGTATTATGTGACAATAATAAAATAAATTAACTGAAATTCTGACCTTAAAAGACAAACTGCATAAGGAACAAGGTTGTTGAGGGATAGGGTAATTGATCCAAATTAAGATTCCGTTATGATAGTTGCTTTCCATGTTACTGAGTTGACTTGCTGATCTGTAAATTGAATATTGCCTGAAGAATATTCCAAAAGTTTTCTGTGAAGCATTGAACCTTCGAAGTTATGAATTTCTGTCTTAGTGAAAATTTTGTTGCTACTGTTTATTTTGTAAGATGATTTCTCTTTAATGAACAATGAAGTCTTGAACCTATAATGCTCAAGCTTTATGACCTTCATACATCTATCAAATTTACATTGAAAATGGAATTGGAACATCTGGAGGTTAAATATGATCGACTGAGGATTTTCTTTTTACTTGAAAATAACTGAAAAAGATCCTTTCAACTAATGTTTTGATCATTTCCCATTATTTTCAGTAGTTCTTAGATTATTTTCCTCCTATTACAGGATCTTTACGAGGCTTCATAGCAGATTATGGGGTCCCATTGATGGTTCTAGTATGGACTGCCATTTCTTATATTCCAGCTGGAAGTATTCCAAAAGGAGTTCCTAGGCGTCTTTTCAGTCCAAATCCATGGTCCTCTGGTGCATTTGAAAACTGGACTGTCATAAAGGCATGAGCTCTTCTGTGGAAATTATTTTATGTTGGGAAATAGGATGTGTAAACTTTTCTTTCATTTTTTATATTCTTAGTTCTTCCACGGAAGGTTTTAATAAAATATTCAAAATCACAACAGGACATGCTGAAAGTACCAGTTCTCTATATTATTGGAGCATTTATTCCAGCAACAATGATTGCTGTTCTATATTATTTCGACCATAGTGTGGCATCTCAGCTTGCTCAGCAGAAAGAATTCAATTTAAGAAAGCCACCTTCTTTCCATTACGATTTACTTCTGTTGGGCTTCATGGTACACAACGCTCCTTGCCCTTTTTGATCCTTTGCTTTATATAAAATTGCTTAGTTCTTTGACTTTTGCCCATTGCTCTTTCTTTCTCTTGGCAATTTGAGATTGATATTGTGTGTTGCCTCCTGATCTTCTTGTAAACCGAGTGTGATCCTTAGTTGTGTTGTGACACATTTATATGTTAACTGAATGACAGGTTATAATATGTGGTCTAATTGGAATTCCTCCGTCAAACGGTGTTATTCCACAATCTCCAATGCATACCAAAAGTTTAGCTACATTGAAGCACCAGGTAGACATACACTTTCATTAGTACAATCTTTTAGGAGAAAGTGAAAACAGAATACACAGTGATTAACGTGCTGCTACTATCATCATACTTATATTTGGGTGATTTGCAGTTACTTAGGAACCGGCTTGTTGCTGCAGCACGAAGTTCTATGAGAAAACAAGAAAGTTTGGGACAAGTATATGGGAGTATGCAAGATGCGTACTGGCAGATGCAAACCCCTCTAGCTCACGAAGAATCTTCCTCAAAGGTACATGGGATTGTGGATTTTTTCTGTCACTCTCCCCACCCCCTTTCATCTGTATGACACTCTCACTCTTCAGAACAGGAGAACTTGAATATTTTAATTGATTTAATGGTTTAACTAACTGAATATGGTCCTAATTGTCTCTAGTTCAAACAAAAAGTGCCATGCAATGTAATCATCCACCATTTATTAAACTTTGTTGACAGGGACTTAAAGAGTTGAAAGAGGCAACAATTCAATTAGCATCAAGCATGGGGAGTATAAATGCCCCAGTTGACGAGTCAATATTTGATGTCAAGAAGGAAATTGATGATTTATTGCCTGTTGAGGTCAAAGAGCAACGAGTGAGCAACCTGCTCCAGTCTGTGATGGTAGTAGGATGTTTAGCAGCAATGCCTTTCCTGAAAATGATTCCAACTTCTGTGCTATGGGGTTATTTTGCTTTCATGGCCATTGAAAACTTACCTGGCAACCAGTTCTGGGAACGGATTTTATTCATTTTAACTGCTCCAAGCAGAAGATACAAGTATGAATATGATGTTAAAAGTTTCCTATCTGTTTTCCTTCTTTTTGGGACAGTTAAAGTTGCATTCACTGACTTTACCTTGCTTTATCTTTCACACTGTGATACAAATGTAGAGTTCTGGAGGAGTGCCATGCATCTTATGTGGAAACCGTTCCATTCAAGACAGTTGCAGTGTTTACAGTCTTCCAGACTGCTTACTTGCTTGTTTGTTTCGGTATCACTTGGATTCCAACAGCTGGGGTTCTATTCCCATTGATGATAATGTTTCTGGTTCCCGTTAGGCAATACATTCTGCCCAAGTTTTTCAAAGGAGCACACCTTCAAGATTTAGATGCTGCAGAATATGAAGAAGTACCTGCTTTACCATTCAGCCTAGCTACTGTAAGTGTTCAATACTATACCCAAGTTCACCTTATTTAGCTACATGCTGAAGGCAGATCAATGCAAACAGGCATTCAAACTTCCAATGAATGAAATGAAGAAGCAATATTTTGTATAATTAGCATTGAATGTCCACTTGGATGGTTTGAAATGATATCACACTCGGATTCCTTTTATGATGCTTGCTCTGTTTATGCAGGAAGGGGACTTGAGCAAGACAGCTTCCTTTGCAGATGATGGAGAGATTGTGGATGGAATAATCACCAGAAGCAGGGGTGAGATAAGACATGTTTGCAGTCCTAAGTTCATGAGCTCCACTCCAATCATATCCCAAGAGTTAACCAGTCTTCAAAGTCCAAGGTTACCAGATAAGGTATAAGCCATCTCATGAAAATCAAAAACCATCCCAAAGTGTTGGGAGAGGATCTTTCAGCCCTGGAGAAGCTACTCCATCATCCAATTTGAAGAAATCAAGATGAACACTCGTACATCCTTCTCATAGTAACTTATTATTGCAGGCTTCTAATACAAGGATTCTTCTTCAATGCTTAGTGGCATAAATGCATCAAACATATTTATGTCATGAAAAGCAGGTAGTTTCTAGGAATTAAGGAACATTGATTATCATTCTGATATACTTGATTTTACAATTTTAAAATTAGGTTTGAGGGTTTTATCCAGATTTTTGAGTTCTAAAGTCTAGAGGAACAGGACAATTATAATAGTTAATTATCTAGTTTTTTCAGATTCTACACAGGTAGATAGAACTAATCCATCAAATTCAATTTAAATTAGCGTTATGAATTAAATCTATCAGAATTTCCGGCATAAATTTAAATTTAATTCATGATATAATTAAAAGTATTTAATCAAACAAATTTAATTATATACAAACAAATGTTAAAATTTGAACATTTAGAATTATAGAAAAGCAATTTTCAATTTATTAAGTAAGAATAAAACAAGAAAATTAAAAAATCATAACAATGGCAGTAAGTACTTTGTAGAAAACTTTATAATGAATTAAAGATAAAATAATTTTAAGAGTCAACAACAATAAAATTTAAAGAGTTAACTAGAAATGACTTCAAAGCTTACAAAAATAATTATATAACAAGCTTTAGATACACTATATATAACTACAAAAGCCATAATTGATCATTGATTAAACTATTATAAAGAAAAATAACTCTATATATTTTTTAACATGTTTTCAATCCACCTATGTGTTACGAATCAAACTCTTATGTTAATCAAGGAATTTACTGTTCATACAGTTGTTATTGTCGTGTTATTTAGTTTTTTCCTACATTATTATTTTATAATGTTTTTTTTTTACATATTTCAATTCAACTTTAATTTGTTATTGACTCACAGTTATTTGTTTATCATGTTTCTTAAATGTCATTCTTTTATTTAGTAAATGTTTCACTCCAGAATAATATTAACTATAATAATCTGATCTTATTAAATGATTTTAAGTATAGTTTCCTTTAATTTTTTCACAGAATAACTATAATTATATTTCATTTAATACTAGAACAAAATAACTCATTATATACAATATCTAACTATATTTCATTCTAATAGAAACCCACTCAATCTCGACTTTGTTATCGATTTTTTATTAATTTTTCCAACTCCAAAGCTTTACTAAGAATTTATACGATTCATTGAGTGGCATAGTCATTAAATTGGTTATTGCTCTTCAAAATATTTTCACTAAATGAATAGATAGTCACTGAATAGTATATTCACTAGAAGAACAATTTCTCAATAAATGAATTTATAATTAAGAGAGGTAGTGCGAATCTAGAAAGTGATATAGGTGAACGATGATTTCTTGTGCAAATTCCATGAGATCTAAGAATTTTTTTTCCTTAATCCACCTACATCAATTCATGAAGAATATTAATCAAAATCAATGATAAAAGAAAAGTATACCTTTAAGACATTCATGATTAATTTGTCTTGTAAAACTCATTTACCAAAAACAATATAAAGAAGAATTCTTAAAAAAAAAGTATGATAAATATTATAAATTATTAAGTTAAAGTGAGTAAAAAAATATAATAGTTAATTGTGACTTTGTCTCTATAAATCATCTATTGTAAGATTTTGTAAAAGTGGTTAATGTCTGTGAATAAAAAAAGAAAATCATTATGATATTTTAATAACTTTTTTATAATAAAATATGTGTTACTATTTTATTGCTTTATATTTGAAATCGGATCACTCACGTAAAGATTGTTAAAAGATATATTAAAAAAAAAAAAAGTCGTTGGAATGATTGATACCTTTGATTTTTAACGTTAGGCAATGCTATTATGAGGTGTTGAAATATTACTTGCCACTTTTTCAACTTTTATCTGATAAAATGTCTCCATATGTCGTTGTACAAAAAAGCTCTTAAAATAATCATTCTTTATTCTTGTAATAATTATGGAGACACTGTCTTTCAAAAAGACAAGTTTGGTAGCCCATTATCATCCTATCAAATGATTTAATAGACAGTAATGCTATTAATATGAAAGCTTTTTTTAACGAGATTGTCCCTTCTTGAAATGTTCTTCTTGGGATCATTCTGTGTTTGGCTTAACGAAAGTTGAATTAACATTATGTAAATTGGGTTAGATTTGTTCCTCTTTATAAAGTTCAATTTGACACTTTTATTTTAAAATGTCGTTAATGATTCGCATTTAGCAATGGTTTTAAATTTTGTTATAAGTCTATAACAATTATTGACGATTTTAAAAATTTAGCATATTTTAAGTTTTGAACAAACATTACAAAGTATTAAGAGTATAAAATAATTTTATAAAAATTCCCATTTTAAAATAGTGATTTTACGAATTATAATTTTATTAGTCAATATTATAAATTTATCACTTTTTATAATTTTAACGTTGAATGAATTAAAGTTTAAATAGTTACAATTTTAATCTGTACTAATTAGCGACGTATTTTTAACGAGGAAGCAGAACTATTACTAATAATAAATCATAACAATCTCTAACTTTACAGAATGAGGAACATAGTACCAATTTTGAAAATTAATAGAAAAAATTAAACATTTTAAAAATAAAGGGATATTAGATTTTGTAAATAAATAAAGAATAAAAAAGTAATTTAACCCTAAGGTATTGCGCAAAATCAATGTATTCCTTTTGGGTTTTTAATAATTTACCTACCGTTGACACATGCGGTTTTGTATAGATTTCAGAATGTTAATATTTCAACTTGGTTTCATGATTTTTAGCCTTGCACTTTAAAAAGGAATTGTACAATATACATCTTATTATTCATTGAAAAAATTCTCTGCATAGAACTTTCGTGAGACACAAACCTGTTGGCACCTTCAGTGATCACTTCATAATATGTTCAAGGAAAACATATGCATGATGATTAATTGGACAATACAGAGATTTATTCCGTTTTCCATTCACTATAGACTAGAAAAGGAATCAACCGAATGGTATTCTACAGTTATTTCCAAGAATTGCTAAAAAAGAAAGTTATGTCGAGGTGCTGAACCAAGATAACTGGTTAATCGTGTTTAGTATAACAAACATAACTCAAAGGTTTATTAGCTCTACACTGAAACATTTGGTAGAAACTAGAAGTAGTATTAAGAAACTTGAGCAGTGTGGATATGGAAGTGGCACCCGCAAAAGAAGCCATCGCCCTATTTTCCACAATTTTTTTTTTTAAATAACATTTTAAAATAGCCAATAACCATAAAAACCTTGGAAGACTTTTGATACATGCTTGATCTGCCAAACCTTGCACTCATGGACAAACCGAATCATTAGTTAGGCTGCTTAGTCTTGCTAAATTTAGAACCTGTCATTTGCTCTGACTCATACAATATGTGATTGATAAGCCCCCTTGCAGCACTGCAAAATCAGAAACAAATCTACAAATAAGTAGATAAGCGTAAATTTCACATACATGTGCCCATGTTATTGTGCTGAGACATTAGAAATGTATTGGCTGGTGAAGGGGAAATGGAGCAGTAGAAGAAAGGGGCCACACTAATAACAAACGTGCACAATATAAATGTACAATACTAGATACAAGCTTACTCATCCTTCAACTTCTGAATCTTCTCAGGATCTGTCTCATGCTTGTGTTTCTTAAACTGTTGTCTCACCATATCAACAAGAAGCTGTGTGTTATGTTTCTGCAACAGCAAGAAGGCATACAGCATAGTCAGTTTCTCACGTCCTAGCATCATCAGACATGAAGATGTTTAAACCTTGCTTAAGTAAACTTCTTCACAAGTACTTCTCTAGAAGAAAATCAAAACCAAAATGAAATAAACTTCTTCCGCAAGTTAAAATCAACTAATACACCTCATTCATCAACTTTTTGAAGAGGTAGATAAGAAAGTTTCTTTAAAAGCTGAAGTGCATAAGTCAATTTCAACTTTTGAAAGAAGTTTAACGCCTTTTACTTCTTAGTTTCCTTTTCAAAATGTTCAGGAAAAGTTTATCTCAACAGGTCGTGACTAATGCAGGGCTTCAGTAAAAATAATGCCTCACTAGCAAAGCAATAATAAGACAGTTACCCCAATGCAGAAGCATACCACAATCATGGGTGAATGGCATCACAAGCACAAAGTAAAAGATGAAGAAAATAATGCACTGCACTGATAGGATCAGAGTTTGTCTAACACGTTAAGTCACAATACTTAAACATCAACACTAATTACATGTCCCTAAGAAACATGCACCATAAACATGAGACATATACAACTAAATTTTCAAAAAAATCAGCATGGCGGGGATTCCCATGTACCATACTTAAATTACGTTGACAGCAATTAGCTACAAGTGAATCTATTTGAAAGACAGAGAAAGAGAATAATGACTCACCCGATGACCAATATATTTAGCTCTGCGCAGGCATTCACGGTAGAGCTGCAAAACAAAGCCATAAAAGTAAATAAAATATTTTATTTACTCGTTTTCAAAAGGATAAATTAGAATTTTGATCATTCATCTAAATTTGTGTTTCAATTTGGTCCCTTGAGTTTAAAAAGTTTAATTTAAGTCTTCAAAACACTAAGTTGGTCCTTCTGTTAGTTTAATACATGAATTTAGTGTGTTTAGATTTTCAGTTTAATCCCACAAAACTCCCTTTTCAACTGAATTTAACACTCAAATTACTTCGCATTTGTGCATCGGAAAATACAGTTTTTGCATTCATCGCCATTCCAACATACATCCAAACACACCTTCTATAAGATTAGGTGAAACATCACAAACGTCAAACCATGAAACATGTGACTCCAGTAAAAATTACCATTGCTAGTAAATCTTTTAAACTTAAAAAAGGGATCAAATTGAAACCAAAATTCCAGATAAAGGGAGAAAAACTCTAATTCTGTTTTTCAGACTTATGGAAGCGAAGTAGAGGGGAGGAGTTTGACTGAATTGGAGAAGACAGAAGGTTTAGTATGTGACTGACCCTAAGAGCATTGTTGGCTAGCTCAGGAGGCAGAGCAGTTTGAAGGGACGGCATGGTATAGAATCTGCGAAAGAAAAACACAGAGGCAATTCATCGAACAGTTAGAAGGCAGAAAAGGGAACATTACTTAACCAACAAATTAGGATAGTGGGCGCTTGTCTAATACCGATTATCACCAGTTCTGGCTCAGAGTCCTCGAGGTACGTTTACGAGCAAAGCAAAGGAGCACAAGACGTAAATTCGCGATCCGTGCGAAACGAAACGACTCTGCGTTTTACCTTACTAGAAACGGAGAAGAGTGAATCGTGATTTAGTGGTCTAAAACGCCCAAACCAAAATGCACTATTGGGCCGATTCCTAGTACATGGCCCAAGAAACTTCATATAAAATTATAATATATTATATTTTCATTTAATATAATAAATATATTATAATTTTAAAACCATATAATTATCACAATTTTAATCTCTGATAGGTTGTTGTACAGTTGTTAAAATAATATTCAGTGGACTAAAGAAATACTGTACAATAATCCCCTGTATTTGAGTTTAAATTGCACACCTGCATGCATCTACATATTTACATCCTCCATCTCTAAAACCCTGATACATTGCATTCAACAAACCAAAGCTGCCTCTGTTTTTGCCTCTTGTTTTTGGTAATTTTTTCTTCATCTCATACACACAACACTAACATGCCAAATCACAATTAGAAACACATCTTCACAAATTCTCACTCAAGTAAGGTAAGTTTCGCTCTGCACTCTTCTCGCAACACCGTAATCTTGTTTTAGGGTTCTTTGAAGTGTTTCTTTATTTTTTTTTATTTAGAATTCTGGATTACGAGCTGTCAGATTTTGATGGAATTAAATCATAAATCAATTACTTTGGTCTCGTATTTCTATAAGATTTGAATGTGTTGCTGTGTTGCTTGATTATTGATTGCAGAGATATACATGCAGATTTCTTTGTTATGGTAATGGAGGAGGAGTTTGGCCCTAGATATGCACCTGATGACCCTACTCTTCCACAGCCGTGGAAGGGATTATTGATGGCAGTACTGGATTGTTATATTACTGGAATCCTGAAACTAATGTTACACAATATGAAAAACCATCCTTTCCTCTGCCACCACCCTTTCCTCCGCCACCACCCTTGCCTGCGTCTGTGGCTTTTGTAACGAACTTGGCACCTATATATGCGACTCAGACAATACAGGCTCCCATAATGCAGATTGGTACAGGCTCCCGTAATGCAGATTGGTGGGATGGGGTCGCAGTTAATTATAAGCCAACCCTTGCAACTGCAGGTGAGTCACTTTGCCCAACATCAGGGACAATCGATGTCACTTCAGCAGCAACAGAGTTCACGTATGGTGCAAATTATTCAGCAGAACCCCTCTCAGGGTGCTCAGTATACGCCGCAGCAGAACTCACTGATGACACAGTCAGTAAGGCAGACAGGGTTACATCAAGCTACTCAGCAAATGATGCAGTCCCAGGAGCAGCAAATGTTGAAGCAGCAGCAAATTCAACATCAAATGCCGCCACAGACAATCCATTCCCAGCATTTTGAGCAAGGAATGCCTCGGGATCATGGCTCACATATTGCACCTCCACAAGTACATCAGTTTCATATCAAAAACATGCACTATATGTCATATCAGCAAAACATTATTACACCCAGGCAACCAAACTCTCAACACATTCAGCCAAACACTGTCTCACCTGGGCAACCTAACCCCCAACAAGGTACTCCTGCCTGCTCAGAATAATCAGAACCTTCTTCTGGTCAAATGCCTGATGTAGGTTTTTCCCCTAGTACAAAGTTTAAACCATAACTTCATTTTTCAATCTTCAACTACTATTATTGCATTATTTGTAATGGTATTTGATTGCTAGTGATATTATAAAGTTGTTTCAATGCTATGTTTAAAGTGCTGATTAATATATGAAAACCTCCATCACATTCTTATTTCCCTCCACAAAATAATTTTTCTTAATGAAATTGATAGGCTTTTTAGGAGCAAGAAACTTGGAACACAACTCTGGTTTAACTCCAGAAAATGCAACACAACAATGAACACTGTTTCTTTATTTCAGAAAACACAATTGTACAACACTTTCAAGGAAGCCGAAACAATACCAAAACTCTCCCCTGATTACATAATTCAAAATTTATTTTTGGCTTTCGAACAGTAAATCCAGAAGTCTGTTTTTAAGAAAAAAAATGACTTCAAGATTGCATAATTCGAAAATAAAAAATGATTTTTGAATTCTGCAATCTAAAATGGGTAAAATTGGAATTGTCTAAATTCATGGAGGTGCGGGAAGAATCGGCCGTAGAATGAGTCGTGTGATTCTTGAATCGATATATTAAAAATTTAATTATAATGACTCAAAAATCAGTTAAATTCTTTCTATAATTTTATATTCTCATCCGACACCTTTTAATATAAAAATTTCAATTTTACCTTTTTTTAATTATGTAATATGAAAGTGAAAATAACTTTAAAATTTTACAATTTGGATTGGACAATTAAAAAAACTTCTAAATTGTACAATAGTATTTAATATAAAAGTTATTTTTTATTCTTAGATTATATAATTGAAAATATCAAATAAAGATAGAAACTTTTGTATCACCTTTTACTCATAAGACATGTCTTCTTGAAACTACTTTTAATTAGTTCTACGGGTAAGAATGTGCAACTTGAAGTGCAATGTGCACTTTGAGACTCTGATATGAACTGCATTTCTTAATTTAAACTCTTGAAATGAAACGAAACGAAACTGAAGCTGATAGTTTAAACCTATTATATATGATATATGTAAATGCCCAATCAAACTATTACAATGTAGGTCCCAAAAAGGAGACTAAATTCTATAACTCATCACACACAAGGGGAAACCCCAAATAGGGACGAATCCTAAGTAACAAATACAACACCACAATCACAATCTCTCTCTGCTCTATATGCATACTATGTCATATACTTCCAACAGCAACCATAATTCAACGTGACATGTTAAGCACTACATTCGTAGGCAGAGAGCTCCACAACTGTATCAGGTTCACCTTCTCTTAAGCAATCAAGTGGAGGTATAGTCATGGTCTCTTGAGTTCCATAAGCATTCCAGCAAAAAGGGTCATCTAGTAATACCCCTTCGTATGGCAAAAGCTCTATCTCAGAGAGTGTTATGTTGGTGCATGCCACACTGTCACTGCAAGCAAAGTGTATAGGAGGAGTTCTCACATCATAAGTACCCTTTATGTTTCTATATATCACATTGTTTACGTGCACTGCTGAAGTTTGGTTCAGACACTCCTTCGACAAGCAGTAGTACTGGTCAATGATGATGCAGTTTCTCACATTCTCCATTTGGATGTTTTCAAATCTTAGGCCACTCACTGACCCCGTTCCACCTTGCCATGTTTTGATCCTCAGGCCATTGTCTGATTCCTTTATGATGGTGTTGCGAACAGTTAAGTTTGAGACACATGCCTGCGAATTGTGCACTCCGAGGCTTCCAATGCTGTGGAAAAAGTGACCAATGTTAAGCATTTGGTGTAAAATGCTGCTCTGGAATCATGAGGGGCCAGAAATGAAGAATAGAAACTGTGGTATTATTAATTATTAGCAGTATGAACTGTTCCAACTGTTAAAGTAATACACCTATAAAGATCACTAAAATAAGAAGGTAAACAAATAACTCCTGTGACTCTAACTTTTTGGTGAATTGGTGTGGATCATTTGAAAGGTGGAACTTTTTATTCTTTTGTGGAAGATAGATTAGTTGGAATCTTGGGGTACAACTTGAAAAGTCGCTATACTCATGCCGTTGGTTGAAGTCACTTTTCACTTGTTTTGCTTTTAGAAATGGTTCTAGAATAATCAGTTAACAAAACAGAGATAATATATCATACTAATTAGCAAGCGCCAATGCCAATTGGGTTCATTTGTTTATTTTATTCGTGTATCAGTCATCATTAATGAGAAGTTAACATAATTAGCAACACAATATAACTTCAAATTAAGATTGATTATGTAACATGTACCTAATACCATGCGTGGGAGCACAAGTAACACCCTCTATGTCCACGTCTGAGCACCCGGGTCCAATCGAGATGCAATCGTCACCTGTTCAAAAATCACATTATTCTAAACAACTTTTCTGGCATGTATATAAACAAAACAAAGCTTCTATTTCTTTGTTCTTTGGTATGTACCATTGCTTATCATGGAGTTATATATCCCAACACCCTTTGTGTTTCCTAAGTGTATTCCGTCAGTATTTGGACTGAGTTTGGGAGAAGAAATTGACAGCTTGTCTATCAGTACTCCTTGGCAACCATCGAATTTCACGTGGAACATAGGACTGTTTTGAATCTTTACCCCACTCAGCACCAAATTGGAGCTCATGAAGAACCGTATCATCTACATTTGAGAAGAGAAACAGCTTTAGGACAGTTCATGTGGGTTGGAAAAAATAAGTACAAACAGAGTAGTTCACTCACTGTAGGGCTATCACATGGTCCTGATACAGTTTTTCCATCGGGACCCTGAAATGCCAATTTTTTTTACCGTTTAGTTTGAGTTCTTTCAGCATTAAATAAATATGCAACAAATAATCTAATGGTGTAACTGTTATTATATGATTCTGATTAAATGATTACCCGGTGAGGTTTGCAAGGAAGATCCCACCACTGCTCCCCATTGCCTTCTATGGTTCCTTTCCCAGTAAGAGTCATTTGATCAAGTCGATAGAACACAAGCCATTGACTGTGGCTATCTTCCTTAGGCCAAGATTCTGGTCCATCAGGTGCCATGAGAGTACCATCCACCTGTTTACATTAGAACCTTGTTAGTAACCTACATTAGAGGAACACAAGAGAACTACAAATGAATTTCAATATCTTTATTCAGTTGTATTCTGACAAAGTATGTTATATAACATAAAAGAAAGAAGGAAGAACTAGGAAATTCAACAAGCATTCTTACTTGAAATACCAGTCCAGGCTTGCATGGACCTGTAAAGATAGTTGAAGTTATCTTGAAACAGTAATTTTCTGGAACAAGAACAACCCCTGACTCTACTGCACAGGCTGCTTTCCATGCTGCCACGAATGATTGTGTGTCATCAGCTGAACCGTCTCCAACTGCCCCAAAGGATCTTACATCGAAAATGCAGTTTGAAGGGGAATCCCCAGGATCACTGGGATAAGGGTCAGAGGGAACAGTAGGGGAAATGGAAGGAGGTGAAGGTGAAGGAGGTTCCTCTGGTGTAGGGGGACTTTTCTTCTGCCCCTTGTGATGGTGGTACCTTCCTTCCACATTATCCCAACTATGGACAAAAAGAATCATGGTAATCCATAGGATAAAAGACCATCGAATCAGACTCATTGCAGATTTCAATTCTACGAGTTTTGACACTAAACTAACAATGTCACTTCACCAATGTGAAAGCTCCTGAAGACGATTGAAACCTGTGGATAAGAGAATGCAAGAGTCCAGCTTCAGAAATGATACAGCAACAAGTATAAATGGAGGAGATTGAACTAACTTGTAAAGAGATGGAAGCAGATTGGCCTATAGTAAGAACTATCCTGAAGCTAAGTTGGTTATTTATATTCAAAACATACAATTCAAAAGCATGAGGTGGACACGTGTAGAATCCTGGCTGATTCTCAAGGAAACAGTTGGACGATTTTAGAGGCTTTGGAGGTCAATGTTGTGTAGTAACCGTGCCACGGTGTCATTGTTCTCCAACCTCATTTCTTGACCATCCTCTTATTTTAATCGTATCTGTTCATTGTGTTGTGGTCCGTGACATTATACCTTCGCTCTCCTCTTGCTTCTTGAACCACTAGTTTTATTTTCTGAATTTGTTTTCAGAAACTGTACTCTGGACAATTTAAAAAGTGTATGCTCAGAACTTTTGAGGTTCAGTTTTTCTAGAAAATTGTGCCATCACTGACCAAACTTCTATTACTTTTTCTTCTTTTTTTATTCCTTATCTGTTCATCCGTATTTTTCCTGATTAAGCTCAGAGAAATAAAACCGAGTTAGGTGTAATACACGGGGAACAGCAGAACTCTGCATCAAGTTCCATGGCATCTTTGAGCTTTGTTGAGTCAACTGATTAACAATGTCTGTATGTTTAACGTGTCTTCGATTATTGCTGACTACTTGGGTTAAAAGACAAGAACAAGTTGTAAAAAACTAGAACAACTATATATGACCCTCTAGGAAAAGGAGAGGAATTTAAGTGTAAGCTGAACACACATTAAATTAGAATAAAGAAGAAACAGAAGTTAATAATACTGTTCAAGAAAATTATCAAAATATTTGTGAAGATGAAAATTGGTGATTGTATGACATATTTCATCTTTGGTTTTGCCTTAGAGGTGGCCACACAGACATGTAGCTATTGAAAAATAACAACTGTATGAGATACTGCACGTGAATTATTGCTGTAAGTTAGAACCAGATCTCTGATTAACAGAGCAGCAGATAGCAAAAAAGAACAAAGCTAACCACAGTGGGAATCGTGAACATACAAAGCCAAATAGGAAGGCACAAAAAATAAATGAACTTACATTATCAATGACAGCTACATTTGTAGTTTCAGTTCAACAAAATTTATCTTTCCATGAAATGAATAAGAAACTCTCTCTTGGTTGCTAGATTGATCAACTAATAACCCTAATCAAAATGCTTTATTCTATCATCCTTGGTGCATTCTATTTACTTTATTAAGCCAATTCAGATATGACAGGCATAACCAAAGCAAGGGAGGGAATTACACTAATAGGATATGATTAAAGTTGATAACTCAAAAATTACAGTAATTGGATTAAATTATCTATAGTTTAATAATTTTATCTCTTTTAGTTATAGTTTTTAATAAATTTTAACTATAGTAGAATATTTATTGAGAGAATATTGTTAGCAGTAATCTTCTAACTTTATCTGTGTATTTTAAAGATATGACAGCAAGTTACTTTCTCATTAAAAACCAAACAAGATGTGTATTCCATTTTTTTCTTCTCTTTAAATCAAACGTGACACAAAATAGTTTGATAAAGAAAATGTAAAAGAAAAAGAAAAGGAGCTATAGGGAGGGGCCTAAGAGGAACACAAATAAGATAGATGTGGGAATATGGTTTTGATTTAAAAGCAAAACATATCGTGACTCTTCGTTGTTGGTTAGCTCATTCTGGCTATGAATTAGCAAGAAGGACAATTTTTGGTACGCGACAACAGAATTAACATATTCACGGGTGGAACCAAACCCCTTATGATTTAATGCAAAAAAAAAAAAAGAAAAACAAAAGAAAGATAGTTAAACAGACACGCAGAGAAAATGACTCACATAAAAAAACCAAAATTATCCAATGTATTCATATCTCTTACGTGCCCATTTAAGCAAATAAAGCAACATTGGAAAATCAACTAGACTTTGTGATTCACCTGGTGTGTAATTTTTTTCTTCTCCTCTTTATCTCTTTGCCGTAGCAAACATGAAGCTGTATTGTGTATTGTAAGTATGTGAGTCTAAGAAAATATGAGTTGCTGTATAAAATATGTGTAGGAGTGGGGTTTTATAGAAGAGACTGGCAAAGTGAAAATAAATGTGCATTGGTTCATGTTTGTCTTAACCTGTCACGTGTGTACAATCAGAAGATGAGAGCTCAAAAGCAAATAAACCATCGCAATTTCAACAGAGAAAAAGTTTGTGACTAGAGAGATTCTAGGGTGCACTTTTTTATGGTGCTGTGAGGTGACAGCATGGTGTGTGGCTCTCTGCTATGCCATGTGGCAGGGATTCATACACGCGCCTCACTCGCCGAGATACTGGTTGGTTTGCTAAAAACGTGGGTCCTCTGTCACCACAATTTTTTTTTTATTAAGATTATTTTATTCCTGTAAATAGTATCAAATATCCTTTTTCTTCCTATGTATCATCATATCACAGTTCCAGCACAATGTTATATAGTCACATGCAGCTACGATACAAGCAAATTCTGCAGAAATCCAAGAGTTTATGCATGTGTGTGTGCTCTTTTTTCTTTGCTCACTTGGTTTGAGGAAACAATATATGATGAGGAGAAACGAAGAGGTGACACGTGTTAGGTGAGAATTCACGGGGTGGTGTTTGTAGTTTGTGTCACGGGCTAATGGAAAGAGGGTTGATTAAAAAGTTAGGAGATTGTTTTGTTCACAAGGCTTTGATTTTGAGACACTGATGCAGACAGCGTATGAAGATTACGAATAAAACACTGCATTCTGGTGTCTGTCTGATTCAAACACCTGTTAAGTTTAACATTAGTTTAATCTTAATCTTGTCTGCATTTGATTCCATCACAGTTTTAATTAAACACTGATCACCAGCTTATCGGAATATTGATGCTAGGTTCCAAGTTCACAGGCGTTTTTCCTACTCTAACAATGGAAAAGATCAAATCACATGAAGCATTTATATTTTCTTTAATCGTGCTGTTTTTCCGAAATTGTTATAATATGCTTCTATGATTCAACAACCTTTAATTTGCTTAGCTTATTGTAACAGTTTTGTAGTTTTGTATACGTGTTTCGACTGCTGATGAAAGCTTGCAAGCTCTAACTTCAATATCTTCTGGTGTTTATAATATTGTGTACGATTATGCTCTTTCCATTTTTCTTTTTAATTTGATAAGGGTTGATATTAAAGTTTTGTAAATGACAACTTTATAATGAGATCATTCTTGTGTGCTAAAAGCAACAGTGAAATACAGAGCAAACGCTAAAAAATAACCAATGGAATTTCGTTGGAGATAATAGGTAAAATAAATGTATTAATATAACTTACAAGGTATCAATAATTGAATAATATTTCAAAAAATTAAAATAATATTATGACCTTTTATTAGAAAGTTGGAGGTTTTTTTTTTTAAATATTGTATGCTTGGTAAAAAAAATTACTTCAAAAATAATTTTATATTCTATCTAGACGCATTCTTCAATAAGTTGAGCTATGAAAGTAGTATAAAATACGTATCCCTTAATGAAAGAAAAAAAAAATTATCATATGATTTTAAAGAAGAAGGTTTTTGTACTGAGACCTACTAGTTCTTCTAAATAGGTCTATATCCTTAGCATAATAGAATACTCGGTATCATGAATTGCATACCATAACCTGGATATTCACATCTTGTAGATCTTTTAAGGATGTATGGATGTACTAAGCCAAAAAATAACATTTGTTTATATGGTAATGGATCAATGCACTTTAGGACTGATGGGTTGTGGGCATTCAATTGAATTACATTATCAACGAGGTAATACGTTATAAATAGAACTTATTATTCATTTTTGTATTAATTGATATTAAGATTTTTTGTATTAATTAATATTAAGACAGTAAGTCAAGTTTCTTTTGGTAGGTATTAACTACTTTAGTAAATAGATTGAGGTTGAACCCTTAGCCATCATAATAACGCATCAAGTTCAACGTTTTGTTTGGAAGAATATCATATTTCGATATGGAGTTTTTCATACCATAATCACAAATAATGGACGACAATTTATAGGTAAGAGAAATTGGAAAAGTTTTATTCAGAACTAGATATCAGGCATATAACTAGTTCGGTAGAACACCTTCAGTGTAATGGACAGGCCGAAGCCGCAAATAAATTATTCTTGTAGAACTACATAAGAGGTTGGGCTCGGCCAAGGAAAGATGGTTGGAGGAGTAATTGGAAGTATTATGAGCCTACCATTCAACCCCTTAACCAACCACCAAAGAAACTCCCTTTAGTCTGGTGTATGACACTAACAGCATGATTCCGGTAGGAATTAGGGAACCTTCATTGTGTCAACAACAATATGATGAGGGAACTAATCGAGGTTGTTTGAGTACCAGTTTGGATTTGACAGTCGAAAAAAGAGAAAATGCTCATATTAGGGAGGCAGCAACTAAGGAGAAGGTTTCGTGAATGTGCAATTCAAAGCTTCGACCAAGAGTGTTTAAGGTGGGAGACTTAGTATGGAGAATGACAAGCAGTGCAAGGAAGAATGAGGACAAGTTCTCGACAAATTGGGAGGGATCACTCTGAGTTATCAAAGACATCGGCAAGGGCACTTACAAGCTTGAACATCTGTTAGGACAGCAAGTCCCCAACACTTGGAATATATCTCACTTAAAGTTTATTTCACCTAAGTTCTTGTAAAGATTGAGAAACATTGTAACCCTCAGTGTACTTTTTCCTTACTCGATCTTTTGTTCCTAAGGAGGGTTTTGGTCGGAAAGGTTTTAACTAGACACCTTACTTAATAAAATGAGGGATTTTCATACATTTCTTCTTTAAGTAAAAGTCACTTATATGTTCAACCTCCCATGCAGTTTCCCACCGACTATGCACAATCCACATTGAACCTTTCATATAGTTCCCCATTGGCTACCCACCGGTCTAAGTCGAACCTTTCATGTAGCTTCCTACCGGCTACCCATCGGTATGGATCAAACCTTTCATGTAATTCCTTACCAACTACTCGTCGGTCCAATTCGAACCTTTCATGTAGTTCCTTACTGGCTATCCACCGGTCCAGATCGAACCTTTCATGCAATTTCCCACCGGCTAATCACCGGTCTAAGTCAAACCTTTTGTATAAACCAAAATTGCTCGATCATTTCGTTAAGACAATAATAATACACAAAAAGAAAACCTTTGGATCCTTACAAATAACAAAATTAAATAAAAGACAAATATATATAAAGGTTAAAAGTTGTTGTGTTCATCTTTCAATTTAGTACATCAAAGAACAAAGGCGTACCTGGCCAAACATGATAAAAAGACATATCCGAACATACACAACTACAAAAAACAACTAGCAAAATCTACATAATCCAAGTAATTATTGGTCCACTTCATCTTCCTTTTCTTCCTTCACGACCGTAACGTCAACCTAGGTAGAAGGGCTCGGCATCGCATCTCCACCCCGAGCTATCCTCAGCATCCTCCTCAGCTTCCTCGGCAACAACTCTCTCAACTTCTTGAGCCGCTTTCTTCAAGGTGAAAATCTTGGTCACGTCGAGCATTCGGCCATCAAAGATGTCCTTATTAACGTCGAACCGACAGTCAGTGGTTGACACTTCCTTATAGAGGAAGTTTGCTTGACGAATACCCTTTTGAAACCCCCTCTTATGTTCATTAAAAACATGGTTGTATAAATCTTGCACCTCATCCTTAGTCGCCTTCTCTCTCTCGAGGGATTCCTTCAGGGAAGCGTTCAACTCCTTAACTTTCTTCTCGGCCTCCAAGCATCCGGCCTTCCATGACTTCATACGTCGAATCTCTTCCTCAAGCAGTTTTTTCTCATCGTTAAGTTTCTTTTTCTCATCAGCCCAAGACTTATGCTCTTCTTCACGAGCTTTCTTCTCAGCAGCCAAGTCCTCGGCTAGTTTCATTTTGCTTTCCCCTTTCAATTCCTTTCGAGCCATGTTTACCACCCGACGGCTCAGCACTAAGGCTCGACTTTGAAATTCAAGTACACCCCTAAAAAGGATTTCAGGGTCAGAATCATTGATGATCTTAAGCTCATGGCCACCTAGCTCAATGGAGACCCCTTTGCGCATACGAATTAAAGGACCTTCCAACTCACCAATGTCGAAGGCCCCTTCCCCAAATTCAGTTGAGAGCCCTACTACTCCATCCTTATCTTTGCCATCGCCCAACATAGTGGCTCGTAGCCTTTTTCTCTCCTTACCCATACCCCTGCCTCTCCCGGGTTCTAGTCTCTTCTTGTCGAACCCTAGACGGTATATATTGGCCTCAGGTTGTTGCAAGTTTGGGACATCAGTCTGTCCAACTTCTTTAGCCTTTTTCTCCATCTGCTTCCTAAGCTTAATGAAGAGGTCGTCTTCATCACCAACTTTTTGTGCGTGTTGAGCCATGAAATCTGCAAACGCAAAAAAACACTCAGATAAGTTTAACAAGTGCCTAAAGATAACAAATTTTATTCGTTTACCCTTCAACTCAGAAATAGGCTTGCGGCACAAGTAAATTCTAACTAGATGCCTTGCCGGCATCCGTTGAGGTAATTTCTCTAACACCCCGATAACCTTTCGGTCTTCGGTAGATAAACGGTCCCGGGACCAGTTATGATACTTTAAGGGATTGTCGGTCCAGTAGAAAGGAAACTTTCTCTTCCCATTGTCATTATAAAAATAAGACCGTCCACTTTGGTTAACGACTATCCTAAAAAATCTCCTTTTAAAATTCCTAAAAGAGTCTGAATATGACCTGAACAGTGGAGCCTTTGGTTTTCTTATTAGTGACACCCAAGATGCCGGCTCTCGGGGACGGGTGCTGTAAAAGTATAAAAAGCATTCAGGAGATGGGTCTAGGTACAACGACTTGCATAGTAACTTGAAGGCCTGTATGTATCCCCATCCATTAGGATGTAGTTGTGTCGGCGCAACATTTAAAAGGCGAAGCACACCTACCGTGAATTCGTAAAAAGGTATTCGGACGTGAAGTTGTGTAAATATGTTGGTGTAAACATAGAAGAAGTCATCTTCATAACCCTCCTTGCCATGACAAACACAATCAATGTCACTAGCCCTCTTTAAGGAAACTATATCTTCCGACACCCCATGATTGAAAATGTAAATATTGTTTGACCAACTCTGGAGTATTCGAGCACATCTGTAGTCCGATAATTGGGTCCTGACCTCAGTATCAACCCAATCATACCCCTCTTTAGCTTTCAAAGAGGTTTCAACATGCTCCTTATGAGGGTCAATCCAGGTATCTATGAAATGTTCGGAACTTATCCCCAGACCTATGGATGATGTGGTATTTGGAGAGATCGGCACCCGACTATCAATACTACTAACACTGAAGGATTCAGACATACCAACTAAAAGGAAAAGGTCACTACACTTCAACGGGGGTAAACTTCTTTGGCGAGCACAAATCACAACAAGTATAGCCAAGTAATTATGTGATGACTTATGGCTAACCCTCCTCTATTTATAGCAAGATGACGACAGTTAAGCTTCCAAACCTAATAGGCCATACCCATTTCATTCAAGCCCATGGACCTTGCATCCCTTCGTGAACCATTGTAACCTGTGAGTAAAATAAATTTTGATTAGTGTGCCACCTTTGTAACTAGTAGTAACATCCCCTCAAGTCTAGAGATTCATCATTAAAACATCTTCATCGCTACGCTCCTTGAGGCTGGGGGCTACTATACTCGTATGGGTAAGGTCAAAGATAACAAATTTTCTTTGCAAAGCCTTTATTACAAACACCGCAAACATTTAGACTAGTAAATACTAATACTGACATCTTGCTTCAATTACAAGAGAAACATTAAGCACTCTTTACATACCTTCCAGTCATGAAAAGACTGGGGATTGATATACTATACAAGGCTAGAGACCTATTGGTCCTTCCGAGTAAAGTTTATAGCCTTAACAAAATAAAACACTAGGCATCGTGGACTGGATATCACAACCCATCTATTGGGTACTGACATCTCCTATGATCTTCCAAGGATGCATGAATGGACTTAATCAAAAGATAAAACTCATTTACTCGGTAAGTGGGCCTAAGGGATTCCAGGACTTATACAAGTTGTGGTCCATCCAATTAAACTTATGGTCAACGAGGTAAAACATTGGAAATAAAGCATTAATGGCGATTTATTATTCACTTTTGCATTAATTGATGTTTGACTAAAAAATTCTAACCAAATCGTTGGAGAATTTTTTGTAAACCCCTCTTTTTTTATAGTTGGGAGTAAAGAGCAAGATTGCCAGAAAGATGTTTGAAGTATTTGGTTATGAAAGAGAAAACTTTTAATTGTTTCTGATATAAATATGGTAATTAATTTTTTTTAATGAATTCTACATAAAGGCTTGTGTTATTTTAAAAAATAAGTTTGAGTATAATTGAATTATATAAATGAACGTGTTGTTTGAGATTTTCCAATTAGTTTATACACATGATTTGAATTGTGAACAAATCGGATGAATAGAGATTGGATTCTTTTTGAAGTTTGAAAAGAAAACATAGATGGGCCAATTATAATCTTAACTGGGCCTCAAACATTGGCCACTATAACATACACACTAAGCTCTAGTTCTGTTTACACTTCTATTCAATTTTGAAACTGTTCTGGGAAATATAATTTGTACGACAGGTATCAATTGCTATTTTTCTAAAACGTAAAGCTAATTTTATCATTTTTCTGTCAGCATGATTCATCATTATTTATTTTCTTTTTTAGTCAAATTTAACTACCTACAATCTAGTGCTGTTTTTTTTTTCAGTTTTTAAATTCCCCTTACTAATATATTATGACGTAAAATAAAAAAATTCAAATATAATTTTCCTTCTTATAAACATATCTCAATTGGATTGCTAAATTTAAATTTCTTACATTTTCTAACCGTCACTTTTTAGTCCTTATCTTTAACAAACAACAATTAACATAATTAGGACAAATAATAGTATATTAAAAGTTTTATACATTACAGAATTACTACTTTGAAGTTACGTGTAAGATAAAGTCCAAATGTATGTTCCATAATAGTCAAACTTAATAAAGTCTATAAAAAAAACTAAAACATAAGTATTAAAGTCGAGAAAAAGATTTTTGAAAATATTAGAACAAAATATTAACTACATTAACAGGGAAAAAGAGAACTGAGACTCACCGTTTAGTCGTTATCGAAGGCCAAGAATGATGTTTGCAGAAAATGCAGAGAGAAGATTATCTTTGTCTGTGCTAATTATGAACTGCATAACCTGCATTTTCTCATCTACCATATATATATATATATTGAAGATATGGGTTTTAGATGCCATAAGAGGCAGAATAGCAGTGATTAATATAGTAATTAAGTGATTGCATTAAGCAATTGTGGGAAAGTGACTAAAAAGGCAAAACCTTGTGCGAATGACAAAAAGAAGAGGTTTTTATTTGCAGTGAGTTTGGTATATACAATAGGCGACCATGGATTAGCAGAGAATAAACATATTTGTTTGGTTTTCTGGATTTAATAAAAGATGTCTGCGATGGTTCCTCAAGACAAAAGCTTAACACTGACCATTCAGATGCATCATTTTACACCTAAATTATGTCTCTTATGCTATGGGACACACTATTTCAATCCATTATAAAATTGTTAAATTTAAATATATTTTTATTTTTTTAAATTAACTACTTTTAATTTTTCTTCTTTATTTTGTTATCACAAAAAAATTGTAATAATTTCTTTTAATGTTGTAAAATGTATTAATTTTTCTTTTCATTTTTATTTAATACTTTATGTGATTTTTCTTAAATTTTAATATAATCCCTGTCCTGATATTTATTTTAAAATAGATTAATGATATTCAGTATATATGTGTTAAGTATTCTCAATTAAAATTGTTATTTAATTTTGGTTCGGCAAGTACACAGTTAGTTAATATAATATAATAATAAAAACCAAAAGTGACATTTTTTTAATTATATAAAAGTCAAAAGCAATAATAAGTTTTTATGGGAGCTAAAATTAAAATTTACTCATTTTAAAAAGGATAAAAGACATAATTTTCTAATAAAAATGGTTTATAGGTCGATTTTTAGGAGCATATGAATTAAGATAAAGGAAGTTGATAAATTGTTTTATTTCAGTTCATGGAGAATTTTTTGCAAAATTAGGTAATACCAAATTTCAAGGCATAAGCTTTGGAATAATCAATTTTGATTTGGATTGGTCGTTAACCAAAATGTCTATTTCGGGTAATTGTACCTTATGGTATAAAATTGTTAATTCAATTCAATAAAAAAAATATGAATTTGAGGTATGTTAAAGTGCATACTATATTAATGTTGATGGGATGTGAATATAACGTGCCAAATTTTAATTCTATAATATAAATATGGTTGAATGTAAATATAGACGTGATAATATGAAATATATTGAAACCACGTGTTTGATGAATTTTTAAGTTGTTGTGAAATTGTATTTTTGTTTTATTACATTAGTGAGTATTAAAGTGAGACAAGTCTATTTTTTGAATGTTTATTTTAAGTGTAATTTTACCATTTAACCAGTAATTATAATGAAACAAACTATTTTTCATTAAGAGGATTTTCGCTCAAATAAAACTTTTACTCATTCGATGATGACTTAGATACTTAAATGAGAATCATATTGAAAGCAAAATTATTTATTCAAATTGATTTGTACTCAAAAGAAATACTTCGCTCAAACAATTTTTTTATGATTAAATTAAAGTAACTTATATTTACATATAAATAGGTGAAAAATGTTTAAATATATAATTACATAAGAAATAACGTTTAAATATATGATGTTTGATGAACAATAAAAAAGATAATTAAATATTGATATTATATGATAGAAATTGAAGATCATACTTCCATTAAAGATAAGATGAATTTAAAATATATAAATAAATGTAAATTTTATTTTAAGGATTAATTTTATAAAATATCAAATATTATTTAAATTTATTATTTGTTTGAACGTACTATATTATTGTTATTCATTAATAACTAATTTTATACTCAACGCGTATATATATATATATATATATATATATATATATATATATATATATATATATATATATATATATATATATATATATATATATATATATATATATACTTTAGTATAAAGTGATATGTTAAAGATTTTAGGTTTATATAAATCAATCTTATATTACACATTAATATTATAAACTAATTTTGTAAAATTAAATTAAATTTAAAATTCATTTCACCTTCAAAGAATTATATATATTTTGAAGTACACGATTATATATATGATATTGTAGCTAGACATGTATAATGTGAATTTACATGTACGTAGTAAAGAATATTCTACCATAATATAACATTAAAACACAAAACTTGTTAAAGAATTAAAATATTCTAACTTTACTGACAATATGACTTGAATAGTAAGAAAAATGATTGCATCAGAACTTTAAAAATATAAAGAACTACCTTAATAATAAAATATTAAAAAAAATAATACAGGTTGGGAAGTAAACCAGACATAACTGCTTCAACTGAAATTTATGTCAGACAAACTTATCCAAATCCATGAAATTAAATATTCTAGTCATTTCATACTTTTTTTTTTTATGAATAATGATGTTTTAAAACTCCAAAGGTTTTTACTCTCATCTATATTATTTTTATTATAAATATAAAATTCATTTTTATTTGGAATCATAAAAGTTCATTTTTAATTAGAATCATTTTCCTTTTATGATAATTATTGATGTCGAATAATATTTTCTTTCGTACAGTATACTAACAGCCAGTTGGCATGGCAGGTTGACCATTATGATACACAATACTATATAATATTTGAAATGAAACCAGATACTTCCATAATTGACTGAGTATTATATATGAATATTTTTTTATGAAGTTTTTTATTTTTTGTTTTTAATTATTTTGGTTTCCAATCACATGTCTTCCACCGTACCTGTAAGGATTGAAAAATTAGAGTGGAAAGAGAGTACACGTGCCAGCAGCTAAGTGGGTGAACTAAAGAAATTACAAAATAAAAATTTAGAAATTAAGAATGTTTTAAAATTTTACTTCACTTAACTGAGAAGTCATAAACAACTCTCCAAATCTGTATTTCTCCTCATACCTTCTTCCTTCTCATTCAAAACACTGAAATCTTGAATTCTTATTGGGTAGTGCACTAGAGATTGAATCATAGAAAACGTGGGTTTCATCCGATCAATCTGTAATTTCTCCATCGGTAAGTCAAATTCTTTTCTGTGTGAGCTTGGGAACCTTGATCATGCAATGGGATTCGTTGCATGCAATTCTTTTGTGTCCTTTCTAAATCCTTAACCAAATTCAGGTTCTAATAATCTGTTTCCCCTCATCAATTGAAGAATTTTAGGTGTTTTGAGTTTTTACGGCTCAAGGAGCTAGTTGGATCATCCTTGAGTTCAACCGCCAATTAGAGGTAAAGGGAGCTAAATCCAACTAAATTTCTGAATTTTTTTTTTTGTGGATGTGAGCATGATTCCAGTTGATTATTTTGATGTGGGGAACCGTATGGAAATTGATTTTGGGTTTAATGGGTAGTATGATTTCAAGAAAATTATTCAAGTGGGTTATTACCATGGCTTTGATATATGAAATTTTGGTATGAACTTTATGATGTGAAATTGTTGAATATATGTTGGCTTGATGGTGGATTTTCGTCCTAGCATGTTGATCTATTTGTATATGAAGTTTTTGTTGATTTAGAGGTGAAATGAGATGAAAAACATGATAGTTTACTTCACTTCTTCATCAAGTGCGAAAATGGATTGTTTTTGAGTGGTTGATGAAAGTTGGAGGGATAAATTGATGATTATGGAAATAAGGGTGTGGTGTAAATGTTTAATTTATGGTTATTTGAAACTGTTTTAGGTCCTTAGTAAAAGGAAAATCTGAAATAAAGGGATTAGGAATTGAAATGCTAAGTTTTGTATGGTTTTAAGTTCAATTTTAGAGTTTTGAATGGGCAAAGTCTAAATGAAGTGAGTATAATCTGAACTAGACCTTTGAGTATGTTGTTGGAGGTATTTAAAACTTGTTTGTTCCTTAAGAAGGGTAGAAAATTTGTTATAAGTTCATTTCATGGTTGGTAGGATGAATTTGACTTGATTTTGGACTAGCTTTATGAGTTTTGACAAGTGATATTTTGAATTAGATGTTCTGGGCTATAGGTGTTAATTTAGAATCTGTTATTGAGCCAATTAAGACTTGCTCAAGTGGTTAGTTTGCAGAAAACAAGTGTATAAGGTGTAGGTTTGAGTTTAGGTGTTTTTGGAATGTTAAAAATGGTATGATACACCTAGTTTCGGGTTTGATGATCCAATTGACGTTTAATTTCAGTTATAAATATGTTTTTCAATCAATTATAATGTTTAGGAAGCCCCTTTGATGATTAGAATAAGTTCCAAGTGTATGAAAAGCTAAATATGCACTTGCTGTAACTGATATCGCGCTCAAGCGCCACTGATCTCTTCCAAGTGTCATGTGGTGAGAGTAGTAGGAGGTCCTAGTCTTGGTTGTCTCCATTTTAAATGGGTCAAGGTGAGTGATAACGGACTAACCTTGTGGTGGTAGGGTGGAACCCATAGCAATTGGCTTTGCAAAGTAGTAGAGGCCACCACAGGTGCATAACCCGCCATAGCTCGATATTCATTCCAAGTCCGGACGAGTCTAAGTCTAACACCACTTAATAAAATCTATAACTTATAACTTAGTAAAATTGTTCTTCTATGATTGTATTGTTTGTATGTTTCTTTTACTTTAGTTAGTTTTAATTGACTAGTAATCTTTTTGAAATCTAGCTTACCCTTGCATTGTATGTTGCTTGTTTTGTATGTGTTTAATTCTCTTTGCGATGATCATCCGAATTGGATGTGAGCAGAGGTAGGAGATGCCCCACTAGAGCAGATACTGGATGGCTCAGATGTCCCAGATGTTGTTGATAATGCAGAGTAGCTTAGGATAGTATAGTTCAGTTTGTTTTGTATACAACTTGCTCATAATTTTGAGATACTTCCATTCTAAGCAAAGTTGTAAAATTTCTCTTCTCTTTTGGATGACTGTATTATATCATACTTCATCATATTTTCACTCTTAATTGCTTTGCTTTATTATACATGTTGCATTCCATATGATATAGATATACATATATTTTTGGAATGTTACAGTACCAATCATATGTTTTTAATTATTTTCATTCAATATAAAGTTTATATTGATTAAATTTTCAACACCTATCACCACAACTATAGTATAAACAAGCTTTCAAAAATAAAAATAATATGAGGGTGTTTATAATAAATAAAGAAAGAAAATATTAGAAATATAAATACAGACTAATTTAAACAAGTTTAATCTTCTACCAAATTACCAACGATAATCTTTTCATTATTGTGTTGACCATATATTTTACAGTTTTTATGATAAAAAAATAAAAAATATATTTGATGGTTGACTGATCCCAATTATTTTAAAGGGATGCTCCCTACTTTAGAATGTGTGTGCCCCACCAATTTACTTTTCTGGATATTCATCTTTAACCGTAAAACCTAATTGCAACTTCATAACAATTTGTTTTAATTGAAAATATTTTTTCTTCATTTTCAAACTACAATTCTTAATATCAGAAAAAAAAAGATAACAAAAATTGAATTAAATAAAAATATTTTAAACAAAACATCATTAAATAAGATAAAATTACTTTTAAAAATATTTATTTAATTGTGTTTTTAGCTAAGAGTAAGTTATATATAAAATGTGTTGGATAAAACCAACAAACTAGCTATTAGTTTATTTATTTAATTAATTTTTAAATAGCTTCATCATTGTTATTAAGTGCAAAAATACTTTTTTTATATATAAATTTTTAGAATATAAGATATAAGGTATTTGTAATTTAGTCTTCTTTATCATTATTCTTTCTATTTTAATAGGGTTTTTAATATTCGTGATTTTTTTACGTATTATTACTGTAATTACACACAATAAAAAGTATAAAAAATCAAGGCGGTAACTATTTAATTTGAGAAAATTAAAAAAAAAGGTAAATTTGTGGAAAATAAAAAGTACATTTGATTAATATTTATTAGATCAACCAGGGTAAATGAAATAACTTGTAAAAAAAATGCATGCAACTTTTAAAATGTAAATAGAAATACTACAAAATTTAACTATCTTAAAAAATCTAAAATATGATTACATAATGACATACTTTTTATTTGAAAATATAAATTTAATTTATATAATTTATTTATACCAAACATTATTAATTTATAGATTAGTTTATCAACGGACTTCGTAATTTATAAATTAATAAATAATATATCAGCTGTAAGTCAACTTATAAATAAAAAAACGACTTCATCATGTATGAAGACATGTTACAAGCAAATAGACCAGAGTGGGGTAACCTAACTCATTCAATTTTGTGGAGAAATAAATAGAGAATTACATGTCTTTCCAAATATTCATATTTCACTTTAATTGGCATAAATTTTTGGTTGTTTACTTTCTATGCATGTGTAAAACATGTCATGTCTTTTTATTGTTTTACATGCTGGGATTCTAAATGTTGAAATTTCATTTTTTATAATATTAAATTTTGCATACGATATTTTATATATATATATATATATATATATATATATATATATATATATATATATATATATATTTAAATCTCATAAATAGTATTTTGCAAATACATAATTTACTAGTTTATAACACTCTTTATACTTTACCACTTCAAAATAAAACACGTGTAAAACGTGGTTGTTTATCGTAAAATCTTTCGAATTTAGATAAATAGAAATATTTGTTCAACTCATGTACAATTTGATAACGAAAAATGATTAAACTCAAGATTTACACATCTTTATAGATAAAGTTGTCGTACTTTCAATAATTAATCTAAAAGTTCAATTAAATTATGAAAACAAAATTAAAATACTGATTTAATAATCCATTAGAAATTTATATGACCATCTATCTCTAGAAAGATTTATGAAACGCAATAAAATATTTAAACTATCTTAACTAACTTTCCATAGCATATGTCCCCTATAATAATCTTCTTTCATATTATCTTTAATCCATCACTTCAACCACAAAGATTTTATATTTCTAATCTTAAAAATATAATACAAATCTCTATACGAAAAACAATACTTTTAAATCTAAAACAATATCTTAAAGATTAAATGACATTTTCAAAATTAGATTTTTCTAATATAATATTGGTTTAGTAGATGTGTAATAGTGGACATTAAGTCCTGACAAAAGGAATATTGTTTGTGGTGTATATATATTTTACACAAATTATCCAAACTAACAGCAAGTCATTATCATTATCATTATTTGCTACAAATCCATATACATAAAGAAATTTAATTATGTATTAATTAGTAAACAAATTAAACAGCGCATAGGGTGATTTTCGTAATTTCAGACTGAAGCGTGCGCCACCACTCGTTTCACAATTTTAACGTTTTCCCTTATTGGACGCAAAATATCTTTTCAATCTATACCAAGGGTATTAGTGTAATTTCAAGACGTACAGTGAAGTGAAATTTCGTTATAGCGCGTTGTATATAAATACTCCCGCTACTTAATTTGAGGCTAAGGAAAACAAATAAAAACGCACCAAACGGGAAATTCTGTTGTTGAGAGGTATCAGAAAAAAAGGAAAACCCTAATTGGAAAAGCTTTCGCAATCCCTAAACTGTAGCCCAGTGATCCGTTGCAGTGGTTTTGGAAGAGGCGAGCTAAACGCGGTGTCTTGGCGATCATCGTGAGCCAGAACATGGTCGTAGAAACGGAAATCATCTGCCAGAAGAGCATTCCCATGCTGGACGTGAAGTACCACCTTTGCGTGGCGCAAGAACACGGTGTTAAGGTTGATGTTTCGCCCACCTCCAATGTTGTTCCCATCTTTGGTCACGTGAGGGTTGCGGCTGAATCTGTTTCTACGGAAACGACTCGTTTTGAATCGGTGGGTACTTCTTGGTTCATTTTTTTTCCTTGATTTTTCTATTGTCTTTTTTTATTCTTTCGGTGTTTGATTTTTTTTCTCCTTTTTCTGAGATTCCTTCTTGGGATTTGGTTTTGTTTTTAGTCGGTGTAAAAAGTGGTGTTTCGTTTTGTTTCGGTGTGGTTTTCTCTTGGAAGTTGAATCGGTTGATTTTAAATTTTCCTTTTTGATTTCCCTTTTTATGCATCAGTCGGTGTGCATTTATCTGTGAATTTGTGTTTAAAGTGTTCTTGCTCGTTATGCTTGTTAGATTTGGGGGCGGGGAGATTAAGTTTTCGTGAGGAATGGTTGTGGGGGTTCCAGAAGTAGTACTTTTTTTTAAAGGATTTTGAATTGGGTGTTTCTATAATTTGTTTTCCCTATACCTTGCGTAAAGAGTAATAAAAAAACATACTTTGTTTATTGTGTTTTAAACATTTTTCCCTCGGTGAAATCAGGTGGCGCAACTGGTGTCAATGTTAGTTTGTATTTCAATTATGATAGGATTTATTAGTATAAGAAGCGTAGAAGCAAAGCTTGTGATTTGTCTGTATATCTTTGTTTCAAAATTTCCCCTTAACCTAAATGAAATGCATTTTCTGTGCTGACTAATGTCTTGTTTGTATTTTAGGCTGTGAGTTTGCCTGAGATGATTGGAGATTCAAGTTTAGAGACTCCTGCTACTAAGTTTACACCAGATGTGCGATCTGGCTGTTGTGCTGATATTGGACCCAGGGGGTCTATGGATGATGAGCACATTCAGATAGATGATCTAGCTGCGCACCTTGGATTCAACTTTGAGCATCCTATGGCAAGTGCGTTTTATGCAGTTTTTGATGGGCATGGAGGGCCAGATGCAGCTGCCTTTGTTAAAAGCAACGCTATGAGATTATTTTTTGAAGATGCTCATATGCTGCAATCATACGATGCTGATTCACTTTTTTTGAAGAGGTTGGAAGATTCTCATCGAAAGGCGTTTTTGGGAGCAGACATTGCCTTGGCTGATGAACGAAGTGTTAGTAGTTCCTGTGGGACAACGGCGCTGACTGCTCTTGTACTCGGGAGGTATTTGATGGTTGCTAATGCTGGGGACTGTAGAGCTGTTCTTTGTAAGCGAGGGGTAGCTGTTGATATGTCCCAAGATCACAGACCGAGTTATTTACCAGAGCGCAGGAGAGTGGAGGAGATGGGTGGATATATTGATGATGGGTATCTCAATGGTCATCTTTCTGTGACTCGTGCTCTTGGGGATTGGGACTTGAAAAATGCCCTTGGTTCTGTGTCGCCTCTTATTGCCGACCCGGATGTTCAGGTGGTCACATTGACAGAGGAGGATGAGTTCTTGATCATTGGTTGTGATGGTATTTGGGATGTACTGTCAAGCCAGGATGCTGTTAGTCTGGTGCGGCGTGGATTAAGAAGGCATGACGATCCTGAACAATGTGCCAGAGAGCTAGTCAAGGAAGCTTTGCGCCTACACTCCTCAGATAATCTTACTGCGATTGTTATCTGCTTGTCCCCTGTCCAAATTGTCGAGTCTTGTCTACCCCAAAGGCGAAGATTCAGATTTTGCTCCCTGTCTGAAGAGGCCCGGAACAGGTTGAGGAGCTTGCTAGAGGGAAACTGAATGTAAATATGGTTTTCACTATTCACAATCATTCCTTTCATGAAAAGATTGATTCGTGTTTGTAGGCTGTTTTAGGTTTAGAGCCAAGCAGTCAACAGTTTTGTAGTGATAGAAAAGGATAATTGTTGGGAGTTTAGAACTATTTAATTTAGGGAATTTATCTCGGTTATTTTGGTGGATGTTGAGAAACACGTAGCTAGCTAATTTTGGCGGGAACACTGGAGGATTTCATTTCAGATCACTGTTAGATCTGTATGTTATGAGATGATTTAGACTTCTCAGCAAGGTTGTAGGTGAATGCATCGACAAAACTAGTTATTTTCTTGATTGTTGCATTCAACAGAGATTTGTTTATGGGATGAGATAGTTGGGTAGAGGGCACGTTTCAGCCTATATGATTTTTTTCCCCTACACGTTTACTTCTAATTCTCTCAAACTCCTAAGTGCTACAGAGTAGAGGTGCTGGAAAATACAATTTCATATGAACTACTATATGAAGATATAATTTATTTTAAAAACATAATAAAATTTATAATAAATATTATATTCAATTTTAGGGAGTTCATAACAATAATAATAAAAGTGGATTATGATATAAACGTTGCCATTGATTTTCTTTCCTCGCTGCATGTATATGATAGGATGATGGGCACCTTTATGTTTTTCTCAATGATCCAATGTTTCGTCAGTTGTGAATTGAACTACTCGTCGATTACCTGATTTTGTGTGTTTCATTCTTTATTTAACGAATGTAACGTCGTTATCCAAAGGTTGTAAACACTGTAGTGTGCTTGTAAGGCCATTGGCTGGTGCTTAGATAAATTTAACCTCTGCATAAGCTCTTAATTTAACTTCGTAAGGCTGCTATAGTCTAACAAGTCCAAAGATAAAATCATAAAAATCTATCAGTGATTGATACATATATTAAGTATCTAACTATAGTAGGGAGTTTCTATTAAATATATAAACTCAAACAACTTATTATACTAATTTTATGTTTGATTGACTAAATTATAATCTCAGTTAATAAAAGTTTCATTTTAGAATAGGGTTTGGTTTGAATAGACTCCTTTCAACCATAGGTTTTGTAGGGCTAAGAGTGTTTTCTACTTTGATTACATTTAGAGAAGCATCACACTTGGAGAGAATCATAATAATAAACATCTGAATCTGTGAACAATTGCAATGGTTAAACTTTAGTACCACAATACAAGACTATTAAATTACCATTGTTTCTCAACTTGTTGAATCAGCATGGAGTAATATTGCTTTAATCTGTCTGAGGACCCTCATGTTGCATCCTTTTGGAAGCCAAAGGAACATGAGAAGACACTAGGCTTTGATAATGGTTCAGACAAAAACATTTGGAGTACTTATGTATTATTATAGCACCCAATAAATATGTGACAGCTTTGCAGTTTGTTTCAGTAACTGAGGACATGTTTGTACCCTTTGCATCCAAACACCATGACCGACCCACTCAATGAAACAATTAATCCACTATGGAGTCCAAATTTTCACATCACCAAAGTCAGATATGTAAATAGATGCTGTTTTTAGGTATATTTGATACTGTTGTTCAATTAATATTAAACTTTTTACACTGCTAATTGATGGGTTTTCTTATGAGATTAAATAAAAAAACACAATATGAATTCAATGTACACAAAATATTAACATTATATTGAATAATTGTCTTTTAAGGAATCTCCTTTATTATATACTTTTTAACTTTCTTATTTCAGTATTTAAACTCAGATTTTTGAATCCGCAATCATTATATAAGAATGTTATGTTAAATATCTATTTAATAAGCAACAAAACAAGACAAAAAAAAGTGAATGAAAAATAAAAAAGAAAAATAACAAAAACTAAAAGAAGAGAAATAGAATAGAAATCATAATGATATTTTATCTAAGTGCGCCTCGTATTTCACTTTAATTGCGATTTAGTATACCACATCATTTTTTAAGCAACATACTGTACTACAATTATACAAATTTTATTTCTATGGATTGTTCTTATAAATACTTCACAGTTTTATAAATTTTTGTTTCCACTTTCCCTTATAACAATTTAAAAATAATTCAATTATTATAATTAAATATTAATTCAGCAAAATATCATAGGTTAGGTCTTCATTGAGAGAGTTAAACACCATTCGTTATAGAAGTAATGCTAAAAGTTTATTTTACAGACTTTTTTTTTCCACATAGATAAGTTTTGCTGCAGTTTCTTATATTTTGTTTAAAAAACTGAAAAATAACTTATTATATTTTCTTTAGATGTTTGTTTAAACCTTTTTTTTTTAAAGTAAAGCTAAATGTAAGCTGAAAAGTAGTTTATTTTTTATAAGTTACTTTAACTTGTCAAATAACTTGAAGAGGAAGCTGAAAATTTTAACTGATAATGTTTTATCTTCTACTTATTACAACTATAGAAATTTAAAAATTAATCTAATATGTTATTGTATTTTTATGTTAAATTATCATAAATTATTATCTTGTATATGTTGGTGTTAAACTACAACATTATACGAGTTTAATTTTGAATGATTTTCAATTTTTATTTAATTTTACGTGTTTATTAATTAATATATTTATCAATTTTAAAATAGTATAATTTTTGGTATTAAATATTAATTGAAAAGATGAAAAGGAGTAACTCTTTAATAAAAGAAAAAAAATAAAATTAAAAATTAAAAAATTGATCCAAACCATATCATAAAAATTAATTTTAGTTTAACCTTTTTTTTAAATAAAATCAAACCACACCAAAATATTTCTAAGTTAACATTTGGCAATTTTGTTTAGTCTAAATACATTAAAGGAATATAATTTTCGGTCAAATTTTAAACTGATGTTTTCCTTTTCAGAAACCTATTTTTAACCTTTAATTTCGAATATTTCAGTGTGCAAATTACTTTTATCAATTCATTACAATAAATAATAAAACGAGCTTTTATATTTCTTTGACTTACGAAAAGAATTTCCTTTTACTAATCCATTCAGACATTGTGGACCTGGGTGAAACACCAGGAGGTAACAAATATTTTTGTACTTTTATTGATGATGTAAGCAGGAAAACATGGATTTATGTTCTGAAGAAGAAGCATGAGGTATTTGATGCATTCATGAGATTCAAGAAACTAGTTGAAAAGAAAAGTAGGTTGAAAATTAAAGCTATAGGGATAGATGGTGAAGGCGAGCATGTCTGAAATGAGTTTGAGAAATTGTGTGAAGAGGAAGGGCTTATCATGAAGTTACTCCCCCATATAGCCCTCAACAGAACTTCATATGTGTTGAATAGATCTCCAACCAAGAGATTGAATGGCATGACAGCAGAGGAAGCTTGGTCGGTAGTTAAACCGAGTCTCTCACACTTAAAATCTTTGGATCTTTATGTTACAAACATGTTTCCGACCAGCTAAGGAAGAAACTTGGTGATAAAAAGGAATTCCAAAAATTCAGATATAGGATGATACGAGCTGTCTCATCCACAAATCAGTCGTGATGTGACGATTGACTACGCCTCTGAATGGGGTTGGTGTTAAAGGATTGATAAGGATACTAAATTGCACAACTAATATAAAGGTAAATCTAAATATCGTTTTGTGTTGGTTTTTCTAATTATGGCAAGAAATATGAACATTGGTTTATTTTAAACAAAACACAAATTTTCAGATATAAAAATAGTTCAAAACTCTGTATAATTCTTTGCACAATATATTTATAACCGAATCAGCATTAAAATCATAAGTATATAAGTTTCTAATACATTAGATGACAAGTTTTAAATTTTTATGTAAAAATACTAAACTCTTAAATATTCAAAAATAAGATTTGCAATAACTACAATGTTTAAAATGACGAGAAGTTACAATCTATGTCTAGAATCAAACTCACTTGGTTATTCTACTTATGTGTATGGTTTCAAAACATTTCTCAACGATTAAAACCACACAAATAGAATCATGTCAAGTAATAAGGATAGAACACAAGATTCATGGAAGATAATATATTACATAGAAAAATTCACATAAAGTTTCGATACATTATATCCGACCTCAATGAAATAGAGTTTAGTTATTCCTATTCATCTAGAACGCAAGATGGAGTTGAAATGATGGAATGGTTGATGAAAGATGGAGTCTTACACCCTAGAAGCACCTGAACCCGAGTCTTTGAGCTTTTGCAACATCCTCCTTCAAAAACTGCTTTTGTGGTCCGCTTTTTAAGTGTTCAAAAAGTACATGCTCGATGGCGAGTATGAGAACTCGTTGAGCGAGTATCAAAAAGTATCAAAAAGTGACAACTCGTTGGGCAAGTTGCATCACTAGCTGGGCGAATACCCAAAGGTGTTGGCTCGTTGGGGAGTGGTCTTCGGTCTCTAGCTGGGCGAAAACGCTTGTTGGCTAGGCAAGTAGTGTTGGAAATAACTTATTATTCTTCTCCAATCTTTATTTTCCTGCAAAATAAACACATAAAGACATTTATACTAATATAAGAACAGATAAGTACAACTTGTACATCTTTCCATGAGGTTTAACACATGATAAAGAGGTTGTAATAAATATGAATAATAAGCAATTATCACATTTTCATGTCCTCATGAAAAGAAAAACAGGCAAAACAAAGGAAAGGTAAGGCTAGCATGATAAAACAAAACAAAGGAGCAAACAATATCCCATCACACTATCCTTGTCATAAAATTGAGAATTGCTCTTGCATTTCCAGGAGTTCATAAGGTATGATATGGTATTTCTATCAAACAATTCCTTAAACCCAGAATGACATGTGACTACCAGAGAAAAGAATCATTAAAGCTTACTCTACATCAGTGTTTCCCTTAGTACACAAGTGTTTATCAATTGCAACTCAAACTCAGCATGTCATAAAACTACTTCATCAACTTTTGCAAATCATCTCATTCACACATTTCACATAACATGGTTTATATCAAAAGGTCTTTCAAGGGTTATAGCTTGGCTTGACTTGAAGAAATATGATTTTTCATGAAATCAAAGACATCACTTGAGAAGAGGAGAACAAGAAGATAGATAAGTCATTCATCAACGTCCTCTATCACATAAACACAATAATTCTTCTTATAACTTGACACCTTTTTCAATTCATGCAACATTTTTGCTTAATCTTTGTCTTTCTCTCTCTATTTTTTTATTATTTATTTTATTTTATTTTTCATGAAATATACCTAACTAAACGTTTGTGTTTCCCCCAAACTTATTCCCAACTCATACCTTTATTAACATGTTTCTTGTTCTCTTCTTCTAGAGTGTAGGATAAGGTAAATTTTTCTTTTATAGTCTTAGGGTTCACAAGACAATTTGAAAAGCTCAAAAAGGTTCACAAAGAATTCAATGTTATGCATTATGGGTGGTCATTTTGGCCAAGTAGCTTCATTTCACAAAAAAAAATAACTGTCTTTCTCATTTCCAAACAATTGTGTGTATGCATATACAAAAATCATGTAAAAATCAACTTCATACCAATAATAACTTTCTCACATGCTCTTTGCATTCTCACCACACTCAGATGTTCAATTCCCTTGGTCAAAATTAAACAGGATAAAGAATGAATCACATACAACCACATTCCTAAGTTTTAACAACCAGATTTGCAAGGATACTCTCAAGATCATGTTAGTTGTCATGAAAAGAAATCAAAACTCAAATACAAGAAAAAAAACATTCAAAACAAAGCTGGCAAACAAAATAGGTTTATGGCCATGGTCTCTAATTTGTTGAAACTAAATGCTGGAAATAACTATAAAAGAAAACTAAATCATCAAAAGTCAAGGTTGTGATGGCCATGGTCTCCAATTTGCATTCTAGTTCTCCTGCTCTTCATGTCCATGATGAACATGAGAACTTCCCCCCACCGAGATTCAGGCCTGCCCTCAGGCCAAGGGACATGCTCCTCAAACTGCATTGTTGTCATAATAGTGTCCTCGGGAAAGTCTGAAATGCCTAATGACAGCTGATATATGTTGTCTATAATGCTCACTTGACCTCTTCTGAGGGCTTGCTGGCCTAGCCAAAGATCTCTCTACTGAGCAAACAATGTAGACATGGTTGCCTGAAAGGTAGCTTCAAAAGTAAGAGGAGAACCACATGGCGGATGAGAGGGGCCAACATTTCTAAGCACATGAGGAGGTTCTTGAGGATTAAGCAGTTCTGTTATGTTGATGCAATTTTTTCGGATGAACTTTTGATCAATGGTTGACTGGAGAGGAAGAAGAACAATGGCATTAGAAAGAACCCCCTTTTCCTTGCAGAGAGTTGTGATGAGCGCTCGAAAGCCCAATTTAACACTAGCGGTGTCTGCAGTGTAAGCAATTTCCTGTGAAATATGAGCACCAATGTCAATCTCCATACCTGTCACTATCCCATAAATGGGATAGGATCTCTCAAGGTTGATATCTGAGGTATGCGTGTTAGGACTGAGGTTGGTAAAGGAGAAAGCGCTCCACATATGGGCCAATGAATTTAGATGTTTCCTCAAAATGCGGACAATAGTGTCGTTAACACCTAACATGTAAGTGTGACCAGGGATGCATAATACTGATGCAATTTAATCGTGGTCCTTATGTCCACTCAAAAAGGTATTGTAAGGTGTTACTCGGCCATAATGGCTTGATGGGATCCTCAGGAAATCATTGATCGTCCTCCCGTCATATTTTATCAACTTTCTTCTGACCAGGTGATAACACTCTAAATTTGCTTATTTTTCTATGTTTAGAAATGATTTTTAGTTCATCTTTGTTCTTAATTGTATAGAATTAGATTAGTTTTAGGTTTTTCTATTAAATCTTAAGTTTTGTGAAATTTTAGTTAAAAATAGGTTTTTAGGTATAATTTTTAGAGTTTTTTAATAATTAGGAAATTAATATTTTTTTGCTCTTTAGTTTTGTTTAAATAGGTTTTATTTTTTTAATACTCTTTTAGAATTGCTGATAGTCCTAATTCAATTTCTTTTTATTACAGAGAAACCTTTAGAAAGATTGGGCTGTGTTGGTGCTGATGCCATGCTTTAAGTTGCAAGTGCTAAGTTGCGCTACTGGGCCGCAAATTTGGGCCTTGGTTTTTGTACGCTGCTGATCAATTGGGCTGACTATTTTGCACTATTGGATTGGAACGCAGTTGCCATTGGAGTAAATTGGCGATTGATTCTTTTTTTTTGAAGCTGCAGAAGCAATTAAATTGGGCCCTGATAAATTGGGCTGCACACTTGGCCTGCCACTGCTGCTAATTTAGGATGGTGTTGAAGAAATAGTATACGAAGCGTATTTTTCATTATTATCAATGAAGGTAATATAATATATTTCCTAATAAAACATTGGGTTATTAATAAAACACCTCTTATTACTTGAGCAAATATAATGCTATCTCAGGCTTATGCTATTTCTATATGTTTTCTTTCCGCATTTTCCTTTTTTTCATAGTAATACTTAGTAAATAATACAAGACTTCAACTCTACATTTTAAAACTTAATTTTGTCGAGTCTACGGATTGATATCTTGGTCATTCCTATGCTACATTACTGGGGACCAATTTTGTTCTGCTTTAGGCGGCTAAAAGAGCAGTTTAACACCAGGCATTCGCGGTGTCCATCTCACATAAGTTGAAATGCATTAACATAGAACTCTTTGACCAATCTTTCATCAATTTCATTTGGGAGATGTCCTAATACTATATGTTAGTTCTTTCTTTCTAGTTCCATCCGAAAGTCATCATATTCTTCAGGATTCGACGGAACTCGCCTCTCAGCAATGAGGCTTCGACTCCTGATATCATAAAAGCTGTTGGAAGCAAGCTCAGTAGCGAATTTGTGTTGGTCATAATTATGCTCCAAATCAGTTTCCATAAACTCATGTACCGGAGCGGATGGCGAAGAACATCTAGTCACTTTCTTTCTTGTTTCTTGAGAGGTTCTTGGAGGAGCCATCTATAAAAACAAGATCACCATGGCCAACACAAAAATACATAAAACGAAAATTTGAACAAAAATTGCAGAACAAATCGCTGGCAGGAGTTCAGTAGGCGAGTGCTAAACAGAGCACAAGTTCGAGAACAACATATATACGTATATACGTACATATGTACTTACATACATACGTACATTTGTACATACATACTTACATTTGTACACATATACGTACATATGTACATACATACGTACATGTGTATATATATATATATATATATTATTACTTTTCATAGAATAGGTTTTCAATGTTCTCTGGACTTTTGATCGAGAAACCACGGTGGTGACAGCCTGTGGTTGGCTCGATTTCATTCTACGGTGATATTCTCTTGTAAATTTCATTTTATGTTCAATGAATTTCAATTCCGTTGTGATTGTTCTATTTCTTTATTGCGATTTTGATTTCACTTTAGGTTTGATGCAATTTAAATGTTTTCTTTTGATTCAGTGGTAATTTTTGCTTGATATATGCTTTGATATTGATATATGACGTTCGATTTTGAGTTCTGATGTCTTTAGAAAATTGATTGATGCATTTTACATTCTTTTGATTCGGTACTCTTATGTTTTAGATTGTTCACTCTATTTTTCATGTATGCGTTACTTTTATGTTTCTGCATTTAGTTTTATCCAATTTTAGGTATATTTTCTAAATTCATTTAGTTTCAAATCTGTTTTAGGTAGCTTTTAATTAGCTGCTTTTGTGAATGCTAGTAGCTTAGTTGTTTGTGATGAGTTGAATATGCTAGATTAGTTTATCTTATAGATTTAGCATTGCATTGTAGTATATAATAGGTTTGGCTTTATTGTTACTGGTTTTGATTGAATGTTAGAGTAAGGTTGGTTTTAGCTTAGGTAGATCATACTAGTTTTAGTTTTAAATTATGTATCTATTTTAGGTAGTTTAAGTTTGTAATTTCCTGTTCTTTTATTTCACTTTATATTTTTCTTTCCAACAAATTTTAATTCAGTTTTAATTTTTTTCTTTTTCATTTCATTTTCTATTGTCCCCACCTTGTTTTGTTTCATAGTAATAGTTAGTAAATAATACAAGACTTCAACTCTACATTTTAAAACTTAATTTTGTCGAGTCTACGGATTGATATCTTGGTCATTCCTATGCTACATTAGTGGGGACCAATTTTGTTCTGCTTTAGGCGGCTTAAAAAGCAGTTTAACACCAGGCATTCGCGGTGTCCATCTCCCGTAAGTTGAAATGCATTAGCATAGAACTCTTTGACCAATGTTTCATCAATTTCATTTGGGAGATGTCCTAATACTATATGTTAGTTATTTCTTTCTAGTTCCATCCGAAAGTAATCATATTCTTCAGGATTCGACGGAACTCGCCTCTCAGCAATGAGGCTTCGACTCCTGATATCATAAAAGTTGTTGGAAGCAAGCTCAGTAGCGAATTTGTGTTGGTCATATTTCTGCTCCAAATCAGTTTCCATAAACTCATGTACCGGAGCGGATGGCGAAGAACATCTAGGCACTTTCTTTCTTGTTTCTTGAGAGGTTCTTGGAGGAGCCATCTGCAAAACAAAATCACCATGGCCAACACAAAAATACATAAAACAAAAATTTGAACAAAAATTGCAGAACAACTCGCTGTCAGGAGTTCAGTAGGCGAGTGCTAAACAAAGGACAACCTCGAGAGCAACATATATACGTACATACGTACATTTGTACGTACATACGTACATTTGTACATACATACGTACATTTGTACATATATACATACATATATATATATATATATATATATATATATATATATATATATATATATATTATTGCCTTTCATAGAATAGGTTTTCAATGTTCTCTAGACTTTTGATCGGGAAACCACGGTGGTGACAGCCCGTGGTTGGCTCGATTTCATTCTACGGTGATATTCTCTTGTAAATTTCATTTTCTGTTCAATGAATTTCAATTATGTTGCGATTGTTCTATTTCTTTATTGCGATTTTGATTTCACTTTAGGTTTGATGCAATTTAAATGTTTTCTTTTGATTCAGTGGTAATTTTTGCTTGATATATGCTTTGATATTGATATATGACGTTCGATTTTGAGTTCTGTTGTCTTTAGAAAATTGATTAATGCATTTTACATTCTTTGGATTCGGTACTCTTATGTTTTAGATTGTTCACTCTATTTTTCATGTATGCGTTACTTTTATGTTTCTGCATTTAGTTTTACCCAATTTTAGGTATATTTTCTAAATTCATTTAGTTTCAAATCTGTTTTAGGTAGCTTTTAATTAGCTGCTTTTGTGAATGCTAGTAGCTTAGCTGTTTGTGATGAGTTGAATACGCTAGATTAGTTTATCTTATAGATTTAGCATTGCATTGTAGTATATAATAGGTTTGGCTTTATTGTTACTGGTTTTGATTGAATGTTAGAGTGAGGTTGGTTTTAGCTTAGGTAGATCATACTAGTTTTAGTTTTAGATTATGTATCTGTTTTAGGTAGTTTAAGTTTGTAATTTCCTGTTCTTTTATCTCACTTTATATTTTTCTTTCAAACAAATTTTAATTCAGTTTTAATTCTTTTCTTTTTCATTTCATTTTCTACTGTCCCCACCTTGTTTCATAGTAATAGTTAGTAAATAATACAAGACTTCAACTCTACATTTTAAAACTTAATTTTGTCGAGTCTACGGATTGATATCTTGGTCATCCCTATGCTACATTAGTGGGGACCAATTTTGTTCTACTTTAGGCGGCTAAAAAAGCAGTTTAACACCAAGCATTCGCGGTGTCCATCCATCTCGCATAAGTTGAAATGCATTAGCATATAACTCTTTGACCAATGTTTCATCAATTTCATCTGGAAGATGTCCTAATACTATATGTTAGTTCTTTCTTTCTAGTTCCATCCGAAAGTCATCATATTCTTCAGGATTCGACAGAACTCGCCTCTCAGCAATGAGGCTTCGACTCCTGATATCATAAAAGCTGTTGGAAGCAAGCTCAGTAGAGAATTTGTGTTGGTCATAATTCTGCTCCAAATCAGTTTCCATAAACTCATGTACCGGAGCGGATGGCGAAGAACATCTAGTCACTTTCTTTCTTGTTTCTTGAGAGGTTCTTGGAGGAGCCATCTGCAAAACAAGATCACCATGGCCAACACAAAAATACATAAAACGAAAATTTAAACAAAAATTGCAGAACAACTCGCTGGCAGGAGTTCAGTAGGCGAGTGCTAAACAGAGCACAAGCTCGAGAGCAACATATATACGTATATATGTACTTACATACATATGTACATTTGTACATACATACGTAAATTTGTACACATATACGTACATATGTACATACATACGTACATATGTATATGTACACATATACGTACATATGTACATACACACGTACATATGTATATGTACATACACACGTACATATGTATATGTACATACACACGTACATATGTATATGTACATACACACGTACATATGTATATGTACATACATACGTACATATATATAGACATACACACATATCTATATATATACACATATGTATACATATGTATATGTCAACACCCAATTTCGTCCGGTGGTAAAAATATACGCGTTATCTTTTTTTATTTGGTTTTTGGTTTTTATCATTACTTTCTTTTCTTTTTTATTCTATTTTATTTTATTTAGCTTTACTTTTTATTGTTTAGTTTTTATAATATAATTAAAAAAAAGAAAGTTTAATTAATATTAAAAAAAAACAAAAGGAGAAAAACGAAAAAACGAAATAAAAAATATATAATAAAAAAAAAGATAAAAGGAGATTTTTGGTTGAAAGGAGGGGGACGTGTCTGAGGGGAAGACAGAGAGTTCGTTAGAGAATTTGTTTTGGGATTGTGTGGATTGCAGAGGGAGAAAAAACGGGTGAGCAAGATTCTTCGGGCACGAGAGAGGGCATTGGAATAGGGTTTTTCATCATCACTGAGATAATTCAGTATCATCATCGGGGCCTTCATCTTGAATCATCACTCTCAAGGGCAGCGGTGACCATTGTTTTTTCCAGATCACAGAAAGCTATCAAAACGACAATCACAGAGGAGAAAGAGAGAAGCAAAAAAAACTCATCAAGAACAGCTCTGTTATAATATCACCACCAGAGAGGTAAGCATTTTCTTAGCTTATGACAGTATGCATAGTGTTTTATTTTAGGGGTTAAATATTATGCTCACCATAGTATTGTTTGAGAATATAATATTGTGAATCTTCATTCCTTTTCGCTGTCGATTATCATCATCACCGATTATTGTAAATCCTTATCTAGTATCATCATCTTTGTTTCCATTTTCCCAATGTGATTATCCTACCCCACCCATATCACAGTTCCGTTCATTGACCTCCGTTCATCATTATCCCCATTTTCCATTTGTCTCTCAAATAATCTCAACACAGAACACTGCATAACAAGATCCCCTCAACCCTTCATCCCCCAATACACCTAGTTCGATACAGTATTACAACATTGAGGTTCGGTGAAACATTGCTTTAATCAACAAGGGTTGGCGGTTGTCCTCTTCGTTGGAAAGGGGATGAGAAACCTTGTTTTTGGAAGACGAATCGCCGACAGTGAGGACATTCTCCCTCACTCGAGACCGACAACGGAGTAGGGCAGTTTCGTTTCGGCTTGCAGTGGCTCTGGTGGCCAAAGGCGAGCTCTTGGGCCACCATTGGCGACGCCACCGATGGCAGTTCGTTTCGTTGACGGCGGCTTTGGGAGGAGTGTAATGGATTAAAATGAGGTGGGACCAAAAGGAGGGGCTGAATGCAGGAGAAGCACATGTGTGAAGTGGGCCAACTCAAAATTACATGGTTTTCAGTGTTGACAAAGGATACAAATTCTGTTGGAGGAAAGAGAAAAAAGGAGGAAGAAGCGGAAACGAAACTTGACCCATCTCTCTGTGACTTTCTGTTATGGTGGTTCAATTGCTTTTCATTATATCCTGACCATCCATGGTAGCCGGAAACAAAAAAAAAACAATATAGAATCTGCCATCAATAAACTTTTCACATATATTCCATATTACTCTGTTTTTTTACTGTTCTGATACTGTGGTCATAACATTTGGTGCTTTCATTCATTAATGGCTGACAACACCCGTCTCAAGGACCTTGCCAATGATGTTAAAAAGATTTTGGAGCTGATGGAATCTCGGAACGTTGACTACAACATGCGTTTTCACACTCTTGAAACGGCCATCGATGATATTGTGAAAAACACTACTGATGCCTCGTTCAGTTCAACCATGAAGGCCCCTCCGTTTCAGGTGCGAAATGTGAAAATCGACTTTCCGCGCTTTGATGGTTCTGACGTATTGTAATGGATTTTCAAAGCAGAACAATTTTTCGAATATTACAATACACCGGATGATCAACATTTAACCATTGCTGCGATTCACCTTGACAAAGAGGTCGCTCCTTGGTATCAAATGATGGCACGCACTAATCCTTGGGTCTCGTGGACTGGCTTTACTAGATCTCTCGAGCTTGAGTTTGGACCCTCACCATATGAATGTCCTAGGTCGGATCTGTTTAAGTTGATGCAAACTGGCTCTGTTCAGGATTATTATGTTCAGTTTACTGCCTTGGCTAATCGCGTCCATGGTGTCACCTCGGAAGCTTTGCTTGATTGCTTCATCGGGGGTTTGAACCTTGAAATTTGTCGCGATGTAGTCGCTCAAAGTCCCACGACTTTAATGCGTTCTGTCTCACTAGCAAAGTTGTATGAAGAAAAAATACTCCTACAAGCCAAAACTATATCATTCATTTCCTACTTTTAAACTACACAAACCCAATACTGGCCCTTCCATGTCCCAAACAGTGAAGTCCACCAGCCTCCCTGCCCTCCTTCCGACACCCCCAAAATCGACCTTCACACCTTCCAATGTAAAGAAATTATCACCCGCTGAAGTTCAACTTCGTCGCGATCATAAATGTCTCAATAAACAATACTTATTTTTGCAAATTGTTGATGATGAAAATTTGTAGGTTGAACCCGAACCACCAGACCCCAATTCTCAGTTGGATCTTATGACTAATCTTGAACACCACTTGTCTTTTAATGCGTTAAAAGGATCTTCTGGTGTCGGCACAATGAGATTTCAAGGCTCTATCCATGGCATGCGGATTCAAGTTTTGCTTGACAGTGGCAGCTCCGATAATTTTCTCCAACCTCGCTTAGCTTCCTGCCTTAAATTACCCATTGAGCCAGTCCCAAATTTTCATGTGTTGGTAGGTAATGGAAATTCTTTAATTGCTGAAGGGTTAGTGAGCAAGTTGGAAGTAATGATTTAAGGACATTCGCTCCACCTCCCAGCCTACCTTTTGCCTGTTACTGGTGCTGATTTAGTTCTGGGAGCTGCTTGGCTCGCCACTCTGGGTCCCCACATCTCTGATTACATTTTACTTGGACAACAAATTTGTTATGCTTCTTGGAGATAAATCATCACAGCCAGCCCAGCTCAGTTCAATCATTTAAGAAGGATGTCTCATACGAAGGTTATTGCAGTACTTTTTACATTACAGGCCCAACCTATAATGGGTCCTCAGGAGGAGAGGTTGGAGATACCTCACGACATGGACCCTGCATTATCTAGATTGTTGCATCTGTATAAACCAGTCTTTGCTATTCCAAAAGGGTTACCACACCTCACAGGTCTCAAAACCATGTTATTCCCTTGATGCCAGGTGTCGGCCCTGTCAGAGTAAGACCATATAGATACCCTCACAGTCAGAAGCTACAAATTGAAAAAATGATCCAGGAGATGTTACAGGACGGTCTCATTGTTCGTAGCAATAGCCCATTCTCTTCTCCAATCGTGTTGGTAAAGAAAAAAGATGGCACATGGCGTTTTTGTACAGATTATAGGGCTGTAAATGCAATCACTGTTAAGGATAGTTTTCCTATTCCTACGGTGGACGAACTCATTGATGAATTACATGGAGCAAGATTTTTCTCTAAACTAGATCTCCGATCTGGTTATCATCAAATCCGGATGAAAGAGGAGGATAGATATAAAACGGCTTTTCAAACACACCAAGGCCACTATGAATGGCTCGTAATGCCCTTTGGTTTATCTAATGCACCCGCAACATTTCAATGTTTGATGAATGATGTTTTTCGTGGATTGTTGAGGAAGTTTGTGTTGGTTTTTTTTTATGATATTTTGGTCTACAGCCCCTCTTGGAATTCCTCATTTACAACACTTGGAAATTGTCTTGCAGCTACTGTTTCATCATCAACTATATGTTTGCCTATCTAAATGTTCATTTGGCTTGCAAAATGTGGACTATTTGGGCCATTCAGTTCCAGGATCTGGGCTGTCCATGGACAAAGACAAAGTTGCAGTTGTGATGGATTGGCCGGTTCCTATTAATATCAAACAACTGAGAGGGTTTTTGGGCCTCACCAAGTACTACAAAAGATTTATTAGGGAATATGCATCTATCGCTGCACCTTTGACCAACATGCTAAAGAAAGATAATTTTCAGTGGACCAAAGAGGCATTAACAGCATTGGACTCCCTCAAAATTGCCATGACACAAGCTCCGGTCTTAGCCTTACCTGATTTTGAGAAACCCTTCACCTTGGAGACTAATGCTTCCAGTTTGGGCATAAAGGCTGTTTTGAGCCAAGATAATCACCCTATTGCTTTTTTCTCGAAGAAATTAACTCCGACTTTGCAGAAGAAGTCAGCGTATACTAGAGAATTTTACGCCATCACTGAAGCGATTGCCAAATTCGACACTATTTGCTGGGACATAAATTTGTGATTAAAACAGACCAAAAAAGTTTGAGAAGCTTAACTGACCAAGCCATTCAGACTCCGGAGCAGCAAGCTTGGCTTCACAAATTACTTGGCTATGATTTTACCATTGAGTATAAACCTGGTAAAGACAACATTGCTGCCGATTCATTATCCAGGTCTTTTCATATGGCATGGTCTCAGCCTCGTTTTCCTATAATTGCCAGAATTAAACAAGCCTTACTTCATGATACTAAATTGGCAAAAATAATGGAGTTATATTTGACACAGAAAAACAATGATCCACATTACTGGGTATCGGATGGTCTATTATATTGGAAGGGTAGATTGGTTCTCCCTGATGATCTTGATCTTCAACAACAAATTGTACATGAATGCCACAATTCTTTAATTGGTGGCCATGCGGGATATACTAGGACTCTGGCTCACGTTCTTGCACAATTTCATTGGCATGGTATCCATAAGTTCATAAAAAATTATGTTCAAAATTGTTTAGTGTGTCAACAAGCAAAAACTGCCACTACAGCCCCTGCAGGACTTTTGCATCCTTTACCTATTCCAAATCTGGTTTGGGAGGATGTTGCAATGGATTTTATTACTGGCTTGCCTCCATCCCATGGGTACACAGTCATTATGGTTGTCGTTGATCGTTTATCCAAATATGCTCATTTTGCTGGCTTGAGGGCAGATTATTCTAGCAAGGTTGTAGCTGATAGCTTTATGACTACAGTTGTAAAATTACATGGCACTCCTAAGATAATTGTTTCCGATCAAGACAAAGTCTTTACTAGTCAATTTTGGCAGCAATTGTTTAAACTGAGTGGCACATCTCTTAAAATGTCTACAGCTTGTCAATAAATTCCTCGAAATGTATCTTAGATGCTTCACTTTTGATAGTCCTAAGGAGTGGTATAAGTTATTACCATGGGCTGAATATTGGTACAACACAGCTTACCATACTAGCATTGGTATGACTCCTTTTCGGGTGGTGTATGGGAGAGAACCTCCTCAAATACTAAAATACACTCCCACTGTCCAGGACTCTGCGACTGTCCAAGATCAATTGATTCTCAGAGATGCTACATTAGCTCAACTAAAAGCTAATTTACAAAGGGCTCAGCAGGTAATGAAGAAATATGCTGACAAGAAAAGAATCCCTAAGGAATTTGTTGTAGGTGATATGGTGCTGGTCAAGCTGCAACCTTATTTGTAACACACTGTTGCTTTGAGAAAAAAATCAGAAGCTCAGTTTATGGTATTTTGGTCCTTTTTCCGTGGTGGAACGCATTGGTGCAGTTGCATACAAGTTACTATTGCCTTCCTCAACCAAAATCCATCCGGTATTTCATATATCTCAACTCAAAATTTGCCATGGAAATCATACTCAACCGTACGTTCCTTTACCACTCACTGTTAATGAGCAATTCCCCATAATTCAACCGATGGACATCCTGCACACTCGTGTTATTTTAAGGGGACAACAACAGATTCCACAATTGTTAATCTAGTGGGAAGGCATGGATGAATTTGAGGCTACCTGGGAAGATAAAGATGCTTTCAAGCTGCATATCCATCCTTCAACCTTGAAGACAAGGTTGTTTTTAAAGAGGGAGGAATTGTAATGGATGAAAAGGAGGTGGCTGAATGCAGGAGAAACACACGTGTGAAGTGGGCCAGCTCAAAATTACATGGTTTTCAGTGTTGACAAAGGATACAAATTCTGTTGGAGGAAAGAGAAAAAAGGAGGAAGAAGCGGAAATGAAACTTGACCCATCTCTCTGGGAATTCTCTCTGTGACTTTCTGTTATGGTGGTTCAATTGCTTTATTATATCCTGACCATCCATGGTAGCCGGAAACAAAGAAAACAATATAGAATCTGCCATCAATAAACTTTTCACATATATTCCATATTACTCTGTTTTTTTTACTGTTTTGATACTGTGGTCATAACAAGGAGCCACGAAGGCGTTTCTCTGCGAAGACGAACTGAGAGCATGGTTCAGTGCACTGCAGAGAAAACCTGGTGCCAGGGAAAAACTTTGATGCGGTGGTGATCGGTGCTAAAGGCGATACTTCCGGCCGCCACTAACGGCAGCTGGAATGCCGGCACTTTAGTGCCAGAGTGACGCATGTTTTGGGAGAAAGCTGGAGACCTCTATTTGCGGTTTCGTCCAAATGAGAATCGCTTCTCAGGGTTTGGGAAAGGATT